>CM060670.1:4950095-6207192 GCA_030686955.1 Odontamblyopus rebecca | reverse complement strand
GGGTACAGGTTAGACGGGGTAAGAGCGACGGGGGGAGGAGGAGGGTACGGGTTAGACGGGGGTAAGAGCGACAGGGGGAGGAGGGTACGGGTTAGACGGGGGTAAGAGCGACAGGGGGAGGAGGAGGGTACAGGGTAAACGGGGGTAAGAACGACAGGGGGAGGAGGAGGGTACGGGTTAGACGGGGTAAGAGCGACAGGGGGGAGGAGGGTACGGGTTAGACGGGGTAAGAGCGACAGGGGGAGGAGGAGGGTACGGGTTAGACAGGGGTAAGAGCAACAGGGGAGGAGGAGGGTACGGGTTAGACGGGGGTAAGAGCAACAGGGGGAGGAGGAGGGTACGGGTTAGACGGGGGTAAGAGCAACAGGGGGAGGAGGAGGGTACGGGTTAGACGGGGGTAAGAGCGACAGGGGGAGGAGGGTACGGATTAAACGGGGGTAAGAGCGACAGGGGGAGGAGCTGCAGACAGGCAGGTGCAGAGTCGACAGGTGCAGAGTAAGAGGTTTAGACGGAGGATGAATGAATGTGGGTCGAGAGGGGCGGGGCTTATACTGCATGAATGAACTGACACTGTACCATGTGCAGTAATAGAACAAAACTCACTCTTCTATTCATGTTGTTTTATTGTTTTAATTGGTTTCTGATTTTAGTCATAAGTTGTTTTATTGTTCTTATTGTCTTTATTCAGTTATATTCTGAAGCACTTTGGTCAACCTGTGTTGTTTTTAAAGTGCGTTCGTACAATCATTACATCGTAAAATTGCCAATTTGACAAATACAAATACAGTTTTGTTTAGCTGCTTAATCTTTATGCAAAGTCGGGTTGTACTATAGAGCTTAAACTATACTATACTATAGAGCTAAAGCTTCCGGGTTGTTAGAGAAATAATTTAAAACATATTACTGTTTGTTTTTAAAGTTCTTAACGATTTGACTGAACTCCTGTGTTATGGAAAAAAATTCTTGTTGATGGAAAAAATAATTCCTCTTGATGGAAAAATAATAATGAATCCATTTGCGAAGCCCGATGAGTTTTTAGAACACAGACAAAGGTTAATTTTTATCACATTATAAAACACAACACACGTTACTTCTTTTTCAGTTTCCTGGAGAATAATCGCGGGTGAGTGTTTAAATATAGACCTCACAGGTGGAGACGGGAGGGACTTAAGGAGGAGGTGAGGAGATGTGGGTCAGAAGGACTGGGTCAACTTTACTACACCAGTAAATACACAATGTAAAAGATAAAATATACATAAAAACCCCATAAAAACATGATCATCCCAGTCCTGTACAGGTAAACAGGCAGTGTAAATAATAAACAAGTCGATTTGCCATATATCAATAACAAACAATGCAATTCTCTGGACTATTGAATACAGATTTCGATACCAAAGACACTAACACTGGTTTTTAATATAACAGAATATAACAAAATAGTAGTAGCTTCTTTTAATTTACAATCTGGGTTTTTAATAGTTCTGATATCGATCAAAACGACTATAAAACTATTCAGAAAAAGTCCAGCTTTGCCCTATTTTATGTGTTTTGTTTAAGTGTTGATGTTTGAAGTTCTAGTACCGGTTTAAGGTCATTTTTTTGTAGATTTTTGACCGTATTAGCAATAATTTTCAAACAGGAAGTGGAATTGTAAAGCACAAAAATGGCAAAATGTGGGTGAAATCAGTACAAATGTTTAGTAAAATCTTAAATGATGCAGTTTAATTCAGTTTCTTGTCGTCTTTTCTGTGCGTTTGTCAGACTGACCTGTGTCTGGGCCTCGCTGTCCCACTGCTGCAGCTCCGACTCCAGCTCCAACAGCAACTCTGAAAACTGCTCCAGACTCTGACACTCGTCCTGCAGACGAAGAAGGGATGAATGAGCACGAGCAGGAGGAGGGAGAGAGGGAGGGAGGGAGGTGAGAGACAGAGTGAAGGAGAAGGAGAAGAGGCAGACAGACACAACGGGAGGACAAACAGGTCACACACAAGTGGGTCAGAGAGGTGAGACACAGAGAGAGAGAGGGAGAAAGAAGAGAAGGAGGGAGAGAAAGAGGGAGGGAGAGAGAGGGAGACAGAGAGAAAGAAGGAGAGAGAGAGAGGAGAGAGAGAGAAAGAGAGAGGAATAGAGAAGAAGAGAGAAAGGTGGAGGGAGAGAGAAAGAGAAGAGAGAGGTGAGACGGAGGAGAGGGAGAGAGACGAAGAGAGAGAGAGAGAGGGGGAGAGAGAGGAAGAGAGGGGGAGAGAGAGGAAGAGAGAGAGAGGTGGAGCGAGAAAGAGGTAGAGAGGGAGAGAGAGAAGAGCGAAAGAGAGAGAGAGGAGGAGAGAGGAAAGAGAGAGAGGTAGAGAGGTAGAGAGAGAAGAGAGAAAGACAAAGAGAGGAGGAGAGAGAAGGGGAGAGAGAAAGAGGGAGGGAGAGAGAGGGAGATGGAGAGAAATAAGGAGAGAGAGAAGGAGAGAGAGAGAGTGAGAGGTGGAGGGAGAGAGAAAGAGAGGAGAGAGAGGTGAGACGGAGGAGAGGGAGAGAGAGAGATGAAGAGAGAAAGAGAGGGGGAGAGAGAGGAAGAGAGGGGGAGAGAGAGAGGAAGAGAGAGGTGGAGAGAGAAAGAGGTAGAGAAGGAGAGAGAGAAGAGAGAAAGCGAGAGATGAAGAGAGAGAGGTAGAGCGGGAGAGAGAAGAGAGAGCGGGAGAGAGAGAGGGAGGGGTTAGTGAGAGAGAAAAAAAGAGAGAGAAGAGCGAGAGAGAGAGAGAGAGGAAGAGAGAGAAAAGAGAAAGAGAGGAAGAGAAAGAGGGAGAAGGAGAAGAGAGAAAGAGAGGGAGGGAGGGGTTAGAGAGAGAGAAAAAGAGAGACAAGAGCAAAAGAGAGAGAGAGGAAGAGAGAGAGGAAGAGAGAGAAAAGAGAAAGAGAGAGAGGAAGAGAGAGAGGTAGAGAAAGTGAGAGACAGCGATAAACCTGATCATTCGCACAAACAAATGAAGAATGTTTTCCCGCTGTTTCCATCTGAAGCCGCGACTCTCAGATTTACTCAGTTTCTTACAACTGCAAAACTGAGTTTCTCTCTGGTATTTTCATTTTACAAAAAGGAGCAAAACAAAAAAGGAAAGGAGCAAAAAGACTGAAATCCTCTACAGTCTTATTCACTAACATGCAGAGGGTCAGAATGGGGTCAGAGGGTCAGGGAGTCAGAGGGTCAGGGAGTCAGAGGGTCAGGGGGTCAGAGGGTCAGAGAGTCAGAATGGGGTCAGAGGGTCAGAATGGGGTCAGAATGGGGTCAGAATGGGGTCAGACGGTCAGAGGGTCAGAATGGGGTCAGAATGGGGTCAGACATTCAGGGGATCAGAGGGTCAGAATGGGGGGTCAGAGGGTGAGACGGTCAGAGGTCAGAATGGGGGGTCAGAGGGTCAGGGGGTCAGAGGGTCATAGGGTCAGAGGGTCAGAATGGGGTCAGACGGTCAGAGGGTCAGAATGGGATCAGAGGGTCAAACGGTCAGAGGGTCAGAATGGAGTCAGAGGGTCAGAGGGTCAGAATGGAGTCAGAGGGTCAGAATGGGGGGTCAGAGGGTCAGACAGTCAGACGGTCAGAGGGTCAGAATGGGGGGTCAGAGGGTCAGAATGGGGGGTCAGAGGGTCAGAATGGGGTCAGAGGGTCAGAATGGGGTCAGAGGGTCAGACGGTCAGAGGGTCAGATTACCTGCAGTATTTGTAGTTTCAGTTTTAACCCCTGGCTCAGCTGCAGAACTCCACGCGACAACCTCCTGGTCTCTGATTGGACGAGAGCCGGGGGGGGCGTGTCCGGGTGGGCGGTCAGGAGTTTGGAGGCGTCCAGCACCACGTGGAGGTCGTTCTGCAAACCGTCCACCGCAGACAACAAATCCTGAAACAAAACCAAAAGCAAAACACCCCAAATCAATTGTGTTTTTCCAACGCGCAAAGAATGATTAACCTCGTCAACAACCCACAAGTTTTAGAAATGATTAAAATTGAAAGACATTTTTGAGTTACAGATTTTCTTTAAGGCAAAACACAGCAAATATTCAAAGGCTGTTCACAAAGAGGGAAGGGAGTGAGAGGGAAATTTGATTATAAAGTTAGAAGGGCTAACAGGAAGTGAAAAAGGACTAACTTTCTAATTTTGGAGAAGGTGCTGGATTTAATACGTTTTTATTTTTTACTTCCTCCCACTCATTTTCGGGCACGTAAACAAATTTTTGATCGTCTTTTAAATTTTCTTTCCTTTTGCTTCTGGTATTTGGAGTTTGCAACGTCTGTACTTATTATTTTATGTATTACGCTCGAAATAAACCGACCGTATAAAGGTTTTTTGTCATTTGAAATAAAAAATGTTAAAACGGAGAACTCGAATATATTTTTTCTTGAGGCACATTGTCCCAAACGTGGGGAAAAACACATTATTTAAATTAAATCCTTGAGTTCCTTTCAGATTGAACCTGTATGTATCCCGCCCTCTTATACAGCACGAGCTCTGACGCCGGGGTTTAGCTCGTGACCATAAATATTGTACATTTCTATGATATTTTTTTCCTCACCCGTGTGCGTTGGATCCTCACGTGAATCTGGCCCCGTGTGGCGTCAGTTTCGTGAGTCGTGCTGATCACGGACGACGCTTCGCTCTGCAGAGTCTTCAGCCTCTGAGAAAATGAACCCGCGAGCCGACGGTGCTCCTCCCAAACAGAGAGGGCGCTGCGGCTTTTCTCCAGCATCTTGTTCAAGGAGTCGGAAACTGTGGACCACCTGAAATAAAATAAAATAAAAAAACATGAAGGAGTTTATAGTGGAATTTCAGCATCGTATACAGAGCTTTTGTATGTTTTTCAGTAGTAAAGGTGAACTATAGAGATGTTATTGCTTTCCACAGTACTTAAACTTTTATCTATCTATTAATCATGTATCAATGGAGACAAGCAACCAAGTCAGATCTGTGGAGAGGTGTTCCCACCCTAACCCAACCCAACCCTAACCCTAACCCTAACCCTAACCCTAACCCTAACCCTACAAACACATTCATCTTAGAAAAGAGGAGATGTTTTGCACCAGATTTAGCAAAAAAAAAGCTATTTTCCATCCGCAGTCCCTGATGGCAACAACTCACGTCATGGCAACAACTCATGTTTTTAATATATTTTCCAGCAAAAAAACCTCCTATAATTGAATGAATACAAGATATAAAAGTTTTATGTAATACTGTGGAACATTCTTGTCAAAGAAAGAACATCTCCATGGAGACAAGCTGGTCACTGACCCTCCACCAGAAAGTTACATAGTGCGGCTTTAAAGCACTCCATCCAGAGTCCTGCGCGGGTCTGATTTTTGACCCGTTTTCCGACAAAATTGAAATAAAATACAAATACAGACCGACACCTGAGCCGCACCTGAATTAACATCAGTCCGAGAGCCAAAAAAAGAGCCACAACTCTGTACTCTCCACTCACTCATTTTCTTTTCAGCTCCTCGTGAGTCGTTTTGAGCTGCAGGACGTTGCGGTTTGAAAATGAAGGTGGCAGAGAGAGGGAGGGAGAGAGGGAGGTGAGAGACAGAGTGAAGGAGAGGGAGAAGAGGCAGACAGACACAACGGGAGGACAAACAGGTCACACACAAGTGGGTCAGAGGGGTGAGACACAGAGAGAGAGAGGGAGAAAGAAGAGAAGGAGGGAGAGAAAGAGGGAGGGAGAGAGAGGGAGACAGAGAGAAAGAAGGAGAGAGAGAGGAGAGAGAGAGAAAGAGAGAGGAATAGAGAAGGGCAGAGAGAGAGGTGGAGGGAGAGAGAGGTGAGACGGAGGAGAGGGAGAGAGAGAGAGACGAAGAGAGAGAGAGAGAGGGGGAGAGAGAGGGGGAAGAGAGGGGGAGAGAGAGGAAGAGAGAGAGAGGTGGAGCGAGAAAGAGGTAGAGAGGGAGAGAGAGAGAGGGAGAAAGAAGAGAAAGAGGGAGAGAAAGAGGGAGAGAGAGAGAGGGAGAAAGAAGAGAAAGAGGGAGAGAAAGAGGGAGGGAGAGAGAGGGAGACAGAGAGAAAGAAGGAGAGAGAGAGGAGAGGGAGAGAGAAAGAGAGAGGAATAGAGAAGAAGAGAGAAAGGTGGAGGGAGAGAGAAAGAGAGGAGAGAGAGAGGTGAGACGGAGGAGAGGGAGAGAGAGAGACAAAGAGAGAGAGAGAAAGAGAAGGGGAGAGAGAGGAAGAGAGGGGGAAAGAGAGGAAGAGAGAGAGAGGTGGAGCGAGAAAGAGGTAGAGAGGGAGAGAGAGAAGAGAGAAAGAGAGAGAGAGGAAGAGAGAGAAAAGAGAGAGAGGTAGAGAGGTAGAGAGGTAGAGAGCGAGAGAGAGAAGAGAAAAAGACAGCGTGAGGAGGAGAGAGAAGGGGAGAGAGAAAGAGGGAGGGAGAGAGAGGGAGATGGAGAGAAATAAGGAGAGAGAGAAGAGAGAGAGAAAGAGAGAGGATGAGATTTGTGGGACTGAGTGCAGCAAAAACATGAGGATCTTACATTTAATCACCTTGTAAAAACACTGGCATTTCTGCATTTCACTAAAACACAGCCCTGTTTTTTGTTCGCACGTGATGTTTTGAACCACAGATTAGACCCGCGCTCTCCTGCGTCCGACCCGAAACCGCCCACACGCAGCACATCGTTTATCACCCCTTTCATTAAAATTGGTTGGAGATAAACCGAGGGTAAGTCCGAGCCGTGACCTGAGCCTGAGCGCCGTGGCCTCCCCGGTGACGAGAGCAGCAGCAGAATCGTGGAGCAGCTCCTTCACCGACGCTTCGGTCTGAGCGAGTCTGTCCCAGTCTGACCGTGAGACCTTCAGCTCGTCCTGGACCAGCTGCAGGAGAAGAAAACGCACAAAGATAATAATTACACCAGCGAACAAAGCAAGAAAACATGAGGCAGACACACACACACACACACACACACACACACACACACACACACACACACTGAGGCTGTGCACAGAACTGAATTTTCATCACAATTTCGATTCGTGTGTCAAACGATCTCCAAACTCATATAATCAGTTAAAATGATAAAGCTTAACCACGTTTATTTTGTGATATTTTTCTATAAATAAGCATCAATCAATCAAACTTTATTTATAGAGCGCTTTTCATACAAAAATTGCAACAATGCAATTTATTTTTTGTATTTTTTTTTAATATAGAGATTGTAGAACATATGGATATATCGTTTATTTTGGATGCACTTATTTCATGTTCTAAGTATATTTTATTAATTTTATGTTTTATGCATCACAAAATTGCTCTGAGGAACATATTCTTAGCCTATATTTATTTTCAGTTTGAAAGTTTTGTGTAAATTTGTGGTTTTTTTGAGAGAGAAACGCTGAACAAACGCATCGTGTAACAAAAAAATAATGAATAATCGTGATTTCACTGTATTTTCAATCAGATAATTAAGCACAAATGAAAATAAAAAATAAAATAATGCTAAAATAAAATGAAATCATTCTAAAATAAAAAGCGACAACACTAAACACAAATAAATAAATTACATAACAGCATTACGTTGCATTACCACATTATAAATCTGACATGTTTGTGATGATATGAACATTACTGGTGATGTCGCCGAGGAAACGCGTTTATTTAAACAATAGAAAATATGATAAGGTTAAACCTCGTGCGTCTGTCTTTAAAGGGATCCGTATTTTTGCCTTTAGACTCACATTTGCTCCACTGTTTAACTCCAAACTCAGGGAAATCTTCACTGTTTTGGCCTTTAACAGATTCAGCTGTTCGTGAAATGAGCTCCACCGATTCTGTGCTTCACGTAACTGAAGTTTCAGCGACTCGTTCTGCGGAAAAACATTTGAAAACACGTTAATGAACTTGAATTCGCTTAACGGTGGTGAATATGAGCAAACAGTTCCACAGTTTTATATATTTTTTCGTTTATAATAAGCACGTTTTTTGAAGTAAAATGCCAGACTGAGGGATTTTACAGACAAAAATCAGTTTTCAAAATGATCTAAAGGAATAAATAAATACTAAATACTAATAAAATACAATACTAAATACAATCAATGAATTAAATACTGTCCCACTTTTTCTTCCCTCTATTTTTTTATTTTGTATCTATTTGATTCTTTATTATTATTATTACTATTATTATTATTATTATTATTACTATTATTATTATTATTATTATTATTATTATTATTGCTATTATTATTATTATTACTATTATTATTATTAGTATTGTTAGTATTATTATTACTATTATTATTATTATTATTATTATTATTATTGAAGCACTTTTTACATATATTTTTGTTATGTAAGTCATATAGAATTTGAATTTAAATTTCATTATTTTATTTTATCCATTATTTTTCATTTTTTATTGTATGTGATGCTTACAGTGTATTTGAATAATTATTTGGCACCAGCAATAGGCTTGTCCATACTGAAAATGTTAATAAATAAAGTGTTAAAAACAATGTCCTACTTTAACTGTCTGTTTTAATCACATTTAATTTGTTTACGTTGTTGTAAGGGGACCTTGGGTGTCCAGAAAGGCGCCGAATAAATAAAATGTATTATTATTATTAACCATTGCTCCTGTAGTTTGAGAAACACAGATCTAAACTATTATAATTATTGTGCAAATGCAGATAATCTAATATATGGACAACAAAAGACCACACACTGACACAACTCTTATTATTTACCATTTCATTACCTTTAGTTTGAGTTGGTCACAGTCCAGAGAAGTGCTTTCGATCTGAGAGATGATTTCGCAGACGCCGCTTCCTGTTTTATTTTGAAATTTCTCCTTAAATTCCCGTAGAGCCTCAGACTGGAGCTGGATCTTCTGCTCCAGCTCCTGAAATCAACAGATATTATAACATCGTCTGACAAAGAGCAGAGACCAAACTGTGTCTCTGTACAACTCAAATATTACTTTGAATTACACAACAGTTAGAATTAGACTAATAAAAATACTTCACAGCATCTTTATTTTGTGAGTTGAATGTTTAATCAGAAAAAGCCCGTCATTCACACATGTTTAACACTGAAACTCTGCACGTTTAGAGTTCTTCTCTCACTCTGTTCCACCTTGTGATGTCATGAGGTAATACAGGAAGTGATCCGCTGTGTTTTTAAACCCCACGCACCTTCACTAGAATTATTTGGACAGTTTCAGCCCAGGAATCGCCGATCTCCACTGACTGAAAGATAAAATGAGGTCGTCAAGGCCGTTCGAGGAGGCCTGACCCGACTTTGTGTCTCCGTGTGCGATTTCGAAGCCGCTGCTCCTCGTGTTTGTGGAGTCAGTGTCAGATCAGAACCACCGAACATCAACAACGCGACGGAAACAGACGATAAAACAGAGCGTCAGGGGCAGAGGAGCGACGGACACAGAGACGCAACAAACAAACTCAGGATAGAGCGAAAATAAAGACTTTATTACTCACCTCTCGTATAGTGGTAAATTTAAAGTGCAGCATTTCCAAATTATCCATAGAAATTGTCCTCTGCAAATAATGACTCCAGTCCACAAAACCGCGCTGTTAATCCAGTCTGAAGTGTTCTTTGAAAGTAAAAAGTCGAGATAGTTCCTCACTTGTGTTTGTTTACATCCACACAGCGCACGGATCAAGGTGAAGCTGCAGATCAGCGACAGTGACTCTACTTCCTGTGGACTTTATCTCCTCTTTTATGCTTTAAAAAAATCCTGTATCTGAAGTATTGCACCACATTTCACAAATAATAACACAGTTTTGACTTGTATCTATACTAGAAGTGCAGAGCTCTGATCTTTGAACACTTCAGAGTCTCAGAGCGACTGGTTTTACGGTAGACAGGAAACAGCTGACGCCATCACAGCCTCACAGCTTTATATCCTGTGCTCCACACACAGATCCTGCTGCAGTGTTTGTGATCGGAGATTTTAAGACTTAGAAGTTTCTCCTCGTGTCTGTGGTGTTTGCGCTTTTTGTCGCACATTTAAAAATCCTGCAGTGTGTGACGACCTTTACCTTGAAAACTACCACTACCTGATATCACAAGGTGGAACATTTTGAGTTTTGGTGATGTAGACAGACTAATAATAAAATCTTACTCCAACAGGTCTGTTTTTGAGGAGGTAACAACATTACATCATGGCTTAAAGCTCATAAGAATCAGTTTTGTGTAATATAGGACCTTTTTTTAATTGAAACAAAACATGAAAACCTGTCACATGCGCTTTAAACAGTACGGTGGATATTGCCGTGTGCCTGACCTGAGTTACTGTGAGGCTCTTCTCTATCTGCTCCACACTGTGAGGTCTTCGGGTCGAGTCCATCCAGACGTTCTGCTCCTGGATCCAGCTGTGGAGCTTCTGCAAACGGGACTCGGCCTCTGTCCTCAGCCTCTGCTCCCGCTCCACAGAACTCACCTGGAAATCAGCACATTTCACACATGAGGTGAACCATATGACACGTGTTTTTATGTGTGTTTGACTTTTGTGAACTTTAAGATATGTTGTTTCCTCCTCAAAAACAGACCTGGGGTGTTTTGTTTCATTCACACACGTTTGAGTAACTCTTTATTATTAGTCTGTCTACATCTCCAAAGCTCAAAACGCTCTGCTCCACCTTGTGATGTCATGAAGCGTTAGTTTTCACGTCAACATCTCCTTTTTACCTTTAGGTTATTATACAATGGCAATTCTAAGACTGAAATGATCCAATCCTGTACCACCACATGACATTACAAGGCGTTTTCTGCACGAGAGAACTCTAAAAGAACTCTGAAACGCCTAAATCTGCAGGGTTTTTGCGTTAAACATGTGCGAATGAAACAAAACACAGCTCCAGGTCTGTTTGGGATAAGGAAACTTTATCACGTAGATCAGAAAATAGCCTAATATCTTAAATCCTGTCTGTACCTGAGACAGGAGCCTGTGCTGCAGACTGGTCCAGCGTCGGTGGAGTCGACCCTGTTCCTCCGAAAACTGGTTCCTCTCACAGCGCCCCTCGTGGTCCTCTGTGGAACTACACGTCTGCAGAGGCCGGTTTATCGAGTCCAGAGTGGCCTGATGAGCCGCCATCTCCGCCTGGAAATCCTTTAAAATATGAGAAGGCACAGCAACTAGCAGGTTAGCCATGTCCATTTATGCATACAGTCGATCCTTTTAATTACTACGCCTATAATGAGATATTTCCATAACTTTTGAGCCAATATCTGCGTTACTCTCATGCCTTTAGGAGACTTTAATCTAAACCTTACCTTACAGATTCTTAGGAGGTTTAGTTCAGGGTTTGTCTGGTGGATGCTGATCTGTTCATTCAGTTCAGATTCTGCGGCATGGAGCCAGGACTGCAGCTCCTGTAGCGCCCCCTGCTGTGTCAGCGACTGCAACCAGCGCTGCAAAAAGGAAAAAGAAAGAAGAAAGAAAATGTGATCCCGTTCAAATGTGCCACGCGTGTCTGAGAAAATACCACAGACGGATAAAGATGTGGACTAAGGGAGTGTGACGTCAACGACAGGGTTCGGCTTAAGGAGTCAAATGAAGCTCACCGAGGCTAGCGGTTATAGGGCAAATTTGGAGCTGAATTTCATATAAGGGATAGGACTTGATTAACAGACAAAATAGAGAAATAAAAACACCAGGTTCATGCAGATCGAACATTTTAAGTCCAAAATGACGAGGCGGAGAGAGAACAGCGACAATTTTTCAATGTAAAGTCAATTGTAGCCAGAGTCGATGGAGCCGGTGTAGCAGGCCAGAATTCACCCCCGCCAGAGTTAACCCCAGGGCAATTCTGGCCTAGGCCAGTCCTACCCCCGGGGGTAAAACTGGCCTAGGCTACTTTTCACCCCCCTAGGCCCCAATTGATTGTATATTATGACAAATACATGAAAACAGTTTTCACCTAATTCTACTCATTTTATTTTCTTTCAAATTTACATTACATTCACTTAACTTTACTTGTTACAAGTTACATACATTATATTTACTCAGCCACCAGGACAAAATTTACATCATTACATTTCTACAAGTATATTCAGAAACTTAGTGGATCTTAGTGTTGTAACTACTACACTACCTCTAAAGTGTCAATATGCACCTGATTTAAGTCAATAAAAATAGTCTTCAACTGATCACATGTGTTCAGTTTTCTGTTTTGTATTTGTACTTTTACTCAACTCCATTGACAACACTGAAATGGTCAGACTTGTTCTCAGGGTATATGCATGTCTCTGTGGGGTCCTGTAGACTGAAGGAAGCCACTCCAGACTTTCACCTACTCTGCAGTACACAGTGATATCAGTGCCAAGCAGTGATGCTGTGCCCATGAGTTCAGCATCTGTTGCCTAAACACCACATTTCTCCGTGGCACCAGCAGCCATATACTCATTGACAGGCCGGCTGAGGCTGAGGCAGCTGGGAAGCTTTTCACTGATACTCACACTCATGTGCTCTTCAGTTCCATTAAAGATTAGACCAGCCGAGTCTGTACCTGTTTTTAAATCACTCCTAAAAACGCACCTTTTTTCACTCTCGTTTAACAAACGGGATTTCTTGTTGCTGATCTTATTGTTTTCTATGTTTTTTAAGTAATTGCATTGTGTATGTTTGTGTACAGCACTTTGTCCAGCTGTAAAGTTTTTAAAGTGCTTAATAAATAAAGTTGGCATAGTATGATAAACAACAGAAAAGTACATTTATCCAAAAAGGAGCAGGAAGATGAAAAAAAAAAGTATATTAACCCTAGTTTCAAAAATTAAAAAATGATGTGGTTGCTTCTGTACATCGATGCCGAAACTTAACAAATATTTACATACGGCAAAATAAATGACATATTATGCAGACTAAACATAATTTTAACCCAATTTCTTTCTTTTTTTGTTGTATTGTGCTGTATTATGGTCGTACAAACTGATAATAACCATAAAGAAGGCGCAGAAGCTTGTGATAACATCAAAATAAGCCAAATAATGTAAACGATGCTTTTGGTGTCTGCTTATATCAGCACTTGTTGACACTTTACCGAGAAACAAGGCTACAAAAATATGAATAAACACAAAATGGAAGCAGATGACAGAGTGAGAGGGGGAGGACGCTGAAAAGAGCAGTGACAAAAGGCTTCTGTATGTGGAGGATGTGAAGCGGCCGAGAGGAGCGGAGGGAAAGAGCGACGGGGGTTTGTCTGTAACAAGAGGCTGTGGCCAGTGTAATTAAAGGGAAAAATACGGCAGCTCTCACACGGGATTAAAGTTGTGTTATTTCATTAAAACTGTAGAAAGTCTGATCCGCGATGGAGGCCGATGAAAAGAATGGACTTTTTCCCCCCCGAGCGCGTTTCGAGGCACGGTCGGGCTGAAAGGGTTCTGCCGCAAATGGATTCGGACTTTTGTCACAGATGTTTGTCCGTGTTTTTATTTTTTGTTGGGAAATCTTTTATGTTTAAGGACGGACACAGAAACGCGACAAACCAAATTATGTTTGAAGGAGCGGAGCAAGAAACACAAACGCTCAGATCATTTCATATTGTCACGTGAAGCTTTTGTCACTTTAGACTTAACCATACGCTGAAAACCTGAAGAAATGACCAGAATTATCGCAATTATTTTGAGTTGATGAACTTAAACGTCACAATCTTCCGGACTTGCTGCTTGTACCTTTTGAAAACAGTTTAATTTAAAGCGCTCATTTACCTCAACTCAAACATTTGCAGTTAATATGACTCATAGTTTTTTGTTAATGCAACTCATTTTGTAATTGTATTGTATTTTAACATGTACTATATCAATTAAGTTTATTTTGAAATCATCCCTATTTGAAACAATAGAAATCACCGGCGCTTTAATGACTTAATTCTACTAAGTTGTACCTCATTTATGTTTTTAAGTGATGCTTTTAACCACAATATTTCACTTTAATCAAAATATATATGTTAAAATGACTCAAAAAGAAGAACATGTTACAGCAACTTGACATAATAAACTATAAACTAAACTAACCCTAACCCAACATCCGGTCGATGCTTTTCTACGGCAAAATCCCTGTGGAAAAGTGTCTCATATTTTTGAGCAGCTTCATAAATCTGCCCCAACACCAAATCTTCAACCAACAAGGAACAAAGAACCGATTCTGTCCATGAAGAATTTACCCACAACGATCGAGGGAAGAAAGACGAAAACTTAAAGGAAACAACGACGAGCGTCAGTGAAACGACTGAGCAACACTGACGTTCTGGTCCTGGAGGAAACAGAAATAACTTGTTCACTCACTAAAATAAAACTAAAAATCGATTTTGTGATGCCGATATTAGCATAAACTGAGAGATTTGTACAGTTTAAATGGTCGACATTTAATCTGTGAACATCTGTAGCATTTAAACTGCACAAATCTCTCTGTCTGTGCTGATATCGACGTCACAAAATCGATTTTCAAAGTTCTGTTTTCTTCAGCACCGTAACGTTAGTGTTGCTCAGTCGTTTCACTGACGCTCGTCGTTGTTTCCTTTAAGTTTTCGTCTTTCTTCCCTCGATCGTTGTGGATAAATTCTTCATGGACAGAATCTGTTCTTTGTTCCTTGTTGGATGAAGATTTGGTGTTGGGGCAGATTTATGAAGCTGCTCAAAAATATGGCACAATTTTCCACAGGCGCAACTCAACATCGCCGCACTTCCTGCCGTTGTGATAATCGTCTATTAGGTTAGTAGGACGATTTCTAAAACTTACACAACGTCATCTGTTTAATTCCTTTGACCGTCCGGGTTCACAGTGCGGTGGGGTTGTCCAAAAGTATTGGAAAATCAGACACTAATCAATACTAAAACTATTATTGAAACTGGATACTTATTTGAGCAGGTATCGATACTAAAGAAGTACCAGAAAACAAGTGAACTTTTCCTGAATGGCTCTAGAATGATCTTGAGCTGTATCAGAACAAGTATGAGAGCGTATTTGTAGTAGTGATGTACAAAGGGAATAATGATTTTCAGCGTTAAATAATAGGACTTTCTTTTCTATTCCCATGTGCTGTTATATCTGTGTAATCCCTCAGAGGTCCAGGTAGGTTCCAGAGTGCTTCATGTGTGTGTACTAGTCTCTCACCTGGTAATATTATTAGTTAAATCACTAATATTTGTACCTTATGCAGTATTTGCAGTAGAGCAGGCACCTCGGCCCTCAGACCGGACCACTGCAGCTCCGTCTGTCTCACTCTGGACCAGACCGAGTTCGGGTCTTTCTCCGTGTCCTGGTCTTTGTCCAAGTCCTGGTCCAGGTCCTGGCCTAAGTCTGGGTTTTGGATCCGGAGCAGCTGGGATCCGGAGGTCTTCACTGCAGCTCTCAGACCGGCTCTGGACTCGAGCTCCTTGGACAAATTCTAACAAACAAAAATGACAATATATTACAGTGCAATAATTATGTGCAATATTGCTCCTCCTCTTCTCGATCTCTATCCGTCTATCTGTCTATTTGTCTACCTATCTATCTGTCTAACTATCCATCCATCTATACATCCATCTCTCCATCCATCCATCTATCTGTCTAACTATCCATCCATCCATCCATCTATCCATCTATCATCTATCATCTCTCCATCCATCTATCCATCCATCTCTCATCCATCCTATACATCCATCTATCATCCATCTATACATCCATCTCTCCACCTATCATCCATCCATCTCTCCATCTATCTATCATCTATCATCTCTCCATCCATCCATCTCTCATCCATCCATCCATCTGTCCATCCATCCATCTATCCATCCATCTATCCATCATCCATCTATACATCCATCTATCTATCCATCCATCCAACCAACCATCCATCCATCCGTCCATCCATCCATCCATCTATACATCTGTCCATCCATCCATCTATACATCTGTCAATCCATCCATCTATACATCCATCTATTCATCCATCTCTCCATCCATCTATCCGTTCGTCCATCCATCCATCTATCCATCCATCTATCCATCATCCATCCATCCATCTCTCATCCATCCATCCATCTGTCCATCCATCCATCCATCTATCCATCCATCCATCTATCCATCCATCCATCTATCTATACATCCATCTATCATCTATCCATCCATCTATCTGTCTAACTATCCATCCATCTGTCTATCTCTCATCCATCATCCATCCATCTGTCCATCCATCCATCCAAAAAAAAAATCAGCCGTGCACAGTCTTCATTAAACTGCAAAGCCTTTCACTGTCCAAAAATCAGGAAGTATACATTAGCATGCTAGTTGTTGCTTGGTTTACCACAACGGCAAAACTCTGCTCTTTTAAACTCATGGTGGTGAATAATTAAGACGCTCTGAATGCATAAGGATAAGTCAGGAATAACTTTGGACAACTGCAAAGCCTTTAAAATGATCTACAGTAGCTCTGTTTTTCACGTTGTTAAAACAGGAAAAAATCAGCTACAGACTTTAAACGTAATATAATATTGGTCAGTAATTATTCTGTTTGCAAACACTCACCATAATTTGTAGAAAATGTGTTTTCCTGGCACAGGAATCTTCGTCCTCATTGGCCGAGAGAAGGGCCTGCTGCCTGTCAATCATGTCTCTAGCCCCGCCCATCCAATCAGCGAGTGCAGCCGAGTCGTGCAAAAACCTAAACGCAGAAATCAGAAAAATGTATTATTTACATCTGAAAAATTATAAATACCTTTACATGGTCAAACCTAATAATTATAACAAACTTTTTTTCTTATTTTATTTGTGAAAAGTTAATTTGTGAACTATAACTTACTGTATCAGCTCAAAAAACCATCTCGGACCATCATTATAATAAATATATGGCTACGTGTTGATATATTGATCAAATTAAATGCATAAAATAATTAGCTCAGTGAATTTCTATATACAAAAATAATAATTTTCTGGTCTTTTTTACTCGATACTGAATTCAAATTTCACTTCAAAACTACATTTAGACATTTCATAACAGGTGAAAGAAAGGAAAAGTAATAATTGTAAAGAAAGTCTCGCTGACCTTCTCCTGAGTTTAGAGATTTTGAGCACTGTGCTGCGTTCGCGGTCGACTCTTTGTGTCAGATTTTTCCATCTGGAGTTCATTCTCCTGCAGACAGACCCGACTCCTCCACATCCACAGACCTGCAGCTCCGAGCCGGACTTCAGCAGACGAGACACACGAGGAGAGTTCTCCCCCAAAACCTTCAATATGTCCTGCAAAAAACATCATTACACTGAATCTTCTGCTCCTCTGACCCTCTTTCTGACCCTCTCCTCTGCTCCTCTGACCCTCTCCTCTGCTTTTCTGCATCTTCTGCTCCTCTGACCCTCTCCTCTGTTTCCTCTGCCCTTCTGACCCTCTCTTCTGCTCCTCTGACCCTCTCCTCTGCATCCTTTGCTCTTCTGACCCTCTCCTCTGCATCTTCTGCTCCTCTGACCCTTTCCTCTGCTCCTCTGACCCTCTCCTCTTCATCCTCTGCTCCTCTGACCCTCTCCTCTGCATCCTTTGCTCTTCTGACCCTCTCCTCTGCATCTTCTGCTCCTCTGACCCTTTCCTCTGCTTCTCTGACCCTCTCCTCTTCATCCTCTGCTCCTCTGACCCTCTCCTCTGCATCCTTTGCACTTCTGACCCTCTCGTCTGCATCTTCTGCTCCTCTGACCCTTTCCTCTGCTCCTCTGACCCTCTTTTCTGCATCTTCTGCTCCTCTGACCCTCTCCTCTGCATCCTTCTGCTCCTCTGACCCTCTCCTCTGCATCTTCTGCTCCTCTGACCCTCTTTTCTGACCCTCTGACCCACTTTTCTGCATCTTCTGCTCCTCTGACCCTCTCCTCTGTTTCCTCTGCCCCTCTGACCTTCTCTTCTCTGACCCTCTTTTCTGCATCTTCTGCTCCTCTGACCCTCTTTTCTGCATCTTCTGCTCCTCTGACCCTCTTTTCTGCATCTTCTGCTCCTCTGACCCTCTTTTCTACATCTTCTGCTCCTCTGACCTTCTTCTCTGCATCATTTATTCCTCTGACCCTCCCTTCTGCATCTTCTACTCCTCTGACCCTCTCTTCTGCTCCTCTGACCCTCTTCTCTGCTCCTCTGACCCTCTTTTCTGTTTCCTCTGCCCCTCTCACCACTCCTCCTCTGTTCGTGTCAGAATCTCATCCGCTCTAATCACATAAAAACCGCCCGGGCCCATAACGCCAGATGTGTTAATAGCGATAATACCTGGCAGATGGAGAGGTAGTTTTCCATGTGCTCGTCTGAGTCCCACTCCTGAGGCATGATGGGAAATGAAGTCTCTGTGTTTCTCAGCAGGGAGTCCATCCAATCACTGTCCCGCTCCCACTCAGTCCACAGCTGCAGTAATGACACAGACGGGGTTTTATTTTAATCAAAGTCGCATTAACGGACTCACGGGTCGTTATTTGTCAGATTCGCTTTTTCACGTGTTATTTCACCCAGGTTTACTGCCCAGAAAATGGGACGGAGCTAAATTAAGATAAACCAACTTTTCCCTCTTTGGATCATGTAATAATCCTGTTTCCTCATTGCAAAAAAAAATACATTTCAATGAAGCATGTTTCAGTAATAAAATCCAGTTAGTTTCTACAGTCTAGTTTCCCCTCGTGATGTCATTAAGTGTCTGCTCTCTTACGTTTTTAAAGTATTTATCAAACTTGTCCTGATTATTTTTGGTTCTTAAATAGATTTTACTATAAGAAATCTCTAACAGCTATTGTTTTAACCTTATTTGACCTGCTTAATTTCTTAGAAGATTAAAAAAAAAGCTAAATTACTCTGGTTCACCGACCCTGAGTGAATCAAATATTAAAGTTCTGCTAATTATATTTAAATAAACGTGTACAAATAAAACTTTACATCTTTGAGGTTCCTTGACATTTAGGATTTCAGTATTAGATTTGCAATAAGTAACAGTTATATATAAGTTATTAGTAGATTACAATATGAGCCAATAAAAATCAAATGACTACAATAAACCGTCAATAATTACAATAAAGTCAAAAATTAGATGTGATGTTGAGGAGAAATCTGACCATCAAAAACACTTGGTGACACATGAATCAGTGGATTTTTAGAATAACACTTGTATTTGGAAATAACTCTTTCAATCTTTAACATCTTTTTATAATAATAATAATAATACATTTTAGTTGAAAGCGCCTGTTTCATTTCTGTCTTTTCCACATTAGTTTGTCCTTTTTTGCATCATAAACTATCTCGACGGCAGGAAGTGCGGCGGTGTTGAGTCACGCAGCTTCCGGCCGACGCTTTTCTACGGCGAAATCCCTGCGGAAAAGCGTCGCATATTTTTGAGCAGCTTCGTAAATCTGCCCCAACGCCAAATCTCCATCCAACAAGGTCGACAAAGGGAAGAAAGACGAAAACTTAAAGAAGAACAATGACGAGCATCAGTGAAACTACTGAGCAAAACTAACGTTATGGTCATGAAGAAAACAGAAATAACTTCGAAAATCGATTTTGTGATGTCGATATTAGCACAGACTGAGAGATTTGTGCAGTTTAAATGCTACAGATGTTATAGAATATCGACATCACACAATCAGCTTTTAATTTTAAATGTAGAATCCGTCTGAGTGAACAAGTTCCTTCTGTTTTCTTCAGGACCATAACGGATGGATAGTTAGACAGATGGATGGATAGATGATAGATGGATGTATAGATAGATGGATGGATGGATGGACAGATGGATGGATGGATGAGAGATGGATGGATGGATAGATGGATGATAGATGGATGGATGGACAGATGGATGGATGGATGGATGAGAGATGGATGGATGGATGGATGGATGATAGATGGATGGATGGATGGATGGATTAATAGATGATGGATAGACAGATGGATGGATGGATGGATGGATGGACGGATGGATGGATGGATGGATGGATGGATGGATAGATAGATGGATGGATGGATGGATGAGAGATGGATGGATGGATAGATGGATGATAGATGGATGGATGGACAGATGGATGGATGGATGGATGAGAGATGGATGGATGGATGGATGGATGGAGAGATGATAAATGACGTTAGTGTTGCTCAGTCGTTTCACTGATGCTCGACGTCGTTTCCTTTAAGTTTTCGTCTTTCTTCCCTTTGATCGTTGTGGATAAATTCTTCATGGACAGAATCGGTTCTTTGTTCCTTGTTGGATGAAGATTTGGTGTTGGGGCAGATTTATGAAGCTGCTCAAAAATATCCGACACTTTTCCACGGGGATTTTGCCGTAGAAAAGCACCGACCGGAAGTTGTGCGACTCAACATCGCCGCACTTCCTGCCACTGTGATAAACGTCTATAAAATCAGTAACTAAATCTGATTTTGAAGAGAAATCTGATCATCAAAAACACTTGGCGACACGTATCGGCGAATCAGTGGAATTTTAGAATAACTCTTTCAATCTTTTTCTGTATATTTCTGTCTTTTCTACGTTAATTTGTTGTTTTGGCATAACTAAATCAGATTACTCACATCAGACGGAGCTGTTTACATGACATTTCACAGTCTGATAACTCCAGAAATCAGATTATGATCAGATTTTTCTCATATTAAGTGGAATATTTACCTGCAGTGTGAGCTCCATCTTGGTCCCGATCTGCAGCCCGTGCTCCTGGAGTTGGGTCACCTCCTCCTTCAGGTTTTCCACAGTCTGTTGGGAGTTTTCGGGGAATCTCTGAGAGAGGAACTGCAGGGTTTGGAAATGCTGGTGTAGGAACTGGAAGAATTTCTTAAAGTGGGGGGGAAAAAATGAAAGAGAACTGATTATTTGGCAGATTTTAAGCAAGCGATTAATACTAAAAGTGAATCCTCTGCTCCATTTGACCTCCTCTGCTCCATCTGATCTTCTCCTCTGCTCAATTTTACCTTCTCCTTTGCATCTTCTGATTTCACACCAGCTAGTTTCAGGTTTTCTTTCCCTGTATCCATAAATCTTAGGTCTTTCTCTAGGCTTCCTGTTTTCCTGGAGGCTCTAAACTCAAATATTCACTCCCAATCCCGTCTGTTCCTGTCTGTATATCTTCTTTCGCTGACCGTATTGCTCTTGATGTGCTCCTGGAGCTGTTCTTTGCTCTGCAGCGAGACGTTTCCGGTCTGGAGGAGCTGGACTCGTTCAGATCCGGCAGACAGGAGCTCGCTGAGGCTGAGGAGCAGATGGTCGAACATCTGCTGAAGATCTGAGCTGCTCTTCAAGTCCACGAAACGAGACGAGACTCCGAGCAACGCCCTGTCCAGCTCCTCCTGAACAAGCAAAAATACAAAAGTGATAGAAAATGAGATTAAATTACACACTTTAATTATGCGTTTTGCGCCTAATACAAAACGTGAAAGGTAAAGGAGCCAAGAACGCCACAATAATCTCAGTCTAAGTAACGTTAAAGGTCTCATATTACACAAAATTGCCTCTTAATGTTAATAATGTTGTTACCTCTTTAAAAAAACATACCTGGAGTTGTGTTTTGTTTCATTCACACGTTTGAGTAACTCTTTATTATCAGTCTGTTTACATCCCCAAAGCTCAAAACGCTCTGTTCCACCTTGTGATGTCGTGTAGGGGTAGTTTTCAAGTTCAGCTGCTTCCTTTTACCTTTTAATTAGTGGAGATCGGCAATTCCAGGACTGAAATTGTACAAATGATTCTAGTGACGGTGTGTGGAGTTTAAAAACACAATGGAGCACTTCCTGTGTTACACGTGACATCACGAGGTGGAGCAGAGTGTTTTCAGTTTGAGAGAAAAACTGTGAATGTGACATGTGAATAAAACAAAACTAGTGCTGTCAGCAATTAAAATATTTTACCGTGATTAATCTCATGAATGTCACAGATAACTTGCGATTAATCTAAAATTAATCGCACATTTTTGTCCCTTGAATAATCACTTTAATATTATTATCAACACAGAAAAGTGGATAAGCTTTGTGCACACGTTTTTTTTTTATTGTAACTGTGTTTGCCGCCCCAACCGCACACTGTACTGTATAAATGTTCTTCTTTTATACAGTCTATGGCCTCACGCTGCTGCACTGAGGGCGAGGACGTCATCACACGGCGCCGTTTGTTCACATGTGGCGGCAGAGCTAACGCTTTAGCGGAGAAAATAAGTCCAGCGACAGGAATATTGCTTAAATAGTGAGACAGATGTGAGTCCTGCTGCGATACCCAATCCTTTCTGAGCTTATAGATAAAAAAAACAGCTTAAATCAGTGAGGACAGGAGGAGGAGGAGAGAGGCTGCAAAACTTCTGTCTCAGTCTCAGTCCTTATTAAAGCTCAGTGCAGATTTGTCGTATGTTTTGGAGTGGACTTTATTGTGTGTTTTCCTTGTATGAATAACATCAGGGCTTCTCAATTTGGGACGAATTGTGTTGCTTCTTTTATACAGTCAGATTCTGTAATTTTTCTAACGTTACAGCAGTGGCCACAGCTAATGAAAAAAACTAGTTCACCCATAAAAAATGTTTTTTGCGTTAACTCGTTAATAATGCGATGCTTTTAATGAGGAAACAACATTATAACAGTGTAATATATATGTCTTTTAAAATGAGCTCTAACCCTGGATATTATTATTACAACATTGCTATATGCAGGAAGGAACTACCTCTTTACCTCTTTGGTCACTGTCGCCCAATTCAGTCTTTTCATTTTTTTTTATTAATGTGATATGAATATTACAATTTATGTACCAAATAATCTTGACATTTTGACATTCAGCATCTAGGCAAAAAGTCACAGATATAGACATAATCAGAGGAACAGTCTATACAATACTCTGCCTATACCTGCAAGTTCTTTCGTGAAACACATTTTATTTAATTAGTGGCCCCTCACCAAAATAAATCAATTACAATAATATACATGTACTTACACATTCACTCACTCATATACACCAGTTCACACAAACACCAGGTGCCCATAACTCCTCAAATTTCTTCATTTTAAATTGGAGTCTTGCTGTTACTCTTTGTTTAACCCTTTCCCACCAATTTTCTTCAGTAAGAGGTTGTGGTTTTAGCCTTTTTTTTTTTTTTTGCTATTGTACTTCATCTTAAAATAATTTTCCTTTTCTTTGGGGACATAGTTTTTGGTACGTGCGCATTTCAAGTCTCAAGCGGCGTAAATACAAAAGGTTTTTCCCGGTACCTGCAGCTGTGAGGCCTGGTGCAGCACAGACCGGGGCAGAGTCTGGTTCTGCAGCAGAGACTTTAGCTCCTCGGAATGGAGCTGCAGAGACGCCCGGACCTGAGGGACACGAGGCGACGGCAGGTGTGAGAAACAGGGTCAATTACCTGACACGTTCTGATCCTCCGAATGTCTTGTACCTGCAGAGTGTGAGTGAGGCCGGGCGGCTCTGGTCCCTGGGTTATTTGGTGAACGGTGAGTTGGTTAGAGGTGAAGGCTGCATGCAACTCTGTCAGGAGGTTCTGTTAGACACACAGGCAACAGCGAGACAAAACGAATTAGGATATAGAGTTACAGCTTGAATCAAAATTAATACAAAAAGGTTTAAACTGAAAATGTGTGTCTTTGTGGCTTTATTGTTATTTCAGTTAGTTTATTTGTATGATGACACTATTAGTAAAACATAATCTAATCTATATTTAAGGAGTCCAAGTTAAAAGTGCTAGGAAAAGAAATTATACATGACAAGAAAACCAAGAAATTTCCAAATTTTGATGAAATTTCAAACTGAATTTCAACATAAATGCTCCTGAAGTTTCAAAAAAATGAGATTTTAGTACGATTTTAGTACATAGGTGTTAGAATAAAATGCTTATAATGTTGAAGTTATTAAAATGTACATGTGGTTAAAAGGTGATTTCAGAGTACCAAGAGTTCTTTGTTAAAAGGAATGTGCTATCTGCTCTGAGAGACCAGATGCATGACCTCTTATGACCTTTTCCCTCCTTGCAGACGATTCACAGGTCGTAACTTATATCTTATCTCACAAATGTAAAACAAAGCCATGATATACTTCACTATGTTGTAACCTATGTATTCACTATGTTGTAAACTAGGTATTCTCTGACTATGCTTTGTACTGATATGATTGATTTGATGAACCAAATAAAGGGACGTGCTGCAGAAGAAGGGGCAGGACATCTGAGAGTGTATGGCTGCCCTCAGTAGGGCCTTAGCAGACTCCAGCCCTGTCCTCCGTGGCACGTAAAAATGAAAAGACTGACTCAGGTGGTTTTAATCTCAATGGGGAAGAGACTGGTTTAATGTAAAACTGTAAGATTTATCACTGGTTTGTGATTTTATTCCATGACAGTAAATGGTCCAGTACGAGCCGGATCGGTGCTTCTGCTGGAGGGTGAACAACAGAGATTGGAAGTGTGCGCGCACCCAGCATTGAGCTGAGAAATCCGTCTTTTCTCGACGGCAACCCCTGTTGGGCATCCTCTTCGTGGAAGGACCCGGACGACCAGAACCAGTTATAACACCTGAGGTCAGAAAATTAACTTCTAAAGAGTGAAGTTATGCAGAACTAGAGATGAATCTAGTATAGAGTATGAATGAACTGTTGAATGAGCTGTTGAATGGAGATTCAAATTGAACACTGTTAAGGTGTATCAAGGTTGAATCTCATTAAGGACATAGGTTGATGGTGTGCTGAAAATTGATCCAGTGTCCTTCTCGGTGTGTGAATTAACACCAAGTTTATGACCGCCCATTGTGGTAGAAGCTTGTCATAAAACACAGAGAAGATTCCAGGAAGATCAACAGTAAGCAGACCTAGACACATAGTACAACATGGCAGAAAAAACAGTAAAAATAGAAACAGATTCGGAATATATGAAGTTTAATTTATCCAGAGAGTTGCAAATTCCTAAAAAAATGGAAAGTAAAATATAATTTTGATGGAACTCTTGATGAAATTAAATTAAGTCAGTTAATGTTGAACTTATCAATTCATGATCAATTTAAAGGAAAGACAAAATATACACCTGGTAAACAGGTAACTACAGCTAGACTATGGATAGCAGAAAGTAAAAAGCGTAAAAATGTTAACACTAAAAAGACAACTGCATTAACTGTGTCTCGTCCGGAGGACGATGATGGCACAGTGGTGTAAAGGCGCCCTCTACAGGCAGAGCAGACAGAGGGTGGTGAGGAACAAGGTGAAAATGAGGAATTGGGTGAGAAAGAAAAGAAGGAGGAGTTTAGGACCTTGGGGCTTTATCCAAAACTTCCAGAAATAGGAGTAGTACGAAATATACAAGCCAGCCAAAACCCATTTTGGGCTCCTCCCACTGCCCCAGAGGCCCAGCAGAGCCCTCCACCCGCATATGATACAAAAACTCCACCCCCCTGGCAGCTCCCCTCTCCTAAAACTCCACCCCCCTGGCCATTTCCGTCTCCGATATCACACCGTGCAGAAGTAAGACAGAGATGACAGGTCAAGGTAAATATGCCACAGACCAGACATGGCTTCAAATAGATTGTCCCACGAAAGAAGAAGAAATAGCTGAAGGGTATCCTTTAATTTCGCTTCCAGACCCGCACACACAGGGGGCAACGATACAGGTTTACAGACCATGGGCTGTAGCAGACATAAAAAAAGCATTGGAAGGCGTTACTAGAGCTGAAGCTGACATAGAAACATGCATTTCAGACTTAAAAGATCTGATCAATTCTTATGGCCTGGACGCGATGGAGTGTCAACGAGTTCTAATGTTGCATTTAGGGCATAAATGGGCTTTAGTTAGAGGAGATTTTGACCCAACTCAACCTCACGGAAATGGAAGACGTGTGATTCCCGCAGCAGAAATAGTACCTGTTCTAGACCATGCAAATGGAGTGTTCGCTAGGATGCGTACACAGTTTCAGCGTAGAGCAGATTATAATAAAATCCAAAACACCAAACAGAAAGATGGGAAACGGTGCAGGAATTTCAGGTCCGAATGACAGAAGTGTTTAAAGCAAACAGTGGCATCACAGAGAATGCAGATGTTAATGGGCCTTATCAACAACAACTAAAAATGGCTATATTAGGAGGACTTAAAGAACCAATTAAAACTGGCTCCAAAGACGTACGTAGGCTTTCCTACAGCAACATTGACAGATTTTATGACATATGCAATACACGCTGAGGGTGTAGTGCAGAAAAGAAAATGCAGCAGGCAAACAAAGTGCTTATTTCTGAATCAGGAATAGAGACGTATGTCTTAGAAAAAAGAAAAAAACAATATAAAAAAGCTGAACAAAGATACAAAGGAAATGATAAGCAGGAAAGAGATAAGGAGGAGGGCAGATGTTTTATATGCCACAAGAGAGGACATCTTGCTAGAAACTGTAGGCTGAGAGGAGAAGATAGTAGCAGTGAAGGAGAGGAAGAGAATGAAAAGAGAGAATCAAAGACAGAAGCCCAGTAGAGCATGACTAGATAAGAAATACAAGGATAAATGTCAGGAAGACAGAAGAGGGAAAGTAATAAACCAAAAAGAAATACACGTGGCTGAAAGACCTATGCCTACAGAAATACAGATTCAAAATAACACAGGAGAGGAAGATACCTAAAAGGCTAGCCATCTGCAAATGTGAAGCACACAAATCAAACACAGATCCTATCTCGGTAGGCAACAGATTAGCAGATACCGCAGCTAAAGCTGTGGCACAAAGCACACAGATGTTACATTCAGAAGAAATAACGAATCAAGACGAAAATTTGTTGTTAAATTATCAACAAAATGCTCCCAAATCTGAGAGAGATGCCTGGATAGGAAAGGAGCTACAATAAAAAATAACCTATATGTAGGCCCTGCTGATAAACCATGGCTACCAAAATCATTATTTAATTGGGCTTGTAGATTGACGCATGGACTATGTCATGTGTCAACAGGGGTATGATTGATATGGTGGAAAAGCATTATAATACAATAGGCTTTAATACATATTCAAAAAATTTTTGTAAACAATGCCTAATCTGTATTAAAATAATGCACAGGGACAGCTGAGACCTAAAAGAGGAGCTTTCCCTAATCCAGAACATCCTTTCCATACACTACACATGGATTTCATTCAATTAACGAAATCTAAAGGTGTAGAGTATTGTCTAGTGATTATAGACGCATTCTCCAAATGGGTGGAAATATTCCCAACAGCTAAACCGGATGCACTAACGGTGGCGAAAGCAATATGCAAGAGCATAATTCCCACATTTGGCATTCCAAAAAGTTATAAGATCAGATAACGGAACCCATTTTGTTAATGAAGTCATCACAAAGATAGGGGAGAGATTTAACATAGATCTGAAGAGACACTGTGTATATCACCCACAGTCAGCAGGCCTAGTGGAGAGGACGAATGGGACAATAAAAAACAAGTTGGTCAAGACAATGAAGGAAACCAACAGACCATGGCCTGATTGCATTGAACTAGTTAAACTAAACATGCATATTTTGCCAGCAGAAGGACATACGTTGAGCCCATTTGAAATATTATATGGAAGACCGTATACTATTCCGGATTTACAATTAAAGACAATAGATCAACCAGACTCTGATCAAGATCTTATTGACTATATGAGAAAAACCCTGTTAACAAGAGATGTTGTAAACAGCAATAAACTGCCAGAAGGAACTATTTCTCTACAGGGCAACACGGCAAAACCAGGAGACCACGTGTTTATAAAGACTCTAAAGAGGAAGAATTGGACCAGTCCAAGGTGGGAGGGACCGTACCGAGTCATCTTGGCTACACCCACTGCAGTAAAGGTCGAGGGCAAAGCCACCTGGATTCATCAATCACACTGTAAGTTGAGGAACCAGTTGGACCTGACAGATCCAGACCCAGCCTCCAAGACCTCCCAGACGCAGGACGCCGAGATCTCCAAGACCTCCTAGACTCAGGACATCTCTGACTCAGGCCTTCAGAGATCTCCAAGACCTCCTAGACTCAGGACATCTCTGACTCAGGCCTTCAGAGACCTCCTAGATTACTCCTAGACCAGGACTCCACAACAAGAGTGAGCAGTAGGTAAACAACTGTTCACTCCAACGGTGTTCTTACGAGGAAGTTGACCCTCGGGCACTGAAAAAGATGACAGCTCCATTCATCCCAAGGGAGAAGCAACTGTCTGAGAAAAGAGAAGTAAAACAACCACAAAACACCCAGTTAAAATGGTTAAATAAGGTGTTATTTGTCATAATTTTATTCATGGTGTACATAGCAATAATGTTTTTGATATATATCAAACATACACACACTTATTTGGTTGTGTGTACACTGGTCACAAAAACAAAATACAACGACTCCACTGTCTCTGAGACTGTGACACATCCTACGACTGAAATGACAAAAAAAGACAAGACAGAATTGACCCAAGTATTGATGCATAAACGATATATACTTACTCGTAGAGAAGTGATAAATCCACATCAAGTACATCACATACTAAATAATAAATGGTTTAACCTCATGAACATAACGGCACAACACCTTAACATTACAAAGGACTGTTATATCTGTTCCTTATCCCTCACCATGCCAATGAGGTACCGGTGTTTACACCTGTCCCTCTTTCAGCTAAAGACATGTTTTGTGCACTGGCAGGGTACTGGTCGATGCGAACGAGTGTTAAACTGCCTCTCTGGGATGGTTATTTGACAAATGCCTCAGACTGGAGGGATCCAGCTAGTGGACTGACAACACTAACCAGACCATATGGAAAGGTGTCCAGGTTAGAAAGGGGCCCGAGTTCCCCCGGACTGACAGTGACCAGAGAATGTGACAGGGGTTTCCAGTGGGTGGGGAACACTCGAGGGTCAGTAAGAGCTCCCAATCCCCGGATGGAGAACCACAGCCTATAAGGGGGGGCCATGGTATGCACTGCCTCTTACCCACAGAGGTAAAACAGTTGGACCCACAATAGGCATATTCACATTTAATTTGGCAGGTAGCTAAAGCCTAAACTTAGTTGGGCTGCCAGCCGACTGGACTAGACTTAATGTACCCATCTGGGCCATTCCAGCTCCTGTAGGAGCGGTATGGATGTGTGGGAAAACTGCTCACCTCATCCTGCCACCAGACTGGTGTGGAGGCTGTTATTTAGCTTCTCTCCAACCAACAGTTTTCCAATTAGTCTCAACTGACCAAAACCCGCACTACAACAAGGTAAAAAGGGCATACACACATGCCAAAGCAATCTAACACCCATACCCCACTGATAAGTGGCACAAGAGGAGTTTTTATGACACTCTTGCCAAATTACGGAACAGCGTATCTCGGAAAAAAGAATGAACTAAGTATGGTGGGCGTTAGAAAACATAACTGGTATACTAGATGATATTACTACTCAACTCCGTGATGATCCAGAACGCATAAGCTATGAGAGAAATGCTGATGTTACACCAGCTCTCTCTAGATTTCCTGTTTGCATCAGATGGAGGAATCTGTACTAAATTTGGTTCTGAACACTGTTGTACCTTTATTCCAGACTCTGCTGGAAATTGGTCTGAAATACATGACAGAGTTTCCACCCTCAAAGAGGAATTGGCTCAAGCTAAAGATCAGGGAGGAAATTTTGATTCATGGTACAGTTGGTTTGATATATTTGGCCGATACAGGAAATTGGCAGCAACTATATTAACCTCCTTAATAATGTGTGCACTTTTGCTTCTAGTGTGTGGATGTTGTTGTATTCCAATCTTCAAAGCACTAATGCAAAAGTCTATTCAGAGTACAATGACCTTAAATAATGAGGAGTTTCAACTTCTCTTAACAGATACCTTAACTTTTGACTCTGACAAGGACAGCCCAGACCTAGACTTTGAACACAAATAGACAAACTGAAACACAGGTAAAATGACTAAAAGCCAACATTATCCCCGAGTGTACGATTTTACACATTTTTATGGCGACATGTGCTAAAGTTATTGATGTAAAAGGCTCATGTTCTGATCTTATATGATGTAATTTTTATAAACAGGGGGTAAAATGTTAGAATAAAATGCTTATAATGTTGAAGTTATTAAAATGTACATGTGGTTAAAAGGTGATTTCAGAGTACCAAGAGTTCTTTGTTAAAAAGGAATGTGCTATCTGCTCTGAGAGACCAGATGCATGACCTCTTATGACCTTTTCCCTCCTTGCAGACGATTCACAGGTCGTAACTTATATCTTATCTCACAAATGTAAAACAAAGCCATGATATACTTCACTATGTTGTAACCTATGTATTCACTATGTTGTAAACTAGGTATTCTCTGACTATGCTTTGTACTGATATGATTGATTTGATGAACCAAATAAAGGGACGTGCTGCAGAAGAAGGGGCAGGACATCTGAGAGTGTATGGCTGCCCTCAGTAGGGCCTTAGCAGACTCCAGCCCTGTCCTCCGTGGCACGTAAAAATGAAAAGACTGACTCAGGTGGTTTTAATCTCAATGGGGAAGAGACTGGTTTAATGTAAAACTGTAAGATTTATCACTGGTTTGTGATTTTATTCCATGACAATAGGTCATCGTAGGCCTATGTAAAACCAAAATTCCAGCTAAATATATCGATGTTTTTGGGCCATGAGTTTACAAAAAAAGGAAAAAATAAATAAATAAAACTGAAATTGAAGTAAAATTTTGCCAAAAGTTAGTTTCATCCATTGGACTGTGACGTAAAACAGTAAAAAAGATAAATAGATAATCATTCATCATCATTTGGATGACACTACTTTCAGCTCTAAGGAACTACCAGAATAGTATATCCTTTCCTTTTTACATTTTTCATTATCCAGGGTTTGTTATTAGGGAAGGAGATCACAGTCTTAGTTGGGATAACAGTATCAACGCAAAAATTGATGTATGCAGAAACAGTCTTGCATAATTCATCAATGCCACTGCATCCTTCAGAAAAACAGCTCCAATCAGTGCACTCAAAGCACCCTTGAAGTGCACGAACACTGTCCTGAGACCAACATCTAATGCTTTTTTCCTCAGGTTTTACCCGTTTAAATATGGGCATATACATGGGCATAAGGTAAACACTATTGTGATATGAGGCACCGAAAGAGGCCAGGGACTTATAAGCATTAGGTACAGACCCGTAGCAAAGATCAGTTCTCGTATTCTTTAATGTGGTCATACATGTTATATACTGCTCGTATGTTCTAAGTGTCTTTTCCAAGCGGCAGTGATTAAAGTCTCGCATAACGAATTTGGGAGTGTCAGGGGCAAATAGTGTCCAACATGTGGGTGACGTCAGCAATCACGTGAGCCGCTGCAGAAGCGTCGGCTCTCGGGTGAATGTAAACAACAGTGAGGAACAGTTGCGGGAATTCCCTCGGAAGATAGAATGGTCGAAGAGAAACCGTAAGTAATTCAATGTCGGGGGTGCATATTTTTTCTCGAACCACCACGGTTTTGCAGTACCGCTGGTTCACGTAGATACATACGCCACCTCCACGGCTTTTGCCGGTGATATCAGGTGAGCGGTCCAGTCGAAGAGGGCTCCTAAACCCTCCAAGTGCGAGCTCCTCGTCCCGATCTAAGTCGCTGAGCCACGTCTCAGTGAAGGCGAGGACACAGGTCTTTCCCCTCCCGGTTAAGTTGGGTCCACGCTTCCAATTCATCCATCTTGTTGCGCATTGACGGCATGTTTGACAGTAGCACTGTCGGTAAGGCAGGCAATCTCCGACGATTATTTAAGTTTATGTTCTTAAGTCTGCGCTGCAATCCACCACGTTTCCCCCTTTTCCCGCGAGTAGATTTCCTCGTCAAACGAAGCTCCATGGGGATGTTTTGTGGGATCAAACCCTTCGTCGTGGCTCTGAAAGAAGGAGTAGTTCCCTGCTATAGGTGACTCTCCCAGATAGAGCGTCCACTGAAGTTTCAGCATAGTGTCCGTAGATTAGACAAGCGCAGAGAATCAAGATCAAGGTATCCAGACATTTACCCATGCCATTGTGATTACTGCCGTTGAGCATATACTTTACAATCTCACAAAGTAACAAACATTCTCAGGTAGAGCAGCCCGAGTCGCACGCTGTGGAGCGTCCCCGGAAGTTCAAACCTGCTCTTTGTAACAGATTTTACCGCATTTTATCATCTATTGCTCACAACTACTGCACTTTCTAAATATTTTCTACATTCATTGCACTTTACTTTCATAATTGATGTTTATCTTAATCGATTGTTGCTTTCTTGTTGTTTCTATTTATCTAAATTGATGTTTATCTTAATCAATTGTTATTTTCTTGTTGTTTTTTATCTTAATCGATTTGATCTGGATCTCAGTGGGTCTTTACCTGGTTAAAAATAGCCAGATTAGTGCCGTAAATTGTAGTAATAAGGAATCGAATGACTTTGAACTCTAATAAAATACGTTTCAGAGGGAGTTATCAGTTGTCAGATGAGTTCCATGCGTTTTTATCCCGTACCTGTGCTGTAGCGCTCTCCTCCTGCAGCTTCCTCACCGTCTCCTCTCTCTGGGTCAGACCTGTTTGGATCACAGGGAGGATCCGGACCAGCGTCTGCAGACACTCGTGACCTCTGCGTGACCCCAGGAGACGCGTCAACTTTGGCCCCTCAGACTCCAGCGCTCGGCTCAGAGAATCCAGCTCCGAAGAGACACCCTGGGAGGAAAAATATAAACCATTATTAACGTAAAAAGGGTTCGAATATGGCCTGGAAGAGATCGCTAAATTACTGACATGCATCGAACACTTCTTCAGGCATGTTTTTGATGAGGAAATTCATTATAACATGGCAGAAAACTCAAATAAGTATTGTATAATATCCAATTTTTAAAGCAATATTTCCTCATCTATAAGAAGCAAACGCTGGCACAACTTAAGACAGGAAACTTTTAACAAAATTTGAATTATATTACCTTTATTGGGCCTCAAAACTCAGTAAATACAGTTTTGTCGAGGTCTCGTCTAATCAAACTCCCACCTGTAGTTGAAGAAGTTCTTGTTTTCCCTCCTCTTCGGCGTAAACACCGACAGGAGACAGGAGCAGGTTGGACAGAGCGGACAGGGACAGGGACGCACCGGTCAGTAAATGAAACGCTCCCTCCTCCACAGACTGGGGACTCACATCCTGAAGGGAGGAGAGAAGAACTGAAGTTAAAACTACGATCTCATCATGTAAATAAAGTCGTGCTACAACAAGGTCACTTCAGCTGTAGTACTTGTCCCCGTGGAGGTGTTATTGCTTTGTCTAGAATTGCATTTATTCATTGCAGGTGTTGCTATTGCATTTTTTTTTCGTGGATGTTTACGTGTTAACCCCAATTATGAAGTGAACAGTCAAACTAAGATACGGCGCCATGGTGCGACTAGACCATAAATCGGTTGTTGCTGAGAAGTGGCTAACGTTAGCCAAATCTGCTTCTGTCTTGGCTCTGTGTTTTTGGTACAAGTCAGGAATTGCTGTTCGCCTGAAGTAATTTCGGCTTGGTAAAACATATCGGGGTTCCAGCGTTTTAATCATCTCCCGGAAGCCGTGTTTCTCAACAGTACTAAGCGGTACCATGTCTTTGGCTAAGTGGAGTGTGATAGAGTTGGTAATATCATTCCAACGTTTGCTTTTCTTGTCATAGACGGTCCCTTTAGCAAACGCGCCTACCAGGGACGTCTGTGTAGTGTTTTGTGCTGCAGTGCCAACGTTACGCAGAGATTGGGGAGAAGATGCAGATTTTACTTTCATGCAATCTTCGTATTCCAGGATATGATTGTGGCGGAGGTGGTGAAGCAAGTTGCTTGTGTTGCCTCCTGCAGCTAAAACATTAGCTCGACAACACTTACAGATGATGCGTGTTTGATCCGCGTCAGATTTTTTAAAACCGAAGTATTTCCAAACAACAGACACGGCTCCCTTTTTCGGAATGAGTTCTGTGTCTGTGTAATTTTCTTCGTCCATGCTCATCGCTCAACTCGCTATCCTTACCACCCTAGTCTCTGCCACTACCGCTCTCCTGCAGAGCTTGTTTGGTGTAACACTGAAAAACAGCCCCCGCTCAATCTACCGCTGTGCAACATTCCGCCGCTCTGTGTTGCCGACATATGCGCGCACACACGGTATGGCGGTAAATAAAAAAATCGTATCATAAAAATAAAAATTACCGGTATACCGGTTCAAACGGTTTACCGCGCAGCCCTACGGTACGTACCTCGGTACAGACCCCACGGTTCGGTACATTTTTGGTACAGTGCAGGAAAAAAAACATAGCCAGAAAGGCTGTCCTCAAAGGCAGCTTTTTATTGCCTAAATCTCCAGCTGAGATAACTGCAACTTTTGGTAAAACAAGTAAAAGTAAAACATGTAAAACAAGTGAAAACGCAAGCACCACATTGAGTATATTGACTGGTTACTGAGCTGGACATCAGTGAAGTTTGAACACATGGTCTTTATAGGTGCCTTCTGTGTTAGCATATTTGAAGTGTTCCCACTCACATAACCCACAGCTGTCAAACAACGACGACAGACCGTCTTCGTTTTGTCCTCCACCCGCTCTCCGTTGCTGTTGTAACTCACGGGGAACTGAAGTTGTCCCACACCACTGACTTAAATGATGGTGGTGGGTCTTCTAACTCCGGGATTACTCGCCATCATCTTTCACCCTCTCGCAACGACCTAACAGCAGCAACTTTCAACAACAGCAGTTTTGTATTTGAAGGCGGAGTTTGCTCGCTAGACCAATCCAGACATGTCCACATGTTCATGGACCAATCAGGGCACATGGCAATGGTTAAGGAAACCGTCGCAAAAGGAAAGTCCCGTGGTCAGTTCAATATTAAACTTTTGTACCGTATATTCTCCGTCAAAATGTGCACACCGAACCGTGACCCCCGTACCGCGACGGTTCAATACGAATACATATACCGTGCCACCCCTATTGTACACTGTGAGAACATGAATCGTGAGCTGTGAACTTTTAAACCCTGAGATTTGCTTGCACAGATTGAGCTGAGGAGTGAAACGATCAAACATATCGTGCAGTGTACACCCAGAATTACATGTTTCATTTTAGAGTAATTTGTTCCAATGGGTTCTTAATAATGAGGCAGCCTTATGTACATGGCCTGTTATACTTAATGGTTGTAGCTGATTTGAAAAAGTTCTGTGTAAGTCCAACGGCGGCTGAATGGCACTCATGGTGTGAAAGTGGTGTGTGCGTGAGTGACGGTGGAGGTCGGACTGATGGGTTCTGGGAGCTGTGTGGGAGCGTTGGACGACAGAAGGTGAACGCACATTCACCAAGACAGAGAGGCAACGCCGGGCGAGTTACGCCACGATCTGCTAATGGATCGAGGACGCCCCGGGCTGAGGGATCAGTCTCACTTAATGCACCTTATAATCTGGTGCATGAAAATGGACCTGCTCACTGATATTGCACCTAATAATATGCTGCGCTTTATAGTCTAAAAAATATGTAATGCAAATGTAAATGAATTCCATACTGCGGCAGATCAGAAAAGTTACATATTGGACCTTTAAAATAGAGCAAGCAATAACTCCAATGTTTTTAGTATGAAAAATTAAGATAAAAAATACTGTTACACTCAAATCATTTGGTTATTCCTCGGGCAGTCAATGCGTTAATGCATGCAATTAATTACAAAAAAAAATGCATTAATGTTTTTTTTAACACAGATTAACACAATAACACAATTTTGAACACACACACACTCCTCCATGGAAAGTGCGGATGGTCCTGAAAGGCGGCGCAGGTTATTAGGTCAGTGATCAGGTCCATATGTGACTTTAGATAAACTAAGGTGGTTTGCAGATGTTGCAGTGATGAACTCTCTTTGCACAGAAGCACAACAAGTTTAAAAAACCATCTTAAAGCAAAACAGGGGTTTGATTCAGCGGCAGCAACGACGGCACGGCAACAAAACTACCAGCGGCAACAAAACTACCAGCGGCAACAAAACTACCAGCGATAGAAAAATGTCAGTAATATAACTTTTGCATTTTTGTCTTTTTTTTGGAAAATAATTAACTGCAATTAATCATGATTAACCAGAATTCTAAAGTGTGATTAATCTGATTTAAAAATGACAGCCTTAATTATAACCTTCTTTTGTAACTGATATTCTCATGGCTTCGTGTCTCATTGTGCCTCTGCGAAAAACCACACTCCACCAGCGCCCTCACCTGGCCACTCGGCGGCGCGCTCCTCCCCCCCAGCTCTCCCGCGAGTTCGACCAGATTTCGGAGCTCTTTTTGGGCTTGTTCTCCAATCACACTCCCCGCTGCTCCATCACCGCGTCTCATGGAAGCGTCTGCCACCTTCGCAAGATGAGAAAAACACAAAAAAAATCACCCAAAAAAACACACCTTTACACCGGACTTATCAGGCTCCGCAGGACGCCCATCTCCACAATGACAAACCGGGCCCGTGCGGCTCAAAGGAGGTGGTAATGGAAGCAGTACAGTACTTTGGTGTGGGTTTCTAGTATTTGTGGAGTGATAATGAAGTCCTTGAACACTAGGGGGCGGCGGTACCTGGGGGGGGGGCAGATGGATGGGGAGCTCCAGAGAATGCAGCGCGGCGTGGAGTCTGTCCCACTTTAGGAGGCCCGAGTCTGGGGTGGGGAGAGCGGGACGGGCCCTGGAGGAAAAGGGGAAGGTGGTGGTTAGAGCAGATTTAAGACGTGTCATGGCGACTATTTTTGTCACGCAAGAAAGCGGCGAAAACTTTAGCAAAACGGGAGTAACGTTACTTCAAAATAACTCGAGTCGAAGTGCAAAGTAGTCGTTCGGGAGATTACTTATAGATCTGTCAAGTGCTTTTCCACATGGAGAGGTTATTATTTTGTCTGGAATGTTCCGCAGTACGGCATTAAACCTTTCTATCTTCATGGAGGCCAAACAGGACCAAGTTAGCGGCCAGGTCCGTGGAGAGGCGAGCCCGCTCACACTCAGAACACTTGTTTTTTTTAGGTATTTTTGAGCATTTAAACCACCTGTAACCAGCGTAAATGTAAAGTAGAGCTGTTTAATGTCACACTGTGGAACATTCCAGGCAGAGAAATGACATCTCCATGGAAACAAGCAGGCGACGGACCCCCACACGAAAAGTTAAATAGTGAAACTTTGACACTTTGTCTTTCTGCTCTCCTCCAGGTGTTTTCCTTGGTTGTTCTTCAGTTCAGTTTTTTTGCATTTTACTTTTGTTTAATGTTTTGTTACCTTAAACTATCATTTCTGCAATAAACTTTATCTCTACTATTTTGTCTCCTTCCCTCATTATTTGTCCCAGACTTATGAGCCGCTCTGTGACACAAGACGAGTAAAAAGTAGTAATTTGAGGTTGGTTCAAATTATGGATTAGGGAAGTAGTACAGTGCTAAAAAAAAAAAACCAAAATGTAAGATATAAACACTTAAATCTATCAAAAAATGACTTAAAAGTAGTGAAATGATCTGTCCATGCAACAAGATCGTTTTATTTGACAAGTTATCTTAAAATAAACGAACTAATAACTAAGAATGAAGCCGTCTCAGAACGAGTAAGACGATAATAAATCTGAAAACGAGATGAATGACCTGATATAAGTTTTAAAATCTTGGCCAGATCAGACAAATTTAAGTGTACCATTGCTTCATAATAATAATAATAATAATATCACTCAAGTAGAAGTACAAAGTAGTGGTTCAAGAAGTTGTTTAAGTAGATTTTTTAAAAGTATTTGAGGAAACTACTGCTCAAGTAAGAGTAGCTGTAAAAGTAAATGTCTAGACCAGAGGTGTCAAACTCATTTTGGTCCGGGGGCCGTATACAACCTACTTTGATCCCAAAGGGGCCGGATTGGAAAACTCCATTCTCTGTTCAAGTTATTGTATTTTTCGCCATGTTGTGTCTCATAGTGGCGTTTATATTCCTCCTTTATATTTATATTCCTTGAGCACCGCCACTTGTTGCAAACACACCAAGCACAGGTTTCCCATTCACCTCCGTGAAAAAGAAGAATTAGTAAATTTTTCTTGGAAAATCCTGCACTCAGCTCCACTTTTCTTATTTTTGACACTTTGCTGATGAGGGCGTCATGGTCACAGTCAAAACGATCGTTTGGAGCGTTTGGAAAGAGGCGAGTCTTCATTTGTGCTGCTCTGGTGGAAGGCGGCCACACACAGAAGCACTGGAGATGCTGCTATGCTAAGCGGCGTAGAAAATTACCAGAAAAATCTGAAAATTTTACATATTTTAAGAGAAAATCAGCCAAGGGCCAGATTAAAGGTCTTGGAGGGCCAGATCTGGCCCCCGGCCGCATGTTTGACACCTGTGGTCTAGAGCATCCATCATTTATATTTTTTTGTGCAAAGTGTTTTTTATTGAACATTTCATTAAATATAGAATCTTCTCAAACATATTACAATAATGTGTTTTACACCCAAACCCCGGGACAAACCCACCCCCCACTCACTTTAGAAAAAGTCCTGTTGCTCCTGTGAAATAAGGAGGGATCGGCATCTTTGATCAGACTCAAAACCGGCTGCAAAGTTCTGTTAAACTTCTAATAAATCTGATTTTTTTCCCTAATGTTCGATGGTGAATAAGATCAGCAGGACACAATCTAAAGGTTGGAGGTTGTTTGTCTTTCCATCTGATTTATAATTTGAGGTTTTTGCAGATCAGTTTCAGAGTTGCTCAGTAACGACGAAGCAGAACTTTCACTTAAGAAGTATCACAGTTGCGGAGCTGTGATTGAGCAGAACAAACATGTCTGTGTAAAAATAAACGGTGAATGTGCGGTGAGTTTCATATTGTACCTGTTCTCCTCGTGCTCCTGCGGCTCCTGGAGTCTGGATCTGCTGCTCTGTCTGGACAGAGCCCGGGTCAGTCCTCTCTGCTCCTCCAGCTCCTGCTCCAGCTCCTGAACATGAGGAAGAGAGTTACATCTGTATAACTGACAGAGACTCAGTCATGTTTAATGGTCAGTGATCAGTTTGGGGGTTTTTAATGGAGTCTTCAGCCAATCCTCTGTCAGTAAAATCATGTTAAATGATCTGTTAGAGCAGATGCAAGAGTTTTGACTATTTTGGGGGTTAAATGACAAAGATTCAAAGTCAAGAGACAATTATTTTTTCCATGGAGTCGCATGAGAAACAGAAAATCTTGCAGAGGGACAAATTGCTGAGCTCAGTTCTGCAGAATATGAAATGTATTTCTTTATAAAAAGCAGTTTATGCAGTTTGAGAGTTTATGTTACGTCTCAGCAATGAAAAAGTGAGGTTGACTTACAAAAAATGTCATTAAAAACAGCTCTAAAATAAAAGCAGTGCAGCTTTAGTCCATGCATGACGTAAAATTATAAAATATGTTTATTTTGTAATTTCAAATGAGCTTAAATGGGTCAGAGTCAATCAAAGTTCCCGGAAACTGTAAAATCCTCCAGTTTTGGGGTATTTAGTATTTAAGGAGCATTGTGAAACTTTTTTGGCATAGGGTCCATCACTTGTTTTTCTCCGTGATGTTATTGTTTTGTCTGGAATGTTCCAAAGTGCGGCATTAAACCTCTTCATGGAGACCGAACCAGACCAAGTTACAGGTCAGATCTGTGGGAATGTCTGTTTTTCGGGGTATTTTTGAGCAATTAAACCACCTGTAATTGACAAAAATGTGAGGCAGAGCTGTTTAATGTCACACTGTGGAACATTCCAGGCAATGATAGCTCCATAAAAAGAAGCAAATGACATACGATACACCAGAAAAGTTACACAATGCACCTTTAATAGCTTTAATATAACTTGCAGTACAACATATCATTGCGTTTCTGTTAAAAAACACACTGGGAGTTGCTACCTTCTGCTGCTGCACGCTGCTCTGCCTCAGAAGTCTGTTTCTGGGGGAGGAGAGGATTTCCTGGACACTGCTGCTGCGCCTCAGTTTCCTCTGCAGGGGGCGCTCTGCTCTCTGCGCGGGGCCGTGGTCCTCCTGACGCTCCTGGAGGAGTCTCTGGAACGAGACCAGGCTGGACTTCAGGAGGTCCAGTCTCCGGAGCAGGACCTCGGCGGCCTCATGGCGAGACTGGACTGAACCACTGTGAGGAGCCGGACTCAGGACTGAACCGTGGTCCTGGGAGCAGTCGCTCTCTGATAAAGACCCGTTTTCCGGATCGGTTCGGGTTGAACCGCTGTCTTCCGGACGGGGGAGGGTTGCTGCGTTTGACCCGTTGTCCTGCGGGGGCAGTTTGGACCCGGGTTCAGAGCTGACGCGGGACAGGAGGCCGACCTTCTGCTCGATCTCCAACAGCATTTCCTACAACGGCAAAATAAGAACACGGGATATGGTTTTATTTGTTTCGGGCGAGGCATTTTTTTTCTTTTGATTATCCCCATGACGATAATAATGAAGCGATAATTTAGAAATCCCGGAAATGTGCTCAAATTTGCCTGTAAATGTCTTGGCTGAGATTCAAGTATCACACAAAAGTAAATGAGTCGTGTTCTTGTCTACGTGCAGATCGCTGAATGACTATTTTGTGTAAATCGAGGCAAAACACCTGAAAAACAAAACAAAAACCGACTGAGCCCCTTTAAAATGCTTGGTTAAAGGGCCTGTATCATGTATTTGAGCAAAGTTTATTGACAGATTATATATGTATAGTATTTATATTGCAATTCCATTCTCTTTGTAAATTTTGTACATATACTTATTCACTTTATAGTATTTAAATTTTTGTATTATTATTGTTTATCTTGATGGCATCACACTTTTTTCCTTTTTTTGCACTAAACTGTCCTGGAGCTACTGTGACTGTTGAATTTCTCCACTGCAAGATCAATAAATTTTATTTTATTTTATTTTATTTTATTTTATTTTATTTTATTTTATTTTATTTTATTTTTTTTATTTTTATTTTATTTTATTTTATTTTATTTTATTTTATTTTTTTTATTTTTATTTTATTTTATTTTATCTTATCTTATCTTATTTTATCTTATTTTATCTTATCTTATTAGGGCTGCATTTACACAGAAACAGTCTGCAGCAAAAATGCAAAAGTGCGTTTTCGTTCTCACTCTTATTCCGCGTCGACACAAGTGTTTTGAGTGGGGAATTCTGCTGTAAAACTCGCTGTTTGCAGATGTAGTTTGCACACCTGCGTATGACCCTTCTGCTTCTCCACTTCCTCTTCTCCGGCGTATCAATTCAAAACCGCACGGTGAAGCGTAATAACACCACCGCTTTCATGTGGACGGACGAGTTAAATTAGAAAACCAACAAGGCACGAGAAAAAGTTCTGCCATGTTTGGTTTTTTTTCCTGAACTGACTCGTGGGCCGTGACGTAATCTCTACGTCACGGCTCACGAAAATACAGTTTTCCGTTTTCAGTCATTTACACGGCGACAACAGGGCGCAGCGTTTTCAAGATTTCCACTCTGGAGGCAGATTTCTGCGTTTTCAACCCCCCAAAATGCCGCTGCGTCTGAACAATATGAACATCTGGAAAAATGTTTTGTGTTTTCCACCCGTTACAGTGGTCATGTAAACAGCCCCTTAGACCTTTACAGACAGAACACAAATATTGTATGAGCAGCTTTAGGTCAAAATAAATCTTCTGTGTACGGCCTGCACCTAATTATAAAGCACTTGGAGAGACTTCTCCATGCGTTTGTCTCCAGTAGGTTAGATACTGTAACGGCCTCACTGGCCTCTGCAAACGAGCTGTAAAACAGCTACAGAACATCCAGAACATCCAGAACGCTGCAGCTCGGGTCCTGACTCGAACCAGGAAGTACGAGCACATAAGTCCTGGTCTCAGGTCTCTGCACTGCCCCCTGTGGCTCAGAGACTTTAAAGCAGCTCTGCTCCTGCACAAGTCTCTCCAGGGCCGAGCTCCAAAGTCCATCTGTGACATGTTAGAGCCTCATGAACCATCTGCATCTGAGGAGCTCAGGGACTCCTGCTGTAGTCCTGGTTTAGTCCTGGTTTAGTCCTGGTTTAGTCCTGGTTTAGTCCTGGTTTAGTCCTGGTTTAGTCCTGGTTTAGTCCCGGCCTCCTGCTGGTCCCAGAGTCAGGACTAAACTCGGGGAGTCAGAGTTTCAGACTCATGCAGCTAAAACCTGGAACAGTCTGAACATGTGAGACAGACTCTGACTCTGTTTAAATCCAGACTAAAAACAGTTCTGTTCAGCTGTGCAAATGACTGAAAGGTTTTAAGGTTTTAATTTTCCACTCCGCACTCTACTTTTCTCTCTAATTCTCTCTAATTTAATGGTCCCATCTCTATTTTAAAATTTCATGATGATTATTTATGTTTTCATTTGTTTGTATTGTGATTTTAATGTAGTTCTTGTTCTGTAAAACACTTTGAATTACTTTGTGTACGAATTGTGCTGTACAAATAAACTTGCCTTTGCCTATTTATGAAGCGTTTCACTGTCCGATAATCAGGAAGTGCGCATGAGCATGCCAGTTGCTTCGAGTTTTTACATGACGGAAAAACTCTGCTCTGGTCTCTGCTCCTGAAAGTTGTAAAAAGCTCTGAATTCATAAGGTTTAGTGAGGAAAAGCTCTGGACCACTGCACGCCGTTCACAATTAACCTGTTCTGTTTTTCACGTTTTTTAAAATTGGAAAAACAAAAAAATAACCAATAAAAAGAAAGGGTCCAGCGCCTTTGAAGCCTGCACAAGGTCAGTCTCTAGTCTAAAATGATGGATACTGAACAAAAGCCCCGGGGATGTGACGGGCAGATGTGGGTCACGTCCGGCTGGAGGTGTCTGCTTACCCACAATGCCCCGCTCCTCCCCGACCACGCCGCGCCCGTCCGGCACATCCCTGAATCTTTAATATGAGCTCATGTTCCCCGGTCAGGAGCAGGTTACCATGGGAACAAACGCCGACCCAAACTCAGGCCTTTTCAAAATAAGAGTCCGGCGCTAAATGTGTGTCGAGTGTTTTTTATTGTGAAGGACGGGAGAGCGTAGAGAGAGCGCAGAGAGAGCGTAGAGAGAGCGTAGAGAGAGCGTAGAGAGAGCGCAGAGAGAGCGTAGAGAGAGCGTAGAGAGAGCGTAGAGAGAGCGTACAGAGAGAGCGTGAGAGAGTGTAGAGAGAGCGTAGAGAGCGTGAGAGAGCGTAGAGAGAGCGTAGAGAGAGCGTAGAGAGAGCGTAGAGAGAGCGTAGGGAGAGCGTAGAGAGAGCGTAGAGAGAGCGTAGAGAGAGCGTAGAGAGAGCGTAGGGAGAGCGCAGAGAGAGCGTAGAGAGAGCGTAGAGAGAGCGTAGAGAGAGCATAGAGAGAGCGTAGAGAGAGCGCAGAGAGAGCGTAGAGAGAGCGTAGAGAGAGCGTAGAGAGAGCGTAGAGAGAGCGTCCGGTCTCAGCCGCGTCATTTGTTTCACATTCAAATACAAACATACACAGATTTGCATTCACAAAAGTTTAACAAGAGGGAATTGTTATGTGGATGTTTTTGGTGCTGATTCCTGCTCAAATTAATATCTGGTTTCGACAGAAGTTTCAGTATTTTCGATGCTGTCGACAAAGAGTTAAAATAAGATTAAATCATGCGGAGTAACTCCAGCTGCGTTTGGTGTTAAAGGTAAAATCACTGTATCGTGTTTCAGAGCTTTTGTTTAATGCAGGATTTTAGGATATTTGGGTTTCGAAACCTTAATCTGAAGTAAAAATAAAATAAAATAAAAATGTAATTAAAATTAAGTTAAATAAAATAAAAATGTAATTAAAATTAAGTTAAATAAAATAAAATAAAAATGCAATTAAAATTAAGTTAAATAAAATAAAATAAAATAAATGTAATTAAAATTAAGTTAAATAAAATAAAATAGAAATAAAATAAAAATAAAAATAAAATAAAATTAAAATAAAATTAAAATTTAATTAAAATTTAATTAAAATTACAATTAAATTAAATAAAAAATGTTAATAAATAAAAATAAAAATAAATTTAAATAAACATTCATTTAAATAAAAAATACATTGAAATTAAATAAAAATAAAATTCAATTCAATTCAATGAAACTATAACTATACACCTCCTGTTTATCAGTTCCTGCTCAGCCTCTTTATGACCCGTCTGTGTTTGTTTTAGTTTAAAACTTCCTTTTTCCTCAGAAGTCCGGTTCATTGAGCTCCTTCGATAACCACAAAGCCGCACATCAAACTCCTTTCACATCATTAATCCAGTGTGAGAGTTTTATCCTGGTTTAGATCATTTATTGACACAATAAGTGTTTCCCAGACACAACCTACACGACCTCTACTATCATTTTGAACTCAGTTTTGATACTCAATACTGATTTTGATAATAGAATGAGATTTTCAGCATTAAATCATAAGACTTTCTTTTCTATTCTATTCCTGGTCTAATATCTTAGTTTAATTTATTTGATTTATTTGACAGGGACAATGTACAAGAGCCTTAATTACAGAAAATGAAAAGATGCCGAGACAAACAACATTACAGACAATGTTTGTAACGAGTAAAGGTCACAGAGAAGAAGGTTGGAATGAACATAAGGTATAAAACAATCATAATATTTACAGTGTCGGTGATGCGTTTCAGTGTTAAAGATAATTAAATATTGTTTCCTGATACCTGCCCTGTTCCCTTCTCATGTCGAGTCTAACTTTAATACTGACGCATCTGCGCTCTTACTGACTGTTTAATTTCCAGGCTAAATTTGTTTATGTCTTTGCGTGATTTTAGCTCGGTTGGAAGTTTGTTCTGTTGTGAGATTGTTTTAAATGACTGTCCTAATGATGTTTTCCGTTTCACTGACCGTAGACCTGGTTGTTCTGTAACATCTGATCAGACTTTTCAGTGGTGATAATCTTGAATAATAACCTTAGATTGGCTAATCTAATAATATCAGTGTAATCCCTCAGTGGCACATGGGCGTATAATAGTCCATACACTCTTATATTTGTTCTGTTACAGCTCAAGATCATTGTAAAGCTTCAGGAAAGGTTCATTTCTGTCCTGTGAATGGGACTTTTTTAGTATCGATACTTGTTCAAATGAGTATCTAGTTTCGATCCTAGTTTTAGAATCCATTAGTGTTTGATTTTCAATACTTTTAACGACCGTACATTGCAGTTTTGAGGTTTGACGTTGCTTCAGGGTTTGTGCTCAGACTTATAGCCAGTGTAAAGCAAAAACAACAAATCTAAGCCACTGTTACACACCTTAAATATGACACAAAATATATATACGGCTCTGACGAGAAGAGACATGTCCACACTGCCCACGTGCTGAGGCTACGGACCGAAAACTAAAGAGGAAAAATGAATGAGAAAAGGAAGAAAGCAGGAAAGAGAGAAAAGAAAATATGAAGGATGGAAAAACACCGGGTGAAAAGGTGAAAATGGGAAATCAGGGAGAGCACAAACTCAACAAAAGCTCTGCAGTGTCTGGTTTGGACTTGTCTTTGGTCCACCTCTGCTTTTAATGTGACCAAATACAAGTCGCGGTCTCTAGCCCGGCAAATCCAGACTGATTTCTCATCGAATTAGATTTGTTTACTTCACTGACGCTCGTGAAACAAAGGAGCTCATTGGTCGCCATCATTTTTTAGTAGAACGTTTCCCCTGAAATTAGAGAAATGTCAGATTTTTAGTGCTTCTCTCATTAATTCTGCAGAAATCCACCATGTTTTTCAGTCCTTTATGATATTTTTTTTCTTTCTTTCCCCTCGTAAGCAGCCATATTTGAACCATGCGTGTCCCTGATTGGCTAATCCACCTGTCGATCACACCCATCTGAACTCAGACTCACATCTTGGTAAAGTATTGGAGAAGTGTGAGTTCTGGAGCTCAGGAAACAGTCTCTTAACAAACGCACACATTTTAAAAGTATCTAAGTCTACGTTCAGACTGCAGGGCTTAAAGCTCAATTTGGATTTTTTTGTGAAATCTGATTTTTTTTGTGAGCTCGTTCACATTTCCAATTAAAAGCGACTTGTGTGTGATCTCCAGTGTGAACTTTACACGCCCCAAAAGTGTCTCACATGAGCATTGGAGACACGACGACGTCACAGCAGCAGCTCAGTGTTTACGGAAGTCGCCTAAACATGGAGCTGCACTGAGCTCCTGGAGATTTTAAAGTTGCTGTTGTTCGACTCTCACAGGAGGAAACACGTCTTCGGCCTGTTTCAGTAGGAAACACGTCGGCGTTGGGCTGGATTGGCTCACAACAGGAGCTTGTTAAGGCACAATAGCCGAACTCTCGCTTGTTGATGACTTGTAGGTGGGATGATGCGTCCTGGACGTTCAGACTGAAGTCGCCTGGTAAAAGTTCGGGTCTGTATCGGTTTTAGGAGCACAGATCCAATTGTTCTGGGTCACATTTGACAAAAATCAGATCTGTGTCATTCAGACGTCATTAAAAGATCAGATACAGGTCACATAGGGGTGAAAAAATCAGATTTGGGTCACTTCAGGCTGCAGTCTGAGTGTCTATACAAACTGAACCTTGTCAAAAATGTAATATTTAGGGCTGTCAGCGTTATCGCCTTTATCGCAACTAGATTAATGCAATCCATAACACATTTTTTTTAATATCGTGATTAGAGTTCGCCGACTTTTCGTCCCTTCTAAAAACGTGATGATTTTTTATTTTTTTTAACTCGCGGTTAGAGTTCGCCGACTTTTCGTCCCTTCCACACATCCGTAGGCAGTTCCTCTGTTCCACTTTTGAACTTCAGAGCGCCGTGTTTCAGTAAACTTACCGCCGTGATGGAGAAACAGAGGAGCTTCTGGACTTATTTGACTTTAAAAAACTTCCAGACGCTACGATTTACGAGTCAAGGGTTAAATGCAGCCTGTGTCGAGCAGAGTTTCAGCACCAGCGAACTACGTCTAGTCTAAGTTAGCACCTCTGAGCTAAACCCCTGAGTGCAGCGACCGGAGCATCGCAGCCAAGAGCCTCAGATCCGGAAAAACGACCGTTTGACAGTCGCTACAGACCTGTGGATAATCACACGGCAAAGAAAATAACTACAGCGATCGCTAAATGGGTACGAATTGCTTTACATTATGGCTTTAAAACTGTGTTGAGATGCAAAATAAGTTTATTTACTTTAATTTTAAACGTGCAATTCAATATGCAATTAATCACGATAAACTATGGAGTTTCTGATCTTAATCGAGATTTAAAAACATATCGTTTGACAGCCCAAATAATATTAGACTGACACAGAAAAATTTTCACTCCGGTATTAAACTACTGACCTCACGGTGGACCTGGTGTCCCTGCTCTCCCTGATTTACATGATGTCCTCCTCCTCTGCCCAGGTGCATTATGGGACTGTCCCCTCAGCACAGGTGCATTGTGGGAGGTGACTCATTGTTTAGTGACACAGGCCCGGTCCTGCCCAGTGCCGTATTCTGGTGTTATTAATGGAGCAGTGCTGGTGCAGACAGTGGGCGGAGCTGTAACCTGTCCGACCTCATGTTTGAGATAATCATTTAAACGCCGCGATCAGGTCCTCATTAAGACTCATTAACACAAAGAGCTTTTACGTCACTGTTTTTTCTAGGACTCGTGTCATATCACAAGTGAAAGGCAATGTTGAGTCTGGCTTTTCTGCAGATATCATGTGTTTAATCGCTTTTACAGCTCCCACAGAGTCGAGCACAGGTTTGGAAATAACGCACTTTGTTCTAGCCTTGTCAGTAAGAGGATTTCTTTAAGTTTTGTAAGTTCACAAAGTCTTAGAGTCCTGTTTGCTTCTGACAGGTCTTGAGACTGACCAGTCACAGAGCAGCGCCGAAAGAACCAAAACGTACTCCAGCCTATTTCACTGGAGATAGAAAGTTTTTATAAACATGCCGACTGAAAGGCTTTATGTATTTGTGGAGGGAAAGGCGCCTGTGCGTTTCTCTCAAGTGGACCTAACAAAAGCTGGAGTTTTACTTGTTCCGCTGTCAGAGTGAAGTCTTTGTCTGAACGCTCTGGTCACTGGTTCGATTGTTTTCACTGAGAGTCGTCCCAGATTCGTGTGCAGGACTCTATTCTATTCAGACGGCACAGATCGTTCTAAAGAAAGCCAGGTCAGCTTTGTTCTGCGTTTATGAAACACTATCTGGCAATAAGTGTCCTGCCCAGAGACACAACATCAGGAAATCGCTGGAGTTAAGGAAAGATTCATGACACAAATGCATTTGAACCTGCCATTAAAACCATTACAGACCCAAAGGGCAATTTTAGTACATTTGTCCTCGCCTGGATTTTCTTTTTAATTTTGCTATTAAAACTGCGCCTTTTACCCCCTAATTAAGTGTTCTACATGATTTTTTTCAGTACAACCTGTTATTTCACAATCTGCTGCTGTAGTTGTGCCCTGAGGCTGTGATAAAAGCAGAAATACAATGACACTTCATACAAAACACTGAGCAAACATGTGTAGACAACTTTTTGGACATGGAAACACACTTAATTTAGGACCTGAGCTACAAACGTGCAAAATATAAAATCTGTAAATAAACTAAAAATATTCTTATTCAATTCAATTCAAGTTTATTTATTTAGCACATTTAAAAACAACTTCAGGTGACCAAAGTGCTTCACATAAAGGAGAACAAAGACAGAAGAAACATCCATATATAACACGATGTGACGATAATAAAAACCAAGATAAACTGACTAACTAGTGTTAAATTCCAGGGAAAAGAGATGAGTTTTCAGTCTGGTTGAATATTGCTGATATAATTATTGCCTCAAAACAGAAAAAAAGCGTAATCACCCCATTACTTTACTGGTGCCAGTCATGGACTCAGCTCCTGTCAGTTACAGGGCATCGAGCCACATCACTTGTATTGCACTTCCACACTCAAAAAGCTGCAACTCTCAGCTTTTCAAGGGAAAAAAAGTAAGTTTCTATCTTTTCTAGTTGTAAAGTTTTGCAGTTATATAAAACATTTCCCCAGGCATCGTATATGATACTGTGGGTCTGGAAGGGTTGAATCTCTGCCCGGTCAGTCAAGACTACGACGACTCTCTTTGAGAGTCTGGACCCGGGGAGACGGGAGGCGACAGGTGATGTGGGCGGGGCTTACCTGACAGGTGAGCAGGTGTTTCTCCAGAGCCTCCATGTTTTTCCCATCAGGCCCGGCGGTCTCCAGGCTGCAGTGAGCCGCGCGCAGCCGGTGCTCCAGCTCAGACACTCGCTCCAGGATGACATGGAGAGGGGGGTCCGGGGGAGGAGGAGAGGAGGAGGGGAGTGAGGGAGGAGAAGAGGAGGGGAGTGAGGAAGGAGAAGAGGAGGAGGACAGGGAATGTGAGGGAGGAGAGGAGGAGGGCAGAGAGGGAGAAGGGAGTGAGGGAAGAGAGGAGGAGGACGGGAGGAGGGAGGAGGAGGGCAGAGAGGGAGAGAAAAGGGAGGGAGGAGAGGAGGGAGAGGGCTGGTCAGAGGGAGGTTCCTCGAGGGCCTGGAGGGAAGAGAACCATTAAAATGTGCAGAATTCTGTTTAAATTTGTTTCCATTCACTCTAAACTCGACTGTGGTAAGATACTGTTGTAGCCACAGTCGTCCTGGGACAGACTGACAGAAGTGAGGCTGCCAGTCTGCACCGTCAGCCCCTCCCAGCAGCACTCACACACACCACTATCACACTAGGCAGTGTGGGTGAAGTGTTTTGCCCAAGGACACAACAACAGCTGCTGCTCACACGTGGCTCATATTCATATATTCAGGTATTTCCAGCACTTCCTGGTCCGAGTCCAAGTCCAAGTACGAACCAGGCCCCGCTGAGCTTCACAGATCAGATCATAGACTGTTTAAACTGGACTAAGGCAGTGTGATTTCACCCGTAACATCAGGCTCCAGTCAAATGAAGCTCATGAGGCCTGCAGTTATAGGAGTGAATTTGGAGCAGAGGAACAGGAAGTGATTTAACGACAAAATAGTGAAATAAAAACACCAGGATCATGTAGAACGGGTTCATATGCACATTTTAAGACCAAAAAGACGAGACTCACAACAGAGAGGACGGCAGTTTTTCAATGTAAAATCAATTGAAGCCAGAGTCGATGGAGCCGGAAGCGCCCCCATGAACACTTTCTGTTTGTAACGCAGTGGCAGGCGGGTTTACTACGTCCATGGGTCTATGGGTCAGCCCAGGCTTTGACCCGAGCTCTGTCCACATGTTGTTTTGGTTCGTCGTGTGCAGCTCGTTCACTGGAGCCACTGATGCAAATCAGCTGAAGTTAGTTTAACTTCAGTCGCAGTGAACATGTCACAAGCTCAGAGATGATATTAGATCTGAAAAGGATCGTCTGATGTCTCCTGTCATGTCCACAGACAAATAAGAACAGACACACACACATGCTGAACAGTGTGTGTTATCAGTGTGTCAGAGCAAAATGGTTTTAAGACGTTTTTATGAGTCTATGTCTGACATTAGCTATTAGCTTTTATAGCTGTTAGTTATTATTTGTTTATTAGTCATCTGATCATTTCCTTTGTACACATATTGTATGAGTGACACTGAATGCCTCTCATTTAAATGATACTTCTGCTTTTGTGTTTCACGGACAGTCCAGAAAATGATGAGCAGGTGCTAAAATAGTCAGGAGACAGATTAGTGACGATTCATCTGTTTCATTTAAACTAGTGTAAAAAACATGTGCACTTTTATAGAACAAATGATTATTACAATATAGAGGCACAGGTTTAGACATTTGCACAAAAACAAACAGCTTTTACTTTCACTATATCAGGGATGTGGAGATTATGCTTCCAGTTTATGAACCGTCCAGTTCTACTTTATCTGTAGCACATTTGCAACACACTTTACAAAAGTGCAGTGAATTAAGTAAAAAAAAAAGGTCATTTAACTTGATAATTTATCTTTTCTACTCACATAATTTACTACAAAGTCAAAAAGGCTGTTGCATCGTCTCCACCCTTTTAAAACTGAAATGAGCCAACGTAGTTTATTCATTCATCAAATACTGATCGAGAGACGGTGGTGCAAATAGTTTAGATTAAAACTAAAACTGATTCAAGAGTCAACGCGTCTTTATGTAAAAGTTTACTGTGTCTAAAGTCTACTAAGTGTCCATATTACACTCTGCTCTGATCTGTTCTAATGTTTCCTCGTCACAGACCTGGAGTTGTGTTTTGTTTCATATTTAAGTTCGTCCTTTTCTTAAACAGAAAACACTCTGTTGCACCTTGTGATGTCATGATGTGATACAGGAAGTGCTTCACTGTGTTTTTAAACTCCACACACCTTCACTAGAATCATTTGGATGATTTCACCCCTGGAATTGCACCTCTGCTCAACTAAAGGTAAAAAAACAAAGTGGAACGGAGCATTTTGAACTTTGGAGATGTAGACAGACTAAAGGGTTATTCAAAGATAAATGAAACAAAACACAACTCCAGGTCTGTTTTTGAGGTGGTAACACTATTATAACATGTCTTAAAGCTCACAAGAGTCAATGGAGCGTAATGTACTGGGCAGAGTGACCAGACGTCCCTGTTTACCCGGGACAGTCCCAGTTTTGAGCCCTGTGTCCCCCTGTCCCTGCAGATTTATCCAAAGCCACTGATTTGTCCCAGTTTTATACAAGGAATGTCTGCGGTGTCCCTATTTTTGACCAATTTGATCTAAACTAAGACTAAACCAGGACTATATGAGGTCTAAACCAGGACTAAAACAGGACTATCGCGATTCTTGACTAATTATCATTTGTTTAGTCAAAATACAGAAAACCGTGTTTGCAAATAACCATAAGGCAAAAAAAAATGCAGCAACAGAAGCTCCTCAGATCATGACTGACATGAGAATGCACAATGTTACGCACTAGTTTCTCTATTTTATGAAAATCCGGTCACCCTAAAAAATGGGTCTTTAAGAGCGATAAAGTTCAACAGGGAAAAGCACGAGTCAATGAATGAAACGGACACTGAGCAGAAGTGAAAACTCACACCGGCAGGAGGAGCTGAAGCAAAATGTGGCTAAATAACAGGACAGAATTAACTAAACAAAAACCCCCAATTGCCAACACAAGTTTCAAGAAATACAGGAGGTAAAACAGTGACTAAGTTTGAAAGTCCAGCCCTGGAGCTGAAACAGAGCTGGAGCTGAAACTGCAAAGATCTGCCTGATCACACAAGTTCTGTCACTCACCAGCTCCAGAGCGTCTCAACCTCTGCACAGAACAGCCCATAAAGTCCATGAAAAGCGTCCTATCCTCCTGTTTTTCCCCCTCTTTTCCCTGCCTGTTCCCTCTCTAACTCTCTCGTTCTTTCGGTGTGAGTTTGTGTGCAGGGATAAGCCCCGCCCCCTCCTCCTCCGTCCCCCGAGCAGGTGACTTCCTGTTTGCCTGCAGGTGGATCGGGTGAACGCAGGTGAGGTGAAAAAGAAACTGGGCAGGTAGAGAGGGGGAGGAGGGAGGGATATGGAAAGGCAGAGAGAGGGAGGAGGCGGAGGGAGGTAGAAAGTGGAAAATTAGAAAATGTGAAAGGGTAAAAGAAGGTCAAAGACAGACAGGGAGGGGAGGAAAGAGAGAGAGACGTAGAAAGAAGGAAGAGAGGAGGGAAGGAGGGAGGTATAAAAAGACTTAAAGGGTCGTAGAGAGCGGGGGAAACGAGAGAAAGGAAAATGGGAATTCCACAAAAAAGTAGCAAAGCCATTCAACCTTTTAAGTTCTGGAAGATTGTGACTTAAAAGTTCTTAAAATAATGGAGACAATCGATTGCCTCAATTTTTTTCTGAGTTCTAGTAACTTATTCAGGTTTACAGTTTACATCGAAAAAAGCTCAAAACGCTCTGTTCCAGCTTGTGATGTCATGAAGTGGTCGTTTTCAAGCCACAACAGCGACTTTTTAGCTTTTTCCCACTATAATTCCAGGGCCGAAACGATCCAGATGATTCTAGTGAAGGTGTGCGCGGAGTTTAAAAACACAGCGGAGCACTTCCTGTATTACCGCATGACATCACGAGGTGGAACAGAGCGTTTTCAGTTTGAGAAGAAGAAGAGCTCAGGCTAAACACGCAGCGTTTGTGCGTCAAACGTGTGTGAATGAAACAAAACACAGCTCCAGGTCTGCGACGAGGAAACGACATTAGAACAGACAGTGGATCAGAAAATCGAGTGATATGAGTCGTTTAAAAAGAGAAAAAGAGGCAAGGAGAGAGGGAAAAGGGGGGAAAGAACGGAGGGAAAGGGGATTAAACGAATATACTGATAGTACAACCAAACGTTTATGATAAAAAGTTGAAGAGAAAGTTGTAAATAAAGCGAGAGAAGACAGAGAAGAGAGAGACTCCGGGTTTAATCTGTGAGTCTCTGCTCTTCCCCGGTTTAAATAAAGGGACTGGACAGCGGCTTTTGTCCTCTGGTGATTTATGACGGTTATTTCTACGCAAATGTTTTCTGCTCAATTCAATATTGTGGTTTTGTGGACAATACTGTGAAGTATAAAGCGAAATCCCAGTTATAAGGACGCAGGGATTGAACCAGAAAGGGTTCAAAACAGGAGCAGAAATCGTCGACATATTTAGTAGCAACAAGACAAAATGTGTGAGGTTTAACACTGGAATAATATATGTTTGCAGGGAGCGTTAGGAAATAAAGAGTTACAACATGGGCCGTAGAGATTCAAAGAGTTCTCACGAGTTTTACGAAGGAAATTGTCAACATATTTAGTACTCGCAAGGCAAAAATTGTAAATGAAAAATGTGTGTATGTAACAGTCTCGAGCAGCGATTCTCAAACGGTGAATCGGGGTCTGAATTTAAAGCACATTTCACAGGTTAGACGCCTCATTCTGTCTAAAACACATGTGTCAAACATGCGGCCCGGGGCCAGATCCGGCCCTCCAAGACCTTTAATCTGGCCCTCGGCTGATTTTTCTATTAAAATACTTAAAATTTTCAGATTTTTCTGTTAATTTTCTGCACCGTTTAGCATAGCAGCGTCTCCGGCGTTTCTGTATGTTGCGACTCCCACCAGAGCAGCACAAATGAAGACTTTCCTCTTTCCAAACGCTCTTAAAGGACGATCGTTTTGACTGTCGACCGTGACCCTCATCAGCAAAATGTCAAAAAATGAGAAAAGCAGATGCTGAGTTCAGGATTTCCCAAGAAAAATAGTCTAATTCTTATTTGTTGACAGAGGTGAATGGGAAATCTGTGCCCCCGGACCAAAATGAGTTTAACACCCCTGTTCTAAAATATCGTTAACATTCATCATTAGATTTCAGATTTTTGCCTAATTTTCTTGTTTTGTCATTTTGAAGTTTATAATTTTACTTCCTGGTACGTTACCTAGCAACCGTAATGTAAACAAAGGGACAAATTACACACAGTGGTTATGATTTGACTAATAATCCCACCAAAACAAGTCAAAACGCACTTCATACATGTATTTAATTAATTAATTATTATTAAACAGACAAAAACACCTAACAGCCATTATTTTACTAAATAGTTTTTTTATATTTATGAATGTGGGAGTGTGTGGCTGGGACATGTGTTATTAGGCACTTTTTATGTACTGTACAAAGTGTCTCTATATTTCTATCTTTTTACTATTTTATAATTTTATCACCTTTGCACTGAACAAGAAACGCACTTAATTTCATTGTATTTATTACAATGACAAAGATATTCTATATTCTATTGTATATTCTATAAATACAGCTGGATTGTTGTTTTTTTTGTATATATAAAGGCAAAATTGTAATTAAAAACAATAAAATTTTGTCCTTTGGTGATTTATGTTGGTTATTCTACATAAATGTTTTCTGCTCGATTCAATCATGTGGTTTTGTGGACAATACAGTGAAGTATAAAGCGAAATCCCAGTTATAAAGACACAGGGATTAAACCAGAAAGGGTTCAAAACAGGAGCAGGAAAAAAGGCTTGAAATGAACAAAACAAAATGAACGAAACGGCATTTTCAGTTTCACACATCACCACGGAAAAGGTTCACTACGTAACTTTTCTGGAGGAGGATCTGCCGTGTTTTTACTTCCACAGAGATGTTGTTGCTTTGGTTAATATTACGCAGTGTGGCATTAAACGTGTTCATTTCTATCAGGCCCAGTTATGTCAGACGTCAGATCTGCGGAGAGGCGAGGACACTCGTCGCAATAACGCACGTTTTTCCACGGTTGTCTTAAACACTAAAAATACCTGCAGTAAAAATAATGAAATAATAAAATGTAGAAATGAACACGACGTAGACCACATCACCTCCAACGAGCGACAGACAGGAAGCAAACTGTTCACGGGAAAAGCCGCATCATAAATTCAAATGTTTAAAAGAAAAGTCAAATATGATGAGGTGGAATACTTCATCAGACCGTTTCACTACGCGGAACCCGTCTGATCTCGCAGCGTTAGGATCCGTTCGCTCAACAGTCGGCGGGGACTTTTTTATTCAACCAGTCGCTGCTGTTTGGTAAGATGAGGTAAACTTTATTGTCCCCGAAAGGAAATTTGTCTTGGGCCACAGCACCACCAAAACTGCAGAACATACAAATTCACATATAAAGACGGTCATAAAAACATACAGCAGGTAAACAGATCACTGTGAACACAATATCCGCTTCCTGGCAGCACTGAATCCAAGCTCCATTAAATTCATCAAATCCAAAATTCCACCATAATAAATATTAATAAATACAATTATCCAAAGTCCACGTTCATAATATCAAAAAAAAAAAAAAATCATTAAAAGTCATCTTTGTCCGCACACAAAATCCAATTCATTGAGCAACAACAATTAAAATCTGAGCATACGGATTTAAATATTTAAATCTTACAATTCATTAGATAAGAACCTAAAAGACCAAGGCACATAATATGATGAATAATAATGCAGAACAACTAGTTCTTATTCAAGAAAGTGATCGCTGTAGGGATAAACGAGAACCTATAACGGTGAGTTTTATGTCTGACGGCTCTGAATCGTCTGCCTGAAGGTAAAAGATCAGAGTACAAAAAGTGGTTTTGGTCGCTAGAAATTTTCCTAGCTCGCTTAAGTGTTGTTTCCTCAAAAATGGTTCGCAAAGATGGATGGTTATTGCAGCCAGTTATTTTCATGGCTACAGTGAGGATCTTTTGAAGTTTAGTTTTGTCTTTCACAGTTAATGCTCCAAACCAGGCGGCCATGACATACCTCACTAAGCTCTAACACTGCGGTAGACGGCACTGCAGTGGTGCCGACGCCTGTAATGCGCCGGAACGTTCGGCGGGGTCAGAGTCATCGCGGCACAACAGCAAACAGAGCAGAGAGTGAACACGTCTGTCTGGGAGCGCCGTCGTTTCTGCGGTGAACTCGCCAGTTAAAGGTACGATGAGAAATGCACAGTTATTTATTTGACAAAGGAAGTCCAAAGGAGGAGAGCATCTGCGGCCGACTACAACCTCCGGGGTTCTCGAAAACTGCCGAGTGTTTTCCGATCGATGACGAGTCGCTGGAGAGAAATGAAACTGAGCGCAGGCCCGAGGTCAGGGGTCTCCAGCCTTTATCCTGCAGTGAGTCACCTTTACGAAATAAAAAACAGCAGGGAGCCACTCGTTTTAGCTGTTGCAGGAAATTGAAAACGTACGAGAGCCACGGAAAGCCACCATTATCCATTTATTAGTGCACAAAGAAATGCATTTACAGGATTAAACAAATATTAGTTATTCAGCACAATATGTATAATTCATGAATCCTTCAGTGAGATATTTTGAAGGGGGTGGAGAGCAACTGGCTCCTGAGCTGTAGGTTGGAGACCCCTGGCACCAGGTGATGCCGGCTGGGCTCGAGTATAAAGTATTTAATATTAGATAAGATAAGATGTCCTTTATATGTCCCACAATGGGGAAGATTCAGTGTTGCAACGCGCAGTTAAGAGAACAGCAAGAAAACAGTAGCGGCAACAGAAGTGCAGAATTACTTAAAAATAGACAAACTCTATAAAGATCTATAAAAATAAGGATTGTAAAAATTATATATACAATAAATCGCTAATATTGTGTATGTCACTTACGGTAAATCAGTTGCTTATAAATGTTGCTGCTGCAGATTCTACATTAAGTTGGAACTGCTGGAATGTTGGAAATGTTTTATTTGGCGTGAAAAGCGGCAGATATTACACGTCTTTACTTTTTTCTGCTCATTTTCCTTCACTTTTCCTTCACAAACATAATTATTTCATACTCGTCTTACACGTATGAAACGAATAAATGAAATTAAACAGAAATTAAATAGTGCACCTTTAAATTCCATCATGCATCTGCACAGGGCGAACGTCACTCAACTTCCCTCTATCTTCTAAGGCGCATGTGTCAAACATGCGGCCCGGGGGCCAGATCCGGCCCTCCAAGTCCTTTAATCTGGCCCTCGGCTGATTTTTCTATTAAAATACTTAAAATTTTCAGATTTTTCTGTTAATTTTCTGCACCGTTTAGCATAGCAGCGTCTCCGGCGTTTCTGTACGTTGCGACTCCCACCAGAGCAGCACAAATGAAGACTTTCCTCTTTCCAAACGCTCTTAAAGGACGATCGTTTTGACTGTGGACCGTGACCCTCATCAGCAAAATGTCAAAAAATGAGAAAAGCAGATGCTGAGTTCAGGATTTCCCAAGAAAAATAGTCTAATTCTTATTTGTTGACAGAGGTGAATGGGAAATCTGTGCTCAGTGTGTTTGGAACAAGTGGCGTTGCTCGAGGAATATAATCTTAAACACCACTACGAGACACGGAGAAAAATACGATAACTTGAAGAGAGAACTGAGTTTTCTGATCCGGCCCTTTTGGGATCAAAGTAGGCTGCATACGGCCCCCGGACCAAAATGAGTTTGACACCCCTGTTCTAAGGCTTTCAGAATGATAAAAACGTTGGTTTAAATTGACAATTTAAACCAAAACCTCACATTTTTTTAAAAAGTATTTAAAGTCCTCAAAACGTCGCCTATAACACGAAGCTGAAATCCAGGAATACAGATGTATAATAACGTAAATGTATTAATTAAAACTCACCGGGTTAATGTTAAAGAACAGTTTATTGAAAATACAAAAGTCAAGAAGCACCAAAGCAAAGCACACAGCATTACATCATCATTATTATTATTATTATTATTATTTCATTATTTCTCATTATTCATATTAATAAGACCAAGGCTCAAATTTAGCTTAAGATTTCACACTGCACAAACAAACAGACGCTAGTTTATAATACATATGAAACAGGGTCACATTGAGTCTAAAGTTCATGCAAAACAACAAAGAATCACCCTCACCCTTTCACTTTAGCCAAGTTCATATCATATTTTGTGCTTTTTAATGTAAACAACAGCACAGGAAACACTGGACAGGGCAGAGATTTGGTTATATTTAATGTACAAATGTTATATTAATTGCAAAAAAACAAAAAGAAAATAAAAATTGGACATACTGTACGCAACGTTTTAATTTGAGCCTTTTGTTTTCATCATTTTGTGGCGTGAATAATTGAATTTTGGCTCATTTTAAGTGCAGAATGATCATATATGAAGGCACTCAGTGGGATTCAGTGGGATTTCCATTACGATAAAATGATGCAGATTTAATTTTAAAGCTGTAAGAAAACTTTGCTTGTTTTGTAGTAATGAATAAGACAATTAACTATTTTGCAGTAAAACAATTAAAAAATAAACATTTGTAAACATCTGCGGTTTAAACGACGGCTAATTTAACCCAAAACGAGCCAAAAAGAAGCTGAACAGATTCCAGGTTTAACAGTGGAATAATATATGTTTGCAGGGAGCTTTAGGAAATAAAGATTGAAAAATAAAAAAGTTGTTAAAATTTTAGGGCCCAATTTCTAGAGGAGAACAGTTTTCAGGGCCATAGATTTTCAAAGAGTTCTCATGAGTTTTACGAAGGAAATTGTCAAGATTTTTGTAACATCAAGGCAAAATTTGTAAATTAAAAATGTTTGTATGAACGGTCCTGAGCAGTGACTCTCAAATGACGCTTAAAGACATGAAATTAAAGTGAATTTGACAAGTTAGACTCTTATTTTACTACTTTTTATGACATTTTTGCTACCGATTTGACGGCATTTTGCCAAATTTTCTAGTTTTGTCTCATTTTGAAGTTTATGATTTTACTTTCTGGAAACCATAATGTAAACAAACGGGGGAAATCACACACAATCATTATGATTTGACTAATAATCCCACCAAAACAAGTCAAAATGCACTTTAAAATATATTAAATATACCTGGATTGTTGCTTTTTTGAATGACAAAATCATAAACTGCATTTTAAAATTTTAGATTTTTGTAAAGTGCTATGGAATAATACATTTTTCGGCATTTTTTGCTGCAGATTTTGCCCAATTTTCTAGTTTTGTCAATTTTTAAGTTTATAATTTTACTTTCTAGCCACCATAATGTAAACAAACGGGGGAAATTACAGACAATAATTATCAGATTTGTAGATTTGTAGTAGATTTGACTAATAATCCCACCAAACCAAGTCAAAATGCGCTTTAAAATATCGCTAAATTGTCGTTGTTTTTCTAATATTATGGCAAAATTGTAAACTGCATTTTTAAATTCAGAATTCTTGTAAATTGCTGTAGAATAATAGTTTTTAAATGAATATATATTTGGGATACAGAGGAATCCAAGCATCAGCAGACAACCATTCCTCAAGACGATTCACTGTTAGTGATTTTGCCTGGTAAACACATAAAAGGACATTGTAGTAGTTTATCATAGTATTTCTATATATTATACTCAACATGTACAAGTCTTAATCTGCTGTTTAAGACTGTTTTTTCCACATATATATATTAGTCGTCTCTGTATATCAACATTACATTTGTCATTCTCATGCAAAGTGAACGTACATCATAGTCTTAGTCTTTGCAGGAGGCAGGTTCAAAATACTGACATTCAAAAGGCATTCATTCATTTGTCGAGTCGTTTTTACACTGTTGGCCATAAAGAATCGGTATTTTTATGTATATGTTCAAACATTTATAGGGTTTTTCATGAGAATTGTGTGAAAAAAATAGCTTGGAAACGGCCGTAAATTGGAATCTGCGTTGAAAAACTGCCATTTTTCATCACAAGCGTTTGCGATTTATGCTTCAAGAAGGACGTTAATATTTGAGAGAAGATTGAAATCTGAAATCTGCAAGGATCACATGCATTTCAGGACATGTTTGTCGAGGTCTAAACTACAGGGTGAGCAGCTTTTACACAGAGTCAGACCCCACGGAGACACAGGGGCCTTTCCGAACATGTTTGTAGAGGTGTAAACTGCAGGGTTTAGCAGGTTTTGTGTGAGATTTAATGGCAAAACTATGATAACTTTATAGACAACAGTGTAAATATCTTTGGCAACATTAAAGATAGTGCAAAATAGAGTCCATAGGTATTGAGAGTGGCGCCTCTAGCGGTGGTTTGTGGCGGTTTTTGGGCCTAGGACATTACGCAGCGGCCGGATTTGGAGGAGGACTCGCTGGGAGAGCGGGGAACCGGGCTCTCCTCTCCGGCGGACGGGGCGGGAATCGAACCGGCGTCCTCGGATTCAGCCTCCTACAGAGATGGGATTAGGATTAGAGGGTTAGACAGACCAAAGCCACGGCAACGACATCCACTTAGTTGAAATGATGAGGAACGGTTAATGGAAAGGAGGACGGTGCTGCCGCTTTATAATAACTAAACCTTAAAGGGTCCATATTACGCTATTTTCTGATTATTTTCTGATTATTTTCTGATTATCTGATGTTATTATGTTGTTTCCTCATCACAAACAGACCAGGAGTTGTGTTTTGTTCCTTTTCACACCTGTTTAACACACAAATCCTGCATATTTAGGCTCTTCTCTCAAACCGAAGACACACTGTTCCACCTTGTGATGTCATGAAGTACTACAGGAAGTGCTCCACTGTGCTGTTAAACTCCACACACCTTCACTAGGATCTTTTTTTGGATGATTTCAGCGCTGGAATCGCCCATTTCTACTGAACTTAAAAAGGTAAAAGGAGCTGTTCACTTGAAAAGTACCACTTCATGACATCACAAGGTGGAACAGAGCGTTTACAGATGAGATGGAGACAGACTAATAAAGCAGGATTAGGCCAACATGAGTGAAACAAAACAAAACTCCAGGTCTGTTTTTGAGGAGGTAACAACATTATAACACGATTTAAAGCTGCACTGTGTAACTTTTCTGTCGGATGATCCATGCCGTTTCTCTCGCTTTTCTCTGCGGAGATGTTATTGCTTGGCCTGGAATGTTTCGCAGTGTGGCATTAAACCTTTCTGTCTGTATGGAAAAACCAAACGAGACCAAGTTACAGGTCAGATCTGTGGAGAGGCGACCCCGCTCACAGTCAGAATTCCTGTTTTTCTAGGTATTTTTGAGCAATAAACCACCTGTAATTGAATAAATGTAAAGTAGAGCTGGAGCTGGGCGATTCCCCCCCAAATAAAATATTAGATTTTTCATAAAAAACTCGAGTCACGATTTGATTTGATTCGACCGTACGGCAGCATCCAAAACTTCCAGCATGTTGTGAAAACCTCTTTTCTCCGCCGAATAAATTGGAGCATTTCATATGTTCCACAGTCAGGACGGCCATTTGATTAAACTATCTTAATCGAGCGTCTGGAGAATTAACGATTTATTATCAATTAATCATTAATGTTTTTCTATTAAAATTATCATCATTATTATTACTATTATTAATCTGCATAAATAAACTCAACTTTACAACATATAAACCGTCACCACTGTAGAGCCACATCAGTGTGAGATCAGAATGTGTTTAATGCAGCTTTAAACATTTGTTTACGTTTTACAGAAACAAAACTTAAAACCGCACGGCTCATTTGCATAAACTATAAACGCTGAAAAAAGCAGCTCTTTCCTTGCGCTGACGCTTCAGCTTCTGTCGGACTAAAGGACACGACTCTTGGATTATATGAGTGTTTCTTTCTGTGACAGAGATTTGTTTGTTTGTGTCGTTCTCGGGGGAAAGCGAGAGACGCAGGAAGTGACTACGGAAAGACGACAGGAAGTCTTGGCGAATGCAAAATGTACGCGCTGTATAAACAAAAATCTTAAATTAATACGATTTTCTGAAAAAACAATTTGACTCGATTTTTATTTTAGATCGAGTTTTTGCCCAGGCCAAAGTAGAGCTGTTTAATGTCGCACCGTGGAACATTCCAGGCAGAGCGATGACGTCTCCATAGAAACAAGAAGAAGACGGACCCCTAAAAAGTTACATAGTGCACCTTTAAAGCTCACAGGAGTCAATTTCGCGTAATGCCGGACCTTTAATTAGCCTTAATGAAGCAGGAACGAGGATCAAATTCACAATGAACACAAAGTTTATTAAGAATGATTCAGGTTTAGTAACATGAATAAGGAGATCAGATTAGCAGCCATTAATGAACATGTACGGTCAAAATGAGGCCGCCCTGTACTGTCAGAAGCGTTTTATTTGTCCGATAATCAGGAAGCGCGCGTTAGAATGCTAGTTGTTATGATTTTTACCATGACGCCAAATCAGGTACAGCGCATTAAAGTAGCTACTGAGTCCGAATCATTCTTTAAAAAAAAAACAGCAATTTGTTCATTATGAACTGGGTTTTTGCTCATGCTTTAAGGCTGATTCCAGTTAGTTATTATCAAGTTAAGACGGTGATGGTTATGGAGGGAAAAAGGAGGAAAATCCACATGATACGGTTTAGCTCGGGTGATACGGCACACGGCAATGTCATTTAGTAAACTCATTTCATCATTTGGTTTGTACAGTTTCATACTTTATTCATGTCTTTTCTGATGGAGGAGCTGCCACCTGCTTCTCTGCACGGAAAAGTTACTGCTTCTTTTCGAGGAAATGTTGTTGTTTTGCCCGGAATGTCACACAGTATGGCATTAAACTTATCGGTCCCCATGGAGACGAGCAGGTGAGAGTCATAATCTGTAGTGAGGCGATCCGGATCACAGTGAGAGGGCGAGTTTTTAAGGTGTTTTTGAGCAATAAAAACACCTGTAATTGAATAAATGTGTGCAAAATTAACCAGAAAAGCCTCAAACATCTCCATGGAGACAGTGGCGGACCCTCCATCAGAAAAGTTACACAGTGAAGCTTTAACTACACATCTGCGGTAGACTGCGATTCTCAAACAAACATTATAGTTTCTGTTTTTTTGTTTATTTATTTGTTTATTTACACAAAATAGATATGTACTGATATATATAAATAGATATGTAACAATAAAAATATGAAATTATGACTATTTTTAATTCTAAACTGAGGCTAAAACAATAGATGTTAACTCTGAAGCTGCATGATTGTGAAGGGAAAATGTAACACATATGAACAGAATAAAGCCTGTAAACGTTAATGGACTTTAAAAACACAGACGAGCACGACTGGACGACCACATAATGACGTCACAAGGTGGAACAGAGATGGACTAAATGTGTGAATGAATGAAAACAAAACTCCAGGTATGTTTTTGATGAGGAAACCACAACACAACATTTGATTTTAAATATTGAACCATTAGAAGCAGAAAATGTACATAGGCCTGTCACGATAATCAAAATATCGATTTAACATTCAATATATAAAAGCTGGAACAATTTTTTGGAGGTAAATATTTATCGTGTGTACATTTTCTTTGCAATACAAGGTCATTTTTTGTTATTTTTTGCCTGTATCATAAGATTTAAGCCAAAAAAAGGTTGATTTTCAGGTGTATTGTGCAACTTTTCTAGTGGAGAATCAGTCAAATGCTTTTCTCTATAGAGACGTTATTGCTTTGTCTGGAATGTTCCACAGTACGGCATTAAACCTTTCTATCTTCATGGAGACCAGACGAAGTTACAGGTCAGATCTGTGGAGAGGCGACCCCGCTCACACTCAGAACGCCTGTTTTCCTAAGTGTTTTTGAGCTACAAAACCACCTGTAATTGAATAAATGTACAGCTGAGCCGTTTAATGTCACACTGTGGAACATTCCTGACAGAGCAATGACGTATCCATAGAAACAAGCAGCTGACGGACCCCCCCCCCCCAACCAAAAAAGTCACACAGTGCACCTTTAATAACTTCTATGTGTTTCATTCAGCTCATGATTTTTAACAATATTGTACATTTTAGGATAATTTTTGTGGTTTCAATATTATAATCTTTTGTCTATATTTATTTGAGCAGTAAACTTCAATAATATACTGTATTTATATTACTATATTTCTATTTTTTACTTTATTTGTACAAATACAGTCCTGTGCAAAAGTTTTAGGCAGGTGTGGAAAAAATGCTGTACACAAAGAATGTGTTCAAAAATATAAATAATGATGTTTTTATCAGTTTACAAAATGCAAAGTGAGCGAACAAAAGAAAAAAAAAACACAGTCATTAAGAACTATCTTCAGCGTATAGAAGAAAATTGATGAAAACAAATGATTAACACGTCCATTTTTGAAGGCATTCCTAGTTTACAGCATTTTTTCCACCCCTGCCTAAAACAGTACTGTACATTTATATAATTATGCCTCATCTGACACCAGTTTTTTGCTATTTTTGCTGCTTATTTTGAATTTACCATTTACCATTACCATTACTATTTCGATTTTTTACTTTTTTACTTTGTTGTCTTATTATATTGTGATGTGTGAGCTACTTTGTCCCAGTAATTTCTGTTGTGGATCAGTAGAGTTTGTTATCGTGACAGGCCTAAATGTGCATAATAATTATATAATAAATATAGCTGCGTTTTTACCTTTTCCTCTTCAGTTTGTGGTTCGTCGGGCAGGACTTCTTCAGCGATTCGGACCTCGGGCTCCTGACACCAACGACAAATAATGTTACATCAGCAACAACAGGACGGTGCTAAATCTACCAGCGCACACGCTCCAGAGAGAAGTGAGTACAAAGCGCCACACGCAGTTAGACACACAGAGGAGGAAATACGGTTAAAATAAACAGCGAAAATGTTCAGGTTTGGGTTACAGCAGCCAGAGAATGGAGAGTTATGTTGGTATTTACTTTTTAGAGATAGTAGGTTGAGGTTGTGTTAGCTTTAGCGTGTTAAGAATGTCATAATGAACTAAGACAAGTAGAAAATAGCGTTGTCACCAAACTAAAATCTGACTTTCATACTAGGGAATAGACTCAATACTGATTGTGATACCGCGAAGATAATAAAAACACTTTCCTTAGACAATAAAATGTGGTTTTCAATATTAAATCATAGAACGTTCTGTCATATTACCATGAAGTCTTCTGTGTACTTCCTCAGTGGTCCAGGTAGGTTCCAGAGTGCTCCATGGGCGTAAATACTAGTCTATGTGCTCTTATACTTGTTCTGATACAGCGCAAGATCGTTCTAAAGCTTCAGGAAAGGTTCATTTCTGTCCTGTAAATGCTCAAATGAGTATTTGGTTTTGTTGCTAGTTTTCGTATCGATTAGTATCTGATTTTTGCATTGTAAAGTAGGAGTTTGTGGGTGTCCTTAAGTAATAACTGGGTATCTTTAAACAGTATAAACAGTATACAAGTTCATTGTCAAATAAATAAATAAACACAGTTATTAAAATCCTTTGAAACAGACTCCCAGTAACACCAGAATTCTCCCAAAAAGAGCCAAAAAAAGAAAGAGAGCATAATATCGTTGGTCACCACACGAGGGCAGCAGAGAGCAGTACCAGAAGTGAAACCGTAAAACCGAGATTCAGAGAGGCACCAGAAGAGGGCAGTCTCCCCCACACACGGCGGTGTCTGTTCTGGGCTTTACCTGCGGAGCTGTGCCCAGGAAAAGGTCCCACAGCCACCAAAATAAGCCAGGTGCCCTGTCCGGGCTTCCTTCAGGCGACTGTAACCATTAACAACACGATCTTAGCAACACGGGTCATGTGATCAACAATTACATATTTTGTGTGGATTTTAAAGGTACAATATGTAACCTGCGCTCAGTCTACAATCACAATGAACCGGAGCCTTAACCTGCAGATACAGACACATACAGGTCTGTGTCACTCTCAGGGTAGAGGGTTTATCAGACGGCGATACTCCGCTCTCTACTGCACATGTCTCCTGCAGAAAGAGCCGCTGTCCTGGCTGGTATCATGTGTCTTGGGATTTCAGCAGATTTCAGGCTCTCTCGGGGACGGGGCTAGCTGTGTCACTCAGGTATGAGTGGATGTTCGGCTACTGAAGTTCCATTTCTTATTATTATTTACGCACTCGCCTGAATTTAACACATACGGGCCATTAATACGAATCCCACTCACTAATGTTAATTTAGCACCATAACTTATTTTATCGCACGGTGATAAACTGTATTAGTGCTGACAGCAGCATTAGCTCGTGTTGTAACTACAGGTTTAACTGCACAGACAGAGGCGTTTTCTGCACTCAGGCTGCGGCACATCCGCTGTGTTGATAAACAAATAATCCGTCTGCTGCAGAAAGAGCCGCTGTCCTGGCTGGTATCAGGCCAGTGTCTTGTAGGATTTCAGCAGATTTCAGGCTGTCCCGGGGGCGGGGATAGGTGTATCGATAAGTTATGAGTGGATGTTCGGCTACTAAAGTTTCTTTTCTTCTTATTATTTACGCGCATGTATCCCACTCACTAATGTTAATTTAACATCATAACTTATTTTATCGCACGGTGATAAACTGTTTTAGTGCTGACAGCGGCGTTACCCTTTGTGGCAACTTTATGCTAACCGCACAGACAGAGGCGCTTTCTGCACTCAGGCTGCAGCGAATCTGCTGTGTTGATAAATAAATAATCTGTCTATATGCACAGGCTGCACTAGCACAGCTTCATGACTGCTGTAGGGGCTGGGGTTTAGGTCTTGACCATTCAGATCTGAGAAAGGCATTTTAGGTTTAAACAAACAGGATTTCAGCTTTGAAACTGGAAACTCAAATGAGAGACTCATGTGAGGCTCATTCTGCTTTCTGACTGGAGAATCGTCTTGAACCAAAATGAGAAAATTTTAACATAAAGAACTTCAACGTCATGTACGATCTGTTTGTATTTACAAATAAATCAGCATTACATTTGTTATCAGTAAAAGTAATATTTGATTCAGCTCTGTGCAGCGTGTCTCTGGGACCACAGACAGGTCATGTTTTTGAAGTCAAAATCTCACATACGACATATCCCTGATCTCTTGGAAAGTCAAACCTCGAATGTTCAAACAACACTGAAACTATTTGTTTTGAAGTGAACAAAAATGAGATGGAAAAACAAAACCAATGGAAGAAAGAATTCATTCAGCTTTAAATCAGCACAGGCCTGATTTAAAGCTGTGAAAAAGCGGTTATTTGTGAGACGAGGTTAAAATGTGTGATTCTGTTCTTTGGTGTAAGGATCTTACAACATGCACAAGACCGGGTTTGTTTAATGCTCCAACATGCGTTTGGACAAACCACACATTTTACACGAGGCATGACAGAGCGGCCACTTCAATACTGCAAACATAGCACTGAAGTAGCAGTAGTAGTAGTAGCAGTAGTAGTAGTTGTATTTGTATAGTTATGTAGTAGTGATAGTAGTTTCTAGTTGTGTAGGACTATTGGCAATAGCAGTCATGTTGTAGTTGTAGTAACAGTTTTGTAATATAAGTACTAGATGTAGTAGTTGTAGTAGTAGTAGTATTCTTCTTGCAGTGTAGTACCTGAGTATCCGGTGGAGTTGGGGTCGTCCTCTGTTCGGCTGTTGACTTTTCCACAGAGAGCAGCTTTGCTCCTGAATCCTTCAACACGTCCTCCTTCACATGAACTATCTGGATCTCGCCCTCCTCCTTCTGCAAAAACAAATTATTATTATTAATGCTAATTATTAATGGTATTATGGGATTAATTTAGCCGAGCATTTCTGATTTTACTTTAACATATTTGTAATTATGTACTGTGTATGGGAATAAGAAAGTGACCAAATCTCACCTCCTCAGATGTAGTTTTCTCGAGTTGAGGCTCTCGGGGCTGGTCAGGCTGCTGGACAAACAGAGCCGGCACTTTCTGAAATAAAATTCAACTTTTGTAGTTAGTTTATTAGTCTCACAAGAGACGAGACGCTGATTACACTTCACATTTATCAGCCAAAGGTTTTAATGATGTTTTCAGAAACAGATATCAAAGCAACACCATTTAACTCTCTATAGGTGGTCACCTGTATTATTCCCTGAAAACAGAAAGTAAAGCCATACTTCGGACCATTTTTCATGGAGCTGGATACATGTTATGTCTTACCCTTTTAGATTACAGCAAAAAAAACATTTCTGAGCAGGTAAAAATAAGAGTCAGGTTTGTGGAGATGCAAGCCCACTCATAGAACGCTTTTTCCATGTTTTTCAGTGCAATAAATACAGCCAAAATGTGTTTATTTTAGTCTATTTTTTTCTAAAATGTTACACAATGGGGCTTTAAATAAAATTATATGTCCCATGGTCATTACCATGCGTATCTGTATGCGTTTTGAACAGAACAGATCCTTTATTGTAGCTCTAGCTGTAGTCGTACCTTCTGCAGTTCTTGGAGCAGAATCTGGAGATGGTCGACCACAGTGAACACAGTCAGGGTCTCCTCAGCCTTTTCTGGCAGCTCCAGGTGAGGTTTGCTGCTCTGAATATCGTTTATGGTCCTCTGCATCGCCTGGATCTTCTGCTCCACGATCTGAACACAGTATTGGAGAATAATGTGTCAAACACTGGTGTTATAAAGGCTGGTCCTGCCCAAGGACAAACCGTTAAAACTTGGCTTCCAATATTAAGAGAGTTAAATGCCCCTGTGTTTTCTTGGGGTCTTATTCTGTGTCAAACTGTTCTGTAGTTTAGACCTCTACAAACATGTTCTGAAATACAAGGGATTCTTGGATTAGTTTAGCAGTTTTCGCTCAAATACTTCTGAACTAATAATGAAATACTAATCATCATTTATCTAATAAATTCTAGTAAATGTTACAGTTGTGAATCTGACCTTGAGTCTTCGGACTTTGGGGCTGGATAAACCCTCAGGAGAAGCCAGGAGCTCTTTGATTTCAGCCACGTCATTCTCCATTTTCCTCACTTCACCTTCAATGGCCTCCACCTCCTGCAACAAACAAACAGACAAACAAACAAACAAACAAACAAACAAACAAACAGACAGACAGACAGACAGACAGACAGACAGACAGACAGACAGACAGACAAACATGTCATTTACACTGTCACTGACAATTTAAGACATGCAATAAAACTTTTTGATTATTCAATTTGGGCTTATTGATACTCAGAGCACCACCATCACTCACACAAAATACAGCCACAAGCGTTGGAGTGTCTTGCTCAAGAATACAATGTCGGTCAATACAGGCCAATAAAGGGATTGAAACCTTTGAGTTTTTGCTCTCACTGGATAAATAAAGGTGATTATAATTTAAGTTTCTGATGCGACTCACAGCAGCAGCGTGTTGTAGTTTGGTCAGAGGAGCGGTGAAACTGTCCTGGACTTGCGCCACCTCTCGGTCGGCCTCCTGGAGCTCGAGCTTCAGAGAACTGACGTCACAGACCTGAGACATCTCCTCCAGAACCAGAGTGAAGCCCTGAAGAGTGGAGCGGATCTGAGCAGAGTCGTCCAGCACCACCTGAACAGACACAGAGAGAGGGGTGAATACTGACAGCTTGTAATTACTCAAATAGTGATTTTTTGAAAGAGCAGGTGGGTGTAGTGTGTGTGCGTTACCTGTAGAGCGTGCACGTGGCTGCTCAGACACTTGGCCGTGGTGTAAGTGGCCGGAGCTGCGAGCCATGTTTTGGCCTCACTGATCCAACTCTTGGAGCTGTTGATCATCTCCTGGTGCTCCTGGAGCCAAGTGTGGGTCTGGAGAAAGACGGGGAGAGCAGCAGTGAAGTGAAATGAAGCTCAAGCTGGTGTTTTTCCCATTTGAGAGAAGAACTAGAAGTCTAAATATGCAGGGTTTTTGTGTTAAACTTGTGTGAATGAAACAAAACACAACTCCAGGTCTCTTTTTGATGAATAAACAACATTATAAATCAGAAAATAGTGCAATATGAACCCTTTAAACGGGTTCCGTCTTGAGCTAAACTCTTTGCCGCATGTTAAACACTACATTTGTCTCTACCTTGCTGAGCAGCGTGGTCCTCTGCTCCGCCTGTTTCGCCAGCTGTGAGTGAATCTGTTGAACCTCCACCAGTCGCTCTGTGAGCACGAGCGCCTCCTGTGGTTTGTCCAGGTCCTGCAGATCTGCGTCCAGAGCGGCCAGACAGGAGTGCCACACGTCCAGCTCGTCCCAGACACGCTGCAGGGAGAGAGGGAGTCACTGGGATTGTTGTAGTATGTGATTAAGTTCTGTCTTATATTTGATACTCTCTTTATACTTTGCTCTTTTTCTCTCTCTTGCACTGACCTTCTGAGTGAGCTTGGCCTCGGCTGCAGTGGGGCTCTTCTGGTCCAGTTTCTTCTGGACCGTGTGAAGTCCAGACTGGATCTCGGACAGTTTGGCCCCGAGTCTGTAAACGGGACCACTCTTCTCCACCGCCTCATTCACCTGGAACCGAACAAAACCAGAAGAGTTATCCACAAAATGTATACTAGTCTGACTAAAGATTTCAGCGGGATATGTCTGCGGACCACAGGCTCGCTTTGAAACTCCCAAGTGTCCAAAAGATGAGAGCACTGCACGTCTAGTTTAGATACGAGTCAAAACTGTGAAATGTGGTGCAATACTTCAGATACAGGATTTTTAAAACACAGGAGGCTGGCGGCAATAAAGTCCACAGGAAGTAGAGTCAATATCACTAATCTGGATGTAAACAGACACACATGAGGAACGACTCTCGCCTTTTTACTTTTAAAGAACGCCTCAAACTGGATTAACAGCGCAGTTTTGTGGACTGGAGTCATTATTTGCGGAGGACAAATTCTATGGATAATGCGGATGAGATGCTGCACTTTATATTTACAACTTTACGAGAGGTTAGTAATAATAAATAATAATACATTTTATTTATATACCGCTTTTCACGATACTCAAAGACGCTTCACAAAAATAACAATACAAGGAACACAACATAACATTACAAATACAACATTAAGTTCATAAAATTGAGTTTGTATCTTGAGTCTCTGTGTCCATCACCCCTCTGCCCCTGACGCTCTGTTTAATCTGCTGTTACCGTAGCGTTCGTTTACCTTTGGTTCGACTTGTTGCATGATCTGATTGGCGTCTTGTAGCAGAACCTCGATCTCACTCGGCACCACACCGTCTGGCTCTGAGTATTTCGTTTGTATGGAGTCTGTGATGCGCTGCAGCAAAGCCTTCTGGGTGAACAGCTGGAGAAGCGCCTCCTGAAATCAGACATATGCAAACTGTTAATTATCTTATCCGTCTAAGCCTCTCTATTATTCCTTAAAACTCTGTGCTAGTCTATGTCTCTAAATCAGTAAACCTCACTTGGTTTTGTTTCTGTAGCCCTGAGATGAGCAGAGTCCTGGTTTCATTGGGACTTTTTCTCTGTGCAGTAACTGTCTCTCAATACAAAAACTTTGAATGAATGGTTCTTTGGCTTTTGGCCCGAAGCGGTTTAGTCCCCAGACCCCAGAACCACTCCAGGCTGAAACCTGACCCCACATTATCGTCCCTGTATTCTGGGTTCTCTCTCTGTCGCCCCTGGACCCTCGCTGCAGAAGCCTTCACTACAATCTTTTTGTGCCAGTGTAAAACGATATTCAGGTGTCTGTGCCGGGCAGGTCACGGAGTTCACTTTACAACTGTGGAGCAAGTTTTACGACAATCAACCAAAACGTTACAAATCTGTACAGGGAATAACTTAAGGTCTGAGATGGGAGTATTCAGTTACATTTACTTTTTAGAGTGTTTTTCTTGCCGCACACTTCAACCTGAGTAAGTCTAAAAATGACAAAAGCTTCATGTTGACGATATGAAATGATTTGAACACTTGTGTTTCTTGCACCAATCCTTCAGATATGATTTATTTTCCTCAATTTTTGCGCTCTAGACTTTAAAATACCAGATTTAGTGCATTATTTATTTGTTTTTTCAATGACTTCAAATTATAAATCAGATGTTATGTCCCTCTTACATGAGTTGTAATTTTCTCAAATACTTTTTTAATAGTAATAATAATAATAATACATTTTATTTATCAGGCGCCTTTCTGGACACCCACGGTCGCCTCACAACAACACAAACAAATTAAGTATGATTAAAACATACAGTTAAAGTGGGACAGTGTTTAATTGATTGACTGTATTTAGTGTTCTTACTTAATTCAGTAATTTCTTGGACCACTACTTTGTACTTCTACTTGAGTAATATTATTTTAAAGGAACAGAACTCTTACTTGAGTACAATTTTTGGCTACTTTACAGCCCCCGGGAAAAAAAAGAAGGCTCACAATATATTAGGAATAAGGGAATCTTCTTAGAATTTTCAAAAATCATGCAGTACCAGAATTAAAATATTTAGGTTATAAATGTATGAAACCGTGACATTTCAGATAAAAAAAATAAATGGAAGAACTTAAGTATGACATTATTGTAAATGAAACTAGAATATGATACAACAGTTTGGTCCCTACACTGTATTCTTCTACTGTATATTAGTTCGGGAGCACATTTCTGACCTGTATCTCGTGGGCGTTGCCGGTCTCAGGCTCTGACAGCAGGTGGTCTGCAGCCTCCAGCCAAATCTTCAGCCTCTGTAGCTCCTCTCGTCTCCTCTCCCTCTCCTCCAGCTCTGAGCGGGAGGAGGCCAGGCCCACGCTGCTGCGCTTACTCACACTAAGAGATGTTACAGTGGAAAACGTCAGCAATATTACAAACTCAAATTAGTTTTACCCCAGTTATATAAACGCAGCTCTTATGGTCAATATAAGACCTCTGTGTGCTGTCTGCATCCAATTATCACAAATATTACCCCTTCCCCCTTCAGTTTTTGATACTTTTCACGTTTTGTACTGTTGTCTGTCTTATTTTTCTTTGTTTTGTCTTGTTTCTGATGATGGCCATTAATAAAAAAAATTCAGATTCTTGCTCTGTATCTCTCTGTCCTTTTTTTTGTTCTTTTTCTATTTTTATTTTGGGCAGTTAAGAGGTTTACATTCTTTTACAATGGAACATATAACTTTAGAGAAATCCTGATAGAAATAACAAAAACAACAACAAAATATTTTACCCAAAAAGGAGTGGGAAGAAGAGAATTTATTTAAACCCACCCCCCTCTTCTAATCTAATGCAATGAGCTTCTTTTTCATTTTTCAGACATTTTACATTAACTATAGGAACTATTTATAAGTGCAGATGGTGAATAACTTTTCTAGCTTGATAACATAATTATCATCATATTGTAATAATAATACGCGACGATACCAGCAATGGTAAGAAATTTAAAGACACCAACAATGGTAAAAGACAACAAATATAAGTAACGGTAAGACAGCACATCCAGCAATGGTCAGGAAACAACAAGCATAAAGCAGCTCTACAAAAGGCAGGATTGTTCAGATATTAGATATTAGGACCCACTCTCTATATACTGTGACCATATGTTTATATAACAACTTGAATTTATGGATATTTTAGCATCGTTTGTCTTCACCCATACTTCATGCTTAAAAATTTGACCAGAAATTGTGGCAAAACAAATTTAAAAAGCTTGTAAAATCCCTCATCACCTGTTGTATCTGGTCTGCATGGCCTGGAGCTGCTGACAGAGGGGAGTGGGCGGGGCTTGTTCCAGGTGGGCGGGGACTCCGAGCAGGCGAGCGACTCTGAGCTCGAGGGCCGAGAGCGAGCGGTGTTCACAGTCCAGCCCGTCCTGATACTGCTCCCAGGACTGGACCCCGTCGTGAAGCTCCTCTGTGCCCATCCTCAGGGGGGAGAGAGAGGGGAGCTCCGCCTCCACCTGAGAGAGGACCGACTCCGCCTTCTCCACCTGAGAGAGAAGGCGGTTTAGTAAAAAAAGAACCCTTTGTAATAGGGCAGAAATATAAACTATTATGATACTGTTCAAAGTTCACAGTATAAATGTGTCCAGAGGAATTAACAAAAAGAAGAATCATTATTGTAGTTTTATTATTAATCTGCAGTTTCTCTGATAGTTCTTACACTGTCGGTGATCTGGCTCCACTCTCTGATCCTCTGCTCACATCTGGAGCTCAGTTTTTTGGAGCAGCGTCTGAGCCTCGAGACTCTCGCAAACAAAATGGCCACCGCCGTTTCTCTGCGCAGTCTGCAGCTCGGCTCAGCACACCACTCCCTCAGATCAGACAGGGCCTTCTGCAGGGACTCCGCCTCTGCGCAGAGAGACTGGAAAACAGGCGAGCAGCGTTAAGGTAGGGATACAGTTATCTAGAAAGATCTGATCTGACTTTGAAAATGCAGTATGATTTGGTTTATTTGTTTTTGACCAAGTAGCACATGTGTAAATTTCAAACACTGTCCATACCTTGAGCTGCTCCTGTTGTTGGGAGCAGTGTCTCAGACAGGTCACTTTCTGGGTCATTAGTTTGTTCACACTTTCCTCGGCTCGCTCCAGTCTCTGAGTGATGTCATCACGGAGGTCACAGTAATGACTGAACTGCTCCACACAGCTGCAAACATGAAAACCACATGATTATATTTAATGCATTTTATTTATTGAGCGCCTTTCTGGACGCCCAAGGTCGACTTACAACAACAGCTATAGCGCTTTTTCACAGACACATGTCCTCAAAGGCGCTTTACAGAGTATTATTAACAGAGCATTGTTCATTCCCTCCAGGTGTTACACTACCACGCACACTCACGCACTCACGCACACACCACTTTCACACCTACAGCATGTATGTAACTGTGAGATCATCCTCTACATTTATGTATAGCAACGATGTTGGTGAGATCCGTCACCTGTTGAGTTTCTCAAGCTCTATCTGCCCCTTCGCTTTCACTGTGGCCTTCATCACCAGCAGATGACTCAGGGTCTTTTCCTGGAGCTCCTTCACAGCGGAGGGGGACAGGAAGCGGTTTGGGGGGAAGCAGGTCATCAGCTTGTTCATGAGGCTCTGGAAGTCCTGGTCCAGAGCGTCCAAAGACCGGACGATCTGGTCCGATCGCTCAGAGCAGAGTCCACGGGGTCCAAAGCAGCATCGCAGACGGACTTCGATGGGGTGGAAGAGGAGGATGACTCTTTTCACAGTGACAATGTAGGCTCTCAAAGACTGTCTGGCCTCAGTGATGCTCTCCTAAGAAAAAACATAACAAGACAGTTACAGTTAGCATTAGTATGAATGCTGTGAATATTAGCAAAGAAGACATTATGTATTTTAGTCGCTAATTAACTAATTCAATTAAATGATAGAGCAAATGTTTTCTGTGAAAATTATACATTACTATTGTTTTCATTTCCTTTCTTAATATCTTGTTAAATCTGGTAAATGTAGGAAGAAGAAGAAATGTTAAAACTTGAATTAAAACTAAGATACACAACACTTTCTATTTATCTTGGTAGAAAGCGCAAGCAAAATTCAAAGTCTATTTACATTTCAGTGCTGAAAATAATCAAATAATATACATTCTCTCATAAAATTTCCATCAGTGCTTTATTTAAATGAATAAACTAATTTAATATTCCTTACCAGTTGTTTGTCACACTCTTGCAGAATCTCCTCCTTCAGTTTGGTCACGTCCTCTGCTCCTGGGTCTTTCGTCTTTGACTTCAATTTGAGCACCTCCCAGGCTCTCAGTCTTATCGCCACTTTCCTCTTCAAGGTTAAAATCCTCTGGTATTCTCTGTCCGTGTCTGCTTTAGTCAACTTCACCGCAGTCTTTTTGTTCAAACCTTTGTTTACATTCTTCAAAAAGGCTGTTGTTGCTTTAGTTTCTATTCCCAAATCCATGTCTTTCAGCAAACTGCCTTCACTGATGATCAAATAATTTTCTAGGGAATTTTCCAGTGTACGCAGAGTCTCTTCCGTCTGTTTTATCCTTTGCTGTTCTGCGCTTAACTGCGACGGGTAAAGGTCAGTGGTAATATCTAGCAATTTTGAATTAACTTCTTGGCAAAGCACATTTAGCGCAGGGAATTGCATCAGCAAACTTTGGCATCGCTTGTATTTTTCGATACCTTCAGTTTCATCTTTAGCTTTTCGAATTTGGTCTTTCATACTCTCCTTCAGCTCCTCCAAGAACTTCCTCAAATCTAGGTACAGCTCGTGACCGGTCGCCTTGGGTTCCATGGTGGACAGTTTGTTTTCAAGCTCGCAGATATATCCTTGAATTTCTTTGAATTTTTCTGGAGGTGAGCATTGCTCCAAGCATTCAACTTGTGATTTATGTTCAGCTAGAGTGTTTTTCAGTGGTTGCAGTGCTTGTAGGGACTTGTTTGTAATTGGAAATTTTGGTCGGGTCACGTCAAAAAGCATGTGCCTTATGCTCTTTTCAACTGGAACTAACTTCTTCTTGCTGGATTCTACCATTTTGATGCATTCCTCCATCTCTTGCTTGTTCACATTTTCCTTTTCAATAATATCATCTATGTCATCTTGCAGGTTTATAAGCCTGGTAAACAGCTGGCAATTCTCTGTGATGGTAAGTTCAGGTGCAATTTCTTTAGACTTCACCAAAAGCGCTTCGCAAATCCTGCCTTGTTTTTCAGCTTCGTCTTGTGTTTCTTGGGTTTTTCGTGCCTGCCGTTCCAAATCTGGTAGGTTCTTTTCCAATTCGGAAATACTAACAGGTTCTTTGTTCAAATAAGCCATAATCCATGCATCTACATCTGCAATTTGTTGGGACAGCTTCTCTCTGGTTTGCAATCCTGACTCTGTTTTCCTTATAGCAGTGGCTAGCTTTTCAGTAGTCGACTTGGACAGTACTTCAAGAGATTTCAAAGATGCGCTGATCATCGGGATCTCTTCTTCTTCATCCAGTTGTGGTAAGAGCTCGTTCACTTCCTCCACTAGCGCCTCCAGCTGGCCTTGATTGGTCATTACTTCAGATTGTAGCTTCTTTAGATCTCGAAGTTGATGGTGGACCTGTTCAGGAAGCAATGACACCCTCTTTCGTCTACTTTCAATGTCTGTTTCTGTCTTTTTGGCCCAAGCAAATGCAGCTCTTACTACAGCAACGATCTTCTCCATAATCGGATTACTGCTCATTCTGGTTTTGGAACGTATCATTTCCTCAATTTGTCCAAGTTTATTTTCAATTCCTTGGATGCCATCTTGAATTTCTTCAGTGTCTTTTTCCCATTGTGAGTTGGGAAGGATTTCATCTGCGTGAGCTTTCAAATAGCGGTATTTCTCATTTGCAGCGCTAAATTCTGCGTTCAGAATAATTAGTTTATGTGCCTCATTACAATTCCACTCTTCATTTTTAATTTTATTGAGCTTATCAGCAATATCTTCCAGTTGTCCTTGCAAGTTGGTCATCTCGGTCTTGATGCTGTCTGTCTCGTAGATAATAGCGTTTTTGTTATACAGTGATTTTTCAATGGATTTCTCAACAAGTCTCCATTGGGTTTGCAGATTTTTAAGGTTGCTTTGAACAGCAGCTCTCTCAGATTTGGGGAAAATTATGTATAGTTTTCTGTAGATTATGATTAGTTGGATGAAGATGGTCCGTCTCTTCTCCAAAGTTCTCTGTAAAGAGCTGAGACGTTCTGCCTCTTCAAAGCAGCTTTCACTTGGAGACCTAGAAAAAACAAATATAAAAAATTAGTGCTGTCAAAAATATTGCGTTATTATGGCGTTAACTCAAGCTCATTTTAACGGCGATAATTTTTTTAACGCTGATTAACGCTGTGTGACCTGATGTAGTTTTTCCATAAGCTTTTTAAACTGCCACGAACGATAGAAAAACTACAGACTGTAATATCACGCCCGTACACATGGTGGCGGTACGGAGCGATACGTTTCCAAATATCAAACAAAGAAGAACCCAGCTAGAGAAACACCAGCCAAGACTGCGCCAACTTGACATGGAAGCAAAAGAAACACTTCTGAACGGGAAGTTTTGATTTAAAACACGAAAGGATGGTTCGAAAGATAAAACTAAAGTTATCTGCACTTACTGTCAATGTGAACTTAGTTACCATCGGATCACATCCAGTTTGAAATTTTTCAATTTTTTTTTCTTCTATGGCAGATATCAGTGGCAGGGTTGGTAAACTTAAGCCTATGTTGATTAGCAGAGGTCGGTATGACTGTGTTGAGCCTGTGTTGAATAAGATAACTAATGACTAAACTAATGCAATTTTTTTCAAAGTAATATGCACTTTATTTTGCATTAGCCTGTTTTCAGGGGCTTTTTTGTTTTTTTTTGTCATCTAATACGGAAGATATGGATGTCAGTCGCTGTGAAATGTTATGCTTTGCAATAATAAACATTTGTACAAAGCCCATTCACCTTTCTGTGCTGATAAGAGAATTACAGTGGTTTTTCATGTGACAAAAATCTGCGATTAAAATGCGATTAATCGCGAGTTAACTATGACATTCGTGCGATTAATCGCGATTAAATATTTTAATCGCTTGACAGCACTAAAAAAATGTAACATGAGATTTATTGTACTATATATACATATAAATATACACGTTTTGTTTTGGACTGTTAAAAGTGTTAAAAGGTTGAGGGAGATAAAAAAGAAATTATATATAAAAATTATACTAATACTGCAATAGATTTTATGTTCCGTAAAAAATTCAGAAGACCTTCATGTGGTATGAACTTAACTGTGGATACCACTAATAATTAAGATTCATAGATTTTATTTAGTTATTTATTTTTTACCAAAACATTAATTTGTGAACTTTACTAAGACTTAATAAAATACTTTTGTGACACATTATAATATATCTTCCCCTCACATTACCACTCCTTCAGTTGATGGCGTTAACTCTTATTTAAAACCACTTTTCACAGTTTTTTTTTTTTCTAATTTCCAGTAATTTGAGTATTTTTTTATGTTTTTTTGTGTTGGTATAAATATTGATTATCAGTATCGGCTCAACATCAAATAAATAAATAAATACATATTAAACCATTCCTATTTGTACAGCAATATTTCACAGAAGAAAGATGCATTATCAGAAAACAGAGGATTTCTATTTTTAATCAGTTTCAGTACTATACTCACTCTGTGGCCATGTCCAGATCTCTCCTCAGCTCCTCCAGACTGGTTTCAGCCTCCTCCAGTTGTTTGCTGTAGTCAGTGACCAGCTGCAGTTCAGCCTCTTTCTTCTCTATCACCGAGTCCAAGTCCTGGACGGAGCTTCTCCACTGATCCTCCACCAGCTCTGAGGCCTGTGAGCTCACCTCTCCCCTTCTCCTCTGCTCCGAGAGGAGGGAGACCTGGGCTACGGCGGCCTCTCTGCACTCCTGGAACAAACAGAGAAATGAAAGGTTTACACTTCTGCTTACAAGAACATTGTGAAACAGCTGCTAACATATTAGACTATACTAGAAAAGCAGAAGCTCATTATACACAAATAAACAGAAACATTACTAGAAAAATTACATTGTTACTACCAGGTCATCAGGTAAACAAAGACAGGGTATTTTCAGGCATAACTCCTCCCTTAAATCTGATCCATCTCTGGGCAACTAGTAAGTTTCACCGTGAATTATGATTAGACAAGACAAGAAAATGACTTCCTAATGACAGTTGAATATCAATTTCAAAACCATTGTCCAGATGACTACATTTTCTACTACTGTTAATACATTTTAAAAGACTCTTTAAGGCAAAAAGTGTTTATGTACTGTATAGTTTGCTGGTCTATGTAGGTAAATGGAAGTCCGTGTAAAGTGAGATCTGGAAAATCTGAAAAAACTGAGCACTAAAAAATTCATCTGATCTTGTTTTGCAGTTTGACAGTAAACTGAAGTAATTATCCAATAAGAGGTCATTTCTCACCTTCGCCTGTTTGAGTTGCTGTTCCACATCAGCTGGACTCAGTGTTGCAGGTTGGTTCTTACACACCAGGACTTTGCAGAGGAGCTGGTTCATTCGATCCTGTTCTGTAGCTGCTCTGGTGCAGGTGAATTGAGTCTCTGGGCTCTCCTCCACTGGCTTCATCTAATTTACAATATCACAGACTACGTTAGACATTTCAAGTTTTTCAAATAACCAAATGACTGGTGTACAGGTTTACAATAAATAAAAGCAAATTCAAGGGCCTAGTTAAGAATTCAAATGATAAAGTTCAAAATGAATATTTTTTTTTCATATTTTCTAATAAAACTTGAAAGCAACTAATATATTAATGAATAAATTTACACAATTCTGAAAACCTTATGTGGCAAATCCCACAACTGCTAGGCAAGTGTTTAGCCTATTGTGCCACTGTTAAACTGTATTAATTAGTGTATATATAGATAGATAGATAGATAGATAGATAGATAGATAGATATAAAAACTATTTAAAAAATAAAAGCATCTTGGTATTATATAAGAGCTACTTAGACCTACTACACTGGACAAATGCAAATTATCCATAACTTTTGTACCTTGAAAAGTTGGCAGCTTGGTCCAGATTCCACAAGCAGGTCTATCTCTGAGAAAATGCGCCTCAACATGGATTCTTGTGGTTCCTCCCAAACTTCCTCTTCGGCAGCTTCAGTTTCAGTTAAAGATTCCTCAGCATCCTCCCATGTTTCCTGAAAATAATGTTTTAGGACTCATGGAGTTAGGGAGTTAGAATGAGTTAAGTACATCATGATTACACATTATAATGCTGGTGACACTAATGCAGTTAAAAATGTCAAAATGTCAATCAAATATGATGCGGAGAACTGCATATGGCATTGACAATGAAGGTCGCAACTAGCATGCTAAATTATCCACTAATACATATAATGCAATCCGTGCAGATGCTAGCTTTGAGATGGAGATGACTTGTGAATGGAAACATGATGTGCAGCTATGAAATGGTGAACATTTATAACTAAACTAGGAAAGTGGCATTATTGGTTATGAGTGATGGAGACCTGTTGGAAAGGTGGTATTACAATTTGAATGATTATTTGGTGATTCAAATACAATATTGAATAACTAAAATTACCTGGGGTGTTTTCAATTCTTGATACTGCGCTTCATCTGCACTGGTTGTAGGATTCATTTCTGGATACTCCACGGTTTCTTTGCTTTGCTTTAGCTCAACTTGTTGGATTTCTTGCACGATTTGGTCATCGGTATTTGGTGTGGAGATTTCTTCAGCAGCAGCTTCTTGAGATGGTTCTTTGGTAACTTGTTCTGGCATCTGTAACTCAGTGCTTGTTTGTGTTTGGTCAAATTCAGGTACTCTCTCAAATGGAACAGCTTCTTGTTTTGTTTTTTCTTGCATTTTTACTTTCACAATTGTCTCTGTAACTGTTTCATATACAATTACAGCTGTCTCTTCAGTTTGGGCAGACATACTTTGAACCAGTTCTTCAGGAGTTGGTGCATCGCCTTGGTCTTGCATGGTAGAAGCAATTTCAGATTTTGGTTGTCGTGGCCTGTCCCAGTCTTTTACGTGGACTTCCGCCTTTTCATACTTTTCATGATCACTAGATTCATCAAGTGCTTGCATCTGTGAGAGTTCTTTTGTGATTTCAAGCACCTCAAATTCCAATTCTGCTTGTTTAATTGCAGGTGGTTCCGATGTTAACAATATTGTCAATTCAGCGTCTTGTACCTCTTCTGTTGGACTATCAAGGTCATCGGTCTGTGTTTTGGTGTCTATGGCTGTCAACTTTTCGTCAAATTCAGCTTCACTCTCAAATGGAACAGCTACTTGTTTTGTTTTATCCTCAGTTTGATGATCAGACTTTTCAGCACCAACTCTTTCTATCTTTGAGGTTTCTATTGGGATCTTGAGCACCTCAAATTCAGCAGGTGGTTCTGTTGTTAACAATACTGTCAATTCATGTGCCTCTTCTGTTGTACCTGTTGCTGGACTATCAAATTCAACCGTCTTTGTTTTGGATTCAATGGCCAATTCAGGTTCAATATTGTCTTCATGTTCTTTGACAACAATAACTAGTGTATCGGGTTCTGTTTTGTCTGTTTTCTGGGGTTCTTCCTTATCTTTTGTTGCGCTAAGTGGTGTAATTGTTGAAGCTACCCTTTGTTGCGTTTTTGTCCTCGGTTGTTCGAGTTCTGGAGTCACACATGCTGTTTCAACCATTTTTAGTGCTTCTAATGCTGCTGTCTTGGATACTTTAGATTTTTCAAGCTCAACTGTGGCTGTAGTATCAATAAAAGGTTGAGCAATTTCAGCCATAGCTTCTGGGTGCTTCTCTTCTGTGCTTGTCTGTACGATTTCAGGTGTGGCAATGGTTTCAAGAGGATAAGCTATAGTAGTTTTTGTTGGTTCAGTAACAGACAAAGACATAGATGTCTCAACAAGTTTAAGTTCATTTAAAGCCAATGTTTTTCCTACATCAGTTTCTTCAGGTTCATCACAGGCTTGGACAGGTTCAGTTCTTGCTTCTTCTTGTGTGGTAGAACTCAATTTGACCACTTCTGGTGGTTTTTCTACTGGTGGCACTCTGTCCAATTCTTGATCTTCAGTTTTGTCAGTGCTTTGCTCTTTGGGGGTAGTATCTATAGTTTCAGCTGCATCCTGCACTGTGTCAGGCCTCGAAATCAAGGTCGTAGCCTCCCTAATACAAGTTTGAGCCATTTTGTTAACAGCATCAACAACTATAGATGGTAATGCTTTAGTTGACTCAGCCTCTTTTGTAACTGTTGACAGGACATCAGAAGTGGGTTGAATTGTGTCACTTGTCTCAGTGCCTAGTTGTTTGTCCATCTTTTCTTTTGCTGTTTCAATCTTTGGTTCTTCAAGTCTTTTTTCTACATAAATTTGTTTTTTCGTCAGTTCATCGCCAATAGACTCTCTGCGTTCTCCTTGTAAAACTGGCACTTTCTCCTTCTTCACAGCTGTTTCGAATATTGTTGTCTTTGATTTGGATGGAATTACTTTTCTGGATTCAATCTTTTGAGTTGGTTGAAGTTGCGTTGTTGTCACAGTATCGGTAAAGATTTGGGCGACTTCAGTTGGACTCACTCCAGGATCTTCAATGACGCCGACACTTTGTTGCCTTTTTAGGCGCCTGTGTGAAATTTCAGGAGCCTCTTTGACACGATTTTTTTCTTCATCTGATGGATCCTTAGCAACACCAGACAATATTTCTTGCGTTGTTTCTTGCAATTCTGTCTGCAAAATTGCTAAATCTTCTTTAACAAATACATCATCATCCTTGTCTTGTGTTTTCACTTTGGGTTGTTCAATTTCAACTTGTTCCTTCTCAAGTTCTTGTGCAGCAACTCTCATCATGACCACAAAAGACTTTTCTGGCACAGTCTTAGTTTCTTGATCAGGTTCACTTGGTTTAAATTGTTGTTGCTCCTCTGTTATTTCTTGGTCTTGATAAATATGAACTATTTCTTTCATGTCTTCTGTAGGGAGATCTTGTTGTATGTCCTCTTGTTTAGCACTCTCTATTACTGGCTGCTTTTTAACTTGAAGTGAATCAGTGGGATTATTCTGAGTGTCAGTCTCTTCCATTGATGGTGTTTTTGTGGCAATCTGTTCATTATCACTTTCAATAGTTTTGCTTTCTAGTTGTATTCCAGAATATGGGGTCAATTCAGGCTGTTTGACTATTAGTTCTGAACTATCTGGTTCTTCCTCTACAGATGTTTCAGTTTTGGGAGCAACACCGGTAACAATGCTTTGTACACCTATTGTAATTTCAAGAGCCGCTTCCTTCATCAGCTCAATGAATGATTTATGTGGTTTGATTTCTTGAACCTTGAGCATTGTCTGTTTTTCTATAGAGACTGCTTGTTTTGGCTTTTCTTGTGCCTGTATTTTGATAGCTTCTACAATTCTTATGCCACTGTCTGGTTGTCCTATATCAGCAGAACCAACCGATTCTCCAATTGTATCTTCTTGTTTTGGCACTTGATCTTGTGTTGTTATTTCTTGGTCAAACAGACCACTTGGTTCTGTTCCAATATCAAATTTGCGTTGCTCCATTTCTTCAGACTTTGTTTCTGTTGGACTCACAATTTGCTTGACATCTGAAATCTTGTATAATTCAGCAGAGATAGGTTCATCAACTCCAGTCGTCTTAGTGTCGCCCTTTGGCTCAATTTCCGAGACATTTTCTTCAACTGTTGTCTCAGTTGTTGTTGTAATCACTCGCACTTCTGGTTCCTTTTGCATTTTCTGAAATCCTTGTTCATATAAACTAATTTCAACAACATCTGTCTTAGTTTTATATGGTTCTTCAGGTAGCAAAAAAACAGCCTCATTTTGCTCCCTGACATGGGTTTCTGGCCTACCTTGCACTTCAATTTTTATTGTCTTGGCGGCAGCCTCACTCAATCTACCTTCATCTGTGCTTTGAATGCTAGTTTCAATTTCAATTTGTGGTTCTTTGACTATAGTGACAAACACATTTTCATTTTCTTCTTGGCTTTTGGGTATGTCCACCTGTAGATAGCAAACTGGTGATGTTTTTTCTTCTGCCACCATCTCATCTTCAGCTTCCTCTGCCTCTCTTGTTGTTTTGAGAAGTTTTACCCTAATTTCTGTCTCCCCTGGTTCCATTGTGTCAATTTCAGCTAAACTAATTTGAGCAAATGTTGCTGCAAGTTCATGAGGCTTCACCGCAAAAACTAAAGATGTGGGCTCCCGGACTTCAACCATTGTGATCTCTCCAGTTGATTTCCTATCTGGACTTTGGTCCGATCTAAATTTCTCAACTTCTTCAGTTGTGATAGTAATGGTTTCTTCAATTTGAGTGTCTATCTCAAACACAGACATATCAGATTTATCCAATACAGCAGTAATATCTTCCAAACTTTGAGGAACTTGCCCAACCACTGTATCTCTGATGAGTGATTCTTGAATTTTTGCTTCTAGATCTTTGCAAGTTGTTTTCATAGCATCATCTTGACTTGACTTGATTTGACATGACTTGACTAAAATCTTGTTTTGTTCATCTTCAGTAGAGGTTATTAGTCCTACCTTGACTTCTGGTGTTTTTGATCCTATGGCCTCCTCCATGTTCAAAATGTCTTCTTGTGAATCTTGAGATTTTGGGTCAACTGAAACTTCAAGCAGTTTCCTATGCTTCTCCAAGTCTTCCAAATGATCTTGTAGCATCTGGATTGGTTTGCTCTTTTGGATAATTTCCGTGTCTTCCAAGACATCGAATTGGATGATTTTCTTGCTTTCCTCAACCTGTAAGTCAGAAAGCATGTCTTCTGTCACTTTTGAATCTTGCAGCTCACCCACCTGGCTTGCGTCACCAATATCTTGCTTCTCATCTTCGGGCTTAAATTTACTGTCTCCATGCAAATCTACATGCACTTGCTTAACCTCTGAATCCATTTTCACGACGTGCTTTTCTTTCACTTCTGACTCCTTTTGTTGAATTTCATCCTGTCTATCAATCTGTAATTCAACATGAGTCTCTTGCACATTACCCTTATCAATTAAAACATCTAGTATGAATTCAATGTGTTCTGTTGTGTCTATATCTAGGTTTGTGGTAGATTGTGCTTGGTGAAGCTGTAGTTCGGCGGTGACAGACTGAACAACATGCAAATCATCATGCATTTTTACACACTCAAGCTCCATGCCTTCTACTTGTGAACCTTGTGCCACTTCAGATAGCCTTTCTTCACTAACACTAGGGCTGGGTCTCTCGAAGTCCTTCAAGTCCTTCTCTTTTGGGGTCTGATCTAATTGTATCTCAACATTGCATGGCATTTGTTCGATTCTGTCTTGGTTTTGGTTTTGAATGACTGGCTGTAATTCTGTCAGTTCTACATTAGAATCACTGTCTAACTCATCAATATTCTTACCTGTTGTTTGTTCACTTAAGATAATATCTAAGTCAATATTATCATCCAAATTAAAAGAAACTTCAGGACCAAGTATTTGAGTTTTGGGATAGTCATCTGCGAAGATTGCTTCCACACCTTTTGTAATTTCTTGCACTGCTTCATTTATGAGATCAATGAATAATGGCTGCTTGTTAATTTCTATAACCTTAAAACCTACAACTGTTTGCATTTTGGAGACTGTCTGTTTTATACCCTCCTCTGAATGCAATAAGTCCTGAGGCATAGAAAATTCTAAATCTGGAATATCTTCTGATGCAGTCACTTGTAAATCGTTGGACTGAAGTTTCTGGGTGAAAATCTCTTTTACTGATGGTAATGCAGGTTCAGTTTGTATTTCTTCCTGAGGTGCTGTTGGTTGAATTTCACACACCACCAAAGTTGGTTCTTGGGGCTCAATCTGGACACTGTCCTTGGATGTTTCCAGTCGTGCTTCTTTCTCTTTTTCAATTTCTCGGACCTCCTTTGTTGGCACTGCTAATGTTTCTGGTCCGGTTATAAGGTCTTGTGATTCAGAGGGAACCCATTTTTCCACTGTTTCTTTGAACAAACCCTGTGGTTCAGAAGAATAAGGTTTTACCTCTTGGGAGTCTTCCTCCTCTCCATGACTCTTCTCCTTGCTTGTCTTTTTTGGTTTCCTTGTCTTTTTCTTTTGTTTGGTTTTGGAGATTTCAGTCTCATCAGTGGTCGGCATTTGACCCTCCTCTGAAGGTAACTCATGCTCAGCTGTTGGGCTACGTGGTTCATCAGACTCAATAACGTCCAAGACAGTGGTTTCTTCTGCCAGAGTAATGTCTGAATCTTCTGGCTGAGGTTGAGTTTCAATCTTTTCACACACAGTTAATTTCAGTTCTTGGGGTTTAGTTTTAAGACTTGTTTCAGTGTCTTTTGGAGATTTTACATCACTGTCAATTGTCATTTCTGCCACAGGTTTTGTTGGTTGGATCTCACAAACCCTCAAAGTTGGCTCTTGGGGCTCAATTTCAACATTGCCTTTGGCAGTTTCCAATGGAGTTTCTTTCTCTTTTTCTTTATCTGGTAATGCTGTTTCTTCCCCTTTCTGATCTTTGTCATATTTAGTAGTTATTAAAACGTTCATTTCACTCATAACTTGACCTGGCTCAACTTCTACTGGTTTGACTAACTTTTGTTCTGATGGCAAATCACTATCAGTCTCTGCCTGACATTTTGTTGGGTGAATGTCAGACACCACTAAAGTGGGCTCTTGGGGCTCAAACTGAACACTGTCTTTGGGTGTTTCCAGTGGAATTTCTTTCTGTTTTTGAATGTGCTTGACCTGCTCTGTTGGCACAGTTATCGTTTCTGGCTGAGGTTCAGTTATATGGTCTTGTTCTTCAGGGGGAACCCATTTTTCATCTGTTTCTTTCATCAATGGCTGTGGTTTGGTAGAATCAGATTTTATGTCTTGGAAGCTGGAAAACACTTCCTCTTCACCACGATACTTGTCTTTGCTTGTCTTTTTGGGTTTCCTTGTCTTTTTCTTTCCTTTGGTTTTGGAGCTTTCAGTCTCATCAGTGGACGGCATTTGACCTTCCTCTGAAAGTAACTCATGTTTGGCTATTGGGCTACATGTTTCATCAGACTCAGTAACGTCCAAGACAGGGGTTTCTTCTGTCAGAGTCACTTCTGAATCTTCTGGCCAAGGTAGAGTGTCTATCTTTTCGCATAGCATCAATTTCAGTTCTTCAGATTTAGTTTTAAGACTTGTTTCAGCGTCGTTTAGAGATTTTACATCACTTTCAACTGTAATTTCTGCCACAGGTTTTGTTGGGTGGATCTCACAAACCCCCAAAGTTGGCTCTTGGGGCTCAATTTGAACACTGTCTTTGACCTTTTCCAATGGAGTTTCTTTCTCTTTTTCAATGTCCTTGACCTGCTCTGTTGGCACAGTTATCGTTTCTGGCTCAGGTTCAGTTATATGGTCTTGTTCTTCAGAGGGAACCCATTTTTCATCTGTTTCTTTGATCAACCCCTCATTAGGATCAGGTTTGAAGTCTTGGAAGTCAGAAAGCTCCAGCTCCTCCCCACAACCATCGTCTTCTCTTGTCTTTTTGGGTTTTGTTGTCTTTTTCTTTTGTTTGGTTTTGGAGATTGCAGTCTCATCAGTGGTCGGCATTTGACCCTCCTCTGAAGGTAACTCATGCTCAGCTGTTGGGCTACGTGGTTCATCAGACTCAGTAACGTCCAAGACAGTGGTTTCTTCTGGCAGAGTAATGTCTGAATCTTCTGGCCGAGGTTGAGTGTCTATCTTTTCACATATCATCAATTTCAGTTCTTGTGGTTTAGTTTTAAGACTTGTTTCAGTGTCTTTTGGAGATATTACATCACTGTCAATTGTTATTTCTGCCACAGGTTTTGTTGGTTGAATCTCACAAACCCCCAAAGTTGGCTCTTGGGGCTCTATTTGAACACTTTCTTTGGCAGTTTCCAGTGGGGTTTCTTTCTCTTTTGCAATTTCCTTGACCTTCGCTGTTGGCATGTCTATTGTTTCTGGCTGAGGTTCAGTTATAAGGTCTTGTTCTTCAGAGGCAACCCATTTTTCACCTGTTTCTTTGATCAACGGCTGTGGTTCAGGCTGTGGTTCAGGCTGTGGTTCAGGCTGTGGTTCAGATTTTATGTCTTGGAAGCCAGAAAGCGCTTCCGCCTCAGCGCGATCCTTGTGTTTACTTGTCTTTTTGGGTTTCCTTGTCTTTTTCTTTTCTTTGGTTTTGGAGATTTCAGTCTCATCAGCGGTCGGCATTTGACCCTCCTCTGAAGGTAACTCATGCTCGGCTGTTGGGCTACGTGGTTCATCAGACTCAGTAACGTCCAAGACAGTGGTTTCTTCTGCCAGAGTAATGTCTGAATCTTCTGGCCGAGGTTGAGTTTCAATCTTTTCGCACACAGTTAATTTCAGTTCTTGGGGTTTAGTTTTAACACTAGTTTCAATGTCTTTTGGTGATGATACGTCACTGTCAGTTGTTATTTCTGCCACAGGTTTTGTTGGTTGAATTTCACAAACCACCAAAGTTGGTTCTTGGGGCTCAATTTGAACAGAATCTTTCTTGGATTCCAGTGGAGTTTCTTTTTCCTCCTCAGTTGTTTGAAAGTCCTGTGAAGGTACTATCACTGGTTCTGGTTTATCCAGTTTTTCAGTTTTGGAATAATCACTGGTAAAGATTTTCTCCACACCTTTTGTAATTTCCTGTGCTGCTAGTTTCACAAGATCAACAAAAGATGACTGTGACTCATTTTCTTTGGCCTTGAACTCTGCACTTGGATCCTTTTTGGAGACCTCAGTCTCACACTCTGTTAACTCTTGTGGCTGAGTTTGAGCAGTTGTATCAATATCCTTTGGTAATGGGAAATCGCTATCAATTTGTGCCCGAGGTGCTGTTGGTTGAATTTCACACACCACTAAAGTGGGCTCTTGGGGCTCAAACTGAACACTGTCTTTGGGTGTTTCCAGTGGAATTTCTTTCTCTTTTTCAAGGTGCTTAACCTGCTCTGTTGGCACAGTTATCGTTTCTGGCTGAGGTGCAGTTAAATGGTCTTGTTCTTCAGAGGGAACCCATTTTTCATCTGTTTCTTTGATCAATCCCTCAATGGAATCAGGTTTCAAGTCTTGGAAGTCAGAAGGCTCCTCCTCCCCATGACCATCGTCTTTTCTTGTCTTTTTGGGTTTCCTTGTCTTTTTCTTTTGTTTGGTTTTGGAGATTTCAGTCTCATCAGTGGTTGGCATTTGACCCTCCTGTGAAGGTAACTCATGCTCAGCTGTTGGGCTACGTGGTTCATCAGACTCAGTAACGTCCAAGACAGTGGTTTCTTCTGCCAGAGTAATGTCTGAATCTTCTGGCTGAGGTTGAGTTTCAATCTTTTCACACACAGTTAATTTCAGTTCTTGGGGTTTAGTTTTAACACTAGTTTCAATGTCTTTTGGTGATGATACGTCACTGTCAATTGGTATTTCTGCCACAGGTTTTGTTGGTTGAATTTCACAAACCACCAAAGTTGGCTCTTGCGGCTCTATTTGAACACTGTCTTTGGCCGTTTCCAGTGGGGTTTCTTTCTCTTTTTCAATTTCCTTGACCTTCTCTGTTGGCATGGCTATTGTTTCTGGCTGAGGTTCACTTATAAGGTCTTGTTCTTCAGAGGGAACCCATTTTTCATCTGTTTCTTTGATCAACGGCTGTGGTTCAGGCTGTGGTTCAGGCTGTGGTTCAGGTTTTATGTCTTGGAAGCCAGAAAGTGCTTCCTCCTCACCGCGACCCTTGTGTTTGCTTGTCTTTTTGGGTTTCCTTGTCTTTTTCTTTTCTTTGGTTTTGGAGCTTTCAGTCTCATCCAGTGTTTCAGTGATCGGAATCTGACCCTCCTCTAAAGGTAAGTCATGTTCAGCTGTTGGGCTACGTGGTTCATCAGACTCAGTAACGTCCAAGACAGTGGTTTCTTCTGCCATAGTAATGTCTGAATCTTCTGGCCGAGGTTGAGTTTCAATCTTTTCGCACACAGTTAATTTCAGTTCTTGGGGTTTAGTTTTAACACTAGTTTCAATGTCTTTTGGTGATGATACGTCACTGTCAGTTGTTATTTCTGCCACAGGTTTTGTTGGTTGAATTTCACAAACCACCAAAGTTGGTTCTTGGGGCTCAATTTGAACAGAATCTTTCTTGGATTCCAGTGGAGTTTCTTTTTCCTCCTCAGTTGTTTGAACGTCCTGTGAAGGTACTGTCACTGGTTCTGTCTCTGCTTCTGGTTGATCCAGTTTTTCAGTTTTGGAATAATCACTGGTAAAGATTTTCTCCACACCTTTTGTAATTTCCTGTGCTGCTACTTTCACAAAATCAGTGAAAGATGACTGTGACTCATCTTCTTTGGCCTTGAACTCTGCGCTTGGATCCTTTTTGGAGACCTCAGTGTCACTCTCTGTCAACTCTTGTGGCTGAGTTTGAGCAGTTGTATCAATATCCTTTGGTAATGGTAAATCGCTATCAGTTTGTGCCTGAGGTGCTGTTGGTTGAATTTCACACACCACTAAAGTGGGCTCTTGGGGCTCAAACTGAACACTGTCTTTGGGTGTTTCCAGTGGAGTTTCTTTCTCTTTCTCAATGTGCTTGACCTGCTCTGTTGGCATGGCTATTGTTTCTGGCTGAGGTTCACTTATAAGGTCTTGTTCTTCAGAGGGAACCCATTTTTCATCTGTTTCTTTGATCAACAGCTGTGGTTCAGGCTGTGGTTCAGGTTTTATGTCTTGTAAGCCAGAAAGCGCTTCCTCCTCACCGCGACCCTTGTGTTTGCTTGTCTTTTTGGGTTTCCTTGTCTTTTTCTTTTCTTTGGTTTTGGAGCTTTCAGTCTCATCCAGTGTTTCAGTGGTCTGAATCTGACCCTCCTCTGAAGGTAAGTCATGTTCGGCTGTTGGGCTACGTGGTTCATCAGACTCAGTAACGTCCAAGACAGTGGTTTCTTCTGCCAGAGTAATGTCTGAATCTTCTGGCCGAGGTTGAGTTTCAATCTTTTCGCACACAGTTAATTTCAGTTCTTGGGGTTTAGTTTTAACACTAGTTTCAATGTCTTTTGGTGATGATACGTCACTGTCAGTTGTTATTTCTGCCACAGGTTTTGTTGGTTGAATTTCACAAACCACCAAAGTTGGCTCTTGCGGCTCTATTTGAACACTGTCTTTGGCCGTTTCCAGTGGGGTTTCTTTCTCTTTTTCAATTTCCTTGACCTTCTCTGTTGGCATGGCTATTGTTTCTGGCTGAGGTTCACTTATAAGGTCTTGTTCTTCAGAGGGAACCCATTTTTCATCTGTTTCTTTGATCAACGGCTGAGGTTCAGGCTGTGGTTCAGGCTGTGGTTCAGGCTGTGGTTCAGGTTTTATGTCTTGGAAGCCAGAAAGCGCTTCCTCCTCACCGCCACCCTTGTGTTTGCTTGTCTTTTTGGGTTTCCTTGTCTTTTTCTTTTCTTTGGTTTTGGAGCTTTCAGTCTCATCCAGTGTTTCAGTGGTCGGAATCTGACCCTCCTCTGAAGGTAAGTCATGTTCGGCTGTTGGGCTACGTGGTTCATCAGACTCAGTAACGTCCAAGACAGTGGTTTCTTCTGCCAGAGTAATGTCTGAATCTTCTGGCCGAGGTTGAGTTTCAATCTTTTTGCACACAGTTAATTTCAGTTCTTCGGGTTTAGTTTTAACACTAGTTTCAATGTCTTTTGGTGATGATACGTCACTGTCAGTTGTTATTTCTGCCACAGGTTTTGTTGGTTGAATTTCACAAACCACCAAAGTTGGTTCTTGGGGCTCAATTTGAACAGAATCTTTCTTGGATTCCAGTGGAGTTTCTTTTTCCTCCTCAGTTGTTTGAACGTCCTGTGAAGGTACTGTCACTGGTTCTGTCTCTGCTTCTGGTTGATCCAGTTTTTCAGTTTTGGAATAATCACTGGTAACGATTTTCTCCACAACTTTTGTAATTTCCTGTGCTGCTACTTTCACAAGATCAGTGAAAGATGACTGTGGCTCATCTTCTCTGTCCTTGAACTCTGCGCTTGGATCCTTTTTGGAGACCTCAGTGTCACTCTCTGTCAACTCTTGTGGCTGAGTTTGAGCAGTTGTATCAATATCCTTTGGTAATGGTAAATCGCTATCAATTTGTGCCTGAGGTGCTGTTGGTTGAATTTCACACACCACTAAAGTGGGCTCTTGGGGCTCAAACTGAACACTTTCTTTGGGTGTTTCCAGTGGAGTTTCTTTCTCTTTCTCAATGTGCTTGACCTGCTCTGTTGGCACAGTTATCGTTTCTGGCTGAGGTGCAGTTAAATGGTCTTGTTCTTCAGAGGGAACCCATTTTTCATCTGTTTCTTTGATCAACCCCTCAATAGAATCAAGTTTCAAGTCTTGGAAGTCAGAAGGCTCCTCCTCCTCCCCACGACCATCGTCTTTTCTTGTCTTTTTGGGTTTCCTTGTCTTTTTCTTTTGTTTGGTTTTGGAGATTTCAGTCTCATCAGGGGTTGGCATTTGACCCTCCTCTGAAGGTAACTCATGCTCAGCTGTTGGGCTACGTGGTTCATCAGACTCAGTAACGTCCAAGACAGTGGTTTCTTCTGCCATAGTAATGTCTGAATCTTCTGGCTGAGATTGAGTTTCAATCTTTTCACACACAGTTAATTTCAGTTCTTGGGGTTTAGTTTTAACACTAGTTTCAATGTCTTTTGGTGATGATACGTCACTGTCATTTGTTATTTCTGCCACAGGTTTTGTTGGTTGAATTTCACAAACCACCAAAGTTGGCTCTTGCGGCTCTATTTGAACACTGTCTTTGGCCGTTTCCAGTGGGGTTTCTTTCTCTTTTTCAATTTCCTTGACCTTCTCTGTTGGCATGGCTATTGTTTCTGGCTGAGGTTCACTTATAAGGTCTTGTTCTTCAGAGGGAACCCATTTTTCACCTGTTTCTTTGATCAACGGCTGTGGTTCAGGCTGTGGTTCAGGCTGTGGTTCAGGTTTTATGTCTTGGAAGCCAGAAAGCGCTTCCTCCTCACCGCCACCCTTGTGTTTGCTTGTCTTTTTGGGTTTCCTTGTCTTTTTCTTTTCTTTGGTTTTGGAGCTTTCAGTCTCATCCAGTGTTTCAGTGGTCGGAATCTGACCCTCCTCTGAAGGTAAGTCATGTTCGGCTGTTGGGCTACGTGGTTCATCAGACTCAGTAACGTCCAAGACAGTGGTTTCTTCTCCCAGAGTAATGTCTGAATCTTCTGGCTCAGGTTGAGTTTCAATCTTTTCACACACAGTTAATTTCAGTTCTTGGGGTTTAGTTTTAACACTAGTTTCAGTGTATTTTGGTGATGATACGTCACTGTCAATTGTTATTTCTGCCACAGGTTTTGTTGGTTGAATTTCACAAACCACCAAAGTTGGTTCTTGGGGCTCAATTTGAACAGAATCTTTCTTGGATTCCAGTGGAGTTTCTTTTTCTTCCTCAGTTGTTTGAACATCCTGTGAAGGTACTGTCACTGGTTCTGTCTCTGCTTCTGGTGGATCCAGTTTTTCAGTTTTGGAATAATCACTGGTAAAGATTTTCTCCTCACCTTTTGTAATTTCCTGTGCTGCTACTTTCACAAGATCAGTGAAAGATGACTGTGACTCATCTTCTTTGGCCTTGAACTCTGCGCTTGGATCCTTTTTGGAGACCTCAGTCTCACACTCTGTCAACTCTTGTGGCTGAGTTTGAGCAGTTGTATCAATATCCTTTGGTAATGGTAAATCGCTATCAATTTGTGCCTGAGGTGCTGTTGGTTGAATTTCACACAGCACTAAAGTGGGCTCTTGGGGCTCAAACTGAACACTGTCTTTGGGTGTTTCCAGTGGAGTTTCTTTCTCTTTTTCAATGTGCTTGACCTGCTCTGTTGGCACAGTTATCGTTTCTGGCTGAGGTGCAGTTAAATGGTCTTGTTCTTCAGAGGGAACCCATTTTTCATCTGTTTCTTTCATCAACCCCTCAATAGAATCAGGTTTCAAGTCTTGGAAGTCAGAAGGCTCCTCCTCCCCACGACCATCGTCTTTTCTTGTCTTTTTGGGTTTCCTTGTCTTTTTCTTTTGTTTGGTTTTGGAGATTTCAGTCTCATCAGTGGTCGGCATTTGACCCTCCTCTGAAGGTAACTCATGCTCAGCTGTTGGGCTACGTGGTTCATCAGACTCAGTAACGTCCAAGACAGTGGTTTCTTCTGCCAGAGTAATGTCTGAATCTTCTGGCTGAGGTTGAGTTTCAATCTTTTCACACACAGTTAATTTCAGTTCTTGGGGTTTAGTTTTAACACTAGTTTCAATGTCTTTTGGTGATGATACGTCACTGTCAATTGTTATTTCTGCCACAGGTTTTGTTTGTTGAATTTCACAAACCACCAAAGTTGGCTCTTTGCGGCTCTATTTGAACACTGTCTTTGGCCGTTTCCAGTGGGGTTTCTTTCTCTTTTTCAATTTCCTTGACCTTCTCTGTTGGCATGGCTATCGTTTCTGGCTGAGGTGCAGTTAAATGGTCTTGTTCTTCAGAGGGAACCCATTTTTCATCTGTTTCTTTGATCAACGGCTGTGGTTCAGGTTTTATGTCTTGGAAGCCAGAAAGCGCTTCCTCCTCACCGTGACCCTTGTGTTTGCTTGTCTTTTTGGGTTTCCTTGTCTTTTTCTTTTCTTTGGTTTTGGAGCTTTCAGTCTCATCCAGTGTTTCAGTGGTCGGAATCTGACCCTCCTCTGAAGGTAAGTCATGTTCAGCTGTTGGGCTACGTGGTTCATCAGACTCAGTAACGTCCAAGACAGTGGTTTCTTCTGCCAGAGTAATGTCTGAATCTTCTGGCCGAGGTTGAGTTTCAATCTTTTCGCACACAGTTAATTTCAGTTCTTGGGGTTTAGTTTTAACACTAGTTTCAATGTCTTTTGGTGATGATACGTCACTGTCAGTTGTTATTTCTGCCACAGGTTTTGTTGGTTGAATTTCACAAACCACCAAAGTTGGTTCTTGGGGCTCAATTTGAACAGAATCTTTCTTGGATTCCAGTGGAGTTTCTTTTTCCTCCTCAGTTGTTTGAACGTCCTGTGAAGGTACTGTCACTGGTTCTGTCTCTGCTTCTGGTTGATCCAGTTTTTCAGTTTTGGAATAATCACTGGTAAAGATTTTCTCCACACCTTTTGTAATTTCCTGTGCTGCTACTTTCACAAGATCAGTGAAAGATGACTGTGGCTCATCTTCTCTGGCCTTGAACTCTGCGCTTGGATCCTTTTTGGAGACCTCAGTCTCACTCTCTGTCAACTCTTGTGGCTGAGTTTGAGCAGTTGTATCAATATCCTTTGGTAATGGTAAATCGCTATCAATTTGTGCCTGAGGTGCTGTTGGTTGAATTTCACACACCACTAAAGTGGGCTCTTGGGGCTCAAACTGAACACTTTCTTTGGGTGTTTCCAGTGGAGTTTCTTTCTCTTTCTCAATGTGCTTGACCTGCTCTGTTGGTACAGTTATCGTTTCTGGCTGAGGTGCAGTTAAATGGTCTTGTTCTTCAGAGGGAACCCATTTTTCATCTGTTTCTTTGATCAACCCCTCAATAGAATCAGGTTTCAAGTCTTGGAAGTCAGAAGGCTCCTCCTCCCCACGACCATCGTCTTTTCTTGTCTTTTTGGGTTTCCTTGTCTTTTTCTTTTGTTTGGTTTTGGAGATTTCAGTCTCATCAGTGGTCGGCATTTGACCCTCCTCTGAAGGTAACTCATGCTCAGCTGTTGGGCTACGTGGTTCATCAGACTCAGTAACGTCCAAGACAGTGGTTTCTTCTGCCAGAGTAATGTCTGAATCTTCTGGCTGAGGTTGAGTTTCAATCTTTTCACACACAGTTAATTTCAGTTCTTGGGGTTTAGTTTTAACACTAGTTTCAATGTCTTTTGGTGATGATACGTCACTGTCAATTGTTATTTCTGCCACAGGTTTTGTTTGTTGAATTTCACAAACCACCAAAGTTGGCTCTTGCGGCTCTATTTGAACACTGTCTTTGGCCGTTTCCAGTGGGGTTTCTTTCTCTTTTTCAATTTCCTTGACCTTCTCTGTTGGCATGGCTATTGTTTCTGGCTGAGGTTCACTTATAAGGTCTTGTTCTTCAGAGGGAACCCATTTTTCATCTGTTTCTTTGATCAACGGCTGTGGTTCAGGCTGTGGTTCAGGCTGTGGTTCAGGTTTTATGTCTTGGAAGCCAGAAAGCACTTCCTCCTCACCGCGACCCTTGTGTTTGCTTGTCTTTTTGGGTTTCCTTGTCTTTTTCTTTTCTTTGGTTTTGGAGCTTTCAGTCTCATCCAGTGTTTCAGTGGTCGGAATCTGACCCTCCTCTGAAGGTAAGTCATGCTCAGCTGTTGGGCTACGTGGTTCATCAGACTCAGTAACGTCCAAGACAGTGGTTTCTTCTGCCAGAGTAATGTCTGAATCTTCTGGCTCAGGTTGAGTTTCAATCTTTTCACACACAGTTAATTTCAGTTCTTGGGGTTTAGTTTTAACACTAGTTTCAATGTCTTTTGGTGATGATACGTCACTGTCAATTGTTATTTCTGCCACAGGTTTTGTTGGTTGAATTTCACAAACCACCAAAGTTGGTTCTTGGGGCTCAATTTGAACAGAATCTTTCTTGGATTCCAGTGGAGTTTCTTTTTCCTCCTCAGTTGTTTGAACGTCCTGTGAAGGTACTGTCACTGGTTCTGTCTCTGCTTCTGGTTGATCCAGTTTTTCAGTTTTGGAATAATCACTGGTAAAGATTTTCTCCACACCTTTTGTAATTTCCTGTGCTGCTACTTTCACAAGATCAGTGAAAGATGACTGTGACTCATCTTCTTTGGCCTTGAACTCTGCGCTTGCATCCTTTTTGGAGACCTCAGTCTCACTCTCTGTCAACTCTTGTGGCTGAGTTTGAGCAGTTGTATCAATATCCTTTGGTAATGGTAAATCGCTATCAATTTGTGCCTGAGGTGCTGTTGGTTGAATTTCACACACCACTAAAGTGGGCTCTTGGGGCTCAAACTGAACACTTTCTTTGGGTGTTTCCACTGGAGTTTCTTTCTCTTTCTCAATGTGCTTGACCTGCTCTGTTGGCACAGTTATCGTTTCTGGCTGAGGTGCAGTTAAATGGTCTTGTTCTTCAGAGGGAACCCATTTTTCATCTGTTTCTTTCATCAACCCCTCAATAGAATCAGGTTTCAAGTCTTGGAAGTCAGAAGGCTCCTCCTCCCCACGACCATCGTCTTTTCTTGTCTTTTGGGTTTCCTTGTCTTTTTCTTTTGTTTGGTTTTGGAGATTTCAGTCTCATCAGTGGTCGGCATTTGACCCTCCTCTGAAGGTAACTCATGCTCAGCTGTTGGGCTACGTGGTTCATCAGACTCAGTAACGTCCAAGACAGTGGTTTCTTCTGCCAGAGTAATATCTGAATCTTCTGGCTGAGGTTGACTTTCAATCTTTTCACACAAAGTTAATTTCAGTTCTATTGGTTTAGTTTTAACACTAGTTTCAATGTCTTTTGGTGATGATACGTCACTGTCAATTGTTATTTCTGCCACAGGTTTTGTTGGTTGAATTTCACAAACCACCAAAGTTGGCTCTTGCGGCTCTATTTGAACACTGTCTTTGGCCGTTTCCAGTGGGGTTTCTTTCTCTTTTTCAATTTCCTTGACCTTCTCTGTTGGCATGGCTATTGTTTCTGGCTGAGGTTCACTTATAAGGTCTTGTTCTTCAGAGGGAACCCATTTTTCATCTGTTTCTTTGATCAACGGCTGTGGTTCAGGCTGTGGTTCAGGTTTTATGTCTTGGAAGCCAGAAAGCACTTCCTCCTCACCGCGACCCTTGTGTTTGCTTGTCTTTTTGGGTTTCCTTGTCTTTTTCTTTTCTTTGGTTTTGGAGCTTTCAGTCTCATCCAGTGTTTCAGTGGTCGGAATCTGACCCTCCTCTGAAGGTAAGTCATGTTCGGCTGTTGGGCTACGTGGTTCATCAGACTCAGTAACGTCCAAGACAGTGGTTTCTTCTGCCAGAGTAATGTCTGAATCTTCTGGCCGAGGTTGAGTTTCAATCTTTTCGCACACAGTTAATTTCAGTTCTTGGGGTTTAGTTTTAACACTAGTTTCAATGTCTTTTGGTGATGATACTTCACTGTCAGTTGTTATTTCTGCCACAGGTTTTGTTGGTTGAATTTCACAAACCACCAAAGTTGGTTCTTGGGGCTCAATTTGAACAGAATCTTTCTTGGATTCCAGTGGAGTTTCTTTTTCCTCCTCAGTTGTTTGAACGTCCTGTGAAGGTACTGTCACTGGTTCTGTCTCTGCTTCTGGTTGATCCAGTTTTTCAGTTTTGGAATAATCACTGGTAAAGATTTTCTCCACACCTTTTGTAATTTCCTGTGCTGCTACTTTCACAAGATCAGTGAAAGATGACTGTGGCTCATCTTCTCTGGCCTTGAACTCTGCGCTTGGATCCTTTTTGGAGACCTCAGTCTCACTCTCTGTCAACTCTTGTGGCTGAGTTTGAGCAGTTGTATCAATATCCTTTGGCAATGGTAAATCGCTATCAATTTGTGCCTGAGGTGCTGTTGGTTGAATTTCACACACCACTAAAGTGGGCTCTTGGGGCTCAAACTGAACACTTTCTTTGGGTGTTTCCAGTGGAGTTTCTTTCTCTTTCTCAATGTGCTTGACCTGCTCTGTTGGCACAGTTATCGTTTCTGGCTGAGGTGCAGTTAAATGGTCTTGTTCTTCAGAGGGAACCCATTTTTCATCTGTTTCTTTGATCAACCCCTCAATAGAATCAGGTTTCAAGTCTTGGAAGTCAGAAGGCTCCTCCTCCCCACGACCATCGTCTTTTCTTGTCTTTTTGGGTTTCCTTGTCTTTTTCTTTTGTTTGGTTTTGGAGATTTCAGTCTCATCAGTGGTCGGCATTTGACCCTCCTCTGAAGGTAACTCATGCTCAGCTGTTGGGCTACGTGGTTCATCAGACTCAGTAACGTCCAAGACAGTGGTTTCTTCTGCCAGAGTAATGTCTGAATCTTCTGGCTGAGGTTGAGTTTCAATCTTTTCACACACAGTTAATTTCAGTTCTTGGGGTTTAGTTTTAACACTAGTTTCAATGTCTTTTGGTGATGATACGTCACTGTCAATTGTTATTTCTGCCACAGGTTTTGTTTGTTGAATTTCACAAACCACCAAAGTTGGCTCTTGCGGCTCTATTTGAACACTGTCTTTGGCCGTTTCCAGTGGGGTTTCTTTCTCTTTTTCAATTTCCTTGACCTTCTCTGTTGGCATGGCTATTGTTTCTGGCTGAGGTTCACTTATAAGGTCTTGTTCTTCAGAGGGAACCCATTTTTCATCTGTTTCTTTGATCAACGGCTGTGGTTCAGGCTGTGGTTCAGGCTGTGGTTCAGGTTTTATGTCTTGGAAGCCAGAAAGCACTTCCTCCTCACCGCGACCCTTGTGTTTGCTTGTCTTTTTGGGTTTCCTTGTCTTTTTCTTTTCTTTGGTTTTGGAGCTTTCAGTCTCATCCAGTGTTTCAGTGGTCGGAATCTGACCCTCCTCTGAAGGTAAGTCATGTTCGGCTGTTGGGCTACGTGGTTCATCAGACTCAGTAACGTCCAAGACAATGGTTTCTTCTGCCAGAGTAATGTCTGAATCTTCTGGCCGAGGTTGAGTTTCAATCTTTTCGCACACAGTTAATTTCAGTTCTTGGGGTTTAGTTTTAACACTAGTTTCAATGTCTTTTGGTGATGATACTTCACTGTCAGTTGTTATTTCTGCCACAGGTTTTGTTGGTTGAATTTCACAAACCACCAAAGTTGGTTCTTGGGGCTCAATTTGAACAGAATCTTTCTTGGATTCCAGTGGAGTTTCTTTTTCCTCCTCAGTTGTTTGAACGTCCTGTGAAGGTACTGTCACTGGTTCTGTCTCTGCTTCTGGTTGATCCAGTTTTTCAGTTTTGGAATAATCACTGGTAAAGATTTTCTCCACACCTTTTGTAATTTCCTGTGCTGCTACTTTCACAAGATCAGTGAAAGATGACTGTGGCTCATCTTCTCTGGCCTTGAACTCTGCGCTTGGATCCTTTTTGGAGACCTCAGTCTCACTCTCTGTCAACTCTTGTGGCTGAGTTTGAGCAGTTGTATCAATATCCTTTGGTAATGGTAAATCGCTATCAATTTGTGCCCGAGGTGCTGTTGGTTGAATTTCACACACCACTAAAGTGGGCTCTTGGGGCTCAAACTGAACACTTTCTTTGGGTGTTTCCAGTGGAGTTTCTTTCTCTTTCTCAATGTGCTTGACCTGCTCTGTTGGCACAGTTATCGTTTCTGGCTGAGGTGCAGTTAAATGGTCTTGTTCTTCAGATGGAACCCATTTTTCATCTGTTTCTTTGATCAATCCCTGAATGGAATCAGGTTTCAAGTCTTGGAAGTCAGAAGGCTCTTCCTCCTCCCCACGACCATCGTCTTTTCTTGTCTTTTTGGGTTTCCTTGTCTTTTTCTTTTGTTTGGTTTTGGAGATTTCAGTCTCATCAGTGGTCGGCATTTGACCCTCCTCTGAAGGTAACTCATGCTCAGCTGTTGGGCTACGTGGTTCATCAGACTCAGTAACGTCCAAGACAGTGGTTTCTTCTGCCAGAGTAATGTCTGAATCTTCTGGCTGAGGTTGAGTTTCAATCTTTTCACACACAGTTAATTTCAGTTCTTGGGGTTTAGTTTTAACACTAGTTTCAATGTCTTTTGGTGATGATACGTCACTGTCAATTGTTATTTCTGCCACAGGTTTTGTTTGTTGAATTTCACAAACCACCAAAGTTGGCTCTTGCGGCTCTATTTGAACACTGTCTTTGGCCGTTTCCAGTGGGGTTTCTTTCTCTTTTTCAATTTCCTTGACCTTCTCTGTTGGCATGGCTATTGTTTCTGGCTGAGGTTCACTTATAAGGTCTTGTTCTTCAGAGGGAACCCATTTTTCATCTGTTTCTTTGATCAACGGCTGTGGTTCAGGCTGTGGTTCAGGTTTTATGTCTTGGAAGCCAGAAAGCACTTCCTCCTCACCGCGACCCTTGTGTTTGCTTGTCTTTTTGGGTTTCCTTGTCTTTTTCTTTTCTTTGGTTTTGGAGCTTTCAGTCTCATCCAGTGTTTCAGTGGTCGGAATCTGACCCTCCTCTGAAGGTAAGTCATGTTCGGCTGTTGGGCTACGTGGTTCATCAGACTCAGTAACGTCCAAGACAGTGGTTTCTTCTGCCAGAGTAATGTCTGAATCTTCTGGCCGAGGTTGAGTTTCAATCTTTTCGCACACAGTTAATTTCAGTTCTTGGGGTTTAGTTTTAACACTAGTTTCAATGTCTTTTGGTGATGATACGTCACTGTCAGTTATTTCTGACACAGGTTTTGTTGGTTGAATTTCACAAACCACCAAAGTTGGTTCTTGGGGCTCAATTTGAACAGAATCTTTCTTGGATTCCAGTGGAGTTTCTTTTTCCTCCTCAGTTGTTTGAACGTCCTGTGAAGGTACTGTCACTGGTTCTGTCTCTGCTTCTGGTTGATCCAGTTTTTCAGTTTTGGAATAATCACTGGTAAAGATTTTCTCCACACCTTTTGTAATTTCCTGTGCTGCTACTTTCACAAAATCAGTGAAAGATGACTGTGACTCATCTTCTTTGGCCTTGAACTCTGCGCTTGGATCCTTTTTGGAGACCTCAGTGTCACTCTCTGTCAACTCTTGTGGCTGAGTTTGAGCAGTTGTATCAATATCCTTTGGTAATGGTAAATCGCTATCAGTTTGTGCCTGAGGTGCTGTTGGTTGAATTTCACACACCACTAAAGTGGGCTCTTGGGGCTCAAACTGAACACTTTCTTTGGGTGTTTCCAGTGGAGTTTCTTTCTCTTTCTCAATGTGCTTGACCTGCTCTGTTGGCACAGTTATCGTTTCTGGCTGAGGTGCAGTTAAATGGTCTTGTTCTTCAGAGGGAACCCATTTTTCATCTGTTTCTTTGATCAACCCCTCAATAGAATCAGGTTTCAAGTCTTGGAAGTCAGAAGGCTCCTCCTCCCCACGACCATCGTCTTTTCTTGTCTTTTTGGGTTTCCTTGTCTTTTTCTTTTGTTTGGTTTTGGAGATTTCAGTCTCATCAGTGGTCGGCATTTGACCCTCCTCTGAAGGTAACTCATGCTCAGCTGTTGGGCTACGTGGTTCATCAGACTCAGTAACGTCCAAGACAGTGGTTTCTTCTGCCAGAGTAATGTCTGAATCTTCTGGCTGAGGTTGAGTTTCGATCTTTTCACACACAGTTAATTTCAGTTCTTGGGGTTTAGTTTTAACACTAGTTTCAATGTCTTTTGGTGATGATACGTCACTGTCAATTGTTATTTCTGCCACAGGTTTTGTTTGTTGAATTTCACAAACCACCAAAGTTGGCTCTTGCGGCTCTATTTGAACACTGTCTTTGGCCGTTTCCAGTGGGGTTTCTTTCTCTTTTTCAATTTCCTTGACCTTCTCTGTTGGCATGGCTATTGTTTCTGGCTGAGGTTCACTTATAAGGTCTTGTTCTTCAGAGGGAACCCATTTTTCATCTGTTTCTTTGATCAACGGCTGTGGTTCAGGCTGTGGTTCAGGTTTTATGTCTTGGAAGCCAGAAAGCACTTCCTCCTCACCGCGACCCTTGTGTTTGCTTGTCTTTTGGGTTTCCTTGTCTTTTTCTTTTCTTTGGTTTTGGAGCTTTCAGTCTCATCCAGTGTTTCAGTGGTCGGAATCTGACCCTCCTCTGAAGGTAAGTCATGTTCGGCTGTTGGGCTACGTGGTTCATCAGACTCAGTAACGTCCAAGACAATGGTTTCTTCTGCCAGAGTAATGTCTGAATCTTCTGGCCGAGGTTGAGTTTCAATCTTTTCGCACACAGTTAATTTCAGTTCTTGGGGTTTAGTTTTAACACTAGTTTCAATGTCTTTTGGTGATGATACTTCACTGTCAGTTGTTATTTCTGCCACAGGTTTTGTTGGTTGAATTTCACAAACCACCAAAGTTGGTTCTTGGGGCTCAATTTGAACAGAATCTTTCTTGGATTCCAGTGGAGTTTCTTTTTCCTCCTCAGTTGTTTGAACGTCCTGTGAAGGTACTGTCACTGGTTCTGTCTCTGCTTCTGGTTGATCCAGTTTTTCAGTTTTGGAATAATCACTGGTAAAGATTTTCTCCACACCTTTTGTAATTTCCTGTGCTGCTACTTTCACAAAATCAGTGAAAGATGACTGTGACTCATCTTCTTTGGCCTTGAACTCTGCGCTTGGATCCTTTTTGGAGACCTCAGTGTCACTCTCTGTCAACTCTTGTGGCTGAGTTTGAGCAGTTGTATCAATATCCTTTGGTAATGGTAAATCGCTATCAGTTTGTGCCTGAGGTGCTGTTGGTTGAATTTCACACACCACTAAAGTGGGCTCTTGGGGCTCAAACTGAACACTTTCTTTGGGTGTTTCCACTGGAGTTTCTTTCTCTTTCTCAATGTGCTTGACCTGCTCTGTTGGCACAGTTATCGTTTCTGGCTGAGGTGCAGTTAAATGGTCTTGTTCTTCAGAGGGAACCCATTTTTCATCTGTTTCTTTCATCAACCCCTCAATAGAATCAGGTTTCAAGTCTTGGAAGTCAGAAGGCTCCTCCTCCCCACGACCATCGTCTTTTCTTGTCTTTTTGGGTTTCCTTGTCTTTTTCTTTTGTTTGGTTTTGGAGATTTCAGTCTCATCAGTGGTGGGCATTTGACCCTCCTCTGAAGGTAACTCATGCTCAGCTGTTGGGCTACGTGGTTCATCAGACTCAGTAACGTCCAAGACAGTGGTTTCTTCTGCCAGAGTAATGTCTGAATCTTCTGGCTGAGGTTGAGTTTCAATCTTTTCACACACAGTTAATTTCAGTTCTTGGGGTTTAGTTTTAACACTAGTTTCAATGTCTTTTGGTGATGATACGTCACTGTCAATTGTTATTTCTGCCACAGGTTTTGTTGGTTGAATTTCACAAACCACCAAAGTTGGCTCTTGCGGCTCTATTTGAACACCGTCTTTGGCCGTTTCCAGTGGGGTTTCTTTCTCTTTTTCAATTTCCTTGACCTTCTCTGTTGGCATGGCTATTGTTTCTGGCTGAGGTTCACTTATAAGGTCTTGTTCTTCAGAGGGAACCCATTTTTCATCTGTTTCTTTGATCAACGGCTGTGGTTCAGGCTGTGGTTCAGGCTGTGGTTCAGCCTGTGGTTCAGGTTTTATGTCTTGGAAGCCAGAAAGCACTTCCTCCTCACCGCGACCCTTGTGTTTGCTTGTCTTTTTGGGTTTCCTTGTCTTTTTCTTTTCTTTGGTTTTGGAGCTTTCAGTCTCATCCAGTGTTTCAGTGGTCGGAATCTGACCCTCCTCTGAAGGTAAGTCATGTTCGGCTGTTGGGCTACGTGGTTCATCAGACTCAGTAACGTCCAAGACAGTGGTTTCTTCTGCCAGAGTAATGTCTGAATCTTCTGGCCGAGGTTGAGTTTCAATCTTTTCGCACACAGTTAATTTCAGTTCTTGGGGTTTAGTTTTAACACTAGTTTCAATGTCTTTTGGTGATGATACTTCACTGTCAGTTGTTATTTCTGCCACAGGTTTTGTTGGTTGAATTTCACAAACCACCAAAGTTGGTTCTTGGGGCTCAATTTGAACAGAATCTTTCTTGGATTCCAGTGGAGTTTCTTTTTCCTCCTCAGTTGTTTGAACGTCCTGTGAAGGTACTGTCACTGGTTCTGTCTCTGCTTCTGGTTGATCCAGTTTTTCAGTTTTGGAATAATCACTGGTAAAGATTTTCTCCACACCTTTTGTAATTTCCTGTGCTGCTACTTTCACAAGATCAGTGAAAGATGACTGTGGCTCATCTTCTCTGGCCTTGAACTCTGCGCTTGGATCCTTTTTGGAGACCTCAGTCTCACTCTCTGTCAACTCTTGTGGCTGAGTTTGAGCAGTTGTATCAATATCCTTTGGTAATGGTAAATCGCTATCAATTTGTGCCTGAGGTGCTGTTGGTTGAATTTCACACACCACTAAAGTGGGCTCTTGGGGCTCAAACTGAACACTTTCTTTGGGTGTTTCCAGTGGAGTTTCTTTCTCTTTCTCAATGTGCTTGACCTGCTCTGTTGGCACAGTTATCGTTTCTGGCTGAGGTGCAGTTAAATGGTCTTGTTCTTCAGAGGGAACCCATTTTTCATCTGTTTCTTTGATCAACCCCTCAATAGAATCAGGTTTCAAGTCTTGGAAGTCAGAAGGCTCCTCCTCCCCACGACCATAGTCTTTTCTTGTCTTTTTGGGTTTCCTTGTCTTTTTCTTTTGTTTGGTTTTGGAGATTTCAGTCTCATCAGTGGTCGGCATTTGACCCTCCTCTGAAGGTAACTCATGCTCAGCTGTTGGGCTACGTGGTTCATCAGACTCAGTAACGTCCAAGACAGTGGTTTCTTCTGCCAGAGTAATGTCTGAATCTTCTGGCTGAGGTTGAGTTTCAATCTTTTCACACACAGTTAATTTCAGTTCTTGGGGTTTAGTTTTAACACTAGTTTCAATGTCTTTTGGTGATGATACGTCACTGTCAATTGTTATTTCTGCCACAGGTTTTGTTTGTTGAATTTCACAAACCACCAAAGTTGGCTCTTGCGGCTCTATTTGAACACTGTCTTTGGCCGTTTCCAGTGGGGTTTCTTTCTCTTTTTCAATTTCCTTGACCTTCTCTGTTGGCATGGCTATTGTTTCTGGCTGAGGTTCACTTATAAGGTCTTGTTCTTCAGAGGGAACCCATTTTTCATCTGTTTCTTTGATCAACGGCTGTGGTTCAGGCTGTGGTTCAGGTTTTATGTCTTGGAAGCCAGAAAGCACTTCCTCCTCACCGCGACCCTTGTGTTTGCTTGTCTTTTTGGGTTTCCTTGTCTTTTTCTTTTCTTTGGTTTTGGAGCTTTCAGTCTCATCCAGTGTTTCAGTGGTCGGAATCTGACCCTCCTCTGAAGGTAAGTCATGTTCGGCTGTTGGGCTACGTGGTTCATCAGACTCAGTAACGTCCAAGACAATGGTTTCTTCTGCCAGAGTAATGTCTGAATCTTCTGGCCGAGGTTGAGTTTCAATCTTTTCGCACACAGTTAATTTCAGTTCTTGGGGTTTAGTTTTAACACTAGTTTCAATGTCTTTTGGTGATGATACTTCACTGTCAGTTGTTATTTCTGCCACAGGTTTTGTTGGTTGAATTTCACAAACCACCAAAGTTGGTTCTTGGGGCTCAATTTGAACAGAATCTTTCTTGGATTCCAGTGGAGTTTCTTTTTCCTCCTCAGTTGTTTGAACGTCCTGTGAAGGTACTGTCACTGGTTCTGTCTCTGCTTCTGGTTGATCCAGTTTTTCAGTTTTGGAATAATCACTGGTAAAGATTTTCTCCAGACCTTTTGTAATTTCCTGTGCTGCTACTTTCACAAGATCAGTGAAAGATGACTGTGGCTCATCTTCTCTGGCCTTGAACTCTGCGCTTGGATCCTTTTTGGAGACCTCAGTCTCACTCTCTGTCAACTCTTGTGGCTGAGTTTGAGCAGTTGTATCAATATCCTTTGGTAATGGTAAATCGCTATCAATTTGTGCCTGAGGTGCTGTTGGTTGAATTTCACACACCACTAAAGTGGGCTCTTGGGGCTCAAACTGAACACTTTCTTTGGGTGTTTCCAGTGGAGTTTCTTTCTCTTTCTCAATGTGCTTGACCTGCTCTGTTGGCACAGTTATCGTTTCTGGCTGAGGTGCAGTTAAATGGTCTTGTTCTTCAGAGGGAACCCATTTTTCATCTGTTTCTTTGATCAACCCCTCAATAGAATCAGGTTTCAAGTCTTGGAAGTCAGAAGGCTCCTCCTCCCCACGACCATCGTCTTTTCTTGTCTTTTTGGGTTTCCTTGTCTTTTTCTTTTGTTTGGTTTTGGAGATTTCAGTCTCATCAGTGGTCGGCATTTGACCCTCCTCTGAAGGTAACTCATGCTCAGCTGTTGGGCTACGTGGTTCATCAGACTCAGTAACGTCCAAGACAGTGGTTTCTTCTGCCAGAGTAATGTCTGAATCTTCTGGCTGAGGTTGAGTTTCAATCTTTTCACACACAGTTAATTTCAGTTCTTGGGGTTTAGTTTTAACACTAGTTTCAATGTCTTTTGGTGATGATACGTCACTGTCAATTGTTATTTCTGCCACAGGTTTTGTTTGTTGAATTTCACAAACCACCAAAGTTGGCTCTTGCGGCTCTATTTGAACACTGTCTTTGGCCGTTTCCAGTGGGGTTTCTTTCTCTTTTTCAATTTCCTTGACCTTCTCTGTTGGCATGGCTATTGTTTCTGGCTGAGGTTCACTTATAAGGTCTTGTTCTTCAGAGGGAACCCATTTTTCATCTGTTTCTTTGATCAACGGCTGTGGTTCAGGCTGTGGTTCAGGCTGTGGTTCAGGTTTTATGTCTTGGAAGCCAGAAAGCACTTCCTCCTCACCGCGACCCTTGTGTTTGCTTGTCTTTTTGGGTTTCCTTGTCTTTTTCTTTTCTTTGGTTTTGGAGCTTTCAGTCTCATCCAGTGTTTCAGTGGTCGGAATCTGACCCTCCTCTGAAGGTAAGTCATGTTCGGCTGTTGGGCTACGTGGTTCATCAGACTCAGTAACGTCCAAGACAGTGGTTTCTTCTGCCAGAGTAATGTCTGAATCTTCTGGCCGAGGTTGAGTTTCAATCTTTTCGCACACAGTTAATTTCAGTTCTTGGGGTTTAGTTTTAACACTAGTTTCAATGTCTTTTGGTGATGATACGTCACTGTCAGTTGTTATTTCTGCCACAGGTTTTGTTGGTTGAATTTCACAAACCACCAAAGTTGGTTCTTGGGGCTCAATTTGAACAGAATCTTTCTTGGATTCCAGTGGAGTTTCTTTTTCCTCCTCAGTTGTTTGAACGTCCTGTGAAGGTACTGTCACTGGTTCTGTCTCTGCTTCTGGTTGATCCAGTTTTTCAGTTTTGGAATAATCACTGGTAAAGATTTTCTCCACACCTTTTGTAATTTCCTGTGCTGCTACTTTCACAAGATCAGTGAAAGATGACTGTGGCTCATCTTCTCTGGCCTTGAACTCTGCGCTTGGATCCTTTTTGGAGACCTCAGTCTCACTCTCTGTCAACTCTTGTGGCTGAGTTTGAGCAGTTGTATCAATATCCTTTGGTAATGGTAAATCGCTATCAATTTGTGCCTGAGGTGCTGTTGGTTGAATTTCACACACCACTAAAGTGGGCTCTTGGGGCTCAAACTGAACACTTTCTTTGGGTGTTTCCAGTGGAGTTTCTTTCTCTTTCTCAATGTGCTTGACCTGCTCTGTTGGCACAGTTATCGTTTCTGGCTGAGGTGCAGTTAAATGGTCTTGTTCTTCAGAGGGAACCCATTTTTCATCTGTTTCTTTGATCAACCCCTCAATAGAATCAGGTTTCAAGTCTTGGAAGTCAGAAGGCTCCTCCTCCTCCCCACGACCATTGTCTTTTCTTGTCTTTTTGGGTTTCCTTGTCTTTTTCTTTTGTTTGGTTTTGGAGATTTCAGTCTCATCAGTGGTCGGCATTTGACCCTCCTCTGAAGGTAACTCATGCTCAGCTGTTGGGCTACGTGGTTCATCAGACTCAGTAACGTCCAAGACAGTGGTTTCTTCTGCCAGAGTAATGTCTGAATCTTCTGGCTGAGGTTGAGTTTCAATCTTTTCACACACAGTTAATTTCAGTTCTTGGGGTTTAGTTTTAACACTAGTTTCAATGTCTTTTGGTGATGATACGTCACTGTCAATTGTTATTTCTGCCACAGGTTTTGTTTGTTGAATTTCACAAACCACCAAAGTTGGCTCTTGCGGCTCTATTTGAACACTGTCTTTGGCCGTTTCCAGTGGGGTTTCTTTCTCTTTTTCAATTTCCTTGACCTTCTCTGTTGGCATGGCTATTGTTTCTGGCTGAGGTTCACTTATAAGGTCTTGTTCTTCAGAGGAACCCATTTTTCATCTGTTTCTTTGATCAACGGCTGTGGTTCAGGCTGTGGTTCAGGTTTTATGTCTTGGAAGCCAGAAAGCACTTCCTCCTCACCACGACCCTTGTGTTTGCTTGTCTTTTTGGGTTTCCTTGTCTTTTTCTTTTCTTTGGTTTTGGAGCTTTCAGTCTCATCCAGTGTTTCAGTGGTCGGAATCTGACCCTCCTCTGAAGGTAAGTCATGTTCGGCTGTTGGGCTACGTGGTTCATCAGACTCAGTAACGTCCAAGACAATGGTTTCTTCTGCCAGAGTAATGTCTGAATCTTCTGGCCGAGGTTGAGTTTCAATCTTTTCGCACACAGTTAATTTCAGTTCTTGGGGTTTAGTTTTAACACTAGTTTCAATGTCTTTTGGTGATGATACGTCACTGTCAGTTGTTATTTCTGCCACAGGTTTTGTTGGTTGAATTTCACAAACCACCAAAGTTGGTTCTTGGGGCTCAATTTGAACAGAATCTTTCTTGGATTCCAGTGGAGTTTCTTTTTCCTCCTCAGTTGTTTGAACGTCCTGTGAAGGTACTGTCACTGGTTCTGTCTCTGCTTCTGGTTGATCCAGTTTTTCAGTTTTGGAATAATCACTGGTAAAGATTTTCTCCACACCTTTTGTAATTTCCTGTGCTGCTACTTTCACAAGATCAGTGAAAGATGACTGTGGCTCATCTTCTCTGGCCTTGAACTCTGCGCTTGGATCCTTTTTGGAGACCTCAGTCTCACTCTCTGTCAACTCTTGTGGCTGAGTTTGAGCAGTTGTATCAATATCCTTTGGTAATGGTAAATCGCTATCAATTTGTGCCTGAGGTGCTGTTGGTTGAATTTCACACACCACTAAAGTGGGCTCTTGGGGCTCAAACTGAACACTTTCTTTGGGTGTTTCCAGTGGAGTTTCTTTCTCTTTCTCAATGTGCTTGACCTGCTCTGTTGGCACAGTTATCGTTTCTGGCTGAGGTGCAGTTAAATGGTCTTGTTCTTCAGAGGGAACCCATTTTTCATCTGTTTCTTTGATCAACCCCTCAATAGAATCAGGTTTCAAGTCTTGGAAGTCAGAAGGCTCCTCCTCCCCACGACCATCGTCTTTTCTTGTCTTTTTGGGTTTCCTTGTCTTTTTCTTTTGTTTGGTTTTGGAGATTTCAGTCTCATCAGTGGTCGGCATTTGACCCTCCTCTGAAGGTAACTCATGCTCAGCTGTTGGGCTACGTGGTTCATCAGACTCAGTAACGTCCAAGACAGTGGTTTCTTCTGCCAGAGTAATGTCTGAATCTTCTGGCTGAGGTTGAGTTTCAATCTTTTCACACACAGTTAATTTCAGTTCTTGGGGTTTAGTTTTAACACTAGTTTCAATGTCTTTTGGTGATGATACGTCACTGTCAATTGTTATTTCTGCCACAGGTTTTGTTGGTTGAATTTCACAAACCACCAAAGTTGGCTCTTGCGGCTCTATTTGAACACTGTCTTTGGCCGTTTCCAGTGGGGTTTCTTTCTCTTTTTCAATTTCCTTGACCTTCTCTGTTGGCATGGCTATTGTTTCTGGCTGAGGTTCACTTATAAGGTCTTGTTCTTCAGAGGGAACCCATTTTTCATCTGTTTCTTTGATCAACGGCTGTGGTTCAGGCTGTGGTTCAGGCTGTGGTTCAGGTTTTATGTCTTGGAAGCCAGAAAGCACTTCCTCCTCACCGCGACCCTTGTGTTTGCTTGTCTTTTTGGGTTTCCTTGTCTTTTTCTTTTCTTTGGTTTTGGAGCTTTCAGTCTCATCCAGTGTTTCAGTGGTCGGAATCTGACCCTCCTCTGAAGGTAAGTCATGTTCGGCTGTTGGGCTACGTGGTTCATCAGACTCAGTAACGTCCAAGACAGTGGTTTCTTCTGCCAGAGTAATGTCTGAATCTTCTGGCCGAGGTTGAGTTTCAATCTTTTCGCACACAGTTAATTTCAGTTCTTGGGGTTTAGTTTTAACACTAGTTTCAATGTCTTTTGGTGATGATACGTCACTGTCAGTTGTTATTTCTGCCACAGGTTTTGTTGGTTGAATTTCACAAACCACCAAAGTTGGTTCTTGGGGCTCAATTTGAACAGAATCTTTCTTGGATTCCAGTGGAGTTTCTTTTTCCTCCTCAGTTGTTTGAACGTCCTGTGAAGGTACTGTCACTGGTTCTGTCTCTGCTTCTGGTTGATCCAGTTTTTCAGTTTTGGAATAATCACTGGTAAAGATTTTCTCCACACCTTTTGTAATTTCCTGTGCTGCTACTTTCACAAGATCAGTGAAAGATGACTGTGGCTCATCTTCTCTGGCCTTGAACTCTGCGCTTGGATCCTTTTTGGAGACCTCAGTCTCACTCTCTGTCAACTCTTGTGGCTGAGTTTGAGCAGTTGTATCAATATCCTTTGGTAATGGTAAATCGCTATCAATTTGTGCCTGAGGTGCTGTTGGTTGAATTTCACACACCACTAAAGTGGGCTCTTGGGGCTCAAACTGAACACTTTCTTTGGGTGTTTCCAGTGGAGTTTCTTTCTCTTTCTCAATGTGCTTGACCTGCTCTGTTGGCACAGTTATCGTTTCTGGCTGAGGTGCAGTTAAATGGTCTTGTTCTTCAGAGGGAACCCATTTTTCATCTGTTTCTTTGATCAACCCCTCAATAGAATCAGGTTTCAAGTCTTGGAAGTCAGAAGGCTCCTCCTCCCCACGACCATCGTCTTTTCTTGTCTTTTTGGGTTTCCTTGTCTTTTTCTTTTGTTTGGTTTTGGAGATTTCAGTCTCATCAGGGGTTGGCATTTGACCCTCCTCTGAAGGTAACTCATGCTCAGCTGTTGGGCTACGTGGTTCATCAGACTCAGTAACGTCCAAGACAGTGGTATCTTCTGCCAGAGTAATGTCTGAATCTTCTGGCTGAGGTTGAGTTTCAATCTTTTCACACACAGTTAATTTCAGTTCTTGGGGTTTAGTTTTAACACTAGTTTCAATGTCTTTTGGTGATGATACGTCACTGTCAATTGTTATTTCTGCCACAGGTTTTGTTGGTTGAATTTCACAAACCACCAAAGTTGGCTCTTGCGGCTCTATTTGAACACTGTCTTTGGCCGTTTCCAGTGGGGTTTCTTTCTCTTTTTCAATTTCCTTGACCTTCTCTGTTGGCATGGCTATTGTTTCTGGCTGAGGTTCACTTATAAGGTCTTGTTCTTCAGAGGGAACCCATTTTTCATCTGTTTCTTTGATCAACGGCTGTGGTTCAGGCTGTGGTTCAGGTTTTATGTCTTGGAAGCCAGAAAGCACTTCCTCCTCACCGCGACCCTTGTGTTTGCTTGTCTTTTTGGGTTTCCTTGTCTTTTTCTTTTCTTTGGTTTTGGAGCTTTCAGTCTCATCCAGTGTTTCAGTGGTCGGAATCTGACCCTCCTCTGAAGGTAAGTCATGTTCGGCTGTTGGGCTACGTGGTTCATCAGACTCAGTAACGTCCAAGACAATGGTTTCTTCTGCCAGAGTAATGTCTGAATCTTCTGGCCGAGGTTGAGTTTCAATCTTTTCGCACACAGTTAATTTCAGTTCTTGGGGTTTAGTTTTAACACTAGTTTCAATGTCTTTTGGTGATGATACGTCACTGTCAGTTGTTATTTCTGCCACAGGTTTTGTTGGTTGAATTTCACAAACCACCAAAGTTGGTTCTTGGGGCTCAATTTGAACAGAATCTTTCTTGGATTCCAGTGGAGTTTCTTTTTCCTCCTCAGTTGTTTGAACGTCCTGTGAAGGTACTGTCACTGGTTCTGTCTCTGCTTCTGGTTGATCCAGTTTTTCAGTTTTGGAATAATCACTGGTAAAGATTTTCTCCACACCTTTTGTAATTTCCTGTGCTGCTACTTTCACAAGATCAGTGAAAGATGACTGTGGCTCATCTTCTCTGGCCTTGAACTCTGCGCTTGGATCCTTTTTGGAGACCTCAGTCTCACTCTCTGTCAACTCTTGTGGCTGAGTTTGAGCAGTTGTATCAATATCCTTTGGTAATGGTAAATCGCTATCAATTTGTGCCTGAGGTGCTGTTGGTTGAATTTCACACACCACTAAAGTGGGCTCTTGGGGCTCAAACTGAACACTTTCTTTGGGTGTTTCCAGTGGAGTTTCTTTCTCTTTCTCAATGTGCTTGACCTGCTCTGTTGGCACAGTTATCGTTTCTGGCTGAGGTGCAGTTAAATGGTCTTGTTCTTCAGAGGGAACCCATTTTTCATCTGTTTCTTTGATCAACCCCTCAATAGAATCAGGTTTCAAGTCTTGGAAGTCAGAAGGCTCCTCCTCCCCACGACCATCGTCTTTTCTTGTCTTTTTGGGTTTCCTTGTCTTTTTCTTTTGTTTGGTTTTGGAGATTTCAGTCTCATCAGTGGTCGGCATTTGACCCTCCTCTGAAGGTAACTCATGCTCAGCTGTTGGGCTACGTGGTTCATCAGACTCAGTAACGTCCAAGACAGTGGTTTCTTCTGCCAGAGTAATGTCTGAATCTTCTGGCTGAGGTTGAGTTTCAATCTTTTCACACACAGTTAATTTCAGTTCTTGGGGTTTAGTTTTAACACTAGTTTCAATGTCTTTTGGTGATGATACGTCACTGTCAATTGTTATTTCTGCCACAGGTTTTGTTGGTTGAATTTCACAAACCACCAAAGTTGGCTCTTGCGGCTCTATTTGAACACTGTCTTTGGCCGTTTCCAGTGGGGTTTCTTTCTCTTTTTCAATTTCCTTGACCTTCTCTGTTGGCATGGCTATTGTTTCTGGCTGAGGTTCACTTATAAGGTCTTGTTCTTCAGAGGGAACCCATTTTTCATCTGTTTCTTTGATCAACGGCTGTGGTTCAGGCTGTGGTTCAGGCTGTGGTTCAGGTTTTATGTCTTGGAAGCCAGAAAGCGCTTCCTCCTCACCGCGACCCTTGTGTTTGCTTGTCTTTTTGGGTTTCCTTGTCTTTTTCTTTTCTTTGGTTTTGGAGCTTTCAGTCTCATCCAGTGTTTCAGTGGTCGGAATCTGACCCTCCTCTGAAGGTAAGTCATGCTCAGCTGTTGGGCTACGTGGTTCATCAGACTCAGTAACGTCCAAGACAGTGGTTTCTTCTGCCAGAGTAATGTCTGAATCTTCTGGCCGAGGTTGAGTTTCAATCTTTTCGCACACAGTTAATTTCAGTTCTTGGGGTTTAGTTTTAACACTAGTTTCAATGTCTTTTGGTGATGATACGTCACTGTCTGTTGTTATTTCTGCCACAGGTTTTGTTGGTTGAATTTCACAAACCACCAAAGTTGGTTCTTGGGGCTCAATTTGAACAGAATCTTTCTTGGATTCCAGTGGAGTTTCTTTTTCCTCCTCAGTTGTTTGAACGTCCTGTGAAGGTACTGTCACTGGTTCTGTCTCTGCTTCTGGTTGATCCAGTTTTTCAGTTTTGGAATAATCACTGGTAAAGATTTTCTCCACACCTTTTGTAATTTCCTGTGCTGCTACTTTCACAAGATCAGTGAAAGATGACTGTGGCTCATCTTCTCTGGCCTTGAACTCTGCGCTTGGATCCTTTTTGGAGACCTCAGTCTCACTCTCTGTCAACTCTTGTGGCTGGGTTTGAGCAGTTGTATCAATATCCTTTGGTAATGGTAAATCGCTATCAATTTGTGCCTGAGGTGCTGTTGGTTGAATTTCACACACCACTAAAGTGGGCTCTTGGGGCTCAAACTGAACACTTTCTTTGGGTGTTTCCAGTGGAGTTTCTTTCTCTTTCTCAATGTGCTTGACCTGCTCTGTTGGCACAGTTATCGTTTCTGGCTGAGGTGCAGTTAAATGGTCTTGTTCTTCAGAGGGAACCCATTTTTCATCTGTTTCTTTGATCAACCCCTCAATAGAATCAGGTTTCAAGTCTTGGAAGTCAGAAGGCTCCTCCTCCTCCCCACGACCATTGTCTTTTCTTGTCTTTTTGGGTTTCCTTGTCTTTTTCTTTTGTTTGGTTTTGGAGATTTCAGTCTCATCAGTGGTCGGCATTTGACCCTCCTCTGAAGGTAACTCATGCTCAGCTGTTGGGCTACATGGTTCATCAGACTCAGTAACGTCCAAGACAGTGGTTTCTTCTGCCAGAGTAATGTCTGAATCTTCTGGCTGAGGTTGAGTTTCAATCTTTTCACACACAGTTAATTTCAGTTCTTGGGGTTTAGTTTTAACACTAGTTTCAATGTCTTTTGGTGATGATACGTCACTGTCAATTGTTATTTCTGCCACAGGTTTTGTTGGTTGAATTTCACAAACCACCAAAGTTGGCTCTTGCGGCTCTATTTGAACACTGTCTTTGGCCGTTTCCAGTGGGGTTTCTTTCTCTTTTTCAATTTCCTTGACCTTCTCTGTTGGCATGGCTATTGTTTCTGGCTGAGGTTCACTTATAAGGTCTTGTTCTTCAGAGGGAACCCATTTTTCATCTGTTTCTTTGATCAACGGCTGTGGTTCAGGCTGTGGTTCAGGCTGTGGTTCAGGTTTTATGTCTTGGAAGCCAGAAAGCACTTCCTCCTCACCGCGACCCTTGTGTTTGCTTGTCTTTTTGGGTTTCCTTGTCTTTTTCTTTTCTTTGGTTTTGGAGCTTTCAGTCTCATCCAGTGTTTCAGTGGTCGGAATCTGACCCTCCTCTGAAGGTAAGTCATGCTCAGCTGTTGGGCTACGTGGTTCATCAGACTCAGTAACGTCCAAGACAGTGGTTTCTTCTGCCAGAGTAATGTCTGAATCTTCTGGCCGAGGTTGAGTTTCAATCTTTTCGCACACAGTTAATTTCAGTTCTTGGGGTTTAGTTTTAACACTAGTTTCAATGTCTTTTGGTGATGATACGTCACTGTCTGTTGTTATTTCTGCCACAGGTTTTGTTGGTTGAATTTCACAAACCACCAAAGTTGGTTCTTGGGGCTCAATTTGAACAGAATCTTTCTTGGATTCCAGTGGAGTTTCTTTTTCCTCCTCAGTTGTTTGAACGTCCTGTGAAGGTACTGTCACTGGTTCTGTCTCTGCTTCTGGTTGATCCAGTTTTTCAGTTTTGGAATAATCACTGGTAAAGATTTTCTCCACACCTTTTGTAATTTCCTGTGCTGCTACTTTCACAAGATCAGTGAAAGATGACTGTGGCTCATCTTCTCTGGCCTTGAACTCTGCGCTTGGATCCTTTTTGGAGACCTCAGTCTCACTCTCTGTCAACTCTTGTGGCTGAGTTTGAGCAGTTGTATCAATATCCTTTGGTAATGGTAAATCGCTATCAATTTGTGCCTGAGGTGCTGTTGGTTGAATTTCACACACCACTAAAGTGGGCTCTTGGGGCTCAAACTGAACACTTTCTTTGGGTGTTTCCAGTGGAGTTTCTTTCTCTTTCTCAATGTGCTTGACCTGCTCTGTTGGCACAGTTATCGTTTCTGGCTGAGGTGCAGTTAAATGGTCTTGTTCTTCAGAGGGAACCCATTTTTCATCTGTTTCTTTGATCAACCCCTCAATAGAATCAGGTTTCAAGTCTTGGAAGTCAGAAGGCTCCTCCTCCCCACGACCATCGTCTTTTCTTGTCTTTTTGGGTTTCCTTGTCTTTTTCTTTTGTTTGGTTTTGGAGATTTCAGTCTCATCAGTGGTTGGCATTTCACCCTCCTCTGAAGGTAACTCATGCTCAGCTGTTGGGCTACGTGGTTTATCAGACTCAGTAACGTCCAAGACAGTGGTTTCTTCTGCCAGAGTAATATCTGAATCTTCTGGCTGAGGTTGAGTTTCAATCTTTTCACACACAGTTAATTTCAGTTCTTGGGGTTTAGTTTTAACACTAGTTTCAATGTCTTTTGGTGATGATACGTCACTGTCAATTGTTATTTCTGCCACAGGTTTTGTTGGTTGAATTTCACAAACCACCAAAGTTGGCTCTTGCGGCTCTATTTGAACACTGTCTTTGGCCGTTTCCAGTGGGGTTTCTTTCTCTTTTTCAATTTCCTTGACCTTCTCTGTTGGCATGGCTATTGTTTCTGGCTGAGGTTCACTTATAAGGTCTTGTTCTTCAGAGGGAACCCATTTTTCATCTGTTTCTTTGATCAACGGCTGTGGTTCAGGCTGTGGTTCAGGTTTTATGTCTTGGAAGCCAGAAAGCGCTTCCTCCTCACCGCGACCCTTGTGTTTGCTTGTCTTTTTGGGTTTCCTTGTCTTTTTCTTTTCTTTGGTTTTGGAGCTTTCAGTCTCATCCAGTGTTTCAGTGGTCGGAATCTGACCCTCCTCTGAAGGTAAGTCATGTTCGGCTGTTGGGCTACGTGGTTCATCAGACTCAGTAACGTCCAAGACAGTGGTTTCTTCTGCCAGAGTAATGTCTGAATCTTCTGGCCGAGGTTGAGTTTCAATCTTTTCGCACACAGTTAATTTCAGTTCTTGGGGTTTAGTTTTAAGACTAGTTTCAATGTCTTTTGGTGATGATACGTCACTGTCAGTTGTTATTTCTGCCACAGGTTTTGTTGGTTGAATTTCACAAACCACCAAAGTTGGTTCTTGGGGCTCAATTTGAACAGAATCTTTCTTGGATTCCAGTGGAGTTTCTTTTTCCTCCTCAGTTGTTTGAACGTCCTGTGAAGGTACTGTCACTGGTTCTGTCTCTGCTTCTGGTTGATCCAGTTTTTCAGTTTTGGAATAATCACTGGTAAAGATTTTCTCCACACCTTTTGTAATTTCCTGTGCTGCTACTTTCACAAGATCAGTGAAAGATGACTGTGGCTCATCTTCTCTGGCCTTGAACTCTGCGCTTGGATCCTTTTTGGAGACCTCAGTGTCACTCTCTGTCAACTCTTGTGGCTGAGTTTGAGCAGTTGTATCAATATCCTTTGGTAATGGTAAATCGCTATCAATTTGTGCCTGAGGTGCTGTTGGTTGAATTTCACACACCACTAAAGTGGGCTCTTGGGGCTCAAACTGAACACTTTCTTTGGGTGTTTCCAGTGGAGTTTCTTTCTCTTTCTCAATGTGCTTGACCTGCTCTGTTGGCACAGTTATCGTTTCTGGCTGAGGTGCAGTTAAATGGTCTTGTTCTTCAGAGGGAACCCATTTTTCATCTGTTTCTTTGATCAACCCCTCAATAGAATCAGGTTTCAAGTCTTGGAAGTCAGAAGGCTCCTCCTCCCCACGACCATCGTCTTTTCTTGTCTTTTTGGGTTTCCTTGTCTTTTTCTTTTGTTTGGTTTTGGAGATTTCAGTCTCATCAGTGGTCGGCATTTGACCCTCCTCTGAAGGTAACTCATGCTCAGCTGTTGGGCTACGTGGTTCATCAGACTCAGTAACGTCCAAGACAGTGGTTTCTTCTGCCAGAGTAATGTCTGAATCTTCTGGCTGAGGTTGAGTTTCAATCTTTTCACACACAGTTAATTTCAGTTCTTGGGGTTTAGTTTTAACACTAGTTTCAATGTCTTTTGGTGATGATACGTCACTGTCAATTGTTATTTCTGCCACAGGTTTTGTTTGTTGAATTTCACAAACCACCAAAGTTGGCTCTTGCGGCTCTATTTGAACACTGTCTTTGGCCGTTTCCAGTGGGGTTTCTTTCTCTTTTTCAATTTCCTTGACCTTCTCTGTTGGCATGGCTATTGTTTCTGGCTGAGGTTCACTTATAAGGTCTTGTTCTTCAGAGGGAACCCATTTTTCATCTGTTTCTTTGATCAACGGCTGTGGTTCAGGCTGTGGTTCAGGTTTTATGTCTTGGAAGCCAGAAAGCGCTTCCTCCTCACCGTGACCCTTGTGTTTGCTTGTCTTTTTGGGTTTCCTTGTCTTTTTCTTTTCTTTGGTTTTGGAGCTTTCAGTCTCATCCAGTGTTTCAGTGGTCGGAATCTGACCCTCCTCTGAAGGTAAGTCATGTTCGGCTGTTGGGCTACGTGGTTCATCAGACTCAGTAACGTCCAAGACAGTGGTTTCTTCTGCCAGAGTAATGTCTGAATCTTCTGGCCGAGGTTGAGTTTCAATCTTTTCGCACACAGTTAATTTCAGTTCTTGGGGTTTAGTTTTAACACTAGTTTCAATGTCTTTTGGTGATGATACGTCACTGTCTGTTGTTATTATTGCCACAGGTTTTCTTGGTTGAATTTCACAAACCACCAAAGTTGGTTCTTGGGGCTCAATTTGAACAGAATCTTTCTTGGATTCCAGTGGAGTTTCTTTTTCCTCCTCAGTTGTTTGAACATCCTGTGAAGGTACTGTCACTGGTTCTGTCTCTGCTTCTGGTTGATCCAGTTTTTCAGTTTTGGAATAATCACTGGTAAAGATTTTCTCCACACCTTTTGTAATTTCCTGTGCTGCTACTTTCACAAGATCAGTGAAAGATGACTGTGGCTCATCTTCTCTGGCCTTGAACTCTGCGCTTGGATCCTTTTTGGAGACCTCAGTCTCACTCTCTGTCAACTCTTGTGGCTGAGTTTGAGCAGTTGTATCAATATCCTTTGGTAATGGTAAATCGCTATCAATTTGTGCCTGAGGTGCTGTTGGTTGAATTTCACACACCACTAAAGTGGGCTCTTGGGGCTCAAACTGAACACTTTCTTTGGGTGTTTCCAGTGGAGTTTCTTTCTCTTTCTCAATGTGCTTGACCTCCTCTGTTGGCACAGTTATCGTTTCTGGCTGAGGTGCAGTTAAATGGTCTTGTTCTTCAGAGGGAACCCATTTTTCATCTGTTTCTTTGATCAACCCCTCAATAGAATCAGGTTTCAAGTCTTGGAAGTCAGAAGGTTCCTCCTCCCCACGACCATCGTCTTTTCTTGCCTTTTTGGGTTTCCTGGTCTTTTTCTTTTGTTTGGTTTTGGAGATTTCAGTCTCATCAATGGTCAGCATTTGACCCTCCTCTGAAGGTAACTCATGCTCAGCTGTTGGGCTACGTGGTTCATCAGACTCAGTAACGTCCAAGACAGTGGTTTCTTCTGCCAAAGTAATATCTGAATCTTCTGGCTGAGGTTGACTTTCAATCTTTTCACACACAGTTAATTTCAGTTCTTGGGGTTTAGTTTTAACACTAGTTTCAATGTCTTTTGGTGAGGATACGTCACTGTCAATTGTTATTTCTGCCACAGGTTTTGTTGGTTGAATTTCACAAACCACCAAAGTTGGCTCTTGCGGCTCTATTTGAACACTGTCTTTGGCCGTTTCCAGTGGGGTTTCTTTCTCTTTTTCAATTTCCTTGACCTTCTCTGTTGGCATGGCTATTGTTTCTGGCTGAGGTTCACTTATAAGGTCTTGTTCTTCAGAGGGAACCCATTTTTCATCTGTTTCTTTGATCAACGGCTGTGGTTCAGGCTGTGGTTCAGGTTTTATGTCTTGGAAGCCAGAAAGCGCTTCCTCCTCACCGTGACCCTTGTGTTTGCTTGTCTTTTTGGGTTTCCTTGTCTTTTTCTTTTCTTTGGTTTTGGAGCTTTCAGTCTCATCCAGTGTTTCAGTGGTCGGAATCTGACCCTCCTCTGAAGGTAAGTCATGTTCGGCTGTTGGGCTACGTGGTTCATCAGACTCAGTAACGTCCAAGACAGTGGTTTCTTCTGCCAGAGTAATGTCTGAATCTTCTGGCCGAGGTTGAGTTTCAATCTTTTCGCACACAGTTAATTTCAGTTCTTGGGGTTTAGTTTTAACACTAGTTTCAATGTCTTTTGGTGATGATACGTCACTGTCAGTTATTTCTGACACAGGTTTTGTTGGTTGAATTTCACAAACCACCAAAGTTGGTTCTTGGGGCTCAATTTGAACAGAATCTTTCTTGGATTCCAGTGGAGTTTCTTTTTCCTCCTCAGTTGTTTGAACGTCCTGTGAAGGTACTGTCACTGGTTCTGTCTCTGCTTCTGGTTGATCCAGTTTTTCAGTTTTGGAATAATCACTGGTAAAGATTTTCTCCACACCTTTTGTAATTTCCTGTGCTGCTACTTTCACAAAATCAGTGAAAGATGACTGTGACTCATCTTCTTTGGCCTTGAACTCTGCGCTTGGATCCTTTTTGGAGACCTCAGTCTCACGCTCTGTCAACTCTTGTGGCTGAGTTTGAGCAGTTGTATTAATATCCTTTGGTAATGGTAAATCGCTATCAATTTGTGCCTGAGGTGCTGTTGGTTGAATTTCACACACCACTAAAGTGGGCTCTTGGGGCTCAAACTGAACACTTTCTTTGGGTGTTTCCAGTGGAGTTTCTTTCTCTTTCTCAATGTGCTTGACCTGCTCTGTTGGCACAGTTATCGTTTCTGGCTGAGGTGCAGTTAAATGGTCTTGTTCTTCAGAGGGAACCCATTTTTCATCTGTTTCTTTGATCAACCCCTCAATAGAATCAGGTTTCAAGTCTTGGAAGTCAGAAGGCTCCTCCTCCCCACGACCATCGTCTTTTCTTGTCTTTTTGGGTTTCCTTGTCTTTTTCTTTTGTTTGGTTTTGGAGATTTCAGTCTCATCAGTGGTCGGCATTTGACCCTCCTCTGAAGGTAACTCATGCTCAGCTGTTGGGCTACGTGGTTCATCAGACTCAGTAACGTCCAAGACAGTGGTTTCTTCTGCCAGAGTAATATCTGAATCTTCTGGCTGAGGTTGACTTTCAATCTTTTCACACAAAGTTAATTTCAGTTCTTGGGGTTTAGTTTTAACACTAGTTTCAATGTCTTTTGGTGATGATACGTCACTGTCTGTTGTTATTTCTGCCACAGGTTTTGTTGGTTGAATTTCACAAACCACCAAAGTTGGTTCTTGGGGCTCAATTTGAACAGAATCTTTCTTGGATTCCAGTGGAGTTTCTTTTTCCTCCTCAGTTGTTTGAATGTCCTGTGAAGGTACTGTCACTGGTTCTGTCTCTGCTTCTGGTTGATCCAGTTTTTCAGTTTTGGAATAATCACTGGTAAAGATTTTCTCCACACCTTTTGTAATTTCCTGTGCTGCTACTTTCACAAGATCAGTGAAAGATGACTGTGGCTCATCTTCTCTGGCCTTGAACTCTGCGCTTGGATCCTTTTTGGAGACCTCAGTCTCACTCTCTGTCAACTCTTGTGGCTGAGTTTGAGCAGTTGTATCAATATCCTTTGGTAATGGTAAATCGCTATCAATTTGTGCCTGAGGTGCTGTTGGTTGAATTTCACACACCACTAAAGTGGGCTCTTGGGGCTCAAACTGAACACTTTCTTTGGGTGTTTCCAGTGGAGTTTCTTTCTCTTTCTCAATGTGCTTGACCTGCTCTGTTGGCACAGTTATCGTTTCTGGCTGAGGTGCAGTTAAATGGTCTTGTTCTTCAGAGGGAACCCATTTTTCATCTGTTTCTTTGATCAACCCCTCAATAGAACCAGGTTTCAAGTCTTGGAAGTCAGAAGGCTCCTCCTCCCCACGACCATCGTCTTTTCTTGCCTTTTTGGGTTTCCTGGTCTTTTTCTTTTGTTTGGTTTTGGAGATTTCAGTCTCATCAGCGGTCGGCATTTGACCCTCCTCTGAAGGTAACTCATGCTCAGCTGTTGGGCTACGTGGTTCATCAGACTCAGTAACGTCCAAGACAGTGGTTTCTTCTGCCAGAGTAATATCTGAATCTTCTGGCTGAGGTTGACTTTCAATCTTTTCACACACAGTTAATTTCAGTTCTTGGGGTTTAGTTTTAACACTAGTTTCAATGTCTTTTGGTGAGGATACGTCACTGTCAATTGTTATTTCTGCCACAGGTTTTGTTGGTTGAATTTCACAAACCACCAAAGTTGGCTCTTGCGGCTCTATTTGAACACTGTCTTTGGCCGTTTCCAGTGGGGTTTCTTTCTCTTTTTCAATTTCCTTGACCTTCTCTGTTGGCATGGCTATTGTTTCTGGCTGAGGTTCACTTATAAGGTCTTGTTCTTCAGAGGGAACCCATTTTTCATCTGTTTCTTTGATCAACGGCTGTGGTTCAGGCTGTGGTTCAGGTTTTATGTCTTGGAAGCCAGAAAGCGCTTCCTCCTCACCGCGACCCTTGTGTTTGCTTGTCTTTTTGGGTTTCCTTGTCTTTTTCTTTTCTTTGGTTTTGGAGCTTTCAGTCTCATCCAGTGTTTCAGTGGTCGGAATCTGACCCTCCTCTGAAGGTAAGTCATGTTCGGCTGTTGGGCTACGTGGTTCATCAGACTCAGTAACGTCCAAGACAGTGGTTTCTTCTGCCAGAGTAATATCTGAATCTTCTGGCTGAGTTTCAATCTTTTCACACACAGTTAATTTCAGTTCTTGGGGTTTCGTTTTAACACTAGTTTCAATGTCTTTTGGTGATGATACGTCACTGTCAGTTGTTATTTCTGCCACAGGTTTTGTTGGTTGAATTTCACAAACCACCAAAGTTGGTTCTTGGGGCTCAATTTGAACAGAATCTTTCTTGGATTCCAGTGGAGTTTCTTTTTCCTCCTCAGTTGTTTGAACATCCTGTGAAGGTACTGTCACTGGTTCTGTCTCTGCTTCTGGTTGATCCAGTTTTTCAGTTTTGGAATAATCACTGGTAAAGATTTTCTCCACACCTATTGTAATTTCCTGTGCTGCTACTTTCACAGGATCAGTGAAAGATGACTGTGGCTCATCTTCTCTGGCCTTGAACTCTGCGCTTGGATCCTTTTTGGAGACCTCAGTCTCACTCTCTGTCAACTCTTGTGGCTGAGTTTGAGCAGTTGTATCAATATCCTTTGGTAATGGTAAATCGCTATCAATTTGTGCCTGAGGTGCTGTTGGTTGAATTTCACACACCACTAAAGTGGGCTCTTGGGGCTCAAACTGAACACTTTCTTTGGGTGTTTCCAGTGGAGTTTCTTTCTCTTTCTCAATGTGCTTGACCTGCTCTGTTGGCACAGTTATCGTTTCTGGCTGAGGTGCAGTTAAATGGTCTTGTTCTTCAGAGGGAACCCATTTTTCATCTGTTTCTTTGATCAACCCCTCAATAGAATCAGGTTTCAAGTCTTGGAAGTCAGAAGGCTCCTCCTCCTCCCCACGACCATCGTCTTTTCTTGTCTTTTTGGGTTTCCTTGTCTTTTTCTTTTGTTTGGTTTTGGAGATTTCAGTCTCATCAGTGGTCGGCATTTGACCCTCCTCTGAAGGTAACTCATGCTCAGCTGTTGGGCTACGTGGTTCATCAGACTCAATAACGTCCAAGACAGTGGTTTCTTCTGCCAGAGTAATGTCTGAATCTTCTGGCCGAGGTTGAGTTTCAATCTTTTCACACACAGTTAATTTCAGTTCTTGGGGTTTAGTTTTAACACTAGTTTCAATGTCTTTTGGTGATGATACGTCACTGTCAATTGTTATTTCTGCCACAGGTTTTGTTGGTTGAATTTCACAAACCACCAAAGTTGGCTCTTGCGGCTCTATTTGAACACTGTCTTTGGCCGTTTCCAGTGGGGTTTCTTTCTCTTTTTCAATTTCCTTGACCTTCTCTGTTGGCATGGCTATTGTTTCTGGCTGAGGTTCACTTATAAGGTCTTGTTCTTCAGAGGGAACCCATTTTTCATCTGTTTCTTTGATCAACGGCTGTGGTTCAGGCTGTGGTTCAGGTTTTATGTCTTGGAAGCCAGAAAGCACTTCCTCCTCACCGCGACCCTTGTGTTTGCTTGTCTTTTTGGGTTTCCTTGTCTTTTTCTTTTCTTTGGTTTTGGAGCTTTCAGTCTCATCCAGTGTTTCAGTGGTCGGAATCTGACCCTCCTCTGAAGGTAAGTCATGTTCGGCTGTTGGGCTACGTGGTTCATCAGACTCAGTAACGTCCAAGACAATGGTTTCTTCTGCCAGAGTAATGTCTGAATCTTCTGGCCGAGGTTGAGTTTCAATCTTTTCGCACACAGTTAATTTCAGTTCTTGGGGTTTAGTTTCAACACTAGTTTCAATGTCTTTTGGTGATGATACGTCACTGTCTGTTGTTATTTCTGCCACAGGTTTTGTTGGTTGAATTTCACAAACCACCAAAGTTGGTTCTTGGGGCTCAATTTGAACAGAATCTTTCTTGGATTCCAGTGGAGTTTCTTTTTCCTCCTCAGTTGTTTGAACGTCCTGTGAAGGTACTGTCACTGGTTCTGTCTCTGCTTCTGGTTGATCCAGTTTTTCAGTTTTGGAATAATCACTGGTAAAGATTTTCTCCACACCTTTTGTAATTTCCTGTGCTGCTACTTTCACAAAATCAGTGAAAGATGACTGTGACTCATCTTCTTTGGCCTTGAACTCTGCGCTTGGATCCTTTTTGGAGACCTCAGTGTCACTCTCTGTCAACTCTTGTGGCTGAGTTTGAGCAGTTGTATCAATATCCTTTGGTAATGGTAAATCGCTATCAGTTTGTGCCTGAGGTGCTGTTGGTTGAATTTCACACACCACTAAAGTGGGCTCTTGGGGCTCAAACTGAACACTTTCTTTGGGTGTTTCCAGTGGAGTTTCTTTCTCTTTCTCAATGTGCTTGACCTGCTCTGTTGGCACAGTTATCGTTTCTGGCTGAGGTGCAGTTAAATGGTCTTGTTCTTCAGAGGGAACCCATTTTTCATCTGTTTCTTTGATCAACCCCTCAATAGAATCAGGTTTCAAGTCTTGGAAGTCAGAAGGCTCCTCCTCCCCACGACCATCGTCTTTTCTTGTCTTTTTGGGTTTCCTTGTCTTTTTCTTTTGTTTGGTTTTGGAGATTTCAGTCTCATCAGGGGTTGGCATTTGACCCTCCTCTGAAGGTAACTCATGCTCAGCTGTTGGGCTACGTGGTTCATCAGGCTCAGTAACGTCCAAGACAGTGGTTTCTTCTGCCAGAGTAATGTCTGAATCTTCTGGCTGAGGTTGACTTTCAATCTTTTCGCACACAGTTAATTTCAGTTCTTGGGGTTTAGTTTTAACACTAGTTTCAATGTCTTTTGGTGATGATACGTCACTGCCAGTTGTTATTTCTGCCACAGGTTTTGTTGGTTGAATTTCACAAACCACCAAAGTTGGCTCTTGCGGCTCAATGTGAACACTGTCTTTGGCCGTTTCCAGTGGGGTTTCTTTCTCTTTTTCAATTTCCTTGACCTTCTCTGTTGGCATGGCTATTGTTTCTGGCTGAGGTTCACTTATAAGGTCTTGTTCTTCAGAGGGAACCAATTTTTCATCTGTTTCTTTGATCAACGGCTGTGGTTCAGGCTGTGGTTCAGGTTTTATGTCTTGGAAGCCAGAAAGCGCTTCCTCCTCACCGTGACCCTTGTGTTTGCTTGTCTTTTTGGGTTTCCTTGTCTTTTTCTTTTCTTTGGTTTTGGAGCTTTCAGTCTCATCCAGTGTTTCAGTGGTCGGAATCTGACCCTCCTCTGAAGGTAAGTCATGTTCGGCTGTTGGGCTACGTGGTTCATCAGACTCAGTAACGTCCAAGACAATGGTTTCTTCTGCCAGAGTAATGTCTGAATCTTCTGGCCGAGGTTGAGTTTCAATCTTTTCGCACACAGTTAATTTCAGATCTTGGGGTTTAGTTTTAACACTAGTTTCAATGTCTTTTGGTGATGATACGTCACTGTCTGTTGTTATTTCTGCCACAGGTTTTGTTGGTTGAATTTCACAAACCACCAAAGTTGGTTCTTGGGGCTCAATTTGAACAGAATCTTTCTTGGATTCCAGTGGAGTTTCTTTTTCCTCCTCAGTTGTTTGAACATCCTGTGAAGGTACTGTCACTGGTTCTGTCTCTGCTTCTGGTTGATCCAGTTTTTCAGTTTTGGAATAATCACTGGTAAAGATTTTCTCCACACCTTTTGTAATTTCCTGTGCTGCTACTTTCACAAGATCAGTGAAAGATGACTGTGGCTCATCTTCTCTGGCCTTGAACTCTGCGCTTGGATCCTTTTTGGAGACCTCAGTCTCACTCTCTGTCAACTCTTGTGGCTGAGTTTGAGCAGTTGTATCAATATCCTTTGGTAATGGTAAATCGCTATCAATTTGTGCCTGAGGTGCTGTTGGTTGAATTTCACACACCACTAAAGTGGGCTCTTGGGGCTCAAACTGAACACTTTCTTTGGGTGTTTCCAGTGGAGTTTCTTTCTCTTTCTCAATGTGCTTGACCTGCTCTGTTGGCACAGTTATCGTTTCTGGCTGAGGTGCAGTTAAATGGTCTTGTTCTTCAGAGGGAACCCATTTTTCATCTGTTTCTTTGATCAACCCCTCAATAGAATCAGGTTTCAAGTCTTGGAAGTCAGAAGGCTCCTCCTCCTCCCCACGACCATTGTCTTTTCTTGTCTTTTTGGGTTTCCTTGTCTTTTTCTTTTGTTTGGTTTTGGAGATTTCAGTCTCATCAGTGGTCGGCATTTGACCCTCCTCTGAAGGTAACTCATGCTCAGCTGTTGGGCTACGTGGTTCATCAGACTCAATAACGTCCAAGACAGTGGTTTCTTCTGCCAGAGTAATATCTGAATCTTCTGGCTGAGGTTGACTTTCAATCTTTTCACACACAGTTAATTTCAGTTCTTGGGGTTTAGTTTTAACACTAGTTTCAATGTCTTTTGGTGAGGATACGTCACTGTCAATTGTTATTTCTGCCACAGGTTTTGTTGGTTGAATTTCACAAACCACCAAAGTTGGCTCTTGCGGCTCTATTTGAACACTGTCTTTGGCCGTTTCCAGTGGGGTTTCTTTCTCTTTTTCAATTTCCTTGACCTTCTCTGTTGGCATGGCTATTGTTTCTGGCTGAGGTTCACTTATAAGGTCTTGTTCTTCAGAGGGAACCCATTTTTCATCTGTTTCTTTGATCAACGGCTGTGGTTCAGGCTGTGGTTCAGGTTTTATGTCTTGGAAGCCAGAAAGCACTTCCTCCTCACCGCGACCCTTGTGTTTGCTTGTCTTTTTGGGTTTCCTTGTCTTTTTCTTTTCTTTGGTTTTGGAGCTTTCAGTCTCATCCAGTGTTTCAGTGGTCGGAATCTGACCCTCCTCTGAAGGTAAGTCATGTTCGGCTGTTGGGCTACGTGGTTCATCAGACTCAGTAACGTCCAAGACAATGGTTTCTTCTGCCAGAGTAATGTCTGAATCTTCTGGCCGAGGTTGAGTTTCAATCTTTTCGCACACAGTTAATTTCAGTTCTTGGGGTTTAGTTTCAACACTAGTTTCAATGTCTTTTGGTAATGATACGTCACTGTCAGTTGTTATTTCTGCCACAGGTTTTGTTGGTTGAATTTCACAAACCACCAAAGTTGGTTCTTGGGGCTCAATTTGAACAGAATCTTTCTTGGATTCCAGTGGAGTTTCTTTTTCCTCCTCAGTTGTTTGAACGTCCTGTGAAGGTACTGTCACTGGTTCTGTCTCTGCTTCTGGTTGATCCAGTTTTTCAGTTTTGGAATAATCACTGGTAAAGATTTTCTCCACACCTTTTGTAATTTCCTGTGCTGCTACTTTCACAAAATCAGTGAAAGATGACTGTGACTCATCTTCTTTGGCCTTGAACTCTGCGCTTGGATCCTTTTTGGAGACCTCAGTGTCACTCTCTGTCAACTCTTGTGGCTGAGTTTGAGCAGTTGTATCAATATCCTTTGGTAATGGTAAATCGCTATCAGTTTGTGCCTGAGGTGCTGTTGGTTGAATTTCACACACCACTAAAGTGGGCTCTTGGGGCTCAAACTGAACACTTTCTTTGGGTGTTTCCAGTGGAGTTTCTTTCTCTTTTTCAATTTCCTTGACCTTCTCTGTTGGCATGGCTATTGTTTCTGGCTGAGGTTCACTTATAAGGTCTTGTTCTTCAGAGGGAACCCATTTTTCATCTGTTTCTTTGATCAATCCCTCAATGGAATCAGGTTTCAAGTCTTGGAAGTCAGAAGGCTCCTCCTCCTCCCCACGACCATCGTCTTTTCTTGTCTTTTTGGGTTTCCTTGTCTTTTTCTTTTGTTTGGTTTTGGAGATTTCAGTCTCATCAGCGGTCGGCATTGGACCCTCCTCTGAAAGTAACTCATGCTCGGCTGTTGGGCTACGTGGTTCATCAGGCTCAGTAACGTCCAAGACAGTGGTTTCTTCTGCCAGAGTAATGTCTGAATCTTCTGGCTGAGGTTGACTTTCAATCTTTTCGCACACAGTTAATTTCAGTTCTTGGGGTTTAGTTTTAACACTAGTTTCAATGTCTTTTGGTGATGATACGTCACTGCCAGTTGTTATTTCTGCCACAGGTTTTGTTGGTTGAATTTCACAAACCACCAAAGTTGGCTCTTGCGGCTCAATGTGAACACTGTCTTTGGCCGTTTCCAGTGGGGTTTCTTTCTCTTTTTCAATTTCCTTGACCTTCTCTGTTGGCATGGCTATTGTTTCTGGCTGAGGTTCACTTATAAGGTCTTGTTCTTCAGAGGGAACCAATTTTTCATCTGTTTCTTTGATCAACGGCTGTGGTTCAGGCTGTGGTTCAGGTTTTATGTCTTGGAAGCCAGAAAGCGCTTCCTCCTCACCGTGACCCTTGTGTTTGCTTGTCTTTTGGGTTTCCTTGTCTTTTTCTTTTCTTTGGTTTTGGAGCTTTCAGTCTCATCCAGTGTTTCAGTGGTCGGAATCTGACCCTCCTCTGAAGGTAAGTCATGTTCGGCTGTTGGGCTACGTGGTTCATCAGACTCAGTAACGTCCAAGACAGTGGTTTCTTCTGCCAGAGTAATGTCTGAATCTTCTGGCTGAGTTTCAATCTTTTCACACACAGTTAATTTCAGTTCTTGGGGTTTAGTTTTAACACTAGTTTCAATGTCTTTTGGTGATGATACGTCACTGTCTGTTGTTATTTCTGCCACAGGTTCTGTTGGTTGAATTTCACAAACCACCAAAGTTGGTTCTTGGGGCTCAATTTGAACAGAATCTTTCTTGGATTCCAGTGGAGTTTCTTTTTCCTCCTCAGTTGTTTGAACATCCTGTGAAGGTACTGTCACTGGTTCTGTCTCTGCTTCTGGTTGATCCAGTTTTTCAGTTTTGGAATAATCACTGGTAAAGATTTTCTCCACACCTTTTGTAATTTCCTGTGCTGCTACTTTCACAAGATCAGTGAAAGATGACTGTGGCTCATCTTCTCTGGCCTTGAACTCTGCGCTTGGATCCTTTTTGGAGACCTCAGTCTCACTCTCTGTCAACTCTTGTGGCTGAGTTTGAGCAGTTGTATCAATATCCTTTGGTAATGGTAAATCGCTATCAATTTGTGCCTGAGGTGCTGTTGGTTGAATTTCACACACCACTAAAGTGGGCTCTTGGGGCTCAAACTGAACACTTTCTTTGGGTGTTTCCAGTGGAGTTTCTTTCTCTTTCTCAATGTGCTTGACCTGCTCTGTTGGCACAGTTATCGTTTCTGGCTGAGGTGCAGTTAAATGGTCTTGTTCTTCAGAGGGAACCCATTTTTCATCTGTTTCTTTGATCAACCCCTCAATAGAATCAGGTTTCAAGTCTTGGAAGTCAGAAGGCTCCTCCTCCTCCCCACGACCATTGTCTTTTCTTGTCTTTTTGGGTTTCCTTGTCTTTTTCTTTTGTTTGGTTTTGGAGATTTCAGTCTCATCATTGGTCGGCATTTGACCCTCCTCTGAAGGTAACTCATGCTCAGCTGTTGGGCTACGTGGTTCATCAGACTCAATAACGTCCAAGACAGTGGTTTCTTCTGCCAGAGTAATGTCTGAATCTTCTGGATGAGGTTGAGTTTCAATCTTTTCACACACAGTTAATTTCAGTTCTTGGGGTTTAGTTTTAACACTAGTTTCAATGTCTTTTGGTGAGGATACGTCACTGTCAATTGTTATTTCTGCCACAGGTTTTGTTGGTTGAATTTCACAAACCACCAAAGTTGGCTCTTGCGGCTCTATTTGAACACTGTCTTTGGCCGTTTCCAGTGGGGTTTCTTTCTCTTTTTCAATTTCCTTGACCTTCTCTGTTGGCATGGCTATTGTTTCTGGCTGAGGTTCACTTATAAGGTCTTGTTCTTCAGAGGGAACCCATTTTTCATCTGTTTCTTTGATCAACGGCTGTGGTTCAGGCTGTGGTTCAGGTTTTATGTCTTGGAAGCCAGAAAGCACTTCCTCCTCACCGCGACCCTTGTGTTTGCTTGTCTTTTTGGGTTTCCTTGTCTTTTTCTTTTCTTTGGTTTTGGAGCTTTCAGTCTCATCCAGTGTTTCAGTGGTCGGAATCTGACCCTCCTCTGAAGGTAAGTCATGTTCGGCTGTTGGGCTACGTGGTTCATCAGACTCAGTAACGTCCAAGACAATGGTTTCTTCTGCCAGAGTAATGTCTGAATCTTCTGGCCGAGGTTGAGTTTCAATCTTTTCGCACACAGTTAATTTCAGTTCTTGGGGTTTAGTTTCAACACTAGTTTCAATGTCTTTTGGTGATGATACGTCACTGTCAGTTGTTATTTCTGCCACAGGTTTTGTTGGTTGAATTTCACAAACCACCAAAGTTGGTTCTTGGGGCTCAATTTGAACAGAATCTTTCTTGGATTCCAGTGGAGTTTCTTTTTCCTCCTCAGTTGTTTGAACGTCCTGTGAAGGTACTGTCACTGGTTCTGTCTCTGCTTCTGGTTGATCCAGTTTTTCAGTTTTGGAATAATCACTGGTAAAGATTTTCTCCACACCTTTTGTAATTTCCTGTGCTGCTACTTTCACAAGATCAGTGAAAGATGACTGTGGCTCATCTTCTTTGGCCTTGAACTCTGCGCTTGGATCCTTTTTGGAGACCTCAGTGTCACTCTCTGTCAACTCTTGTGGCTGAGTTTGAGCAGTTGTATCAATATCCTTTGGTAATGGTAAATCGCTATCAATTTGTGCCTGAGGTGCTGTTGGTTGAATTTCACACACCACTAAAGTGGGCTCTTGGGGCTCAAACTGAACACTTTCTTTGGGTGTTTCCAGTGGAGTTTCTTTCTCTTTCTCAATGTGCTTGACCTGCTCTGTTGGCACAGTTATCGTTTCTGGCTGAGGTGCAGTTAAATGGTCTTGTTCTTCAGAGGGAACCCATTTTTCATCTGTTTCTTTGATCAACCCCTCAATAGAATCAGGTTTCAAGTCTTGGAAGTCAGAAGGCTCCTCCTCCTCCCCACGACCATCGTCTTTTCTTGTCTTTTTGGGTTTCCTTGTCTTTTTCTTTTGTTTGGTTTTGGAGATTTCAGTCTCATCAGTGGTTGGCATTTGACCCTCCTCTGAAGGTAACTCATGCTCAGCTGTTGGGCTACGTGGTTCATCAGACTCAGTAACGTCCAAGACAGTGGTTTCTTCTGCCAGAGTAATGTCTGAATCTTCTGGCTGAGGTTGAGTTTCAATCTTTTCACACACAGTTAATTTCAGTTCTTGGGGTTTAGTTTTAACACTAGTTTCAATGTCTTTTGGTGATGATACGTCACTGTCAGTTGTTATTTCTGCCACAGGTTTTGTTGGTTGAATTTCACAAACCACCAAAGTTGGCTCTTGCGGCTCTATTTGAACACTGTCTTTGGCCGTTTCCAGTGGGGTTTCTTTCTCTTTTTCAATTTCCTTGACCTTCTCTGTTGGCATGGCTATTGTTTCTGGCTGAGGTTCACTTATAAGGTCTTGTTCTTCAGAGGGAACCCATTTTTCATCTGTTTCTTTGATCAACGGCTGTGGTTCAGGCTGTGGTTCAGGTTTTATGTCTTGGAAGCCAGAAAGCACTTCCTCCTCACCGCGACCCTTGTGTTTGCTTGTCTTTTTGGGTTTCCTTGTCTTTTTCTTTTCTTTGGTTTTGGAGCTTTCAGTCTCATCCAGTGTTTCAGTGGTCGGAATCTGACCCTCCTCTGAAGGTAAGTCATGTTCGGCTGTTGGGCTACGTGGTTCATCAGACTCAGTAACGTCCAAGACAGTGGTTTCTTCTGCCAGAGTAATGTCTGAATCTTCTGGCTGAGGTTGAGTTTCAATCTTTTCACACACAGTTAATTTCAGTTCTTGGGGTTTAGTTTTAACACTAGTTTCAATGTCTTTTGGTGATGATACGTCACTGTCAGTTGTTATTTCTGCCACAGGTTTTGTTGGTTGAATTTCACAAACCACCAAAGTTGGTTCTTGGGGCTCAATTTGAACAGAATCTTTCTTGGATTCCAGTGGAGTTTCTTTTTCCTCCTCAGTTGTTTGAACGTCCTGTGAAGGTACTGTCACTGGTTCTGTCTCTGCTTCTGGTTGATCCAGTTTTTCAGTTTTGGAATAATCACTGGTAAAGATTTTCTCCACACCTTTTGTAATTTCCTGTGCTGCTACTTTCACAAAATCAGTGAAAGATGACTGTGACTCATCTTCTTTGTCCTTGAACTCTGCGCTTGGATCCTTTTTGGAGACCTCAGTGTCACTCTCTGTCAACTCTTGTGGCTGAGTTTGAGCAGTTGTATCAATATCCTTTGGTAATGGTAAATCGCTATCAGTTTGTGCCTGAGGTGCTGTTGGTTGAATTTCACACACCACTAAAGTGGGCTCTTGGGGCTCAAACTGAACACTTTCTTTGGGTGTTTCCAGTGGAGTTTCTTTCTCTTTCTCAATGTGCTTGACCTGCTCTGTTGGCACAGTTATCGTTTCTGGCTGAGGTGCAGTTAAATGGTCTTGTTCTTCAGAGGGAACCCATTTTTCATCTGTTTCTTTGATCAACCCCTCAATAGAATCAGGTTTCAAGTCTTGGAAGTCAGAAGGCTCCTCCTCCCCACGACCATCGTCTTTTCTTGTCTTTTTGGGTTTCCTTGTCTTTTTCTTTTGTTTGGTTTTGGAGATTTCAGTCTCATCAGGGGTTGGCATTTGACCCTCCTCTGAAGGTAACTCATGCTCAGCTGTTGGGCTACGTGGTTCATCAGGCTCAGTAACGTCCAAGACAGTGGTTTCTTCTGCCAGAGTAATGTCTGAATCTTCTGGCTGAGGTTGACTTTCAATCTTTTCGCACACAGTTAATTTCAGTTCTTGGGGTTTAGTTTTAACACTAGTTTCAATGTCTTTTGGTGATGATACGTCACTGCCAGTTGTTATTTCTGCCACAGGTTTTGTTGGTTGAATTTCACAAACCACCAAAGTTGGCTCTTGCGGCTCAATGTGAACACTGTCTTTGGCCGTTTCCAGTGGGGTTTCTTTCTCTTTTTCAATTTCCTTGACCTTCTCTGTTGGCATGGCTATTGTTTCTGGCTGAGGTTCACTTATAAGGTCTTGTTCTTCAGAGGGAACCAATTTTTCATCTGTTTCTTTGATCAACGGCTGTGGTTCAGGCTGTGGTTCAGGTTTTATGTCTTGGAAGCCAGAAAGCGCTTCCTCCTCACCGTGACCCTTGTGTTTGCTTGTCTTTTGGGTTTCCTTGTCTTTTTCTTTTCTTTGGTTTTGGAGCTTTCAGTCTCATCCAGTGTTTCAGTGGTCGGAATCTGACCCTCCTCTGAAGGTAAGTCATGCTCAGCTGTTGGGCTACGTGGTTCATCAGACTCAGTAACGTCCAAGACAGTGGTTTCTTCTGCCAGAGTAATGTCTGAATCTTCTGGCCGAGGTTGAATTTCAATCTTTTCGCACACAGTTAATTTCTGTTCTTGGGGTTTAGTTTTAACACTAGTTTCAATGTGTTTTGGTGATGATACGTCACTGTCTGTTGTTATTTCTGCCACAGGTTCTGTTGGTTGAATTTCACAAACCACCAAAGTTGGTTCTTGGGGCTCAATTTGAACAGAATCTTTCTTGGATTCCAGTGGACTTTCTTTTTCCTCCTCAGTTGTTTGAACGTCCTGTGAAGGTACTGTCACTGGTTCTGTCTCTGCTTCTGGTTGATCCAGTTTTTCAGTTTTGGAATAATCACTGGTAAAGATTTTCTCCACACCTTTTGTAATTTCCTGTGCTGCTACTTTCACAAGATCAGTGAAAGATGACTGTGGCTCATCTTCTCTGGCCTTGAACTCTGCGCTTGGATCCTTTTTGGAGACCTCAGTCTCACTCTCTGTCAACTCTTGTGGCTGAGTTTGAGCAGTTGTATCAATATCCTTTGGTAATGGTAAATCGCTATCAATTTGTGCCTGAGGTGCTGTTGGTTGAATTTCACACACCACTAAAGTGGGCTCTTGGGGCTCAAACTGAACACTTTCTTTGGGTGTTTCCAGTGGAGTTTCTTTCTCTTTCTCAATGTGCTTGACCTGCTCTGTTGGCACAGTTATCGTTTCTGGCTGAGGTGCAGTTAAATGGTCTTGTTCTTCAGAGGGAACCCATTTTTCATCTGTTTCTTTGATCAACCCCTCAATAGAATCAGGTTTCAAGTCTTGGAAGTCAGAAGGCTCCTCCTCCTCCCCACGACCATCGTCTTTTCTTGTCTTTTGGGTTTCCTGGTCTTTTTCTTTTGTTTGGTTTTGGAGCTTTCAGTCTCATCAGTGGTCGGCATTTGACCCTCCTCTGAAGGTAACTCATGCTCAGCTGTTGGGCTACGTGGTTCATCAGACTCAATAACGTCCAAGACAGTGGTTTCTTCTGCCAGAGTAATATCTGAATCTTCTGGCTGAGGTTGACTTTCAATCTTTTCACACACAGTTAATTTCAGTTCTTGGGGTTTAGTTTTAACACTAGTTTCAATGTCTTTTGGTGAGGATACGTCACTGTCAATTGTTATTTCTGCCACAGGTTTTGTTGGTTGAATTTCACAAACCACCAAAGTTGGCTCTTGCGGCTCTATTTGAACACTGTCTTTGGCCGTTTCCAGTGGGGTTTCTTTCTCTTTTTCAATTTCCTTGACCTTCTCTGTTGGCATGGCTATTGTTTCTGGCTGAGGTTCACTTATAAGGTCTTGTTCTTCAGAGGGAACCCATTTTTCATCTGTTTCTTTGATCAACGGCTGTGGTTCAGGCTGTGGTTCAGGTTTTATGTCTTGGAAGCCAGAAAGCACTTCCTCCTCACCGCGACCCTTGTGTTTGCTTGTCTTTTTGGGTTTCCTTGTCTTTTTCTTTTCTTTGGTTTTGGAGCTTTCAGTCTCATCCAGTGTTTCAGTGGTCGGAATCTGACCCTCCTCTGAAGGTAAGTCATGTTCGGCTGTTGGGCTACGTGGTTCATCAGACTCAGTAACGTCCAAGACAATGGTTTCTTCTGCCAGAGTAATGTCTGAATCTTCTGGCCGAGGTTGAGTTTCAATCTTTTCGCACACAGTTAATTTCAGTTCTTGGGGTTTAGTTTCAACACTAGTTTCAATGTCTTTTGGTGATGATACGTCACTGTCAGTTGTTATTTCTGCCACAGGTTTTGTTGGTTGAATTTCACAAACCACCAAAGTTGGTTCTTGGGGCTCAATTTGAACAGAATCTTTCTTGGATTCCAGTGGAGTTTCTTTTTCCTCCTCAGTTGTTTGAACGTCCTGTGAAGGTACTGTCACTGGTTCTGTCTCTGCTTCTGGTTGATCCAGTTTTTCAGTTTTGGAATAATCACTGGTAAATATTTTCCCCACACCTTTTGTAATTTCCTGTGCTGCTACTTTCACAAAATCAGTGAAAGATGACTGTGACTCATCTTCTTTGTCCTTGAACTCTGCGCTTGGATCCTTTTTGGAGACCTCAGTGTCACTCTCTGTCAACTCTTGTGGCTGAGTTTGAGCAGTTGTATCAATATCCTTTGGTAATGGTAAATCGCTATCAGTTTGTGCCTGAGGTGCTGTTGGTTGAATTTCACACACCACTAAAGTGGGCTCTTGGGGCTCAAACTGAACACTTTCTTTGGGTGTTTCCAGTGGAGTTTCTTTCTCTTTCTCAATGTGCTTGACCTGCTCTGTTGGCACAGTTATCGTTTCTGGCTGAGGTGCAGTTAAATGGTCTTGTTCTTCAGAGGGAACCCATTTTTCATCTGTTTCTTTGATCAACCCCTCAATAGAATCAGGTTTCAAGTCTTGGAAGTCAGAAGGCTCCTCCTCCCCACGACCATCATCTTTTCTTGTCTTTTTGGGTATACTTGTCATTTACTTTTGGTAGGTTTTGGAGATTTCAGTCTCATCAGAGGACGGCATATGACAAAACTCTGAAGATAACTCATGCACAGCTTGTATTATACGTGGTACATCAGACTCAGTAACGTCCAAGACAGTGGTTTCTTCTGCCAGAGTAATGTCTGAATCTTCTGGCTGAGGTTGAGTTTCAATCTTTTCGCACACAGTTAATTTCAGTTCTTGGGGTTTAGTTTTAACACTAGTTTCAATGTCTTTTGGTGATGATACGTCACTGTCAGTTGTTATTTCTGCCACAGGTTTTGTTGGTTGAATTTCACAAACCACCAAAGTTGGCTCTTGCGGCTCAATGTGAACACTGTCTTTGGCCGTTTCCAGTGGGGTTTCTTTCTCTTTTTCAATTTCCTTGACCTTCTCTGTTGGCATGGCTATTGTTTCTGGCTGAGGTTCACTTATAAGGTCTTGTTCTTCAGAGGGAACCCATTTTTCATCTGTTTCTTTGATCAACGGCTGTGGTTCAGGCTGTGGTTCAGGTTTTATGTCTTGGAAGCCAGAAAGCGCTTCCTCCTCACCGTGACCCTTGTGTTTGCTTGTCTTTTTGGGTTTCCTTGTCTTTTTCTTTTCTTTGGTTTTGGAGCTTTCAGTCTCATCCAGTGTTTCAGTGGTCGGAATCTGACCCTCCTCTGAAGGTAAGTCATGCTCAGCTGTTGGGCTACGTGGTTCATCAGACTCAGTAACGTCCAAGACAGTGGTTTCTTCTGCCAGAGTAATGTCTGAATCTTCTGGCTGAGGTTGAGTTTCAATCTTTTCGCACACAGTTAATTTCAGTTCTTGGGGTTTAGTTTTAACACTAGTTTCAATGTCTTTTGGTGATGATACGTCACTGTCAGTTGTTATTTCTGCCACAGGTTTTGTTGGTTGAATTTCACAAACCACCAAAGTTGGCTCTTGCGGCTCTATTTGAACACTGTCTTTGGCCGTTTCCAGTGGGGTTTCTTTCTCTTTTTCAATTTCCTTGACCTTCTCTGTTGGCATGGCTATTGTTTCTGGCTGAGGTTCACTTATAAGGTCTTGTTCTTCAGAAGGAACCCATTTTTCACCTGTTTCTTTGATCAACGGCTGTGGTTCAGGCTGTGGTTCAGGTTTTATGTCTTGGAAGCCAGAAAGCACTTCCTCCTCACCGCGACCCTTGTGTTTGCTTGTCTTTTTGGGTTTCCTTGTCTTTTTCTTTTCTTTGGTTTTGGAGCTTTCAGTCTCATCCAGTGTTTCAGTGGTCGGAATCTGACCCTCCTCTGAAGGTAAGTCATGCTCAGCTGTTGGGCTACGTGGTTCATCAGACTCAGTAACGTCCAAGACAGTGGTTTCTTCTGCCAGAGTAATATCTGAATCTTCTGGCTGAGGTTGACTTTCAATCTTTTCACACACAGTTAATTTCAGTTCTTGGGGTTTAGTTTTAACACTAGTTTCAATGTCTTTTGGTGATGATACGTCACTGTCAATTGTTATTTCTGCCACAGGTTTTGTTGGTTGAATTTCACAAACCACCAAAGTTGGCTCTTGCGGCTCTATTTGAACACTGTCTTTGGCCGTTTCCAGTGGGGTTTCTTTCTCTTTTTCAATTTCCTTGACCTTCTCTGTTGGCATGGCTATTGTTTCTGGCTGAGGTTCACTTATAAGGTCTTGTTCTTCAGAGGGAACCCATTTTTCATCTGTTTCTTTGATCAACGGCTGTGGTTCAGGCTGTGGTTCAGGCTGTGGTTCAGGTTTTATGTCTTGGAAGCCAGAAAGCACTTCCTCCTCACCGCGACCCTTGTGTTTGCTTGTCTTTTTTGTGTTTCCTTGTCTTTTTCTTTTCTTTGGTTTTGGAGCTTTCAGTCTCATCCAGTGTTTCAGTGGTCGGAATCTGACCCTCCTCTGAAGGTAAGTCATGTTCGGCTGTTGGGCTACGTGGTTCATCAGACTCAGTAACGTCCAAGACAGTGGTTTCTTCTGCCAGAGTAATGTCTGAATCTTCTGGCCGAGGTTGAGTTTCAATCTTTTCACACACAGTTAATTTCAGTTCTTGGGGTTTAGTTTTAACACTAGTTTCAATGTCTTTTGGTGATGATACGTCACTGTCAATTGTTATTTCTGCCACAGGTTTTGTTGGTTGAATTTCACAAATCACCAAAGTTGGTTCTTGGGGCTCAATTTGAACAGAATCTTTCTTGGATTCCAGTGGAGTTTCTTTTTCCTCCTCAGTTGTTTGAACGTCCTGTGAAGGTACTGTCACTGGTTCTGTCTCTGCTTCTGGTTGATCCAGTTTTTCAGTTTTGGAATAATCACTGGTAAAGATTTTCTCCACACCTTTTGTAATTTCCTGTGCTGCTACTTTCACAAGATCAGTGAAAGATGACTGTGGCTCATCTTCTCTGGCCTTGAACTCTGCGCTTGGATCCTTTTTGGAGACCTCAGTCTCACGCTCTGTCAACTCTTGTGGCTGAGTTTGAGCAGTTGTATCAATATCCTTTGGTAATGGTAAATCGCTATCAATTTGTGCCTGAGGTGCTGTTGGTTGAATTTCACACACCACTAAAGTGGGCTCTTGGGGCTCAAACTGAACACTTTCTTTGGGTGTTTCCAGTGGAGTTTCTTTCTCTTTCTCAATGTGCTTGACCTGCTCTGTTGGCACAGTTATCGTTTCTGGCTGAGGTGCAGTTAAATGGTCTTGTTCTTCAGAGGGAACCCATTTTTCATCTGTTTCTTTGATCAACCCCTCAATAGAATCAGGTTTCAAGTCTTGGAAGTCAGAAGGCTCCTCCTCCCCACGACCATCGTCTTTTCTTGTCTTTTTGGGTTTCCTTGTCTTTTTCTTTTGTTTGGTTTTGGAGATTTCAGTCTCATCAGTGGTCGGCATTTGACCCTCCTCTGAAGGTAACTCATGCTCAGCTGTTGGGCTACGTGGCTCATCAGACTCAGTAACATCCAAGACAGTGGTTTCTTCTGCCAGAGTAATATCTGAATCTTCTGGCTGAGGTTGACTTTCAATCTTTTCACACACAGTTAATTTCAGTTCTTGGGGTTTAGTTTTAACACTAGTTTCAATGTCTTTTGGTGATGATACGTCACTGTCAATTGTTATTTCTGCCACAGGTTTTGTTGGTTGAATTTCACAAACCACCAAAGTTGGCTCTTGCGGCTCTATTTGAACACTGTCTTTGGCCGTTTCCAGTGGGGTTTCTTCCTCTTTTTCAATTTCCTTGACCTTCTCTGTTGGCATGGCTATTGTTTCTGGCTGAGGTTCACTTATAAGGTCTTGTTCTTCAGAAGGAACCCATTTTTCACCTGTTTCTTTGATCAACGGCTGTGGTTCAGGCTGTGGTTCAGGTTTTATGTCTTGGAAGCCAGAAAGCACTTCCTCCTCACCGCGACCCTTGTGTTTGCTTGTCTTTTTGGGTTTCCTTGTCTTTTTCTTTTCTTTGGTTTTGGAGCTTTCAGTGTCATCCAGTGTTTCAGTGGTCGGAATCTGACCCTCCTCTGAAGGTAAGTCATGTTCGGCTGTTGGGCTACGTGGTTCATCAGACTTAATAACGTCCAAGACAGTGGTTTCTTCTGCCAGAGTAATTTCTGAATCTTCTGGCCGAGGTTGAGTTTCAATCTTTTCGCACACAGTTAATTTCAGTTCTTGGGGTTTCGTTTTAACACTAGTTTCAATGTCTTTTGGTGATGATACGTCACTGTCAGTTGTTATTTCTGCCACAGGTTCTGTTGGTTGAATTTCGCAAACCACCAAAGTTGGTTCTTGGGGCTCAATTTGAACAGAATCTTTCTTGGATTCCAGTGGAGTTTCTTTTTCCTCCTCAGTTGTTTGAACGTCCTGTGAAGGTACTGTCACTGGTTCTGTCTCTGCTTCTGGTTGATCCAGTTTTTCAGTTTTGGAATAATCACTGGTAAAGATTTTCTCCACACCTTTTGTAATTTCCTGTGCTGCTACTTTCACAAGATCAGTGAAAGATGACTGTGACTCATCTTCTTTGGCCTTGAACTCTGCGCTTGGATCCTTTTTGGAGACCTCAGTCTCACTCTCTGTCAACTCTTGTGGCTGAGTTTGAGCAGTTGTATCAATATCCTTTGGTAATGGTAAATCGCTATCAATTTGTGCCTGAGGTGCTGTTGGTTGAATTTCACACACCACTAAAGTGGGCTCTTGGGGCTCAAACTGAACACTTTCTTTGGGTGTTTCCAGTGGAGTTTCTTTCTCTTTCTCAATGTGCTTGACCTGCTCTGTTGGCACAGTTATCGTTTCTGGCTGAGGTGCAGTTAAATGGTCTTGTTCTTCAGAGGGAACCCATTTTTCATCTGTTTCTTTGATCAACCCCTCAATAGAATCAGGTTTCAAGTCTTGGAAGTCAGAAGGCTCCTCCTCCTCCCCACGACCATCGTCTTTTCTTGTCTTTTTGGGTTTCCTGGTCTTTTTCTTTTGTTTGGTTTTGGAGATTTCAGTCTCATCAGCGGTCGGCATTTGACCCTCCTCTGAAGGTAACTCATGCTCAGCTGTTGGGCTACGTGGTTCATCAGACTCAGTAACGTCCAAGACAGTGGTTTCTTCTGCCAGAGTAATGTCTGAATCTTCTGGCTGAGGTTGACTTTCAATCTTTTCACACACAGTTAATTTCAGTTCTTGGGGTTTAGTTTTAACACTAGTTTCAATGTCTTTTGGTGATGATACGTCACTGTCAATTGTTATTTCTGCCACAGGTTTTGTTGGTTGAATTTCACAAACCACCAAAGTTGGCTCTTGCGGCTCTATTTGAACACTGTCTTTGGCCGTTTCCAGTGGGGTTTCTTTCTCTTTTTCAATTTCCTTAACCTTCTCTGTTGGCATGGCTATTGTTTCTGGCTGAGGTTCACTTATAAGGTCTTGTTCTTCAGAGGGAACCCATTTTTCACCTGTTTCTTTGATCAACGGCTGTGGTTCAGGCTGTGGTTCAGGTTTTATGTCTTGGAAGCCAGAAAGCACTTCCTCCTCACCGCGACCCTTGTGTTTGCTTGTCTTTTTGGGTTTCCTTGTCTTTTTCTTTTCTTTGGTTTTGGAGCTTTCAGTCTCATCCAGTGTTTCAGTGGTCGGAATCTGACCCTCCTCTGAAGGTAAGTCATGTTCGGCTGTTGGGCTACGTGGTTCATCAGACTCAGTAACATCCAAGACAGTGGTTTCTTCTGCCAGAGTAATGTCTGAATCTTCTGGCTGAGGTTGAGTTTCAATCTTTTCACACACAGTTAATTTCAGTTCTTGGGGTTTAGTTTTAACACTAGTTTCAATGTCTTTTGGTGATGATACTTCACTGTCAGTTGTTATTTCTGCCACAGGTTTTGTTGGTTGAATTTCACAAACCACCAAAGTTGGTTCTTGGGGCTCAATTTGAACAGAATCTTTCTTGGATTCCAGTGGAGTTTCTTTTTCCTCCTCAGTTATTTGAACGTCCTGTGAAGGTACTGTCACTGGTTCTGTCTCTGCTTCTGGTTGATCCAGTTTTTCAGTTTTGGAATAATCACTGGTAAAGATTTTCTCCACACCTTTTGTAATTTCCTGTGCTGCTACTTTCACAAGATCAGTGAAAGATGACTGTGGCTCATCTTCTCTGGCCTTGAACTCTGCGCTTGGATCCTTTTTGGAGACCTCAGTCTCACTCTCTGTCAACTCTTGTGGCTGAGTTTGAGCAGTTGTATCAATATCCTTTGGTAATGGTAAATCGCTATCAATTTGTGCCTGAGGTGCTGTTGGTTGAATTTCACACACCACTAAAGTGGGCTCTTGGGGCTCAAACTGAACACTTTCTTTGGGTGTTTCCAGTGGAGTTTCTTTCTCTTTCTCAATGTGCTTGACCTGCTCTGTTGGCACAGTTATCGTTTCTGGCTGAGGTGCAGTTAAATGGTCTTGTTCTTCAGAGGGAACCCATTTTTCATCTGTTTCTTTGATCAACCCCTCAATAGAATCAGGTTTCAAGTCTTGGAAGTCAGAAGGCTCCTCCTCCCCACGACCATCGTCTTTTCTTGCCTTTTTGGGTTTCCTGGTCTTTTTCTTTTGTTTGGTTTTGGAGATTTCAGTCTCATCAGCGGTCGGCATTTGACCCTCCTCTGAAGGTAACTCATGCTCAGCTGTTGGGCTACGTGGTTCATCAGACTCAGTAACGTCCAAGACAGTGGTTTCTTCTGCCAGAGTAATATCTGAATCTTCTGGCTGAGGTTGACTTTCAATCTTTTCACACACAGTTAATTTCAGTTCTTGGGGTTTAGTTTTAACACTAGTTTCAATGTCTTTTGGTGAGGATACGTCACTGTCAATTGTTATTTCTGCCACAGGTTTTGTTGGTTGAATTTCACAAACCACCAAAGTTGGCTCTTGCGGCTCTATTTGAACACTGTCTTTGGCCGTTTCCAGTGGGGTTTCTTTATCTTTTTCAATTTCCTTGACCTTCTCTGTTGGCATGGCTATTGTTTCTGGCTGAGGTTCACTTATAAGGTCTTGTTCTTCAGAGGGAACCCATTTTTCATCTGTTTCTTTGATCAACGGCTGTGGTTCAGGCTGTGGTTCAGGCTGTGGTTCAGGTTTTATGTCTTGGAAGCCAGAAAGCACTTCCTCCTCACCGCGACCCTTGTGTTTGCTTGTCTTTTGGGGTTTCCTTGTCTTTTTCTTTTCTTTGGTTTTGGAGCTTTCAGTCTCATCCAGTGTTTCAGTGGTCGGAATCTGACCCTCCTCTGAAGGTAAGTCATGTTCGGCTGTTGGGCTACGTGGTTCATCAGACTCAGTAACGTCCAAGACAGTGGTTTCTTCTGCCAGAGTAATGTCTGAATCTTCTGGCCGAGGTTGAGTTTCAATCTTTTCGCACACAGTTAATTTCAGTTCTTGGGGTTTAGTTTTAACACTAGTTTCAATGTCTTTTGGTGATGATACGTCACTGTCAGTTGTTATTTCTGCCACAGGTTTTGTTGGTTGAATTTCACAAACCACCAAAGTTGGTTCTTGGGGCTCAATTTGAACAGAATCTTTCTTGGATTCCAGTGGAGTTTCTTTTTCCTCCTCAGTTGTTTGAACATCCTGTGAAGGTACTGTCACTGGTTCTGTCTCTGCTTCTGGTTGATCCAGTTTTTCAGTTTTGGAATAATCACTGGTAAAGATTTTCTCCACACCTTTTGTAATTTCCTGTGCTGCTACTTTCACAAGATCAGTGAAAGATGACTGTGGCTCATCTTCTTTGGCCTTGAACTCTGCGCTTGGATCCTTTTTGGAGACCTCAGTGTCACTCTCTGTCAACTCTTGTGGCTGAGTTTGAGCAGTTGTATCAATATCCTTTGGTAATGGTAAATCGCTATCAATTTGTGCCTGAGGTGCTGTTGGTTGAATTTCACACACCACTAAAGTGGGCTCTTGGGGCTCAAACTGAACACTTTCTTTGGGTGTTTCCAGTGGAGTTTCTTTCTCTTTCTCAATGTGCTTGACCTGCTCTGTTGGCACAGTTATCGCTTTCTGGCTGAGGTGCAGTTAAATGGTCTTGTTCTTCAGAGGGAACCCATTTTTCATCTGTTTCTTTGATCAACCCCTCAATAGAATCAGGTTTCAAGTCTTGGAAGTCAGAAGGCTCCTCCTCCCCACGACCATCGTCTTTTCTTGTCTTTTTGGGTTTCCTTGTCTTTTTCTTTTGTTTGGTTTTGGAGATTTCAGTCTCATCAGTGGTCGGCATTTGACCCTCCTCTGAAGGTAACTCATGCTCAGCTGTTGGGCTACGTGGTTCATCAGACTCAGTAACGTCCAAGACAGTGGTTTCTTCTGCCAGAGTAATATCTGAATCTTCTGGCTGAGGTTGACTTTCAATCTTTTCACACACAGTTAATTTCAGTTCTTGGGGTTTAGTTTTAACACTAGTTTCAATGTCTTTTGGTGATGATACGTCACTGTCAATTGTTATTTCTGCCACAGGTTTTGTTGGTTGAATTTCACAAACCACCAAAGTTGGCTCTTGCGGCTCTATTTGAACACTGTCTTTGGCCGTTTCCAGTGGGGTTTCTTCCTCTTTTTCAATTTCCTTGACCTTCTCTGTTGGCATGGCTATTGTTTCTGGCTGAGGTTCACTTATAAGGTCTTGTTCTTCAGAGGGAACCCATTTTTCATCTGTTTCTTTGATCAACGGCTGTGGTTCAGGCTGTGGTTCAGGTTTTATGTCTTGGAAGCCAGAAAGCACTTCCTCCTCACCGCGACCCTTGTGTTTGCTTGTCTTTTTGGGTTTCCTTGTCTTTTTCTTTTCTTTGGTTTTGGAGCTTTCAGTCTCATCCAGTGTTTCAGTGGTCGGAATCTGACCCTCCTCTGAAGGTAAGTCATGCTCAGCTGTTGGGCTACGTGGTTCATCAGACTCAGTAACGTCCAAGACAGTGGTTTCTTCTGCCAGAGTAATGTCTGAATCTTCTGGCCGAGGTTGAGTTTCAATCTTTTCGCACACAGTTAATTTCAGTTCTTGGGGTTTAGTTTTAACACTAGTTTCAATGTCTTTTGGTGATGATACGTCACTGTCAGTTGTTATTTCTGCCACAGATTTTGTTGGTTGAATTTCACAAACCACCAAAGTTGGTTCTTGGGGCTCAATTTGAACAGAATCTTTCTTGGATTCCAGTGGAGTTTCTTTTTCCTCCTCAGTTGTTTGAACGTCCTGTGAAGGTACTGTCACTGGTTCTGTCTCTGCTTCTGGTTGATCCAGTTTTTCAGTTTTGGAATAATCACTGGTAAAGATTTTCTCCACACCTTTTGTAATTTCCTGTGCTGCTACTTTCACAAGATCAGTGAAAGATGACTGTGGCTCATCTTCTTTGGCCTTGAACTCTGCGCTTGGATCCTTTTTGGAGACCTCAGTCTCACTCTCTGTCAACTCTTGTGGCTGAGTTTGAGCAGTTGTATCAATATCCTTTGGTAATGGTAAATCGCTATCAATTTGTGCCTGAGGTGCTGTTGGTTGAATTTCACACACCACTAAAGTGGGCTCTTGGGGCTCAAACTGAACACTTTCTTTGGGTGTTTCCAGTGGAGTTTCTTTCTCTTTTTCAATGTGCTTGACCTGCTCTGTTGGCACAGTTATCGTTTCTGGCTGAGGTGCAGTTAAATGGTCTTGTTCTTCAGAGGGAACCCATTTTTCATCTGTTTCTTTGATCAACCCCTCAATAGAATCAGGTTTCAAGTCTTGGAAGTCAGAAGGCTCCTCCTCCCCACGACCATCGTCTTTTCTTGTCTTTTGGGTTTCCTTGTCTTTTTCTTTTGTTTGGTTTTGGAGATTTCAGTCTCATCAGTGGTCGGCATTTGACCCTCCTCTGAAGGTAACTCATGCTCAGCTGTTGGGCTACGTGGTTCATCAGACTCAGTAACGTCCAAGACAGTGGTTTCTTCTGCCAGAGTAATGTCTGAATCTTCTGGCTGAGGTTGAGTTTCAATCTTTTCACACACAGTTAATTTCAGTTCTTGGGGTTTAGTTTTAACACTAGTTTCAATGTCTTTTGGTGATGATACGTCACTGTCAATTGTTATTTCTGCCACAGGTTTTGTTGGTTGAATTTCACAAACCACCAAAGTTGGCTCTTGCGGCTCTATTTGAACACTGTCTTTGGCCGTTTCCAGTGGGGTTTCTTTCTCTTTTTCAATTTCCTTGACCTTCTCTGTTGGCATGGCTATTGTTTCTGGCTGAGGTTCACTTATAAGGTCTTGTTCTTCAGAAGGAACCCATTTTTCACCTGTTTCTTTGATCAACGGCTGTGGTTCAGGCTGTGGTTCAGGCTGTGGTTCAGGCTGTGGTTCAGGTTCTATGTCTTGGAAGCCAGAAAGCGCTTCCTCCTCACCGCGACCCTTGTGTTTGCTTGTCTTTTTGGGTTTCCTTGTCTTTTTCTTTTCTTTGGTTTTGGAGCTTTCAGTCTCATCCAGTGTTTCAGTGGTCGGAATCTGACCCTCCTCTGAAGGTAAGTCATGTTCGGCTGTTGGGCTACGTGGTTCATCAGACTCAGTAACATCCAAGACAGTGGTTTCTTCTGCCAGAGTAATATCTGAATCTTCTGGCTGAGTTTCAATCTTTTCACACACAGTTAATTTCAGTTCTTGGGGTTTCGTTTTAACACTAGTTTCAAGGTCTTTTGGTGATGATACGTCACTGTCAGTTGTTATTTCTGCCACAGGTTCTGTTGGTTGAATTTCGCAAACCACCAAAGTTGGTTCTTGGGGCTCAATTTGAACAGAATCTTTCTTGGATTCCAGTGGAGTTTCTTTTTCCTCCTCAGTTGTTTGAACGTCCTGTGAAGGTACTGTCACTGGTTCTGTCTCTGCTTCTGGTTGATCCAGTTTTTCAGTTTTGGAATAATCACTGGTAAAGATTTTCTCCACACCTTTTGTAATTTCCTGTGCTGCTACTTTCACAAGATCAGTGAAAGATGACTGTGACTCATCTTCTTTGGCCTTGAACTCTGCGCTTGGATCCTTTTTGGAGACCTCAGTCTCACTCTCTGTCAACTCTTGTGGCTGAGTTTGAGCAGTTGTATCAATATCCTTTGGTAATGGTAAATCGCTATCAATTTGTGCCTGAGGTGCTGTTGGTTGAATTTCACACACCACTAAAGTGGGCTCTTGGGGCTCAAACTGAACACTTTCTTTGGGTGTTTCCAGTGGAGTTTCTTTCTCTTTTTCAATGTGCTTGACCTGCTCTGTTGGCACAGTTATCGTTTCTGGCTGAGGTGCAGTTAAATGGTCTTGTTCTTCAGAGGGAACCCATTTTTCATCTGTTTCTTTGATCAACCCCTCAATAGAATCAGGTTTCAAGTCTTGGAAGTCAGAAGGCTCCTCCTCCTCCCCACGACCATCATCTTTTCTTGTCTTTTTGGGTCTCCTTGTCTTTTTCTTTTGTTTGGTTTTGGAGATTTCAGTCTCATCAGTGGTCGGCATTTGACCCTCCTCTGAAGGTAACTCATGCTCAGCTGTTGGGCTACGTGGTTCATCAGACTCAGTAACGTCCAAGACAGTGGTTTCTTCTGCCAGAGTAATATCTGAATCTTCTGGCTGAGTTTCAATCTTTTCACACACAGTTAATTTCAGTTCTTGGAGTTTAGTTTTAACACTAGTTTCAATGTCTTTTGGTGATGATACGTCACTGTCAATTGTTATTTCTGCCACAGGTTTTGTTGGTTGAATTTCACAAACCACCAAAGTTGGCTCTTGCGGCTCTATTTGAACACTGTCTTTGGCCGTTTCCAGTGGGGTTTCTTTCTCTTTTTCAATTTCCTTGACCTTCTCTGTTGGCATGGCTATTGTTTCTGGCTGAGGTTCACTTATAAGGTCTTGTTCTTCAGAGGGAAACCATTTTTCTTCTGTTTCTCTGATCAGCGGCTGTGTTTCAGCAAAATCAGGTTTTATTTCTTTGAAGTCAGAAGCATCTTCCTCCTCCCCACGACCATCGCCTTTGCTTGTCTTTTTCTGTTTCCTTGTCTTTTTCGTTTGTTTGGTTTTGGAAATTTCAGTCTCATCAGTGGTCTTCATTTTAACCTTCTCTGAAGGTAGCTCATGGTCGAATGTTGGACTATGTGGCTCATCAGATTCACCAATGTCCAAGACAGGGTGTTCTTCTACCAAGGTGAATTCACTGTCTTTGGACGTTTGAAGTGGAGGCATTTTCTCTCCCTCAGGAGGTTGGACATCCTGTGGCGCTATGGTGGTCATAAGCAATTTTGATTCATTTCCAACTGGTAATTTGTCACTTGTTTCATCAGTTGTATGAATTTTTGGTGTCATAATCTCAATTTTAGATTTTAAAACTGGTGATTTGAGTCCTTTAGGTTTTGTTTTGGCCAGTGTCACTTTATCAATTTCAACTTTTGATACAGTCTTTGTATGATCTTTCACATCCAGACTTCCAGCTCGAGCAAGAGAAATCTCCTTCTCTTTTGATCGGGAAATGTCCACACTTTTTACCCTTTTCAAAGTTGGTTTATCTTTTGCCTTTTCAGAAACAGTAGTCTTTTCAGTGTTTTGTGGTTTTGAACATGGCTCTGGTCTAGTCTCCTGTGACTGATCCATCTCATCTTTCTGCGTTTTTTCAACTTTTTGTGTACCTGCTTCTCGACTTGTTTGTTCTATATCTTCCTCAATTTCAACTTTTGATACAGTCTTTGTCATTGTATGATCTTTCACATCCAGACTTCCAGTTCGAGCAAGAGAAATCTCCTTCTCTTTTGATCGGGAAATGTCCACACTTTTTACCCTTTTCAAAGTTGGTTTATCTTTTGCCTTTTCAGAAACAGTAGTCTTTTCAGTGTTTTGTGGTTCTGAACATGGCTCTGGTCTAGTCTCCTGTGGCTGATCCATCTCATCTTTCTGCGTTTTTACAACTTTTTGTGTACTTGCTTCTCGACTTGTTTGTTCTATATCTTGTTTTGAAGGCTCCTCAGTAAAAATAGAAATCGCTGTTGCTACAACCTCAAATGATAATTTAGGCTCCTCTGACATATCCACTTCATCCACAAGTTCTTTATCTAGTAATGCTGTTTCTGCCTCTCTCTCATCTTTGTCACATTTGGTACTTACTAAAACTCCCATTTCACTCATAACTTGACCTGGCCTAGCTTCTACTGGGTTGACTAACTTTTGTTCTGATGGCTCTGATCTAGTCTCCTGTGGCTGATTCATCTCATCTTTGGACATTTTTGCAGCTTCCTGGGTACTTGCTTCTTCACTTGTTTTTTCTATATCTTGATTTGAAGAGTCCTCAGTGAAAATAGAAATAGCTGTTGCTACAACCTCAAAGGATAATTTAGGCTCCTCTGCCTTGTCCAGTTCATCCACAACAAGTTCTTTATCTGCTAATGCTGTTTCTGCCTCTTTCTGATCTTTGTCATATTTAGTAGTTATTAAAATATCCATTTCACTGGTAACTTGGCCTGGCTCAACTTCTGCTGGTTTCTCCTGTGGCTGATCCATCTCATCTTTGGACATTTTTGCAGCTTCCTGGGCACTTGCTTCTTCACTTGTTTTTTCGATATCTTGATTTGAAGTGTCCTCACCAAAAATAGAAATAGCTGTTGCTACAACCTCAAAGGATAATTTAGGCTCCTCTGACTTGTCCAGTTCATCCACAAGTTCTTTATCTGGTAATGCTGTTTCTGCCTCTTTCTGATCTTTGTCATATTTAGTAGTTATTAAAACGTCCATTTCACTGGTAACTTGGCCTGGCTCAAGTTCTGCTGGTTTCTCCTGTGGCTGATCCATCTCATCTTTGGACATTTTTGCAGCTTCCTGGGTACTTGCTTCTTCACTTGTTTTTTCTATATCTTGATTTGAAGAGTCCTCAGTGAAAATAGAAATAGCTGTTGCTACAACCTCAAAGGATAATTTAGGCTCCTCTGACTTGTCCGGTTCATCCACAACAGGTTCTTTATCTGGTAAGGCTGTTTCTGCCTCTTTCTGATCTTTGTCATATTTAGTAGTTATTAAAACGTCCATTTCACTGGTAACTTGGCCTGGCTCAACTTCTGCTGGTTTCTCCTGTGGCTGATCCATCTCATCTTTGGACATTTTTGCAGCTTCCTGGGTACTTGCTTCTTCACTTGTTTTTTCTATATCTTGATTTGAAGAGTCCTCAGTGAAAATAGAAATAGCTGTTGCTACAACCTCAAAGGATAATTTAGGCTCCACTGACTTGTCCAGTTCATCCACAAGTTCGTTATCTGGTAAGGCTGTTTCTGCCTCTTTCTGATCTTTGTCATATTTAGTAGTTATTAAAATGTCGATTTCACTGGTAACTTGGCCTGGCTCAACTTCTGCTGGTTTCTCCTGTGGCTGATCCATATCATCTTTGGACATTTTTGCAGCTTCCTGGGCACTTGCTTCTTGACTTGTTTTTTCGATATCTTGATTTGAAGAGTCCTCAGTGAAAATAGAAATAGCTGTTGCTACAACCTCAAAGGATAATTTAGGCTCCTCTGACTTGTCCAGTTCATCCACAAGTTCTTTATCTGGTAATGCTGTTTCTGCCTCTTTCTGATCTTTGTCATATTTAGTAGTTATTAAAACGTCCATTTCACTGGTAACTTGGCCTGGCTCAAGTTCTGCTGGTTTCTCCTGTGGCTGATCCATCTCATCTTTGGACATTTTTGCAGCTTCCTGGGTACTTGCTTCTTCACTTGTTTTTTCTATATCTTGATTTGAAGAGTCCTCAGTGAAAATAGAAATAGCTGTTGCTACAACCTCAAAGGATAATTTAGGCTCCTCTGACTTGTCCAGTTCATCCACAACAGGTTCTTTATCTGGTAATGCTGTTTCTGCCTCTTTCTGATCTTTGTCATATTTAGTAGTTATTAAAATGTCCATTTCACTGGTAACTTGGCCTGGCTCAACTTCTGCTGGTTTCTCCTGTGGCTGATCCATCTCATCTTTGGACATTTTTGCAGCTTCCTGGGCACTTGCTTCTTGACTTGTTTTTTCTATATCTTGATTTGAAGAGTCCTCAGTGAAAATAGAAATAGCTGTTGCTACAACCTCAAAGGATAATTTAGGCTCCTCTGACTTGTCCAGTTCATCCACAAGTTCTTTATCTGGTAATGCTGTTTCTGCCTCTTTCTGATCTTTGTCATATTTAGTAGTTATTAAAACGTCCATTTCACTGGTAACTTGGCCTGGCTCAACTTCTGCTGGTTTGACTACCTTTTGTTCTGATGGTAAAGCACTATCAGTCTCTGCCTGACATTTTGTTGGTTGAGGTTGATTGTCATACTCCACCAAATTCTGCTGTTGGGGCTCAATTTGAACACTGTCTTTGGCCGTTTCCAGTCGAGTTTCTTTCTCTTTTTCAATGTGCTTGACCTGCTCTGTTGGCACTGTTACCGTTTCTGGCTGAGGTTCAGTTATGTGGTCTTGTTCCTCAGAGGGAACCCGTTTTTCATCTGTTTCTTTGATCAATGGCTGTGGTTCAGTAGAATCAGGTTTTATGTATTGGAAGCCAGAAGGTGCTTCCTCCTCACCGCGATCCTTGTCTTTTCTTGTCTTTTTCTGTTTCCTTGTCTTTTTCGTTTGTTTGGTTTTGGAAATTTCAGTCTCATCAGTGGTCTTCATTTTAACCTTCTCTGAAGGTAGCTCATGGTCGAATGTTGGACTATGTGGCTCATCAGATTCACCAATGTCCAAGACAGGGTGTTCTTCTACCAAGGTGAATTCACTGTCTTTGGACGTTTGAAGTGGAGGCATTTTCTCTCCCTCAGGAGGTTGGACATCCTGTGGCGCTATGGTGGTCATAAGCAATTTTGATTCATTTCCAACTGGTAATTTGTCACTTGTTTCATCAGTTGTATGAATTTTTGGTGTCATAATCTCAATTTTAGATTTTAAAACTGGTGATTTGAGTCCTTTAGGTTTTGTTTTGGCCAGTGTCACTTTATCAATTTCAACTTTTGATACAGTCTTTGTATGTTCTTTCACATCCAGACTTCCAGCTCGAGCAAGAGAAATCTCCTTCTCTTTTGATCGGGAAATGTCCACACTTTTTACCCTTTTCAAAGTTGGTTTATCTTTTGCCTTTTCAGGAACAGTAGTCTTTTCAGTGTGTTGTGGTTTTGAACATGGCTCTGGTCTAGTCTCCTGTGGCTCATCCATCTCATCTTTCATGCTTTCTACAACTTTTTGTGTACTTGCTTCTCGACTTGTTTGTTCTATATCTTGCTCAATTTCAACTTTTGATACAGTCTTTGTCTTTGTATGTTCTTTCACATCCAGACTTCCAGCTCGAGCAAGAGAAATCCCTCTCTCTTTTGATCGGGAAATGTCCACACTTTTACCCTTTTCAAAGTTGGTTTATCTTTTGCCTTTTCAGGAACAGTAGTGTTTTCAGTGTGTTGTGGTTCTGAACATGGCTCTGGTCTGAGTCTCCTGTGGCTGATCCATCTCATCTTTCATGCGTTTTACAACTTTTTGTGTACTTGCTTCTCGACTTGTTTGTTCTATATCTTGCTTTGAAGGCTCCTCAGTAAAAATAGAAATCGCTGTTGCTACAACCTCAAATGATAATTTAGGCTCCTCTGACATATCCACTTCATCCACAAGTTCTTTATCTAGTAATGCTGTTTCTGCCTCTCTCTCATCTTTGTCACATTTGGTACTTACTAAAACTCCCATTTCACTCATAACTTGACCTGGCCTAGCTTCTACTGGGTTGACTAACTTTTGTTCTGATGGCTCTGATCTAGACTCCTGTGGCTGATTCATGTCATCTTTGGACATTTTTGCAGCTTCCTGGGTACTTGCTTCTTGACTTGTTTTTTCTATATCTTGATTTGAAGAGTCCTCAGTGAAAATAGAAATAGCTGTTGCTACAACCTCAAAGGATAATTTAGGCTCCTCTGACTTGTCCAGTTCATCCACAACAAGTTCTTTATCTGGTAATGCTGTTTCTGCCTCTTTCTGATCTTTGTCATATTTAGTAGTTATTAAAATGTCCATTTCACTGGTAACTTGGCCTGGCTCAACTTCTGCTGGTTTCTCCTGTGGCTGATCCATCTCATCTTTGGACATTTTTGCAGCTTCCTGGGCACTTGCTTCTTCACTTGTTTTTTCGATATCTTGATTTGAAGAGTCCTCACCAAAAATAGAAATAGCTGTTGCTACAACCTCAAAGGATAATTTAGGCTCCCTCTGACTTGTCCAGTTCATCCACAAGTTCTTTATCTGGTAATGCTGTTTCTGCCTCTTTCTGATCTTTGTCATATTTAGTAGTTATTAAAACGTCCATTTCACTGGTAACTTGGCCTGGCTCAAGTTCTGCTGGTTTCTCCTGTGGCTGATCCATCTCATCTTTGGACATTTTTGCAGCTTCCTGGGTACTTGCTTCTTCACTTGTTTTTTCTATATCTTGATTTGAAGAGTCCTCAGTGAAAATAGAAAATAGCTGTTGCTACAACCTCAAAGGATAATTTAGGCTCCTCTGACTTGTCCAGTTCATCCACAACAAGTTCTTTATCTGGTAATGCTGTTTCTGCCTCTTTCTCTTCTTTGTCATATTTAGTAGTTATTAAAACGTCCATTTCACTGGTAACTTGGCCTGGCTCAACTTTCTGCTGGTTTCTCCTGTGGCTGATCCATCTCATCTTTGGACATTTTTGCAGCTTCCTGGGTACTTGCTTCTTCACTTGTTTTTTCTATATCTTGATTTGAAGAGTCCTCAGTGAAAATAGAAATAGCTGTTGCTACAACCTCAAAGGATAATTTAGGCTCCATTGACTTGTCCAGTTCATCCACAAGTTCGTTATCTGGTAAGGCTGTTTCTGCCTCTTTCTGATCTTTGTCATATTTAGTAGTTATTAAAATGTCGATTTCACTGGTAACTTGGCCTGGCTCAACTTCTGCTGGTTTCTCCTGTGGCTGATCCATATCATCTTTGGACATTTTTGCAGCTTCCTGGGCACTTGCTTCTTGACTTGTTTTTTCGATATCTTGATTTGAAGAGTCCTCAGTGAAAATAGAAATAGCTGTTGCTACAACCTCAAAGGATAATTTAGGCTCCTCTGACTTGTCCAGTTCATCCACAAGTTCTTTATCTGGTAATGCTGTTTCTGCCTCTTTCTGATCTTTGTCATATTTAGTAGTTATTAAAACGTCCATTTCACTGGTAACTTGGCCTGGCTCAAGTTCTGCTGGTTTCTCCTGTGGCTGATCCATCTCATCTTTGGACATTTTTGCAGCTTCCTGGGTACTTGCTTCTTCACTTGTTTTTTCTATATCTTGATTTGAAGAGTCCTCAGTGAAAATAGAAATAGCTGTTGCTACAACCTCAAAGGATAATTTAGGCTCCTCTGACTTGTCCAGTTCATCCACAACAGGTTCTTTATCTGGTAATGCTGTTTCTGCCTCTTTCTGATCTTTGTCATATTTAGTAGTTATTAAAATGTCCATTTCACTGGTAACTTGGCCTGGCTCAACTTCTGCTGGTTTCTCCTGTGGCTGATCCATCTCATCTTTGGACATTTTTGCAGCTTCCTGGGTACTTGCTTCTTCACTTGTTTTTTCTATATCTTGATTTGAAGAGTCCTCAGTGAAAATAGAAATAGCTGTTGCTACAACCTCAAAGGATAATTTAGGCTCCTCTGACTTGTCCAGTTCATCCACAAGTTCTTTATCTGGTAATGCTGTTTCTGCCTCTTTCTGATCTTTGTCATATTTAGTAGTTATTAAAACGTCCATTTCACTGGTAACTTGGCCTGGCTCAACTTCTGCTGGTTTGACTACCTTTTGTTCTGATGGTAAAGCACTATCAGTCTCTGCCTGACATTTTGTTGGTTGATTGTCATACACCACCAAAGTCTGCTGTTGGGGCTCAATTTGAACACTGTCTTTGGCCGTTTCCAGTGGAGTTTCTTTCTCTTTTTCAATGTGCTTGTCCTGCTCTGTTGGCACAGTTACCGTTTCTGGCTGAGGTTCAGTTATGTGGTCTTGTTCCTCAGAGGGAACCCGTTTTTCATCTGTTTCTTTGATTAACGGCTGTGGTTCAGTAGAATCAGGTTTTATGTATTGGAAGCCAGAAGGTGCTTCCTCCTCACCGCGATCCATGTCTTTTCTTGTCTTTTTCTGTTTCCTTGTCTTTTTCTTTTGTTTGGTTTTGGAAATTTCAGTCTCATCAGTGGTCTTCATTTTAACCTCCTCTGAAGGTAGCTCATGGTCAAATGTTGGACTATGTGGCTCATCAGATTCACCAATGTCCAAGACAGGGTGTTCTTCTACCAAGGTGAATTCACTGTCTTTGGACGTTTGAAGTGGAGGCATTTTCTCTCCCTCAGGAGGTTGGACATCCTGTGGCGCTATGGTGGTCATAAGCAATTTTGATTCATTTCCAACTGGTAATTTGTTACTTGTTTCATCAGTTGTATAAATCTTTGGTGTCATAATCTCAATTTTAGATTTTGAAACTGGTGATTTGGGTCCTTTAGGTTTTGTTTTGGCCAGTGTCACTTTATCAATTTCAAGTTTTGATGCAGTCTTTGTATGATCTTTCACATCCAGACTTCCAGCTCGAGCAAGAGAAATCTCCTTCTCTTTTGATCGGGAAATGTCCACACTTTTTACCCTTTTCAAAGTTGGTTTATCTTTTGCCTTTTCAGGAACAGTAGTCTTTTCAGTGTTTTGTGGTTCTGAACATGGCTCTGGTCTAGTCTCCTGTGACTGATCCATCTCATCTTTCTGCATTTTTTCAACTTTTTGTGTACTTGATTCTCGACTTGTTTGTTCTATATCTTGCTCAATTTCAACCTTTGATACAGTCTTTGTCTTTGTATGATCTTTCACATCCAGACTTCCAGCTCGAGCAAGAGAAATCCCCTTCTCTTTTGATCGGGAAATGTCCACACTTTTTACCCTTTTCAAGGTTGGTTTATCTTTTGCCTTTTCAGAAACAGTAGTGTTTTCAGTGTTTTGTGGTTCTGAACATGGCTCTGGTCTAGTCTCCTGTGGCTGATCCATCTCATCTTTCTGCGTTTTTACAACTTTTTGTGTACTTGCTTCTCGACTTGTTTGTTCTATATCTTGCTTTGAAGGCTCCTCAGTAAAAATAGAAATCGCTGTTGCTACAACCTCAAATGATAATTTAGGCTCCTCTGACATATCCAGTCCATCTACAAGTTCTTTATCTAGTAATGCTGTTTCTGCCTCTCTCTCATCTTTGTCACATTTGGTACTTACTAATACTCCCATTTCACTCATAACTTGACCTGGCCTAGCTTCTACTGGGTTGACTAACTTTTGTTCTGATGGCTCTGATCTAGACTCCTGTGGCTGATTCATCTCATCTTTGGACATTTTTGCAGCTTCCTGGGTACTTGCTTCTTCACTTGTTTTTTCTATATCTTGATTTGAAGAGTCCTCAGTGAAAATAGAAATAGCTGTTGCTACAACCTCAAAGGATAATTTAGGCTCCTCTGACTTGTCCAGTTCATCCACAAGTTCTTTATCTGGTAATGCTGTTTCTGCCTCTTTCTGATCTTTGTCATATTTAGTAGTTATTAAAATGTCCATTTCACTGGTAACTTGGCCTGGCTCAACTTCTGCTGGTTTCTCCTGTGGCTGATCCATCTCATCTTTGGACATTTTTGCAGCTTCCTGGGTACTTGCTTCTTCACTTGTTTTTTCTATATCTTGATTTGAAGAGTCCTCAGTGAAAATAGAAATAGCTGTTGCTACAACCTCAAAGGATAATTTAGGCTCCTCAGACCTGTTCAGTTCATCCACAAGTTCTTTATCTGGTAATGCTGTTTCTGCCTCTCTCTCATCCTTGTCACATTTGGTACTTACTAAAACTCCCATTTCACTCATAACTTGACCTGGCCTAGCTTCTACTGGGTTGACTAACTTTTGTTCTGATGGCTCTGATCTAGTCTCCTGTAGCTGATTCATCTCATCTTTGGACATTTTTGCAGCTTCCTGGGTACGTGCTTCTTCACTTGTTTTTTCTATATCTTGATTTGAAGAGTCCTCAGTGAAAATAGAAATAGCTGTTGCTACAATCTCAAAGGATAATTTAGGCTCCTCTGACTTGTCCAGTTCATCCACAACAGGTTCTTTATCTGGTAATGCTGTTTCTGCCTCTTTCTGATCTTTGTCATATTTAGTAGTTATTAAAACGTCCATTTCACTGGTAACTTGGCCTGGCTCAACTTCTGCTGGTTTCTCCTGTGGCTGATCCATCTCATCTTTGGACATTTTTGCAGCTTCCTGGGTACTTGCTTCTTGACTTGTTTTTTCTATATCTTGATTTGAAGAGTCCTCAGTGAAAATAGAAATAGCTGTTGCTACAACCTCAAAGGATAATTTAGGCTCCTCTGACTTGTCCAGTTCATCCACAAGTTCTTTATCTGGTAATGCTGTTTCTGCCTCTTTCTGATCTTTGTCATATTTAGTAGTTATTAAAATGTCCATTTCACTGGTAACTTGGCCTGGCTCAACTTCTGCTGGTTTCTCCTGTGGCTGATCCATCTCATCTTTGGACATTTTTGCAGCTTCCTGGGTACTTGCTTCTTGACTTGTTTTTTCGATATCTTGATTTGAAGAGTCCTCAGTGAAAATAGAAATAGCTGTTGCTACAACCTCAAAGGATAATTTAGGCTCCTCTGACTTGTCCAGTTCATCCACAACAAGTTCTTTATCTGGTAATGCTGTTTCTGCCTCTTTCTCATCTTTGTCATATTTAGTAGTTATTAAAATGTCCATTTCACTGGTAACTTGGCCTGGCTCAACTTCTGCTGGTTTCTCCTGTGGCTGATCCATCTCATCTTTGGACATTTTTGCAGCTTCCTGGGTACTTGCTTCTTCACTTGTTTTTTCTATATCTTGATTTGAAGAGTCCTCAGTGAAAATAGAAATAGCTGTTGCTACAACCTCAAAGGATAATTTAGGCTCCTCTGACTTGTCCAGTTCATCCACAACAAGTTCTTTATCTGGTAATGCTGTTTCTGCCTCTTTCTGATCTTTGTCATAATTAGTAGTTATTAAAACGTCCATTTCACTGGTAACTTGGCCTGGCTCAACTTCTGCTGGTTTGACTACCTTTTGTTCTGATGGTAAAGCACTATCAGTCTCTGCCTGACATTTTGTTGGTTGATTGTCATACACCACCAAAGTCTGCTGTTGGGGCTCAATCTGAACACTGTCTTTGGCTGTTTCCAGTGGAGTTTCTTTCTCTTTTTCAATGTGCTTGACCTGCTCTGTTGGCACAGTTACCGTTTCTGGCTGAGGTTCAGTTATATGGTCTTGTTCCTCAGAGGGAACCCGTTTTTCATCTGTTTCTTTGATCAACGGCTGTGGTTCAGTAGAATCAGGTTTTATGTCTTGGAAGCCAGAAGGCGCTTCCTCCTCACCGCGATCCTTGTCTTTTCTTGTCTTTTTCTGTTTCCTTGTCTTTTCCTTTTGTTTGGTTTTGGAAATTTCAGTCTCATCAGTGGTCTTCATTTTAACCTCCTCTGAAGGTAGCTCATGGTCAAATGTTGGACTATGTGGCTCATCAGATTCACCAATGTTCAATACAGGGTGTTCTTCCACTAAGGTGAATTCACTGTCTTTGGACGTTTGAAGTGGAGGCATTTTCTCTCCCTCAGGAGGTTGGACATCCTGTGGCGCTATGGTGGTCATAAGCAATTTTGATTCATTTCCAACTGGTAATTTGTCACTTGTTTCATCAGTTGTATGAATTTTTGGTGTCATAATCTCAATTTTAGATTTTGAAACTGGTGATTTGAGTCCTTTATGTTTTGTTTTGGCCAGTGTCACTTTATCAATTTCAACTTTTGATACAGTCTTTGTATGATCTTTCACATCCAGACTTCCAGCTCGAGCAAGAGAAATCTCCTTCTCTTTTGATCGGGAAATGTCCACACTTTTTACCCTTTTCAAAGTTGGTTTATCTTTTGCCTTTTCAGGAACAGTAGTCTTTTCAGTGTGTTGTGGTTCTGAACATGGCTTTGGTCTAGTCTCCTGTGGCTGATCCATCTCATCTTTCTGCGTTTTTACAACTTTTTGTGTACTTGGTTCTCGACTTGTTTGTTCTATATCTTGCTCAATTTCAACCTTTGATACAGTCTTTGTCTTTGTATGATCTTTCATATCCAGACTTCCAGCTCGAGCAAGAGAAATCTCCTTCTCTTTTGATCGGGAAATGTCCACACTTTTTACCCTTTTCAAAGTTGGTTTATCTTTTGCCTTTTCAGGAACAGTAGTCTTTTCAGTGTGTTGTGGTTCTGAACATGGCTTTGGTCTAGTCTCCTGTGGCTGATCCATCTCATCTTTCTGCGTTTTTACAACTTTTTGTGTACTTGCTTCTCGACTTGTTTGTTCTATATCTTGCTTTGAAGGCTCCTCAGTAAAAATAGAAATCGCTGTTGCTACAACCTCAAAGGATAATTTAGGCTCCTCTGACATATCCAGTTCATCTACAAGTTCTTTATCTAGTAATGCTGTTTCTGCCTCTCTCTCATCTTTGTCACATTTGGTACTTACTAAAACTCCCATTTCACTCATAACTTGACCTGGCCTAGCTTCTACTGGGTTGACTAACTTTTGTTCTGATGGCTCTGATCTAGTCTCCTGTGGCTGATTCATCTCATCTTTGGACATTTTTGCAGCTTCCTGGGTACTTGCTTCTTGACTTGTTTTTTCGATATTTTGATTTGAAGAGTCCTCAGTGAAAATAGAAATAGCTGTTGCTACAACCTCAAAGGATAATTTAGGCTCCTCTGACTTGTCCAGTTCATCCACAACAAGTTCTTTATCTGGTAATGCTGTTTCTGTCTCTTTGTTATCTCTGCCATATTTAGTAGTTATTAAAACGTCCATTTCACTGGTAACTTGGCCTGGCTCAACTTCTGCTGGTTTCTCCTGTGGCTGATCCATCTCATCTTTGGACATTTTTGCAGCTTCCTGGGTACTTGCTTCTTCACTTGTTTTTTCTATATCTTGATTTGAAGAGTCCTCAGTGAAAATAGAAATCGCTGTTGCTACAACCTCAAAGGATAATTTAGGCTCCTTTGACTTGTCAAGTTCATCCAGAACAAGTTCTTTATCTGGTAATGCTGTTTCTGTCTCTTTGTTATCTCTGCCATATTTAGTATTCTCAAAGGATAATGTAGGCTCCTCTGACACCAGCGGGCCTTTTCTTGTTTCTTGTATAATTGTTGTTGTTTCAGGCTCATCTTGACTGGATCTACTTGTCTTCTGTTTTTGTGGTGTTGTGGTTGCTTGATTATCAGTTATGTCTATTATGTTCTCTTTTTCCAGCATACTTACCAAACGTTTTTCTTTGGGTATTTTCACTGTTGTAACTGAACTTAGTGTCTCTTCTTTCTGATTATCAGTTTGGTCAACTTCAGGGATATCCAAATCGGATGTGATATCACTTACCTGATCCTTTTCCACTTTGCTTCCCTCTTGTGGCATTTCCAAGCCATCCATTTCAGATGTTACCGTTTCTTTAACATGTATTACATCTGTTGGTGTGATTTCACTTTTGGCATTCTCTTCAATATGTACTCTTTCCTCTTCCATTAAATTATTCTCAATTTTAGGTGTTGCTTCGACATTCTTCCCCTCCATGCCTTCCACAGCTGCAGAAATGGATTCCATATTTAGCTGTTTATTGTCACTAGGTAAGTCTGAATCTTTTTGCATCTTATCTGTTGTTTGTTCATTGATATTTACTGTTACCTTTTCCTTACCCAATTCAATTTGCTCTGTTGACTGTAATTGTATCTCCTTTGGCTGTGTCTTTGTAATGTTTTCTACACCTGTCATCTCTACATCTGCCTGAGTTGAATCACTTTTAGCAGCATGCAAGTCAGAATCAATTTTTAGCGTGGAAGTTGTAATTTTAATTGTACTTACTGTGTCAGTGGATTTGTCTTGATCTGATGATACATTTTCATCTACATGCAAATCTACATGCATATCTTCAACAACATGCGCGACATCAGTGGACATTACCGTGTCTGTAATAGGCTGAGAAGTTTTACTTATAGTATGTTTGTCAGCCTTTTCAGTATCTGACGTGCAAACGTGCATCATTTCACTTTCATGCACATCTAGCAATATGTATCTCTTTTCGGTATCAAGCGATTCTTTGCAAATGTGATCAATGTAATCAGCCAAACTTGCGGACACTACATTATCGGCGGTCGATTGTGTACTTACATTTTGAGGCCGAACTTCGCTTGGACGAGCTATTTCTTCAATCTGGGGGGACAGCGTGGAAGCGGTCAACTCTATTTTAATTGTTTCTGAAGCTTCTGTTTGTAAAATGCTACTACTACTTACTTCTGGAGTAATATCTGACTTTTTAACAGCCATTTTGTCTTCTTCACTCTCTTCAACGACTGGCTTTCTAATTATGCTAATGTATTCTACTACAGTCTCCTCTGCTACAACTGCTTCTTCTTCTAAAGGCTGGCTATCACTATCCTCCATTTTAACATTTTCATACGTAATTTGGGGCTCAGCTGACAAATCGTGTTCTTTTTGCACTCTTACTTCATCAATCCAAACTATGGGCACTTTTTCTTCATCTTGACCAGGTTTTATACCAATTTCATCAACCTTCTTAGTTTGGGGAAATTCTGAACTATAATTATCTTTAACCATATCTTTGGTGTCAACAACTGAAGGCTGAATTTCTACCTTTTGAGGGATGACAACTTCTACCATCTGTGGAGCATCTGTCTGCATAGGTTTTACTTCTTGGATAACCTCTTTTCCCTCCTTAATTTCACTATCTTCCTTAACATTTTGACCAGGTTGCACAATAATTTCACATGTTTCTAATGTAACTTGAATAGAATCAGCATCACCAAGCACAACTGTTTCACTAACAGAACTAACACCATTTTGTCTAGTATCTACTTCTTGGTGTAGCACTACATCTTCGCTGGCCATCTGTGTAACTTGCTCTGGCTTTGAAACTTCTTCCATCAGATCTTTGTAGTCTTGCTGTTCGTCTGAAACAAGTCCTGGTTTATCTTCATTTCCAACTGAATCAGCAGCATCAATTGTGGATTTGGGCTGCAGGTCGACTTCGTCAAAGCTGTCAAACTTCTGCTGAATGGTTTTTGCATCTGCTACTTTGGTATCCTCAACATCTGGACCAGTTTCTTGGACGAAAGTCTGAATTTCTGCTTCTTGAATGAGTGGTTCTTCTTGAGTTGCTGGTAGGTCAATTTCTTCAGACACTGGCATCGTAATGGTATCTTTGTCTTGCATGGGCACTGCTTCACCAGTGGACTTCTTAGACAATGGAGTAATTTTAATGTCTTCTTTGTCTATTACGTCTGGTGTTGTAGAAATGTCCATCTTCTCTCCATCTCTTGGTGCTTGCTCTGGTTTTGTCTCCAAGTAATTTTGTTCGGATTCAATAGTTGTAAGTGTTTTACACTTTGCTGTAGATTCATCTTTTTGATCTTGCGTTGGCTTGGTATCTTCTGGGACCGTTTTTGGAACAGCTGAATCAGACATTTCCAGAATTATTGTCGCCACTTTGCTCTCTTCAATCTTCGCCAAAGCATCAATTTGATCCTTAACCGTCTTACAAACTGAGATATCCTTTGAAACAGGTTTCATAAGTTGAATTCCAATTTGCTTTGGTTCTACAGCTAAATCTTCCATTGGCTTGGGTATTTGCTCTTTAATAGGTTGATCTTCTGAAACTTTGTCAACAGATTTGGTTTCGGTTATGGGAAGTTCTTCAGGCATTTCCAAAACAAGTATGGCCACTTTCTTCTTTTCAGTTTCTTCAATAGGTAGGCTGACATCCATGCATACTACTGGCTTACTACATGTAACAATATTTGTGGCAGTGTCATCTTCAGTTGGCATTTTTGTTTCTTGCTGTTGCATAAGCACATCTTCAGGAACTTCTCGGAGATCTTTCGCTACTTTTGCTAGCTCTGTATCTACATTATCAGTTGCATCCATTGATTGAATAGTGTCTGGCTTGGTACTAACTTGAGGTTGGTCTTCAGATTTTGGCATTTCCAAAAGTATTGTAGCTACTTTCTTCTCTTCCTTCTCCCCAGAGCTTACAAACTCAAGTGTAGCCTCTGTAAAAACTGGCCTCATGCTTTCAATAGCAGTTTGAACTTCACCTTTTTGAGCCATGTCTGCTTCCTTACTTGGAGTTTCCGATAATTCAACTACTTCTTCTGTCGGTATATCCTGTTTTGGCTTGAAAATTGTTTCTTTTAAAATCATTTGTGGAGCAGTGCCGGGCATTTCCAAAACTACAGTAGCCAATTTGTTACACTCATCTAATGTATCTGTTGGAACGTCCATTGGAGACTCTTCTGATGAATCTTGAGACTTCATTTTCTTCCCTTTTGACTTGCGCTTTGGTGGAGACACACTTGCAGTCGTTTCAACCACAGATGGAGCCTGAATTTTAGTTTCTTCAACCTCTTTTTTGGACAGTTCTGGAGATATTTTAGATTTTTTGGGCTTTCTTTTGGGTGGCGAGATGCCACCGCTTTCTAAAGCAGTAACTTCTGTTGGAGATGTTTCAGTATTGGATTCATCTTTGGTCTCTTCTACCTCCTTTTTGGACAGTTCTGGTGAAATTTTAGGTTTGCCCTTTGGCTTTCTTTTGGTTGGTGACAAAGTGCCATTTTCATCCATAGATTTTTTGGTTGATACATCAGCAGCTACACTAGGCATTTCAATAATAGCTTCAGTTACAGGTTGAGTTGTTTGTTGTGAATCTAAATCTTGAATAGAAGAAATGGCTTGACTGTCTAGCTCGGTTGGAGATCTTTCAGTTTTGGCTTCATCCTGGCTCTTGTCTACCTCCCTTTTAGGAAGCTCTGGTGAAATTTTAGGTTTGCCCTTTGGCTTTCTTTTGGTTGGTGACAAAGTGTCTTTTTCTTCAGTAGATTTTTCAATTGATACCTCAGCACCTGTAGTAGGTTCAGTTGCAGGTTGAGTTATTTTCCCTGCATCTAAATCTTGAATTAAAGAAATGCTTTGAATGTCTAGCTCTGTGTCTTCTGGCATGTCTTTCTTAACAATTGCAGGAGATGCTTTGGGACTTTTTGGCTTCCTTTTTTCTGAAACCTCTGGAATATTTACAGACTCCGATGAAGCATACATTTCTTGTGATGTCTTTTGTTGCAACTCTGCCATCTTGGTTTTTCTTCTTGGCGCCACCAACCTGGGTTCCTCCATTGTTTCCTTTTGCTCTTGATCTACTTTAGCTTCCTCCTTTTCCAAAGGCTTGGTCTCTTCTCTGACGTCACCTATTGTCACTTCTTTAGGTGCAATTTCTGGTGAAGATTTTGACTTTTTAGACTGCTTTTTAGTAGGAGAAAGCTTAGCAATGTCTTGGACACTTTCTTCTTTGGATTTCTCAATAAAAATTTCAGATGGAGGTGTAGTTTTTGACTTTTTTCTTGCTGGTACTACCACAGCATTAGTTGTAACAGAGCTTTCAGTTTCTGGACTTTCTGACTCTTTTGCATACATTTCCATTTGTTTTGGTGGGATTTTTGGACTTTTTGGTTTGCGTTTTGATGGTACAGCATCTTCAGGAGTTGAAATGTCTGGTCTGGTCTTAACGTGCTCTTCTGTAACTACCTCATCCATTTCACCTGGAACTATGTATGACTGTGAATCGTCAAGAATAATTGTCGATATATGTTTAGTTTCCAAACTTTCTTGTTGAATTGGGAGCGGAATTTGACTTTCAATTTCCATCTGTTTTTTCTCTGGTTCCGTAGTCACCATCTTGGATCTTCTTCTCAATGGCACAGGCGTTTCTTGACTTGCAGCTTGAGTAGTCGGCTCCTCTTTAGTGTCTACAGTCATCTTCTCAACTGGTAAAGAGGTTTCCATTTCAGTTCCTGAGTCTTCCTTTATTGTCGTAACTTTCTCCCAAATCATAGACTCTTCCGTGCGCTGAGGAATATCATTTACACAGGCAACAGACTCCACTTCCATTGGTTCGATTACATTAATCTGTTTCTCGTCCTCTTCTGCAGGTTGGTTGATGGACTGTATGCTGGTTGCTGGGGTCATTTGAGAGCGCTTCTTTCGCGGAGGTGCAACTAGAGCCACTTCACTGGACATTTGGGCCACTGTAGGTTTAAATTTGGGTCTGGCATCAAGCTCCTGGAAAGAAATCAAAGAGAAAATGTATGAATGAAGTGTGCAAAATTACAAAATGATTTTTAGTTAGTACAGTTTTTATCACATGAAGAAATCATTCTGCTATGTACACTTTCTAAACTTTGTATGAATTAACAAAGAGCTTGTAGCTGCCCTATGTAACTTTTCTGGAATGTTCCACAGTATGGCATTAAACTTATCTATCCCCATGGGGACAAATAAATAAGCAAGCACATGTCATGTTACAGGTCAGATATGAGGATAAGCGTTCTGACATAGTAAGAACACATGTTTCCAAGGCAATTTGGAGCCATAAAAAGCCTAATTCTAGATATGTTTAATGCCATGCTATGAAAGGTTGAAATATAATTTGCATAGAATTAGCTAAACATAGGGAAAATAATGTAATTAAAAAAAAAAAAAAGTACCTCTTTCTTTTTGTTAAAAGTGTTCTTCTGTATCGCAGCTTTGGCCAGAGTCTCTGAGCTCTCCTGGTCCAGTTTCCCAAAGACTAAAGGAGACAGACAGTCAGAGAGGAACTGCCCGTGTGAGAGCGCCTCCTGCAGGTCGAGCTTGCATTTTTCGCCCTCCTCCAATGATTCCTAGTGGAAAAACAGTCTCTCATAAATTGGTACAAAACATACTGAAATTATAACACATTAAAAAGTTTGAGGAATGTGTTTAAAATGATGAATAACTGAACTCACTGCTGCTCACATTGGATTAAATAGTAATTATAGAATGTGGAGCGGGAACTATTAGACTGAACATCTAAATCAGGGGTCATCAAACTAAGGCTCGTGGGCCAACTCCGGCCCACCACGCCCCTTTGACCGGCCCCCCAATCCCTCTGGCCCCACTTGAACCGGCCCTATGAGCCAATCCTCAAAAGTTGCCATGGCCTATTTTTTAAAATTAATTTTTGGCAAATAATAACAGGTCTGCATCTTGTATTTTGCTGATTTTTTCCAATTCAAATTATATTTATATTATAAGTATTTATTTTTACATTTAAATAATTATATGTCATCTTTATATTTGCCACCGAATTTGCACTGAATTTTCGTCATCTGACAAGCTAAAATAATAAATGGAAAATAAAATAAATGGATTATCTGTGGTATTTCAAATTAAAACAAAGTGTGAAGTACTTAATACTTTTACAAACCACTAGTAACGATAAATATGTGCCAGGAATTCTGTGTTGATATAGTATTGTGGAGGGCCGTGCCAGGCGAGTCATTTCTACTACACAATGAGGCTGCTGGTCATTTTGGTCTGGGTCATAAAATTCTGTTATACAGTCAGGAGTGATAATGTGGCCCCCAGTGAAAAAAATTGGTGAATCGTAAAAACACAGACTGTATCTTTACCACACCCTTTAAATACATTTTTTTCGATTTATTGATTAATATTGATGCCTTAATTGTTGTAACTTTAAATGTCCTTTAAACGGGGCCTTTTCGGTCTGTAAAACACTTTAAAATTCCTTTGTTTACAAACTGACTTCTACAAATAAATTATCTTTGGCTCTCAAAAGGTGTGAATTAAACACTACAGTAGCTGACACAAAATACAGCTGCAACTATAACACCTGGTTATTAGTGATCGTGCGGAGTGTGGACAATAAATGACAATCGCAAGTAGCATTAACATGTACCTTATTGTATGATTTAAACTCACCTGTAGAGAATCACTGGACTCTGGTGCATCTCTGCTGTTCCACTTTTGGAGGTTTTGGAGACAATCTTTGAAACAGCGATCTGCGTTTGTGGAGCAAGACGACTGATGGTCTGACAGCCGTGATTTAAGACTGTAAAATACAACAAAAAAGAACAATAAACAATTCGTGAACACTGTCATGTGTTTACTGTATATAATTTAAGGCTTCTTGAAATATGTTGCAAATTAGGGCTGAAACGATTCATGGAGTTAATCGATTAAATCGATTAGAAAAATGCATCGATTTTTTTTTTTTGCCTCGATGCTTCGTTTTATTTTCATACGCTCGGCGATGGCCAGAAACTTTTGTGGTAGAGGTAAAGTTTCCACACGACCACTGCACTACACAACAGCCCCGCATCTCCCGTACGCCGCGCACTCTGCGCGTGGATTGTGTCTTGTCGCGTACACTCCGTGGACCGCGCTTCCTCCTGTGCCTCTAAACCAGAACTCACACCAGGTCTAAACCAGGTCTAAACCAGGTCTAAACCAGGTCTAAAACCAGGACTAATCCAGGTCTAAAACCAAACAAGAATTTGCAGGAGTTGGTTGCTACATTTATGTAGTTTTAAAAATCATGACAATATCAAGTAATCCAAAGTATTCAGATTACGTTTAATGGATTACGTCACAAACTACATTTTGGGGTCTGTAATCTGTAATCTGTAGGGGAACATTTTAAAAGTCACCTTCTCAACACTGATGCTACAACATCTAAACAGAACCGTACATTACATCAAGTGGAAAAGAAACCGTGAGGTGAGTCAACCTTAGCCCAGCGATAATTACGTTTTTCATGTCCAAAACACGTGTATCTGTCAGTGCAGGTGGTGTGGACTTAACATGTGCAAAGTAGACACGACAATAACAAACGATTACTCGATTATTCAAACAAAATAATCGACAGAATAATCGATTACTGTAATAATCGATAGCTGCAGCCCTATTGCAAATAAACCTGAGTAAATAACATGAGAAAAGTATGACAGATGAATATAGTTACAGCAATACAGTAAAATAATGATTAGATAAAAATAAAAAGGTGAATCTGTTCAACTTGATCATATTTTCACCATAGTTTCATAAAAAGAAATACAAGCCAGTACAATTTTGTAACTCAAATTGTATTTTTAAGCATTTGTTTCATCGTAAGGTTAATGTTTTTGTAGTAAATTCACAAGGCACACACTGAACCCCAACAGATCATTTAAGCTTATTCAGTTTTATTTCTTAACAGATTTCTATTTTTGATATTTGTATTAAACTGTGCAGATGGCTGATGGAACATATTGACCCGCTGAGGAATGCCACTGGTATGAATTCATAACAGGAAAAGTAAATTAAACGGGGAACGAGCCAGATGGGATTCAGAGAGGAGCTGGTTATGTTAAAAGACGTATACCCGCGGATACAGTTACAGTACAAAATATGGAGGGTAAATAATTTTACAGGGCATCAGATAAAACTGTATATCCTTTAATTACAATAAAACTACCTTTATTTATTACACTACAATAGTCTCAGGAACAATATATTAAAATAAGATCAACGTGAGTTCGCCAAAAACAACCATTAATTCACACATGTGGATTTTTTTAGCCTTATGGAGTAATTAAGTAGTTATTTGCAATTAGTTAGGGTTAAGTGATATGGGGATAAACTATGATCTTTCCTTGAGTTACCTCTAATGGTATATTTCACATGTGTCAAACATGCGGCCCGGGGGCCAGATCCGGCCCTCCAAGACCTTTAATCTGGCCCTCGGCTGATTTTTCTATTAAAATACTTAAAATGTTCTGATTTTTCTGTTAATTTTCTGCACCGTTTAGCATAGCAGCGTCTCCGGCGTTTCTGTACGTTGCGACTCCCACCAGAGCAGCACAAATGAAGACTTTCCTCTTTCCAAACGCTCTTAAAGGACGATCGTTTTGACTGTCGACCGTGACCCTCATCAGCAAAATGTCAAAAAATGAGAAAAGCAGATGCTGAGTTCAGGATTTCCCAAGAAAAATAGTCTAATTCTTATTTGTTGACAGAGGTGAATGGGAAATCTGTGCTCAGTGTGTTTGGAACAAGTGGCGTTGCTGGAGGAATATAATCTTAAACACCACTACGAGACACGGAGAAAAATACAATAACTTGAAGAGAGAACTGAGTTTTCTGATCCGGCCCTTTTGGGATCAAAGTAGGCTGCATACGGCCCCCGGGACCAAAATGAGTTTGACGCCCTGCTCTATTTAATGATACTAACTGGATGAATCGTCATAAAATCTACATCGTGATCTTTGCTGTAAAAATGTGACATGATTTTGAGTGCTTTTTTTCCATTAATGTTAGGGATGGTGGGTTTCAGGGTTACCGTGTCGTCAGATATCAAGACAAATGCGTTGATAACAATACTCGATACTGATATATGTATACTATATATTTGTGTGCTGGCCCATTCTCTGTGTGTTTTAATGAGTCAAAATTAAAACATGATATTAGCTGGATGTATGTTAAAAAACATGTAACAAATTATTTTACAATCAATCGATTCAAATACTGTCTGATACATTACTAAATAGTAAATACTAATAAAATACAACACTAAATACAATACTAAACACAATCAATCAATGAAACACTGTCCCACTTTAACTGTGGCTTTTAACTGTCTGTTTTAATCGTACTTAATTTGTTTATGTTGCTGTAAGGCGACTTTAGGTGTCCAGAAAGGCGCCTAATAAATAAAATGTTATTATTATTATTGGTTCTTATTTTTGTGAAGTGAAGTGACGTGAAGGTAATTTGTGATCATTACTTTAACTTTTGAGTATCCCAAAACTGACTCTTGTGAGCTCTAAGTCATGTTCTAATACTGTTCCCTCCTCAAAAACAGACCTGGAGTTGTGTTTTGTTTCATTCGCACATGTTTGATTAAACCTTTTATTTATTAGTCTGTCTACAACATTTCCAAGGCTCAAATGCTCTGTTCCACCTTGTGATGTCATGAAGCAGTAGTTTTCAAGTTAACAGCCACCATGCTGATGTTTTGTTTAGTGGGAACAGGCAATTCCAGAGCTGAAATGATCCAAATGATTCTAGTAAAGGTGTGTGGAGTTTAAAAACATAGTGGAGCACTTCCTGTATTACCATGACATGACAAGGTTTCTTATTTTAATTATATATTAATTGTTTTCTTATTTGAGAGGAGAACTGAGCCTAAATGTGCAGTTTGGTTTGTGTGTTAAACGTGTGTGAATGAAACGAAACAGAACTTCAGGTCTGTTTGTGATGAGGAAATAACATTATAGACTCTTTTAGGGCCGAAGTGATAAAAAATAAAATCTGCACGCGCCTTTTGGCAACAGAAGTGTCATTGTTCCCCATTCATTCTGATTCTTTCAGGCTGAACACGGACAGAAGACAACGGAGATAAAAACATTTCCAGCACCAAAACGTCTGGTTGTTCTGTGTGTGTTTGTCAGACTCAATATTCTACCGTCGGACTAAAGTTTTAAAGTTTTACTCACTGATCGCACAAGGACCTGGCAGTCGGACACCGTTTGTCAAAATCAGCCTGTTGAGGAAATATTCACGATCTTTTGACGATAATCCTTTCGCAGAGTTTGACAAGATGCTGAGATCTGCCGTACTTCTGTTGCCAAAATGCGTTCGCAACCGAGCCTACGTCACCACTGTTTACTCACACTAAAAGGGTCTATGACACACTGTACAGCAGAAAATAGCGTAATCGGGGCCCCTTAATGCAGCAGTAAAGTTTTAGTTTTAGTTTATTTACCTGTCGTGTTGCTGGGACAGAGACTTGACCGGTGTGGTCACGTCTGTGGGGAGCTCCTCTGTCTGTGGAGCCGAGGCCACCTCCTGCAGCAGCTCATCCAGCTTCACTCTCAAACCCTCCAGGGACTTCTCACAGTTCTGAAGAAAAACAAACCATTAGTCATCACAAAACTATTACGAGTGGGTGATTAAAGGGGAGGGTTTGTGTTTGTACAATTAAATATTTTGGGGACTTTCTGCACTGCGTTGATTATGCTGCAAACCGGGTCACGTTTCTCTTCTCAGAAGGTCCTGTATCTGATTTTCTCCTCAGCGTATTTGGACAAACTTTGCCCCCTGTACAAATATGTTGAATAAGCAGCTCTTGAGCTCCTGCTGTCTGCATCCAATCAGAAAGCATTTTATTTTTCCATAATCAGGAATATTAGCATGCTATTTGCTGCTGGTTTTACTGTTATGGCAAAACTCCACTCTGGTCTGTTGTGAAAAGTGCTGATAAACTCATTCCAGTGGATAATTAAGACGCTCTGAACGCAAACGGTAAGTAACGTTGGACCACTGCAAACTGTTTAAAATGATCTACGGTAGTTCTGTTTTTCGTGATTTTAAGACAGTAAAAATCAAGTACAGGAACTAAAAGTATAAAGGTATAAGTAAAATGCTGCGCAACAAAACTTTGAGACAGAATCACGACTTCTTTGTTTGTAAAGAGAAATGTTATGGCCATAGGTGTGTATTTTCGACCAAATATAAAGCTCTGGAAAAAAAAAAAAAGAGGCCAGTGCATTTTTTTTTCTGAAATCAGTGTCTCTACATGTGTGACGGCCGTTTTATTCCCGCGTCTGTTGAATTCAACATAAACACCTAATCACCTGAACCAAATCTGATTTAAGGAGGAAAAGTAGAAAAACCACTGCTGTGTTCATCATTATTATTATTATTATTCCACCAAATACCGTTTCTGAACTCTTCCAAAGTTCAAACATTAGTCTTGCGTTGTTTTAAAATGAATATGATCTTGTTTTCTTTGCATTATTTGAGGTCTGAAAACATTTAATCTTTTTCGTTATTTTGACCATTTGTCATTTTCTGCACATAAACGCTCTAAATGACAACGTTTTTATTTGGAATTTGGGAGAAATGTTGTCAGTAGTTTATGGAATGAAACAAAAATGTTCATTTTACTCAAACACGAACCTATAAGTAGTAAAATCAGTGAAACTGATCATTTTGCAGTGGCCTCTTATTTTTTTTTCCAGAGCTGTACATATAAATGTTTTAATCACAGTGTATTTAGTGAGCAATATAAATACACTACCAGTCACGTTTGTACTCATCCTCTCATTTTCTGTGTTTACTACTTTCTGCATTTGATATACATACAGAAAACATTAAATATATGAAGTAAGACATATGGAATTGTGTTGCAAAGAGAAAAAAAGTTAAATTGTTAAAAATATTTAGTATTGCTTAAGTCTTGCTTCATAAATTTAATGTCTTTCATATGAATATAAAATGTAGAAAGTCATAAGAAAAAAGGGAAAAAAAACACACTGAATGAGAGTGTGTCCAAACGTTTGAGTAAAAATGGTTTGAATAAGTTGGAACCTTGAGGCTGTTCCAGTGCTGCTGCAGTTGGCTGATGTTGTTTTGCGGTTGGCTGTAGCTCAGAGCCTGGTCCAGAGACCGGAGCTCCCACTGCAGAGCCGAGGCCCTCTCCTTCAGCCCCTCCGCCCTCTGCCCCGCCTGCCGCTCCAGCTCCTGCACGCCCGCCTCGCAGGAAGTCAGGTGCCGCTTCACTTCCTGTTCGGAGGTCGCGCAGAGGTCGTGAAGATGGCTGACGTCCAGATTGAGAGCGTCTCGTCCTCCGGGGGTGCACAGGTTTAACAGTCCGTCTCTGGCCTCGTCCAAGTCCAGCATCTCCCTCTGCTCCCTGTGCACCGTCTGCATCAGCGCCTGGAATAAACAAACAAATAAACAAACAAACAAACAAACAAATAAATAATAAATGACACATATATTTTTATAAATCAATGTGGCAATTGAACTATGTGTGGGTCAATGAGCTAAAATATAAAAAATATTAGTTTCTATTGAACTTTTTCAAATTTTTACAGTGTCAGGTGCATAAATCTGTGTTTAACATTTATATTTAAAGTATTTTTAGTGTAAAATGTCATGTGGTGCGACTGAGAATAACCTTAAAATAGTTTTATTGTCTAAAACCTGGTTTGGATTTTAATCTAAGTTCTGAGTAATATGAAGTGTATAGAAACAAACTGTTGCGTTTCTTTAGATTTTTAATGCACATTGATATTTTCTTTCGCTCCAATATGACAGTCGCCTGCTTGTGTTTAATGAACAAACTACTGCCCTGGAAAATACTGAAAATGAAGAAAAATCCCTAAAGAACCGTTCACCCAAGTCGACTTTGTTATTAAAACTCCGGCCACAGAATTCCTGCTGTTATTAGTCGCACCACATGATGCCGGATTACATCTCGGACCTCATCCAAATCTACACTCCGGCGCTCTGAGGTCTGAGGGCAGCTCCAGCTCGTGGTGCCTAAGACCAGACTTAAATCCAGAGGGGACAGAGCTTTTTCTGTGGTTGGTCCTAAACTATGGAAGGCCCTGCCCCCCCCACGTCCGAGCAGCTCCCACAGTGGAGTGTTTTAAGTCTCGTCTTAAGACCCACTTTTAATCTCTGGCTTTTAACACCGTGGGAGTTGTGTGGTCCTTTGTGTCTTTTATTGTATTCTAGTTTTTTTTTTTATTTTATTGTTCTTAGAGTATTTATTTTTTATTATTTTTTATTTTTTTAGTGTTTTTATTTTTTAGTGTTTTTATTATTTTATGGTATATTTATTTGTATGCACTCTGGTAGGGCATTTGATTACTTGTTTATTTTAAACAGTTTCTGTGGTTATTTGTTTATTTTAAATGATGGTTTTGTGCAGCACTTTGAAAACGCTTTCAGTTTATGAAATGTGCTGTATAAATAAAGTGGATTGGATTGGATGCACGGTCGCACCACATGACATTTTAACACTTTAAGTACAAAAAAACATGCAGAATAACTCAGGATTTATGAAAAAAATATTTGGTTCCATGGAGGTCAGAGGTGCTACAGAAATGTGCTGAATTATTATGAAGTTTGAACCTTTTTAACTGAGGAAACTGCAGTTGGACAGCGTCACGTCACTGACTCATGTATAGAAATAAACAAATCTGTAACTCACTTCTTAACGTAAATAATAAAAGTACATTTTAAAGTAGATGTTTGTTTAAGCTTTGGTTAATGATTTTGAAAAACAAAAATTAACTTTAAAGGAGCACCATGTAACTTTTCTGATGTAAGGATCACCACATGAGTTCTACAGTGTACAGGGTTCCTATAGATTTCTTCAAGTTAAATGTCTTAAAAGTTGATACTTATTTCACGCTCTATTTCATAGAACTACCAGCAAAGAAAAATTTAATTCTTGAATCTCTTGAACATTTATTTCTCAACCAAAGGAATTTGGAGAGTAGAGACTCCAGCATGAAATGTGTCGCTCAGTAACGTAAAACCAACGCTAAAAAACAACATACGGCGATACTCAAACTTTGTGTTGTGCTGCGATTGTCTTTGATTTTACTCTTTTGTTCAGCTTGTCGCTTGTGGTTCTGTACTGTGAGATCTTCAGTGACGTGTTTGGAAGATTTTAGCCCTGCTGTGTTCTCAATTATTTTTTCTGCCGCTCTTTATTTAGGCAACGTTATTTAACCAAATAACGATGTTTGACAGATTAAACTTTGGTAGAGAAATTCGATACGGAGAAGTTACGAACTGCACAAATTTTAAGACCCAGTTATAAAAATTCAAGACTTTTTCCCAGTCTTTTTAAGGTTTTATTTCAATATTCATAAATTCATAAATTCAATGCTTTTAAGACTTTTTAAGACAGTGTAGGAACCCTGAGTGTGGCATTAAACTTTTCGGTGATTAGAATTCAAACCACCAACTATGAAACATTCCAGGCAAAGCAGCACCATCTCCATGAGGTTATTTGATTACTTAAGGTCAGAAGGCTGTTAATTACAAACCCTGAACCATTCTAATAAACTATTTGTTCAGTATGGATTAACCCTTTGCTCATGCTTTGATGCGGCTAATCAAAGTGTAGTAATTATGTTGTGTTTTCTTTACCTTGAGTGTGTTGATGGCGCTGTGGAGTCCCGGTTTGTCTTTAGGGGCCGGTCCCAGAGCTTTGACCTGCTCTCGGAGCCAGTCCTGCGCTGCCTCGTGCTGCTCCATCAGCTGAGCGCACTGACGCTCGGCTAAGATCCCGTCCTCCAGGGAGCTCAGGGCCTCCTAACACACGCACAGGTTTATTCGGTCAGTCCTAAGTCATGGTTATGAGATTAACAAAAAGAAAACCACCATCTCAACCAGGTTTACCATGTATATAACTCCAATTTCTGCTTGTCTCCATAAGGATGTTGCTTTAAGAGTCACGCGTCATGCCTCATCTGAACTCACCGTGAGCTTTTTGAGCAGGTCGGGGATGCACTGCTCCATCTCGTCCCAGTTTGAGGAGGTCCAGCTCGGGTCCTGGGTCAACTCTGCCAACTCTGCAGCCTAAAAAGAGCAAACAACTGTGATGAATTGGCCGTTACAATGTTAGCAAACAAGAGGACCGTGCTTTCTCCAATGCATTTTCACTGGGGGAGTTAGCATGAGTAGGAAACAAACGAAAAATCGGAAAAAATACGACAAAAATGGGTTTTGACGACTTGACCGCACAAGTCCACACATCAGGGCCTTGTTAGAAAACATTACCACACGTAGAAGTGCTTAGTGTAGTGGACTGAATTAACAATTAGCACCAAAGTAACCATAACATTTCTTAAATCTAACATTATGCTGGACAAATCCCCTCAAAAATAAAGCAAGTCACAACTGTTAAAGAATTTTTAAAAAAAGAGGTTTTATTTCATCAAGCACCACAAATCCTACTTAAATAACTTTATAAATAGGGGCTGGAAATAAGATACTAAGACTAAGACTGAGACTAAGATACTTATTTCTATATATCTGATACTGTGCTCTTATTTATATGTATCTGAACAGTCTTTATCCCTTATATCTGAGTGACATCTGCGTTTACCTCTCTGCGTGTGTCTCTGAGCAGTGGAGCTAGCGCCGTGGTCTGGTCGATCATGTTCCTGGTCTGGTCGGCGGTCTGTCTCCTCTCTCCGAGTCCGGGCCAGGGGAAAACCCGAGGGAGGTCCGAGGTTCGGGTCTGCAGCTCCGAGAGGCGAGACGAGAGCTGAGAGAGCTGCTGCCGACAGGAGGCCAGACGCTCCAGCAGCCCCTGCAGAGAACTGGAGAGGGGGAGACAAGAGAGTGAAGTTAAAAAGAAAAAGGGGTAAAATAGTTATGTTATGTTATGTTTATCTTCAGTGAGCAGAAAGGAAATATTAGGCATTTAGTATAAATATTACATCTGGCACAAAGTCTATTTATCAATACAGAAAAACAAAAACGTGGGTGTTTGCTGCAGGTTTTCTAATCAGTGGAAACAGGTAGACGATGCTCTTGGAAAAAGGTTCAAAACTTTAGATAAAACAAAGTCCAGACACTCCAGAAACGTCAAAATGGAAAAAGGAAAAGTATAGTTAAAAGTAGGGTTGATCCGATCTGATCACGTGACTGCAGACTCGATCCGGACTCGGACGTTATGTTGTGATTGTGTATCAGATAAATAATATATGTATATTTATTATTCTTATTATTTTAATCATATTTACAACGTATGGGCTATTAGCCCCTCCTGTGGGCTCACCACCTGCAGAGGGGCTCATAGGGGGGTCAGGGGCTATGAGGATTGGGCAGCAAACTGCCCCCACGACCCAGCTGCATTAAGAGGAAGAAGATGGATGGATGGATGGGCTATTAGTGATTAAAATCTCCTCCTGCTCCTGTACGCCACACGCTAAATCAGAACTAAAACCAGTACTAAACCAGGACTAACAGGCTCAACCCTTGTTCCTTTACTTTGATGTGAAAAGTTGCACTTTTAATTTGGCTTTGTCTGGATTTTTTAAAATATAATATGAAATAGTTTCAAAACAGTGTGACAGTGTTTACACTGTTACACTGTTTTGAAACTATTTCAGTTTGTTCCATGTTAATAATATCAGAGCCACTGGTGAAAAAAATAAAAATAAGGGACATCCTGCATCTTATTCTTTGCTCTTAGTTCTTTTCATAATGTTTTATAAAAGTATCGGATCGGGACTCGGTATCGGCAGATACTCAAAATCAAATGACTCGGACTCAGGGGCAAAAAAACGTGCTCAGGACATCCCCAGTTAAAAGGCCTTTATTATTTAAAGGGCCAAACCAACATGTTTCGACCATGACCGGTCTTCATCAGGACTTTTTCTATCTTTTACTTTTCTGGAGCGCCTGGATTTCGTTTCTTATGTTTATCAATAATTATATCCCAAACTAATCTGTAGTTTTGGAGTAAAAGAAGAAAAACTGACACTCTTACTCGTTCACACAAATAGTCACTATTTTATACATCAAGGCAAAGGGTAGAGTTCAGTTTATTAGCTGGACAAGAGTTTTAGGTAGAAAACGTTTTGCCGCTGATCCCAGCTGCTTCTTCAGTTCTGGTCAGATGCTGAAGGACACTGACTTAAATAATGTGCCTGTAAGAGGGAGGAGTTACCGAGGAGATAATCACTCTGAAACTAACCCTACTTGTTTACAGTTTCTGTTGTTCGCTCGGCCTATTGCCATAGACTTGAGAGAGGGGCATTGGCATCATCAAACGGGGCCATAATGAGTGTTTTCACACCTCTGGGACTGACCTGGCTACTCCTATTGTTTTCTTAATTAATACACAACAAATTCATATAAAGGGTACAGGGAGGGTAGGTATGAAAGCCTTAGGTAAACCTGACTGTGTTTTATACCTGTGGTTTTGCTCTGCTGTCTGCAGCACCTTCCTCCACATCTCCTCCGTGTCTCTCACTCTCTTCTGGACCTCGTGTTTCTGGTCCGGGTCCAGATCCGGGTTTTCGCTCAGACTCTGGGCTCGTCTCTTCAGCTCCACCATCTGACTGTCCCCGTTCAGTCTGCAGCCCAGCACCATCTGAGGAAGAGAAACAAGCAGATAAGAACTTAATATTTAGATGAACCGCGATCAACAAATCATTTTAAGATTAAATAAAATATCTTAGAGAATCAATTCACAATTCTGGAAAGCTTTCTTTTAACACTGAACATAAAAGATAGAATAGCAACGGACTGGAAATGGCCACAAATTGTAAAAGCTGCATTAATTTAGGTCATAAAAACCTTCTCTCCATACTATAAACATTATAAACACAGTATTTTATTCTGTAAAAATGGTAACCGCTGTAGTTTGGATCTCTATATTCAGCTTTCATAATTGCACACTGTGAATTTAATCTTGTTTTTCTTACTTTATTGCAAATCGACTCAAAATAACAGATATTCTACGCACTTGTGCAGTGTTGAGTCTCTGCTCTATCTCCGCCTGTGTGCCTGTAGCTCCAGTTCCCTTCTCCTCCTGTTGCCGTCGCAGATCCTGTACCCAGGATTCGGTGTCCGTGGCCTGGGCTCTGAAGGCGTCCATCTCCCTGTGGACGGTGTACTGGTCCTGGGCTCTCTGCAGCATCTCCTCGGCCTTGTGCAGGACGTCCCTCCACTCGTACTCAGCCTCGGTCAGCACCTGGTCCGCCTGGTGCCTCGTGTCCTCGTCCACGTCGTCACGGTCCAACAGACTCTGGGTTTGTCTCCTCAGATCGGAGAGTTTAGAGTCGCCTTCGGCTTTGGAGCTCAGGATCGTCTAAAAACAAAAACACGGCTTTAATATTTGAGCAACAGATCTCTCCTTTATGGTTAGCAGTACGAGCCTCAACTCACAATCCTACGTCACCATTTTGCAGTACCGTATTTTTTGTATAAGTCGCACCAGCCAAAAAATGCATAATAAAGAAGAAAAAACATGTATAAGTCGCACTGGACTATAAGTCGCACTTTTTGGGGTAAATTTATTTTATAAAATCAGAGACCAACAACCGAAATTTCATCTTTAAAGGCAAGTTATAGAAGTTATAGTAATAAAAACCCAATAGAGAAGAATTCGTGTATCGTTCGTTCATTCATTTTTCATTATAGAACTAAAAATAAGAAAACAAAAAAACAACTCTTTTCTTTATTATTTGTCTGTAAATCCAAAATGAAAAAACAGATAATGATTTGTTTTTTACATATACGAGTCATATATTTGGTCTATTGGCTCAGTGTGAAAAATGTAATATATAAGTGGCAGGAAACACCAAAACCCTGAAAAAAAAGTGTGACTTACAGTCCAAAAAATACGGTAGTTTCACGAGCGAAATGCAAGCTGCTGGTTTTATGAAAGGGGAGTGACTGAGAGCGTCAAAAACAAAACTGAAACTAAACACTTTTTGAAAACAATAAAAGGGAACATGGTGATCCAAATATGTTAATGTGTTAACAATTAAAACCCCATAGACGTGTAATGCCCCTTCTATATCGAGCAGGTCCTTTAAAACAGCGGTTCTTCAATGGTCAAATATGTCACCATGTTTAACAAAATTACAGTTGTAAATCGCACGGTTGTTGGTTTATTTTTTTGGTTTCACTCTTCAGATGAGCCGTCTGAAATGAATTGTATTTGGGTCGGTGACATGACGCCTAAATATTCTGTCCAATTGCACTTTCCTCGGTTAAAATGGTTCAAATTTGATAATAATTCACCACATTTCTGTCGCATTCTGTAGCCAGTCTGAAGCTGTCTGCAGATCTGCACAGTTTCTCTCGAAATTTGAAACAATTTATTCTTGAAAAGCAACTGTGTCAGCATCAGTCCTGTTAAATCGGTAACTTTCTTATTCTGTGGTTTACAGTGTTACTGTTGGAGCGTTTGTAAATATTTTAATGTTTTGTTTTGGTTTTGTTTTGTTTTTTTTTTATAATATGTTTGTAGGATTTTAAATTGTTTTATAGAATGTTGTGCTATTTGTAGCATGTTACTTTTAGTGCGCACCTGCCCAGGGACTGCGGATGGAAAATAGCTTTTTTGCTAATTCTGGTGCAAAACATCTCCTCTTTTCTGAGATGAATGTGTTTGTACATGGTCCCTGACAAATAAATAATAAACTAAACTAAACTAAACATTTATTCTGCATGTTTTTTGTACTTAAAGTGTTAAAATGTCAATGCAGCCGTGCATCATGTGGTGCGACTAATAACAGCAGGAGTTTTAATAACAGACAAAGTCGACTTGGGTGAACGGTTCTTTAGGCGTTTTTCTTCATTTTCAGCATTTTCCAGGGCAGTAGTTTGTTCATTAAACACAAGCAGGCGACTGTCATATTGGAGCAAAAGAAAATATCAATATGCACTAAAAATCTAAAGAAACGCAACAGTTTGTTTCTATACACTTCATATTATTCAGAACTTGGATTAAAATCTCAACCATGTTTTAGAAAATAAAACAATTTAAAGGTTATTCTCGGTCGCACCACATGACATTTTACACTAAAAATGCTGAATCTAAATGTTAAACACAGATTTATGCACCTGACACTGGAAATATTTGAAAAAGTTCAATAGAAACTAATATTTTTTATATTTTAAAACTTGCCTGTTGAAAATCCTTACACGTCATTGACCCGTATAATGAACGTGCTGGTGTCAGATGCACCTTTGTGTGATTGTTGCTGTTCCCTGTAGATTATTTGACATTAACCTGCCAAATGTTCATTAATTCATGCAGTCCCCTTTATAAATAAATAAATAAAATGTTATCCAGTCTGTATTTCCCACCTGTGCAGTGCTGATGGTCTGCCCTGGCTCTGCGTTCACGCCCGCGCTCTTCACCCCGTCCCGTTTCTCCTGGACCCAGGCGGCGGTCTCCTCTCTGGTTCGGTTGTACTCCTTCATCAGGTTCTCCAGGCCGCACTGCCGCTCGGACTGACCCAGGATCTGCCTCACGTCCTGGAGCAGCTCCGCCCACTGCCCGTCCACCCGCTCCACCGCCCTGGAGGCGTCCGATTTGGTTTGTTCGTCCATGTCCGGGCGTAAACTCTGGCCTCGCCTCTTCAGCTCCTGGAGTTTGGCGTCTCCTTCGGCTTTGGAGCTCAGAATGGCCTGGGGGAAAATCAAATGGTGCATATAAGCTTGGGCTTTATGGGTCCAACTACAGCGTTAGTCAGAAAACAGGGGGCTTATTATCTATTTTATCGATTTCTCATTTATAAAGAAGCATTTTATGGAGCTAAATTATTCCTTGACAGTGAGAAAGATGTTAGAATGCACTGAAAACAGACAGAAATAAATTAAATCCGTAATAAGTACAGTTTTGTTTTGATTTCTAATACAATTAAGTCAGAATCTTTCAATGACGACATGGCTCAACCAGTTCAGAAACGATATACAATTTATATAATAGTTGTTCTTCAGTTTTATGCAACTTCAAGTGTCTAAAACGTTGTCTTTTTACCTGAGCCGTGTGCAGTCTGTCCTCCGCTGTGGGCTGCTCCTTCACAGAGGCCAGTTTCTGCTGAAGATCTTCGAGGAACAAACTGGTTTTCTCTTTCTGGGAGTCAAACTCTTTCAGCTACAAGAACATAAATGATAATAATAATAATAATAAATAATATGCAGCATTAATAAACACCTTCTGTTCAGCTCAGTAGGAATATTTGATTTTTATTGAGCCAAGAAAACAAGATCTGCTTGTCTCCCTCATCACCCATTTCCTGTTGATCTCCGCTCTACCTCCTCTCACCTATTTCCTCCTTTCCTCCTCCTTCCTCACCTGTTTCCTCCTGCTCTCCTCATCTCCTTCTTCCTCACCTGTTTTCTCCTCTCCTCCTCCTTCCTCACCTGTTTCCTCCTGCTCTCCTCATCTCCTTCTTCCTCACCCGTTTCCTCCTCCTCCTCTCCTCCTTCTTCCTCACCTGTTTCCTCCTGCGCCCCTCATCTCCTTCTTCCTCACCTGTTTTCTCCTCCTCCTCCTTCCTCACCTGTTTCCTCCTGCTCTCCTCCTTCTTCCTCACCTGTTTCCTCCTCCTCTCCTCCTCCTTCCTCACCTGTTTCCTCCTCCTCTCCTCCTTCTTCCTCACATGTTTCCTCCTCCTCTCCTCCTTCCTCACCTGTTTCCTCCTGCTCTCCTCCTCCTTCCTCACCTGTTTCCTCCTGCTCTCCTCCTCCTCTTCCTTCCTCACCTGTTTCCTCCTCCTCTCCTCCTCCTTCCTCACCTGTTTCCTCCTCCTCTCCTCCTCCTTCCTCCTTCCTCACCTGTTTCCTCTTGCTCTCCCCCTCCTCTCCTTCCTCACGCTCTCCTCCTCCTCTCGATCCTGCTCCTTTGCTGTGCTCTTTCCTTTTCTGCTCCCGTCTTCTTCTCACCTGTTTCCTCTTGCTCTTTTCCTCCTCTGCCCCTTTTCATTTCACCTGTTTCCTTCTCCTCTCCTTCCTCATGTTTTCTCTTGCTCTCCACCTCCTCTTTCTCACCTGTTTCCTCTTGCTCTTTTCCTCCTCTCCCCCTCCCCTCTTCATCTTATCTGTTTCCTCCTCCACCTCCTTCCTCCTCCTCCTTCCTCCCCTGTTGCCTCTTGATCTCTTCCTCCTCTCCTCTCCTCCTCACCTGTTTCTCTCCCTCTCCTCCTCTCCTTCCTCACCTGTTTCCTCCTCCTCTCCTCCTCACCTGTTTCTCTTGCTCTCCTCCTCTCCTTCCTCACCTGTTTCCTCCTCCTCTCCTCCTCCTCTCCTCCTTCCTCACCTGTTTCCTCCTGCTCTCCTCCTCCTCTCCTCCTTCCTCACCTGTTTCCTCCTGCTCTCCTCCTCCTCTCCTCCTTCCTCACCTGTTTCCTCCTGCTCTCCTCCTCCTCTCGGGCCTGCTCCTCAGCTGTGCTCTGGACTTGTTTGGCGTTCTGGAGCAGGTTCCTCCACTGTTCCTCTGTGTCTTTGACCGTTTGCTGCAGCTGCTGCCGGCGGCCGTCGCTCAGGTCTCTGTGGTCACTCAGAGTCTGGCCTCGTCTCCTCAGGTTATTCACTTTACAGTCGCCATCGGGTTTGGAGCTCAGCACAGCCTAAAAATACAAAAAAAATTACGATTAGAGACGTAACAAAATGTAAAAGTGTAAAATTTTTCGAATTCTTTTCTTTTGCCTCTTCATTTTTATCACTTCTATTACTAATACAACATGCAGTGCAGAAAAATATCACACTAAAGTCATAACTAAAATGTTAAAAGATCGATCTTTGCCCATCCTTACCTTAAATATACATTACCAGTGAAAAGTTTGGACACACCTTCTCATTAATGTTTTTTTCCTTTATTTTTAATACTTTCTAAATTTTTTTGACATGACATATATGAAGCAAGATATATGGAACTATGTAGTAAAGAAAAAAAGTTAAACGACTCAACTAAATGTTTTATATATTTTATTTTCAAATCCTCAAAGTATCCACCCTTTGTTTTGCCGACAGAGCTGCAAACTCTTAGCCTCCTGACGAGGTTTTGTTTTCACTTCACTCATGTCTGGGTCAAGGAACTCCAATTGTCAAAAGCAAAGATCCAAATAAACGGTGGCTAATAAGCAAATAAATAAAATCTAAAATAACAAGTTGGCTTTTTACAATTTCATATGTCCCATTTTGCCGTCAGTGATAATCTACAGTGTTAATAATTATGGAAATAAAGAAACATACTGTATTTTTTAGACTATAAGTCACACGTTTTTTTCAGGGTTTGGGTGGTTCCTGCGACTTATACTCAGGTGCGACTTAGTCCAGTCCATAGACCAAATACATGAATCGTATGTATGAATCAAAAATGAAAAAACAGATCATTATCTGTTTTTTCATTTTGGTTTTAGAAACAAATAATAAAGAAAAGAGTTTTTTCGTTTTCTTATTTTTGGTTCTATATTGAAAAACGAATGAACAAATGATACACAGATTCTCGTCTATTGGGTTGTTTATATTACTATAACTTCTATAACTCACCTTTCAAGATGAAATGTCAGTTCTTGGTCTCTGATTTTATAAACTAAATTTACCCCAAAAAGTGTGACTTATAGTCCAGTGCGACTTATACATGTTTTTTCACCTTCATTATGCATTTTTTGGCTGGTGCGACTTATAGTGATAGAAAAATACGCACTATAAGTATTTTAAGTTGATAAACTTATAAGTCACAATCTTCCAGAACTTAAAAGGTCGGACTTGCTACTTGTACTTTTGAAAACAGCTGAATTAAAAGTGTTCACTTAGCTTAACTCAAATATTTGCAGTTTACATGATTCATAGTTTTCTGTTAAGGTAACTCCATTTTTTTTCATTTATTATGAAGTAAAATTGGGAGTTTTCAAACCACTGCACTTATTTGGTGAAGCGCTTTGAAACTGTATTGCATTTTTATACACTTATACACTTTTATACACTTATACATGTTTTTTTCTTCTTCATTATGCATTTTTTTGGCTGGTGCAACTTATAGTCCGAAAAATATGGTACATGAAAAAGTATGTCCAAAGTAGTATGTAACTGTATATTTTGTCAAACCCCTTTCTTATTTATTTATTTGTTTATTTCATTCATAAAGTATAAAAAGAGATTTACAGTGTCCCAATATCAAACATACAAGAAATGAATGAAAAGGAGCAGAAAGAAGAGTCACCTTACGTTATTTGGCCCCATTTTCCCTTTTCTAGACAATCAACACGGATAATTGCTGTGACACTTCCTTCGTACCTGTGCGGTCTCGATCCTGTGGCTGGGCGGGGCCTGTCCTCCCGCACTGTGCAGAAGCTGTTGTCTCTCCCTGATCCAGCTCTGGGTGCTCTGACTCTGGTTTTCGAAGTCGTCGGACAGACTCTTGAGTTCAGCCTGAGCGGCCGCCTGCAGCACCGTCCTCCACTGCTGCTCCGAGTCCGGGACCATCCGCTCCGCCTCGGCCCTCAGGGGCAGGTCCAGGTCCGGGCTCTGGACCAGACTCTGGGCCTGTCTGCTCAGATCGCGGAGCTTTGAGTCGCCTTCGGGTTTGGAGTTCAGAACAGACTGGAGACATGGACAACGTACAGTTTCAACTAAGCAGTCTTAAATAACATCAATCAAACTTTATTTATAGAGCGCTTCTCATACAAAAAATGCAACACAAAGAGCTTTACAGTGATTAAAAAAAGAGCAATCCCATATTCCACCCCTCCCTCCCACAAATAATCCCACATAAAGCTGAAGTGAGGTGAATCTATCTGTGACATAACTCTGTTTTTTACGACTAACTGAATCAGGAAACTATGAGATTACTGTGACAGACTATCTTTCATGGAGGAGGTGAGTCCATCCTCACCTCCTCCATCACCGTGTGGTGCTGGAGCCACCATCAGGGACAAACAGAGACTGCAGATTGTTGTGCTCTGCTCAGAAGGTGATCGGTTGTAGACTCCAGATACACCTCCAGGACTCGGACACGTGCAGGTCGGACCTGACCCTTCTCACCCTGGTCACGGACCTTTGGACCTGCTCCCCTCGGGCAGGAGGCTACGGACCATTCGGACCAGAAGCTCTCGCCATAAAAACTAATTAATCATTAATAATAACACTCAGACTGTTCCCACCCCTCACTCTGTTTCAGTCACATGACCCTGTGCTGTATTTCTGCACCTGTCTATTTGCACTGATCATCACCTGCACTGTTATAATCTTGTAAATTTGTACATTTTTGTGTTATATTATAGTTTATTGTTCTCTACTTTATTTTATTCTATTTTATTTGTTGCCTGTTTAGTGTTTGTCTAGGTTTCGCTCCAAGTACCGCAGCAATTTCCTCATGTTGTGAACCTGTTCACTCATATGGCAATAAAACCTTTCTGATTTCTGATCACTCTTTCTCGATACTAACTACAATAACTACAACTAACTACTAAAGAGAAAAAAGAAAATGGAGAAAGAACAAAAATGAGGAACGCTTCACAAATTTGCATTACATTAAAGTTATTGTATACAATGTTTGAGCTTATTGTTGACAGTGAATCAGTCACTAGAGCTGCAACTTAATGATTATTTTAGTAATTGACAAGTCAAACATAATTTATTGATTAGTCAAAAAATTATTTGTGTTGTAATTTTGAACTATTTGAACATATTTTAATAAAATAATATCAAATACGGTAACTGAATGTTTCAATATAGAGATAATTATCAAATAAGTTGTGGTTTTTTTATGTTTTTTGCTGGTTTAGACACTTTTATTAAAATTTTTCACACTTTTTAGTCCAGTTTTAGTCATAATTCTGTCCTCTTGAGTCATTGCCAAGAACATGTGCATGAATTTTGATTAGGAATAACAAATACGCTTCACCCGTACCTGAGCGAGCTGCAGTCGCTCCTCAAACGTCCCCAGTGCCGTTATGGACATGATCTTCTGTTTCTGCTCTCTGATCCAGGTCTGTAGTTTTTCCCACTGGTCCCTGAACGCCTCATAGTCCCTCTGAACCGCAGCCTCGCCTTGCGCTACGTTCAGGGCCTTTTCTGCAGCTCTGGAAACGCCGCTCCACTGCTCCTCCGTCTCCTTCACTGCGTCTTCTGCGGAGCGTCTGTGGGGATCGTCCAGCGCCTGGTTCTGGGACAGATTTTGGTACAAACGCTTCAGATCCTGGAGCAAAGAGTCGCCTTTGGGTTTGGAGTTCACACAGGACTGAAGAGAGAAAGGGAGGACAGGGAAGGAGGGAGGAAAGGAGACAAGGAGACAAGGAAGCAAGGAAGCGTGAATGGAAGGAAAATACAGCAGATAGTAGGGCTGCAAGAATAACCGCAATTAAATCTAAACTTTGATCTGAATAGATGTAAATAGCAAATCAAAAAGGCTGCAGTTCATGAAGTATCATAATTTCCTTCATAAACAACTAAATTTCCCGTCTTACTCTGCATAAAAACTGACTTAAAGACTTAATAAAAGACTAAAAACTGTTAATAGTGTAGTTTAGATCTGTGCAAACATGTTCTGAAATGTGATTCTTGTGTTAGTTTGGATTTCCAGACGTGTTAAAAATCTGAACTTTCAGCAGAATCTTATTATTAAAACATAAATGACAATTCTAATCGCAGTCCGAATAACTGTAATCAAATATTTTTACCACATCGCTCAGCTCTAGCAGGTAAAGCAGGCGGATGAGGGGTCTTCAGTATTCAGTCTACAGGTTTAGTGCTGGTTATAATTGATATAAAGGTACAGGAATTGTTAAAGAGTGGGTAGAAATCACTAGGGAATATGAAAACCCCTCACATCCAAAAGTAACAGAGACTGTAAAGAGAAAGACAAGCAAAGCTGAAACCAAAGCAGCGCCACGGAAACAAGATTACAGTAAATATTTGCAGAAATAGTTTAAAGTTTGTTCAATGCGACTTCAGTAGTAAATATTATTAATAGTCATGAAATTAGAAGTTTTCAATACCTAATGTTAAGATAAGATAATATAAGATAAGATATCCTTTATTTGGATATCTTAACTGGGGAAATTTCAGTTAAGGTTTACAAGATTTTTTAGAAACAAATATGAAGTAAAATAGTTGTATTAATAGGTTATAATCACCTGACAGAATTGTGTGGCTTCGTTTTTAGTGATTATGTAAAGTGTGAATGCAGGTTTTTATCCCTGACACTAAAGCCATGAGCCAGTTCAAACTAGGAACGTCCCGATCCAATATTCAGTATCGGTATCAGCTCTCGATCCGGCTCTTTCTATGGGCATCGGACAGTATTGGATTCAGTCTCGTTATTGGACCGATCCAGTTTCACACGTTTTTGCAGCATCGACGCGCTTTACGGCAGCTGTAAATCAAACCGCCGCCATGTCGCTGTGTGGGACTTTTCACTGCAACAAAGCGAGAGTCAAACGCTGCAAACAGTTTCTCGTGGAGGAACCAGCAGAGCCACTTTAACACGACCAATGTGATTCGTCACTTACAAAAGAATCATCCGGACGAGTTTGAGATTTACAAGCTCAAAGCGGCAAAGCCAAAGTTCCTTCCATTCCTTAGGGTTGAATTAAGAAAAGGTATTGGATCTGTATCGGAAAGAGTACTCCTTGAAAAGATCGGATTGGATCGGAAGCCATAAAAATCTTGATCGTGTCATCTCGAGTTGAAACATTTATATTCTCACTACCAGCTCGTCCCCCTAAATATTAAAGATCCCATATTGTGATTGACTCTGCTATATTAGTTATAACCTACAACACCTGTGGGTCATTATGTTATAATCTGGACATTTTAAATCGCAATGTTCATCTAAAAAGACTTAATAAAAGAAAGAGGCCATACTAACTTTAGACGAATGGATTGACATTGTTTACGGCATTTTTAAGAATCACTTTTAGCATAAGGCTACAACAAGACAAATTTAAGACTAAACGGAAATGGTGGACTGATTTGATCAAAACTGCGAGACCAGATTTTGTTTGAACTTTCACTTAGCTTCTATTGCAGTTGGTGGAAATAACTACCGGTATTCATGTGTTCACACCAAGGCACAGCCCACATGTTGTACTGTACTTGTTCTTTTTTCATATCACTTAAAATATGAAAAATAAAGAATTACAAAAAAATAATAGATAAAAGAAAGAGGCCGCAGAATACCGCTTTAGACAAATGCGGTGCCCAACAGGAGCTGACGCTGTGGATATCTGCACATCACGCAGGCGAGCAAAGGATTTTTTTTTTTCATTTGTACTAAAATGCTACGTGTATCACTGATCGAGAAAATGAAATTGTAGAACAAAGTAAGTACAGAACAGTGGCCGTGTACTGTGGCGGTAAACACAGGGCATGATCGGTAATAATGAAAATAAGTGATTAAAGATTACTCAAACATGCACAAATCACTCCAAATACAACTTTAGAGGGTGTATGAGAAGGAGAAATATCTATAATATGGCTAAAATCTCTGAAAAGTCGATTTAACAGAATAGTTCTGCTTTAAACTACAGGATGTTTATCAAATGTGTCTCACCTGAGCGACTTGGACCCTCTCTGTCACCGGCAGCAGCCTCAGACTCTGCAGCTGATCCTCCTGCTCTGAGATCCAGGTCTGGACTGAGTCGGTCTGGTCCCTGAACTCGCCCAGGTCTCGGTCTAACTGGGCTCTAGTCCGGGCTCTGGTCTGGGCTCTGGACTCTGCGGTCTTCAGGGCGTCTTCAGTCCGGTCCAGGGCAGATCGCCAGGACTCCTCTGTGTCTCTGATGCACTGTTGGACCGACAGTCTCTGGTTCTGGTCCAGGTCCTGGTCCAGAAGAGTCCGGCTTTGGAGTCTCAGATCCTCCAGTTTAGAGTCTCCTTCAGGTTTAGACTTTAGTATCGTCTACACAAAGCAAAAAGATCCATCAGTATCCTCACTAAACGATAACAATTTTAGATTTTCATTCATAATACACTTTATTTGTGAATATTCTCTATCTAGAACTGCTAAAAGCTTTCAGTCACAATAGTTTAACCTTTATTTGGTCAATGTTTAACAGAATGAATTTGAAAAGTTGACAAATTGAGAAAGATAATTGCTGACTAGTTGAATCCAGAGGTAATGTTTAGTTGCCGCCCTAAATCCAGGTTCTAAATTCAGAAAATATATATTAATTCTCACATCTGACATTCATCTAAAGGACACTACACACTCCAGGATTTTTCTGTCTTAAATAATTTTTAAACGTGCGACAAAAAGCGCAAACACCACAGACACGAGGAGAAACTTATGAGACTAAAAACCTCCAATCGCAAAGTCTGCAGCAGGATCTGTGTGTGGAGCACAGGATATAAAGCTGTGAGGCTGTGATGGCGTCAGCTGTTTCCTGTCTACAGTAAAACCAGTCGCTCTGAGACTCTGAAGTGTTCAAAGATCAGACTCTGCACTTCCAGTTTAGACACAAGTCAAACTGTGTTATTATTATTGTGAAATGTGGAGCGATACTTCAGATACAGGATTTTTAAAACATAAAAGATTGGACATAATTGGACTGGATTCACAGCGCAGTTTTGTGGACTGGGGTCATTATTTGCAGAGGTCAATTTCTATGGATAATGTGGATCAGACGCTGCACTTTAAATTTACCACTTTACATTAGGTGAGTAGCAAAGTCTTTATTTTCTTTATATCCTGAGTTTGTTTGTTGCGTCTCTGTGTCCGTCGCTCTGTTTTATCGTCTATTCCCGTCGCGCTGTTGATGTTCGGTGGTTCTGATCTGACACTGACTCCACAAACACGAGGAGCAGCGGCTTCAAAATCGCACACGGAGACACAAAGTCGGGTCACGCCCCCCTGAACTCGGGAAGAAGAAATCGCAGCCAAAATTGGGCAAATTCTCCTGTAGTGTGGGTTTGAGCCTTATAAATCTTGTTTGTTGTTAGAAAATTGACGATTGGCTAAGACGGATACATTTCCTGGTCAGAAATCTTGTGTTTTTTATGTTCCTTATACAATGACCTGCAATGTTATGATGCGCAAACTTGCAAATCACAAAGCTTAACATTAAAGGAAGAACAAACCAAAGGAAAAGCATGAAAGGGAAGGAAAAGGAACCAGAAGGTAACAAGCAGTTTTAAAAATGGTAATGAACATATTAGTGTTAAAATCTCACCTCTGTCTTGCGTTTCACCTCCTCTGGTTCTCCCTCCGTTTGCCCGAAGCTGATCGGCTCCAGCAGCTCTTTGATCCACTTCCTGGTTTCTTCAGCCTTGGATTTAAACTGGTTTAGATTCTCCTGGGTCTGGTCCTGGATCTGGACTTGGTCTTGGACTCGGGTCTCCAGGTTTTTGAATCTCTGGAGCAGGTTATCGGAGTCCTTCAGCAGACTGTCTCCTCTCACTCCCCGTCTGCGCACCGAGGCCAAGAGGTCGGACAGAGCAGAGACTCGGGCGCTGGGGAGCAAAAGGGGGATTCAGGTTATTCACTTTATTTTAATTTAAAGCAAAAGTCACACACAATGCTTATTAATGTGTCACCCAAACCCAGAGCTCATTAGTTAAGTATTAATAAGTATTTCAGTTCTAGAAAACATCTCACTTTGCGTCCTGAAGTTCTTTGAGCAGATTTCTGAGTCTTTCTGGGTCCAGAGCCTGTTTCTCCTTCATCTGCAGCCACTCACTGAAGCTGTTGTGTTGCTTCTGCAGACTGAATGAAACAAAATAAAAAAATATGTTACTGCTTACGAATAGAGAGATAGAAAGAGAAAAATAGAAAGATTTTTGAACAACTGAGCATCTGTTAATACATCCATGGCACCACATTAAACATGACACTAAACTAAGACTTAACCAGGAATAAACCAAATGTACATTATGGGCCCAAACCAGGTGTAAACGCCCCTAATACGGCTCAGAGGAGGATCGCGCAGGCCTCACCTGTGCAGGAGACCGAGCAGCTCCTCCATCTGCAGCAGTCTGTTCTGACAGTGAGTCCGGAAAGTGTCCACCTCCTCCTGCTGTTCCCTGAGGAAGTCCGAGATCTCGACCAGGTTTTGTTCCGGGATCTGTTTCTGTCCTCGGTTCACCTGGTCCCTGAGCTGGTCCAGACGCCGCTCCGGGTCTGTGGACTTCAGGAAACCCTAAACACGAGGACAAAAACACAACATATGAAACACAGAAGACAAACAAAACCTTTAAATGATGTTTTTTAAGACTTTTAAGTGAGGCCTTAAAAGCCTTAAAAACGGAGGCCCCCAGGGGTCTCCAAACCACTGGCATAAACAAATAGTGTTGACAAAAAACAGTGCTGTACAGATTGGTACTCACAGTGAGCCTCTGGATGGTCGTCTCCACGTTGGCCGTACTCTCTGGATTCTCAAAGCACTCGTTCACTGAAAGCTGCTGGTCCTGGAACCACTCCTCAAACGACTGCTTCTCATCTGAAAAAGACAAAACAAAAACAAAACAGTTCATTCAAAATGTGTCATTGTTTTCTTAAAGTTGAACTCGGCCACGTTTGAAGCTAAAGTCCGTTGCTAGAGGGAGATCTCCGCCGGGGCAACACTGATCTGTGCCGTTTTTTGGCTTCTGACAGAATTCGACCTCCTCTAGGAACGGACTTTAGCTTCAAACGTGCCGGAGTTCCTCTTTAAAAGATAATAACTAGTCCTAATCAAAGGGATAAAGCATCAAAACAGCATTTTTTCTGTTTATATTAGCTTATATTGTGGGCATATTGGTAGTGTGTATTATCTATCATGGACAAACTGCGGTGTTTTGTACCTTGCAGTACTTTGAGCAGCCCCTTGTCCCTCTCCTCTCTCTTCAGGTGGATCATCTCCCTGGTTCTGCTGAGAGCCTCTCGGAGCCTGGTGCAGTCCACAGACAGAGCCTCCAGAGCCTGAGGACTGGCCACGCTGGAGACCAGAGACACCTCCTTCAGCACCGACTCGGCCTGCAGCTCCTGAGAGTCCAGATCCTCACACAGGTCCTGAAAGACAAACGAGGATTACGGGTTTAGGTTCTGTGACTAAATGAAACTGGAACACAGGGATGGATCATGTACAAAATTCCACTGGTAAAAGAATCGTGTAAGTATGAATAAAAGGAAAATGTAAGTACCCAAGAACCTAAAGCTTTTCAGACAGATTTGGAGGTCAGTGATCAGTTCCCACTCATGACCAGTGCGTACTGTACTTGTGTCCTATTTGTATGAATGTTGAGAGTCCAAAACGGAGCTTTATAAATTGATTCCATTATTATTACTTTCTATTTGTATTATTATATTAATCCTGATGAACAATCGTGCTGGTGCTGAACTTCCCAAAACCAGATCAACATCGGCCACATTCAGACTGCAGGGCTTAACGCTCAATTTGTTTTGTGAAATCACTTCTTTTTTTTTTGGCGAGGTCGTTCACATTTCCAAATAAATGCGACTTGTCTGTGATCTCCAGTGTGAACTTTGAATGCCTCAAAAGTGTCCCGCACGAAGCACTGAAGGAAACGACGACGTCACAGCAGCGAGCGCAGAGCTTACGGAAGTCGCCCGAACATGGACGCTGCACTGAGAGAGATTTATTTTTTATTTTTTGACAAATATGTTTGTTATTTTAAAGACAGAACACAAAACAAAACATATATAGGGGCAGATAAAGTAAAATAAAACACACAAAGCTGCACTGCAATGTAAATATATATCCAGGAATGAATAAAATAAATAAATAAATAGATGGATGGTGGCAAATATAAAACAAGAGTTACAATGTGCTCTATTCTGATGAGTGATTTTAAAGTTGCGGTCGTACCACTCTCGCGGTAGGAAACACGTTTTCGGCCTATTCCAGTGAACAAACGCGTCGCCGTTGGGCTGTACTGGCTCACAACAGGAGCTTGTTGCAGCACAATAGCCAAACTCTCGCTTGTTGATGACGTGTAGGTCTGATGAATGTGATTTGGCCGTTCAGACTGAAGTCACACGTCAAAAGATCGGATATGTGTCGGTTTTAGGAGCACAGATCCAAGTGGCCTGTGTCACATTTGAAAAAATCGGATCTGTGTCATTCAGACGGTCGTTAAAAGATCAGATACAGGTCACATAGGGGCGAAAAAAATCAGATTTGGGTCCCTTCAGGCTGCAGTCTGAACGTCGCCTTAATCTGTTGCTGGGGATTTTTCATAATTCTGAAATCTTAAGATACCTGGAAAGTGCGTAGGTGCCTGTGGACTATGTTTTTAACGCTCCCCTTTTGTCTTCGAAGATATAAAATGTTCAGAAATGCTCTCCTTATCTAGAACTGCATGAGCTACACCTCTCACCTGTATCTGAGTCTCTGCGTCCGGCTTCGTCGCGTCACATTTGGTGATTTGGCTTTGCAGGTTCTCCACGGCGCTCTGACTCTCCTCGATCTTCTCCGTCAGATGCTTCTTCACGGCCATCAGCTCCTCAAACACGTCTGTGCAGTCCGTGAACAGCTCCTTCACCTGCTCCATGCGCTTACGAAGCCCCGTCTCCATCACCTGACGCCAGAGAAACACATGTCAGCAAAATATTTCCTCAAATTACAATTATTAATCTCACTATAACTGAAGAGTTCCGACAGACCTGTAGTTCTAGAGGAGATTCTCGGCTCTGAAGCATCTCCTGGATCTCCACTGACTTCCTGTGGAAATGTTCGATGTTCTCCTCATTCTTGTTGATCTCATCCTAAATTAAAAAAAAAAAAAAATCATTCATGTATTAATTATATCAACTTCCAGGAGATGAATAACTTGAGAACTATGAATAAGAAAATCCTGCAAACCTCAAAGCCTGTCCTAATGGTTCAATAAAACTGTCTCAGTGTCACTTTTATAACTATTATTGAATTGTACCTTAACAGGTGTTAAAGTTATACAAGGGCTACAGTTAATCAGAACAATCATTACTAGTTAAATACTAACTTTAATAATGGACGATAACTGAACTATACAGATTCTAAAACACAAGCCAAAAGACCTTTAATAACTACGACAGTGGTATTATTCATTCAAATGCCAAAGAAAAATAATAATCAGCAATAATAGGCAATAATATACAGTGTGCAGAAGCTCTCAGTCACCATACTTCAACTTTATTTGGTAAAAAATGTTTTACAAATCTCTGTGTACTATAGAAATAACTGTTTGACAAGTCGAAATAAGAACAATTGTTGACAGTCAACTAATATAACAATTGTTAAGTGTAGCCCTCAATTATAAACTATTCATCCCCGAGGGAGGCGTCCAGGAGGCATCAGAACAGATGCCCTCCCCTCAGCTGCTCCTCTGGACGTGGAGGAGCAGCAGCTCTACTTCGAGCTCCTCCCCCTCTCTCTAAGGGAGCGCCCGGTCACTCTGCGGGGGAAACTCGTTTTGGCTGCTTGTATCGGCGATCTCGTCCTTTCGGTCATTCCCCAGAGCTCATGACCATATTTTTATTTTTTTATTGAACCTTTATTTTACCAGGTCGGTCGGCTGAGAACCAGTTCTCATTTTCAACGACGACATGGGTGTGGCACCTGGAATTCCCAGTGTCTCCCATCCAAGTACTAACCAAGCCCGGCCCTGCTTAGCTTCTGAGATCTGACGGGATCAGGCTTTGACATGACCACAGGTGAGGGGAGGAACGTGACTGAGGTAAATCCAGAGCTTCGCCTTTGGGCTCAGCTCCTTCTTCACCACAACGATACAGCGACTGCATCACTGCCGACGCTGCACCGCTCCACCTGTCAGCCTCACGCTCCATCCTCCCCTCACTGTGAACAAGACCCTGACATACTTGAACTTGAGGCAATTGTAAACTAATGAGGAACAAGCAGCATTTTTATGATTTCTTCTTTTTTGCTGCTGAATATATTGAGGGGGGAATATTTATTTGTCACTTGGGATAAATGAATAAATGAATAGATAAACAAACCCAACCTAAAAAGTATGAAATCTAATGAAATAATGCCCGTATACTGTATATTTCTTACTCTCATGGCGAAGACCTGCTGTTCGTTGTGGAAGGGGTGACTGGCTGCAAACAGAGCCAGTTTAGCTCCGGCCCAACTGTCCACCTCTGACCCCAACATCAGCTGTTTGTCCCACAGCTCCAGCGCCACCTGCAGGTTATCCATGTACGCGTCCGTCTTCTCTGTCACCTGCAAAATAAAGGCACACGTTAAAGACTATAAACAGTGTGTCAGATGCCCTCCCATGCTCCTGTATATATATCCCTGTAGTGTTTAACTCAGATGGAGGCAAATATAATGTCTAAGTAACTTCTGGTGGGGGATCCGCTAACTTTTGCTTTGCCTGGAATGTTCCACAGTATAACAGATGGGCGATGTTACGGGTCGGGTCTGTGGAGATGCGAGCCCACTGTTGGTAAGCGATACTAGTAAGCAAATAAAGACAAGCAATCGAATCAACCTGCAAGTGAATAAATGCTGGTGTAATGCTACGGTGTGGAAAATCCCAGGGAAAAGCAAAACAAATCCATGGAGCAGACGGAAGAACCTGCTCGAGAAAAGTTCCATAGTGCATCTTTAAACTGGAGTTTTTGCTGTTTGGTTTGATAATTACTAGTCTAGCCGGAGAACTTGGAACTTTTGATCAAGTTGAACATTTGTGGATTTCCCTTTTTCTACAAAAACTGTGTAAAATTGAGACATGGATTCTGGATGTCACCGTGACCTACACCTGCCGCCAGTTTTGGACCGTGGCAAATATTAGAGTCTTTGCAAATATATGCTCACATTTAAGAATTTAAAATAGAAGTCCTGACCTTACAGATATTATGCTTAAAAGTTAGTGATAAAATGGTATTTTTTAAAACCAATACACTACTTTACTTTGTAACTTTGCCATCGTGACACCTGTGTTTGAGGGTGTTACACTTCTATGGGATAAGACATAGGGTTGCAAAGGGGTGGAAAATTCCTGGAAATTTTCTGGAAAGTTTCTGGAAAATGTACATGGAAACATTGCTATGGGAATTTTGGGAATTTTCAAATTGGTAACTTTGCACAGGAATTATTAGGGGAATTATTGTAACAAAAATATAAACATTTTATTTTGTCATCAATGGGCATTATTGACTTTATTACACATTGACTTTATTTGTGAACTGAAGAAGAGCTAAAATTTTGCTTACAGCTCCCACTTCAAAATAAAAAAATAAATAAAAAAAACTCCAGTCTCAAAAACTCAAAGCCTTATTTCTAGTTATTTCTAGTTTCTCAAGCCTTATTTGTGCTTGTTCTCTGTTCTTTCCAGTCCATAGAAAGCACATTTAGCATATCTGGGTTCCCATTAAGCACGAGCACATTTTTCCAGTAACTAGCATCATAAGCTAACCACATCAATGACATTAATTTGAAAGTAAACTAGCAACAGATTTATTTTATTTACTGTGCATGTGACAGAGGGACACAAAATGCATGTCAGGGCTGTGGCTTCAGTGGCTCTTCAGAAAATAGTGTCTTTGTCCATATGAGTGAGGAACAGCAGCGACACACAACTTTATTCACACAAATCTGTCTGTTGCAGCCAAGATTGTGCTACATTTTTTTCTACCAACTTTACTGATGCCCCTAACCTTCAATTTTGATAATTCCCAATTTATTCCCGTTAATTCCAGAAAATTCCCATTAATTCCCAAAAATCCCCATGGAAAGTTTCCAGCTTTGAAAATTCCCAGAATTTTGCAATCCTAATAAGACATAATATTTAGATCACCATGTTACCTTTTATTGTTTTAAAAAGTAGTTGTTTAATAAATGTAACAGCGCTGAGAACTTATTTATCCATTGATCTTACATCGAGCCAGGCGTCCATGAGGGAGTCGGCCTCGGACTCAAATGAAGTCTGGCTACAGTCCGGGATCTTCTTCAGTCCGGTCTGGATCTGTCTGCACGTGGCCTTCAGCTCCTCCATGGGAACGCTCAGACCTGCCAGCTCCTGTTTAATCTCTCCCACCTGCAAAAAACACACGATCAGTCAAAGTTACTGTTGACGTTTGTGGGTCTTATGTTTTTATTTGACTCTCCTTTCCTAACAGTTTAGTATAAAGAGCTGTGTTGTTTTAATCTAGTAGTGCTCTGAACCCAATTCTACACATGATCAATCTGGAACATCTCTCACTGAAAAAGCGTCATGACGATTGTTATGACTGAATCTGATTGGTCGCAGCAGGTCTCATAGTTTTTTTAGCAATTAAAAACACAATAATGTAAGCAGCGGCCCAATAACCAGTCTAATTTCTCGCACATTCTTATAGAACCAGCGCTGCACCAGGACAAGAGCTCAGAAAGAACAAGTCTGCCCTCTAGTGCTTCTCTTGGTAAAAGCTGCTTCCAGTTCAGCTGAACTACTAGAAACGCAAAACTTTGAAAAGACAAGATAGGTGAAGGTGGTATTAACTATATTTTTAAATAATTTGTAAGCGATGAGTTAAAGATTATGAGGAATTAGTGCATTTCATAAAAGGTGCATTTGATAGTTTGAAGTACAGGTTGTTAGTTTGATTCAGAAGTATATAAAAACACAACATGAAAATAAGTAAACATATTGTATCCGTACCTTAGTGATGGACTTGTGCAGGTTGTCTTTGCCCATGTACGAGGCCTGTTCACCGATGGTTTGCTCGGCTCTCTGCAGAGTGGAGCTCAGGACGCCTCTGCAGCTCTGGAACTTCTTCAGTGAATCCATCAGACCACTGCACAGCTGCCTCCTGAGACAGGAAACAGAATTAAGGACTTTAAATGAAGAAATTAAATAATGTTAAGAAAACTTTGAAAAGGTAAGAGTGAATTAATTGATTGTCAAAGTATATCTTTCTGTCTGAAACTAATTTTATCGTCCAAAAAAAGCGCTTATAAACTCTTCGTGTTGAATAATTAGGATGCCCAGAATGCATAAGATAAGTGAGAAATAACTTTGAACCACTGCAAACTGTTGAAAATCTAGTTCTTTTTCAATTTTTTCAAGTTTTTTAGACATTAAAAATCAGGTACAGAGACTTTAATCTTTTTCCAGAGAATAAAAAAAGTTACAGAGATGGGTCTTCCCTTAGCAATAAATAAAAATGTAAAAAATGTAAAAAGTGTAACCTGGAGGCCAGCGCTCTCCTGGTGTCGTCCCACTGCTGCTGCACCTCGTCCAGCAGAGCCTCGCCCAGAGCCCCCTGAGAGTCCTGGAGCTCCGTCAGACTCTGGAGCTCAGGGAGGAGCGTCTGCAGCTGAGAGTCCAGGTCTGACAGAGCACGAAGCCTGACACAGAAAAGAATAAGTTTATCGCACACACGCCAAATGTTTACATGCATCCATAGCTTTCCAATCAAATCTGAGGTCCTATATTATGCAAAACTGACTCTTGTGAGCTTTAAGCCATGTTATAATATTGTTACCACCTCAAAAACATGCCTGAAGTTGTGTTTTGCTTCATTCACACATATTTGAGTAATCCTTTACACGTTGTTGTATTTTTCAAGTCAACAGCTCCGTTTACTTTTAGTTCACTAGAGATCGGCAATTCCAGGCCTGAAATTGTCCAAATGATTCTAGTGAAGGTTTAAAAGCACAGTGGAGCACTTCCTGTATTGCCACATGATCACAAGGTGGTCTGCAAGGTTCTTTTTCTGTTTGAGAGAAGAACTCAGCCTAAATATGCAGGATTTGTGCGTTAAATATGTGTGAATGAAACGAAACACAACTCCAGGTCTGTTTTTGATGAGGAAACAACATTATAACAGGTAAATGGAGTAATACGGGCCCTTTAACTGTGCTCTCTAAGTACATTTGCTCTGATATTCTGTGGTTCAGAGTGCCTCACCTCTGCTGTAGCGCTGGCAGGGTGGGCTCCCTCAGTCCCTGCGCCTCCACCGTGTCCTGCAGTTTCCGTAGCTCGCTCAACAGCGCCCTCTTCCTGAGACCCGCGGACTTGCTCTGGTTCTCCTTCTGGCTCTGCTGCTGCTGACCGGACAGAGAGGCATCCACCTCCTCCAGCTTCCGGAGCAGGGCGGAGACCATGTCCAGGCAGGAGGCAGGCACCCCGTCCTGGGTCACGGTGAGCCGAGCGCCCTGGAGCAGGAGGTCCAGCTGTGGAGCTTTGTCTTTGAGGCTGTCGATGCTCTGACGGATCACGGACAGTTTAGCGCGGCCGTCCTGGAAATAAGCATGAGGATAATTATTACACTGTGGATGCAGAAGAACAAATGCAGAAGAAATCTATAAATTAATAAGAATAAGACGTTTTTTAAAACATACTGTACTGCATTTTATATGGCGCACCTGTGGTCAAACTACAAAAAGGGGAGCGTACACAAACTCACTGTGGCGTATAACGACTGCCTAAGGATTTTGTTGAAAAGGCCGAGATGGGAAAGTGCAAGTCTCCTGTTTGTGTCGGCAGCATCAGAACTTTTCATGCAAATCTGCGCTGTTTAATGCACAGATTCATGTGAGAACAGTTTTATCACGAGCCTGACGAACGGCAAACTCAGTACATGAGGTACTAGTCTGATCTGTGGAGGCACTGGTGCTGCAGTTTGTTGTGAATATTGTGTTTTTGTAGTGTGTGTTTGTTCATTGTTTCTTTTTAAACGCTGGACCAAGAGACTGTAATAAAGTTTGATGACGAGGAATAAAGGCATTAGGTCTAAGTACGGCAGAGTGATACAGCCTAAAGTTGCTATAATAATATAAGAGAAATTAGTGCTAATTATATAATTCATGGTAATTAAAAGGGCAGTATGTAATCTTTCTGCTGGAGGGTGTCTTTTATAATATTTTTTACTTCTTACTATCTTCTTCTGCATAAAAAAATGGCCAAATCTGTAGTTAGATCTGTGCACATGTTTTGAAATGCATGTGTGTGTAATTGTTTGTCAGTTCATATTTAGTCTGGACACATGTGAACTTTAAACAGAATCGCATCGTTAAAATATACATTGCCAATTTAATCACAATTGCGGTGCTTGGCAGAAAAAAAAAAAATTGCAGTTGCTTATTTTTCCCAAATTGTTCAGCTCTACCCAATAGTTGAAAACAGTGTTGCAGTACCGTGGGGTCGGTGAAGAGGGCGCTCTGGACCCCTGTGATGTCCTCGTCCACGGTCCTCAGAGACATGAGGAACCGGTCCAAGGCTCTGGCCGCGGCTTCGCTCTTCTGCACCTGCTGACGGAGCTGGTCCAGACTCGTCCTGTGAGCCTCCACCTCTCGGCTCAGCGGGAAACTGTCTCTGGGGTCAAGGCCGCTCGACTCGGGGTCCAAACGGGAAAGCTGCTCCAGCTCACTCTGGATGTTACCGTCCAAGTCCTGACGACACATTTAACACATCTGCTTATTTCTGTTATCAGCTATGTACTTGAGCATATGTAACTGTAGGTCATTTGGGGTTTTAGGATTTTAGTTTTTTTGAGAAGAAGAGTCTCGGGACAGGGAATGTACTGGGACAGTTCTCCTTTTGCTTGTTTCCTGTTAATGTTGGTTAGTAAGTAAGTTTTTATTTATATAGAGCTTTACACAGACGTACTGTATGTCACAAAGACACTTTACAAAGCATTATTCATTCACTCCAGACCTGGCGGTAGTAAGATACTCCTGTAGCCACAGCTGCCCTGGGGCAGACTGACAGAAGTGCGGCTGCCGACCTGCGCCATCGGCCCCTCCGACCACCACCACTCACGCACACACAACTTTCACACTAGGCAATGTGGATGAAGTGTCTTGCCTAAGGACACAACAGCAGTTTTTGTGACTGGGCCCCTGATGTTTCCAGTGGGCTCCCATCCACATACTGCCCAGGACCTGCTGAGATCAGACTTTGACAAACTGGTGAGGCTTGTCTGTCTGATACTGGCGAGGATGGCAGGTGCGTATCAGTGGATCGGCCGTGGGGCAGCTGTGGCTTCAGAAGGAGCTTATTACCAGTGATTATGGGGAGTGAACAAATAATACAATGTAAAGAGACTAGACGAGTCAAAAATTAGACATGCACATTTTGCCCTGTTATGATTTTTAAAGCAGAACTCAGGAAAATGTGTAAACATCTTTGTTTCTTTCTCAAGTTCTTGTGATGTTTAAATATGTATTTTTCCATTCGGACCAGAAGCTCTCACCATAAAAACAGTTTCTTCCCCTCTGCTGTTGGACTCAACAGAAACACTCAGACTGTTCCCACCCCGCGCTCTGATTCAGTCACATGAAAGAAAAAGAATATAACAGTGCAGGTAATGATCTTTGCACCTGTCTGTTTGCACTGATCATCACCTGCACTGTTATATTCTTGTTCATTTGTACATTTTTGTGTTATATTTTAGTTTATTGTTTTCTGCTTTATTTTATTCTGTTTTATTTATTGCATGTTTAGTGTTTCGCTCCAAGTATCGCAGCAAATTCCTAATGTTGTGAACCTGTTCACTCACATGGCAATAAAACCTTTCTAATTCTGATTCTGATTCGGGGTGTATGAAGTCCTCATTGTCTCCACCTACTGCCCTGGGTGAGAAACCAGCCGTGCATCATGGCCGACTTCAGCCCAGAGAGAATTTTGAGTGTTACCTGAAAGTGTATTCTCATAATGGAGCTGCAGGGGGCGCTGTATCACTAAAGTTCTTAGTTCTAGTTCAGCAGGAGGTCCGATAATACCTTGATGTCCTTGAGGATGTTGGTGTTGGCCAGAGTGAAGCCGCTGATGTCTTTGGGTTGCCGTAGAAACCGGTCCAGGCGGTCGGTGAAGTCGACCATGTGATTCTCGGTGGAGTCGATCTGCCTCAGCGCTGCCCCCAGAGAGCTGCCGCGGGACTGCAGGCTCTGCTGCTGCTGCCGCCACTGCTCCTGCAGCTCCGCCCGCTCCTGCTCCGCGCCCGGCGACGGGGGGAGCAAGGCACTCTGGGAAACGAAGTCCGACCACAGCGCCTCGGTCTCCTGACGCAGGAACTGGAAAGGAAAACGGGAATTTCAATTATGAACTTAATTATTTTAGATGACGTCACATTGAAATGGGGCAAATGTGTGTTGTTGTTGTGTGGATTATTAATATGATTTTTGTCTACGATTTACTCTGAAGTCTGAGTGCAGCTCCAACTTTTCGTCCCAAAAATGAGACTCAAAAGTCGGGGTGACTGTGTCTTTTCTGCTCCTCTGATTGATTTTTGCTAGTTTTCTAATTGCTAATTTAGTATTTTAGGGTTTTTTTAGTGACTTGATTTTTATTTATTTTATGTTTAATATTAAGTAATGTGTTAATTTATATTGTGCCTCCTCAGTGCAGCACTTTGGAGACTTTGTGTCGGTAAAATGTGCTGTACAAATAAAGTTAGATCGGATTGAATAATTCACACATTTAAATTACATATGACAGGATACCCCACTAATTTCACTCCAACTTAAAAATAAATCTTAATAAAACATCGAAAAAGAGTAATTATATTTAAGATTTAAGTAAATCTTTGACTTTTTTTTAATGTAAGTTTGGCACTTTAAAGTTTTAATAAATCACATCCTGGTTGGTCACGGGCAGCAGAAATGAGCTGTGTAGAAGTAATTACATAATAATTACCAAGCAACTAAAATGTTAACAAAGGCCAAAACCTGTCTAAATGACACAATAATTATGATTAGAGTAATAAAAATGTATAACAACACCTTTATTTTGTTAAATTAAGCTTCTAATTGCCAGAAAACGTCTTCTTTGTGCGTAAATTGTCTCTGCATTAGATGGAATATTCAGGGTTTCCATTTGATAACCGCTCATTCGCCAACTGTCACTTAACTCATGTAAAACTATGATAAATATTTAGCACAGGTACTATCGCAGCAAACTCAGCTTCAGATTTAGAACAACGTGAAAACCCGTCGTATCCACTTTCACCTCCTGATCCGCACCTGTATCTCCTGCAGTCTTGTGTGAAGTCCTTTCAGCGACACAGAGTCCGACGGGACGTCCTTAAAGCTCTGCTCGATTTTGGCCAGTTGGTTCTGAAGCAGCCTCTTACTGTTCTCATATCTGAAAATACAAATATCATTATTATTTATTCAGTATATTTTAAGTATAATTGTAAATCAGATCCTTTCTTACTTCTCCAGAGCCTCTTTTTTAGACACTTCCTCCTCCACAGACACTTGTTTCTCCACTTCTCTCTTCTCCACTGGCGCTGCCTTCAAAGACACCTGAGAAACCACAGCCTCGTTTGTATAATAGTTTAACACAACATTTAAAGCCACAGTCTGTAACATTATGGGGCACTCTGGAACATTCTTCATGGAAATAGAAAGTCTAACACCATGTTGTGGAATATTACAGCCCAAGGAACAATATTTCTGTATAAAGCAAATCAGCAGTTCTTGCCCACTAATCTCCAAAAAAGATTTACAAAGAGAGAAAGTCATTATAATATGAAAGGAACTGAAATCTGTAAGAAACCCAGGTTCAGAACAACGACACTGGAAAAATGTGTTTCAGTCAAAGGTGTTTATGCCTATGGAAGAGTCTGAATGAAAAACCCAAATCTTTAAAGTCCATTCAAGTGTTTAAAAGAAATGTCAAACATGATACGCTAAAAAAGTATGAAGTATGAACTGTCCTTTAGTGTTAATAACAGGTTAATAACACAGACAAGTCGCTTATAAATGTAGCTGGAACTGTCGGAGTGTCAGAAATGTTTTATTTTGTGTGAAAAGGGAGCAGACGTTACACGTTTCTACTTCTTTCTGTTCCTTTTCATTCACACATCAGTATAGTTATTTTGTATTCATCTTTCAAGAACGAAATAAAAAAAATTTATGAAAAAATGTCCACAAAGAAAAAGTAAAATAATGCCCCTCTCTTCCAGGCCAGTTAAGAGTCAGGTTTGTGGAGATGCAAGCCCGCTCAGAGTAAGGATGCATTTTGTTTTTTTGCTTGTTTTTAGTCTAATAAACACAAACAAAATCCCCCCAAAAATATAGAAAATACGTAACGCGACTCTAACCCTCGTAGACCAACGGGAGCGTCTACGCTGTCAGTTTCCATGTGTAATTTCTCATTAACGTATCTCCGGATCTACAGGCGCTATCGAAAAATTCCAACTGTTCCTGAAAGCAGAGAAGTTGCGCTTTCTGCCCATATTACAGGTTATTACGGTAAATTTCTGCAGCACTCGGCACAGAGCCTGAAGTATCGAGTGCAGAGGGGTGGAGATTCGGAGAGAGCGGCGGTAGTTTACAAGTGGTTTTTCGGTGCTTTTTCATTTTTTTGTGTTTGCGTTTTTGTGTTTTTCTTCTTTTTCTACTGTTATTACACATTAATACACAGACAGTAATGTTGAACAACTGCCAGATACTGAAAGCTGAGCTCATCCTGGTAAAACGGGGAAAAACCACTTACTCCTGGGACATTTTCTGACTTTTTTTGAGACAAAGGAACACAAAAATCCAGGCGGGATTTTGATGCATGGAAATAATAGGTCTAAAAGGGTTAAACAAATAACAGAAAGTCTCTTTGTTGGTTTAGTTTTGTAAATTTGTAGCAGATCAAATTGCGAAAAGTACAAATTGCTTTTCAGCCTTTCCGTTTTCAGCTTTTTTTATTATTATTAAAGGTTACCCCCCAGTGAACCGCAGTTTTTTATTGTTTTCTTTATGGCATAGATTGAATTTTTGTAAAGTGAGTTCATGTCTGAATCATTCGTACCTCTGGGGACGGCTGAGGTTTCTCACTGGGTTTGGGCAGATCTTTCGTTGAGGTCACGTCTTCGCTGAACGCTACAGGAATCCTGGCACAAAAATCAGAAAGAAATGAGCCTGGTTTAAATTGTGTAGGAAAAAAAACGCAAAACCCGTATCGACAAGCAGAGATCAGATCAATCGCTTGCGTCCCTTCAGGCCAAAATAATCTGTAAATACTTCCAGTTATTCATATTTCAAAGGCTGATTTATACATTTCAATTATGTTTTTACAAATAACTCAAAAGTCAATTAAATAAAAGGTATTACTGAGTTCAGACAGTGTTCAAACTGTCTCCTGAACTGACCCCTGGCTATTTTGACGGAAGCTACCGTTATTTAGAGCTTTATACAAACTTTTACTTTTCAAAGCACCACCAGACGCAGTCCTAGCGCCCCCTGCTGGCACCTTGTTAAGATCATTTACTATCAACTAAGATTTTACAAAGCTGGTACATTCATTTAAAGGAGACTCGTTATTTACGTTTAAGAGTAAAACTTTAAAACTTTAGTTCGCCGGCAGAATATCGATTCTGACAAACACACACAGAACAACCACATTTTGGTGCTGGAAATGTTTTTATCTGCATGTTCTTCTGTCCGTGTTCAGTCTGAATGAATCAGAATGAACGGGGAACAATGACGCTTCTGTTGCCAAAATGCGCCACAGCTTTTTTTTAAATCACTTCCGCCCTAAAAGAGTCCATATTATTCAAAACAAACGTGGGCTTCTAAAATGAACACTGTTGAATTGCAGGTTTTTAGTATAATACAGTGAGATCTTGGGGCTAATCACTCATTTTGGATATGACATTTCCATCTGAGAGTTTGACATCATCACATTCAAGAACGTGAAAACTAAAATATTGATCTTTGCAGTCATATCGAAGTGGGGGGCTACTGCATGTATGTCTACGGAGGAATGTTGCACAAATCAGAGTCCTGCACGGTTGGGGCACCCGCGGATACCCGACGGGTGAACTGCAAATTTTCATGAAACAGGTGCAAAATGTTGTGCTGTGTTGGCTGCAGGTTCAGGTTGGACGCAGGAAAGCGCAGATCTGATCTGCAGTTTACAAAGCATCATGTGTGAACAAAAACAGGGCTGTGTTTTAGTGAAATGCAAATTTGCCAGGGACGTGCACAGGAATTTTGCCTAAGGCATCAGCATTTTTGCGGTGCATCTTCAGGCATCGAGGCGCCGCGTTTTCAGTGTTCAAGTGTTGGCGTCAGAAGTTGAAAAAGCTGAACTTTTGGCGTCGGACACGCCACGTCAACCAATCAGGGACAAGTGTACAGAACTATGAAGGAGAAAGAGAGCGAGCCGAGAACCCGGAGCACGTAGCTCTGAGGCTGGGACCTGAAGCCCTGCGTGGCCCAGTGCTCCACGGGACCAGGACCAGAGTCCCTCCCTCCTGACTTGCACTCGCCTGGTCCCCTAATGTAAGTGAATGGGGCGACTGATTTATTTTCACTTTCAAATCCAGGCATTTTCATAGGCTACATGAAATCCTGTATCCATCAAATGATTTAAAAAAAACACACATGCGATGTCCTGCAGGTCAAAGCGACTCCCGACGAGCTGAAAAGAAAATCAGCGAGCGGAGAGTATAAAGTTGTGGCTCTTTTTAGGTTCTCGGACTGATTTTCTTTCGGGAGCTGTTCGTGTGTGGGTTTGTATTTATAGCGGGTCGGATCGGGTGCAGATTTTTATTTCAATTTTTTCGGAAAACGGGTCGAATATGACGGGTACAGGCAGGAGCTGTAACCAATTTGAGAATTCAAGGTCATGTTTAGGAGTTTGATTTTCAACAAAAATGTGAGAGAGAAAAACTATCTTGTGACTTTAATGTTATCTGTGGGAGATTTGCATAACCGAACATACCAGATCACCAGCTCCCTCAGTTCTTCGAGGCTAGATTGTGTAAAAATAAAGCTCAGAATAAAATCTAACTTGAGTCTGAGGGCTTCAGACAGAGCAGTGCCTCCGGTTACCCCGGAAAGGCGATGATGTTGTGTCTGATTCTTACCTGGTTTCCTGTAGACTGGCCTCGTGTTCTCCGCTGTACTGCCGTTGGATCGCGGCCAGTCTGGTCTCGCACTCCCTGAGCTGCGTCTGGGCCAGTCTGTGGGCGTCTTCAGGACTCAGAGTCTCACACAGGGACTTCAGGGCCGACAGGTGCGACCCTGCCTGCGCAAAGCTCCCCTCCGCTGAGAAGCACAACTGATGGAGACACGATAATATAACAGTTAATATTCCTGTAGTAGTTTTAGCTAAATTTTAAAATGACTCTTGTTAATCTGCAGAGACAGTTGTAAGTAGAGGTGGGGATAGGTGCTGATTTAAATGAATAATTATGAAGAAATTGTATAGTTTTTGAAGCTATTTTACTCCTGTGTGTATAAGTAAGGATGCACTGATCAGATACTGGTATTGGATGTCTTCACAATACTAAAATATGTGGGTTGGACATATAAATTCATGCAGTAGTAGTCGTGGCCTAGAAAGTCTCGTAGTGTTTGGATTTTTGTTTATGCAAAGCTCCTCTGTGGTTATACGTGTGATAAATAACACCCACATAACACATCTGGAGCAATTTTGTCTTATTTTATTCTTGTCTAAAGGAAATAAATGACATTTTTGTCTCTGCTCTGGTATCAGGTGATATCGGTTATAGGGAGATGCTTAAAGCTCTGGGGAAAAGCTGAATCGAAATGGACAAACCTGCTTCTCTATGTATAATATTTGTATTGAAGTAACTCCTGTTTCTTTTCCCACAGTACAGAGCTTAACAAATGTATTAAACCACCTGCCATGAAAACAGGAAAACATAAATAACTTCATAGTTTATCAAAAACTTGTTTCAAATGAACAATTTCAATGTTATTTATTAAGAAAATGACCAATTGGAACAACAAAAAAATAAATGTTGACAAAAAATAACCGAAAATGTGAATATTTTGTGTGAGCACCTTTGGCACTCATTCTTTCTGCTTTGTTTTTTTTACGTTGTTTTGCAAAGTCTCTTTTGTTATTGAGTTCCAAATAGTTTCTCGCTGTTTCCAGAGACGCTTTGGATGAGACTTTGGAGTCACTTTTGGAAAACATTAAACATTTAACATAAAAAAATGTACGTATAGCAACAATAGTTCTATTTTAGCATTAAAGATCTTGCATTTACTGACGGATTAACCATTATAGAAACATAAAATACTGTTAAATTACATATGGCAGCAGTGGAAAACACCTCGCAGTAGGTGGCGGTCTGATAAATTTGTTAAACTCTGTAAGTCTGCAAATTAATTTTTCAAGGCCAAATTTGAAGATGCACCTTCTGAATGCTCCTCATTTGGATTTTAATGTTCATGCAGTGTAAAAAATAACAGCTAAAGCCTTACCAGTAATGCAGAGTAACATAATAAAATGAAACTGCTGTTTGTACTCAGCACTCAGCGACGTTTTATCATTATTATCATAAACCTAACAACGTTATCAGTGTACATTAGACTCAGGTTCGATTCCCTGATTGCGGAAAGTTTTAGTGTTTTAAAATCGCTTGTTCTCCCCGTGTCAGGGTGCAAAATTAATCTTCCAGCGTGGTACTACTGACTTCCTTGAGTTTAAATAGTCTTTTAGGAGGAATTGTGTGTTCTGATAACACAATAGTACGCTGGAAATTCCTTTTTAGAAGTCATATCTACTTCCTGCATTTAAAAAAAAACATTTTTCCCACTTTTTTCCCCCCCAAACAAAACTATGATAAGTATTTCCCACAATGATTATCCAGATAAGCAAAGTAATAACTAGAAAAACATGTAAACCTGTCGTATGGACTTTAAGCAGTGATTGGAGTTTGGGTGCAAATGCAAATCATCAGTTTTATCTCCTACAGGGATCATAAAGTCTTCAAAAATCATCTTATGAAACATGATAAAGGTTAATTTAGGTTATACCTGATTTAATAACGTGAACTCTAACAATATAAAACCGAACTGGCAGCATTGATAAGTAGGTCAATTGCAAAACTTTTTTTTATTACTTCAAGGGAGCCGCCACTCTATAGAAAATTGGCTGGTATTTAGTTCACACATGATTCAACTGACGTCCGTGGCGCAGTGACTGACGGGCAGGTTCCCTTTGCCAATAAAAGGTAATGAAAATGTCCGGGCTCCTCCCTGAGTCTTGGCTTCTGGGTGCAGAGCAACAAACAGCAGTGTCAGAACGATCAGATTATAAATTTGTTTCCATTGGAGTGTGTTCCTCAGAGGCACAGAAGGAGACAGAGACAGCGCGTTAGTGAAAGGAAGACATGCAGTAAAACAGTCAAAATCAAACCCTTTAAAACTCCTAAAAACATAATAAACAAAACCTGCCCACTTACCAGGGCTGCGTCTGCCAAGATACGACTTTTGAACAGAATATCAAGATAAATTATGACATTGGAACTAATTTATGCCCTTGATTCAATAACTCTACAGCTGGAAAATCCCTTTATTTCGTCTATTATTTATTTAAAAGGTCCATGTTACGCTATTTTCTAATCTGTTATAATGTTCCTCAACAAAAACAGACCTGGAGTTGTGTTTTGTTTCATTCACACATGTTTAACACACAAACCTGCAGATTTATTTAGTCTGAGTTCTTCTCTCAGACAGAAAACACTCTGTTCCACCTTGTGATGTCATGCGGTAACACAGAAAATGCTCCACTGTTTTTTCTAAACGCCACCTTCACTAGAATCATTTGGAAGATTTATTGAACAAAAGATAAAAAGAGCTTGAAAACTACTGCTTCATTAGGTGGAGCAGAACATTTTAAGCTTTGGAGATAGAATAATAATAAAGGATTTATTTTATTCATTTATTTCAGATAACATCCGCCTAATTTTGGTCTGTGCACAGCGGTAACACATATCCAAGTGCCAAAGCTTATTAAAAGAAAACCTTAGACCCCACATGCTTGTGTGATACATCATTTTAAAGCTTAGACCTTCTAGTTTCTGTAGATCTGCATATGAAGACTGTGAGTGCAGCTAACCTACAGTACAGACAATCAAAAATGTCTAAAAAATAGAATTTTTTTGCCTCGAAAAAAAATAAAATGAAGGCTGTAACTTGGGCAAACTTCATCCTAGACATTGGTGGTTCACTACACTCACTGCTGAACCTGTTGGCAACAACTGTGTAAAATTTCAGACTCTGGGCCTAAGGGTTTGGTGCTGTGACCCTTTGTGTAAAAATATGTCAATTCAGCACAAGTGTCCAAATATGTTCCAGATGTTCCAAACTGTGATAAGATGTAATGTATAATAAATAAATCTTCTTCTGAACTTTAGGCAGGTTTTCTTAAGATAAAAAACTAAAACAAGCCAAAAAATTTCTCTCCAGAGCCTCTGGTGCCTCCACCAGTGTCTGTGCGTAAGAGCGAGTCAGAGGGTGTCCTCTAGGCCGTTACGCGCTGCTTTCCTCACTCACTACAGCACCTCTGCCCCACATGGGGCCCACCGCCGAAATCGTCTTTTCATAGGCTACTCAGATCTGTCAATCATTTCCTGAAAGAACCAATGACTGAAGAGCTTTTGCGCGCCGTCACAGTAGCCGCACCGAAGCCTGGATACGCTTGTTTTGTAGCTAAGAGTGTGGAGAAAACAAACATACCCCACACCGCTAACAGGAGCTAGGCGTTTAGCTATGCTAAGGACCAAGAGCGAGAGAAATAGAGAGATGCGTCGCTCATCCATTCAGACAAACACGGACTTTCTGGATTATTTCTCCCCTTGGAATTATTTTATGAAAAAAACAACTGGATATTCTTTTTTTGTTATGGACTAATTGAGCACAGCTGTTCCTGGACTGGACCCGTTTCGGACCGACAGAACCGGCTCAAAGGTAAGAAATATGCAAATATGTTTTGAATATTTTCGGGAATTATAAGTTATGGCTCTTTGGACTGTGTGGCATAAAATGAATGATATGGTTGTTTTACTGAGGAATTAAGCTTTCAAACGATGTATAGCATGTCAATATTGGAAAAATAAGTACGGTGAATATCTGGCTTGACTTTTTAATGTTGTGTAATCGCCCGCCGGCGGGCGGGTGGGTGGCAAGTGGTTAAATCAAGGACAATGCATTAATTAAAACTTTCCATCTGCAGTCCTTGGGCAGGTACAAAATGAATTAAATACATTAGAGAAACTATTTACAACTCTCGCCACAACACTTCATCATTAAAACAATCAAAATTCATTCTAATAATTTCCAAAAATACAAGATAAAAAAAAAAATCATCATTATCTTTTAAAAATGTAATTGTTATCAATTAGGGATGTGCATTGCCTTGAGTCTGACGATACGATACATATCATGAGATCCACGTCACGATTCGATATATCCCGATACTAAAACAATGGATGATGTATCGCAATTTATCAATATTTACTTCAAATAATATTGTCAACTGCACCTTCACGAGCACCAAATTGTATGAAATATAATTTAAGATCTTTTTAAAATCATAAGATAATTTGAAAAAATGCACACCAATTTTGAGAACACTGAATGCAACTAATTAATTTTTGTGAAAAATATTATTTGAAAAATTGATTCAGATGCATTTTGAATCGATTCGAGAACAGTGCAGTGAAGTATCACGATATATCACTGAATCGATTTTTTCTTACACCCCGATCATCATTATCCTCTAAATGTACATTTACCAAATTCATCACTTACTCAAACATGTGAATGAAACAAAACAAAACTCCAGGTCTGTTTTTGAGGAGGGAACGTGGCTTAAACCTCACAAGAGTCAATTTTGTGTAATACAGGACCTTTAAGAACAACAACAACAAAAAACTCTAGTGGAGGGGCCATCACATGCTTTTCTCCATGGAGATCTTATCACTTTGGAATGTTTCACAGTATGGCATTAAACCTTCAAGTAGATCTGTGGAGAAGCGACCCCGCTCACAGTTAGAACTAGAGATGTTAACCTGTAACCGTTTGACATGTGGTTGACAGAATCAATGTTAACTGGTCAAAATTTTTGACGGTCGGTTAAGTGGAACCTACGTAATCGTGCGGCACGGTTCTACAGTCCGAGTGTAGAGAGTCGCCCTAAATGATCATAGACAGACACACAACACACATTTTATGCAGCGCGAGGTGTCGTTACTTAAGACGGGAGGTTCACATCATTGATGATGTGAACCTCAAAATGAGGCACCCTCAAGCCACTTATTAGAATGAGAAACGCCAACCTACTGTGCCAACTATGCTAACCGTGCTAACCCGGTCCCGTGCTGCCCGGTCGAGTGCTTCTTCTGTGTTTCTGTTTATCTCTACAGGCTTTTAGTGCTGCTACGAGCTGTAGTTTGAGTTTCCACAGAAGTGCTTTTGCTGTGTAGCAACTGTTGGGTGTTTTGGAGTTTTATCCTCATGGTTTTGTGCATATTGTGACTAGAGTCATGACTGCTGGGTTAAACTGAGCCTTACGTGCGTGTTTGAGTATAAATGCTTCATGTGGGGTTGACAGACTTGCGCAGTCTATAAGCGGCGTCTCTTCGGTCATTTTCTGAAATGAGCCACAGCAAAGTTTCAAATGAGCTTCTTACACTTGACTAACACCTTTATCTTCAGCGCTGTCACGTGTGAGAGGTGACGGCAGCGTGGCTCCAGTCCAAACGGCTGTGATTGCAAATAGTGATTAGATTTAGAATAGATTTTAAAATGAACAGTTCACCGATTTTAACTGGTTAACGAAGCTCGGTCATGATTTTTTAGTTTTCACCATCTCTAGTCAGAACGCCTGTTTTTCTAGGTATTTTCGAGCTATAAAATCACCTGTAATTTAATAAATAGAATAGTATATAGAATACAGTACGTAGAGCTGTTCAATGTCACACTGTGGAACATTCCAGGCAGAGCAATGACATATCCATAGAAACAAGCAGCTGACGGACCCCCAAAAAGTCACATAAAGCACTTTTAAAATGGTCATAGAAGCAGTTTTGTAAATTATGTGGATGACTGATCGGGATTGATTGTGTCAGATGTACAGGTAATGAAGAATGGAAAGACTAGATTCTGAAACAGTCCCATCACCCCAAGGCAACACCTCTTAATGTAGATTTAGCGTTATTCTTCGTGTACCTGGGGCTGGTCTGAGCTTAAGAGCCTCTCACACTCAGAGATGGCTGCGTTAAACACTTTTCTCGTAACAGCGAAACGCAATTGTTGTAAAAAGGCGAAGATGTCAGCGGTCAAGGCCTGTGGTTCAATGGACAAACACCACAACACAACACAGTAAACACACGGGGTAACACATGCAACTGGGACGGGGTTAAAGCAACATTAACAAACTTTTCATTCATGTAACAGAATCTACTCATGACAACGAGTGAAGATAAATATAACAGTTTAGTAAATATGGATGTTGGATCATGTAGAGAAGGCTTCAACTGTGGTCATTTCCAATTGTGATGCTCCCTGCTCCCACTCCAGAAGGCATTTTCTTTTTTGGTTATTTATACTTTATTGGGTTTTCAGTTGGATACAATCACAAATAAAAAAGAACATTAACACGATGGGGGTGAAAATTCAAACCGCACAAACAAAATCAGGTAAAATCAGGCCTAAATGCTGGTATAAATAGTGTAACTTTCCAACAATTTTCCTCAGAAACATCCCCCTTTAGTTTATCTTTTAGTTAATATCATGTATTATGTCAGTGCACACATTTATAGTGGGAATTTGCTGCAAAAGCCATGTTCAACTCCACATACTCTACGTTTTTGATGAGGTAACATAATATGGCTTAAAATGTTTATAAATTTATCATTTTTCTTCCTTCCAAGCATAAACAAGGGCCAAAAGAGCTAATCTAATTTAATCGTTAGTATGAGAAAAATGTATATAAATTACCACACCTATATTTTGGCAAATTCATGTGTCCAAATAATAATAATAATAATAATAATTATAATAAAAATAATAATACATTGTATTTATTAGGTGCCTTTCTGGACACTCAAGGTCACCTTACAACAACATCAACAAATAAATTATGATTAAAACATACAGTTAAAAAAGTGGGACAGTGTTTAATTGATTGATTACATTTATTTAGCATTCTATTTTATTAGTATTTAGGATTTATTATTTTAGTATTTAGTCATATAAAAGACAGTATTTTAATTGATTGATTGTATTAAATTGAACCTACAAGCAGCTATTCTCCCTGGAGACCTGTGTCGCATGTTTGGTTTGATGGGGAAACCGGAGTGTCCAGAGGAAACCCACCCAGACCCAGGGATCAAACCCGGACCAATTGACCACCATTAAAACTTTCTCTACTTTGAACCACTCCTGGACGAATGAGGAATTACACCATTATGTGAGATAATGTTGCTTTCACATGTGGGGGACTAGAACGGCATGCACAAAACTGTGGAAGTCCACACAAACCAACGTAAAGATAACAATAATGACAATACAGTGTTATCATGGACATATATATTTGTATAACACAGGCATGTCCAAACTGTGGCCCGGGGGCCAAATGTGGCCCTCAGACCAATTGTTTTGGCCCTCAGGCTTCCAGGTGAATTGGCCCATACTACCAAGAAAGCACTTTTTACTGCATGTTTTTGAAATCTAGCATAATCAAGCAAATTTAGTGAGTCCTTTTGAGGGTCTGAACATGAACAAAGGTCTGGAGGGTCATTCAAACCTGTTATAAATGCACAGATTTGAATTACTCACTGTTTTGACCCTCAGTCTGTGACCCTTGATCGGCCCACACACTGGTCTGTGTTTTAATATGTGGCCCTTGATGAAGAAAGTTTGGACACCCCTGGTATGAGAGATGCTGCAGTGATGGTAAGTCTAACACAATATTGTTATCAATGCATTTTAATACTATGGTATTCTTTAAAACTGGTTATTGTCTCATCCCTTCAGTCGCATGATACAGTACGTCTGCCTCAGGGCAACTATTACAGAGGCTGCCAACTGCCATAGTGTGTGTGTTAAGTTAGGTGAGGTAACGCTGAATGTGTATAAAATCACTCAACACTATCAACCTCAGGCACTATGATAATTTCTTTGTATGCAGAGCTATTCTTGACTATAATTACTTTTGTGTAAACCCTCTAATTGGCGGTTTTCTAGAATGTGATGGTGTCATACTCCCAGATGGGGGGCGAGACAGTTAATAACATTGTACTTTGTCATAAAATATCCAATAAATGTATTCACAAATCTTAAAAACTTAATCTTTTCGGTGTGTGTCTAAACTAATTAACTTCATATATTACGACAAAATAAAACCCTGCATTTTAACTGCATTGATTTTAGCTGACAAATATTCTTGGCCTGTAAAATGTTGTCCTCACCTCCCACTGGGCGCGCACAGACTGGGTGAACAGCTCCATGTCTCTGAGCTGAGCCGGAGTACAGAACGCCCCCATCCCTTTAGCCGCTCTGAGGAACTCCTCCAACAACTCCGGCTCCAGAGTCCGCAGCATCTCCTGATAAGAGAGAGAGAAGACATGTACTATGTTTGCTTATTTTGCGAGAAATAGTCACCACTCTTTTGTTGTTTTGACTACTTATCTACAATGTATTTTGTACTTAATGTATTTATATATTTTCTTTTTACTATGATAATATATTGTGATGTTTGAGCTACTGTGTCCAAGTAATTTCCCTTGTGGATCAATAAAGTCTAAAGGCCGCTTCACACTACAGGATTATTCGGTTTTTAAACGTGCGACAAAATGCGCACACCACAGACACGAGGAGAAACTTATGAGACTTAAAATCTCTGATCGCAAAGCCTCCTGCAGGATCTGTGTGTGGACCACAGGATATAAAGCTGTGAGGCTGTGATGGCGTCAGCTGTTTCCTGTCTACAGTAAAACTACTCACTCTGAGACTCTGAAGTGTTCAAAGATCAGAGCTCTGCACTTCTAGTTTACATACAAGTCAATTATTTGTGAAATGTGGTGCAAAACTTCAAATAAAGGATTTTTAAAACATAAAATATAAGTGATAAAATCCACAGGAAGTAGAGTCAGTATCACTAATCTGCAGCTTCTCCACGTGAGGAAACACTGCTTTTTACTTTCAAAGAACACCGCAAACTGGATTAATAGCACAGTTTTATGGACCGGAGTCATTATTTGTGGAGGACAATTTCTATGGATAATGTGGGTGAGACGCTGCACTTTAAATGTACCACTTTACCAAAGGTGAATAATAAAGTCTTTATTTTCGCTATATCCTGAGTTTGTTTGTTGCGTCTCTGTGTCCGTCGCTCCTCTGCCCCTGACGCTCTGTTTTATCGTCTGTTTCCGTCACGTTGTTGATGTTCGGTGGTTCTGATCTGACACTGACTCCACACATGAGGAGCAGCGGCTTCAAAATCGCACACGGAGACACAAAGTCGGGTCACACCTCCCCAAACTCAGGAAGAAGAAATCGCAGGCAAAATCGAGCAAATTCTCCTGTAATGTTTGGCGGCCTTAAGTCTAAATATCTATTTAGAGGAAATTGAGCAATAATCTGTCTGTCTCACAAAGGGGCAGGATGCAATTTGCCAAACTGCCTTTATGCTGTTGTGATTATATATTAAACTTTTCAATATCTCTGTATCTTCTTACCTCTTTCGCCGTCACTTGCTCGGCGGACACGTGCTTATCCTCAAACACATTTATCGCCTCCATGATGTGCTCCTGGAGACAGTGTTTTGCTTCTTCAAACCCGTTCCTCGCCAGAGCCTGAGCTTTGAGATAGGCCTCGGTGTAGGCCTGAGGAGGAGCCTGGGCCAGAACTGGAGGAAGATCACAGCTTTCCGGGGAATCTACATCGTGTCGGGATATGATATTCACCAGCGTTTGACTTGTTTGTGGCTTCGCTTGCGCTGGAGGCGTGGGAAAAGATGGAGCGCTGGTTTCTGCTGGTGGAGATGTTGGGATTTCAGGTTGGATTTGCGGTCTGAGTTGAATTGTAGGTTCAGGTTTGGTTGGCGTTAGAGTAATTGTGTGTGGTTTAACTTGGTACGTTGGTTTTTGTTGTGAATCTGTCTTAATGTGAACCGCTGGAGGTGCTGCTTCTCTTTCACCTTTCACCTGAGACACAGATTCAGACTTGGGTGCTGCTTTCTCATCCGCTCTCATTGGCGACTCCATTTCAACTTTTGGTAGGAAATCAGGTTTGGTTGGCACCTTAATAACTTGCTGTATCACTTCTTTCTGCGATTCAACTCTGACTGGGGCTTGCGAACTACCTTGAGCTGCTTGCGTCGGTCTCGTATCTACTCTTTGCGGTGGCTCGAACAATCTTGGTTGAGTCGGCTCTGGCTTAGCTGCCTGCACCATCAGCTCGCTTCTAACTTTAGCTCCAGCTTGGACATGAACTTGGGGCGGCTGCTGATATTGGGGGACATTTTGCTTCCCTGGCGATACTTGCTGTTGTTGTTGCTGATACATTGGCGGCAGTGGTGGTAACGGGGCTTGATAGAGTGGATACTGCTGCGATTGTGAATACGGAGGAGGAGGAGGACCTTGCATCGCTGGTTGCTGAGCCCAACTTTGCTGCGACGGCTGAACGTTGAAACCGTACGGCATCGGACTGGCTGGCCTCATCGGCTCCTGCCCCCATTGCTGGTTATACCCCATGTTATACCCTTGCTGTCCGCCCCACTGCTGATAATTTTGCATTTGCGGAGTCGGTTGAGGAAACTGTTGTGGAATCGGCGGTCTTGGGGGTTGCATAGCTGGCTGATCATGAGTCCACTGTTGCGGATAAGCGCTCGGAAAAGGTGGCTTGGCTTGAGCAGGTGGAACGGGACCTGGCGATTGACCTCTAAACGGCATCCACCCTTGCATTTGCGAACTTTGCACCATTGGTTGTTGAATCGGCTGCTGAACTGGTTGTTGGGGTTGCATTGGCTGCGAAGGAAGCTGTTGCGGTACAAACTGTTGAGGAGGTTGTCCCATAGTAAGATTTTGCGGGACTTGTGAAAGCACTTGAGTATCTTGGACCATCCTTCCTTGCATTGGCCCTCTGCCTGGCGATGTACCGCGAATTGGAGGTCCCATGGTTTGGACATGAGCTTGTGGCATAGGTTGTGGATGGCTGGGCATCTGCGGTTGCATAACTGGCCGAGATTGCACATTTTGGGGATACATTTGCGGATCTTGGACGACCCTCCCTGGCACTGTCGATCTATCCGGACTTAGAGCCCTAATCTGAGCTTGTTGAGGCATCGCTGGAGGTTGGCTTGGCATAGCTGGCATAGGACCTCTCTCTGGGCTCGCACCTTGAATTCGTGGCTGATTTTGGGTCAGCATTTTCGGGGAAGGTGGCCGGACGGGTCCCCATGTTTGCGAATGACTTCTCAGCTGCACATGTTGCGGAGACGGCGATCTTACTGGGCTAGACGGACTTGCTTGCCCCCAGATCCCTTGCACCTCTGCTCCCTGCATCACCATCTGCGGGCTGTGAGGTAGGGGATGCACTTGAGTCTCGATATGTCCCACTTGGCTCACCGAACTTTGCTTTATCTGCCCTTGTACGTTTTGCGATTGAACTGGCGCTTGCAACTGTGGTTCAGGTTGAGAAACATTTTGCGTTGGTCTGACTGGATGAGGTGGTTTTTGATGCTCTTTAGGCATTTTTTCTTGCATCGCTTGCTGTCTTTTCATCTCTCCATCTGTCTCAACATCTTGACTTGGGACTTGAGATTTCTTCCCATCTGACAACGTTTTCTGAAGCCACGGTCGATTCCTCATCGCTTGGGCCTTTCTTGCTTTAAGCTCTTGAGCGGTCATCGTCTTTTTCACTGCGACCTGCTCCACCAAGCCTTTTTCATGAACAGTTTCATCTCTCGCAAAATCCTGAACTTGGCGCATTTCTGTAATCTCTTTTCGCCTTGGGTCGACTTGTGCTGCTGGACTTGGTTGCACCACTTCTTGAAATTGTTTAGTTTTAGCTGGAAGTTCTTGTGCTTCCATTTCTTCAAGTTGTGGTTCAATCGCCATTCTTTGCTCTTGGCCTGAAAACTGCGTGACCATTTCAGTTTGAAAATCCATCGTAACATCCATTGGCGATTTTGTCCTGGTGGCGGATTGCACAAAGGAAAACGGGACAGGAGGAGAGGTTTTCTTCTCCATTGAGACGTCTTCCACCACTATTTTAGGTGTGAACATTTCTTGCGTTGGTGTAGTTTGAGTCATGATTCTAGTTTCGCTTTGACTATCGTCTTCTGAGTCATTTTTAGACTGGATAAAGACTTTGGGAGGAGGGGGGCCGTACGAGGGGCTTCGTTCACGTCTCAAACCCAGGCTGCTCAGCATTCCCACTGCCTCCTGAAAATACAAATATATTTTTATTAGTAAATTATTAAAAGTATCAGTGCTAAAAGTGTAAAACTATGAAAGTATAAAGAGTCACATTTTACTATAAGGCAAGACACTGCAGGTGAATAGGAAAAATCTGATATTATTTTGAAATCCTTCCTGTAGTTTATTCACATAATTGTAAAAATGAATGTATTACAATTTATTCATTAGTTAGTTATGTTTTTCCTACAAAAATGAGGCATTTTAAGTGTAAAAACTGTCAGAATCTTCCATTTTTGGAACTTTGGGAATCTCAAAAATACATGGAGTCAGGTTTTTTTGTTTTGTTTTTCTTTTCTTCATTTTGTTTTCTAATTAGATATAAAAAATATACAGAGGGGATATAGTTAAGTATTTGAGTAAATTTCATCTCATTGAAAAACTGGCTGAAGTGGCTGATTTTGATTAAATCATATTCAAAATATCCCCAAAAAAAGTGTTTCTTGGGTAAATTGTGCTGAAATTTTGAACAGAATTCTCCCAGGTGAGGGAGGCATCAGTGTGGGACTCTCTACTACTACACTACTTCCTGTAATTTTCAACATATTTTTCGACTTCAATCTCCTTCTTGATCTGTATAAAACTATAATTTATATTTTCAACAGTTATTGTCCCACCAAATTAAGTCAAAAGTTTAGAAACATCGAACATCTTATGTACTTCAAGATAAAATCAGGGAGATGTTCTGTTCATTGTGTAAAAAATGTTTTACTATAACATAAATCAAACACCTCCAGCCTGACCGACCTGTGAAATCTGGACCACGGCCTTGACTCGGTCCTGCAGAGCCGAGGCGTGGAGAAACTGCAGAGGAGAGTTTTTCTGGTGCGTCATGACCATGAGCTGAAGGTCCTGCTCCTCTGTGACCACCTGCCCCTCCAGCTGCAGCCCCCGAGAGATCAGAATCTACACAGAAGGAACAGATAGAACAGCGGGGACAGAGATTTATACTTTAGATCAATGAAGGAAATCCACCCAGACACAGGAAGAAACGTGTAAAGTCTGCACAGACCCTGGGACCTTCTTGCTGTGAGGTGATGGTGGCAGCCACTCAGTCACCACGCTGTGTTTATAGACATTTATACAGCTGATGAGTCACATAAATAAAGAATTTTTGGTTACAAGCATTTTACAATTAAAGTAATTTTTTTGTTTAATAATTTGTAAAGTCAGTGCTTTTTGTGTCTTTTTGTGTCTTTGTTCTGTTTTGTATTTGCTTTGTATGCTTATGTGGGCAGTAAATAAATGAAGTTAAAATTATATGGACAAATCACAACACAACCAGATTTTCAGTGTTTACAGCATCAAATCTGGGATTTAACCTGGACTAGACTATGACTAAATCAGGACTAGAACTGAAATGAGTAATAAAAAATAAGCAGTAGGAAACATACATTTTTACACTTTTAACCAACCACACCAAAGAGTCAAAGTAATACATATTTTTACAACAAACTGATAAATAAATAGTGTTTTTACCCTTGCTCTGGGGTCCTGCCCTCTGGCCGGTCTCTCCTGGTTCTTCAAGAGTTTGTACAGGTCTCGGGCTTCGGTTTCCCAGTGAAGAACTTCGGCCAAACGAGTGTCCAGACCTGAGACACTGTGCTGCAGCTCAGTGCAGACCTGCTCCGCCTCACACAGCGTCTGCAGAACCTGAGAAGAGACAACAAGAGACATTTTAACTGGACCTGATTTTTACTGTCTTAAAGGTGCATTGTGTAACTTTTTTGGTGGAGGGTCTGTCAGATGCTTTTCTCCTCAGAGATGTTATTGCTTTGTCTGGAATGTTTCACAGTGTGTTGTTCGACGTTTCTATCTTCAAGGAGACAGAATGTTTATTTTTGGTGGTATTTTTAAGCAATAAAACCACCTGTAACTGAACACATGTAAAGTGGATCTGTTTAATGTCATATTGTGGAACATTAGAAGCCAAATCCTTCAATTATCCTTAGAAACAAGCAGGTGACGGACCCCTAAGAGAAAAGTTACATAATGCACCTTTTGAAACACAGATTTCGTTCAGTTTAAACATATTTGCAGCAGCCAAATAATCCTCACTTAGTTTACGCATTCAGAGCATCCCAACTGTTCATGTCAGGGGTGTCAAACTCATTTTGGTCCGGGGGCCGTATGCAACCTACTTTGATCCCAAAAGGGCCGGATCAGAAAACTCAGTTCTCTCTTCAAGTTATTGTATTTTTCTCCGTGTCTCGTAGTGGTGTTTAAGATTATATTCCTCGAGCAACGCCACTTGTTCCAAACACACTGAGCACAGATTTCCCGTTCACCTCTGTCAACAAATAAGAATTAGACTATTTTTCTTGGGAAATCCTGAACTCAGCATCTGCTTTTCTCATTTTTTGACATTTTGCTGATGAGGGTCACGGTCGACAGTCAAAACGATCGTCCTTTAAGAGCGTTTGGAAAGAGGAAAGTCTTCATTTGTGCTGCTCTGGTGGGAGTCGCAACGTACAGAAACGCCGGAGACGCTGCTGTGCTAAACGGTGCAGAAAATTAACAGAAAATTTTTTTAAGTATTTTAATAGAAAAATCAGCCGAGGGCCAGATTAAAGGTCTTGGAGGGCCGGATCTGGCCCCCGGGCCGCATGTTTGACACATGTGGTTCATGTGATGCAAGAACTGCGTACACAGTATAACACAATAATAATAATATAACATCTGTACTGACGCAAGACACATTTTGCTCAAATGCGTGGGGAAAAAATGGAGTACAGGGCCTTTAAATAAAATGCTAAAAACACCACATAGGTTTATCTTTACCTAAACAGCAAGAGTCAGTTCATTATCTGGTTTCTGGAGTGGTCAAATTATGAAATGTCATACAAACAGTTCCATATGACGTGAGTATTGTGATTTCTTTCTGACTGTTCACATCTGTGCAGGATTATGCAAAAAAACAGCAACCTTATATGGCAAAGACAAACATGAACGATTATTGAAAATACTGAAGACTGAAAGAGTTTTAAAAGATTTTAAAAGTCTTTGTGTTCATTTAGTTTTCCAGGTCACCATGTGTTCATGATCAGATTTCCCTTGTGCTGTAAACACACTAGAGCCCCTCACGATTCGATATGATACACGATACACGACTCACAATACGATATTATAACAATATGGCGATACAGATTTCTTTGTTAAACCACTATTTGTATTTCATATTAACTTTGCACATCTGTTTTAATCGTCATCACAGTGAATACGTCAAGCGTATTGCATAAACATTTGATTTTAACATGTTTTTTTTTTATTTGACAAACACGTGAATGTGGTTATAAAATCTGTTTTTTATCATTTGAGGCTTTTATCTAAAATTAAACCCTAATAAATAATTTGAACAGGTCACACACACTTTTATCTCCTCTTGTTTAGACGACTGTAGATGACTGACTTTTCCGGCATCAGTCTCATGCACTTTCTCGCTTACAGCTGATCCAAAATTCTGCTGCGCGACTTTTAAAAATGTGAACACATTACTCCGATTTTAGTGTTGTTGCACCGGCTTCTAGTTCGTTTTAGAGTTAATTTTAAGATTTTATTGCTTGTTTTTAAAGCTTTAAATGGACCGGCCCCACAGTATGTCTCGGGTCTGAGGTCCGAAGGCTCCAGCTCCAACTCATGGTGCCAAAGTCGAGACTTTGTGGCCAAACCGGTTTGTCAAAGCCTGATCCCGTCAGATCTCAGAAGCTCAGCAGGGCCTGGTCAGTACTTGGATGGGAGACACTGGGAATTCCAGGTGCCACAGGGGGGCGCCAGTCACAAAAACTGTTGTGTCCTTAGGCAAGACACATCACCCACATTGCCTAGTATGAAAGTGGTGTGTGTGTGAATGGTGGTGGTGGTCGGAGGGGCCAATGGGGCAGATTGGAGCCTCACTTTCGTCAGTCTGCCCCAGGGCAGCTGTGGCTACAATAGTAGTTTACCACCACCGGAGTGAATGAAGAATGAACTGTAAAGCGTCGTTGAGTGTCCTGAAAAGCACGATATAAAACTGATGCTTTATTATTATTATTATTAAAACCAGGGGGATCGGGCTTCCTCTGTAGCCCTACACTGTGGAGCGCTCTGCCCCTTCACGTCCCTACACAGCGGAGAGTTTTAAGACTCGTCTTAAGACTTTACCCTCTGGCTTTTAACACCGCGTGAGTTTGTGTGGTCCTCTGTGTCTTTTATTTATTTTATTTTACTTATTTCAACACTACTTTGTGATTTTTATGGTGTTGCTTTAATTTGATTTTACTGGTTTTATTGTTTTAGGACTGGTATGACCAAATTTTAGCATTTCTTTCTGTTTCATCTCTGTGCAGCACTTTGGAAACTGCTCTGTTTGTAAAATGTGCTACAGAAATAAAGTGGATTTGGATAAACAAGGACCAAAAAAATCTGCAGCAGCTCACGATATCGATTCTGTATCAGCAGTTTAAGTTCTTATCACGATATATCAACATTTCAATATTTTTCCACACCCCTAAAACACACACAGAAATCTGATCTAATCACTGGGATCATCCTACATGTCTGACTTTTATTGGCCATGTAAATGCGCCCATAGTAACAGTAACAGTAACACTGTGAACCAAATGCACAGGTAGCTATGGAGCGAATAAACAAAGACTACAGTGCAGCCCTTAAAATACAAAGAAAAATGGATGATGTAATATCTGATCTTTGTTGGTGGAGCCTGGAGGAGTTTGTGTGCCGTAAACTCAAATGAAATGATCCAGTGCTTTTTAATCAGTTTGTGGAATATGTGAATAAGACTCAAACTATGCAAGACAGGGGGGTTATGACAAGTGTGAGGCATGAGATTAGCCTTTAGTCAAGTACATAAGTCACGTTTATGATCTGAAAAGAGGTCAAAACTGCCACAAAATCTGACTTTTGTAAAATAATTGGCGATATATTATATTCAAATATAAGAAAAATTAAGAGGTAACTCAACTTTTTATATAAAGGACAAATGGGAAAAGGAATTGGGAGTAAAAATAGACTCAAAACATTATTAATAGTCAAATTAAAGCAAGTAATTCACAAATGTGGAAGGATTTCTTCTGGGGATGCCCTGTCCTTCATCAAATAGTCCGAGATGTTCTTTGCTTTGACATAAGATTCAAGTGTGTTACTTCTTACTTAGGAAATATAGAGCAAAAGTTGTCCACAGCTGACAAATACTTTTTTAAAAACTTCATGACAGGGAGCAAAAAAGCTATAACTGAACACAGGCTTAGCAAGGACCCACCCACTATTAAACAATTCATGGCCACAGTCAATAATATTTATAACATGGAACGTTTGAGTTTTAACTTGAGACTTCAAAAAGAAAAGGGTGATGACTTTTGGGAAAAATGGGAAATATACTTAAGGGAAAAGGGGCAGTATTTAAATTTTGATTGTGCTTTTATTTGTTTGATTGTGTATGTCTATCTTTTAAACCCCAGTATGTTCGATCGCTTGTTCTTCGTTGTGTTATAGCCCTTTGTAAAATATAAAATGATTTCAATAAAAAATAAAGTGTAAAACAAACAAAAAATCAGACTTTTGTGAAAGCTGTAGAGCCCGGGTGAACCGAATACGAGCGAGTTTACATTGTTTTCTATCTGCGTGTTGAATCAGGATCGATCTATCCATCTATATCTCTCTATCGATCCGTCTTCTGCGGGAAAAATGCTTTCTAGGATTGGTTTCCCTGCAGTACCAATAGATGGCCACCGGTCCAAACTCACGACAGGTCTAAGTTCTTACTTCAGGGACGGCCAGCCTGAGTTTGTGCAGCTGCTCCGCGGGGCACTCTGGTGTCGGGCTGAGCGAGTCCAAGTCCACTTCCTTAATCTTTGTCATTATGAACTGTGAATAGAGAGAAACCATTACAGACAATAAGAACAGGGCGGACTGGTTCGGCCGTGAGAATCAATGAAAACACGTCAAGTTAAGAAAGACAATCAAAACAGGTCACACGTTTATGTTAAGATGTAGTAGAGTTCACAGACTAACTTAGGCAAAATGATTAAAAGTGTGTTTCTCTGGGATATCAAATAATTAGCTGCATGACTACGTAAACATACAGACATATTTTCAGCTAACTGCTTTTCCATTTGCACTGTTACTGATGAGTCTGAGACGAGACATTTGGAACCAATATTTCTGGTGTCAAAGGGTTTGTGAGCGCAAAGGCAAAGGCAAGTTTATTTGTACAGCACAATACGTACACAAGGTAATTCAAAGTGCTTTACAGAACAAGAAATACATTAAAATCACAATACAAACAAATGAAAACTTCAATAATCATCATGAAATTATAAAATAGAGATGGGACATTAATTTAAAACAAAAAAAATTTAAACAGAACCGTTTTTAGTCTGGATTTAAACAGAGTCAGAGTCTGTCTCACATGTTCAGACTGTTCCAGGTTTTAGCTGCATGAGTCTGAAACTCTGACTCCCCGAGTTTAGTCCTGACTCTGGGACCAGCAGGAGGCCGGGACTAAACCAGGACTAAACCAGGACTAAACCAGGACTAAACCAGGACTAAACCAGGACTAACCCAGGTCTAAACCAGGATTACAGCAGGAGTCCCTGAGCTCCTCAGATGCAGATGGTTCATGAGGCTCTAACATGTCACAGATGGACTTTGGAGCTCAGCCCTGGGGAGACTTGTGCAGGAGCAGAGCTGCTTTAAAGTCTCTGAGCCACAGGGGGCAGTGCAGAGACCTGAGACCAGGACTTATGTGCTCGTACTTCCTGGTTCAAGTCAGGACTTGAGCTGCAGCGTTCTGGATGTTCTGGATGTTCTGTAGCTGTTTTACAGCTCGTTTGCAGAGGCCAGTGAGGCCGATACAGTATCTAACCTACTGGAGACAAACGCATGGAGAAGTCTCTCCAGGTCTGCTTTAGACAGTCGACCTTTGGTTTTTGCTGTTTTTTAGATGGTAAAAATCTGCAGATGTTATTGATTTGAAGTGGCTGTTAAAGCAACAAGTGAGACCTGAAAACCAGAAATTCCAGAACCCCAGTTTTGGCATAAGTCACAGATTGTTCTTTATAAATATGGATCTCTAAAATGAATGATGCATACTTTCCTCGCCTCTTTCAATTTCAAGTATTGCATTTAGATTACATTTACGTTTAAAAGGTGCACATTGTAAACAACAAACAGGAGCATTTATATCAAGAGAAGACTGAAATCTGAACTGATAAACTAATACAAGAATCCCAGGCACTTCAGAACAGTTTGTAAAAGTCTTCAGGATTTCTCTATTAAAATGATATTCGGTTCTGTGCCCAGGACGTTCTATTATCTAAATAACTGCAGCCTTTGTGATCTGATAATTGTACCGACTCAAATTGTGATTTCCATTCTGTGCTGTTATATTGCTGGGCCCTACCTGTAGTCTCTTCCTGTAGGTGCGCAGAGGAGCGGCCAGAGTCTCCAGAGGTTCCTTCAGGACCAGAGTGGCCTCTCGGATCAGAGCCTGGAGATCCTGAGGCCGGGACTGAACCACGGGACCAGGTTCTGCTGATCCAGCCTGAAGAAACACACAGAAATATGAGGGAAATATGAGAATTTGTGATGCGATGTTCATGGATGAGTCGGCTCTGTTGGTTCATTTGGCTCCGTAAAGGTGCACTATGTCACTTTTTGGTTGGGGGTCCGTAAGCTTCTTGTTTCTACGGAAATGTCTTCAAAGGTTCCACAGCATTTTGCATGTGTATTGTAGTGACGGCAGTATGGAAAATGATTATTTGGAAATTATAAAAATGGAAATGATCATTTACAGCAGGGGTGTCAAACTCATTTTGGTCCGGGGGCCGTATGCAGCCTACTTTGATCCCAAAAGGGCCAGATCAGAAAACTCAGTTCTCTCTTCAAGTTATCGTATTTTTCTCCGTGTCTCGTAGTGGTGTTTAAGATTATATTCCTCGAGCAACGCCACTTGTTCCAAACACACTGAGCACAGATTTCCCATTCACCTCTGTCAACAAATAAGAATTAGACTATTTTTCTTGGGAAATCCTGAACTCAGCATCTGCTTTTCTCATTTTTTTGACATTTTGCTGATGAGGGTCACGGTCGACAGTCAAAACGATCGTCCTTTAAGAGCGTTTGGAAAGAGGAAAGTCTTCATTTGTGCTGCTCTGGTGGGAGTCGTAACGTACAGAAACGCGGGAGACGCTGCTATGCTAAACGGTGCAGAAAATTAACAGAAAAATCTGAAAATTTTAAGTATTTTAATAGAAAAATCAGCCGAGGGCCAGATTAAAGGTCTTGGAGGGCCGGATCTGGCCCCCGGGCCGCATGTTTGACACCTGTGATTTACAGTGAGGTGAGGGTGGTTGGGATATGGACAGTGATTGTGCTTTTGTAATGTTGAGCTATGGCCAGTGGTTATGGTTTAGGGGAAATATCATTGGTTTTTATTTAAAAACAGCAGTTTCTCCACTGTGGCAGGTTTTAGGTGATTTCTTTTGTTGACAATATTTCTCCTGCTTTGGAAAACAGCCGCTCACAGGGCACAGATGAGGCTGGCTCCAGTCTCTCATGACTCCCTTAAATCTCTAAACTCTCTCCAAATTATCTCTATCAATAAATCAAACTTTATTTATAGAGCACTTTTCATACAAAAAATCCAACACAAAGCGCAAACCACTGTCCAAAATATCTCTAACTCTACTCAAACTGTGTCCAAACTCTCACTGACCCCAACTCTCCATCAAACACTCACATTTTGAACAGCGCCTGAAGGGTTTAAATCGCTCTCAAAACTCGCGGCAAAATCCGAACCACTCCCTGAACCAGTCCCGTGGTCCAGCCGGGCACTGAGGCTTCGGACCACATCATTTTCAGCACCGCCCCTAAACGCCCCCTCCCCTAATCAGCAAGCGCTTCGAAGCCTCGATCTGGAACGGATCACTGAAGGAGAAGTCGACTTTATTTGCACTTGTTTGTAAATAGACCTTTTTTTTCCCACTGTACCACTGTAAATATTTCCTGCGCACATTTTCGCTCCTGTTTTTCCTACCTCCGTGAAGTTGGGCCCCATCAAACTCAAACTTACACAAAAACTGTCAATCATTTGTGCTTCGTTTGTGCTGTTTTGTGCTGCAAAAAGTTTTGTTTGTGCTGCTTTAGTTTTTGAGAAATGAACCTTCTTTTATAGGTCAAATTTAGGTCACAGGAAGCTTCAAAACGATCTCAGGCTGTGCTGTATTATTGTATAAAGTATGAATCAAAAGCAAATTACTAAAGACCGTTACATACTTTTCTGCAGCTCGTTTATCGAGATCGTTTATCGGTACTAGTTTTATGGAGTTTGTCGCCGTCAACTGAGCGGAAATGACGTCCTATAATTACCGCAAAAATAATAATTAATAATTTTAGAAATGAAAATTGTCACAACACAAAACAGCACAAACGAAATACAAAAGTTTTCTATCATTTTCTTCCTGTTTTGAGGCTGTTTCACATTCTGAGGTTCTGGACGACGTCATCGGCCGAAAATAAAACTGCAAATATCTTAAGAACCAGAATCGCACAAACGAAACTTTTTGCAGCACAAATGAAGCACAAAGGTGTGAGTTTTTGTGTAGGTTTGAGTTTGATGGGGCCAACTTCACGCAGGTGTTTTTCCTGTTTGCACAAACCCCAAAACTTGTGTGTTTGACGAGGACCCGCGACATTCACACTTTCAGTTTATTCTTGTATCTCAGTTGTAAAAGTGGGAAAAAAACACTAGAAAAGTTACTCAGTGCAACTTTAACCTGAGCTGTTGGAACCAGATCTCGTTTTTTAACAGAACCAAATCTTTTTCTTTCCAATTTGTATGCGTTTTTATTCTGATTAACACTCACAAGAATCAGCACAGAAGCAGAGTCGGCAACACGAGTGAGCGCTTTGTGCAGAGAATAAAATAAAATTTGGCATCGTAGTAACAGTTAGGTAACAATTAATTTTTATTTAGTGCGTTTAAACATTTTAAGACACTCCCACTCTTAGCTGAAGCCTTTTTAAACAAATCTGATACTGAGTTTTCACATTGGCTTCTGACATAGAAATAAACAGTAAAAGAGCCGCTCTTTTTGAACAGCTCTTGGACATAAACAAATCCAAAAGATTAGAACAGTTTTTTGTGTGAATAGAACATGTTTGTGATTATAAAACATTATAACACAGATCATAAAATAGAAATAACTTCCGTGAATGAAGTAAAACATAATAATAATAATAATAATAATAATAATAATAATAGAATAAGGATCAATACATTTCTGTGCTTTTGTATTCGGGGTGAAACTATCTCAGGTAAATAAACAGTAACAGGTGGAGTGTGGAAGTGTCACCACTCCTACATGAACAGCGTGGGAACAGCATCAGCACAAACGGGGCCAAAACACTGCAGGCGTTTTCCATTATACAGCATTATGATACGTGTCAGATCTGTGGAGACGCGGCTCCGCTCACAGTTAAAATAATGCGTGTTTTTTCAAGGTGGTTTTGAACACTTGTGTAACTGAACAAATGCAAATAATGTCATACTGCTCGGGTGATCACCTGCAGCTCTTTACGTTTCTAATGAAGGTGCATGTTTAAAAACACAGTGGAGCACTTCCTGTATTACCACATGACATCACAAGGTGGAACAGAGCGTTTTCTGTTTGAGTGAAGAGCTAAATATGCAGGGTTTGTTTGTTAAACATGTGTGAATGAAACAAAAAACAACTCCAGGTCTGAAACATCATAACACAGCGTAAAATGGGTCATTTAAGGAAACTTTGTGCTTGACTGACAGGCGATTAACCAGACAGGCTCTGTTTCAGACATACTAGGGTTGGGCGGTATGTAAATTTTGATGTTAAACCTTCTCAGCATTTTCCCGGGGTTTACGGTATTACTGTGACTAATTAAGAATTATTTTGTACCATTCAGAAACAGAAGAGCAGCTTTATATTTGAAAATGAGGCACAAGTTCTGATCAAACCAAACTTTGCAGCGCGTTCGATCGCATCAGCGCTTATACTGTATGCAAATGAGACGTGCGGTTTGAAGTTTAGTTTCTGTAAAACGTAAACAAATGTGCCAAAGCTGCATTAAACACATTATTACTCAAAGTTTATAATGAGTGGAGCAGCGGAAATGTAGAGCGGTGGAGAGGACCAATCACAGCCCTGTTTGTCTGCGTCGTATTGAGGTGTGGTTAGAAAGTTTCGGAGGTTCACGTCGACACAAACACGTTTTGATGCAGAACCATAAATTGTTCTTTACCGTCTCCTCTGTGAAAGTCTGACTTCGCCCTCGAGCGGGAACTTTCTCCTCTTCAGCCTCGTCCCCTCTCGACTCTCGGCTTCAGTAAAACGTCTCTGTCACAAACTTTTGGGCTCAGCGTCGCACACGAAGCGTCAGTCGGGTTTTTTTCTTCTTCCTTGCTGCGTGTGGATGGAAATCTCTGAGCGGAACCACGTTTGAAGAGAGAGAGAGCGGAGGGGAGAAAGTCCTGCTGTGGTTTTAGCTCCTTATGCAGATTTTTTTAATGACAGTGATGAAACTGATACCGCTGCTACTTTTTGATACCGCGGGACACTGTAATACCGTATTCCCGCCCAACCCTAATACATACACATAAATTATACATACAAAAGGAGAAAAAACAACACAAAGGACTGAGAAACAGCATGGATTTTCTCTGAAGCAACAATCAAAGCACCAAACTTATGCTTATCTCAGGTTAAAGAAGTGATATATTTTGTTCTGAATGTCGTTTTAAGAGGAGAAGTGTCCTGCATTTGACAGACGTGATACAAATCAGCGGCTGTGGTTGGATCGTCTCAAGTTTGGACAGAGGTTTTTCCGCAGTCTGTGGTCGAGTGACAAGACAGAATGCAGAAGGGACTGGCTGCTCGGGCAAGATAAACGTTAGACATGTGATAAAGTCCACATATGAACTTACGAAGGTGTTGGTCTTGATGAAGTCGGCCCACTGCAGGTTGACCTTCCTCAGTTCCTCCGTCAGGACTCGGCTGGTCTGAGGGTCTGTGGACTCGATCAGGAAAGTCCCCACTTCATTTAAATGGGCCTGACGAGATCCCCACTCTGCTATGGACTCGGAGGGGACCTGGGGACGTGCGGGGAGAGGAGGGTTAATGAGGGAATTGAGCTGCAGACCAAAAGCCGTCACATTTAGACAAGAAAAAACATATTGTGATGCAGGAGGAACAGAATGAGACATTGCTGGGGGTGTTGTACGTGTGTCTCTGGCTGATGTAATGTTTAGCAGTTCCCAGGGCGACACAATGTACACATTAACACTGCCGACAAACACTGAACAAATACAAAATGAATTTAAAGAGCACATTTTCCGGAGCCTGTGATCAATACCGGCGTTCACTGTGCTGTTTAGGTGTTTGATTTTCAACAAAAAGATGAGCTTGCGTGCTTGTGTTGCTCGTGACTTTTATTTTATGCGTGACACATTTGTTTAAACAAAACATTTCACCTGTTGTATTTCCAGTTAAGGCAGGTCTTTCTGGTCAGATTGTGTTAAAACAAAGCTCAGATTACAGTCTAACAGAGCCTCAGACAGAGCAGTGCCAATAGACACAAGCTTTTATAGCTAAAAAATAAGCCGATATGTCCCAGGAGGAAAAAATAAATCAGTGACGAATAGCCAAATTTCAACTGATTTTGGATTTGTTTAAAGTTGTGCACTGTGTAACTTTTCCAGAGTGGAGGGGGGTCGGGGTTTCCATTAGGGTAGTTCATAATATGATGGTATAAGTAAAGGTTTTCTGTATTTTGCCAGATCGTATTTTGCCTTATTCCGATTGACACTGTGAACATCTGTGCCAAAAATTGAGCCAACAGGACGAGAGTAAAGGGCGGCACACTTTTTACATATTTGTACGACATAAGAATGCGTAAGTTTAGCAGAAACAGAAACTTGAACAAGTCAAAGATGAACAATACTAAGATAAGTTTGTTCTTTAATAATCTCCCCCAGTCTCCCTGTACTCGTGCCACATGTATTAGAACATCAGCACAGTTCAAATTCTATATTCATGAATGATGACGTTGTTCTCTTTGATACTTTACTTCACAAAATGTTCTTTTGGTCTTCATTTCGCACGGATTGTCGATAGAGTTTAATTAGGACAATGCCTCCCTCTGCACTGTCACCGATGACCTTCAAGGACTGAATTTTTCGTCGCAGATTCTATGAACTAAGATATATAACTTTTTTTTTTTTACCTTTATTTACCCAGAAAAGTCCCATTGAAATTAGTAATCTCTTTTTCAAGGGAGTCCTGCCCTGCACACATCACTTTCATACTATGGCCATTGACGTGCACTAGCCTAGCACCAGCAACCTCTCCAAATGCAAGGACTGGGTGGAAGATTTTAAAAAAGTGTCTCCACACGTCTCCAACACTCGCGAGGAAATGAGGCCCAGTGTCCAAAATTCAGAACTGTCCCTTTAAACAATGTCAAAATTGTGGAAAAACTGTGCCGCCGCTAAATGTGCAGCAATTGGCTCCATTTTTGGTGCAGATAATTTTATGAACCACCCTAGTCTCCATGGAGAAGTTATTGCTGAATATATAGATCTGTGCTCATACTGTTAGGATAAATAACTAGGCTGAGCTATTTTGTATAACCACTTCTATAGTTCATTATTGTACCGAGGTGATATGAAGACTGGGGCTCTGACCACAGCTGTGAGACTCGTAGACATACAGTATGTCAAGACAAATGCAGGATATTCCAGTCTATCGAATAGCAAACTAACTAAACAGGACAAGAACTACTGATAGGGCTGATGTCATGGCTTGTTACCCAAATAAAACCCGGGATGGAGTCTGATTGGACTGTGTAACGCGCCAAAAGGCCTGTGCACCAGCGAAGAGGCGCTAAGTCTAAACCCTGGTGTCCTCCCATTATAGTTTGCATTTAAAAATCATTGTACAGGCGTAAATATTGAGTCTCTGCACGTGGACGTCGGCACAGACTCCTTGTACAAGTGTGGCTTTCTAATATTTGAATAAGTAAATTATCTGGTGTTTATTTATGTTTCAAGTGTATTTTTTATCAACAAACACGAGAGGAAAAGGCTGTTTTCCTCAACAATGCATTTGATTCCATTTTATCTGCTTTTATTGCTGAAAAATACATTGAAAAACATTTCCACTTGCCTTCATTGGGAAAAAAACATTATCAAGCCAAGTTAAAATTATGTAAATTAAGAACATTTTACTTTATTTGAGTAGATTCATCTTGACAAATGAAGTTATCCGCCAGTGGAATAAGAGTTTTTTTCTTAATTCAAGCAACATTTGATTTTATTTCTTATTTTAAGTGCAAAAAGTCGTCGTTTTCCTTATTTTAAGTGTAGCAAGATGTATTTTCATATTTTAAGTACAAAAATCTTGCTGCACTGGCTGATAATTTTACTTTCCAAGTGAAATTTTCTCAAATCGTGGTAAAATTTTCTTAATCCAAGTCATTTTAGCTCGATTAGATTTTGTTTTTTGCAGTGTTGATGAAGACAGACAAGTTTAATGCCAAACTACAGACAAGAAGGTGACAGATCCTCCGCCCGAAAAGTTACACAGTGCATCTTTAAACGTCTCATGGCTTCTTTATACCCTTTTTTCTCACAAGCACTGATAACGTCTGTACCTGTGTCCTCTGCTCGTGGCCGTGGGCCCTGGCGCCCTGCAGGAGCCAGGCCTGCAGGGAGCTCAGGCAGTCGCTGTACGAGTCCCAGGCCGACAGCACTCTTCCCATGATGCTTTTCACCGACTTCAGCTCCTCCTGCACCTGCCCCGACTCGTCCTCCATGCGCCTCACCTGCTGCATCACCTGGTTGTAGTCGGACGCTGTGGAAAACATAAAATATTTAGATTCGTTTACCCAGAAAATGTGATTGGTCTTTAAGTTTTAAGTAAATAAAAGGAGCTTAAGGTCTGTTAGGGTTGGGTGGAGGTGAGTCATAAATCATAATCGGGAATCACAAAAGCTGCAGGTCTTTTAAGTAACATAACTTCCTTCAGTAGCAACATAATCTCCTGTCTTATTCTGCATCAAAACTGCAAACCCTGGAGTTTAGATTTCAAAAAGTGCAGCCTGTGCGATTTTCTAAGTGGATCCATTCAAACTGTGATCTCTATTTGATTACAGTTAATCTTGCAGCAACTAAATAATACAGTATATTCATTTGGAAAAGGGGGTTTTGTTGCAGCACTTGTCACTCACCTAAAGCAGATTTACTCGAGTATTTCTCAGAGACTTGTTTGACTTTGTAAAGCGCCGCCTCCAACAGAGAAGGAAGCTCCTGTCGCTCCACCAGCTCCTGTGGACAGAGGTGGACATGCATTAGTATAAAAATAAACCAAGAAAGAGCGGATAAAGATAATTAAAGATGCCGGATACTGAATATTGACTGTCTTAATCAAAATAATTTAGTAACAATGTCTAGAATTAAAAGGACCGTCCCTGTTTTTTTCAATAACTTTCCTGGTTTTATCGTTTTAAGACTAGTATGACTAAATCTGAGCGTTTATTTGATCATTATTTTATTGTTGTTCTTACTGTGTTTTTGTGCAGCACCTTGGAAATCGTTTGTTTATGAAATGTGCGACATAAATAAAGTGGATTGGACTTTAAAAGCATAAAAAACAAAACTAGTTCAGTCCAGTTATTCCTCACTTACCTCATGTACTCTGAGCATCCTAATTATTCACTGCACGTATCTTATAAGCACTTTTCACAACTTTCAGAGCCCAGAGCAGAGTTTTGGCCATCACACATGCTTACAACAACTAGCATGCTAACAGCACACCAGCACTGATTCCTGATTCACAGAGGATAAAAACTCTCTATAATTAAATGCAGACCGTACACACCAGTCTTATTTTGACACTAAGAGCTGCTTTTAATATATCTGCAAAAAGTATCTTAAAATATTATATCTTAAAAAAGTCATGCCTTTTTTTACCTTACTTTACTTTAATTTTGTATTATTATTCAGTTTAATGTCTCAACTTATAATATACAATACTTCCAATCCAGTTCACTTTATTTCTATCGCACATTTCATAAACAGTTTCCAAAGTGCTGCACAAATACAAAGCAAGGACAACAATAATAGATTAAAAAAATACTGCTGCTGCACTATATGAATGTATCACGGCCGTCACCACCTCACTGTCACTGTTATCTGTGCAATAACCTGCTCCACAACCCACGTGCAATACAATTATGTGCAATATGTTACTCGTCCGTGAGACACTCCACCCACACCTTATTTAATCCTACCTGCACCTTGTATATTATAGTTTATCACATTTTTATTATATCTGTATTTTATTATATTTTATTATATTTTTTACTATAGTGTTACTATTTCCCTTGTATTTGCAAACACCTTTTTTAACAGTACTATTTATTGCAGCTATTAGTACTTCTGAATATCTTAGCGAGTCAACGGTTCTTCTCATCCTGAGCTTTTCATGGCTCTGTAAACCTTGTGTTGAACCTGCATATGACAAATAAACAATCTTGAATCTTCTTGAATCTCTTGAAAAATACAAAGCAAGGACAACAATAATAGATTAAAAAATAAACACTCAACAGAAACTAAGTAAAGCATAAACAAAACAGAGGGCCACACAGCTCAGGTGGTGCTAAAAAACAAAGAATAAAAGTGTGTCTGATGCAAAACATACATTTTCCACTGTATTTATCAAGTTCTTATCTCTATCCTCAGCAGTTTTGTTATTATATTTGCTCCATACTCACACATACTCACTCCTGCGGCAGAAGTCTCAGTTTGACGTTACTCAAAGTTACCTTAAAATGCACCCGATTCAAACCGTTTCTGTATTTCCGTTTGAATATTATCTCCATACTCACGTGCCACTCCTGCAGCAGAAGTCTCACCCCCTCGGAGGACACGTACGGCCTTTTCCACAGCCTCAGTTTGGTTCTGATCTGAGACAGGAGATCCAGAGCGCTGTGTCTGTGCTCGCGATACTCCAGCTTTATGCCGTGGTACTTTGCCGTCACTCGCACACTCGTGAACCTGAAAGAAACGCGTGCAAATCTGTCAAAAATACTGCCTTTACCAGAGATTTAAGCCCAGCCTGCGGTGGCAAAAGCAAAGAGAGGGTATTTTACTTCTATGGGGGGATTAACTGCTCACACATAACATATTTAGATCACCAAGTTCGCTTTTATTGTTTTGAAAATACTATATTTGCCAAAAACAACACATTAATGAGTTTGATAAGCTTCACTTTCATTTTTCACTCCCTCTTCACCGGGCTTTCATATTACACATTACATTTGTCGTGTCTAGGGGCAAAAACATAAATAACTGTCTCTAAAATGAACTCTCAGCCTGCAGGGGCCCGATGTACAACCACAGGTACCACAGTTTGAGAACCACTGGTACAATAATAGTATAAATACACTTGTGAAACATCTGGACACTCTCTTCAAGTGTTTTTTTTTATATATATATATATTTATTTTCCTACTTTCTACATTTTAGATACACACTGAAGACATCAAATATATGAAGAAAGATCTATGGAATCATGCAGCAAAGAAGAAAGTCAAATAATTATACTACATAGTTTATATAGTGAGAATCTGCACAGCTGCTGTGGAGCGTGGAGTGTTAAAATTGACTCTCACAGAATCAATTTTAACATTTTCTCAAGGTTTATATGAGTCCAATCTGTTTGAGAGTTAATTTAACATTACTGGACATGTTAATTATGTAACACTGGACCAAAGTTCCTGTTTAACCGCGACATTAAGAGTTATATTAACATTTTGAGAGTAAACACACACTAGGGTCACACTAGGCTGATTTAGCAAAATAACACACAGAGGTGTTTTATTTTTACACTTTATTTTAGTTAATTTAAGATGAAATTATGCACAAAACTGGTTCAAACTGGTTTTCTCTGAAGTGGTGCGAGGGAGGTGCCAAATTACCTCTAAGGGAAGTTCAATGAAAACTAGTGGAAGTTGAATTAACTTCAATTATATAAATTCTGGCAAATAACCTCAACTCAAACCCCCTTTTAACTTATAGTTAAACAAACAGTTAAAATAACACTTTTTGTGTTGTGTGTATTTTTATTCTCAAAGCAAACGCTCTAAATTTCCTATGATAAAATTGAAAAGGTAAAGGTAATTTCTTATATATTTGTGTGTATAATGTAAGTTAAATCTGCAATAATACAATTCACAGCATTTATCTTCTATAGTAAGAAACACCGTTGATTGATTTTTTGATTGATTGATTAGTGAACAGTAGATTTAAGCCAGAGACACAGTAAAAGTCTGACCTCCTCTTGAGTTCGTCCATCTTGTCTATGGGCACCAGAAGGTTCCCGTACTCATCCTGGTTTTGGAACGCCTGGAAAGTCTTCATCTGCTGCGGCATCTCCTCCAAAGACACCTACAACCAAACCGGGATGAACATGGAGGTTTATGTACAGTTTAAAGCTCCTATATTACGACTATTATGACTCTCTGAACCAAGTTATAATGTTGTTACCCCCTCAAAAAAAATGACCCGTAACCCTTTATTATTAGTCTGTTTAGATCTCCAAAGCTCAAAATGCTCTGTTGCACCTTGTGACGTCAAGTTAACAACCACTTTTTCCCTTTAGTTCAGGAGAGATTGGCTGAAATTATCCGACAGATTGTAGTGAAGGTGTATGTTTGGGAGAAGAAATGCACATGAGCGGACACCACGGACGTACCCTGAGTATCTCCTGTTTCTCGCGGGCCTCCTCCGCCGCTCGCTCGTGATCGTGCGGGTCTCGGTCGTCTTCGGCCAGAGCAGCTTCAGCTCGGAGCAGCCACTCGGCCACGGCGTTCAGGGGCGGAGGGAGGGACATGTCCAGCTCTATACGGTACTCGCGCAGCTGCGGACGGAGAGAAGAAATGAACACCTCAACGAACAATCCTCAGAATCAGAATCAGAATCAGAATTACTTTTATTCATCCCCGAGGGGAAATTTTCTTTGTTACAGATGCAACCGACCAAGAGCATGTACATCGAAACAAGTTACAAAAATAAGATGAATACAATAAGATAAAAGATAAAATAGCTCTCTCTGGGAAATTATTTACATCAGTGACATATTTTGACTATATACATGTGTGAGCAGGGAATAGGATGAAAAGGATTGAGTAGTTTGTGAGTTAAAGTGCAGCGTTCAACAGTTTGATGGCGACAGGCAGGAAAGATTTCCTGTGTCTCTCAGTGGAGCAGCGCAGCAGCCGCAGTCTATGGCTGAAAGAGCTCCTCTGATTGGCCAGCACCTTGTGGAGGGGGTGGGAGGGAGAGTCCAGAATAGTCCAGATTTTGTCCAGCATTCTCCTGTCCAACACCACCGCCAGAGAGTCCAGCTCCTCCCCCACAACATGTCCAGCCTTCCTAATGATCTTCTCGAGTCTATTAGTGTCCCTCACGCGCAGACTGCTGCCCCAGCAGACTACAGCGTACATGATGCACTGGCCACCATAGACTCGTAGAACATCCTGAGCATTGTCCTGCAGATGTCAAAGGACCTCAGCCTCCTCAGGAAATAGAGGCGGCTCTGGCCCTTCTTGTAAACCGCGTCCACGTTCCTGCTCCAGTCCAGTTTATTGTCCAAGTACACCCCCAGGTACTTGTACTCCTCCACCACGTCCACCTCCGCAGTGTGGTGGATGTTACGTCCCTGGATAATTAAAGGAGCGTGGCGGAAATCTTTGACTTTGTTTTCTGTTACGATCTATTTAAGCTAAAGAATGCATTTTAGGGGTTTTAGAGAACTGTCAACGAGCTGTAGCTTTGTTCGTTCTCGTCATTTAGAATAGTTTAGATTAGAACAGAGATCCTCGGGGGCAAATCTGATCGATGTCCGTGTGTGGGTTGTGTAGATATGCTGCAGTATGTATCACCTCATGTTGATGTTATGACGTTTGTCGACTGTATAAGAAGCTGTTTTTGTTTTGCCGTTCATTAGATCAGGGAGAGACGGACTTTGCGTGAGGGACAGAAAGGTTTGGTTTTTATTTTCTCTGTAATTTTGTGCACAATTGGTTTAATAAATCCAAACTCTTTGATTTAAGACAACTTTTCTCCGGTTTTAATTCTTCTCAGATTTAAAAATCCAGGACATAACTAGACTAAAACAATAACTGAAAGGACATAACTAGAATAAAACAATAATTGGAAAAAAATATATTGGTGGGAGGAGGTCCGTGCAAGTTGTGCTAAAGAAACAAAACTATACCAAAACAGGGTGTAACTAAAACCTGGGCTAATTGAATTCAAAATAATAATATTGCATTGAATAGTTTTAACAAGACATTATTAGATTAGCTTTTCAAAGTATTTCAGGCTTAGTTACACTTTAATTTGCCTAATCCTAACTTCTAACGTTAACTCCCTAATTAAAGCTGCATTAACTTTTCTGGGCCTTCCTGTTGCTTGTCTCCATGGAGATGTTATCGCTTTGTCTGCAACGTTCCAAACTATGGCATTAAACTTATCAATAGCCATAGAGACAAGCAGGAGACACCACCAGGCCAGTTTACAGGTGAGATCTGCTACTCACAGTCAGAAAGCATTTGTTTAAATGTATTTTTGAGCAATAAAAACACCCAGAATTGAATAAATGCGTCTTTTATAAGTTTAATGCTATTTGTGAAACATTACAGGCAAAGAATTGTCTGAAATTAATTGTTTGTACAGTGAGTGTGCTGGTGTTATGTACTTTTGTGTGATTATCGCTGTACTTTGTCCTGTCCTGTACATTATTTGACATCAACCTGCTGTATTTACATGTTCATTAATATGTGCTGTCCCTTTACAAATAAATAAGAAATAAGTTACTCAGTTCACCTTTAAGTAGTGATTAAATTCAGACCTAATCCTGGACTAGATAAGGACTAAAACCAGGACTATAAAGTGTTCAAACCAGGGTTAGGGTCAGATGTGTCCAGATAAGAATTATAGTTAAGTATAATTAAATAAATAGTTAAATATGTGTACCTTCTCAGTGACGGCGTCCCAGGCCTGCCTCAGGGCTCGCTGCTCGTCGCTGAGTTTGGGGGTTCGTCTCATGGCGGTGAGCAGAGGCATGATGGGACGCCGCTGCTCGTTAAAGGACACCAAGAACGTCTGGATCACCTGAGAAGGAAAAGGAATGTTACAGGAGTCATTTTGTATCATTTATGTCTTGTCTTATATCACTTGTCAAACTGATTAAAGGGCCCATATTACCGTTTTTTTTTTTTAAATTTTTTACTATAAGTTGCACATTTTTTCAAGGTTTGGGTGGTTCCTGCGACTTATACTCAGGTGCAACTTATATTTTACATTTTTCACACTGACAGTCCATAGACCAAATATATGAATCCTATAAAAATGAAAAAAAAAACGAATTGTTTTTAATTTTTTCATTTTGGTTTTAGAGACAAATAAAGAAAAGAATTGTTTTTTCGTTTTCTTATTTTTGGTTCTATATTGAAAAACGAATGAACGAACGATATACAGATTGTTCTATATTGGGTTGTTTTTATTACTATAACTTCTATAACTCGCCTTTTAAGATGAAATGTCGGTTCTTGGTCTAAATTTCCCCCAAAAAGTGCGACTTATACATGTTTTTTTCTTCTTCACTGTGCATTTTTAGCTGACTTATAGTCTGAAAAATACTGTTCTGATCTATGTTATAATGTTGTTTCCTCATCAAAAACTTACCCCAAAAGTTAGTTCTATGATTTCATGGTAATTCTACAAGCAAAAGGTATTTAATATGAAGTTAGTGCTCAGCTTATTTAGACTATGGGGACCAAAATCAACAAATCTGAGTCTGAGTTTGTCCATTTTGATGAATATTTCGTAAAACTGGACCGGGGACTGTTCCGAGGGCGAAGGTTTGGTCTCAGCTTGTTTCAGGTTGTTTTTGGACACTGCGGTCTGAATGTACAATAAAACGTGTATAGAGTTTGGAAAAATATCGGAATACATTTATATTTTTGTTTATTAAAATAAAATGGCAAATACTGGTAGGGAATATTCTGTCAAATATTGGTTATGACATGTCCCCACCGTCCCTATGCAAATCTACGCCGGTGGTTGCAGTAAAATGTCTGTGGTCTTCAGACTAGTGCAATTTTAAACAAAACAATCACATAAAACTGATGTGTTTATAAGGTGAATAGTTTCGTACGTGGTATCTCTCTGCGTAGCCCTCTCCCTCTGTGGAGTCCCATCCCTCCAGCAGCTCGTCATAGGCCTGGTTCAGCCAGCAGGTCACCTCCTGGGCCTTTTTCTCCGGGTTTGCCTACAACAAAACAAAACACGTTATTACACGTACACAGTGTTTCAGTCACGGCTTTAAGCAGGATACAGATACATTTAATCATTACCGATACGAGTGTAGAGGTGAAAAATGGCACTTATTTCCTTAAAACAGTTAATTTATTGCAGAAAAGAGAGGGATTTGTCCATCAACTCACTTCAGAACAGCTTTGTATCAATAGGTAATAAAAAGTTCAAACATTATGAAACCAGACCAAAATCAGCCTGGAAATATTTTTATTTATTTATCACATTACATATATACTGTACATAAGATAAGATAAGATAAGATATCCTTTATTTGTCCCACAATGGGGAAATTTCAGTGTTGCAACGCACAGTTAAGAGAACAGCAAGAAAACAGTAGCAGCAATAGAAGTACAGAATTACTTAAAAATAGACAAACTCTATAAAGATCAGTAAAGATACGGATTATAAAACTATTTAAACAATAAATTGCTGTCTGCGTGATCACAGTGCAGTTTCAGACTGAACACAGCGGCTACAGTCTGTACAGTATAAATAACGTTCACTATATCTTTAAAGTGGCCACAGTATCTTACAGTAAATAAATACATTTGTAATGGATAAAGTGACTGCTGGACATCTTATGTATTGCACATGGTCACAGTGTATATGACATCACTAAATACTAAATACTAATAAAAGACAACACTAAATACAATACTAAACACAATCAATCAATTAAATACTGTCCCACTTCAACTGTGGCTTTTAACTGTCTGTTTTAATCATACTTAATGTTTTTGTAAGACGACCTCAAGTGTCCAGAAAGGCGCCTAATAAATATTATCGGATTGAACACAGACAGAATCTTTACATAATTCTAAAAACTATAGTCAGAATATTTAAATACTGAAAAATGAAGTTCCTAAATTGACTTTCAAATGTTGTATTAGAGCTGTAAAGAAATTCTGGTTGAACTAAAGACATGAGTTGCTGTTTTATTGGTTGATGAAACAAAAAAAAACTCTCCAAACTAATCTGTATCTGTGTGTTTGTGACCCAAACTGCACTCACAACATTACGCCTGCAGGGGGAGTTCATTCAAAAGCTATTTATGCAGAAAAAAGTAAACAGTGCATTAATAAAGGGATTCAATTTGTGAATCATAAGTTTTAAACTGCCAGAAACGACCAAAAAATAGCAAATCTTCAGCTCACTCGCTTCGTTCTGTTGTGGTTCCATTGAAATCTTTATCAGCTAAATAAAATGATTACTCAGCTGATACACAATTAAAACACTAACAATATTTGTGTATTTGGGGCAATAAACCAGAACTCCAGGTACGTTCTTGGAAACAAGGAAAGAGCCGTCCCTTTAGCCAAACACACGGCCTTAAACTACCGATCAAACACTCTCCAAAACATTATTATTAGCGGCGTAGATTCGGTGACAAAAAATTCGCTGGGAGATAAACAAAATGGTTTTAATTTTTTTTTTTTTTTTGCACCCGTTTGGTCATGAGATCCTGAGTCAGTTTGGCAGCGCCTAAAACTGAACAAGCCCAGACACAGACGTGCGGCGGCCCACAGGGAATCTGCACAGACTGTTTCAATTCACATGAACAGAAACTAATCGGAACAACTCTCTTTACGAAACATCAGTGGATTATTAATGACGAGGAGAAAAGCAGTTTGTGACCAGGAGGGAAATGACTAGAATGCAAAGAATTTATGGGAAATAAAACAGTTGTTTTCGAAGATATTAGGAAATCAAAGCTGCTTCTTTAAAGGTGCATTGTTTAACTTTTCTGTTTTCCTGCCTGGAATCTTCCCTCCAGTCCTTGTATTTGCAGAGGTGCTGGTGCTAGGCTAGTGCATGTCAATGGCCACAGTCGTCCTGCCACTAAAAACAGTCTGACCCACTCCACAGACCCGAGGCAAAACTATTAGAACTCCAGACTGTCCCTGTGAACGTCTGTGTGCAGAGAATCATGTTTGAAATAAAACTAACCTTGCACGGGGGGACTATTTTCTCATATATCAGTCCGCCGCTGCCGAGCGTCTATCAGGAAGAACAACTCACCGCTGCTGATGCTCAGACATAAATCCTTCAAATGCAACGGTTGGTTTTACTTCTAAAATGATTCTGTGGACACAGACGTTCACATGGACAGTCTGGAGTTCTAATAGTTTTTCCTCGGGTCTGTGGAGTGAGTCAGACTGTTTTTAGTGGCAGGACGGCTGTGGCCATTGACATGCACTAGCCTAGCACCAGCAACCTCTGCAAATACAAGGACTGGAGGGAAGATTTGTCTCCACATGTCTCCAAAATTCTGAACTGTCCCTTTAAACAGCTCTACTTTACAGTTATTCAATCACAGGTGGTTTTATAGCTCAAAAATACCTAGAAAAACAGGCGTTCTGACTGTGAGCGGGGGTCGCCTCCCCACAGATCTGACCTGTAACTTGGCCTGGTTTTGTCTCCATGATAGAAAGGTTTAATACCATACTGTGAAACATTCCAAAGTAATAACATCTCCATGGAGAAAAGCGTTTGACAGATTCTCCACCAGAAAAGTTACACAATGCACCTTTAAGATCCACTTTATGTCCTCATAGGGAAATGTGTCTCTGCATTTGACCCGTCCTTCAGTGTCTCTGGGTAAAACGCGTCGGGAGCAGTGTGACCCATTGCCAGAAATCTTCATAAATCTTCATAAATATTTAAACATTAATGGTATTGAGCTGTTAAACAAAATTAAATTACATTTCTAACGTATAAACAGCAGTTTACTAATTATAAATGGCATTGGGGGGGAGGCATTCATGTGCCGTTTGCTTCAGCCTACTCCTTTTGAGCACTTTTATGTTTTATTTTATTATGCTCAAATAAACACTGATGATGATGATGATCTTGACCTAGTCTTGGCCAGGACCTGAGGTGGAGGATTTACCCCATTGTGCATGTATACAGTATGTGCTAGTATATTGTGCATGTTTTGCATATTGTGCCCAGAGAAAACCCACCCAGACACAGGCAGAACATGCAAACTCCACACACAAAGGCCTGGGAGTTAAACGCAGAACCTTGTTGAGGTGAGACTGAGATAACTACAGTACTCGCTCTGTGTACTGTACATGTCTAAACTGGTGTATTCTCCAGGGACTCGAAGAAAAAAGTGTATTGCAATATTTTTTTGTGTGATTTTCTATCTGTTTGGAGGTAGATGAACACCTTAGCATTTAGATTTTTTTTTATTTATAATTTTGTAACATGTCCTGTACTGGATACTGGGGAGATGTTGGTGTTAAATCCCTGTCGTGTGAGGTTAAGAACCAAACAAAAACAACTTTTCTGATGACCAACATCTCTGACAAGCTTCTACAGCCGCCTCAAAAAGTTTTTAGACTCCCTTTTAATTTCTTTTTTTTTTTTTTATCATAGTGCAGTCACAAATGGACCTTTATCCTGGACACGATAGAACCCTATAATCCCCCGGCCCAATTTAGGCAGAGGAACCTCGTCCACCCATGAAGAATTTATCTCAAAACACTAAAAAGATCGAGTGTCCACCATAAAAGACACAAATGAAGGGCCGGGGCTCAGGAGGATAAACATATTTTCCTCTGTTTCCTTCTGCAGCAGTGACTGAACTCTCTCTATGACCAGAACGATATTGTGTCAGAAACTTTACCCGCAGAACAGTTCTTCTCCTAACTCTTTCCTTCCTCTCATCTTTCTCTCCTCCCTCTTTCCTCCTGTCCACCCTCTCTCTCTCTCCTCCCCGTCACCATATCTCCTAACTCTCATCTCGCCTTCTCTTCTTCCTTCCTTTACTTTCTCCCGTTTTCTCTTCTGCCATCACTCTCTCCTTTCTTCCCCTCTCTCTCTCTTCCTCTACACCATCCTTTCTCTTTCCCCCTCTCCTCCCTCTCTTTCTCCCTAACTTTTTCTCTCACCTTCCCTCTCTCCTTCGCTCTCCTCCCCTCCTTTTGTCCATCCTCTCTCTTTCCTCCCCCTCATCTCTGCTTCTCTTCCCCTTCCTCCTCCACTTTCTCCTGTTCTTTTCTCTTCCTCCTCCTCACCCATCACTCTTTCTCCCTAACATTTTCTCTTTCCTTCCCCTCATCTCTGCTTCTCTTCCCCTTCCTCCACTCTTCCTCCTCCTCACCCATCACTATTTCCTTCCAACCCCTCTCTCTCTCTCTTCCTTTACGCCACTCTTTCTCTTTCCCCCTCTTCTCCCTTCCTCCCTAACTTTTTCCCTCACCTCTCTCCTTCTCTCTCCTCCCCCTCATCTCTGCTTCTCTTCCTCTCTTCCTCCGCTCTCTTGTGTTCGTTTCTCTTCCTCCTCCTCACCCCTCACTCTCTCCTTCCAATCCTTCTCTCTCTTCCTCTACGCAACCCTTTTTCTCCTCCCTCCCTCTCTTTCTCCCTAACTTTTCCTTTCACCTCTCTCCTTCTCTCTCCTCCCCTCCTTTTGTCCATCCTCTCTCTGTCCTCCTACTCATCTCTACTTCTCTTCCTCCTCCTCACCCATCACTGTCTCCTTCCAACCCATCTCTCTCTCTCTCTTCCTCTATGCCACCTTTTCTCTTTCCCCCTCTCCTCCTTCTCTTCTTTTTCTCTAACTTTTTCTCTCTCCTCCCCCTCATCTCTGCTTCTCTTCCCCTTCGTCCACTTTCTCCTGTTCTTTTCTCTTCCTCCTCCTCACCCCTCACTCTCCGCTTCTATCCCCTCTTTTTCCTGAACTTTTTCTCTCACCTTCCCTCTCTCCTTCTCTCTCCCCTCCTCCTTCTATCCATCCTCTCTCCTCCCCCTCATCTCTGCTTCTCTTCCCCTTCCTCCACTTTCTTGCTGTCTTTTCTCTTCCTCCTCCTCACCCATCACTCTCTCCTTCCAACCCTTCTCTCTCTTCCTCTACGCCACCTTTTCTCACCCTAACGTTCTCTCACCTCTCTCCTTCTCTCCCCTCCCCCCATCTCTGCTTCACTGCTTCTCTTCCCCTTCCTCCACTCTCTCCTGTTCTTTTCTCTTCCTCCTCCTCACCCATCACTCTCTCCTATCCCCTCTTTCTCCCTAACTTTTTCTCTCACCTTCCCTCTCTCCTTCTCTCTCTCCCCTCCTCCTTTTGTCCATCCTCTCTCCTCCCCCTCATCCCTGCTTCTCTTCCCCTTCCTCCGCTCTCTCTGGTTCTTTTCTCTTCCTCCTCCTCGCTCTCTCCTTCTATCCCACTCTCTCCTCTTCTCCTCCTGACGTCGTTTTCAGTCTCTTCCCAGAACAGACCCGTTCAGACCCGTCCCTGTCGTCCTGCTCTGAACTGCCCCACCAGCCCAGGGGGAATAACTACACTTTAATGTGACTTTCTCTAAGATACAGACCTGTGTTTTGAAGTGTGTCTGTGCAAATAAGAGGCCATAAAATACAGACGTTGTTGTGGGCGCGGCGGAGGGTGTGGCCCGGTTTATAATTGTTCTGCATACCGACAGGAAAATGCCCTTTAAAGAGCGCGGATGGGCGGAGGCGCTATCACAAACGGGTTGAGAAATCACAGTAGGCTTTGGATTAAGTTCAATTAAATCATGATTTATGTGTTGACTCCGCAGCGCTGTTAGAAGCCGTGCAAAGCCGTTCACATGTTCACGAGAAAAATCGTGTTTCCAGTCGCACACGTGTGAGCGGTTAAAGGCACCATCTGTAATTAGCAGTAAACACGGACCCACCGCTGGTTTTCAGATGACATCAGAGCTTTGTAAAGGCCAAGAACATTTAAGACAGATGAGGGAAGCTAAAATTAATGCTTTTTTTCCCTTTTCTTTTACTTTTTAGATATTTCTACAACAAGTACCGTGTAATCAAAAGGGAAAACTGCCTCTTGCCCCCATCATCACATCCTAGAGTCTGAAAACCACCAATACCGGCTCGATCATTTCTATTTCTACACGCTACTGTATGTTACAACAAGAAACTTCATTATAACAGTGAAGTATACAGTGGTCCCTCGTTTATCACGGGGGTTATGTTCTAAAAATAACCCGCAATAGGCGAAATCCACAAGTAGTGAGCTTTATTTTTTACAATTGTTATATGTTTTAAGGCTGTAAAACGCCTCACTACACAATTTATACACTTTTCTCAGACGGCTCCACGATCTAAACTGAGGAGCACTGTTTTTTCTTCTGGGCAAGAAGATTCTTATAAACATGACATGCTACTCCTTCGATTACACAGAACAGCCGATCGCGGCGTAGAACTCAATGTGCGTTCAGACACTTTAAGAAAAAACATGCACATTTGCACACAAAAAAATCAGCGACACAACGAGGCCGTGAAAGGTGAAGTGTGTTATATTGAGGGACGACTGTACACATTTTAGCTGCTCCCATTTGTATTAAACATAACTGGAATATAAAACGTGACGTCATCTGAAAACCAGCAACACAAGTGCAAATAAATTAACACTTTAATATGAAGAGATAGTGGCACAAAATGTGACTACAGCTTCTTTAAAGGAGCTGTAGTCAAAATACTGTGCTGAAGAGACTAATACTTAGTATATATAGGTATGTATATGCGTGTGTGTGTGTGTGTGTGTGTGTGTGTGTGTGTGTGTGTGTGTATGTGTGTGTGTGTGTATATATTTGTTGTAGTTGTTTTGTAATGAAATGCGTGTACTGTTGGGACAGTGGAAAAAAGGGGTGGGGTTAATTAAGTATTTACTTCCTCTCACTCCTTTTCGGACATTAGTAAAATGTGCGTGACATTTATTTTTGTTTATTGTTATAGTTAAGAAGCATTTATTTTTTGTTTCATATCTATGTAGTTACATTATAAGTATGCATGTTCTGTGCATTGCTGTTTGAATAAACAATAAACATTCATTCATTCAAAGGTTTTTGGTAAAAACATTTGTAGCAAATTTAAATGACAGAATATGGGGGAAATCATCTAAATCAGCCCTATATATTGGCCCAATAATTTCGGTAGAGTTTTCTCTGGAATCTAAACAGTCGGTAAAAGCATCATCCACGAACAAACCCGTATTGGTCCATTTCTAAATAATCCAGATGGTGGAGGCTCGAATGAACCTCTAATTTGCCTCATGTAGCTCCTGTTTGATCCCCGCTCTCCTGCGGGCAGATACTACAAGTCTGTACTTCTTTATGCTCCTTTTCATTCACATTGATGCATGAAACATAATTATTTAATACTCATCTTTCATGAAACAAATTAAAAAATGAGAGAACTGGACAGTTACTAACTGTAGGTCACAACTCGTTTTAGTTCATACAGATTCAAAATAACAAAGGCACGTGTGAGAGCAGAGTTCACCTGTCTGAGAGGAGAGGCAGAGACAGCAGGAGTGTAGTGAACGGGCAGGTGCACAGGAGAGGGGCTTTTGGGGGGAACCATCTGGAAAAAGAAGGGAAGAAGAAGAAGAAGAGAGGAAACAAATGAACAAAGGAGAAAGCATGAAAGGGTTAAGAGTCAGCAGGTTTACAGCAAAACACAGGAAAGATCCCAGTAAAGCCACAAAATATTTTAGAAGACAGGAAAACAGAGGAAGGAATGTTATATTAGAGTTTGTTTATTACAGTACTGGACTCACTGGGGCTGGAAGGACCGGTATAAATAAATAATAGTATAGTAGTAATAATTTGTGGACATTTTCTGTATTTGGCAAAACAAATAACAATTCATGCTCCTCTTTACTGTTGGCAGGGATCAGATTAGACAAAAATTGTGATAGTCCTGTTTTAGTCCTGGTTTTGTCTTAGTTTAGTCCTGGTTTCAACCTGGTTTGGATGAAACTGGTGAAAAATATATGGACACTTGGGACATTTCTTGTATAAAACTGGGGCAAATCACTGGTTTTGTATAAATCTGCTGGGACAGAGGACAAAGGGCTCAAAACTGGGACTGTCCCGGGTAAATAGGGACTGATCTGGTCACCGTAGACATTGGTCATGTGTCATTTAGAACAACAACAACAATAATAATAATAAGAAGAATAATAATAATTATTATTATTATTATTATTAGGGATGGGACAAGATGCAATTTCCACACGAGATTGAGTCCATGAGAAGGAGACAAAACAAGATTTTAACATAATTCCTACTGTATAGACCCATAAACAGTGATGACATAGGCTCAGTTGCACATTTTGGCAACAGAAGTATGGCAGAACTCAGCAGCTTGTCGAGCTCTGAGAAAGGATTGTCAGCAAAAGATCGTGAATATTTCCTCTCCTTCCTGACTTTGACAAACAGTGTTCGACTGCCAGATCCTTGTGCGATCGGTGAGTAAAACTTTAAAACTTTAGTCCGACGGTAGAATATTGATTCTGACAAACACACACAAAACAACCAGACATTTTGGTGCTAGAAATGTTTTTATCTCTGTCTTTTCTGTCCGTGTTCATTCTGAATGAATCTGAATGACTGGGGAACAATGACACTTCCGTCCATCCATCTTCTCCCCCTTAATCCGACTGGGTCGTGGGGGCAGTTTGCTGCCCAATCCTCATAGCACCTGACCCCCTATGAACCCCTCTGCGGGTGGTGAGCCACAGGAGGGTGGACATGATGTTAGTTCATAGGGGAGCTGCATGTTTTGAGTTGATGGGGGAAACTGGAGCCCGAAGGGAACTCATCCAGACACGGGGAGAACATGCAAACTCCACACAGAAAGGCCCCGGGGATCAAAACCGCAACCTTCTTGCTGTGAGGCCTGAGTGTTGCCACATCACAGCAGGTTTTGACAAAGTCAATTGTTTTAAAAAGCTGTGGCAAAGACAAGAATAAAAGAGCATGTTTGAAACGGAAAAGCCTATTGAAATCCACCGATTCACTGATACGTGTCCCCGGGTGTTTTCATAATCAGATTTCTCTGAGTTCACTGGTAATGTTTATGTTCCCATTGTTTCCTGCTTTACTCATTGATTCTGCAGAAATCTGTTAACTCAATCACGCCCATTTGAATTCTGGGAGATAAAACCGGATCCCAGGTAGCTTTGGAGGTGTTGGGGTAATTCTAACCGTAATTACTGAGACAATGAGAGCGATTCGATTTGCAAAATAGAATAATAACTGTAAAATTAATACAAGAATACCGTGTATTTCAGAACATGTTTGTAGAGGTCAAAACTACAGGGTTAACACAGAATAAGACCCCATGGAGATACAGGGGAGGGCATCTGGCACACACAGGGACATTTCGTTCACAAAGAGGACATTATATTATATTAGCTAAATAACTGTCAACTTTGATCATTTCCTAATTGCTGAGATTGAAATTGATTTTGATTCTTTTTCTTCTTCTATTAAAAGGCCTGTGCCGGTTTTTGTCCCACTTATTTGAGCAAAATTTGTCTCAAACAGATATAATGCATGAGCAAAATAAGTCCACTGTGTGTCTATGAGCATCTGATAATAAAGCAATCTACTGTCAGATAATCAGGAAGTGCGTGTTAGCATGCCAGCTGTTGTTAGCTTTACCATGACGACAAAACTCTGCTCTGGTTTGAAAATTAGGACGATGCATAAGGTAAGTGAGGAATAACTTTGGATCACTGCAAACTGTTTAATGAAGCGTTATGTAACTTTCTGGTTGGGGGTCAGTCGCCTGCTTGTTTCTATGGAGATTGCTCTGCCTGGAATGTTCCACAGTGTGACATTAAACAGCTCTGCTTTACATTTATTCAACTACAGCTGGTTTTATAGCTCAAAAACACCTAAAAAACTGGCATTCTGACTGTAAGCGGGGTTGTCTCTCCACAGATTTGACGTGTAACCGTGACGATGGAAAGGTTTAATGCCGTACTGTGAAACATTACAGACAAAGCAATTCATCTCTGCAGAGGAAAGGACCCTCCACCAAAAAAGTCACACGATCCATCTTTGAAATGAACTAGTTCTGCTTTTCACAACAGTCAAACTCAGATACTGTGTCTTTAATTGTCCTTAGAGATGTCCCAATATTCAGTATCGGTATCAGCTCCCGATCCGGCTCTTTTATGAGTACCGGACAGTATTGGACTCAGTCACGTGATTGGACCGTTCCAGTTTCATATGTTTGTACGGCAGCTGTAAATCAAAACGCCGCCATGTCGCTGTGTGGGACTTTTCACGACAACAAAACGAGAGTCAAACAGCGACGCAAACGCCGCAAACAAACAGTTTCTCGTGGAGGAACCAGCAGAGCCACTTTAACACGACCAGTTTGATTCGTCACTTACAAAAGAATCATCCGGACGATTTTGAGATTTACAAGAGCAAAGCGGCAAAGTCACAGCAGCAAACACTGGAGGAGGCGTTTCAAAGGCGGTAAGGTCGGTCAGGCTTTCGTCGTCTAAAGGACTTTTTGGAGCTAAGGTATGAACTTCCTTCACGACACTACATTACACAGACAGCGCTACCAGAGCTATTAAAAAAAGATATCAGATTGGTATTGGATCGGTATCGGAAAGAGCACTCTTTAAAAAAAATCAGATCGGATCGGAAGCCAAAAAATCTTGATCGGGACTCTCTAATCTCTAAGCGTCCTGCCCTAATTAAAACCATTATAATTCGCAGAACACGATACAGGAGTGGCCCGCTGGCATTAGAAACGTTTCTTTGTCTTTTCCTTCTTTATTGTCCATGAAAGAACAGCTACAGTATAAAACCAACAGCACAAGACCAGCGTCACGAAGATGACGCTTACAGGTCAATAAAAACAGCGGATCTCATTTAACGTCACCTTCAGACATATGGAGGTTATTCTGAACAGGTGGACGATTGTGCGGAACAGAAACAGGCCGACGGGTAAACGGTGATACTGTGATGTTTGTGAAGACGTGTGAAGTTATTCCACATGATTCGAGCGAAAGGCGAGTTAGAAATAATGTTGGGTTTGGCCGCAGTTCAAAATTGTAAATCAGAGTTATGAGGGCAGCCAGTAAAGAGGTTTATTTATTATTTAGGGTTATCAAAAGTGTCCAAAATCAGATACACAAACTAGCATCGAAGCTAGATAATCATTAGGGATGTAACAATAACGTAAATATGGGGATATCGTATCGTCAAAGGTCTCACAGTAAGTCTCTTTGCTTAAATGAACAGTTCTGATGCAGAAATAGCTAAAAAAAACAAAAAAACAAAAAAACAGAGGGAACTACATAGACCATGATCCTTTGCTCCGTTTCAGTGCAGACGACATGAAGAAATAACTGTTCTAAGCACTTTTACATCTTCATTCTTTGGATTAAGTCTTGTGAAGCGTTTTTAGAGGAAAAAGTCGCAGATTCACAGGTTTTTATTGTAATAAATCTGGTTCGGTGAGATGTTTATGGTGAAAATATCGTACAGAGAGATTTGGATTTCGTTCCATCCCTAATGACAATAAATATTGCACCAAACGACTGGTCAAAGCGTTTTATAATATCAGTCTTGTTATTATGTAGAATATCGTAATATCGTGAGCTTTCCCACGATATCGCAATAAATATCGTAAACGGCATCAGCGGTAAAATGAAGACGGCAGACGTATTTGCTGTTTGGAATCATCTCGAATTTGGCGCCCGAATTCGTCTCTTCTAATCGCATGTACCCAGTTCGCTCGGAGTTGTGCGTTAGCGGGGAAATGATGAAAACTGAGGCAAGGTTGAAACTGTGGATCAGCCGAACATGACAGAACGCTACAATAACACGGAGATGAAGAAAACTGGGGCATTTTCTCATTTTTTCAAGATTTTGTCAGACTTACTACCCCGAACAGAGCCCGCCGGAAGTCGTCATCGCGTGTTCCCAAACGTCTCCCTGGCTTGTGATGTAAGCGTGAATAGAGCCAATTCGTCAACAGTTTTTCCGTTAGTCACTCTCACGTATTTTGTTGAAAATCAAACTCCTATACAGGACCATGAACAGCCTCCTGAAAATGTGCTGTTTAAATGTATTTTTTTCTTGACTCAAGGCTGCGACACACTAGAGGATTTTTCGGTCTTAATCAATTTTTAAACGTGCGACAAAAAGCGCAAACACCACAGACATGAGGAGAATCTTATGAAACTTAAAATCTGCGATCACACAGACTGCAGTGGGATCTGTCTGCAGGCCACGTCAAAACTGTGTGATTATTTGTGAAATGTGGAGCGATACTTCAGATACAGGATTTTTAAAGCATAAAAGAGGCGATAAAGTCCACAGGAAGTAGAGTCACTGTCGCTAATCTGCAGCTTCACTGCGCTCTGTGTGGATGTAAACAAACACACGAGGAAACACTGTCTTTTTACTTTTAAAGAACACCGCAAACTGGATTAACAGCGCGGTTTTGTGGACTGGAGTCATTATTTGTGGAGGACAATTTCTATGGATAATGTGGGTGAGATGCTAAATGTTCCACTTTACATTAAGTGAGTAATAAAGTCTTATTTTTGCTATATCCTGAGTTTGTTTGTGTCCCTCGCTCCTCTGCCCCTGACGCTCTGTTTTATCGTCTGTTTCCGTTGCGTTGTTGATGTTCGGTGGTTCTGATCTGACACTGACTCCACAAACATGAGGAGCAGCGGCTTCAAAATCGCACACGGAGGAGACAAAAGTCGGGTCACACCTCCTGAACTCGGGGAGAAGAAATCGCAGCCAAAATCGGGCAAATTCTCCTGTAGTGTGCGGTGGCCTTAAGACACGAATAAACTATTAAACTTTTTTTGGCAGTGTGCGTTTTGCCATTGACACACAAATAGAACCTCCCTTTTTCCCCAGCATGATGCCACTGCAAAGTATCTATAATAAATAAAAGTAACTCTGTTTAAAAGTACGATTTAATCTTTTTAAAATCCTCTTACCTGCTCCTCCTCTGTCGTGGGCAGATCTCTGGAGTACTGGAGAAACTGGGACACGTAGGTCATAATGGACTTCTCATCTGGGTCCCGCACATCAATATCTGGGTCAAAATCAAAATCCGCCATTATAATTTCGCTCTTTAAGTTAATCAAGACATAAAACTGTTTACAAATATCTCCCCACAGTGCAGCAGCGTCCCGTGCAGCAAAGAGAAAAACAAACAAATGAGGTTTCACCGGTGGATTCAGTCGTCAGGTTTAGCTCCAGGCTCCCAAATTCACCTCGTGTTTTCCACCGAACAAACTCAAAACAGGAGAAGGATTAATGTGTTTATCTGGTGTAATCGTTTAAAAATGTGCGGGTAAAACGGCCCAAGGGAAATAGTTCAGAACAATCAGTTGTAAAGTAAAAAACAAAATGTTGCTTTAGTCAGAAAAGAATGTTTGGTTCTGTTTAAATAAGTTGTGTTCGAATAAATGGGGAAAAATATCAGTAATAGTTTTATATTCAGGTTATTGGGCACTTTAAAGTAGCTGTACACAGTGTGACCTCCGCATCTGACCCGTCCTTTAGGGTTACACTTGCATTTGACCCATCTTTCTGAGTCTGTGTTAAAACTGCATTTGACCCATCCTCCAGTGTCTCTGTGTTGAACCTGCATTTGACCTATCCTTCAGTGTCATTGGGTTAAACCTGTATTTGACCCGTCCTTCAGAGTCTCTGGGTTACACTTGCATTTGACCCATCTTTCTGAGTCTGTGTTAAATCTGAATTTGACCCATCCTTCAGTGTCTCTGTGTTAAACTTGCATTTGATATATCTTTCAAGGTCATTGGGTTAAACCTGCATTTGACCCGTTCTTCAGAGTCTCTGGGTTACACTTGCATTTGACCCATCTTTCATTATCTGTGTTAAACCTGCATTTGACCCATCCTTCAGAGTCTCTGGGTTACACTTGCATTTGACCCATCTTTCTGAGTCTGTGTTAAATCTGCATTTGACCCATCCTTCAGAGTCTCTGTGTTAAACAGAGACTCAGCAGTGGGGTCTGCTAGTTGTTGTCAGCATTACCACGACAGCAGAACTCTGCACTAGTCTCAGAAAGTTGTGAAAAGTGCTTAAAAACTCACCATGGTGAATAATTTGGATATTCAGAATGCATAAGGTAAGTGAGGAATAACTCTGGACCACAGAACTATAATAAAATCTGGAAGACGAATCCAAGATGGCGCCGCATTGTTTTCAATGGCCTGTGCTCATTGGCACATGACCAGAAAAAATGTTTCTCACTTCCACATTTACTTCCTTGTTTGCAGCCCAACGTCTGACGTCGGGCAGCCGAAGACTGTTGGGATGTGACGTCAGAAATGCAATTCTGCCCAATCAGAGCGTGAGCTGCTAAAGCGGAGCTAGCGCGGGCTCAGAGCGGGGCTAGGCTAATTCTTACAAAGCTGATTTTTAGGCACTTTGACAATTAAACATTTTTTTAAAGTTCATATTGTAAAAATGCAGAAGAATCCCTACAAAATCCAACCTTTATGAAAGCTGATTTCTGATTTCTGTACGATTTCTGATTTCTCAAAAAATACATTGTGCTTCTATGGGAGATTTTTTCTTGGGCTGCGGGCTGCAATCGCTCGATCAGACACACATCAGTCTGCGGTCACGAATACAGGGGACGTGCCTTATCCAGCTCTTATTGTACATCCATGCTCTGGACCCACAGACTGTATATTTAAATGGACGTAGCTCACCTGCCAGCCATCCAAACAGGAAGTACCTCCTCATTTTGGTCTTAAAATGCTCATATCAACACACTCTACGTGATCCTGGGGTTTTTTTTATTTCGCTAATTTGTCCATAAGTCAATTTTCTACTATGGAATCCTGCTGCCCTGTAACTCCCAGCTTCAGTGAGCTTCATTTGACTGGAGCTGAACACTATGAACTCATCCTCGTCTATATCGCCCGCTGCTTCTGTCGTGTTCAGTGATTTTGAAGTGTAAAAGCAAAAGTGTCCCTCACCGTCGGGCTCGAGCAGTCTGGGGATGCGCAGTTCCCTCTCGGCGACTCTGAAGGCCTCCTCCAGGTTCTGTCGGTTACTGCGCTCCTGGGCCTGGTTCAGATCCACCGCTCCGGGTCTGAGGGCGGAGAGCACGGCCAGGAACACCACGCCGCTCCTCCAGCTCGACTTGAAGTCCTTCACGCTCACGGTGCAGCCGACTCTGCGGAGGGGCAGTTGGAAACGGTTAGAGTACGAGCGAAGGGATGTCACGCCACAAAACTGAGAAATCCTTCGTTAACCTCCATTCAGATCCTTCAGCACACGACCAGTCAAAAGTTTGGACACCTTTCTTCTTAATGTTTCATATTCATTTTTTTTAGATTCTTACTGAAGGTGTCAAATGAACTATGAATGACACATATATGTAACTATAAAATCAAAAATATCCACCCTTTGTTTTGTACCCTGGATTGAACTTTTGGCATTTCTTGACCCTGAAATGTCACAACCTTTTCAGGAGGCTTCACCATGAAACTCACTGACAGTTTTTTTTAGTTTTTGTTTTTTTTAGATAATTTCATACATCTTGCTTCATATATTTGATGTCGTCAGTATGTATATAAAATGTAAAAAGAACTAAACATAAAGAAAACATCAAGAATCACACTTTATACATGAGAAAGTCAAATGAATGTGACATAAACACATAAAATCACTTCACATTTAGGCTTAAGTTTTGAAATTTGGGTTGAATTAAAATGATTTTTGCTTTGAAAATTCTCTAAATATTTTTTATTTTTATTTCTTACCATTAAATCAATGACCCACATAATCTTTTAAGTCTCGCCTTAAGACCCACTTTTACTCTCTGGCTTTTCACACTGTGTGAGTTGTGTGGTCCTGTGTATCTTTTATTTAATTTTATTACATTTTTAATTTGATTTCTTTTTTCTTTTTTTTCTTTTTTCTTTTTTTTTTCATTTTTCTTTTTTTTCATTTTTTCTTTTTTTTTTTCATTTTTCATTTTTTTCATTTTTCTTTTTTTTCATTTTTTTTTCATTTTTTTAAATTTTTATTATAGATACGTTTCGATCTTTCCGGAAAAACCAGGAGTGAGACAGTGTGCAGGAGTTTTCATGAAATACATTTTATTAATTTAAGAAAAAACGTTTTAAGCTTTATGCATTTTAACACTTTTTATTTACTGTATTTTCTATTTATTGTTTACTGTCTTTTATTGTATTAATTTGTCTGTGCAGCCTTTGGAAACGTCCATCTTTATCAAATGTGCTATATAAGTAAAGTGGATTGGATAATCTTGACATCCATAAATAAGGCTTTAATATACGACTTTCTGTGGTTTTTAACTCTGTAAATGTTAAGAGCCCTTGAACCAAACGAACCAGTTCTGATTAAAATTCCTATTGCAATACAGTTCTAATATTTACTAAAACTATTCTAAGATGGAGAAAGGTCTTGTGCGAGATTGGGGACTAAAGTATGGAAATATGAAGTATTCCACCACAAAATAACTGTTCTGAGAGTTAAAGAGACGATTGTAAATAGAAACACATATTTAGGGGGACACGGGAGAGTGAAGTCTCGTCCCGTGAAATTAAATAAAACCATCAGTGGCTAAACCTGCCTCACTCCTGCATATGCACTATAAATACTAAATGTCCTGTTTTATGCAGATTTGACTCTTGTGATCTTTAAGTCGTGTTAGAATGTCATTAATTATTAGTCTGTTTACGTCTCCAAAGCTCAAAATGCTCTGTTCCACTGTGTGAGAGCAAATATTTAGGGACGCACCGATACCGCTTTTTTGAAAACCGATATGAGTACAATCATTTCTGTTCTTGCCGATACCGAGTACCAATACCGATACTTCACCAATCTTACAAATGCGCAAAAAATATATATTTATAAACCAGGAAAAATACAAACAACCTGATATTCCCTCTACACACCAGACTGTGTCCCTAAGAAGAACTTTGAACTTTTCTTTCATTTTATTTTTATTATTTAATTTAGCTTTGATTGAGACTGAGAAACGTAATTTCATTTTTTCATATGTGAATATGAAATAAACTTTTTGAATCTTGACTATAATATGTTTAATGGAGCTTTGCACACATTTGTTTACATTTTACACAAATGAAACTTAAAACCGCACGGCTCATTTGCATAAACAGTATAAGTGCTGATGCTTCAGCTTCTGTGGGACTAAAGGACACGACTCAGTGGAATATGAGTGTTCTCCCTGTGACAGAGGATGTGCTGCTGATGGTGAGTCTGTTCTGTGCGTGTGTCGCGTTGGAGATGGTTCAGGTTAAACTTTTCAGAGATCGTACAAGTGCAGCAGCTTCACTGATGTCGCTTCAGTCGCTTTATTTATGTCGCTCTGGCTTCTCATAACCTGATACTGGAAACTGAAACCGTGAAACTGTGAAATGTGTCGCGTAATAGTGGTATCGGTGCGTGGTATCGGCAAATATTTAACGAGTATGAGTATATTATGGAAGTATCGGGCCATCCCTACACATAACAGTTTTCAAGTTAACAGGCACTTTTTACCTTAAGTGCAGTAGAAATAGGTCATTCCAGGGCTGAAATGATTCTAGTGAAGGTGTTTAAAAACACAGTGGAGCACTTCCTGTATTACACCAAGGTGGAACAGAGCCTAAATGTGCAGGGTTTGTGTGTTAAACATGTGTGAATGAAACAAAACACAACTCCAGGTCTGTTTGTGACGAGGAAACAGCCTGATAACATAGATCTGAACATAACACAGTGATTCTGCAGCGCTGCGTCTCACTTGTTGCACTGCTCGCGGACCCAGAGGAGCAGGGCCTTCTTGGCGGACACTCTGAAGGTGCTGTGGAGCGGCGGGTGGAGGGCGGCGTGTCCGGGCGGCACGGGGCTGGCGCTGGCCGAGCGACCGGACAGAGACGAGTCCAGACTGGCCAGGGACTCCATGGACGACTGGCGAGAGCTGAAAGAGAGACTGCTCGCCAGCTCCTCGATCTGACAGAGAAGAACGCACGGAGAATCAAATGCTGTTCAGAAAATGGACATCTAAGGACGACAAAGCGGCGCTATGTCACTTGTTTGCCTGTAATTTTAAACTTATATATCTTCTAATGACTGATGTCTTTCAAAAAACACCTCGCCTCTGCACAGAACTGACCTGTAACTTTGTCTTATGGTGCTTATGCTTGTGGTGGACCCTCACCAACAAAGTGCCTCTTTAAGATGTTTAAAATCCAAATTGAGATGGACTAGTCAAACAATTGCAATTTTTCTCAGTTAAAAAGGTTCAAATTTCATAATAATTCACCACATTTCAGCACATTTCTGTAGCACCTCTGAACTCCATGGAACCAAATCATTTTTTTTCAGAAATCATGAGTTATTCTGCATGTTTTTTGTACTTAAAGTGTTCAAATGTCATGTGGTGCGACCGTGCATCATGTGGTGCCACTAATAACAGCAGGAATTCTGTGGCTGGAGTTTAATAACAGACAAAGTCGACTTGGGTGAATGGTTCTTTAGGGATTTTTCTTCATTTTCAGCATTTTCCAGGGCAGTAGTTTGTTCATTAAACACAAGCAGGCGACTGTCATATTGGAGCAAAAGAAAATATCAATATGCATTAAAAATCTAAAGAAATGCAACAGTTTGTTTCTATACACTTCATATTACTCAGAACTTAGATTAACATCCCAACCATGTTTTAGAAAATAAAACCATTTGAAGGTTATTCTCGGTCGCACCACATGACATTTTACACTAAAAATGCTTCATAAACGTTATAACACAGATTTATGCTCCTGACACTGTAAATATTTGAAAAAGTTTAATAGAAACTAATATTTTTTATATTTTTATATTAAATTTGCCTGTTGAAAATCCTTATACGTCATTGACTCATAATTATACATATGTTTTGACTTCAACTCAAAAAACGTGATCAATTTCAGCCCAAATCAAAAGTGCAATGAAAACCGTGGTGATTTTTTAAAGCATTATGTCGGAATTTAAAATGAATTAAAAGTATTTCCTAAAATTAGCTATTGTAATGTTGATTTATTTATTTTCTATTGTAAAAAAAAAACACCAATAATCCAATCAAAGAGCTGAATAAACTCCTCACTTTGGGTTGCCAGGTTCTAGGACTAAAGCGAATTTGTAATAAACCCAAAATGTCTCTGAAATGACGTGTCCTTTGTGTAAGACAATGGCCCTTGTCAAATTATGATTATGTAACAGCTACTGCATTTTTAACTACTATAATCAGCTCAAAACCCGATTGTACTTTCGTGAAGGTGGGAAGACTTTAAAAACTTAGCTGTGTTGTTGTATGTTGTGTAGGGGTTTTGAAAAGTGTTGTAAAGTCTGTTCCCTCACATGGTACTGCAGGATGATGGTCCATATGAGGCCCAGGATGATGGACGGTTTTCCATCGATGATATCAGGAATGTTTATGTTCACCAGCTTGATCTGAAAATAATTTAAAAAACATCCAATATTTGCAAATCAAATTACGTCAGGCTTTCTCCAAACACTCGAATCGCACTTTGACATTGTGCCTGCAAATTGAAAAACTGCAATTATTTTGGGTGTTATTGGGTGTAGATTATATCTTTTGCACGACGCTAAATATGTATTATGTGTTTTGCAGTTTAAAATTGTTGGTTCAGCCCTGATCAAAACAGAATTCACAAAAGGAAAACGTACCGATTTCTTCTTCAAAAACGCCAGACACTTTTCTATGTTGGTTCGATGCTGAAACGTTCCTTTTCCTTTTTCTCGACTCTGCAGCGGACGTCATTTTACATTTTGTCAGTGAAGTAATATTTCATTGTAATTGAAATGTGACAGGAAAAACATTAAACTCACGATTCTCTGTCCGCTCATCACCTCCAGAAGGTCCAACAGCCTGGACCCGTCCCTGAAATCCTCGAACAGGTCCACGATCCGACATGGTGGAATCCTCTGGAGAAAAAGAAAAGGGAAAATTTGAATTTTACGGGGAGACTACGTACGATTTTTATCCATCTGTGTCTCCAGACGCGAGGGACGTGTTACGAAGCATGTTCAAATCTAATAGAGCTTTTACTGAAAACGATCCTAATCCTGATGTATCCTTAATTATAAAAACATTGGATATGATGTCCCTTTTATTTATGTTAGAATTTGGTGTTTTTGTTCAAGGCAAAAAGCAGAATAAGGCGACGTTCAGACTGCAGCCTGAAGTGACCAAATCTGATTTTTTTTCGCCCCCATACGACCTGTATCTGATCTTTTCATGACCGTCTGAACGACACAGATCTGATCTGTTCAAATGCGACCCAGAACACTTGGATCTGTGCTCCTAAAACCGAAACAAATCCGATCTTTTGACATCCGACTTCAGTCTGAACGGCCAGGACGCATCATCCGACCTACACGTCATCAACAGGCGAGAGTTTGGCTACTGTGCTGTAACGAGTTCCCGTTGTGAGCCAATACAGCCCAACGCCGACGTGTTTGCTACTGAAACAGGCCAAAGACGTGTTTCCTCCTGCGAGAGTCGTACAACAGCAACTTTAAAATCAGGAGGTGCTCAATGCCGCATCCATGTTTAGGCGACTTCCGTAAACACTGAGCTGCCGCTGTGACGTCGTCGTGTCCTCCAGTGCTCATGCGGGACACTTTTGGGGCGTTTAAAGTTCACACTGGAGATCACACACAAGTCGCATTCGCATATAACGGGAAACGTGAACAACCTCGCTAAAAAAATCGGATTTCACAAAAAAAAAAATCCAAGCTGAGCATTAAGCCCTGCAGTCTGAACGTCGCCATAGTCTCACATGATTCTCTCATTTGGGTTGCCAGGTTTAACGCTAAAATCCAGTTGGGTTAAAACCTAAAATGCCGCTCTCACTACCTAAACCCCTGCACCTGCAGCCAGTCATGAACCAGCGCTAGTGCAGCCTCCGCAGCTCGGGGAGGGAATTCTGCAGGTTCTGAGCTTTACATGAGGCCTGAACATAAACTGAGAATGAGAAAAACTTGGATGTGCTCAGTTGTGATTCTAAAACCTTTTAAAACAATAAGAGAAGTCTGTGATATATAAAGAGCGGATGTTTAATTACGTCACTATTGCCCTGCTGTTTGCTTGTTTTGTTTAGACTTATATTGCTTAAAAATATATATGGAAATGTTTTCATTATTTTAAATCATTGTATTATTGCTGAAAAAGTGAGTTTTAAAAAATCAGTGAGAGATCAGACTACACGAATTCCTTTACTTTTACGTTAAGTTTAAGACCAAAAATTTCCAAACTGTCAAAAGCAAAGAAAAAAAATTAAATTCTGTCAGCTGGACTAAAGTGAAACTGAAGACATTTTACAGCTCATCCTTCAGTTCTGACCAGATTCTGTTTCTTCAGTTTGTTTGTTTTTGGTCAGATTCAATAGACCTCGCCAACAATCCGAAACTAAACTAATAGTTGTGTTAGTTTCAGAGTAATTTCAGTGTAGTTAGCTCCTCCTTTCAGGCAGTTATACGGCAGTGTCCACCAGCGTCTGACCAGAACTAAACAAGGAGCCAAACGTCTTCAATCAAAAACTATTGTCCACTTGACAGAATTAAATGTCTCTTTTGTTAAAGATTCTACCTGAGGGATCACACAGACATATTAAACCTGTTAAGTTGATTTGGAGAAGATAAAACGGACTATTTGCATTGCTAATTAGCCCCGGTAACGTGATAGGATTGAGCGCGTACGACGTCTGTACAAACACGTGAAATCTGAATGAATGAGGTCAGTGTGAGGACAGAGCAGCCGACGTTTGAGACGCTTCACTGAACGACGGGATTAATGTGTCGCTGTTTATTATAAATCACTGGTTTTATTTAAAAAAAAGACACTTTAAAGATAATATATAATTCGTCTATGATCTCACTAAATACTCAGAATTTTTATTTTATTATCAAAGGTGGATTGTGTCACTTTTCTGGTGGAGGGTCCCTCAAACGCTTTACTCTGCGGAGATGTTATTGCTTTGTCTGGAATGTTTCACAGTACGACATCAAAACAGAGCAAGTTACAGGTCAGATCTGTGGAGAGACGACCCCCGCCAAGCTTTTCTAGGGATTTTTGAGCTATAAAACCACCTGTAATTGAAGAGTTGAAGAGTTTAATGAAATGATATAACCACAGAAACAAGCAGGTGATGGACCGTCCACTAGAAAAGTTACACAATGCATCTTTAAATGGTTCCTTAATGTGAACTGTTGGAACTGGATCTCATTTTTATAAAGAAACAAACGTTTTTCTTTCTATTTTTTCTGCATTTTTGCTCAGATTATCGCTGAACCAACACAAGAATCACAGACGCAGGGAAGGCAACACAAGTGAGAACTGTGAGAATTATTGTAGTGCAATGTTTTATATAATATCCAGATAATTCCAAAGGGTAAACACACAGTTTGAACTATTTTAAACAGATGTTCGTTTCTCTCTGTGATTCATTTGTAGGTAAAATGAGTTCCCACACTGGCTTCTGTCATATGAATAACTATAAAAAGAGCCAGGCTTTTGAACGCCTTTTTGAAATGAATGAAGTTTGGTCCTAGCATCAAAACTACAGTAGATCCTCATTTGTGCAGGTATCCATTCTTAAAAAAAATCCACATTACCAGGACAGAAATGAAGCTTTTCTGAAACTTTAAAATGAACTTGAGCTGCATTAGACCAAATCTAAGAGCACATATATGCCCATGGACCACTGTGGAATTACACAGATATAAGACCACAGGGGAACAGAAAAGAAACAACTGTGATTTAATGTTGAAAATCACATTATATTGGCTAAAGAACGACTGTTTTTATGATCATCGTAGTGTCTGAATCAGTATTGAGTATCGAGTCTATCACTTGGTATCGAAATCGTTTGAAATTTTAGTTCTAGTCCTGATTTAGTCCTGGTCTAAATGACTGAACCTCAGAACTACTGCCTTCTATTTGCAGTAATAAGTATCAGTATATACAGTATAAGGTACGATACAAACCGCATGCTTACATTATCTATTACATAACATCTGGCAGCAGCGCGTTCACATATAGGTCACTGGTTCTGTCCCGGGGCTAATCAGACTTTCTCCGAATCCCTCCTGTTCTGTCATGTCTCTGAGAGTTTTGCATAAAAATCGAGTTTTTACTATTTCTCTCTTTAAAGTTGCACTTTTAATCCCAAAGCCCGAGGTCGTTCTGCTGTGGAGACATGCAAACGGTAACTGAAACTGAAGCCGGAGGAGCCGATGCAGGTGAGAGGTCGGATGGAAATTAGCATCTGTGCTAACGCCGGCGTATTTACATCAATATGTGTGATTTCATACAAACTGTATGTTCGTGAATATGCATCATCCCACCCAAATAAACAAATTCTTCATGATACGCAACATCCTCTAAATTCAGAGTTTAAGCTACTTCCCTCTGGTCAGAGGTTTTCAGTTCCAAGATCAAGAACAAATCGCTTTAAAATGAGTTTCGTTCCAGCTGCTATTGTATTTATGAATAAATTGTAATTTATTTATTTATCATGTTTTTGATATAGTCCATATGTATTGCAATTTTTAGCTCATTCAGATGAATTCTTTTATTTATGGAACAACCACTCTGCACACACTTTATTTATATTTATATTTGTATTTTTATTGGTGTTTATTGTGCAGAATGTGGATGAATGAAATGTGGGACCAGCCTCTCAAATCTGCAAAGCAAATTTACCTACGGGTACAAATAAAGCGCCCTAACCTAACCTAACCTAAATAAATGAAATGAGATGTCTGTTAACACGTCAGAACAGTGTTGTCATTATAATAAAACTAATAGAATAAAACAGAATGTAACTTTCAATACAAAATAACAGGAGAATAGGAATAGGGCTCATTTTAAGCTATTTTCTACTCCGTTATATCTACGTTTCCTCATCACAAACAGACCTGGAGCTGTGTTTTGTTTCTTTCACACGTTTAACACACAAACCTGCAGATTTAGACTCTGTTCCACCTTGTGATGTCATGTGATAATGTAGTTTTTAAACTCCACACACCTTCACTAGTATCATTTGGATAAGTTCACAGCGCTGGAATTGCCAAACTCGAGTGAACTAAAGAGTTAAATTGAATTTATTTAAACAATTTTTAAAAACGTATGAAGGTAAAACATATAGTCTCCATACTCTCAGCACATTTACGTTTACCAAAGAAAGAAAGAAACAAAATAATAAAAAGAACAAAACTGATTTTAAAAAAAATCAATGTTCAAAAAAGGAGCAGGAAGAACCATTTTATTTTAATCCTACCGCTACAATCTACAATATTTCATCTACACGATATTCAGTAGTAAAGTTTATTATAATGTGGGAGCTGTTAACTTCAGAACTACCTCTTCATGACATCTGTTGTGGATTTTTAAATCTGAGAAGAGTAAAAACAGGAGAAAAGTTGTCTTAAATCAAAGAGTTTAGGGCTTATTAAGGCCACTGTGCCACGATTACAGCCCGTGTCTCCCTAATCTGAACGGCAAAACAAAACACTTCTTCTTAAACAGTTAACAAATGTCACAAAATCAACAGGAGGTAAAACGTACTCCATCTGAACAACCTCCTGAACAGAGACGATTTGTCTGGTTCAGCTGAGGCGTCGATCAGATTTGCCCCCGAGGCGATCGCTGCTCTAAATGATGAGAATGAGAATGAGAATGAGCGTTGTTGTGACGATACCGGATAAAGACAGAGCAGAGCGTCTTTAAATACCCCGGGAACAGCAGATTTACACCGTCACATGTGGCAGGAACACAGCAATGCTTTAGCAGTTGTTAGTTAACAGTTTCTAAACCCATAAAATACATTCTTTAGCTTAACAGACCACAAGAGAAAACGAAGTAAAAGATCTCCACCACCACATCACGAGGAGGAACAGAGCATTTTGGGCTTTGGAGATGTAAACAGACTCATGCGGCGCGGTGGCTGAGTGGCGAGAGCCTTTCTGTGTGATATTTGCATGTTCTCCTCGTGTCGGGATGGCGGTGGTTGCCAGTTGGATCGGCAGCCGTGCCCCGGGGCAACTGTGGCTACAATATTAGTTTACGCCACCGGGTCTGGAGTGAATGAACAGTGCTCTAAACACACTAATAACACTCGAACAAGTCTGAATGAAACAAAACACCACTCCCAGTCTGTTTTTGAGGTAATGGGAATATATCATCATGGCTAAATGCTCATATAATACAGGCCCTTTAATATGTGGTTCTAAAAATACCTTCTAAAACTGTCCAGGAAAGGGCCTATTATGTTTTTATTCATTCTTACTTGTTCAAATGAGTATCTTGTTTTGATACTAGTTACAGTATTAATTAGAGATTGACCGATATGGATTATTTTACTACCAACTTCCCTCAAGACATTTTCAACCACAAACCTATGAGAGCCGTGGAGTCATGTTCTGTGCAGCTTCACTGGGGAAAAAAACAATGTCTAGGTGAGTTAAAATGACTTAAATTAAGAACATTTTACTTTATTTGAGTGGATTCATCATGACAAGTAAAATGATCTGCCAGTGGAATAAGGGTTTTTGTCTTAATTCAAGCAACATTTCATTTTGTTTCTTATTTTAAGCGCAAAAAGTTGTTGTTTTTCTTATTTTAAGTGTAGCAAGAGGTATTTTCATATGTCAAGTACAAAAATCTTACTGCACTGGCTGATAATTTTACTTGTCAAGTGAAATTTACTCAAATCATGGTAAAAATCATTTTATCTTGACTAGATTTTGTTTTTTGCAGTGTTCCTATAATATAAAGTGATTTTTTTTTTATATATGTGTATTTTTTGAGGCAGCAGATTGACCAAAACAAAAATATTAGAGATTAAATTTACTGGTTTAACTTAAAAAGTGCATTGTGTAACCTTTTGGTGGAGGGTCTGTCTTGTTTCTATGGATACGTCATTGCTCTGGAATGTTCCACAGTGTGACATTAAACAGCTCTAGTTTTCATTTATTCAGTTACAGGTGGTTTTATTTCTCTACTGTATTTCTCCACTGATTCTCCATGAAGCTACAAATGTTTAATGCCGCACCGTGAAACATTCCCGACAAAGCAACAACATCTCCACGGAGAAAAACATCGGACGAACCCTCCACCAGAAAAGTTACACAATGCACCTTTAAGGCTTGGGACCTGATTTTTACTGTCTTGAAAACCTGAAAAACAGCATCGTAATCATTCACCGTAAGCACTTTTCACAACTTTCAGAGGTCAGAGCAGAACTTTGCACCACGGTAACAACGCTAACAACTGTGACAACTAGCATGCTAACAGCGCACCAGCATTACTTCCTGGTTCACAAAGAATAAAATGCTTCATAATCAGATACAAACAGCACACAGTGATCTCATTTTCATCTTCATTTTGACCCCAAGTAGCAGTTTCTTCTTGTTATTACATAAACAAATCAGGTGCAGTGAATTTAATACAGCGTTAAGTAAGAAATATGCAAATAAAATAAAGTAAAACTATTTATAACTTTGCCACTGACTCGCTGGGGCCCATCTGACCACTAATAAAAAGGAAGATTTACTAATAATACAGTCACAGTGACGTTCTGCACCCTCTAGAGGCCTTGCCCAAGGGCACAACAGCAGTAAATCAGTGAAGATTGAACCAGCAAATTTCATGTCAAAATGGGACTGGATCGACCTGCTGAGCCACTGCTGCTTTTGTAAACTGCTGCAATGAGACTGTGACACACCAGATACGAAACCAGGATTAAACTAGGACTAAATCAGGACTGAACCAGGTCTAAACCAGGTCTAAACCAGGTCTAAACTAGGTATAAACCAGGGCCAAACTAGGTCTAAACCTTGTCTAAACTAAGATTAAACCTAGACTAAACCAGGACTGAATCAGGACTAAACCAGTACTAGACAGGACTAAATCAGGACCACAATAGGACCAGACCAGGACTAGAAAGGACCAAAACGAGTCTGCACCAGGACCAAACCAGGACAAAACCAGGATCCATCAGGACTAATCCAGGAGCAACCTTTAGTCCTAGTTTTAGGACTAAAACAGAACTACACCAGGACAACACAAGGGCTAAACCATTATCAAACCAGGACTAAACCAGTACTAAACCAGGTCTAAACTAGGACTACACCTAGACTAAACCAGGACTAAATTTTGACTAAACCAGGACTGAATCAGGACTAAACCAGTACTCGACAGGATGAAATCAGGACCACAACAGGACCAGACCAGGACTGGAAAGCACCAAAACAAGTTTGCACCAGGACCAAACCAGGACAAAACCAAGATCCACCAGGACTGAACCAAACTATAGTCCTAGTTTTAGGACTAAACCAGGACAAAACAAGGGACAAATCAAGACCAAACCAGGACTAAACCAGTACTAATCCATGTCAAAACCATGCCTAAACCAGGTCTAAACTAGGACTAAACCAGCACTAAATCAGGACTAAACCAGTACTAGACCAGGACTAAACCAGGTCCAGACCAGGACTAGACTAAAACTAAACCAGGACTAGAAAAGACCAAAGCGAGGACCAAACCAGGACCAAACCAGGACCAAACCAGGAGCAAACTATTGTCCTAGTTTCAGGGCTAAACCAGAACTATAAGGGACCTAAGCATGTCTAAACCAGGAGTAAACCAAGACCAAACCAGGCCTACACCAGGACTAAACCAGGACTAAACCAGGCTTAGACCAGGGCTACACCAGGGCCAAACCTAGTTTTAAATGATGTTGATAAATCTGACCTTGGCGAGTTGAGCGTTGACCCAGTTTGTAAAAGTCCTCTTCTGGATCTGCTCCTGCTCCACTGGAAAACAAGACAAAACACATGATTATTATTATTATTATTATTATTATTATTATTGCATTTTCATCACCAAACCAACGGCCATAAAAAAAAAAAAAAAAGACATGAGTTTTGTAAGTTAAAAGACTTTAAGCCTTCAGATTAATATAACAAGTTTACAGAGCCGATCCCAAACACATCATCTGTTAACTTAATCTCTGGATCTGGACTTTTCCAAGACTTTATAAAAGGTGTGAGTCTGGTCACTGGTGAATCAGGTGGATCGGCCAGTCGGGGACACACATGATCCATTCATATCAAAACAAATATGGCTGCTCATGAGGAAAAACAAAGGATAAACGTCTCTTTTTTTCTTTCCTCGCTTCCTTCTCCTTGATTCTTTGGGGCAACACTTAACACGACACATTTGATTAACAGCTGAAAAATGGAGGATTGAGGGGAGGAATCAAGGAAAAGGAAACGAGGAAAGAGAAATGAGACACGGCCACAGAAAAACAAAGGACAAAATATCACTGGGGACTGAAAACATGGTAAAGCTCGTCCGTTTCTGGCTCGAGACACGACAGACGGAGCGGAAACCAGACTGATATTAATCTGTATAAAAACTGCAAAGAGATCAGTCCGGATTTCTGTTGCATTGTGTATTTTTGTTGTGTTTTTGTGAATCATTAACACTATCATATTCCTGTACTGCTGCTGACTCATGGACTAATATTTCTCTATAAGCCAAACTGTAATTAAACTCCGCAGGCACAGCACGCGTAGCAGCAAATAAAGGAATAAAGGGTAAGAAAATATACGTTTTTTTTACTTCTACCCACTATTTCTGAGCACCTACTCCTTTTGAGAGCTTCAGCTATGCACTGAAATCACAATGCATGTTCTGTAAGTATGGAAAATTATGCTCAAATAAATAAGATTGGGTTGTTTGGTTGTGTGGGGTGTGGGGAGGAGAAACGAAATGTGGGATTGTTTTTAATCACTGTAAAGTACTTTGTGTTACATTTTTTGTATGAAATGCGGTTTATACATAAAGTTTCATTGATTGATTGGAGACTGGATATGAAACTGAGCAAACACCACCTGTTCCGGTTCCTGAAGTACATTTTTCCTTCATTTTTCCCACAGACTTTTCAAGAAATTCAAATATTAAGAGTTCAAAGACCAGCTATGTGCTAACTAATATCTATGCTAATAAGAATATTGTTGTCTAAAGTCCAAAAAACACATTTAATACACAAGATTCTGCTAAATGTTTTAACAACTTGGCGGTTTATAAAGTTTCAGAAAAAGATTTCCAATAAAATTATAGATCTTGTGTTTGTTACCACAGAGCTGATTAGTCCTGAGCTTTCAAACTTTTATTTGTTATTATTATTTTTTAGAAAGTCTATGGGGAAAATGAATAAGAGGCCCCTGCCCGCTGTCTGAAATTAGGGTTCTGATAAACTCCTATATGTGAAAGCAGTTCTGATCTAAATAATCATGGTTATGTTACGTTTTCCATTGCCACAGTCAGTTTAGGACAACCCCTTAATCTCATCTGAAAGCCTTTCCAGGTAAACACAGAGAGCAGAGCTCTGTCTGAACAAGCCGAGACCAGCACGATCAATGCAACAATTACAAAACCATTTAGCAGCCATTTATAACACACGATTTTGCAATGTTTTCAAAAGGCCTCAACTCTTTCGTATAAACTTGACACAGCTTAACCTAAACAGACAAACTTCAGTGCAGGTGGTAACTGTCAGAGGTGGGAGAGGATCCAAAAACTGCACTGAAATAAGAGTAACGTTACTTCAAAATAATATTACTCAAGTAGTGGTCCAAGTAATGGCTCATCTCAAGGCCGCTACACGCTACAGGATTTTTCAGTCTTAAATGATTTTTAAATGTGAGACAAAAGTGCAAACACCACAGACACGAGGAGAAACTTATGAGACTAAAAATCTCTGATCTCAAAGACTCCTGCAGTAGGATCTGTGTGTGGAGCACAGGATATAAAGCTGTGAGGCTGTGATGGCGTCAGCTGTTTCCTGTCTACAGTAAAACCAGTCGCTCTGAGACTCTGAAGTGTTCAAAGATCAGACTCTGCACTTCCAGTTTAGACACAAGTCAAAACAGTGTTATTATTATTTGTGAAATGTGGAGCAAAACTTCAGATACAGGATTTTTAAAGCACAAAAGAGGCGATAAAGTCCACAGGAAGTAGAGTCGCTGTCGCTAATCTGCAGCTTCACCTCGATCCGTGCGCTGTGTGGATGTAAACAAACACAAGTGAGGAAACACCTTTTTTTTTTACTTTTAAAGAACACTGCAAACTGGATTAACAGCGCGGTTTTGTGGACTGGAGTCATTATTTGAGGAGGATCATTTCTATGGATAATGTGGATCAGACGCTGCACTTTAAATTTACCACTATACGAGAGGTGAGTAATAAAGTCTTTAATTTCGCTCTATCCTGAGTTTGTTTGTTGCGTCTCTGTGTCCGTTGCTCCGTTTTATCGTCTGTTTCCGTCGCGTTGTTGATGTTCGGTGGTTCTGATCCAACACTGACTCCACAAACACGAGGAGCAGCGGCTTCAAAATCGCACACGGAGACAAAAAGTCGGGTCAGGCCTCCCTGAACTCAGGAAGGAGAAATCGCAGTAAAATCGGGCAAATTCTCCTGTCGTGTGCGGCGGCCTTAAGAGTAAAAAAGTATTTGGGAAAAGTACTACTCAAGTAACTGAACGTAACATCCGAGAATATAATGTGAAGAACAAAACATTAAATAAGTCACAAAATATGACGTTTTAAAAGGACAGACACAAAAATGAGACACTAAACTGAACAAACGAGCTGCAAGAAACACAAATCATCACACAACTCATTTCATATTGTCACATGAAGCTTTTGTCGCTTTAGACTTTCTCAGAGTGGGAAGAGGAAACAAATTTCACTCAAGTAAGAGAACTGCTACTTCAATACAAAAGTACTTCAATAGAAAAGTACTCTGGCCTATTTTCACACTAGTTTTTGTACTCGCTCTTATAAACTTGACACAGCCCAAACTAAACCGTCAAATTCAAACTTACATGATGAAAATGTCAGTCCAAAATGTCTTCCAAAAGCAAATCAATCAAGCTTTTGTATTCTGTATAATCCTTTGAATATTTGTTGTTAATAAACCCGGCACAGTCACACTTCAATGCACATATTGAAAAGGTCACAAGCAAAATCAATCAAAATATAAGTTTAGTAACTATTTTCACACGTAATGGGGACTTGTTGAATGTCCAGGTCGCGTACTTTGAGGTGGTACTGTAAATCCAAATGCCCTTTCAGAAGCAAATAAACAAGGTTAAGAATAAGGCAAAGCTGGAAAGAAAACCTGTGGCATTTAGAGCCGCCACAGTAAGAACTAAATAAAGTTTTCCTGCTCTTTACAGTGTATTCGCATTACCTGAAGAGTTCCAGGTGAACCTAGATCACATTAAACAGAATCGGTCTGGTGCAATCTTACACTACCTCAGTCTGAATCATCACGTTTCCACCTGACAGCATGTGCGGTCATGTTTTAGCTCACAGTTTCATTTAGTTTTATTAGAAAGTAATCTTTAACCAATTTTCTACCATGTCTAATTGTAATAGATTGGAGACTGGGGGCAGAATCCCATCGTTTCGTTTGCCTAATTGTAAATCCTGACCTGTCACAGCTCCACATGAGTCTGATCCAGGAGGGTGGAGCCGCCCATAAACTTTATTTACCGTATCAGAGGCAAAGCTTCCTCCTGAAAGCCTGATCCGAGCTCAGCAGGGCCTGAGCGCTGGGAACAGGAGGAGGCACAGGGGCCAAAGCTGTCACTGTGCCCTGAGGCAAGACACCTCACACACACTCCGCGCGTGTGTGTGTGTGTGTGTGTGCGTGTGTGTGTGCGTGTGTGCGTGTGAGTGTGTGTGTGTGCATGTGTGTGGGTGTGTGTGTGTGAGTGTGTGTGTGCGTGTGTGTGTGTGCGTGTGTGTGTGTGTGTGTGTGTGTGTGTGCGTGTATTGGTGTGTGTGAGTGTGTGTGTGTGTATAGGTGTGTGTTGGTGTGTGTCCGTGTGCATGTGTGTGTGTGCGTGTGTGAGTGTGTGTGTCGATGTGTGTGTGTGCATGTGTGTGGGTGTGTTGGTGTGTGTGTGTGTGTGTGCTGGTGTGCGTGCGTGCATGTGTTCATGTCCGTGTGTGCGTGTGTGCATGTGTGTAGGCGTGTGTGTGCACGTGTGTGCATGTGTGTTCATGTCCGTGTGTGCATGTGTGTGTTTGTGTGTGTAGCGTGTGTGTTGATGTGTGTGTGTGTGTGTGTGTGCATGTGTGTGGGTGTGTTGGTGTGTATGTGTGTGTGTGTGCGTGTGTGCATGTGTTCATGTCCGTGTGTGCATGTGTGTGTAGCGTGTGTGTGCACGTGTGTGTTCATGTGTGTTCGTGTCCGTGTGTGTGAATGTGCGCCTGTGTGTGTGTTTGTGTATATGTGTGTGCATGTTTATGTGTGTGTGTGTGTGTGGAGATGTTATTGTTTTGTCTGTAATGTTGCACAGTATGACATTAAACATATCTATCTCCATGGAGACAAGCAGGTCAAGTTACAGGACAGAAATGCGGAGGGGTTCACAGTCGGGACTAACCCAGGACCAAATCAGGACCAAACCGGGACCAAACCAGGACCAAACCAGGACTAAACAAGCACTAAACCAGGACTAAACCAGGACTAAACAAGGACTAAACCAGGACTAAACAAGGACTAAGCAAGGACTAAGCAAGGACTAAACCAGGACCAAACCAGGACTAGAAAAGACCAAAGCAAGTCTACACCAGGACTAAAGAAACCAGGTCTAAACCAAGACCAAACCAGGTCTAAGGCAGGACTAAACCAGGATTAAACAAAGTCTAAAATAGGCCCAAATCAAACTAGGACTAAACCAGGACTAGACCAGGACTAGACCAGGACTAGGAACAACAAAAGCAAGTCTTACTTAACCAGGACTAATCCAAAACTAAACAACAATGCGGTGCATGCTTACGCTAAATTACATATTGTGGAACATTTCAGGCCTGGAAAGAACATCTCCATGGTTACAAGCAGAAGACAGACCCCTCCCTCCAGAAAGTTACACATTGCACTTTTAAATTATGATAAAATAGGCTAATTTCTTCAAAAAGTTAGTGCATTTAAGACTTTTTAAGACCAAGACTTTTTACTAAGAAGCTATAGACCAATATTTTTTTTTTTCTTTGAATAACGCCATAAACAAAACAGTAAAATCAGACTTTAGTTCCAGTCGTCACTCACCAACGTGCAGCTCAAAGAAATCATTCAGATCTTTCCCTGTGTGCAAAATTTCACAAACGGTCCAGTCTTCGTTCTCCATTTTAAACTGCAATTTCGGCTCTTTAACGTAAACCTGATATTGACTGTTTTTAACGCGTTAGCTCGTCTACTTTACGTGAAAACATCGCCCGTTCTCACGCGTGGATCTGCAGTGGCCCTTCGGTCCAGGAAAAGTCTGGACTATTTTTGCTGTCGCTTGTTTCACGGTGAGCGCTCGACGGCCTGAGTTAACCCTGAGCTAATTTTGTCCTTGAGGAAATCGAGGGAGTCAGATTTCATATTATAATTAATCACAGAAGAGAAATTAGCCGCGATGACCGTGGTTTAAACTCACGTAAACAGTTTGAGATGATGTAATGTCATGTAATGTAATGTAGGTCAATGGGGAAGATACATGTGCATGTGGGATTTTTACAGTCTTTGAGAAGTCTGTAAAGCAAAATAAATCGTTTTAAAGGTTCTGTTGATACTTTGCAGCCACAGCATCGTCAACATTCCCCGTGTGTGCGATGCTAACCGGAGGAACAGCTCTGTCTGAAGCTCTACCACTCGAATTAGACTTTAATCTGAGTTTTGTTTTAATGCAATTTGACCAGAAAGAGCTGAGTTAGTTGGAATTACAGCAGGGGAGCTGATCTGTGCTGTGGAAATAAGTGTCTCACACTTAAAATTACAGTCACAAGCGTCATTTTCACCTTTTTGTTGAAAATCAAACTCCTAAACATGACCAAGAACACTCGTATTGATCATAAACTCCTGAAAATATTCTTTTTAAATCCATTTTTCTATTTTTCTTGGGTTTTCTGACAATCTTAAAACATTTTTGTCTGCGTTTGATCATGTGTGCATTGTGTCACCATGGTAACTGATGAAAATTCTGCTATAAACACGCATGCAGAACACCCCCAACGTGATGTTAACGTGCTGCAAAGGGCCAATACCGCGCAATATTCAAGTTTAACACTATATCAAGTATAGCGTACCTTGTTTTGATCATCCAAAACCAGCAATCTCCAAAATCACTCTCTTGTGTTATTATTCAATGAAAGCACATGTAATTAATGCGACACTGTGGAACATTCCAGGCAAATATCTCCAAAAATCTCCATGGAGACAAGCGGGTGGCACACAAAAGTTTCATAGATTAGCCAGTCTTGATTTAGTCCTGGTTTAATCCAGGTTTAGACTTGATTTACTGGGACTAAACATGAAACAAAACCTCGACTAGACCAGGACTAAACACAGATTAAGATAGTCCTGGTTTAGTCCTGGTTTAATCCAGGTCTAGGCCTGATTTACTGGGACTAAACATGAAACAAAACCTCGACTAGACCAGGACTAAACACAGATTAAGATAGTCCTGGTTTAGTCCTGGTTTAATCCAGGTCTAGGCCTGATTTACTGGGACTAAACATGAAACAAAACCTCGACTAGACCAGGACTAAACCAGGTCTAAACAAAGATTAAGATAGTCCTGGTTTAGTCCTGGTTTAATCCAGGTCTAGGCCTGATTTACTGGGACTAAACATGAAACAAAACCTAGACTAGACCAGGACTAAACACAGATTAAGATAGTCCTGGTTTAGTCCTGGTTTAATCCAGGTCTAGGCCTGATTTACTGGGACTAAACATGAAACAAGACCTCGACTAGACCAGGACTAAACCAGGTCTAAACAAAGATTAAGATAGTCCTGGTTTAGTCCTGGTTTAATCCAGGTCTAGGCCTGATTTACTGGGACTAAACATGAAACAAAACCTAGACTAGACCAGGACTAAACACAGATTAAGATAGTCCTGGTTTAGTCCTGGTTTAATCCAGGTCTAGGCCTGATTTACTGGGACTAAATATGAAACAAGACCTCGACTAGACCAGGACTAAACCAGGTCTAAACAAAGATTAAGATAGTCCTGGATTAGTCCTGGTTTAATCCAGGTCTAGGCCTGATTTACTGGGACTAAGCATGAAACAAAACCTTCCAGTTTAATCCTGGTTTAGTTTAAATGTAAATTTAAGTTTATTGATGTTTAAACTGCAAAATCTTGGCAGTGACATTAAAATATACAAATATTTACAACAAGATTACAACAATATGCAGTGATTGACAGCAAAATACAGTGGTAAAAATGACAGAAAACAGTGCACATTATAGTTTAGTTATAATTCTATATATAATAGTTATAATTAGTCCCGGTTTAATCCTGTTTTAGTCTCAGTTTAATCCTGGTTTATTATGAGTAGAAATGTTCAATTTAATCTTAATTCTGTCATTTCTTTCAGTGATATTTGTCCAAATGAGTATTTAGTTTGAACAGAATTTTTCATGTGAATTCGTTTTGCTGTGACATCTTTGACTTAATAACGTTCAGCTTCATAATACGATCTCCATGGAGACAAGCAGGTGGCACAATAAAAGTTCCATAGTGCACATTTAAATACGTTGTTTAGTATTTTCAGGCATCTTAAAGGTGCAGTGTGTAACTTTCTGGAGGTGGCACGTCGCCTGTACGATTCTGTGGAAATGGCTCAGTCAGATCTATGCAAAGGCGAGCCCGCTAGTAGAATAAACGGGATAAGATAAACTGAATGACAGGGGAAGGTGCGGGAGGAGAGAAAAGTTACCCAGCGCGGCTTTAAATATCTTTTGATCATCTGAGCGATCTGCTGTAACTAAAATCACTCTCTTGTGTTGCTGTTTAATAAAGTTGAATGTCACACTGTGTGACATTCCAGGGAATAACATTTCCTCTGAAACAAGCAGCTGACAAAAAGTTACATAATGCACCTTTAAATATCCCGTTTTAATCATACGATACGCAGTCTGCAGTCTAACTAAATCTCCTCTAAAACTTTTCTTGTGCTGTTGTTTCGTTTAATTAAAAAAAATGTAATACAAACAACATTCCAGGCAAGCAATAGCATCTCCATAGCAACCAGCAGTTGGCACAAAAAAAAGCTTCATGCTGCACCTTTAAACGCGCTGTTTTGATTGTCTGATATAAGTTTAAACAGTCACTCTCTTGTGTTGTTATTCAATGAAAGCACATGTACTCCAACACAAATTTAATGCCATACTGTGGAACATTCGCAAGCAAGAACATCTCCATAGCGACCAGCAGTTGGCGCAAAGCAAAATTTCATACATTTTAATGCTATATTTCATACAAGTTTAATGCTATACCGAGGGACATTACAGACACGCAATAACATCTCCATGGAGACAAGCGGGTGGCATAAAAAGTTACATAATGCTTCTTTAATGCTTTGATTATCTAATATAAGCAAAAAAGCACTCTTTTATTATTCAGTGAAAGAGCATGTAATTAAATACGAGTTTAAAGCTATACTGTGGAATATTCAAGGCAAGCAATAGCATCTCCATGGAAACAAGCAGGTGGCATAAAAAGTTACATAATGCACATTTAAATATCTTGTTTTGATAACCCAGTATAAGCAAAAAATCACTTTCTTGTGTTACTGTTCAGTGAAAGCGCATGTAACTAAATACAAGTTTAATGCTATACTGTGGAAAATTCCAGGCACGCAATAATATCTCCATGGAGACAAGAAGGTGGCATACAAAGTTACGTAATGCACATTTAAATACATTGTTTTGATAATCAAAATATGAGCAAAAAATCACTTTCTTGTGCCAATGAGAGCGCATGTAATTAAATTTTAATGCTATACTGTGGGGCATTTGAGGCAAGCACGTCTCCACGGAAACAAGCAGGTGGCACAAAAAGTTACATAATCCGCCTTTAAATACCCTGTTATAATTATCTAACATGTAGTCCACAGTCTAACTAAAATCACTTTCTTGTGCTGTTGTAGTTTTGTTTCGTAAAAACAGCTGTAGTTAAATACAAACAACACTCCAGGCAATAACGTCCCCATAGCAACCAGCAGTTGGCACACAAAAAGTTTCATAGTGCGCCTTTAAATACCTTGTCTTAGTAATCTAATATAAGCGATCGGCCGTCTAACTAAACCCACTTTCGCTCCAGTTGCTGCTGGTTATATTTGGACTTTGCCAAAAGGGCCGTTCCCTTTTCCCTTTTCTTACATCTGAATATTTTAATCTTTCTGCTTTTCTGCCTTTGTGTTTCCTGACGCTCGGCTTGTTACCCACAATTCAAGAAGAATAACATTAATGTGACTGTCAAACTGCAGTAAATCACTGTTCGGCCCGGTTCACTGAAGCGCACTGACTGAGGAGAGAGTTTAGCTCCGGGCAAAGAGTTTAAAGGACCTAAACTGGTTGGAGAAATTGTGTTAACGTTTAAAAAATACCTTTAAAATTAGGTAAAAAAAAAAAAAAGCAGGTGTGAATTAAGCAGAATTGTTCACAAAATGCAGAATTACTGATGGATTATATGTTTGTTTGTTTTGTTTTTTTAAATTGCAAAAATTAAAAACACCTTGCAAGAAATTCCTCAAAACAAATAAAGGTTTGGCTTCAGTAGTTCTGGTTAAATCCTGGTTTAGATCTGGTTAGAGAAAGATTACAGCTTTAAAATGTGTTAAATCATGTCTTATCCTGATTTAGACCTGATTTACTGGGACTTTACCTGACACTAAACCTAGACTTGACCAGGACTAAATTAGGACTAAACACAGATTAGTCAATCCTGGTTTAGTTCTGGTTTAATCCTGGTTTAATCCAGATTTAGACCTGTTTTACTGGGACTAAACATGAAACAAAACCTAGACTAGACCAAGACTAAACACAGATTAAGATAGTCCTGGTTTAGTCCTAGTTTAGTCCTGGTTTAGTCCTGGTTTAATCCAGGTCTAGACCCGATTTACTGGGACTAAACATGAAACTAGACCTAGATTAGACCAGGACTAAACCAGGACAAAACACAGATTAAGACAGTCCTGGTTTAGTCCTAGTTTAGTCCTGGTTTAGTCCTGGTTTAATCCAGGTCTAGACCCGATTTACTGGGACTAAACATGAAACTAGACCTAGATTAGACCAGGACTAAACCAGGACAAAACACAGATTAAAATAGCCCTGGTTTAGTCCTGGTTTAGTCCTGATTTAGTCCTGGTTTCAATCCTGGTTTAGCCCTGGTTTAATCCTGTTTTAGACCCAGTTTAATCTTGGTTTAGTCCTGATTTAATCCCGAGTATACAGATTAAAATCATCCTAAAGATGTTTAAGAAATGTTGAATTTAATCATAATTATGCAGTTTCTTTCAGTACTGATACTTGTCGAAATGAGAATTTAGTTTGAATACTATTTTTCGTATGATTTTGTTGTTTTTTTTTCCCCCAATATCTTTGATTTAATAACATTTATCTTCATATTACGCACTTATATTAAAGTATGTGGGGATCATAATCCAGCACAAGAGGGCTCCACTGCATCAGGACACCAAAAGCACCTTCAGACTGATGTAGATTTCCAGTCTGGCCGTTGAGGACCATTATAAATCCTGAATGTCAAAAACTTTTGAAGGACAGTCGTGAAAAATGTGGTGTCTGAACTAGAGCAATAACAGTTGTCTTTACGAGGAGGGTCACACTGCTGAAGGGGCTTTAAAACAAGATTTAAACAGGTTTTTTAACGCTCCTTTTAGAATACGTCTCAGTTCAAATATAATTCATGCAGACCTGTCACGATAACAGGTGAAATGCGATAAATCGCTGAAGAAAAGAGCTAAAGAAGTTATTTATTCAGCTCAAATTGTGCAGCGCAGAAAAATACATAAAGTTCCACGCAAAAAAGTACCTGCATAAACATTAACCCTCAAAAATGACTGTCCCGTCTCTCATATTGCAGGAAAACAGACCTATATTCATGCAAAAATGTGACAAAAAGTTGAAAATGACTGACAGAAAACTGTTCTCTGATGCCAGTTCCCTTGAGACTTTAATTTTACGAGTGAGCGACTTGTTTAACAGCACAACTCTGAGCTAAAGCAGTTCTTTCGGGGTCAGATTGTGTTAAAATGACAGATTAAAATCTAAAAAACATCTCTTCTATGAGATTTCCCCATTAAAAACATTATTTGTGCGCACTGTCTCCCTCTTGTGGTGGGAATTCAAAGCGCTCCCCCGTGTTTTTAAAGCCCGTGCGTCTTCGTCGGTCAAATTCCCTTCATAATGCAGCTTTTAGTTTCAATTTTAGCAGCATTTTTGCACCTTTTTAGTGGTTTTTGTGTCGTATAACCTTTATAGAAGAGCAAATTCATGAGATAAAAAGATTTCCTCAATTCAATATACAGAACTGCAGGATAATTACTAATAAAAGAAAAGATGCTGTGCAATTGTTTTGAAACGTCCCCGTGTCTCCATGAAGTATTAGGTTGTGTAAAAACTGCTATAACCCTGCAGTTTAAACCTCTCCCAACATGTTCTGCAACGCATGAGCTTCTTGTGTTAGTTTATCACTTCATAATTCAGTGTTTTCTCAAATGTTATTGCTCCTGCGCGGGGTTTAAAATGTGCTACAGGAGCCGAATTTTGACTTAAAAAAACGCAAACTGCAAACTTATTCGCAAATTGCAACACTAACCTTAAAAGCAAAGCAATAATTTCGCACTTTTTCAGACGTCAAAACATGAATTAAAACCTTTAAATGGTCTTACCCGTCGTGGGCTCGCTCATGGTGCCTCCACTTTACCACATCGGCGACTCGAAAACGGGTTTAGTCTCACAAAAATGCATCTCTTTCCCCATATCGCAGTCGCAGTTACTCCCGTGAGGAGAGCTAACTGTCTGAAAGCACAGCACCCTGCAGCGGAGGAGCAGGTGAGTCCGGCCAAGCCCCGCCCCCCCCTCCGTACCTGCTCCAACCTGACCTGCGCCGAAGCATTGTGGGTAATCAGGGCAGCGAGGGATCCAAGAAACGCGTGTCGTAATATTATTAAAGGAGTTGCCTAATGTGCCCCGGGTAGGAAAGGAGAGAAAGAAAAAAAGAAAGTCTGGTTTTCAGCTTGAGTTTGCACATTCATGCAGCTGAAAAGGGGCTATTCCTGCGCGTCAGATGCCCTACCATCCTAATATTTTCTCTTATTCTTGGGTTTTACTTTATATGATATGCATTTTGAGAACTTTTTCCCATTTATTCCCACTTCCAACAGCCCCCAGCCTCATTTAAAGACCCACTTTTATTCTTTTCACACCATGTGATTTGTGTGCTCCTCTGTGTCTTTTATTTTATTTATGGTTTACTTATTTTATTGCTTTTATCTACAGTATTTGCTACATTGCTATTCTGTGGTTTTGCGCTTATCTTATTCTAATGGTTTTATTGTTTTAGGACTAGTGTGATTTAATCGGAGCGTGTGGTTTTTGCTCTTGTCTTATTTTACTGGTTTTATTGTATGATCAAATCTGAGCGGCTATTTTTATTGTATTATTGTTGTTCTCACTTTGTTAAGCTAAAGAGTGTATTCTTTGGGTTTAGATTTAGATAATTCACAGCCGCTAAAGCCTCTCTGTCTCCCTGCGCACATGCAGAGGTGTGATCTGCTGTTCCTGGGCGATCTCAGGACACGTCACTCTGCTCTGTCTTCATCCGTCACTGTTAAAACAAGTTGTTTTTCTATTTATTGTCATCATTTGGAATTGTCGGTACCCTTGAGTTCAATCTCCTTTTGAGAACTGTTTAGATCGCATGTGTCAAACATGCGGCCCGGGGGCCAGATCCGACCCTCCAAGACCTTTAATCTGGCCCTCAGCTGATTTTTCTATTAAAATACTTAAAATTTTCAGATTTTTCTGTTAATTTTCTGCACCGTTTAGCACAGCAGCGTCTCCGGCGTTTCTGTACGTTGCGACTCCCACCAGAGCAGCACAAATGAAGACTTTCCTCTTTCCAAACGCTCTTAAAGGACGATTGTTTTGACTGTCGACCGTGACCCTCATCAGCAAAATGTCAAAAAATGAGAAAAGCAGATGCTGAGTTCAGGATTTCCCAAGAAAAATAGTCTAATTCTTATTTGTTGACAGAGGTGAATGGGAAATCTGTGCTCAGTGTGTTTGGCACAAGTGGCGTTGCTCGAGGAATATAATCTTAAACACCACTACGAGACACGGAGAAAAATACAATAACTTGAAGAGAGAACTGAGTTTTCTGATCCGGCCCTTTTGGGATCAAAGTAGTTTGCATACGGCCCCCGGACCAAAATGAGTTTGACACCCCTGATTTAGATCAATCAAGGTACCATAATAAACAGCAAACTAATCACTACCTAAGCCTTCATTAATATTAATTAATTCTTACTAAAATGTCTATTTTGCACAAGTTAATACTTTTTTCATCATTAACTAAACATTACTCGTTTGCATGAAATCGACGTATTCATGTTTTAACAAATAGAGTGTAATTAATATATTAGTATTATGTAGGCATCAGTGTGGGGCACCTTATAATAACCTTATAATAAAGTTGGAACAGTAATTATGAACTATTTACACATAATACTACTTTACTTATAAAATGTATTAACGATAGCAAATATTTTACATTTTACGCTTAACCAACTTAACCAACAAGGATCCTGTGAGGAGTGGGTCATATGGAGATAAGCAGAGCCAATGAGACATTTAGTTAACTATTAATAAACATTAGTACAATATTAGTTAATCGATTATTTTCTATTTGTTAAAACATTAATACACTGATTTCATGCAAACAATTAATCAGATCAGGGAGAGACGGACCTCACGTGAGGGACAGAAGGTTTCGTTTTCATTATTTCTCGGTATTTGTGGCACAGTTGCTTTAATAAATCCAGACTCTTTGATTTAAGACATTTTTTCCTCTATTTCTGTCGCACATTTCATAAACAAACAGTTTCCAAAGTGCTGCACAAATACAGAGGAAGAACTGGTGGATGTCTAAATCTGAGAAGAGCAGAACTAAAGTGGATCGGATTCAAAAGATCGAATATTTTAGGTTTAAATTAGTGTCCCCTCCTCCTCTAGCCCTGTGTGTCAGATGCCCTCCCATCCTCCTATCATGAGTTTATCATATTTTCTACTATTCTTGGCTTTATGAGGACTTTTTCCCATTCAAAAGATCTAATATTTTTCGTTTTAAGTTCGTTCATCATGGCAACGGTCAATCATTCTGAAACCCATTAATATCCCTGTCAGATCCTCCTATATCCCTGTGTGTCAGACAGTTTGAGTTTACGCATTTTTAAAGATAAAAAGTGGTTATTCCTGTGTGTCAGATGCCCTCCCATCCTCCTACACTGCATAACACCAGTGCGTACTTTTGGGTCAGCAAAGTTTCATCATAAACGTGGAATCTAAATTATCTGATTGACTGAAATAACTTGGTAAAAACAAGGTAAAAACCAAAGAAGTAAATAGTCCCAGCAAATCCGAATACATACATGATGATTACAGTAGGTATTTCCAATGAGAAAGACAAATAAAGTTCTTCTCAATAGAGGTGGGCAATGTTAAATTATCAATAAAGCCATATTTAAATATCAGGTATAATGTTCAGAATGAAAAAGTCAAACTCGACTCTAAAAATGCTGCAAAAAGAACTGAAATGTTGTGGGTAACGTTCCATTATTACAGACTCTAAACATCCTCACTTACGGCACTGGGTTAGACATGTCGTGGCATATTTCTATTGGTCTGACATAATATCTTCATAAAAAACACTCACGCTACAAGTAGAATTAATGTTTGAAATACAGGCCAGGGTAAGGCATTCTGCAAGTTTCTTAAGGTCTCTTCTACAATCTAAAACCAACAGAACATGAACATTATCTGTGTCTTAAATTCCTCTTTAGACACACAGATAGACACATACTGTAGATAGAGGTGGACATTTATAGAGTGGTTATTGTCTGAATTTGCTTGATACTCCTCTTTACTGGGCACATTCATCCTGCTGCTGTGTTATTTGTGTATATTTATTATAGCATAAAATGGCTGTACTGACCCTGTAGCAGCAGCAGCACGTGGTCGATGTCCAGGCCGCGGCTCCTCTCCATCAGACCGCTGTCAAAGTCGGACGCCATCTTTGTCAGGGAGACGCTTCACAACACGGGGCACATCTGGAAAACACAAGAAACAAGAAGTTACAAAACACTAAGGAACTAAGGAGGATAAGTATGTAAAGTTTCCTCAGTTCGCACTGTGTGGCAATGTTTTAACTGTATGTAACAAATATGAATATTTGGGTCATTTTATCACAGACGATCTGTCAGATGATGAGGACGTCTATAGACAAGGCTGCGTGATGTTTGTGCAGGTGAACAGGCTCACGCGCAGGTTTGGTGCCTGTACAGTGGAAGTGAAGAAGACGCTTTTTAAAACATACTGTACTGCATTATATACAGCGCACCTGTGGTCAAACTACAAAAAAGTGAGCGTACGCAACCTCACTGTGGCGTATAACGACTGCCTAAGGATTTTGTTGAAAAGGCCGAGATGGGAAAGTGCAAGTCTCCTGTTTGTGTCGGCAGCATCAGAACTTTTCATGCAAATCTGCGCTGTTTAATGCACAGATTCATCTGTCGCCTTAATGACTGTGAGAACAGTTTTATCACGAGCCTGACGAACGGCAAACTCAATACCAGGAGGTACCAGTCTGATCTGTGGAGGCACTGGTGCTGCAGTTTGTTGTGAATATTGTGTTTTTGGAGTGTGTGTTTGTTCATTGTGTCTTTTTAAACTCTGGACCAAAAGTCTGTAATAAAAGTTTGATAAGATAAGATATCCTTTATTTGTCCCACAATGGGGAAATTTCAGTGTTGCAACGCACAGTTAAGAGAACAGCAAGAAACAGTATCAGCAATAGAAGTACAGTTAAGTTAAAAATAGAGAAACACTATAAAGATCTATAAAGATAAGGATTGTAAAACTATGTATAATATAAATTGCAATCTAAAAACTATATATACAATAAATTACTATCTTACATTTCTTACCATGATGATGATGATGAATCACCCAAATCCTGCTACATCCCCGTGTCAGATGCCCTCCCATCCTCCAATTAATTTGTGTTATTTGTGTGCAAATTTCTGCAAATTTCAAGTTATAAAATGTGTTATATTTTTGCACGGGACCTTTCAAACCCACTTTATATCAAACTTTTTTTTTCATTCACACAGTCTGCCGCTGTTTCCTCTGATGTGATTCTCAAGGACACGTGTTCACACCTCCACAGAGCTGGACACCTCTTTAGTTTGGGACTTTTTTTAATAATTAAAAGAGACAGAAGCCAGACCCGGTCAACATGCACTGGTGCCGAGTCTTGTGGTTATAAGACAGCCCTGGATATGGATTCAGTCTTTTTCCTCTTTATTTATTTTGCACTAAAGCCATGGTGTGATTGGCTCTTTTACCCAAACGAGTAAAGTTCAAAACAGATTGAAAATACATCTGGACTGAACCGATCTACTCTAATAAAATAAATAAACGCTTTATTTTTTGGACTATAAGACTACAAGTTTGTGGGAAATTTATTTTATAAAATCAGAGACCAAGAACCGACATTTCATCTTGAAAGGCGAATTATAGAAGTTATAGTAATTAAAACAACCGAATAAAGAACAATCCGTGTATCATTCGTTCATTCGTTTTTCAATATAGAACCAAAAATAAGAAAAGGAAAAAACAACTCTTTTCTTTATTATTTGTCTCTAAAACCAAAATGAAAAAGCATATAATGATTTTTTTTTTTTAATTTTTGATTCATATATACGATTCATACATTTGGTCTATGGGCTGTCAGTGTGAAAAATGTAATATATAAGTCGCACCTGAGTATAAGGAACCACCCAAACCCTGAAAAAATGTGTGACTTATAGTCCGAAAAATACAGTAATTGGACACAGAAGACCTATTATAACCTGCTTATGCAATATATCTGTACGGGGGCAAGACACGTTTTGCTCAAACACAAAGGAATAATTAGCGCTGAGGCCGTGTAACTATTTAAAGTCGTTTATACAGTTACAGTACATTTGTCTGGACCACACAACAAAGAAACAGACATCAAAACACGCCAATTATCTCGTCCCATTTCCATTCCGGTCCATTTTAAACCGTGGTCCCGGTGCAGAGGTCTGAAGGTGCCTCTGATCTGGCACCGAGTCCGAGCACATGACGTTTGACTGACAGGCGCAGGAACAGACAGGTGCGAGAACAGGGGCAGGTGACAGGAGCAAAAATAACACACTGCCCCTGATCCAAATGCCACCGGCCTTTGTTAACATGATGTTCTGGTGACAGTGACACTGTAAACAATTCAATTAACCCTCTGCTTTTTGGCCATTTATCAGATTACCAAGTGGTCAGAAGTAAATCTGCTCTGCTGCTGTGTCACGTTTCTGTTTCTCCGTGGTGATATTGTTGTTTTGCAAGAAATGTTCCCCAGTGTGTCACATTATGGTCTTGATAAAAAGGGTAGAAAATATTAGTTTGTAATTTAGTTTAAGTAATTAATTTAAATAAGAGTAATAATGCATGATCTTTTCTAGACGATTGTTGTTTTTACTTTAACCAAATACAATTTTATAATAGTTTTTTGAATATGAATCTTATTCATAGCATTAAATGTATAATATTTCACATTCTTAAAGGTACACTGGAGGTGGCAGATGCATTATATAAGTGAAAAAGAAGAGAGTAGAAATAGAAACTTAAAAAAACCATATCACACATTCTCCATAGAGATGGCTACGTTTTATACCATATTATATAATATACCAAATATTTATGCCATATACTGTAGACGTTTATAATAATAATAATATAATAACGCATTTCTTTTCTTTCTTTTTCTTTTCTTTATTTATGTCATTCATTAAAACAAAACAAAAGCAACATACTTTCATCTATACAACTTTAACATAAGTATGAATGAAAGCTGAATGAAATGCAGAAACTGCCCCGCGACCCAGCCGGATTAAGCGGGAGAAGATGGATGGATGGATGAATGAAAGGGGACAGAAAGAAGCAAAAGCTCATAACATCTGCCCCTGATCAGCTCAAAATTATATTACAACTACGGTGGGTTGTGCTGCATTTATTCAACAAAAAACAAACATACTCTTCTTTTTACACAGAAGTATTATCGTATTTTTTGGACTATTTTTTTCCAGGGTTTGGGTGGTTCCTGCGACTTATACTTAGGTGCGACTTATATATTACATTTTTCACACTGACAGTTCATAGACCAAATATATGAATCGTATGAATCAAAAATGAAAAAACAAATCATGACCCATTTTTTTCATTTTGGTTTTAGAGAGAAATAATGAAGAGAAGAGTTGTTTTTTTGTTTTCTTATTTTTGGTTCTATATTGAAAAACAAAATAACAAATGATACACGGATTGTTCTCTGTTGGGTTGTTTTTATTACTATAACTTCTCTAACTCGCCTTTCAAGATGTCAGTTTTTGGTCTGATTTTTTAAAATAAATTTCCCCCAAAAAGTGTGACTTATACAAGTTTTTTTCTTCATTATGCATTTTTTGGCTGGTGAGACTTATACTCCGGAGCAACTTATGGTCCAAAAAATACGGTATATCTTTTCAAATATTGCTATTTTCACACTTTTCTTAAAAACTTAAATAGAATAAGATGTTTTATTTTCAAAAGAGAGACTGTTCCATTGACAGACTCCTTGGATTGAGACACATCGCTCCTTTGGTTTTGTTCTAAATTCAGGTTTAGGAAAAAAAATCAGTTCCTCTTAATTTATAACGACTTTCTCTCTTTTTATGCGCCCGTTGTAAGACGGGACGTATTATGGTATGGCGCTGTCCGTCCGTCTGTGGACACTTCAAAGCTTTGAAGTCTTTGAAGCTTTGTCTTCATGAAGAGGCAAAACATGTGGGGCATGCGCCGATATATATATAAGGTATACTGTATTTGTGTATTTTATTGTATATTTTTGTATCGATCCATGCTGTAGGTCAGTGGTATCAATTTTATGTGACTTCAGGTTTTTTCACACTTGTTATTATATTGGTAGTGAACTGCCTTATTGTGCTTACCGGTATGTGCCATAGAACGCCAGTATTGGAATCTTCCAAACTGCACCAACAATTCATTTTTAACTAGGTTTGACAAATTCTAACTTAATTCTATATACCAGCGGCACGGGGGTGTCTACTGAGTGGTGGGGCAGGCGTGGGTCCTGCTGCGGTGCTGCTCCTCGGTTAAGGGGGTGTGGGTGTGTTTTGAAGCTGAGTTTGTTCCATCAGTGATATCGGCCACACGCGGAGCTCGTATGCTGGGGTCATGCACGGTTCGGTTGCGCTCGCGCTGGGCGTGCCGCGCTTTAGGTGCGATCCAGGCTTGGGCACGATTCTAAAGTCCTAGTGTGAGTTTGCCCCTAATGTTTGACACATGTAGAACATTTAACTCGTCACGTTACGTCTGTGCGCAGTTCTCCTTATTGTGGCTGCAGAAGCACTCGCACATGTGCGCCTGTTTTGTTTACCACGTTCGCACGACAAAATATTTACTTGCAAATGCGAGTGAAATGGGCGCACTGTAGAGCCCTGCTTAAAGAGGGGGGAATTTTGCTTCTGTGGGGTAATAACTACTACCACAGTTCACTCAGGCACAGTTCACATTTAGTGTAGTTCAAAGTCGGGGCTGCGAGTCCATCTTATTCCTCCGAGAGGTTCTAATACAGTTCTAATACAGGACTAATACAGATTTAAACCAGGTCTAAACCAGGACTAATATAGGGCTAAGCCAGATCTGAACTAGGTCTATACCAAAACTAAATCAGGTCTAAACTAGGTCTAAACCCGATCTGAACCAGGTCTAAAACAGGACCACTAGAGGACAAAACCATTGTTTAAGTCTTAACCAGGACTAAATCAGGTCTAATATACTGTACAGGACTAAACCTGGAGAAATACAGTGACAAAATCAGGTCTAAGCCAGGACTAAACCAGGACTAATCCAGGTCTAAACCAGGACTAATATAGGGCTAAACCATGTCTAATTACTAAAAGTCTGACCCAGATCTAAACCAAAAGTAAACCGGGACTAAACTAGGTCTAAACCAGGTCTACACCAGTTTTAAATAAGGTCTAAATCAAGACTAATTGAGGTCTAATACACATGTGACCTCAAAGTCGTGAACTGCGTCTGGACCTCAGTGAATGAGGTTCTATAGAGTTCACTAAAGAGTGCAGGTCAGTGTAGTGTTTGGGGTTTAGGGCCTAGGATGGACATTCAGACACTTCCAATGTAATTATTGACATTCAGCATTGTGTAACTATGGCAACGCACTCATGTCCATATAAGGAAAGATTCACCTGGCGTCACCTGGCAACACGTTCCGTCAGACATTCTATTTCTTTGTGGCATCATCAAGAGTCTCTTATAAAGGGTTCTATAAGTATATAAGGGCGACACAGGTCCTGAGAAACTCACTTCAACTCAGACCTTCGACTGATACACAACTACGCAACTCGCAGAAACAAAGATGTCCAGCAGCACCGGTGCAAAGTCGAGGTAATGACCAATTCTCAGTTCATTAAAGGTGCACTATGTCACTTTTATGGTCAAATCAAATGTAGTTAAAGATCATGCAAAATTTACTTTTCAGACTTTTAACCATGTTTCAGTTGTTTCCCCTTCTCATTTATCCGCTTGAAGTTGTGTACCAAAAAAGTTACGTAGTGCTGCTTTAAGAATATCTCATGTGACCTTAGGTGTAAACAAGAGCTCCGCCAGCGGGGCAAAATACGCCCGTCCATCCATCCATCCATCCATCCATCTTCTCCCGCTTAATCCGGCTGGGTCGCGGGGGCAGCGTGCTGCCCAATACTCATAGCACCTGACCCCCCCATGAACCCCTCTGCAGGTGGTGAACCCACAGGAGGGTGGACAACATGGTCCTTGATGTTAATTCATAGGGGTGCTGCATGTTTTAGGTTGATGGGGGAAACCGGAGTGGGGCAAAGTACGGGCGTATTTTGCCCCGCTGGCAGAGCTCTTGTTATTATTATATTGGTAGTGAACTGCCTTATTGTGCTTACCGGTATGTGCCATAGAACGCCAGTATTGGAATCTTCCAAACTGCACCAACAATTCATCTTTAACTAGGTTTGACAAATTCTAACTTAATTCTATATACAATAATTCAAAGTACGGGCGTATTTTGCCCCGCTGGCGGAGCTCTTGTTGAATCTGTTTTGCTGTTTGGTAATGTTACCATGGAGACCAGCAGGAAGGGGCCAAATAAGAGTCAGGTTTGTGGAGATGCGAGTCCACTGAGAGTAATGATGCCTGCAGAGTTTAAACTGACAGAAGTTTTAATAATTGCCATTATATCATTGTTAATCCCAACTATTTAATATGATAATCATGACGTAACGTTTTTACATCGTCCCGTGTCTAGGGTGACCAGATTTTCAAAATAAAAAACTGGGACACCCCCGGTTTGTGGTGGCTGGTAATAATAAAATTGTGAATCGAGTGCGTAATTAGAGAAAATTTTTCTGCCCATTCACGACTAACGTGTCATTTTTAAGCAGCTTTTCTGTATTTTATCTAAACAAATTGGTTAAAAATAGGGACACTTGCAACATTTCTTATATAAAACTGGGATAAATCAGTGGTTTTGGATAAATCCACTAGGACAGGGGACACAGGGCTCAAAACTGGGACTGTTCCGGGTAAACAGGGACGTCTGGTCACACTAACCCATGGCCCAGAAGCAGCAGAAGTCACCTCTAAGCTAGCGCTCTTAGCTTTAGTATTCTTAGCATTAGCGGCCTTAGCTTTAGCACGTGTTAGCGCTGCCGTAGATGTGAATGGGAGAGTTTGAACCTCTCTGATCTGGCATCTCAGTTATGCCCCTGTCAGCTGCACGAGGACTTAATAATACAACAGACAAAACACACAGGGGACACAAGGATAAACTAATGGAGAAGGTTTGCACGTTCTCCCTGTGTCTGTGTGGGTTTCCTATGTAGGGTGACCAGATTTTCAAAATAAAAAACTGGGACATCCTGGTTTGTGGTGGTTGGGAAGAATAAAATAATGAATCGAGTGCAGAATTAAGGAAAACTGTTCTGCACTATAGTCATATTTTTTGTGTTTTGATCATTTCAAAGCAGCTTTTCTGTATTTTACCGAAACAAATGACAGTTTATGCCTCTCTTTACTGTTACGGGGATCAAATTGGTCCAAAATAGGGACACTGGGCTCAAAACTGGGACTGTCCCGGGGAAATAGGGTAAAATCCATTCATCAAGATCCTGGTTTATTTCCATTTTTGAAAAGCATAGTGACCAGTGGACTTTTAAAATTAGCATTATCATATTTTGATTATTGTTATCTGGACTATACAGACTCTAAAACATATGGAAAAAATAAAATAAAATAAATAATGAATAAATAAAGAAAAATTCTATGTATAAATAACTAAAGAATCAACAATTTCATCAAAAATACACATGATTTGTAAATATTCTCTATCCAAAAGACTTCAATCACCATATTCCAACTTCATCTTGTTAGAAATGTACAGATTTAAGAAAATATGTAAATGTAAATTCGTTTTGAGAGCCTTAAGGTGTAAATACACATGCACGGTATTGAAAACTCTGTACTACACCCGCCCATGCCTTGTTTTTTGTGTGTGTGTGTGTTTTGTATACGTGTTGGTTGTATGTTTTGTTGTGTTTTATGTTTGCTTGGTTGTTGCAGAAAATGACAAAAATATATTTTTTTTAAAAAGTACAGATTTAAAAATGGCTGACCTGTCGATAACTAAAGTAATGGGCAGTTGCAGCTCTAAGCATAAATGAATTGTAGTTTAACCTGATTCAAACTTCTATCTGAGGAAGCAACATTATTCATATTAGTATTGAAATTTTAATTGGTTCCATTATAAAATATTGTGTCAGGCTAATCATCAAAAACTATTATCTTCAAGGGGTTTTATTCCATGTAAAAGCTGCAAAATCTGTAGTTTAGACTTCTATAAACAGATGTCCCTGTGTGTCAGATGCCCTCCCTGTGTCTCCCCGGGATTTTATTCTGTGTAAAAGCTGCTACAGACATGTTCGGAAATGCATGGGATTCCTGTATTAGATATCAGTCTTCCCTGGCAAATGATCTGGATTTTAAAACATAAATTGAAATAAAATTACAATGCCATTTTAGTACCTGTCAGAAAAATCATTATAATGATTTTCCCATAAGTTTAAATCATATTTGTCCTATAATTATCATGTAGTCTGACGGGCTCCTTCAAAGTTATGGCTCTGACTGCTCATTAACAGGCTCTTTCCCTCAGATAAAGCAGTAAACATGAGCTACAGTCTTTCGGTGTTGTTTTATTATTATTAAAGTGTGAATGCAGCAGAGCCGGTCAGGTCCCACAGACACGCCCGGATCACATCGTTATAAAACATGAGTCACGATTTCACCATGACAAAGATACAGACACAGGAACCACACACAGAGTCCCGCAGCTGGAGGGCCCTGACGCACCAAAACAACACACCGAAACACCCCAGACACAAAACTGTGGACGCCGTTGTTCTTCCGCGTCCTCGCATGACTTCACCGGGCCAGAGTCAACAAACAAAAGACATAGCGACGCAAATATTTCCACAGCGACTGAATTTATAAGATCACAAAGGGTTATTCGCTTCTCTAAAGTGATAAGAATGTGACAGCAGGTGGCATTACAGGCGAGATCTATGTAGAGGCTGCACCACTCGCAGTAAAAATGCATGCAATACCTGTAATTAAATAAATGCAAAAGGGCAATACCATAGTACGAAAGCATTAACGGTTAATGCTTTCGTAGTATGGTGTCAAACTCATTTTGGTCCGGGGGCCGTATGCAGCCTACTTTGATCCCAAAAGGGCCGGATCAGAAAACTCAGTTCTCTCTTCAAGTTATTGTATTTTTCTCCGTGTCTCGTAGTGGTGTTTAAGATTATATTCCTCGAGCAACGCCACTTGTTCCAAACACACTGAGCACAGATTTCCCATTCACCTCTGTCAACAAATAAGAATTAGACTATTTTTCTTGGGAAATCCTGAACTCAGCATCTGCTTTTCTCATTTTTTGACATTTTGCTGATGAGGGTCACGGTCGACAGTCAAAACGATCGTCCTTTAAGAGCATTTGGAAAGAGGAAAGTCTTCATTTGTGCTGCTCTGGTGGAAGTCGCAACGTACGGAAACGCCGGAGACGCTGCTGTGCTAAACGGTGCAGAAAATTAACAGAAAAAACTGAAAATTTTAAGTATTTTAATAGAAAAATCAGCCGAGGGCCAGATTAAAGGTCTTGCAGGGCCGGATCTGGCCCCCGGGCCGCATGTTTGACACATATGCATTAACCCATCTATGCCGGTTGCTGCGTAGCGCGGCATTGTTGATTTTCCCGTGACGCCAATTTCATTTCATTTTTCATTTCATCAAATTTCACGACGCAACTTAATAAAAGCTGAGTTTTGTCTTTTCAGTGCAATTTATTTCACGTCTGTATGTGATTCAGCAGCTGAGATGTTAAAGTTTTCGTAAATGTTGACAATTCCTCAAAAACCCCTGATGAGGATCTTTACACTAGAATAGCGCAGGTGTTTACAGGCGTTTTCTGCAGGCGTTTTAAGTATTAATGGGTTAAATTGAATTGCACACGAAGAAATTCATGTATTTTCAGTATAAATGCTTTCAGACCAGACAAAATCTAAGTCAAGAGCCTATTTCTGCATGGTGAAAACTATACTGGACATAACTATAATGTGTAACGTGTGTAAAATATTGGATTTAAAGGTGTAACTTTTCTGGTGGAGGGTCCGTCAAATAGTTTTCTCCGTGAAGGTGTTATTACTTTGTCTGGAATGTTCCACAGTGTGACATGTAACAGCTCTACTTTACATTTATTCAATTACAGGTGGTTTAATAGCTCAAAAATACCTAGAAAAACGCGTATTCGGACTGTGAGCGGGGTCGCCTCTCCACAGAGCTGACCTCTAACTTGTCACCTGGTCTTATTTGGTCTCCATGAATAGCAACATAGCAACAACATCTCGGAGGAAAACTATTTAATGGACCCTCCGCCAGAAAAGTTACGCAATTTTACACATTTAACTATAATATTTAAAGTGCACGTTCTTATTATTATAATGTTTGGTGGGAAAGTCCATGTGGTTAATATTTATCTCTATTTAGTTTGTGAAGACATGTTGAAAATTAAAGGTTGACATAACATGAGCTGAGTTATCACCACATAAATCTGCCCCTCTGTCAGTGTAACAGCCCCTCTCTGCCCCTCTGTCAGTGTAACAGCCCCTATATGCCCCTCTGTCAGTGTAACAGCCCCTCTCTGCCCCTCCGTCAGTGTAACAGCCCCTCTGTCAGGGTAACAGCCCCTCTCTGCCCCTCTGTCAGCGTAACAGCCCCTCTCTGCCCCTCTGTCAGTGTAACAGCCCCTCTCTGCCCCTCTGTCAGTGTAACAGCCCCTCTCTGCCCCTCTGTCAGTGTAACAGCCCCTCTCTGCCCCTCTGTCAGTGTAACAGCCCCTCTCTGCCCCTCTCTGTCAGTGTAACAGCCCCTCTCTGCCCCTCTCGGTCAGTGTAACAGCCCCTCTCTGCCCCTCTGTCAGTGTAACAGCCCCTCTCTGCCCCTCTGTCAGTGTAACAGCCCCTCTCTGCCCCTCTGTCAGTGTAACAGCCCCTCTCTGCCCCTCTCTGTCAGTGTAACAGCCCCTCTCTGCCCCTCTGTCAGTGTAACAGCCCCTCTCTGCCCCTCTGTCAGCGTAACAGCCCCTCTCTGCCCCTCTCTGTCAGTGTAACAGCCCCTCTCTGCCCCTCTGTCAGTGTAACAGCCCCTCTCTGCCCCTCTGTCAGTGTAACAGCCCCTTTCTGCCCCTCTGTCAGTGTAACAGCCCCTCTCTGCCCCTCTGTCAGTGTAACAGCCCCTCTCTGCCCCTCTGTCAGTGTAACAGCCCCTCTCTGTCAGTGTAACAGCCCCTCTCTGCCCCACCGGCAGTGTGACAGCCCCAATCTGCCCCTCTGTCAGTGTAACAGCCCCTCTCTGCCCCTCTGTCAGTGTAACAGCCCCTCTCTGCCCCTCTGTCAGTGTAACAGCCCCTCTCTGTCAGTGTAACAGCCCCTCTCTGCCCCTCTGTCAGTGTAACAGCCCCTCTCTGCCCCTCTGTCAGTGTAACAGCCCCTCTCTGCCCCTCTGTCAGCGTAACAGCCCCTCTCTGCCCCTCTGTCAGCGTAACAGCCCCTCTCTTTGCCCCTCACGCTGCTCTTCTGCTCTCACTTTAATCCGGGGAGATTATCAGCCCCCGTCTCCTGTTTTACCCTCTCGCTCGGAGCGGCTCTGACAGTCGATCCTGGACATTTAACAGCAAAAGGCCGAGTTTAAGCCGCGTCCGGAGGAAACACAACCGCCTCCTGCCCCACTACAGCTGCCGTTTTGCCCTCTAGCCCCGTTTATTTAGAGAATTCCCAACTTGATGCCACATAAATATTTATAAAAAGTCATTTTGTTTTGTTTTCTAGCAAAGAAATGAAGACGTTTTGGCCGTACAGGCTTTCAGAGTTTGAATAAGCCGACACTAGGGTTGTCAGAAGTATAAAAAATCAGATACTAATCGATACCAAAACCAGTGTAGAAACTGATTGATATTTATGAACCTTTCCTGAATAGTTTTAAGAATGATCTTGAGCTGTGGCAGAGCGAGTATAAGAGCACATAGACTATGGAATGGACCACTGGAGCTTACAAATGTGAAATGTGAAAATCGTTCCCTTTTTGACAGTTTAATTTGATGCTGTTTTCGGTATAAAACCTTAGTGTGTGTTTTAGAGTCTGCAGAGTTCAGAAAACTTATGATGAAATGATTACGGGGATTAGGGTGCATCAGTTTCCCGATATCAGAACTTTACAACGGCCCTATACTTTTCGTGTTCCATTCGCTGAGAAAAAATTTAGAAAAAAATTATGAAATTCGAGTTGATCTACCGGGTCCACATCGAGGTCAAAGTTTGGCCAATGTCCCAATGTATAAGACAGTATAGGCCTATAATCCAGCTTGCTGACCGAACGCGAAACTGCGTGAAATTCCCATGGAAAGGCGTTCATCACAGGCGGTTGAAACTAAATTGCGAGACGCTGAAGTTGAGTTAAAGAAAACGTTCCCCCTATGGTCGCGGGACGCACAAAATACTATTAAAAATCCAGAAGACCTTGCGTTCTTGATTTCCATGCAAACAGACAGAAAAGCTTCTTTTGGTTCTCGTGATAAGGTTTTGGCTGATCAGATTGCTCGGAGAGAAGCACGAAAACAGCAGGAAATGGATAGAAAGCAAAAAGTCACGGAAGAACTGCGATCCACGTACTTGCGGGCAGAGCTTGCCAACAGCAGTGAGGATACTGAAGAAGAGGACAACCCGGTCCCAGATACTGCAGGAGCCCGTTCAGATCGACGTCATCGTCGGACTGTGCGTTCGGCACGTCAACCTTCATACCTCACGATATTCTTCGCTCACCCCGTTTGGTTTCTATCGCTACTCGCATCAAAATGACACCAGCTCAACAGGCAGCTTACACAAAAGTATAGTATTTCCTTTCTAAATGTTCTTAATATCTTTGATATACCAATATATGCTTGGAATTAAACATTTTTGACCTTGTTTGTCATTTCTGTTGATCTCTCATTTTTAACGATTTTTTTAGAAATTTCCAGAATTTTACAAGGGATGTGGACCCGGTAGATGACATTCGAATTACAAAAAAATTTACCAGGAATTTTTTCTAGTTGAATGGAACACTAAAACATTAGGGCCGTTTGCAAGTTCTCGATTTTTAAAAAAAAGGGGGCAACTGATGCACCCTAACGGGGATTCTAATACTGGGCTACTCACAAGACTAAACCAAATCTGCATCAGGACGAAACGGGGATCAGACCAGAACAGGATTAAACTAGAATCACAATCACAACATTTACTACTTCCTCTACTACTTACGGAAGCCCTGAGCGGCAAACAAAACAAAACAAGGAAAAAAAAAAGAGGCATGTTATTTGGGCGCAACAAAAAAACAACAAACAAACAAAAACATTTAAATCCATTGCCTCACCTAATGAGCTATTCCTCCTTATAGTCGCCTGTGCTGAGCTTTTTTCATTGGTCACATCAACCCAAAAAAATTATTTAAAAAATAAAAAAAATGCTGTTTGTGCAAAAAAAACAAAAAAAAAACAAGAAACTATTTTTTTTAGTTATTGCTGCTGCTGCTGCAAAAAAAGACAAGAATTTTTGTTGTTGTTTTTTTTATGGGGGGGTATTTGGTATTGGACCAAACCAGGTCAAGTTACAGGTCAGATCTGTGGAGAGGCGACCCTGCTCACCATCAGAACGCCTGTGAAAGTTATTTTTAAGCTATAAAACCACCTGTAATTAAATAAATGTAAAATAGGGCTGTTTAGTGTCGTATTGCGGAACATTGTGCAAAAAAAAAAGGTGGGACATGCTTCTTTATTTTATTTTTATTTTTTTTTGCCACTCAGGGCTTCCGTAACTACTACATGATAAAGGGGAGGAATCCTGTGTCTAAATATCCACACTCCGGTAGCATTCGTGTATTTCTGACGGTGCTTTTCGAGCTCTAATGTCCAGGGACCAAACGTATTTGTCTGAAGAGCTGTTGACAAGCAGCGCCTCAAACTGTAGCTTCAGGTTTCGGACAAAGTTCTCCGAAAATGACCGTGCGCATTTGAAATTATTTTGAGAACGGCTCCACTCCAGGGAAGTCGCGTCACTGCACATTCTTAAGTGTATAAAACGTCTAAACATACAGTCAGCTTGGATGTAACGACAACAAAAATACATTTAACAGGGGAAAAGATTTTTTCTTAACAATGAATTACAAAATAGAGACCAAAGAAAGTTAAGTTTCATTGTTTCAGTATTAACAGCTTACAGGTGCATTGTGTAACTTGTCCGGTGGAGGGTTCATCAAATGCTTGTTTCCATGGAGATGTCATTGCTTTGTCTGGAATGTTCCACAGTACGGCATTAAACCTTTCTATCTTCATGGAGACCAAACCAGACCAGGTTACAGGTCAGATCCGTGGAGAGGCGACGCCGCTCACAGTCCGAACGCCTGTGAAAGTTATTTCTGAGCTATAAAACCACCTGTGTTTGAATAAATGTAAAGCAGAGCTGTTTAAAGTCACATTGTGGAACATTTCAGGCAGAGCAACGACATATCCATAGAAATAAGCAGGTGATGGATCCACAAACAAAAAGTTACATAGTGCAACTTTAATACTGGTGCAACTTATCTAATGTCTCTGACAGGGGTTCTGTCACCATGGAGATGTCAACACTTTAGCTGGAGTAGTGCTGTCAAACAATTACTTTTTTTAATCATTAATCACACTTTTTTTTTTCAGAATTTTGATTAATCGCAGTTAATTATTCTTCAAAAAAAGACCAAAATATTTTGACAAAAATGCCATTTATTATGAAAAAGTGATATTATTGACATTTTTCGATCGCTGGTAGTTTTGTTGCCGCGGCTGCACTCAGTTTGTTGTTGGTACGAGTCGCGTCGTTGCTGCTGCTGAATCAAACCCGTGTTTTGCTTTAAGATGGTGTTTTAAACTTGTGCTTCTGTGGAAAGAGAGTTCATCGCTGTGATATCTGCAAATGACCTTAGTTTATCTAAAGTCCCGTATGGACCTGATCACTGACCTAATAACCTGCGCCGCCTTCAGGTCACCATCCGCTTCCACAGAGCGTTCAGAATAAACTGTGTAATTAATCTGCATTAAAAAAAAATTAGTGTGATATTTTTTGTGATTGCATTAACGCGTTAACATTGACAGCCCTACTGAAAAGTCTCACAGTATGGCATTTCTTTTCTACATTTTCTTGCTATTCTCTTAACTGTGCGTTGGAACACTGAATTTTTCCTCTTTATGGGACAAATGAAGGATATCTTTAGGGCTGAAACGATTCATCGAGTTAATCGATTAGAAAAATGCATCGATTATTATTTTTTTCCTCGATGCTTCGTTTTATTTTCATCCGCTCGGCGATGGCCGGAACCTTTTGTGGTAGAGGTAAAGTTTCCGCACGACCGCTGCACTTCACTGTACACACAACAGCGCGGCGCCCATGGATGTATAATAAGAGCAGAACCTCCTCGCGGTACGTTCCGGTACGCCGCCTACCCCGCATCTCCCGTACGCCGCACACTCTGCGCGTGGATTGTGTCTTGTCGTGTACACTCCATGGACCGCGCTTCCTCCTGTGCCTCTAAACCAGAACTCACACCAGGACTAAGCCAGGTCTAAACCAGGTCTAAACCAGGTCTAAAACCAGGACTAATCCAGGTCTAAAACCAAACAAGAATTTGCAGGAGTTGGTTGCTACATTTATGTAGTTTTAAAAATCATGACAATATCAAGTAATCCAAAGTATTCAGATTACGTTACTCACTTTAAGTAATTTAATTGATTATGTCACAAACTACATTTTGGGGAATGTAATCTGTAATCTGTAGGGGATTACATTTTAAAAGTCACCTTCTCAACACTGATGCTACAACATCTAAACAGAACCGTACATTACATCAAGTGGAAAAGAAACCGTGAGGTGAGTCAACCTTAGCCCAGCGATAATTACGTTTTTCATGTCCAAAACACGTGTATCTGTCAGTGCAGGTGGTGTGGACTTAACATGTGCAAAGTAGACACGACAATAACAAACGATTACTCGATTATTCGAACAAAATAATCGACAGAATAATCGATTACTGTAATAATCGATAGCTGCAGCCCTAGATATCTTATCTTATCTTATTAAGTTTACCTGTCACCTGCATTCACTCATTTACTTAGATTTTTATCACTAAAATACCTTGAAAAACATTTTCCCTGTGAACGGCCTCCGTCTCCACAGATCTGACCTGTGACCTGATGGCATCACCTCCACACAGAGAACTTCATTACCGGCAAAGTAACACCATCACCATGGAAACAGACGGGTGGCAGATACTCCCACAGAAAAGTTACATAGTGCATCTTAAATAATGTTTCTTTCCAAAATACAGTTTACATTTGCACGAGTTTTGATTTAGTCCTAGTGTCAGCCAAGTTTAGTCCTGATGTTGGTTTGGTCCTGGTCTAGTCCTGGTTTAGTCCTGGTCTAGTCCAGATTTAGTCCCAGTTTTGTCTTAATGTGATGTTTTTTTAGTGGGGGTTAGTTTATAGTAGGGGTGTGACGAGACACTCAGCTCACGAGACGAGACGAGACACGAGATTGGGTTCACGAGATCGAGACGAGACGAGATTTTAAGAAAACTAAATTACAAATTATATGAATGCCTGGACAACAGACTTTTATTTAACTGAGTTGCACATGGATTTTATAACTTTGTAAGCATTAACTTTTAATAAACTTCTTCCTTTTAATGAACTTCTTAATGAGCTTCTTCCTCTACAAATTGAAACTAAAATAAAATGTTCAATTTGATCAATTTGTGTGGTGGCAAGTTCAGCTGTTTCTGCTTGGAAATTAACACCGCGGTAGCTGTTGAACTCCGATGAAAAAAAGCAGCCACACGTCTCACTCGCCCGAGCAAACGAGCGACGCGGGGAACACCGAGACCAGCTTGGGTTGCAAGATTTATAGTGTGCGCAAAACACTTTATGTGCGGCTTTAATCCTGCCTCGCGCACGGCCACGTCCATATTACGTGCATTGTCAGTAACAATAGCGATGTCGTGGTTGGGTTTTTTAAGCTCCCAGTCAGTAACAGCTGTCTGTAAAACTTCAGCTATGTTTGCCCCCGTGTGGGACTCGAAAAGTGGGCGAGTCTGTAGTACAACATTTTCCATTTTCCAGTCATTGTTGATTGTGTGGACTGTAATTGTGATGTAGCTTTGTGTACTCCTCGATGTCCACCCGTCTGTCGTTATGGCGATGCTCACTGCGTCTTTCAGGATCTGCACTATCTTGCTCTTTGAATCTTCATAGAGTTTCAGGATCACTGTACGAGTAAAATGCGTGCGTGATGGGATGGTGTATTTGGGTTCTAGTGTGTGGAGGAGTCGCCGAAATCCTTCATTTTCTACCACAGAAAATGGCCTCATATCGGCTGCAATAAAAACACCTATGTCTCTTGTTATTGCTGTGGCTCTAGCGCTTGACTGTGGAAGTTGAGGTCCGAATGTGTTTGTCAGCGTTGTCTGGTTTGTTGGTGTTTTCTTCGCAGGCGCAGCTGTTGATTTGAGTGCTGAGCTGTGGTAGTGCTGTAAATGTCTCTGCATTGTGCTCGTATTAGCCGCGCTGTACGGCATTGTTTGCATACAGTGTCTGCATATTGTCCGTGTCTTATCAGTCACTCTCTTGCCATTTATCATTTCTGCTGGGAACCCAAAATGCTGCCAAACAAACGATTTGAAAGTGGCGGGGGCGTTGTCAATAGTAATACCTGTGTTTTCCGTCATTCTGGCTGCTTGCTGGATAACTCTCGCGAGACAGAATTTTAACGCGACGAGCAATCTCGTCAAATTACATCTCGCGAGATCTCGTCACACGAGATCTCGTCACACCCCTAGTTTATTGAAATCTTAATACTTGTGAATGTTTAGGACAGGATGTTGAGGATTTGCAAAAAAAAAAAAAAAATACAAATGCAAAAACAAAATGCTGCAAAAAGTTGTTAAAAAATGTACACTGTAAACTTCCAAACAAGTGTAAACATCATTTCTGCACAATAATTACGCAGCTATTCCACATTTGTCTGATATTTAAACCTCTAATAATCCTTAAAAAACACTGATATTTTTATTTTTGTCACACTAGTGTTTGTTTCACACCGTCTTATTAGTCTGAATATAAATATGGAAACATCGTGACTCGGCTGTAGGTCAAACTGACACTTCTGGAGAAGGTGCAAAGCGATAACTCAAAACTTTAATTAGAGAATAATTATTTATAAAAGGGTGATTTATTCTGTTGATTGCGGCGCTGACTGTAAACGTGGAGCGCTCAAAAGGTCAAAGTGTAACAGAAGCAGTGGACACTAAATCCAGGCTTAAACTCTTACGCAAAAGGACTAAGACTTTTATCCAAACCGGACTTTTACACGATAATCCTTCACTTAATATTATGAGCTATTCTCCATTCATTGTCTTATTTTAATTCAATTACAACAACATTATTAAAAATTATTTAAAAGGTGCATTGTGTGACTTTTCCAGGATGTTTTTCTCCATGGAGATGTTATTGTTTTGTCTGAAATGTTTCACAATGTGGCATTAAACCTTTTCTATCTTCATGGAGACCAAACCGGACCAGGTTGCAAGTCAGATCTGTGGAGAGGCGACCCCGCTCATGATCAGAATGTATGTTTTTATAAGTATTTTTGAGCTATAAAACCACATGTAAGTGAATAAATGTAAAGTAGAGCTGTTTAAATGTCATACCATAGGCCGTATATATGAGTGGACTAAGCTAACCCGTTAGCCGCCGCGTGCCAAACAGGAAGTGCTCCAGGAGGCTCTTCCGGCTCCTTCTCTCCCTTTTTTCCCCATTGATTTACATTGAGATCTTCTCGCTCGTCTCTCTGGACCTGCTGCTGTGGCCTCGTCATTTTGGTCTTAAAATGTTCATATGAACCCGCGACACAGGAGCCTGAATTTTTAATTTCGCTGTTTTGTTCCTAAATCAAGATATGAACATAAATAACGGACCAATCAGACGCCTTCATTCCCCGAGGTCCCTCCCCCTAGCGTTAGCAACAGGTTTGATTGACAGCTCGTTGTTGTTCGTACATAACAGAACATAAACATAAATCAGTGACTTAAACTTACTATTTAAAGTTTGACGATAAAAGCTAAAAGTTTCCTTATTATTCTGCAGAATCAGTAAATCCAGCGGTTCGTGCAGGTGCAGAGTATCTCCGCTCTGAGGAGGGCGGCACATTTAACCACCTCACTCATGATTGGCTCTTGTGGTTGCTATGATACCCGCGGTCGGATTTCCAAATATGGAGTCTGGCTCCAGATTCACTCCTGTACAACAGGAGCCTCATTTGAGCGACGCTGTGGAGACGTCACACTCACTTAGGACACTCATATATACGGACTATGTGTCACACTGTGGAACATTCCAGGCAGAGCAATGACATATGAAGGATGGTGAAGGACGCCAACCAGAAAGTTACATGATGAAACTTTCTGAATGGGTCAATAAATAAATAAGACATATTTTAGTTTAATAAAAGTAAAAAAGGAACAGATAAGAGGAAAGCATGCATTTGGTGTTTAAAGACGCACTATGTATTTTTTTCTGGTGGAGGGTGAGCCGCCACCTGTTTGTTACCATGGTGACGTTATTGCTTTGCCTTAATTGCTCCACAACATGCATGTCCATGGAGACCAGGCCAAGTTACAGGTCAGATCTGTGGAGACATGACCCCACTCACAAAAAGAATGCATGTTTTTTCAGAGCAATAAAAACACTTTTAATTGAACAAATGCATAATACATCAGTTTAATGCAATACTGTGGAACATTCCAGGCAATAACATCTCCATGGAGACAATCAGGTAGCGACAATCAGAAAAATCAAGTAATGCTGTTTTAAAAGTCTATCTTCTTCCCTATATTCATAAACCTTATAATTGTTTTAATTTTGCATTTCGTTTTCTGTTACCATATGTTACTAATAAAAAATAAATAATTCAAATTACAAAATAAAATAAAATAGAAATAAGTGTGATTGATTAATTGAAGGAAATCTTTAATGAAGGAAATATTTTAATATATAATAAAATAATAATAATAATAATAATAATAATAATAATAATAATTGTTTTTAATCTGAAAAATTAAACAAAAAACATATGATTAATTAGCATAAACCTTTATGACCATGTGACTTAATCCTATTGTGCTACTAATAAAAAACTAAAACAAACAACTTCAAATTACAAAAAAAAGTCAGATTTGTTTGTTTAATCTGAAAAAAAAAAAAAAAAAAAGATTGAATAATTAGCATAAACCTCATATAAATACTGTATATTTTATGCCCATGTACCTACAGTTCTAACTGATTGTATGTAAAATATAAAGTGTGATCAGTTTAATGCAACACTGTGGAACATTCAGGCAATAACATCTCCATGGAGACAATCAGGTAGCACGCACCGCACCAGAAAGTTACACAGTGCAGCTTTAAAAGTCTGTCTTGCCTTTTTTTTTTGTTCATATTGTTTTATTGTTTTTCATTTTGTAGTTGAATAACAATTACTAAAAATACTATCCTCAAATATTCAAATGACAACAAGCCATGTATATTTTTGGTTAACCAGAAAAAAAATATTGAAAAAATGTGGATACAGTTATATTTTATGACATTGTGACCTAAACGTAACTGTGTGAATGTAAAAATGTAACGTGTAAGTCGCATGTTGTGAAGTGCTACAAAGTGCAGTGCGCGTCCGGAGGAATGTGCCACAGAAATAGACCCGTGAACACGAGTCTGGCCCCGGTTCAGTCCTTTAGTCCTTGAGGGAGAAGCAGAGGACTTTTCGGTGAAATCGCGTGAAATAAATAAGATTTGCCAAACTAAACGCGACGGAAACGTACGAGACGGAACGCGAGAAAGACACGAGACGTTTTTGTGAATTGCCTTAAAGTATCGGGGTTCATAAGTGCGTCAATGTCAAACGAGACGAGCTTGACTAAAATAGGAAACAATACAGAAGATACGCACTGCTAAGAAGGATCTGAACCAGGATTTAATCAGGATTTAACTAGGCGTGAACCAGGACTTAACCAAAACCTGAGCCAGAATGAATCGGGGGCTATGCTATAGTACTACACAAGGCGGGACTAACCAACACCAACTACCGCGTAAACCAGGTCCAAAGCAGGTCTAAACAAGAACTAAATCCCAACAGAGCAGGGATTAAATCAGGACTATAACCTGGTTTGTAAAAGTGCTGGAGCAAGTTGGACTAAACCAGGTCTAAGCGAGATTTAAACCAGGGCAACGCCAAGCAAAAACCGAAGAATAAGTGTTCGTGAACCAGGACTGAACCAGAATTAAGGTGTAAACAGGTCTAAAGAAAGTCAAAAAATAGGATTAAACCAGAACTATAGCAGGACTAAACAAGGACTAAACCATGATTTAAATAAGGACTAAATCAGGATTTAAACAAGGACTAAATCAGGACTTAAACAAGGACTAAATTGGGATTCAACCAGGTCAAGTTCAACAATGAACTAAATCAAAACTACAGCTTAACATAGACTTAACCCGATCTAAAACGGCACAGATTTGAAGCTAAAATAAGACTAAACATTGAAACGCAGGACGTAGGACGGGTTGTGCAAAAACAGTACTAGCAGAAGCCGCTCACATACCACCAGTGAAACTCCAACCGTACTCCAAAAGTGAAAACTGCTGTCACATAATGTTTACTCACAGTAGTAGTAGATGTATGTAGCAGAGAAGCACACGGGGAGATCCAAATCCCAAATGGTTTTCCTTGATGTTGATGTGCCGTAGAGGAGAAACTCGGAGCTTGGTTTGGCAGAGGGCAGCGAGAGCTCCGGGACAGGCTGGAGGCACTGGTGGAAGTGTCACAGGAGAAGCCAGAGCCATGGCCAGGGGTCGGGGACTCTTTCTGGGGCTAAATATAGACGACACACCCCTCATTTAGAGCCCTGGCACTGGAGCCCGTCACCTGTGGGCCAAAGGTTCAGAGGGAGACACAAGCGGACACCAATGCAAGCAAGCAGCGGGAGAGAAAATAAAAACATATACAGATTAATTTGAATTACTATATAAATACATTCAAAAAATAGTGAGCAGCTACTTACTTAGGCACAGTATATACCTCACAAATTACACTTTGAGAGTATTTCTAGATAAGAAATGGGGAACACATTGTAATTAAACTGTAAATAATTACCAAATATTTGCAAAAAATGAACAATTAAATAATACTGCAATGAAAAATTAGGTATAAAGGAGAGACAACAATACATTAACTAAATAATGAAGAAGGCTAAGAAAAAAAACTGTGGCTAGTTGGGGCTAAACCAGGTCAAAACAAACTAAAGTAGAACTAAACAGGGATTAATCCAGGTCTAAAGCAGGTTTAAACTGGGTCTAAATAAGGACTAGTAAACCAAAACTAACGTGAGACTAAATTTATTAGTGTTCATTAATATCAATTATTTTCTATAGAAATAAAGATTACATAAAGTTGGTTCAGATTACACTGTAATTTGTGAACTTCTGTTGTTCACAAGCAAATAGTTTGTACTAAAAGTGTAAATAATCAGCAAATTGTAGAAAATATTAAATGACATAGTATTCCAAGTAAAATCTTTGTATAAAGGAAAAGTTTGGACCACTGAAATAAACCTGGTTTAGTCCTAACTTAGACCTGGTTTAGATCTTAAATAGACCTGATATTGTCCCGATTTAGCCCTGGTTTAGTCCTGGTTTAGCCCTAGTTTAGTCCTGGTTTAGACATGAAATAGACCTGGTTTAGTCCTGGTTTAGCCCAAGTTTAGTCCTGGTTAAGACCTGAAATAGACCTAAAATAGACCTGAAATAGTCCTAGTTTAGACCTGGTTAAGACCTGAAATAGTCCTGGTTTATCTCAATTTAGTCTTGGTTTAGCCCTGGTTTAGTCCTGGTTTAGACATGAAATAGACCTGGTTTAGTCCTGGTTTAGCCCAAGTTTAGTCCTGGTTAAGACCTGAAATAGTCCTAGTTTAGCCCAAGTTTAGTCCTGATTTAGGCCTGAAATAGACTTGAAATAGACCTAAAATAGACCTGAAATAGTCCTAGTTTAGACCTGGTTAAGACCTGAAATAGTCCTGGTTTAGCTCAATTTAGTCCTGGTTTAGACCTGAAATAGATCTGATATAGTCCTAGTTTAGACACTGGTTTAGATCAACTTGGTCCAAAATAGGGACATCTGGGACAATTCTTGTATAAAACTGGGACAAATCACTGGTTTTGTGTAAATCTGCTGGGACAGGGGACTCAGGACCCACAACTGGGACGGTCCCAGGTAAATATGGACGTAGGACTAAATCTGGCCTAATCCAGGTCCAAAACAGCTTTAAACTGGGGGGTCTAAAAAAATAACTAAACCATAACAAATGTGAGACCAAATTTAGCATGAATCAGGACTTCGGATATCAAACGAGCTTTTCCTCCACTGTTAGAATTTCCGTGTGGAAAAAATGTCAACCAAAAATGTAATGAATTCACTTAAATTTGGTATTTTTTATAAACATAATGAACAAATACACGTATTCACAGACAATTTACTCATCTGTCACAAGCTAAAAAATATTGTTCATGGTTCAAAGACTAAGCTATGTAGCGTTAACTAGCCAAGTATGTTAGCTTGATCATATTTGTTAGCATGTTTCCTTAATTCAAATTCACTGACAGAAAACATTACAGAATACATTACATTTATGTTAGTAGTGGCAGAAATTGGGCTGTAACTAGACTAGATAGAAACTAGATTTGCCGATTAATTTTTATGACCAATTTACCTGCATGAAATCACTTTAAAAGCAGTTTAATGCTTAACAGTACCATAGAAATCAGTACTATGTAAACCCAGAAATGAACAGCAGAGGGCAGTATAAGACAATACAATTTACCGTAATATTTTCAAACTTCATTATTATAAAATAGATATTTATCAAAATGCTTCTATTTCAATATTACAGTATATAGTTGGTTAAAGATTATTACTTGAGAGAAAATAAATCATATAAACTCCAAAATAGGCAACAAACATATTTAAAAATATATATATAATAATAATCTGCGTGGCTGTAGTATTTTGCTCTTATTGACAATAAAATGTACAATAAAACACATTTTTTGCAATTTAGATTAATTATTTCACAGTTTCCATTGCAGAATAAAACGTCTTTCTTCCAAAAAACTTGACCAAAACTCGCTACATAATTTATTTATTTTTATTGACATCGTAAATACGTCTTTTACATTCTATAAATATAAAAAAAAACTGTGTTCATAATTTTATTTTATTGTTTTATTTTATATCTTGCACCGCCTCCGTTTCTGTTGCCATGGGCCGAACGGGACAAGCCTACCGCTGTTGGCCAACCAAAACTAGCCCTGCGTTCATGCATGTTTTTGATATTATCTTAAATAAAAACGCATTATATTTCTCTTTTCGGAACTGCAAAGCTACTACGATCATAAAAATGCATTTTGGTTTATTTATATTGTAAATTTCTACATATTTACCTTAAAATACTCACTTTTCATCGGTGTAAACGTAGGCTAACTCCGGGCTAGCTTTTCACTTCTTATTCGCAAAGTAACAACTAGGCAGCAGCTAGGTGGGCTAATGTTGAGCTATAAACATTGCGTAAAGGCGCCTTTTGGAGAATATTCAGATGGCTGTACGTTGGTTATGCAGGTAAGACATTGATTTATTAAACTATTGACTTAATTACGTGGATCGTGTCGGTTTTACTGCCAAAATAGTGAGTTTTTTTAGCCGGGGTAGTGGTGGGATCATGTCAGGTGACAGGCGGCTCTCCCCTCTCCAAGCAAAACCACGACAAACAAAAGATACTGATGCTTATTTTAAAATGGGAAATTATCTCAACATTGCTACGACTTGTGCGATCCATATATTAGCTAATGAGGGTCGTTTTAATTGAAAGGGGGTGGGCGATGTTCAGTAAAATAGTCGGTGCTAGAACAAAATGGGTGCACCTCAAATTTAGGGTGTGCTATTGACCACCGGTGTTGTGCCCAAATCCGTACCCCTGTGTGAATCCGACTGTTCCTGCTTCCATGTCCCATTGTTTAGTTCATAATATTGCACAATCTTGTTAATTAGTTTTGACCGGAGTCCTACGTAAATGTATGTTGTGGAGATGTTTTGTCTGTGCGCAAAGCGGGTTAGCCGTTACACAATGATAATATCAGTGGTGTTTATATTTAATTAACATGGCTATGCATGTTCTTTGTAGAGGTTAAAACAAGTCCACATGATTTTTTGTGGGTTACTAAAGTACGGTAACCAGATTTTCAAAATAAAAAACTGGCACATCCCTGGTTTGTGGTGGTTGGTATTAATAAAATGGTGACACGAGTGCGTAATTAAGGACATTTTTATGCAGAGACCATGCCTGACTAACATGTGAGCCAGTGCAGTCACATTTTCTTTGTGTTTTGGTCGTTTTTAAGCAGATTTTTTTTTGTATTTTACCTAAACAAAGTCCACTTTATGCCTCTTTACTGTTGGCAGGGATCAAATTAGTCAAAAATAAGGACAAATCACTAGTTTTGCATAAATCCACTGGGACAGAGGATACAGGACAAAACTAGGACTGTGTCAGGTAAATAGGGACGTCTGGTCACCCCATACTAAGGACATATTGTTCTTGTTAGATCATCTGATGTATACCATGTCTCAATTTAGGTTTGACCATTGTGGATTATTTTCTGGGTTGTTAATTGTCCTATCTGAGAAGTAGCATCACCCCTGACCATATAAATAGGAGATCTTGGACCTCCTCATAATCTAATTTATCCTCAATTGTTTTATAAACAAGCTGGACAATAAAATAGTTTCACAATTCGACAGTGCTTCTGTAAAAACAAAAACAAAGCAAAAAACTAAATCTATAACAACAAACAAGCCCCGGCTCGATAATACTATATCGTCTTATCCTTTAGTATATGATAGATGGAACAATATTTTGTGTATACTTTGTCTTTGCTCTAATGGGAAATGTTTGGCTATTTTTTTGGCTATATGACAAGATTTAAGTTGTAAAAGATTGAATTAATAACTTCTGTGACTTAATTACAGATGCAAACTAAGTACTAAAGTGTTTCATTCTGCTGTTTATTTATTGCAGCTCATGGTTTGTAACTGTATTATGCATTTAGAATTGTTTTTGTGGTTTAAATCTGCTCTTGGGTTTTTGGGTCAGTAGCGTTGTCTATATTTACTTCAGCAATATATTGTACTTCAAATTCAAAATTTGTTATCTTAATAAGCCTACATCAACCCCACATTTAAGAACTGTCCAAGCACCACCTGAAGGCGCTTGTGGAAATGAATCAAATAGTGGCCGTGCAATTTTCACCCCAATAATTAAAATATTAATGACAGTCATTTGAAGATGTCATAGATGTATTAACAGTCACCATAGTCATCTTTGGCTGAAATCTATGTTGAACACTGTACCCATCTTCTTCTTTTAAAATTTGCAATACATTAAACATCACTTATTAATTATGATTTAATAAGATTTTTGCCTGTTCCTTTTCAGAGTTGCTTTTCCTGTTATTGTCTAGTATACTGGCAAACCTAAATGGAATAATTAATGAGTGATAAGTGTCTTTGTTGCTTAGAACGGTCACCTCTCCACACTCAAATCTGCCTGCCTCCGCAGAGCTACAGTAGTTTAATGTGATACTGTGGATTATTCCAGGCAAAGTAATAACATTTCCATGTGCACAAGCAGCTTTCAGACCCTCTAGCAAAAAAAATCACACGGTGCACCTTTAAAAACGACAAGAAATGCGTCAAAATATACTAATCTCTTTTTCTTTGTTGCTATGGAAAACTCTCTCGTTGTCTCTTTGACTCTGGGTGGCAGCATTACGCACATTACGCACGCACTGTCCCTCACTCCGAAGCGAAGAAGCGGCGGAGAAGCGAGCGCGGAGAGGAGGGGCTGTTCCGTGCACCCAGCCCACCGCAGTCAGTCCCTCTCGCTGTCACTCCGCTCCATCTGCATGCAAAAACCCTATATATCGGCGTCTACCGGGATGCTGCCGCTGCGTTTCGCGTTGTCAGATGGGATTACGCGTCTATAGACATGTGTGCGCACGTATTTGGAGCCATCAAGGGGTGAGTACCGCGATAACCTTTTGCCTCCGCGTGATGCTGCGATGCTTCGCTGTTGCACGGGGAAGGTGTGGCGCCTGTTTTGGGAGGGGGGCTCGTCAGTGGATGATGCGTGGCGTGCACACACACAGTGAGCAATACGGGAATTCAACGCGTGAATGCGAATTCAAGTCCTGGTTTTCGCGTTAGACCCCGGTTTTGTCTTGGTTTAGCCCATGCGGCATTGGTTGAGCTCTGAGCGCGTCCTGGTTCGGGTTGCGTTCACACTTGTCGTTATTTGATCCTAATTCGAGCCCATTCAAGTGATTATGTGTCGTTTGGGTTGGCCCTGTTCTTGTCCTGTTTTAGTTCTGGTCTAGTACAGGTTTAGTTCCGTGTTTAGTCCCCATTTCTGACGCGGTGATCCTGTGAAGAGTCCTGGTTTGTTTAGTTCTGGTTTATTCTTGGTTTGGCTCTAGTTTAGTCCTGGTTTACACTTGGTTTAGTTCCGACTTGGTCCTCCTTACTTAGTCCTGTTTTTTTTGCATTGGAATAACACCCAGACCAGTGCGCTCTCCGAAGGTACATGTCCCTGGGCTATGTCTGGTCCTATAGATCGTCAGTACTTGTGCGTAATAGGCAGGAGGACGTGGCTAAAAGCGGTGTGTACTACCTGAGCAGGATTAACCCAAGTGGCGGTGACATAATGCGCAAATCTGTGCCGTGGCCGCGTGTCTGCTCATGTTTTGGGACGAAGATGCTAGAAACAGCTGGTCCGCCATGCATCGTGTAGACATGCTGGTAGGATACATAGGCATGAGCCAATATTAAGAAATAGCAGGTGCAAAATAAAGTTGTAAGTCATTTATTGAGTGGAATCGCGTGGGGAAACGTTGAGCAATGCACTTTGTAATATCACAGAAAGAATTATAGTTACAGAATGTGTAGGTTGCAGCTTTGACCAAAGATTACATAATTCTCAGAGTGGATATAATGGAGCACACAGCCATTTATGCAGAGTCCTGTTACTTATACTTAATATAAGTTGTTGTAGTAACTTGTTTACATTACAATTTGATATTTTTTACATGCAGAATTCTTGTTTGCAATAGATTAGACTCTAATTAGATGTAATGGATTTAAGAAAGTGAAGCGCCGGAAGTTTGTTGATAATAGTAGGAAATAGCTTAGCAACAAAACAAGGATATGGCCACACAAGTTTGTGCTGATCCAGAGTTAGCAGCAACAGGCTGTGTGCAATGTGTAAAGTAGTGTTATCATAGTAATAAAATCAACTCAAATTCAAGTTCAATACAGAAAGAATGTGATTTGCAGCATTAAATTAAAGTACTTTCTTCTCTATTCCCATGTGCTCTTCTGTCTGTGTAATCCCTCAGTGGCAGTGGCAGCCCTAGTGTAAAATTTTATCCAATATTGAGACAAATAAAGCTGCCTGTGAAATGCAACAGAAACAGAATAATTCCTCTGTATTGTCTTTAAAGAGAACCTAAGAAGTTATTGCACAAAAGCAGACAAAACTAATAAAGAGAGATGATTGTTTAACCTTGGAATAATACAGTTAAGACGGTCAAAATGTGTGTGTTTAGTACCTGGTTTATTGCATGTTTATTAATAATGAGCTGAGTCTATAAATCAAGGATGGATAATACAGATTTGAGTGAACTAGTCATGGCAGTATTAACCACAATCTAAGCGAAATCGCAAATTGAAAGGAGGAAATTAGGAACTCTCAAAGGCTGCCATTTTTGAAGTACTATTGTTTCCTCTACAAACAACAAAATCTCATGTCTATCTTTAAGTCTTTATGTTCTGAAATGCCTCTATGTGCCAGATGCCCTCCCTGTGTCTCCATGGGGTCTTATTCGGCATGAAAACTATTCTTGTAGTTTTGATCTGTACAAACATGTTGTGAAATGTGATCCTTTTATTAGTTTGTCAGTTCAGATTTCAGTCATTTTGTCAATTCTTCTGGACGTGTTTTAAAACATGAACTTAGAACAGGATCCTACTGTTATAAATGACAAATCCAATTGCAATACCAGATAAATTAATAAAAGCAATAACAGAAAAACAAGATATTTTTTCCCCAAATCATTCAGTGCTAATGCAAATCTAACAGACGGTTTCTCTGCCAGTGCATCATGTGAATATGAACCCAGAGACCTCTGCAACTGGGTCAGAGCTCCGAACTGCAGCTCGAGTATTCTGCAGAATCTCAGAGAATCTGCAGAATCCTTTAGTTGTTTACTTGTGTATTACACCGGTCAGGGCAGCGCGATACTGCAGAAGCCATATGATTTAAGTACTACAAGATATTGTCTTATTTTTGTGTGTTTTAATTGCTCAGAATTACCTTGTAAAACCTGCATTCTTACTATGAACAGGGTCTCCTCTTCACAGATCTGTCCTGTAAGTTTGCCAGGTCTTGTTGTCATGGAGATAAATAAGTGTAATGCCATACTGTGGAGCAATAGCCTCCTGTTTCCATAGGGATGGTACCGCCCCCTGTGATGTCCCAAATGGGCTGCTTGAGGTACCGTCCAAAGAGGTCTGGGGCAGTTTGGACCTGGGACCGGGTCACAGGAGGCGGGGCTAAACACACCTCCACACATGAGGACCAGCAGCAGGCCTGGAAAAACATACAGACGGATTATTTGTTTATCAACACAACACTAGCTAGCAATGTTGTCAGAGCACTAAAACAGTTTATCACCGTGCAACAAAATAAACTATGATGCTAAATGAACATTAGTGAAGGGGATACGTCTTAATGACCCATATGCATTAAAGGTCTGTCTGTCTTCTTGAGCGTTAGCCACTCAGGCACCATGCTGCGGGTGCGTAAATGACAAGAAGAAATGTCTCAAATTTCAGTAGCTGGACCCCCGCTCATATCTGATCAATACACGTAACCCCGCCCCCCGGGAGAGCCTGACATCTGCTGAATCACTGACATGATACAAAAGAGGACAGCGGCTCTTTCTGCAGGAGACATGCGCAGTAGAGCGTGGAGTAAATGGTAAATGGTCACATTTTTATAGCACTTTTCTACCTTTCAAGGCGCTTTACAAGAAGGAACCACTCACCCATTCACACACACATTCACACACCAGTGTACGCAGACACTGGGGGCGAGGTGGGTTAAGTGTCTTGCCCAAGGACACGACGACAGCTTCATCTGTTGGAGCTGGAGTCACACCAGCCAAACTGTGGGTCAGTGGATCTGACCGCTCACCAATGATGTTTATGTCGAGAGTGGGAGTGACTGATAGTCTAATAATCCCTCTATAGTGCTTTGTGTGGTGGACAATTTTTGCATAAACGATCATCATCAAGACAGCAAAAACAGATATAAACATAAAATAATAATTTCTCACCAAATATTGATTGGATCATGTGATAAACTGCTGTTTTTCCAGTGATGGACACTTGTCTTGAGCGGATATGCTTCGCAAAACAAATTTAGCCACCTGTTTCCTGTGTATCGATGCACAGCACTCACGTAAAGATAAAGTCTGATATTGTCATGTTTTCCAGCCCATAATGGATCTAATGTGAGAATATGAGCCAGACCCACTGCATTACCTAAAGAGAGGCTAAAGCGCCACGTAGAGGCACAGAGAAGAGAAATAAATGTAGAAAAACTGACAATAAACTGAAAGAAGTTTGTGTTTTAGCATTAGCTTTAGCCCCAAACTTGATTATGAGTATAAATGAGGCTATTAGGTTTGTATTAGTTTTGTTTGGGTGCAGTCATTGTCTCATGGGGCACTGAGTCGTGGAAACACAACTGTGATGGAGGGAGCTGCTCCAAGGCCCCAAGCGAACCGTGCCAATGGAAAAGAGGCTAATAACAACTCCACGGAGACCTGGTGATGGACTATAAAAGTTACACAGTGCACAGCGCATTAAATCAAGGCTAATTTAGGACTGAGATTGTCGCGATATCAATTACTGCATCAGCCAATACTGTAATATTGATTCTTCTGTGACAGCGTGCAGCCTCCCGCCCGATAAACCAATAACCGCTCTCTTGTTTTATTCAGACCCTCTCCTCCAAAAGCTTTTCACCGGACGACCATAGGCCCATGAATCTGTGATGATGAGAGTGAAGTGGTGTCACGCAGGGTCGTAAAATACTGTGAAAAGTCCGAGTTACGTAACACGGGTTCGATGGAGCGAGCGGTGAACAGTGAGATGGAGAGAGACATTTTCAGACCACTGTCCTGCTTTTCCATTGTTTATTTATGAGTCCATTCAGGTCTGAACTGTCCCAGGCTGCAGTTATATGAGCTGTGGATCTGGTAACACGGCTCACAGGGAGATCACAATTCAATTGGGGGTGGGCGATACCGACAAAATGTAATCAATTTCTTTATGAGTCCAATATATTTGTACAAAAACCTGTCTTTAAAGTGTCCATATTACACTATTTTCTGACGTACGTTATAATTTCCTCGTCACAAACAGACCTGGAGTTGTGTTTCGTTTTCTTCACACATGTTTAACACCAGGGTTTGGAAATAATGCCTTAAAAAGACTTTTGTGCAGTACATAACTTCTCCGTATCGCATTTCTCCTTAAAAGTTTAATTTGTCAACCACCATCATTTGGTTAAATAGCTTTGCCTAACTAAAGAGCGGCAGAAACACTAATTGAGAATGAAAGCCCAGGGTGAGAATCCTCCACATGCGTCACTGAAAATCACACGCTACAGAACCACAAGAAACAAGAAACACGTATAAGTCAAAGACAATTTCAGCAGAACGCAAAGTTTGATTAAAGCGGTTATGTTGTTTTTTAAAGGTTTACGTCACCTCGCGACACGTTTCATGCTGGACTTATGGGGAAGAGTCTCTACTCACCAGATTCCTTTGTTTGAGAAATAAATCAGCCCAAAACATGCAGGGAGAACAGCTGATGACTAATTGTAAGTCAATTAAATACAATCAATCAATTCAAATACTGTCCAATACATTACTAAATACTAAATACTCATAAATACAACACTAAATGCAACACTAAATACAATCAGTTAATTAAATTCTGAATTTGTTTATGTTGTTGTAAGGTGACCTGAGGTGTCCAAAAAGGCGCCTAATAAATAAAATGTATTATTACTATTATTAAATTCAGGAATTTAGTTTTTCTTTGCTGTAGCTCTATGAAATAGGCTGTGAAACAGGTAATAAGTTTTTATATAAATAGTCTTGAAAAGGTCTTAAAAAGACTTGAATTTAACTTGAAGAAACCTGTAGGAACCCTGTAACGCAAACACACAAACCCTGCAGATTTAGGCTGAGTCCTTCTGTCAAACAGAAAACACTCTGTTCCACCTTGTGATGTCATGTGGTTGTACAGCAGGTGCTCCACTGTGTTTTTAAACTCTATGCACCTTCATTTCAGCCCTGGAATTTCCCATCTCTTCTGAAAAAGTAAGGTAAAAGGAGCTGTTAACTTGAAAACTACTACTTTATGACATCACAAGGTAGAACAGAGCATTTTGAGCTTTGCAGATGTACAGACTGATAATAAAGAGTTACTCAAACATGTATGAAGAAAATAAAACATAACTCCAGGTCTGTTTTTGAGGAGGTAATGGCATTATTCCAAATTTATTCGATACATCCATCTTCTCGACCTGCCCGGGCCCAGAAAGGCCCAGGCGACCCGGGGATTGAACCCGCAACCTTCTTGCTGTGAGGCATGAGTGTTGCCACTCAGCCCCTGTGCCGCTGCTCTTCTCTGTATCGTTCCAATGTTAGTATATGTATTAGCCAACTAACAATTATTCGATACAATTCAATAAAAACTTAAATCGTCAAACTAAAATTAAACTAAATCATGGCTAAAAGTCTTTGTTAAACCACTTCTTGTGCAAAGTTCATATGAAACACAAACATTTTAATCATCAAAACAGTTAAAATCTCAAATGTGTCACATGAATGAATTTCCCTCCACTAAACAGGCAACAAAACTGTAGCTGTAATAAAATAATAGTAAAACATACCCAAAAAATTGAAACAGCAGCCCATGTTATTGATACTGTGTGTGTATATATATATGTGTGTGTGTGTGTGTGTGTGTGTGTGTATATATATATGTGCACACTTCTAATTCTAACATGACTTAAAGCTCAGTATAGGAGGTAAGTATAGGACCTTTAAATGTGTTCGCTGAGGTTTAGTATCAGACAAAGGATTAAAAAAATAAAATTATCCATAAAGATACAGAAACAGTTCATAGTAAGAGTGCCATAAAATAAATGGTATTATTTTCTAAGAGTCAGCGTTGGGAGTGGGCGGTGGAGAGTCTGTTTTCGAGCACAGAACTGCATTAAACAAAAAAAAACCAAAAAATCAGAGAATGACAAAAATAGCAAATCGTCACAGGGATGAGCTCAGGATTAGATTTTTACTAACACTATTTTGTACACTTGTTTATAAGAACATAACTTGCTTTGCTTCATGGAGATGTTATTGCTTTGGCTGGAATGTTTCACAGTGTGGCATTAAACCTTTCTATCGTCATGGAAACCAAGCCAGACCAAGTTACAGGTCAGATCTGTGGAGAGGCGACCCCGCTCACAGTCAGAATGTCTGTTTTTCTAGGTATTTTTGAGCCATAAAACCACCTGTGATTTAATATTTGGAAGGTAGAGCTGTTTAAAGTCACACTGTGGAACATGCCAGGCAGAGCAACGACATCTCCGTAGAAACAAGCAGGTGAGAAAAGTTACACAGTGCACCTTTAACCACCTCTTTGCAGCTTTTCTAGCCTTTCAATACAATGTAATTTTCAACACAAAATTGAATAGTCATTCTGTATAGATTAAAGTCATTCTAAAACTATTCAGGAAAGCTTAAATTCTGTCATTTGTTAAGTTATTTTTTCACCTGCTCAAGTTAAATTTAGTATTGATCCGTATTTAGTAGGACTGTTGCGAAATCGGAATCTTTCTATATGATTTTTTGATATCTCGCGGTTTGATATTTATTGCCATATTTAGTGAAGAAACTGTGAATATGCTGCGTTTTCTTTTTAAAAACTATTGGAAAGCCTGGGAAACCCTTTGGTACTGTTATACTGTGAAGATTTAAGATTAAAAAGTGCTTAGAACAGTTATTTCTTCATGTCGTCTGTCCTGACAACACCAAAGGATCATGGTCTATGTAGTTCCCTCTGTTTTTAGCGCTCAAATCATAACTATTAATTTAAGCAAAGAGACTTGTAATTTGATACATAATGATGCCCCACGATATTATTTTGAGACTTTTGACCATTAAGAAGTTGCCGATACGATACAGATCTCGATACAGTGCACTTTAGATTCGATACGATATATTTCAAAACAATTCGATACGGTTCAATGAAAAATAAAGGCTAAATCGTGGCTGTGATACTAAAAGTCTTTGTTAAACCACTTCTTGTGCAAAGTTCATATGAAAAACGCCCATTTTAATCATCAAAACAGTGAAAATATCAAATGTGTCGCATGATCGAGTTTCCTTCCTCTAAACAAGCAACAAAACTTTAGCACTGTAGTAAAATAATTAAGTAAAATCTACCAAAAAATACTGTATCATCACATCAAACGATACGATATATTGATGCTTTTGCACGCCCCGAGTTTTGGCGTCATGATAATCACAATATTTCGGTTATTGTTACATCCCTTCTGTAATTCCAATTTCTAGATGGTATCATTGAGTAATAACAAAAGAACTAAGTAACGAAAGTGATAAATCTCATATTTAACCATCAGGTGGACTGTTAAAAATGTTTAATAAGTCAAAATGTTACTTACTTCTGCTTTAAAAGTCTTATATTACGCAAAATTGATGCAAAATTGGAGCTTTACACCATGTTCTAGTGCTGTTACCTCATCAAAACCATACCTGGAGTTGTGTTTTGTTTCGTCACACGTGTTCGAGTACCATAATCCTTTATTTTTATTAGTCTGTTTACATCTGCAAAGCTCATAACGCCCTGTTCTTGTCTTGTGATGTCGTGAAGTGATCATTTTCAAGTTAACAGCTCCTTTTAGCTTTAGTTTAGTAAACATTGGCTGTTCCAGGGTTGAAATTATCCAAATGAGTCTAGTAAAGGTGTATGAAGTATGCTAAATATGCAGGTTAAACTCGTGTGAAACAAAACCCAACTCCGAGTCTGTTTGTGACGAGGAAACAACATAATAACGTGGATCAGAAAATAGCGTAATATGAGCCCATTAACTCTTGAGGTGGCTGTCGTTTTGTTTTTCTCATTTTGGCGCTGAATGTCGCTGCTCGTAAATGCGATAACGCTTCAGAGTGAGTCATCTGTCCGTCACCCCGGCCCCTCTTCCGCAGACCCGGCTCTCCCCTCGTTTCACGGACCCCCTTAGGCCCGCGCCTCCTCCCTCCTCCACCTTTATTAGCTCACATTCGAACAGTAACGTCACCGTCTGAGTCACGAATGAGCCAAACTCTTTAACTCCAGGTCTGGTTACGCCTCTGTCTGTCTGTATGTCTGAAGAATTACTGACTGTTTTCTGTAGTTTTGATCTTTCAGCAGCGCGTCTCGTGAATCACCGGCTAAAGCTCGCAAACCGTAGACTATTTAAGGCTGTGGAGTTTGTGCCTTTGAGAATCTCTGGATTTGTGAGTAGTTTTCTTTAAACCTTGATACGTGTGGCGAGCTCATGCAGGTGGAACACGTCTTCAGTTTGTGAGTTTGCGTCTTCCTTTGTGTATTTTCATGTTTAGAAGTACAGTGTAAATGCTGTAGTCCACTTTTAGGCCTGGTTTAGCCCTAGATTAGACCTGGAATAGTCCTGTTATAGTCCTGGTTTAGATCTGATTTAGAAAAAAACTGTTTGCTGATCTGATGAGCCTGATCATTTCTGTTTGTGACTAGACTCAAGAACTCAACACAAATCTGCATTTTAACAATAATAATGTAATGTGAGCCACCCCCGATCTGTATTAGGGCTGGGATCGATTCAAACTCCAAGAATCGATTTGATTTGATTCTCAAGATTCAGAATCGATTATCACAAGTCGATTCGATCCAATCTGGACTCGGTTGGTGTTATTAGAACCGTTTTTGAGCTGTTCCAAGTGGATCCTGAGGTTGGTTTTATTTCCGCTGTTCTTCACCTTCGTTTGGCTTCGCTTCCGTCAAACGCATCTTTGTCTTTATCGTTTCTGAACCCGAAATGGTGCCAGACGGAGCTTTGACTGTTTCTGGCGTCTTCAAATCCGGGACTTGGTTAACGTTGCCGCTCGTGTCCGACGCCGTGTCCATTGTTTTGATATAATCAGACCAATGACGCGACGAGTGGGGTTAAAGTTCACCACGGGAAATTGTATTAAAAATTAAACTGATCATTTGACGTACGAATCGATCTTAAGGAATTAATATCTGCATTAAATATCAATGGCTTGTAGAACATTGTGAAACGCAGCTAAACCTTTCAGCTAGACCCTACTAGATACAATTATTTTTCTCCATCTCACAGAGGTAGAGAAATAGAATCAGAAATTAAAATAATTAAATTTCTTGTAAATGTGTTTTGCATATATTTACTACTATACTATACTATACTATACTATACTATACTATACTATAATACAACTTCTTGCATATATTGGTCAAAAATGTATAGAATTCTGCATAATTTTGTTGTTTTACTGTCAAGATACTACTGAGATTGTCTGATTCAAGTACCTTCGTGAAAAACCGTAAAATATGTGTGTAACTGTGAATTTTCTGACAAACTTTGCCATTGCAATTTATGTTCTAATAATAGGATTCTGTTCAAAGTTCACGTTGTAAATATAGCGCACAGAAGAATCGTCAAAAAGACAGAAATATGGACCGACAAACTCACACGATGAGAGGCACGTCTCAGAATATATTTGTGCAGATCTGAACTACAGGGTCATAGGCAGAATAAGACCCCATGGAGACACGGGGAGGGCATCTGACACACAAGGGGAGGGCATCTGCCACACAGGACCATTTTAGAACATGTTTGTACAGATCTAAGCTACAGGGTTTGCCGTTTTTATGCAGAATAAGAGTGGAAATGTTGTTTGTGGAGGAAACCATGGTCCTATTTGCTCATTTTATCCATTCAAACTAAAAAAACGCATTCCCGATTGTGTAATTTCTCTTCAGAATTCTCCCCCATCCCACCTGTTTTTTCCTCATCTCATGTTTGGTATTAGTCATAACATTGCAAACCACATGTTTTATGAAATCTGGTTTGGCAACTCGTAAAAATGAAACTATAGATAAGAGCGTGTGCCTGCAGTGGTCTGTTTAACTGCATGTACCGGCAAAACAATCAGAAATCTGTAGTTTAGTTTAATTTTTATCATTCGATGTAAAATAATTAGCAGGGTTTCTATAATGTCTTCGAGTAGACGCGTTTTTCAAGTGGAGGTGACAGGGTTCCGGTGAGTAACTGGACTCAATGATGCTCGCAAAGTTTTATTATTATTTCTGTGTGTTTTGGAACAATGGTAGTTTAAAGTGATGTACATTTTGAAGCTATTTTGAATAAGAATTGTAATTTTTCTGACAGGTTTTGCAGTTGTGGTTTGAGAGAAGAATGAAATGTAGATTGTAGAAGTCTAAAGTCTACAGGATTAGAAGCTTTTACACAGAAGAAGACCCCATAGCGGCCTTTTCTGAGGTCTTTTCTTTAATGAAGTCTTCATATTGTGGAAAATGCAGTAGTTCAGTTGTTTACCTGGTGAACAGGTTTTGCAGCGGGTTTTTTCCTCACGTTTACTTCCTTAAAGAAACACTGCTCTTCGATTGGATAAAGGACGCAATTATAGGTATTATAATGTCCTCCCTGTGTCTCCATGGGGTTTTATTCTGTGTATAAGCTGCAAACCCTGTAGTTTAGAGCTCAACAAACATGTTCTGATATGCCCGTGTGTGTCAGATGCCCTCCCAGTGTCTCCATGGGGTTTCATTCTGTGTAGAAGCTGTTGATCATGTAGTTTAGAGCTTTACATGTTCTGAAATGCATGTATAAGGATTCTTGGATTAGTTTAACATCTCAGATTTCAGTCTTGCACATGCACATTTAAACATGCACTGTGAACTTTAACGGTCCACCTGCTTGTCTCTGTGGAGATGTTATGTCTTTGCCTGGAATGTTCCATGGTATGACTTTAAACATATCCATCTAGCATTTATTCATTACAGGTGTTTCTGTTGCTCTAAGGCCCCGTCCACACTAGTACATATTCGAGTCATTTTTGTTGCAGATGCCGTGTTTGTCCACACTAATCCGATGGAAAACGGCTCCGGAGACACAACGATCTGGAGAGTCCAGCTCCGACATATGCACCAGAGCATGGATCTGATCCGGTGCTGTGTGGACAAGTGAAAACGCTGATGTAGTTGCCGTAGGAGCTCTAGTTGCCGTCCTTATTCCTGATTCGCTGGTTTGGGGCATCGGTCATGTGACACGGAAATTGCGGAAATCAGTTTAAACAAACCCGAGACAAACGGGAAACAGCATCGGCCCACAAAAAGACTGTTTTCACGCTTGCATCTTCCTCGGCTTTAAATCGGCTGCTGCAGCTTCCATAAAACTACAGGAACTTCAGATACGGGGTTCTACTTCCTTATTTTTACCTCCCACGTGATGTCACGACGCCAGCCTAGTCATGTGACTAGTGTTTCAGGCGCAAACGTAAAACACAAATCGTTTTTGATACGGTGATTCGTTTCAGTGTAAACGTAACCTAAAATATATTCATTCCTTCCACAGATCTGGCTTGTAATTAGGTCTGGGTATCATTAAGGAGTTTCCGATACGATACATATCTCGATACAGTGCGCTTTTGATTCGATACGATATATTTCAAATCAATTCGATACGGTTCAGTCAAAAATAAAGGCTAAATCATGGCTGTGACACTACAGTAAAAGTCTTTGTTAAACCACTTCTTGAGCAAAGTTCATATGAAACACAAACATTTTAATCCTCAAAACAGTGAAAATATCAAATGTGTCACATAAAAGAGTTTCCTTCTTCTAAACAAGCAACAAAACTGTAGCTGTAACAAAATAATTTAGTAAAATATACCAAAAAAAAACACTCTTGGCGATATATCGATACAGCACCACACGATATCAATACTGTATCATCACATTAAACTATACGATGTTTCGATATTTTCGCACAGCCGTACTTGTAACTGTGCTGTGTCCTGCTCGTCTCCCTCGTGATGAACGGGTTTAATCTGAACAGTGGAACATTCTAGACAAAGCGATAACATTTCTATGGAAAGTTACGCAGTGCAACTTTAATACTTTGACTTTGATTTCACAATACATTCCGGTATTTGTCAGAGTAATTGCACAGTTCTCAGTTTGTAAAAGTCGACAATAGAACAAAGTTGTTGCACCAAGTCATGAGTCACTGTGTTGAAAGTAAAAAAGTTTTCATTCTTCTCCGTTGTCGTGCTCAGGAAATTGTGGGAAACGTGGTGGGAAGCGTTGACTAAACTTTGCTTTGAACGTCGACTTTCTCTGACAGTTTGACTCTTGGACGTGAGTCAGAAACATCTGTTCTTTATATTTTAAACATGTTGAGACAAAAATAATGAAGTGACTTATTCTGAGCCTGGCCCCATTACTAAAAACAGCTCAGCGGATATTGGAAATCAGCTGCTTTTTCTACTGGGATTCAGCCACAGACATGTTGGTATAAAGATGCACTATGCGACATTTCTGCTGTGATAAAAGTGTTATATGTTGCTCTTCCATTAAACATAACTATCTTTAATTAAAGGTGAGTTTTCTATAGATTTAGTTACTTAGACTTGAGACTAAAGTGACAGAAATCAAGTTAAATGGAATAATTTTATCTGACACATTTTGTGGAGTCGGCTAATGTCATTTATTGACCTGCGTGAAGTTCGCCCCCATCAAACGCAAACCTACACAAAAACTATGTTGATCGTTTGTGCTGCAAAAAGTTTTGTTTGTGCTTCTTTAGTTTTGGAGAAATTAACGATTCTTTTACGATTCAGCCCCACAGGACACTTCAAAATGCTCTAAAACGCCCAAAATGGAGTCAATCATTTGTGCTTCGGCTGTGCTGCAAAAAGTTTCATTTGTGCGATTCTGGTTCTTAAGATATTTGCAGTTTTATTTTGGGCCGATGACGTCGTCCAGAACCTCAGAATGTGAAATTGAGCTCAAAACAGGAAGAAAATGATAGAAAACGTTTGTATTTTGTTTGTGCTGTGACAATTTTCATAAGTGTGAGTTTATTTCTAAAATTATTAATTATTATTTCTGCGGTAATTATAGGACGTCATTTCCGCTCAGCTCACGGCGACAAACTCCACAAAACGAGTGAAGATAAACGATCTCAGGCTGTGGAAAAGTCTGTTTCAGTCTTTAGTAATTTGCTTTTGATTCGTATTTTATATAATAATACAGACTTTTCCACAGCCTGAGATCGTTTTTGCCACTAGTTTTGTGCAGTTTGTCGCCGTCAGCTGAACGATTGACATAGTTTTTGTGTAGGTTTGCGTTTGTTGGGGGGCCAACTTCACGGAGGTCTGTTTTTCTAGCTATTTTTGAACTATAAACCCACCTACAATTGAATAAATGTAAAGAAAGCTGTTTAATGTCACACCGTGGAACATTCCAGGCAGAGTACTGGCATATCCATAGAAACAAGCAGCAAAAAACTACATAGTGCACCTTTTGAAGTGCTGTGGTATCATAAAATCCCATGACATCCTGCCCTACTCTGGATTAACAAACGATATTACAACAGTTTAAACCCTCAAAACTGGCGGCGGACTCCGGGCCCTTTAAATCAGATCACTGTAACGTCCATTTGCGCCTCAAACTAAATCGACTTTAACCCAGATCCGAGCCGCCCACCTCCTCCGCTCTGGAGACGGGCCAGAGACGACTCCAGAGCTCCTCTCTCTCCGAGCTGAACGGGGATGGACCATTTTAAAGGAAACGTGATCCGCCTCGGTGAACAATGGGGAAACCGATGTGCAACAGACTGAAATCGTATTGAGTTAGGGCTGCTCAGTTTAGGAAACACATCCAATTGTGTTTTTCTGGCTCGTATTGTGATTTGCGAGTCATGTTTTCATAATAGGATTCAAAGGTCGCAAGTTTAAACGCGTCCAAATCCACAAGAATTGACGAAAAGACTGAAATCTGAACTGAGAAAAACAAGAATCACATTTCAGAACATGTTTGTACAGATCTAAACTACAGGGTTTCCCCCTTTTTACGCAGAATGAGACAGGAGATTTTGTTTGTGGTGGAAAATAATGGTGCAAAAAAACTGCAGCCTTTGCGATTTGCTAATTCTTTTGATTCAAGTTGTGATTTTGATTCGCCATCACTAGGCCAATTTACAAGTCAGATCTGGTTAGAGTTGTGGAAAAATACTGAAATATCGATATATTTTATTGTTTAATTTGATGATACAGTATCGATATCGTGGGCTGCTGTATTGATATATCACCAAGAGTAGTTTTAGGTATATTTTACTCATTATTTTGTGTAAGAGCTACAATTGCGTTCACATTTTCACTGTTTTAATGAGTAAAATGGGCGATTTTCATATTAACTTTGCATAAGGGTCAGTGACATGACGCCTAAATTTTCCGCCCACTCGCAATTTCCTCACTTAAAAGGTTCAAACTTCATTTTAACATCAGAAAACAGTGTAGCACGGGGCCCTTTAATCTCGCTGCGGTCCGTGCGAAGTTGTGCCCGGTAAAGTGGAGGTCGTATAAAACGTATAAACGCCGCGTGATGGTGTTTGTTATCGCGCCGAGCTGCTGCTGTGTAATGGGCCTGTTCGGTGCTGCTGTGGTCAAACACAGTGAGTCATCCAGGCTTTGCTAAAACAAGAGCGAACGGAGAGAAAGAGGAACAGAGGAGCAGAGGAGCAGGGGAAAAACAAACGCCTTCGGTCCAGTCAGCAGATCTGCTTTCTCATCTGTCGTTTTTAGCTTTAACGAGTAGGGACGTCGCTATATCAATTAACTCTCAAAAAATTATCAAGTTGTAGCCGATGTGAGAAAGAGCCGATTTAATGTCTCTCTTTTTAATTTTATGATGATTATTTCTGTTTTGATTTGTCTGTATGGTGATTTTAATGTATTTCTTATTCTGTGTACGAGTTGTGCCAGACAAATAAACTTGCCTTTTGCCTTGCCTAGTTCGAAGTGCAGCCGGTGAACTGATTTCTGCTGCTAAACAAGTCCATCTCACGTAAAATTAGTCACAAACGAGTTAGTATTAGTCACTCTCACCTGTTTTTGTAAGAAATCACCTAAAAGAGATCAGTTATACTTATTTTGATCACAGGAAAAAGCTCCTGAAAGTGCGTTTTACTTTTTCGGCAGTATTTTCTAATGTGTGCCTTGTGTTTCCATGGTAACCGCCGCATACTCTGCCATAGACATACATGAGGAACCAGCCTGGTCGTCACCGCGAAGTATCGCATAGGCCGATTTCCAAACGGTGCAATGATTACGAGGGGTGTAAGGAAATATACCCCTATACCCCTTGTTATATATCACGATACTACATTGTACAATTCTTGAATCGATTCAAAATGTGTCTGAATCTACTTTTAAAAACGATTTCAGAGTTACATTTACTGTTCTCATGATTGAAAAGTAAATTCATTATCAATTATGTGCTTGTGAAGGGGTACATGACTATATTATCAGAGGTAATTATTAATAAATCGCAATATATTGTCTTTGTTTTGGTATTGGGATATATTGGGATATATTGATATATCGTATCGTGACTTGCAGAGCGTGATAAGTATTGTACCAAACTCACGGCCATGCACACCCCTAATTATTACAACATTACTGTGACAACACTGTTATTATAGGACCTGCTAACTTTGTCATATTCTGTCTAACTCTTGCCTATTCTCTGTCTAGCAAAGCCCGCGGTCACTTGAACTAAGCCTGTTGTAGTTTGCAAAAAGCTTTAAAAAGTAACAGTAAATAATAGTAAATATCGTCAAAATAAAATGACAAAACGTATAATTTGCTGCAGAAGTCCCAATGGTCCTTGGCGTTTGGTGTTTCTCCCTCAGTGTGAACCCTCATTAAAGAAGAATATTGAATCAGCGTTTCTATCTGAGGCTCCTTACGTAAGGGAGAGCAGTGCATGATGGGAGCGCAGATCAGAGCAGTGCATGAGGGGATGTGAGCAGGGTCCAGATCTGGTGTTTAGCAAGAAAATCTGAACTGATTCCACCAAATTACTGTCCAAGACGGATGCCACAAAAACAGACGGAGGTCGAGTCCTGGTTCTGTCCCGTCTGTTTGATGATCAGAATGTGACTCAGCCTGTTAAATAGTTAGAAAACAGTTAAAGTACGGAAAAATAAAAGAAAGTTTTTAAGTTTTTTCGATTAGAACAAGTATACGAGTATAAGAAACCTACCTGGACGACTGAGGGATTACACAGATATGGAAATTTAAAAGAAAGTACGACCATTTAATGTTGAAAATCACATTCTGTTGTCTAAATAAAGTGTTTTTATTACGATTGTGGTATTTTGAGTATCACGTCTATTCCTTAGCGCTGAGTTTGAAAATTTCGTGTCATAACAACACTAATCCGACTGTTGTCCGTGTCTCTGCAGCCTGTTCGGGAAGCCCTTTGATGGGGGGAAGCGGATGGACCCGGGCATGCCTCAGTCCCCTCCACAGACACAGCCTCCTCCTCCGGGCTTCACCGTACCCGCCTTCGTGGTGCCCGGGTTCACCGTGCCCGGGTTCACCGTGCCCGGGTTCACCGTCCAGCACCACCCGGCCCTGATACGACTGGGCGAAGTGCACAGGGAGGTGGCGGCGCTCGGGCCCCACGTCTGCACCTTCAGCGGGCTCCAGAACGACAAAGAGTACAAGAGGCTGGAGAGGGAGCTCGCCAAGCTGCAGCTGGAGGTGGACCAGGTGAGAGCGGCAGAGTGGTTAGCCTGGCTTTGCTCAGTGAGGAGGTTGTGGGTTAGACTCCTGGTCCCTGTGAGTGGAGCTTGTATGTCCTCCCTGTGTGTGTTTGTAAGTAGAGCGCTTTTCCAGCTTTTCCAGTTTCTTAACAAGTGTTTGCATCGTTCATTTGCTCCACACTCTAAGCTGCTATTATGGCCACAGTTGCCCTGGAGCGGTGAAGTGATGCCAGTCTGTGCTCCATCCGAATGACCAGCTCCACGCAATAAACCATTGCAGACAAGGAGGCTATAATGTGAAATAGTAGGAGTGTAACGGTTGTGGTTATGATTAATTATTCTTTTACATCATGTAATCTGTATTAAGAGATGATCCTGTGGTGTTGATTTTTCCATACACGCTGTACCTAGGAAAGTGAACTTTGGTTCCTTTGAACTCGCTATGCAGTTCCACATCTGTGTTTACCTTTGTGTTACTTAAATGTGCTTAAATCAATATTCTTATCTGAAATGTACGAATAAATAGAGGCATCTCTGGTGCTGTTGAGAGAGAGATCAGAGACACGTCTCATAGAATCAAATGTAAGGGCCTATACCTCTTGGAAATAAAAGTCCAGTGTTTGAACACTTCATGCCTTCTGATTTATTGTTTCAAGGGTCCTCAACTGGAGAAACTCACACGGTACACAAAAATCATGGTTCATTTTCAGTGCAGTATGGGAGCAAAATGCAAAAATGTCACATGTTTGAATGATAAAATGCAGCACTTCTTTCCCCCCAAAAGTCCCCTCACCTTGTGTTTGCTACAGTACAGCACAATACTGAACACTCAGGGAAACCATGAAAATCATTACTTTCAGTCAGTTCAGTCCTGGTTTAGGCCTGGTTCAGACCTGGTTTAGACCTGGTTCAGACCTGGTTCATTCCTGGAGCACCAGGGAGCTGAGACAGCGCAGCTAATCCCACGGGCCCGCCGCAGCCACACAAAGCTGCACGAAGCCGCCTGCACCTCGTCGCTTCCCGGGGCTTCAGCGAGGTGCAGGCGGCTGTACGCTTTACAGCTCCTCTCGCCTCGATCGCTGGATGGTTCGCTCGCAAAACAGCCACACACTCGCACTGATTCAGCGCGCTCTAACTCGACTAAGCATGACGAAATTCTGAGTCGGGATGTAGTGTGTGTCTGCCATGTAGTGCAGGGGAGCTTAATGAAATTTGACGCCTTATTTGACAAAATTGGCCGTTTTATTCAAAGCGGCATTTTGTCAACTTAGGTCGACACAAATGCACAAACTCACTCGTGCACAGCCCTGCACCAAACTGAATGTCCTGTACCAAAACAGTTCGGTACAAATACAGTACCATTACAGAACAGTAGTAATGTGGAGTAGGGATAAACTGACAGACTGGTCTCTTTGGTCAGAGTGCAGCTGAATCTATGGTTATTAGTTTCTAGAGATATTGTCATGGACATTTTCCATGGATATAGTTCTACAGATTCTACAGAGTAAAGTCAGGCTGAGCAGAGTAGGACTGGCATAAAGTCTGTTTCAGGGGCGGCCTAATGCAGCCCTCAGCCTCCAGCCTCCTGCTAAATTGGCCCAAATGATCATAGCCAGTGCTTTTTGGTGCAATTTCTATCATTTCCACCACTATGACCTTAATAACATCTCATTGTACTGTGATAAAGACTTTAAATTGGCACTCCGAGCCTTTATATTCATGGGTTTTCAGACAAACAATTCCTTCCTAATTTGAAGGACTTTGTGAGGACCTTTCCCTATACAAAAGATATAATATTTGGAGTCGAATTGCTTAATTGCTGTGACCACAGAAGACGGTTGTCCAACTTATGTAAAATGCAGCTGAAAGACCCATTGTAATCACCGCCAGTCTGTTTCTCTCAGCTACAAATGTCCAAATATGTGTTATGTTTCCCTATGTGGCCCTTGTAGAAAAAGTCTAAAGTGATATTTGTCCCTAGGGATGTAACAGTAACCGAAATACAGTGATATTGTATCGTCAAAGGTCTCACAATAATATCGTGGACCATCACAATATATCGAATCACAAGTCTCTTTGCTTAAATTAATAGTTCTAATGCAGAAATAGCTAAAAAAAAAAACCAGAGGGAACTACATAGACCATGATCCTTTGCTCCCTTTCAGTGCAGACAACATGAAGAAATAACTGTTCTAAGCACTTTTACATCTTCATTCTTTGGATGGAAGTCCTATGGAAGTCCTATGAAGGCATTTTTAGAGGAAAAAGTAGCAGATTCACAGTTTAAATATTGTAATAAATAGGGGTGGGTATTGCCAACAACCTCGTGATACGATACGATTCGCGATACAGGGGTATGCCGATACATGGTCTTCAAGGCGATACGTATCCCGATATTTTACATTACGTAACCTATAATTAAAAAAAAGACTTATGTTTACTCAAATGTTATTTTTATTTTGGTGTAGCGAATCAGTTACAATGTAACAGAAGAAGCTGTAAGGCAGAAACTGCCCTTGATTAACCTGTTAACACCCACACTCGGCACAAGTGTTCAAATATGTACCAGATGTTCCAAACTGTAATAAGATGTAATGTATAATAAATAAACCGTCTTCTGAAATTTAGGCATGTTTTCTTAAGATAAATAACTAAAACAAGCCAAAAAATTTCGCTCCATATGTCTCGTGTGCCTCCGCCTGTGAGTGTGCGTAAAAGGAGGAGAGAGAGAGTCTCCATACACAGAGCGCATGGAGCTAGCCTATCACTACAGCACCTCTGCCCCACATGGGGCCCACCGCTGAAATCGTCTTTTCATAGTCTACTCAGATCTGTCAATCATTTCCTGAAAGAACCAATGACTGAAGAGGTTTTGCCGTGGAACTGTCCCTCGGTCATGCGTAATATGCCGCTAACTGGACGCACTCGTTTTGTTCCCCAAACTGTAGCGTGGCGCCCCGTAGCCGGACCGAAGCCTGGATACACTTGTTTTGTAGCTAAGAGTGTGGAGAAAACAAACATACCCCACACCGGTAACAGGAGCTAAGCGTTTAGCTATGCTAAGGACCAAGAGCGAGAGTAGTAGAGAGATGCGTCGCTCATCCATTCAGACAAACTCGGACTTTTTGGATTATTTCTCCACATGGAATTATTTTATGAAAAAAACAAGAGCTCCGCCAGCGGTGCAAAATACGCCCGTACTTTGAATTAATTAATTGTTGGTGCATTTTGGAAGTTTGACATTCCTAGGTGAGACGGTTGTCGAGTTAGAGCGCGGACAAGAAATTGTCCACAGACAGACGGACAGACGGACAGACAGACGGACGGATAATCAATAGGGAAATCTGGCTCTTGCAGTAGGAGTATGAGTATGACATCATCACATTCTAGAATCGGAATTCCACCAATCAGATTGCAGCAACAGAACTTAAAGACACTACAAAGCTTTGAAGTGTCAAAGCTCAAAGAAGCAGAGAATGTGGGTTGTTCTCGCTTTCAGCAGCAGAACATTTTTGCCTCTTCATGAAGACAAAGCTTCAAAGACTTCAAAGCTTTGAAGTGTCCACAGACAGACAGACAGACGGACGGACGGACAGCGCCATAGCATAATACGTCCCGTCTTACAACGGGCGTATAACAACTGGATATTCTTTTTCTGTGGACTGTTACGGACTAATTGAGCACAGCTATTCCTGGAATGGACCCGTTTCGGACCGACAGAACCGGCTCAAAGGTAAGAAATGCGATGAATATTTTCAGGAATTATAAGTTATAGCTCTTTGGGCTCGCTGTGTGGCATAAAATGAATGATATGGTGGTTTTACTGAGGAATTAAGCTTTCAAATGATGTATGGCATGTCAATATTGGAAAAATAAGTACGGTGAATATCTGGCTTGACTTTTTAATGTTGTGCAATCGCCCGCCGGCGCACGGGTGGATGTTAAGTTTATTAATGTAAACATGGCTTAACAAGGCTGTATGCTGACATGCAGCTCCTTTGATGAAAGTAAACTTAAGATATGGCCTTAACAAGGCTGTAGTGCAGAAGGAATGCTGCCTTTGACAATAGAAATGCGCATTGCAAGGATCACTTATCAGACGCAGTTTGCTGAAGCTTGATAAATAATGTTTGTTGCATGTAAAATATCGATACTGACGCCTCCGTATCGATACGTGTATTGCCAAGAGGCCCACGACGATGTATCCCCGTATCGATTTTTTGAACACACCCCTAGTAATAAATCTGGTGCAGTGAGATGTTTATGGTGAAAATATCGTACAGAGAGATTTGGATTTCGTTCCATCCCTAATGACAATAAATGTTGCACCAAATGGCTGGGCAAAGCATTTGATAACGTCAGTCTTGTTATTATGTAGAATATCGTAATATCGTGAGCTTTCCCACGATATCACAATAAATATCCATGAGGTTCATATCATATTGTGAGACTTGGATGTCGTTACGCCTCTATTTGTCCCTGGTTCAGATGGACATAGACTAAAGGATAGACTCGCTATAGTTGTGTGCAGAACTGTGCAGATCGTTGTATTTGTCCATGGTTCAGGTGAACACAGACTAAAAGATTAAAGTCAGACAGAGTTTATAGTTGTGTGCAGGACTTTGCTGACACTTATATCTGCTCCTGGTTCAGGTGGACACAGATTAAAAAACAAAAGGACAAATGTACTATAGCTGTGTGCAGGTCTTTGCTGACAGTTGTATCTGGTTCAGGTGGACACCGAGGGCCGTGCGGACCTCCAGGCGGCCCGTAAACGTGCCGCTCAGGAGGTGGAGGGTCTGCTCCGGTACATGGAGGAAAACGCCACGCACCCGTCCAGACTCGCCATCGAACAGCTGAGCACAGAGGCACGCAGCCTGGTGGAGGACAAGATCGTCGCCCCCCAGAGGTCAGGAGGAGTGGCTGAAATCAACGATGAGCTGGTGGATGCGCTGCAGGGGCTGGTGCTCAAACTCACACAGGTAATACTATAAATTCAATACTGTACTGAGCTATATTACTACAACTGTACTATAATTGTACTTAACTAAATATAAAAAGTCAGTTAAGTATACAAACATTGAGCTTGGAGGTTGAAAAGTTGAGCAAACGTCCTGTATAGAGGATGGATATACAAGGCATCACTACATTTTAAACTGCCTGTGGTTTAATTCATGGTTAGTTTATTCTTACAAGTGCCATTTTGGGGACTTTTAGCAGTTCAAAAGTTTAATGTTAAAGTTTTTCAATTGAACTGCCTGCCAAACTGAAATTTGTAGATTTACTCCTTACCTCCGTGAAGTCGGCCCCCATCAAACTCAAACCTATACAAAAACTATGTAAATCGTTTGTGCTGTTTTGTGCTGCACAAAGTTTCATTTGTGCAGTTCTGGTTCTTAAGATATTTGCAGTTTTATTTTTGGCCAATGACGTTGTCCAGCCCCTCAAAATGTTAAATAGAGCTCAAAACAGGCACAAAATGAGAGAAAACGTTTGTATTTCGTTTGTGCTGTGACAATTTTCAGTTTATTTCTTAAATTATTCATTATTATTTCTGTGGTAATTATAGGACGTAATTTCCGCGAAACTAGTGGTGACGATCTCAGGCTGCGGAAAAGTCTGTATTATTATACAAAATATGAATCAAAAGCAAATTACTAAAGACCGTTGCAGACTTTTCTGCAGCCTCAGATCGTTTATCGTCACTAGTTTTGTGGAGTTTGCCACCGTCAGTTGAGCGGAAATGACGTCCTATAATTACCGCAGAAATAATAATTTAAGAAATAAACTCGCACAAATGAAAATTGTCACAGCACAAAACAGCACAAACGAAGCTCAAATGATTGACATAGTTTGTGTGTAGGTTTGTGTTTGATGGGGGTTTACTCCTTAACAATAAATAAGGTTCAATTATATGATTATTGTCTGTGGGGGTAATTAAAAACTCCATGTAATGTTATAATTCTCAATTCTCTTTGGTGTTTTGGAATGCAAAAGAGAATCATTTGCATATTGTTGTGCTTTGGGGCCTCTGTTTTAAGCCTTTCTATTCATTAGCCATTCCCACGCACGGCATTTTTTAAGACATAGACCTGCACGTTGGCAGATCTTATCGGCTGCTCAAGATCCAACGCAGTCAGTACAGTTTGCATTCACATTATAGATTTAATCATATCAGGGGATTAGTCTGTAACGTTTTGGTCCCGTCCTCGGGATTACACATCAGTTGGACTCATACTTTTTATATGCCCGTCCTGCAGGTGAAGACGGGGGGGCGGATCCCTCTGAGGAAAGCCCGGTATCGCGCTCTGACTCGCCTGTGTGCGGTTCAGGAGGTGATCGAGGGCAGGACCCAGCAGACCCTCTCTCTGCCTCTGTCCGACGATACGCACGAGGCCGTTCACCGGATCAACAATATCATGGTCAAGGTGATTATGTGCCGAGGTTTAATTAGAACTATTATAAGTCCACTGCAACGAGCTACACAGGGGGGAAAAAAAGAAAACTTAAGATATAAACACTTAAATCTATCTGAAAATGACTACAAGTAGTGAAATTATCTGTCCATGCAGCAAGATCAGTTTACTTGACAAGTTCTCTTAAAATAAACGACCTCTAGACGAGAATTAAACAGTCTCAGAACTAGTAAGTACATAATAAATCTGAAAACAACCTGATATAAGTTTTAAGTTTTAGTTTAAATAAGGTATAGTTTCGCTTTGGTGCAAATTAATACGATCCAAAAGTGTTTTCTTAAGTCTTAAGTGAGGTGAAATAAATGCAGAATAACCTGTCAGTAAAGCAGAAATAGGGTAGTCTTTACTTTGGCTTTAATTACACCTAACAGAGCCACAAACTCTGAATTATAATCGTTTTTTGCGAACTGCCATTATGATTTAAAAGTATAAATCAGGTACTTTTTGATTTCTTTGGAGTTTATTTATTTAAAAAAAACATTACTTACGTTTGAGTGACGTGAACTACTCTTAGACTTCGACAAACTTTATTGATCCATAAGGGAAATTACTTGGACACAGTAGCTCACACATCACAAAATAATGTAATAATAAAGAGCAAAAAATATACACTCACTCAAGCAGAATGCCGACCCCCAAACATGACTCATGCTCCTGTGCTGCAAAAAAGCTTGGCCAAAACTTAAGATATAAACACTTAAATCTATCAGAAAATGACTTAAAAGTTGTGAAATTATCCGTCCATGCGGCAAGATCAGTTTACTTGACAAGTTCTCTTAAAATAAACCAACTCTAGACTAAAATTAAACACTCTCAGAACTCCCAAGTCGATAATAAATCTGAAAACAAGATGAATAACCTTGGCCAGATCAGAGAAATTTGCAGTGCGTGTCTCCTGTTTAAAGCCTTGTACTTCTAAGCTTTAAATATGGTTTTCTGTATTGAGTTCATGAACATCGACTTCTTATCAGTGCATTTAACAGAAAAAATTGTCAAATTTCTTCCTCCAAACCACACGTTTTTACTAGAAGAGCTTTTACTAGAAGCCTTGTACTTCTAAGGTTTATTTTCTCAATATATAAAAAAGAAAAACACCCAAATGAATCCTGATCTTTAATAATTTTACTTGACGAGTTATCTTAAAGTAAACGACCTCTAGACTAGAATCAAACACTCTCAGAACTAGTAAATGGATAATAAATCTGAAAACAAGATGAATAACCTGATAAAAGTGTTAAAATCTTGGCCAGATCAGAGAAGTTCGCGGTGCGTGTCTCCCGTTTAAAGCCTTGTGCCTCTAAGCTCCATTGCCCCCGTTGCGTTTTGCCTCCGAGCAGGTGAGTGTGGCGAGAGGCCAGCTGGTGGCGCTGTTGATGGGCCTGAGCGGGCGGGACAGCTGCGCGCACCTGTCCCGGATCCTGACGGAGCTGCAGGTGGAGCTGGACGCCCTGGACGTGTCGGGGAACAGTGTGGTGAGGAACTACCGCAAGCAGGTGGTGGAGGAGATCAACGGACTGTTAAAGCAGCTGGACCTGGAGGAGGAGGGAGACGACACGCGCAGGTACGGCTGGGGTAGGAAGGAGGGGGCAGTGGGGCTGGGGTAGAAAGGAGGGGCAGTAGGGCTGGGGTAGAAAGGAGGGGGCAGTAGGGCTGGGGTGGAAAGGAGGGGGCAGTAGGGCTGGGGCAGAAAGGAGGAGCAGTAGGGCTGGGTCATAAAGGAGGGGCAGTAGGGCTGGGGTGGAAAGGAGGGGCAGTAAGGTTGGGGTAGAAAGGAGGGGCAGGTAAGGCTGGGGCATAAAGGAGGGGCAGTAAGGTTGGGGTATAAAGGAGGGCAGTGAGGCTGGAGCATAAAGGAGGGCAGTAAGGTTGGGGTATAAAGGAGGGGCAGTAGGGCTGGAGCATAACGGAGATGCAGTAGGGTTGGGGTATAACGGAGGGGCAGTGAGGCTGGAGCATAAAGGAGGGGCAGTAAGGTTGGGGGTATAAAGGAGGGGCAGTGAGGCTGGAGCATAAAGGAGGGGCAGTGAGGCTGGTGTGTAAGGAAGGGGCAGTTGGTCTGATGTGTAACGCAGGTTCAGTAGGGCTGGGGCATAAAGAGGAGCAGGTACAGCTGGGGTAGAAGGGGGCAAGTAGGGCAGTAGGGCTGGGGTGTAAAGGTAAGACAGTAGGGCTGAAGCGTAAAGGAGGGGCAGTAGAGTTGGGGTGTAAAGAAGGGGCAGTGAGGCTGGGGAAGAAAGGAGGGGCAGTAGGGTTGGGGTATAAAGGAGGAGCAGTAAGGCTGGGGTATAAAGGAGGTTCAGTAGGGCTGGGATATAAAGAAGGAGCAGTAGGGCTGGGGTGGAAAGGAGGGGCAGGTACGGCTGGGGTGGAAAGGAGGGGCAGTAAGGCTGGGGTATAAAGGAACGACAGTAGGGATGGGAGCATAAAGGAGGGGCAGTAAGGCCTGGGCAAAAATGAGGGGCAATAAGGCTGAGTATAAAGGAGCGACAGTAGGGCTGAGGTATAAGGGGGGGGGCAGTAAAGGGCTGGGGGTTTGAAGGAAGTCAGTGCTGGGGCAAAAATGAGGGGCAGTGAGGCTGGGGCATAAAGACGGAACATAAGGCTGAGGCATAAAAGGAGGGGCAGAATGACTGGGGCATAACAGAGGGGCAATAGAGCTGTAGAATGAAAGAGGAACAATAGGGCTGGGGCATAAAGGAAGGACCACAGGGCTGGAAATTATGGGGAAAAATCACCAATTTATTTTCTCAGTCTTTCAAAAACAGAAGTTATACGTTTCTCTTCATGAAGATAAACAATACAGACGTCTTATCGGTGCATTTAACACGAAAAAGAGTCAAATTTGTTCATCCAAAGTCCATGTTTTCACTGACAGAAGCTCGGCTGTCGACCTTTCCATTAAAAACACCCAAATGACTGAATCCTGGTCTTTATTAAACTCCATTAATTGTCCAGCCCTGTGAGACGGTTGGTGATTTACCGCAGGCGGCGGCACTGCGAGGTACGACGGCAAAGTTGAGCGGACGAAACTGTGTGTAGGTGCGTTATCGGGACTCATTTAGAACTGCGCAGGGACTCGAGTTGCTGCAAATAAATTGGGTGGGTGTCTTTAATAATGGCTGGAGAACAAAATATGCTTTGGTGCACTGAGCTCAAGTCTGTGTGCGATTGTGAGACGGCGCTTTGTTTCTGTAAAATGGATCGTAAACGTGCTCTCGCTCACCTTCAGATCCGATTTGGGACAGAAGGAAGTACATTTTATCCAAATTATTAACTATAGGAGTTCCCATTGGGCAGGATTAACTTTTAACAGGTAGAATTGTAAATATCTGTGTGATTTAACCTAGCATTAACATTTTTGCCTCTTAGCACCGTGATATTCTGCCTGTGCGATTTTGCGCTGATATCACAATATTACACCGAATTTCAATGAAAAAAATGGCGGGGAAATCAACAAAAAACATCTACTGCAAAGAAAAAAACAGCACGGTAAAGTTTATATCCAAATTTTATGAATGAAACCAATGTATTTATGTACTATAATGTCTCTAGCTTAATCTGGCATTAAAATTGGACACATTTTAATGATCACTGCGGACGAAAGCATCAGGAAATGTCATGTTGTCGTTTGAGGACATTGGGACTGTGTTATGTGCAGGGCTCTACGCTAACTTTTTTTTTCAGGAGCACATGTGCCCCTAAGTTAAAAATTTTAGGAGCACAGAAAAAAAATGGGGGCACAAGTAGTTTTTCATTTCAAACGATTATTACAGTGCAGAACTTGCACACACCAACTTATTTGAATTAATTTAATACAAAAAACAAAAGAATTATTATGACTGTACTTTTCCTGCATGATTGCAGTGTTTTTATAAATATATCTTCATTTTATCTGATTAATATTTAGACTTAAAATAAGCCAAACAAACTGTACTGCACTGAAACACTCTGTGGCCCTTTTTGGACCTTCACCCACAGTTTGAGAACCTCTTCTTTAAGAGAACTTCCACTGGCACTTTACACAAAACTGCTTCAAAGTGAAAAACATAGGTAAGATTTTTAAACCTGTATTTTCAAATTCCTAGATGAAGTTAGATTCTCTTACTGGTTTTACAGTGGTTTTTAGCCTCTGCACATTTACCAAACTAAACGCACATTGTGACAGAGTTATTTGGCATTTCCTTAGGCAAACTTCAGCCCACATATCACCTGCTCTGTGCTGTAGCTCTGCTCTGTGCTGTGGGTCTGCTCTGTGTGGACACTGACAGAAAATTAGTATTGGCGTATTTGACGTGAGGCGGAAGGATAGGTGGGATACCTGCCCTGTGACGCACGTTGGTACACAAGGGTGCGCGCTGTGGAGCCTGTGCTGACGGGCCGCACAGTGTCTGCGGGCTCCAGTGCACAGACCGCAGAGAGACGTCCCGCGTGGTCACGCACACGGTACAAGTTTATTGCAGCGGCCGTAATGAAATATGATCACACTCAGTATTCAGACCTTGAGTCCGTGATAAGACCGAGTCCAAATTCGCTCGAGACAAGACCAAGACAAAGCTCTCGCTTTAGCTGAGAAGGAAGTCCAGCGGCGTGGGAGTGTTTACTGAGTGGTGGGACAGGTGTGGGTACTACTGCGGGGCGCTCCTCGTTGAAGGGGGCGTGGGTGTGTTTTGAAGCGGAGTTTGTTCGTATGAGTGATATCAGCGCACACGCGGAGCTCGTACGCTGGGGTCAGCGCTCGCGCTGGGAAAGCGTGCGGCGCTTTAGGGGTGATCCAGGCTTGGGCACGATTCTGAAGTCCTAGTGTGAGTGCGCCCCTAATGTTTGATACATGTAGAACGTTTAACTTGTCACGTTACGTCTGTGCGCAGTTCTCCTTACTGTGGCTGCAGAAGCACTCGCACTGGTGCGACTGTTTTATTTTCCTCGTTCGCACGACGAAATATTTACTCGCAAATGCGAGTGAAATGGGCGCACTGTAGAGCCCTGGTTATGTTATTGATACTTGTTAATTTTTCGACGAGTTTGCTGTTGTAAATATCTGGAACGGTTCTGCTGCTGGAGAGGAAACTGCTGCCTCCATTTTGTACCTTGCACTTTTTGCACGTCCACTTTTTTGGGAACGGTCAAAAAGCAGAAAAAATGAAAACTGGACCACATTTTCACGCCTTCGTCTGCGTTTTTAACGCGCTCACGGTCGACCTGCGTCACATTTGGCAGGTTTCGAGCTTGAAATAAACCGCTGAATGCATTTTATCTGCACATTTTACTGTTTTTACATTTTTAAAACAATGGTGTCTGTTGAGCAAAAAATACTTCCTGTATAAAAACAGTTTAGTTATTATACTCAATAGGTCCTACTTATCCCAGATAGTAAGAAGAAATAAAAAATGCAGACCAGACAAAAGCTCAGGTCTCAGGAGGTTAAGTCAAACTTGTGTGATCTTTATCCAGACTCAGCCTCGTCTCTGTGTTTCAGGTATGATTTGGCTCAGAACGACTCCATCCGTGAGATCGAGGGCGTACGGGCCCACGTGTCCCAGCTGAGGGAGGCCGTCCTGCGGAGCTGCTTCATGGGAGACTTCAGCTTCAGACCCAAAGCCGAGCTCCAGAGCCTGGTGACGCGCCTGGACCAGGTGGACACGGCCAAAAACCCCTGTATCCGAGAGGCCCGGCGCAGAGCTGTGCTGGAGGTGCAGGCCGTCATCACCTTCCTGGACCTGAGGGAGGCGCTGGTGAGACGCGTACATGCGGTGACTAACGCTGGAGGCTTTCATTAGCTAATGTTATCGACCGCGCTGCAGAAGTGAGTCCAGAAAGTCGGTCGAGCTCCAGAGCCAGTCCCCACTGTTTTCTCCAGTAACTGCTGGCGTTATCCCTCAAAAAAACTGAAATTATGAAAAATCCAGAGGGTTTTCTGGTACCAAATCATCAAAAACATTTAGGCGAAGTCATTTACATGTGTTTAAAGTGTGAATCTTTTGGTGTTTTATTTTCGATAGCCTGTGAAAAGTGGTGTCTGAGGTAAAGTTTAACAAGCTCATGTCCACATATTATTGTTGAGATCATCACGTACATGACATCAATATCATGAGGGGGAAAATGGCTCTAGTGCTACAACCTGGCACAGTGCATCTCTGCTGTTTAGACTAATGTGCACTAATATACTGTGCACTGTTCCTGTCTCATAAATAAAATAAAGAGTTTACCATGAGGACTGGCTGCACCGTTCGGCTGAGTGTGATGCAATAGGTCACGTGACGTAGCTTGAGTTAGCCAAATATATCGACGTCGAGTAGTACAGTAAATAGTTTTTTTGTCAATGTGATATTTTCACACAAAAAAAATCATATTTGAGGATAAAACATAGCCACAGATTTGTCAACTCCAAAACAAAAGGAAGAAAGGAAAGTGATAGAAGGGACAACGGGGACAATATGCTTCTGTTGAATTCATTCCTTTTCAATTTTTATACACAAAGTCGCTGCTCAGTGTATATATATGTATATGTATATGTATGTGTATATATATATATATATATATGTATATATATATATGTATATGTATATGTATGTGTATATATGTATATGTATATGTATATGTTTTGAGCCCCAAAATATATGGTTCCTGCTTTCTTACTGAACAATAAGCCAATACTGTTTACTATATACTATAGTAAAGATGCCAACTCAGAACCCCAAACTGGTTTAGTCTTGGTTTTGCCCTGGTTAAATCCTGGTTTAGTCCTGCTTTAGTTCTGGTTTAGTCCTGTATTTTAGTTTAGCTCTGGTTCAGTCCTCGTTTAGCCCTGGTTTTTAGTCTTAGTTTAGTATGGGTCCAGTCCTGGTTCAGTCCTGATTTAGTTCTGGTTTAGTTCTGTCTTAGCCCTGGTTTTTAGTCTTGGTTTAGTCCTGGTTTAGTCGTGGTTTTGCCCTGGTCCAGTACTGGTTTAGACCTGGTTTTTAATGCTGGTTTAGCTTCGGTTTAGTTCTGGTTTAGGCCTGGTTCAGTCTTAGTTTAGCACTGGTTCAGTCCCGGGTCAGTCCTAGTTTAGTCCTGGCTTAGTCCTGGTTTTTAGTCTTAGTTTACCCCAGATTCAGTCCTGGTTTAAGCCCGGTTCAGTCCTGATTTAGTTCTGGTTTAGTTCTGTCTTAGCCCTTGTTTTTAGTCTTGATTAAGTCCTGGTATAGTCTTGGTTTTGCCCTGGTCCAGTACTGGTTTAGACCTGGTTTAGGCCTGGTTTAGACCTGGTTTTGAATAGTAGTTTTAGTGCTGGCTGTTTAGATAGTTCTGTGTATCGCACTAACCTGATTACAGTCCAGAAAATATGTTTATTTGGTCAAAGTAGAACTCCTTACAGTTCACATACTTTATATTCAGTCCAATGCTCATAAAACAAAACTAATCCAGCATATAGAACCAACTCTTCACTATTATAATTTATCACGTTTTCTAAAATAATCTTCGCTCTCCTTTCAGACTTTCCGGCAGCCGTGCCCGGCGGAGCACCCTGCGTACCGCGCCGTGTGGACCGTCCTGGGGAACCTGTCCGAGCTCCAGGCGCAGGTCCTGGGCTTCGACGGGAAACGGGCCGACAAGAGCTACCTGATGCTGGAGGAGCTTCTGACCAAACAGCTCCTGGCCCTCGACGCCGTGGATCCAGAGGGACACGAACCCACCAAAGTGTCCAGGAAGCAGGCCGTGAAGTTTGCCCAGAACATCCTGAGCTACCTGGACATGAAGACGGACGAGTGGGAGTACTGAGACTAATGCAAGTGTGCGCAGAGAAACGAGTCCAAGGATCACAGAAGGAAGGGGTATTCAATAAAGCAAGCTCCCAAAAAACACCTTTACAACATTTACCCAAGGACACAGCAAATCTGGAAATGGAAAGGGACGAGACAAATGCAGTGTGTTAGGAGATATTAACCCAAATAACAAATAAATCTGAGAAATTAGTCAATATCCAATTCTTTAAACTGTCTTACAATTCCCTGCATCCAAACCCTGGGGTAGACTAAAGGCCGCCGCACACTACAGGAGAATTTGCCCCATTTTGGCTGCGATTTCTTCTCCCCGAGATTCGATTTTGTCTCCCCGTGTGCGATTTTTGAAGCTGCTGCTCCTCGTGTGTGGAGTCAGTGTCAGATCAGAACCACCGAACATCAACAACGCGACGGAAACAGACGATAAAACAGAGCGTCAGGGGCAGAGGAGCGACGGACACAGAGACGCAACAAACAAACTCGGGATAGAGCGAAAATAAAGACTTTATGACTCACCTAGTGTAAAGTGGTAAATTTTAAGTGCAGCATCTCATCCACATTATCCGTAGAATTTGTCCTCCGCAAATAATGACCCCAGTGCACAAAACCGCACTGTGAATCCAGTTTGCGGTGTTCTTTAAAAGTAAAAAGACAGTGTTTCCTCACGTGTGTCTGTTTACACCCAGAACGTGAGGTGAAGCAGCAGATTAGTGATACTGACTCTACTTCCTGTGGACTTTATCGCCTCTTTTACGCTTTAAAAATCCTGTATCTGAAGTATTGCTCCACATTTCACAAATAATAATAACACAGTTTGGACTTGTGTCTAAACTAGAAGTGCAGAGTCTGATCTTTGAACACTTCAGAGTCTCAGAGCGAGTGGTTTTACTGTAGACAGGAAACAGCTGAGGCCATCGCAGCCTCACAGCTTTATATCCTGTGCTCCACACACAGATCCCGCTGCATCTGTGAGATCAGAGATTTTTAGTCTCATCAGTTTCTCCTCGTGTCTGTGGCGTTTGCTCTTTTTGTCGCACATTTAAAAATCGTTTAAGACCGAAAAATCCTGTAGTGTGTAGAGGCCTAAACAGATCATCTGCGGTTACAGCCCCACAAACCATCAACAATCACAATCAAAACAAGTAAGCAGTTTTCATAGCTGGACTGGACCACTAATCTTTGGTGTTTTTGTTTCTAAACCTCATATCTCTTACATTTTTAGGGAAATTCTTGGCCATGTGTCCAACTGGAATGCCCAATATTTATTTCAAAACTTTACAAATGTATTATTCCCCCACTGCTTTTTGCCTGATTGATGCAATTTTAAGGGAAATGTGCTGGAAATTTGGCACAGAAATGAGGCCACAGTGAAATAAAAACTGGGAAATTCTTGTTTTGAGAAGAAAAATCAAACCAGGAACCAAATTATTTAATCTCCTGCTTGAAAGATTTACACCCCGATTATTGAGCACAGCCTGGTGTTATATTATATTACGCTAGTTTTATGGAATACCCCTTGCGTCCGCTGTAAGTATTCGTCATGGCCAGTCCTGTTTTTCCTCACAGAAAAGACTGGATCTCGTTTCTCTGAGCACATTCTCGAACAAACACTGGTCATTCCACAGCCTGTAAATAGACTCCAGCTCCCAGAGTGCACTGCAGCAGCCCCGTTTCCTCATCGACTTTCGTTTGGGAGGATTTTGTCGCCCTCTACTGTCCGAGTGCCGTGTCTGTCTCCTCTGTGTCCGCTGCCAAAGCTGCACCACGCGCCTGTTTAAAACTCGTTCATAAAAAAAACTACGCCACAACTTTTCTCCCGTCATGGATCATTCCCGAATATTCCCGAACTGTTTATTTTGACCGGGTTACAGAGACAGACCGATGCTGCTAGACTTTGGTGAGAAATCATTGAAAATAGGACAGATTTTACAACAATATTACATTAAATTAAGGCTAGTTTTGAGTGATTCTAATGCACTAAAATTGATTTAAAAAGCAAAATGGGAGGCCAGCATATGGTACAATGCCCTTCACTAATACCGGATGTCTTGATTAAAGATTGAGAAGTAAAATTCGTCAGAAAACTTGCATCTTTTTGCTTGAATAAAAATCTATAAGAAATCACAGGATTACATTTCAGATTTCACTAAACTTGGGTCCGAAGAAGCAAGGAACATCCAACCTAAAGAGGATGATTCCAGAGGTTTAAATAAGCATGAATTAGATCCTAGATTAGTCCTAGTTTAGTCCTGGTTTAGTCCTGGTTTTGTCCTGGTCTAATTCAGGTTCAGTCCTGGTTTAGTCCTGGTTTAGTCCTGGTTTAGTCCTGGTTTTGTCCTGGTCTAATTCAGGTTTAGTCCTGGTTTAGTCCTGGTCTACTTCAGGTTTAGTCCTGGTTTAATCCTGGTTTAGTCCTGGTTTAGTCCATGATTAACTGCTGGGGAGCTGTATAGGTTAAATAAAATAAGCATTAGTGAAGGGCATTGTAACAAACTAATCTATTTCAATCTAATAAGGAAATCTATTCAAATTTCAATTACATTTTAGTCATTTTCAATTTTCAAAACCGGGAATCAGCTGAAAAGTCCCCCAGGCTGGAAAGTCCTCATGAATTATACCCTTTATGAAACTAAGTTAATCTATCTACATAAACATTTTTTTCATTATATATATTGTATTAGTTACACAGGCAGGATACATATAAACTAGTGCTGTCAAACGATTATTATTTTTTAAAATCAGATTAATCACACTTTGGAATTTTGATTATTCGCAGTTAATTATTCTTCAAAAAAAGACCAAAATATTTAGACAAAAATGCCATTTATTATCAAAAAATTATATTAGACATTTTTCTTATCGCTGGTAGTTTTGCAAATTTTTTAGTTTATCTAAAGTCACGTATGGACCTGATCACTGACCTAATAACCTGCGCCGCATTCAGGTCCATCCGCACTTTCCACAGACGAGCGTTCAGAATAAACCGTGTGATTAATCTGCGTTAAAAAAAACAAACATTTGTGCGATACTTTTTTTGTGATTAATCGCATTTGTTAACGCGTTCACAGCCCCAATAAAAACAAAACATGCAAAAATCATGTTCCCAAACACACAAATGCAGTAAATACAGTTACTTTTCAGGATTAGTTTACGAGTGAGGCACAAAAAAAACGGTAAAATGACCTAAACAAATGCCCGACATTTGGTCTGGCTGTGTCACATTTAATTTTATTTTGCTATAGAACGTGACGTGGCCGGGACTTTCGAGCCAGGGGGGACGCTCGAGCCGGTATTCCCAAAGCAGTTAATCCTAGGCCTACGTTATCTCGATAGTCGTACTTTTCTCTTTGATATCGTCCAAAATTCTTACTTTAAATCGCATGAATAATATTGGAACCAACACTTTGAAACCGATTTTATCATAGCGTGAATTTGGGACATGAAGAAAAGTCTGTATCTTTCTCTACGATCTCCGCGCGACACCAGCAACCGTTTGATAAAAGCGTTACTTTAAATCCTTAGCGTTTCTCTCGCCCTTAAAAAGGACAGTTCCCCACGTAAATCCTCCTCTTCCTCTTTTACGCCCGTCACTCGTGGGATGTGTCTGAAACGGAAATGGATTGGATCTTTTACGTTGAAAATAGCGGAAAATTTGGAGGAATCCTGCTGCTACTGCCATGATTTAAGTTTTTTATTTTGAAGCCCCCGAGAAAGAAGTGGACTGTACACATTACGGACACGGATGAAGATCACATTTAGACTTTATTTTTTTTGTTAGAAATATTTCCGCAAGGTTCTAATAAGGAGGTATTTGTGCCTTTATTTTTGTCATCTGCTTTCGATTGTCTAAGTAGTATTGTGAACAAGTGTGTGTGTGTGTGTGTGCAAAGTATCGATACAGGAAGCCATTTTGGACTGAAAAATGCGATTGGAACCAAAATTTGACTTAATTTAAAAATCCGAAACTGAAATTTAATTGTTTCGCGTCACGTTTTAACATTTAAAAAATCACAAAAATCACAATTTTTACAATAAAAACGATGAACTCTTGACATTTTTAAAGAGTAAATATGACAGCGCTGTAGTAAGATCTGGTCAAATCAGATATTCAACTTCTTGTCTCCACGGAGATTACGTCGCTATGCTGGGAATGTTCCACAATATGGCATTAAACATATGCTTTGATATAAATGTTAGTGAGTTGTTTTATGTTTTTAAAGCTCAAAAATACCTTGAAAAACGTGTATTCTTACTACAAGATCTCTCCACAGATGAGTTTAATGTCATACTGTGGAACTTTCGAGGCAAAGCAATGCCATCTCCGTGGAGACCAGAATCAGAAATGTTACGCAGTGCAACTTTAATCCTACTGAACACCGAAGGCATTATTGAAGTTGCATTATTTAACTTCTAAGGAGGGTCTGCAAAACGCTTTTCTGCCTGGAGAAGTGTTATTGCTTTGTCCAGAATGTTCCACAGTGCGGCATTAAACCTTTCTATCTCCATGGAGACCAAACCAGACCGAGTTACAGGTCAGATCTGTGGAGAGGCGACCCCGCTCACAGCCAGAATGTCTGTTTTTCGAGGTATTTTTGAGCTCTAAAACCACCTGTAACTGAATAAATGTAAAGTAGAGCTGTTTAATGTCACACTGTGGAACATTCCAGGCAGAGCAATGACGTATCCATGGAAACAAGCAGGCGACAGACCCCCCCCAACCAAAAATTTACATAGTGCAGCTTTAAGCAACTATCAGAACGCTCCTACAGTCTTGAAAATTCAATTAAAAATTCAACTTTTCAATAAATTCGGATTTTTTTTATTGAAAATGTCCCAGGCTGAAGATTTGACGATGCCGTTTGGTGAAATCGCATTTTTAAAGTCCATTCTTCTCCTGTCGATAACGATAAAAAACTAAACGTCTGTGTCTGTGCAGTTACGAAGCGCTACGACATTTACGCACATTTAGTTTGGAGTTTTTAACCTAAGTCTTTTATTGCACTAATTCTCAAAAATGACACGTTTTTGGAGTCAGTATTAAACACGCCGGTCAAGACGAACATTCGGACAATAACGTAAAACCTAAAAACTGGTGCGAAACGTATCACCGAAACCTCCCCAGCCCCAGACAGACGTTATACTTTTATTAACATTACATTTTTGAAACCGTGGTGTAATATATCGATTTTTAATTCTAGAAACTAAGTGCATTTCAGCTTCCGTTCATAAAAACAGCATGAAGGACGGATGAAGTCGGCGTTTGAGAGAATTTGGGTGAAATTCGAATGGAAATTTTGTCTCAATTTGCATATTTTGGTTTCACGTTTCAGCGGACGAATCTGATTAAGCAGAAATGGCAAACGAAACAAACAGAATTGGATAATTAAAGAGTGAAAATTAAACATGCAATAGTCATTTAGAATTGAAAGAACGCATCCTTTTGTTTAACTGTTATATTTAACTGCATCATAGACGTGGGAAATGTCACTGGACCTGATTTTTTACCGTCTTAAAACAGAAAAAATGATGCAAACTTGTGTAAATGAAAGGCCGACACTGATCCAGAAACATAAAGAGTCATTACGGAACATTTTCAGACAAATACACGTCACTCCGGGACATTTTCATGCACAAAAATAAAGACATTACGTAACATTTTCACTTATAAAGAGTCAGCACGGAATATTATATAGTCACAAATATAAAGGGCCGTTACAGGAGATTTTCACACAAATATAAAGAGTCGTTACGGAACATTTTCACACTCAGACCCACAAACGAGTAAAGTGTCTAATCTCATTCAATTAGAAACAATCCAAAAACGCGTTGGTTCATTTTAAACAGTTTGAAACAGATTTTCCAGAGAGCCAGTGCGAAGCTTTTGTCATCACAGCACACCTAATAACAACAACTAGCAAGCTAACATGCACTTCCTGATCCTCAGACATCAATTTAGTAAGATAACGGGTTTATTTTGCTGCAAAATCTACCAAATCTCCGGTCTTATTCTGCACAAAAGCTGCTAAGCCTCTAATTTAGATCTGTACAAACATGTTCTGAAAGGTCCCCGTGTGTCAGATGCCCTCCCAGTGTGTCAGATGCCCTCCCCGTGCGTCAGATGCCCTCCCTGTCCCTCCTGTAGTTTACGATCTGTACGAACATGATCTGAAATGCGATTCTTGCATTAGTTTCTCAGCTCAGATTTCAGTATTTTTGTCAATTTTCTGAACCAAATCTGAACTTTGAACAGAATCTTAATAGTGAAACATAAATCGCACAAATCTATCAAAATTCTGTACGAAAAAAATCGCAATTTTTCCCCCCAAATTGTTCAGCCCAAACAAAAAAATAGATGACAAAACTACAATTTCAGTATTTCCAGTGTTATCGTGTCGTTATCGTTGATCTACTCGTTGCAGGTTTGAATTACTGAACAAATTGTGTCACGTTTGTCAAAATTGGAAGCCAACCTAAACTCAAAACTAAAAAATTCCAGCGAAATTAGTGCGGAAGTAGTCGTGCGCGAGCCCCGTTTGAGAAACAGCTAAAATATGCAACTTGAGACGCCACAGAAACCTGCTTCTTATTGTAACGCGCGTTTGTACACAGAAAATATTTACGATTTTTGATCCTAGACTTTTGTAAGAAAACGGGAGCAGACCAGCAGTGTTCCAGACCCCTCGGTCCCTTTTTTAAAACCTCGAAAATCATCAAAAAATATTCACTTTTTTTGGGTTTTTTTCCCCTCACGTTTTTGTTCCTCCAGCTCCGTCTCTGAATGTAGTTTTGGAATGTTCCGTCACGTTTTTGCTTGCACCAAAGTTTAATTTTATTTATTTAAAAAGTAAAAGTTTGTTGTAAAAGATGGATTTAAGACTGAGATATTTGGGATTGTGTTTTTGGAGAATGCAAAATGTACAAAAGTTTAAAGTTTTTGGTATGTACGGAAGCTGAGGAGGGCCATACACTTTAGATTTGCTTAAAAGTGAATTGTGTGACTTTTTTTTTTGGAGTTTCCGTCAAAATTTGCTTTTTTTTTCTGTGGTGATGTTTATCGTCTGTTTGGAATGTTCCACAGTACGGCATTAAACCCCTCTATCTTCATGGAGACCAAACCGGACCAGGTTACAGGTCAGATCTGTGGAGAGGCGACGCCGCTCACAGTCAGAATACCTGTTTTTTTTAGGTATTTTTGAGCTATAAAACCACCTGTAATCGAATAAATGTAAAATAGAGCTGTTTAATGTCACACTGCGGAACATCCCAGGTATAGAGCAATGGCCTATCCATGGAAACAAACAGGTGACGGACCCCCAGAACCAAAAAGTTACACAGTACAGCTTTTAATAACAAAACACTACTTAAAATCTAACTGTGAAATGAGTTTTTGCAGTAATATCTGTGCATAAAAGAACAATACTGGAAATGAGCAAAGAATCACATTTTATTTGCAATATTTTGTAGATTTATTTTGAAATTTGTACATTTAAATGACACTAATGGATTTTTTTTTTTTTAAATGTCGGTGGTGTGGTCAGTATGAGGTGGGGTTTGCATGTTCTGCCTGCGTCTGGTGTCCGGCCTGAGCCACTAAAAGAAGAGTCAGACCTGTATTATAAGCTCTGAGTTTGAAGTTAATGTTATTTTTTGCCATTTCTGTCTTTGATTTGCACAGTTTATGGTGCTCTGTGTGGGACTGTCCACCACCTGCTTGTGTCCGTGGAGAATATTCACCTATAATTTACCTATATTACACTCATTTTTACTGCTAGAAAGATACAGTAGCTTGTTAAAACGTTAAATCTTACTGTGAGCAGGCTTGCCCCTACACAGATCTGACCTGTAACCTGGTCTTGCATTGACATAATTAAGTTTAAAGCCGCACTACGGAGCATGCTAGTCAAAGTAATAACATTAAGGGGCAGATATTACAAGTCTGTGTTTGTTTCGGCTTCTTTTCCATTCACACACTGCAGTTTCTTTCTGATCTGGCCAAGATTTTAGAACTTATATCAGGTTATTCGTCTTGTTTTCAGATTTATTATGGACTTATTATTCTCGAACGGCTTAATTCTAGAGGTTGTTTATTTTAAGAGAACTTGTCAAATAAAATAAGATAATTTCACTATTTTTAGGTCATTTTCTGATAGATTTAAGCGTTTGTGTTTATTTCATATTCGTAAATGAGTGAAACAAATGAAAAATTAATTGAAAATGATCCATAATCTCCATGGAGACGAGCAGGTGTTGGCCCAGAAAAGTTCCACATTGCACCTTTTAGAAACGGTATTGAACGGCGATAGGCGTCGGTCCCCCTCAGCTCCTGTTTTAACGTTTGCGCTGCTGTATTTCATGAAACTGAAGGAAACGAATGAACGAAATGTGTTTTTCCAGCTGTAAATTTTCAATTTTGCACTTTTTTTTTTTTAGTTTAAAGGTGCATTACGTAACTTTTCGGGTCAGCGGTCCGTCATTTCGTTTCACTGCGCCGCTTCGAACGTCCCACGGTGTGACGTTAAATAGACGCCGGTCGCGTTTATTCAGTTACATTTGGTTTTATGGCTCAAAAATACCTAGAAAAACAGGCGTTCTGACTGCGAGCGGCGTCGCCTCTCCGCAGATCTGACCCGTAACTTGGCCTGGTTTGTTTTCCTGATGATAGAAAGGTTTAAACATTCCAGACAAAGCAATAACATCTACTTGGAGAAAAGCATTCGACGGACTTTCCCCCAGAAACGTTGCACGATGCACCTGTTTAAGTTCGGTTTGTTTCGCTTCTCTGCCGCCGACAGAAACCCCGGACATGTCGCTATAGTTTCTCCTCCACCGGTGTCTTCTCCTCTTCTCTTCTCTCATCTTCATCCGCCTTTCAAGTGGGAGTAGTCGGAGATTTTCGGACGGTGTTTTTGGCTTTTTCGTGTCACGGTTTCAGATCGTTGCCTGTACAGAAGCACAGTGAAGTGACGTGTCGTGTGAATGAAACAAACCCGGACGAATAAAAACTCTTTCAGCAAAAAAAAAAAACACAAAAACAAACGTGTGGATTCTGTTGTTTTAAATTTGCAAATTATTACAGTATATGTGACGTGTTGGTGATGCTGTGATTTCAGATGGTTTATAACGCTGCGTTTTTGAAAGAAATCTCTGAACTTCTGATGCACAAAATGTTGAACCTTCTCGTTACTCGTTTGGGTTTAGCGCCACAAACTTGTCACGAAAAGTTCTCTCAAGCCGACAACACTCACGTCTTTGGGGGTTGAGTAACAATGGCGCCACTTTCTGAAGCTGCGGTGAACTCGTAATTTCACTTTTGTTTATTCATTCTGACGGAGAAGACGCCGAACTTTGTGTCAGTTTGTGTTTCGTTCATCTGTGGATAAGCCCCGGGATTACAGAGATACGAACCATGAACCAGGTGAGCAAATCTGCATCTGACCCGTCTCCAGCTCAGTTTAAACTATAGCGACTCTACACCGACTAATTTAAGATTTACCTGGTTTAATCCAGGACCAGAGACGGACAGCGCTCAGTTACATTGACTTAAAAATCCTATATTACGCAAAACTGACCCTTGTGAGCTTTAAGTCCTGTTATAACGTTGTTATCGCCTCAAAAACAGACCTGGACTTGTGTTTTGTTTCATTCACATGTTTGAGTAAATCTTTATCATCAGTCTGTCCACATCTCCAAAGCTCAAAATGCTCTGCTCCACCTTGTGATGTCATGAAGCTGTAGGTTTCAGCTCTTTTTTTTTTAGTAGAGAATGATCTAAATCAGGACTCTCCATCCCGTAACTCAGGAGCTACCAGCAGCTTTCCACACAAGAAGAAGAAGAAGAAGAAGGAAGAAGGAAGAAGAAGGAAGAAGGAGGAAGAAGAAGAAGAAGAAGAAGAAGGTTTTAAGATAAGAAAAGAAGAAGAAGTGCAGAATTACTTAAAATTAGACAAACTATATAATGATACGGATTATAAAATGATATATACATTTCATTTATCAGTGTGACCGTTTTCTGTACACGTCTTATCTGTTGTCGTTCTGTGTCATACAACAAACAAACTAAATACGATTTAAAACTGGGACCCGAATCCCGAAATAAACCTACAAACATCTGACTGTGCCCCATCCAAGGCCACGCTGGGGAAAAAAACTATATCTGTAATACGTTTTTTGAGTAGATTCAAGTTGACAAGTAAAATGATCTGCCAATGGAATAAGTGTTTTTCTTAATTCATGCAACATTTGATTTTGTCTCTTATTTTAAGTGCAAAAAGTTGTTTTTCTTATTTTGTAGCCAGACGTATTTTCATAGTTTCAGCAGAAAAAGTCTTGTTCAACTGGCAGATTATTTGACTTGTCAAGTGAAATTTATTCAAATCACGGTAAAACTTTCTTAATTCAAGTCATCTTAACGTGACTAGATTTTGTTTTTTGACATTCATGGTTCTTACGTTTACTACATTTCCTGTGAACGCTAAAATGAGGAGCACTTTAGCATTTTTATTATGTAAAAGTAGCTCACCAGGGGGAAAAGGTTGAAAGCCCCTGATCTAAATGATTCTAGTGAAGGCGTATGGAGTTTAAAAACACAGTGGAGCACTTCCTGTTTTACCACATGACATCACAAGGTGGAACGGAGGGAAAAGCTCAGCCTAAATCTGCAGGTTTGTGTGTTAAACACGTGTGAATTAAACAAAACACAACTCCAGGTCTGTTTGTGATGAGGAAACATTATAATATAGTTCAGAAAAAAGCACAATCTGGATCCTTTAAGGAACTTTTAAAAGAATTTGTAGCTTTCTAGCCACGTACTTTTACTCCTTGAATAATATTTTGATTGAAGTAACGTCTGAAGTTCTCTTCTTACTTGACTTAAAGTCGTAGTTCCTCCTCTTCCCACTGTGAGCAAGTCTAAAGTGACAAAAACTTTACGTGACAATATGAAATGATCTGAACATTTGTGTTTCTCATTTTTGTGTCTGTGCTTTAAAAACACCAGATTTTGTGGATTATTTCATGTTTTTTCCGCCAAATTAGGTCCTGATAGTCACTTTTTAACTGTTAGTTGACTTACTTGACGAGTACTTTACCCAAATATTTTTCAGTTGAGATCACTACTTCTACTTGAATAATATTGTTTTGAAAAGGGTGACCAGATTTACAGAATAAAAAACTGGGACATCCTTGTTTTGAAGTGGTTGCTAATAATGAAATTGTGAAACGAGTGCGTAATTATTAAGGGAAACTGTTCTGCACTCGGCCCGTTCATGACTAATGATCATTAGATAATAAGGATCATTTTAAGCAGCTTTTCTGTATTTTACCTAAACAAATTGTAACAGTTCACCTGTACTTCACGAAATGAAAAACTACAACGCAAATTAAGGACGCGGGAGCAACACCAGCAGGAGTGAATGAACCACAAACAAATCCTGCAACAAGTGCGCAACAGGTGCAGGTTTTACTCACGACTCCCGCGCTCAGAGTTCACTTCAGTTTGTGCGGGTTGGATGAAGCTCCGCAGCTCCCGCAGAGTTCGGAATCCAAATGGTGCCGTCAAAACGCTATAATCCCAAATGAATATGATCCACATCGACTCCACGCACACGCAGCACTGGCACGGCTCCAGAAAACGGCGTGTGACGTCACCCTACATGCGCGCGCCCGCGCGCGAGCGCCTCTCCAAATAAATACCCCGTGCCCCTGGAGAGGGGCAACCCATAGTTCATCGAAACAGCATTTATAAATGACATTTATTTTAAAAGGACCTAATATACAACAACAGCAAAGAAGTAATTCTGCTGCTGATGGGAACAAAAACTGAGGACCTCGGTGGTGTTTACAAAATGACAATGTGCGCGTCTTTTTGCTGTTGGCAGGGATCAGACTGCTCAAAAACAGGGACACTTGCACCGCAAAAAAAAACACTTAAACTGATCAGAAAATGACTTAAAAGTAGTGAAATGATCTTGCTGCATGGACAGATCATTTTCCTTTGACAAGTTCTCTTAAAATAAACGAGCTCTAGACTAGAATGAAACCGTCTCAGAACTAGTAAGTAAATAATAAATCTGAAAACAATATGAATAACCTGATGTAAGTGTTGAAATCTTGGCCAGATCAGAGAAATTAGCAGCGTGTGACATTTAAAAACGTCTAAAACTGGGACAAATCAGTGGTTTTGGGTAAATCTGCTGGGACAGGGGACACGGGGCTCAAACTGGGACTGTTCCGGGTAAACAGGGACTGGTCATGTTAGTTTTGTGTACAATTTTAGCTCCTCTACTCACCTCTGGTCCTGACCCACGTCAGTCCTCCAGACACGTCAGTCCTTGTTTAGTCCTTGGTCTCGCCCTGTTGTTCCTCCCGCGTCCGGCAGATGGCGCCACAGTCCGGCCTCGCACCTCCGTCTCTCACATCTCTTCGGTCCGGAGGTGTTTCTGTGCAGACTCCCGTTACGTAACCGCGAAGTAACACGCGCGTGAATCACCCCGATCCTCCAATCACATTCCTCCAATCAGCGCGAGCCGGAATCAGCCAATCGCAGAGCAGAGTTCACGGGGCATCAGCTGGAGGAGAGGGGCTGGAGGAGGGCATCACGGGGCTTCAGGAACACTCCAGGCCCGGGTTAGACCTGGGTTAGTCCTGGTTTAGTCCTGGTTAGGGCTGAATGATACCTGGGTTAGTCCTGGTTTAGTCCTGGTTAGGTCTGACTTAGTCCTGGTTTAGTCCTGGTTAGGTCTAAGTACCTGACTTAGTCCTGGTTTAGTCCTGGTTAGGTCTGAATAATACTTGAGTTAGTCCCGATTTAGTCCATGTTTAGGTCTAAATAATACTGAGTTAGTCCTGGTTAGGTCTAAGTACCTGACTTAGTCCTGGTTTAGGCCTGGTTAGGTCTAAGTACCTGGTTTAGTCCTGGTTTAGTCCTGTCTAGGTCTGAATAATACTGGGTTAGTCCTGGTTTAGTCCTGGTTAGGTCTAAATACCTGAGTTAGTCCTGGTTTAGTCTATGTTTAGTTCTTTTTTTAGTCTTGGTTTAGTCCTGGTTTAGACCTGGTTTAGACCTGGTTTAGTCCTGGTTTAGTCCTGGTTTAGTCTTGGTTTAGCCTTGGTTTAGACCTGGTTTAGTCCTGGTTTAGACCTAGTTTAGACCTTGTTCTGTTTTGTGTTGACTTGATTCTAGTTTTGACCTGGTTTAGACCTGGTTTAGACCTGGTTTACACTTTGCTTAGTCCTGGTTTAGACCTGGTTTAGTCCTGGTTTAGACCTGGTTTAGTCCTGGTTTAGACCTGGTTTACACTTTGCTTAGTCCTGGTTTAGACCTGGTTTAGTCCTGGTTTAGACCTGGTTTAGACCTGGTTTAGACCTGGTTTACACTTTGCTTAGTCCTGGTTTAGACCTGGTTTAGTCCTGGTTGAACCATTTTTTCTTGTGTTCCTTTTAGGTAATCAGGATATACAGAATTACTTCATTATTTGGACCAGTGAGGAACATTTAGAGTTTCATCATCAAAACAAAAACAATTATTCTAAAATGTAAAGACCATAACACCATTTTGAACCCTGTGACTCCCCGTTCCTTCCCTGTGGGACGCTGGAGTCTCCAGTGAAGTCCACGGCTTCACCCGGAGGAGGATTGAAGAGCTCAGGACGGAGCCGGAGCTGAGCCGGAGCTGAGCCTCATCTCCTCATTGTCCCAGGATCAAAGCGTAATTATAGGAAACACTCCAGACCCACTCCTGCAGAACGGCCTCTTCAGCCTCAAATATAATATGGGGAAACAGCTCCACCAGCTCTCAACACATGACTGTAAACACACTCTCTCTCCCCTCCTTCAGTTCAATTCAATGGTTTAGTGTTAATTTCCCTACACTGCAAAAAAGGCCTATCAAAAAATAAGAAACAAATACCAATTTTGAGGTAAAAAATGACATATTTTAAGTGAAATTTTCTGCCAGTGCAGTAAGAAATTTTCACTTACCAAGTTTTCTTAAAACAAGACGAAATACAAATCTTGTTCTAAGCAGAAAACACGAGTTTCAAGTGTTTATGGTAAGATTTTTCACCTTATTGGTTTGAGAAGGAAGTTAAAGAGGCTTAACCTGGACTGAGTTAATATAAAAAGTGCTTAGAATAAGTTGTAATATTTAGATAAAATAAATCAGGAGGGAATATCTTGAAACAAGTTTAAAAAAAAATCATTTTATTAAGTAAAAAAATCTTAAAATTGATCTTTTAAGATGAATCTGCTTAATTCAAGTCAGTTTAACTATGCTAGAAAATCCTTTTTTGTAGTGTATGAATATATGAAAAATTTTAATTCACTCTCAATCTTCTCCATAAATAAAAATTAAATAAATTCATAAATAAAAATAATAACAAATAATAAAATAAAATAAAATAAAATAAAATTAAATTAAATTAAATTAAATTAAATTAAATTAAATTAAATTAAATTAAATTAAATTAAATTAAATTAAATTAAATTAAATTAAATTAAATTAAATTAAATGGTGCTGTTCCTGATTTTTTTTTTACTGTCATTAAAAAAAAAGAAAAACAGGTCCAAAGTTATTCCTCACTTATGCATTCAGAGTGTCCTCATTATTCACTACGATGAGTCTATAAGAGCTTTTCACAACTTTCAGAGACCAGAGCTTTGTCATGCTAACAGTGCACTTCCTGATTTCCAGAGAGCGAAACGTTTTATAATCAGATGCGAACAGTCCACGTCTGACTTATTTTGATCGTTTTCATTGAGCCCGTGGAGAGAAATTTGAGAGTGGAGCAACTTTTCTCTCTTCTTCCTCTTTCTTTTTCCTCCTTCTTTTTCTTTCTCTTTTCTCTCTCTCCTCTTCCTTCTCTCTCACTTTTTCTCCTCACCCCTTTTGTCTCTTTCTCCTCTCATTTTTTCCTCACTCGTTTTGTATCTCTCTCTTAACTCATTTTGTCTCTCTCTCTCCTTTTACTCTTTCTCCTCCCTCCTTTTGTCTCTCTCTCCTCTTTCTTTATCCCTCTCCTCTGTCTCCCCCCTCTCTCTCTCTCGCTCTCTCTCCTCTCTGTCTATTCCCTCTTTTTGTCTCTCTCTCCCTCTCATCTTTCTCTCTCTTTCTGCCAACCCTCTCTATCTCCTCCCTCTTTTCATCTCTTTCTCCTCTCTTTTCCCCTCACTACTCACTACTTTCTCTGTCTCTCACCTCTCTCTCTCCTCTCACTCTTTCTTTGTCCCTCTCCTCTGCCTCAGTATTCCTCTCTGTCTCTCTTCCTCCCTCTCATCTTTCTCTCTCTTTCTGATCTACTCCTTTTTGTCTTTCTCTCTCTCTCTCAGTATCCACTCTGTCTATTCCCTCTTTTTGTTTCTCTCCCCCTCTGTCTCATTTCCTCTCTCTCATCTTTCTCTCTCTTTCTGCAACCCCTCTCTGTCCCTTTCTATCTCCTCCTTCTTTTATCTCTCTCCTCTATCTCTCTCTGCCCCCTTTCTTCTCCACCTCCCTCTCATCTTTCTCTCTTTCTGCCATCCCCCTCACCCCTCTCTCTCTCATTTTGTTTCTCTCTCTCCTCTCTCTTCCTCTCCCTATCCTTTCTCTCTCTCTCTCTCCTTTGTGACCCTTTCTTCTCCACCCCACTCTCTCTCTCTTTCACTATTCCCTCTCAGTCTATTCCCTCTTTTTGTCTCGCTCCCTCTCTCTCATCTCTCTCTCTCTTTCCTCCCACTATTTCTATTCACTTTTGTCTCTCTCTACTCTCTCCTCTTTCTTTGTACCTCTCCTCTATCTCCCCCCTCACTATTCCTCTGTCTCTCTCCCTCCCTCTCATCTTTCTCTCTCTTTCTGACCCCCACCACCACCACACCTCTCCTCTTTCTCTCCATCTCTATTTACTCCCCCTTTTTGTCTCTCTCTCTCCTCTATCTCTCTCTGCCCCCTTTCTTCTCCATCCCCCTCTCATCTTTCTCTCTTTCTGCCATCCCCCTCACCCCTCTCTCTCTCTTTTTGTTTCTCTCTCTCCTCTCACTATCCACTTCTCCACCCCCTCTTTCTCTCTTTCACTATTCCCTCTCAGTCTATTCCCTCTTTTTGTCTCTTTTTCTGCCTCCCCCTCTTTTCTCTCTCTCTCTCTCTCTCTCCTCTCTGCCCTCTTTCTCCTCCGCCCCCTCTCATCCCTCTTTCTCTCTCTCTCATCCCTCTTTCTCCTCCGCCCCCCTCTCCATCCCTCTTTCTCTCTCTCTCTCCTCTCTGCCCTCTTTCTCCTCCATCCCCCTCTCATCCCTCTTTCTCTCTCTCTCTCTCTCTCCATCCCTTTCTCCTCCGCCCCCCTCTCCATCCCTCTTTCTCTCTCTCTCTCCTCTCCATCCCTCTTTCTCCTCCGCCCCCCTCTCATCCCTCTTTCTCTCTCCTCTCTGCCCTCTTTCTCCTCCACTCCCCTCTCCATCCCTCTTTCTTTCTCTCTCTCTCTCTCTCTCCATCCCTCTTTCTCCTCTGCCCCCCTCTCCATCCCTCTTTCTCTCTCTCTCTCTCTCCTCTCTGGCCTCTTTCTCCTCCGCCCCCCTCTCCATCCCTCTTTCTCTCTCTCTCTCCTCTCTGCCCTCTTTCTCCTCCATCCCCCTCTCCATCCCTCTTTCTCTCTCTCTCTCTCCTCTCTGCCCTCTTTCTCCTCCATCCCCCTCTCCATCCCTCTTTCTCTCTCTCTCTCCTCTCTGCCCTCTTTCTCCTCCAACCCCCACTCCATCCCTCTCTCTCTCTCTCTCTCTCTCTCTCTCTCTCTCTCTCTCTCTCTCTCTCGCCGCTCTTGCCTCTTTCTCCTCCACTCCCCTCTCCATCCCTCTTTCTCTCTCTCTCTCTCTCCTCTCTGGCCTCTTTGTCCTCCGCCCCCCTCTCCATCCCTCTTTCTCTCTCTCTCTCTCCTCTCTGCCCTCTTTCTCCTCCACCCCCCTCTCCATCCCTCTTTCTCTCTCTCTCTCCTCTCTGCCCTCTTTCTCCTCCGCCCCCCTCTCCATCCCTCTTTCTCTCTCTCCGTTTCTGCAGTGGGGGTCGTTTCAAAGACACGCTGCACGTTTCTGCTGATTCACCCGGAGCTGCAGACTCATGACGGGACTGCAGTGATCGGCCTGTGAGCCGCGTGTGTCAGATGCCCTCCCACCCCCTGCATCCCTGTCGTCTTCATGGCGACGCTGCACTTTTTTTTTTATTTCTCCAGCAAACTCCACAGCGAAATACCTTCCTCCCGTTATTCTTATCTTGAGATTTAAAGCCAGATGCCCTGATTTACCAACACGAAGCTGAAGGTTTTCCCCGTCAGCATGAATCAGATACAGATTTTCAGTATTTCAGCAAAACCTGGTGGAATCGTCCAAACAAAAAAGCTGAATAGAGTTTAAAGGTCCAATTTGACACTAAACGGACTCTTGTGAGCTTTAACAAACCTTACAGTTTTCTTAGCTCATCAAAAACAGAAAAGGGGGGTTCAATTTGTCGACTGGACAAGAGTTTATTTGATACACTGAAAAAAGCCTCATCAAAAAATAAGAAAAAATACAAATTTTGAGGTAAAAATGCCATATTTTAAGTGAAATTGTCTGTCAGTGCAGTGAGAAATTTTCACTTGCCGAGTTTCCTTAAAACAAGACAAAATACAAATCTTGTTCTAAGCAGAAAACACGAGTTTCAAGTGTTTATGGCCAGATTTTTCACCTTATTTTGAGTATATTTAGATCATTATTGCTTATTACTGCTTATTTCTAGTATATAACATGTCATATAGGCTAATATTTCTTTTAAAAACACCTAGTTTTAAGAACACCTTTCGAGCGTTCACAAATATCTGTACATTTGATCAAATACAACATGAAATCAATTACATTTGAATTACAATTACATTTGAAACTGCATCATGTCAACACTCAGGCCTCACAGCAAGAAGGTTGCGGGTTCGATCCCCCGGGTCGCCCGGGCCTTTCTGTGTGGAGTTTGCATGTTCCTCCCCGTGTCTGGATGGGTTTCCTCCGGGTGCTCCGGTTTCCCCCATCAACCCAAAACATGCAGCACCCCTATGAACTAACATCAAGGACCATGATGTCCACCCTCCTGTGGGCTCACCACCTGCAGAGGGGTTCATAGGGGGGGTCAGGTGCTATGAGTATTGGGCAGCAAACTGCCCCCGCGACCCAGCCAGATTAAGCGGGAGAAGATGGATGGATGGATGGATGGATTTTGAAACTGCATTTACTGAAATGTCACATTTTCCACTTTCCCACCAGATAAATGTCGTACATCTGCACCTAAAGCCCCGGGACACGACTCTGAGGACAGTGAGGTTCAGATCTGAGCCTGAGATAAAAACTGGTTTGAGGAGGAAGTTAAAGAGGCTTAAACTGGCTTTATTTAATATAAAAAGTGCTCAGAATAAGTTGTCATCTCTATAGACAAAGACATATCATATATATTTATCTTTTAAGATGAATCTTCAAGTTTAACTATGCTAGAAGATCCTTTTTTGCTGTGCAGATGTTTTGCCGCTCGTCTCTGCTGCTTCTTCAGCTCTGGACAGAGTTCTGGAGGTCCCCACTTTACACCTGCCAAGGGGAGGAGTTAGATGCCAAGAAATTACTCTGAAACTAATAATGTTTATAGTTTCTATTGTGAGCTCGGCCTGTTGAAAATGACTTGTGGGGGTCAAATTAGCATCACCATAAAGGGCCATAATGCAGTTTTCACACCTCTGGGCCTGTGGACCTATGGTTTTCTAACCCAGATTATAGATAAATGTGTGTAATATGGACCATTTAAACTGTAAGATTAATTTGTTTGCGCATCACAGATTTGTAGATTTCTTCAAAAGCCGTGAACCTGCCGTATAGATTTACAGCGCACAGACTCCGCCCTCCATCCGAGAGCCTCACTTCACGTTCTGAGCGTCACGGACCGTAAAATATTCATCCCCACAAAAAAAACCTTAAGACCAAAGCTGCAGCAGAACACCGAGTCCTCTCTGTGCGTCTTTTGATTTATTTAAACGGCTCAGACTCCTCCTCACCCCTCTCTTCTCTCACCCTCTGCCTCGTCCTCTCTTCTTTTTCCTCCTCCTTTCCTCATCCCCTCCCTCTCTCCTCCTCGTGGTCCCAGAGTAAATGAGGTTTTGTGTCTAAAATGGCCCAAAGGAAAACTCTATATTTAAACACGTGAGCAGCGGCCGAAGAAACAGGAACATGAAAGAACTGAACAAATGAGCGGCTTATTTTGTTTGGTTTAAGAACGAGAAAAAATGAGATAATGTTCCCAAAGTCAATTAAAATAAAAACAGCTGAAGGTCCTGCGTTACCCAGAACGGACTCTTGTGAGCTCAAAAACACATATTAAGTGATTTCGATTCTTTTATCTCGTCATTTAGGTTGTTCCATAAGTTTACACCTTTTAGAAGTAGCAGAAGTCGAGAAAGTTCAACAGAGATCGGCAGAATTCCGGCGCTGAAATGATCCAAATGACTCCAATGAAGGTGCGCGGAGTTTAAAAACGCAGCGGAGCACTTCCTGTATCACCACGTGACATCACGAGGTGGAACAAAAGTGTTTTCTGTTTGAGAGAAGAGCCTAAATGTGCAGGATTTGTGCGTCAAACATGTGGGAATGAAAAAAAAACAAACAAAAAAAAACACGACTCCAGCGGGGAGGAGAAAACGTCTGTTGCTTTCTTGTCTCCGTGGAGATTCTATTGCTTTCCCTGGAATGTTCCGCAGTGTAGCGTTAAAATGATTTGATTCATTCATTGCTTTGGTGTTCATGAAAACGATGGACTCATTGATTGACTGAAAAGGGGGAAAAACATGTAATGCAAGACTGACCTGTAACTTAGTCTGTCTCCATGGAGATATATGAGTTTAATGCCACACTGTGAAGCATTCCAGGCACTGGCTGATGGTGGAAAATATGAATAATCCAGTTTAATGGGAGAAGTAATGACTGAATATTTTCAAATGCAGTTTTAAATTACAGACTTTTGTATCTGCGTCAGTGACAGAAATTAGTTTCAGTATTAGGATTTATTTCAGTAAATCGAACTCCACCTGCGACTGGGTGGAGTTTGCATGTTCTGCCTGTGTCTGTATATAGTTTGTATGTTTTCCTTGTGTCTGTGTGGAGTTTGCCTGTTCTCTCTGTGTCTGTGTGGAGTTTGCCTGTTCTCTCTGTGTCTGTGTGGAGTTTGCCTGTTCTCTCTGTGTCTGTGTGGAGTTTGCCTGTTCTCTCTGTGTCTGTGTGGAGTTTGCCTGTTCTCTCTGTGTCTGTGTGGAGTTTGCCTGTTCTCCCTGTGTCTGTGTGGAGTTTGCCTGTTCTCCCTGTGTCTGTGTGGACTTTGCATGTTCTCTTTGTGTCTCTGTGACGGAGTTTGCATGTTCTTTCTGTGCTTCTGTGACAGAGTTTGCATGTTCTCCCTGTGCCTGTGTGGTGGAGTTTGCATATTCCCTCTGTATCTGTATTATGGAGTTTGAATGTTCTCACTGTGTCTGTTTGTAGTTTGCATGTTCTCCCTATGTCTGTGTGATGGAGTTTGCATGTTCTCCCTGTGTCTGTGTGATGGAGTTTGCATGTTCTCCCTGTGTCTGTGTGATGGAGTTTGCATGTTCTCCCTGTATCTGTGTGATGGAGTTTGCATGTTCTCCCTGTGCCCATGTGACGGGGTTTATTCCTGCAGCCTCTTTCCCAGCGGCCTTGACTTTAAACGAGGGGCTTAAGTCGCTCATTTGGAGGAGAATCACGTTTACCTCCAGACAGAAGAAAGGAGGGATGACAGGGGGAAAGGAAGACGGGAAGGTAAGGAGGGAGAGAGGGATGAGAAGAGGGCGAGTGTGAGAGAAAGAGAGTGAAAACCAAAGACAAATGGAGAGGAAGAGAGTGAATAGAGGAGAGAGAGCAGAAGGGGAGGCGACAGAGGGATTAAAGAAGGGAGAAAAAGATGAGATATGAGAGGCACTGAGAGAGAGAAAGAGAGGGGGAAATTAAAGCTATAGTGAGAGCGGGAGCCGAAAGTGAGATGGAGAGAGGAAGGACAAATAAGGAGAGAGTGAGAGAAAGAGAGGGATGGGGGGGATAGAACAGAGGGATAGAGGAGGAGAAGACGGGAGGCTGAGCTGGTTACATAAGCACGCGGCTCCCTCCACAGCTGAGAGCAGTGACGCAACCGAAACGCCGGACGCACCGTGAACGCAGCGCTCGCACAAACACAAACACACAAACACAAACACAAACACAAACATAAACACACATCAACGCACACGTCACGGGTTTGGGAGCAGAGCGAAGGGCCCGAGGGCGCAGGGTGTGGCGGCTGTGAACAAGAGGAGCCGTTCATTCCCCCGACTCTGATGGACAATACGGCCTCAAGCTAAACAGGGGGGAAAACGACCTCTGAGCGCTGTGCAGGCTGGGATATAAAGAGAAAGTGACCGGTGCGGGGTGAAAACATGGTCCACGGAGCAAAAAAGACTGAAAAAATACTACATGAAGATACTGCTAATGGAATTACGTAGCGAGACAAAAACATCTCAACGCAGTATTTTTTTGATGTTACATTGAAATTCTCAAAGATTTTACCCTTTGCTTTGTCCACAGGGTCAAGAAATTCCAAGAGTGCAAACCAGGGTATGAATCAAAGAGTAAAGGATATTTTAATCCTTTTTTTAAATCTAAAACAAGTTATTTTTTTTAGTTTATTTTGTGTTTATTACATTTCAGGTGTCGTTCATAGTTTTGATGCCTTCACCAAGAATCTACAGTGTAAGTAAATAAATCAATAATTAAATAAATAAATAAATATTAAAATCAAGAAAAGTGAATGAAGAAAAATAAATAATACATAAATACATAAATAATACTAACAAATTATTAAATACATATATAAATAATAAAAAAAGAAAGAAAGAAATGAAAGAGGCGGTGGGTGGGGGGGCGGGGTCTGTGGGTATAAGGAACTGTGTGATTGGTCTAATAAAATAAAGTAAAATGTTTGTATATATGTTATAAACATATGGCTGTGATCAGAGTGTGTGTGATGTCATGTAGTACTTGAAATTCCAGAGCCCACGGAAGGTTACACAAGCTTAGATTTAGACATTTTTGACCAGAAAGCTACAAATGTACCTAGTTTGCATTAAATTTGCCAAAGAAAATGACGAGGAACAGTAGATAATCCTTTAAAACACCATATACTGGAGAAAGTTTAGTATCAAAACCTTTAAACGAGTATCTTGGCCACCAGATGTCTCCAGAACCTCCGTCCGCTCTTTTGTCCTGCTCGTGTTTAAAGATCAGACGCAGCTGTATTTACTGAACCTTTATTCGGGTTCATAAAGCTGCGTGTGGCGCAGACACAGAGACGCAGGGGTGAAAGGTCAAAGGTCGACTCAGGAGGGGTCACTGTAACATTTGACGAGGTTACATAATACACAAAATACACGTAATACACAAAATACACGTAATACACGTAATACCAGACTCACAACTCTGACAGATGTTTACTTAGATATAGTACAGATAGTAGTAGTAGGAGGAGGAGGAGTAGAACTGGTAGTAGTACTAAAATTATACAAATAATAGCAGTCGTAGTAGTAGTAGCAGTACTAGAATTATGCAGATCTTCGTAGTAGCAGTAATAGTAATACTTAAACTCCTCCACTTGAGGCGGCAGTGATGCGGTCGCTGTGTCGGACTGTTGTGGTGAAGAAGGAGCTGAGCCCAAAGGCAAAGCTCTCGATTTCCCTGAGAGAGAGGGTGTGGAGCTCAGTCACACGGGAGGAGCTCAGAGTAGAGTCGCTGCTCCTCCACGTCAAGAGGAGCTGCCGAGGGGAGGGCTTCTGTTTCCTCAGGAGGTGTTCCGGGCATGTCCCACCGGGAGGAGGCCCCAGGGAAGACCCAGGACACGCTGGAGGGACTGTGTCTCTGGGCCTGGGAACACCTCGGGATCCCCCCGGAAAAGCTGGAGGAAATGTGTGTGTGGAAAAGGAAGTCTGGGCCACACTGCTTAGACTGAGGCCCCCGTGACCCCACACAGGATAAAGCAGAAGACAATAGATGGATACAGTTATAGTAATAATAATAGTAGTAGCAGTGTTAGTGTTAGTAGGAGGAAAGAAATAGAAAATAAATAGAAACATTAACAGTAGTAGCAGCAGTTGTGGTAGTAGCAGCAATAACAATAAGCAGTAAAGTAGTAGCATAAGGTTGCGCTGTCAGCAGCTGTTATGGTTAAGCTGTTGTCATAATTTGCTAAAAGAGAAAGTTGTTAATGTTGTAATAAGGTTGCTACAGCTCTGCATCGCTGTTGTTGTTGTCAGCAGCATACTAAGTTGTTAATGTTGTCAGCAGTTAATATTACTTGCTCTAACGCTGTTTGCAATAAGCAGCATGTTGGTTGTTATTACGCAGCAGCAAGGTTAAGCTAGCTATGTTACAGCGTTAAGCGCTGTTGCCGCTAGTTGTTGTTGCTCGTTGCTGTTGTTATTGTTGTTTGTTATTGCATCATTATGTTAATTGTTACATATTGTTGTTATTGTTAATATGGTTATTATATATTGGTCATATATTGTTGTTCGTTCATTTATTGTTTACATACGTTAATATTGTTGTTGCTGTACAAATTGCTCATGTTGGTTGGTTACTTATTGTTGTCATTTGTTGTTATTGTATATTAGTTCATTAATATATACATTGTTGCCATTGTTATATATTGGTTGTTGTTGGCATTATAATGTTTAACGCGGTATTGAGCTGGTTGTTTTGTTGGTTTATTGAGTGAGTTGCCTTCGGTTGTTATTATCATAGTAGTCAGTTGTTATTGTTAGTTGTCATTGTTGGTTATTATTATTGTGTGTATTGTTGTTTGTTGGTCATTACACTATTATTGAGTTATGAGTTATTGAGCTATTATTATTATTATTGTCAGTAATGTTGTAATTTGCTATTGTAGCATATTGTTATATTATTATGTTGAGCTAACATATTGTTGTTGTTATATCATTATTGTTATGTTGATAGACATTTATGTTGTTATTGGTAATTATTATTATGTATGTATATAGTTAATTACTGAAAGAGCATCATTTATTGTTAATTCGCCGTTGGTTGTTATTATTATTGTTTGTTTTTCATTATTGTTGGTTCTCTAATATTGGTCTGTTGGTTATTACATAGTGTATTCATCTGTTATTGTTGTCATATGTATTGTTGATATATTATATATGAGCTATATTGCTTGGTTGTCATTGTTTGTTATATGTCATTGTTGATATATATTGGTTGTTATTGTTGGCTTAACTGGTTGTTGGTTGTAGTATGTCATTGTTGTTCGTCATTATCATTATTGGTTGTAATATTGCTGGTTGAGTTGGTTAATCACGTTGCCGCTGCAATTGCTTGTTGTTATTAGTTGCTGTTGTGTGTGTGTGTTGTCATTGTGTTATTATTGGTTATTGTCAGCTGTTAATCATAATAGCAGAAATATATACAAAGAAAGAATAGAAAAGATATTATATACATTGTTGCTATATTGTTGGTTGGTTATATATGAAAGAAAGTATAGCGAGTTGTTGAAATATGTTGTTGTTGTTGTTAATATATATATGTTATTGCTGTTGTTACGGTTTATGTTGTTAGTTTGCATGCTGCCGCTGTTGGAGCTGCTGCCAGTTGTCTGTTGTTGCTGCTTGTTGTTATGTTATGTAATAATATTCAGTTGTCATTGTTGATTATTGTCATTGTCGGTTATTGTTATTGTCATTATTGTTGTTATTGGTTGTCAGTTGGTCATTGTTGCTCGCTAGTTGTTATTATATATACTTGTTGGTTATATGTATTGGTTATTGTTAGTTGTATGTTATTGTTGGGTTCATTATCGTTGTTATATATTGCTCATTATTAGAAAGAATTTGTTATTGTCAGTTGCTTGGTTATTGTTGTTGTTATTGTTGTGCGTTATTAGTTGTCGTTATTGTTGTTGCTATTATTGTAGGTTGAGAGAGCATTATTGTCATTGTTAGTACATATTATTCGTTGTAATCATTGTTTGAATGTGTAAAATAATGCTCATATTATTGCTTGGTATGTTATTATTATTATTATTATTGTTGTCAATTATTACATTGATTATTACAGGTTCTACAATATTGATAATATAATTGTTGTTGGTTATTATTATTGGAACATGAATAATAATAATATTATTGTATTGGTTGGTTGTTGTTGATTACATATATTGTTGTTGTTTTCAATATTATATTTTATGTTATGTTATTGTTCGCCAATATTATTGTTGAAGAGCTATATTATTATTAATTGTTGAAGTTATTAATAATACATTAATAATAAGAGAGCCATTGTTTGTTATTGTTGGTTGTTATTGTCATTGTTGTTGGTTATTATTGTTATTATTGTCGTATGGTCAGATTGGTTAATATTATTGTTATAAAGAAATGTTGTTATCGGTTGTTGGTTGTTGTCATTATTGGTTTGTTGTTATTATTGTCATATAATATTATTGTATTAAAAAATATTATTATTAATTGTTGTTGTTGGTTGTTATTATATATTATGAGTTGTTATTAGCAGTTGTTGCTGTAGTTACAGCTATAATAGAATAGTATTGTTACATAGTAAAGAGCAGTAGCAGTTATTGGTTGTAGCATAGCAGAGAGTTGTTGTTGTCAATAGTAGTAGTTAGGTCAGTATAATATTGAGCCATATATTACATATGGAGCATAGCAGTTGTTGTTAGCAGTATTATTACATATTATGTTAACATAGCAGTAGTTATACGGTTGCAGCAGTAGTAGCAGTAGTAGTAGTAGTAGTAGCAGTAGTAGTAGTAGTAGTAGTAGTAGTAGTAGTAGCAGTAGTAGTAGCAGTAGTAGTAGCAGTAGTAGTAGTAGTAGCAGTAGTAGTAGTAGCAGTAGTAGCAGTAGTAGCAGTAGTAGTAGTAGTAGCAGTAGTAGTAGTAGTAGTAGTAGTAGTAGTAGTAGTAGTAGTTACTGCATTAGAGTCACATCACAGTGATGATGTATTCTGGACATGTTGAGTTTTTGCAGTGTCCTGAGCAGAGTTTTACAGTGCGTTCCTGGGAGCGTTTGGGAAAAGTCCAGAACAGGAATAACCACATTCCCCAGAATCCGGGATTTATGAGGTAAGAATCCAGATTTACACGAGTCTGAACCTCAACCGCAGAGGAGGATTACGCAACAACCGGGAGAATCCACAGCCTGTTACAGTGACGCACTAAACAGATCCCACAGACGAGCTAAAGGAGCGGACTGAGGGAGTGTGACCCACAGCGTTCAGCTCCAGTCAAATGAGGCTCACTGAGGCCAGCAGCTACAGCCGTGAATGTGGAGCCGAGTTATTAGGAATAGGAATTTATTTATGGACAAAACAGTGAAATAAAAACACCAGGATCATGTAGAGCGGGTTAATACACACAACAGTTACAGAGAGAAGGCGACGATTTTTCAATACAAAGTGAACTGGAGCCAGCTTGGATGGAGCAGGAAGTGCGCCCATGCTCACTTCCTGTTTGGTTTTGTTAGGACGTGTGCTACTCGCCTGGTCTCCACACTCTAAAAAAGTCTGTAGAAATTACTGTAAAAGGCCGTAAAATCTAAAATCGTACATCACCATAGTAAATACAGCGAATTACTGTAAATCAAGAAACATTACATCACTTTATTTAGGGTTGTAATATAATATTCTGTGAAAAATTAAAAAAGAGTAAAATTAATGGGGAGATGCTGTTAAGTCGAAAATTAGTATTTATCCTAAAATTAAGAGCAAAAAGTTTTACCTGAAAATGTACATGGGAAGTTGTTATTTTTAATAGTAATACTGTTTTTAATGGTCACATATTGTAATAAGCACAATATTTAACTGTGTCATCTACAGTATCAATACAATGTTTTGCTGTAAATTAAGGGTTGAGTTCTGGGAACCACAGCTGCCAGTATTTTACCGTAAAAATAACATTTTTTTATTTTACAGTGCATGGAGATGTTACTAATTTAGATAAAAAAATTCCGCACTACGGCATTAAAAATGTTGATATCCATGGAGACAAGAAGCCGATACCACCAGGCCACAAACACAAATACAAAAAACACCAATTTGAATTGATCTTATTTATTAAAACATGTTCATTTCATTTTAAAAGTGTATATATTGTTCCCTGGAGGTGAGTAGGCCAAGTTACAGGTCAGATCTGTGGAGAGGCGAGCCTACTCCCCATAAGAATAATACACGTTTCTCTGGTTTTTCCTCAATAAAAATCAAAACACGGACGTAACTGACTGCGCGAAAGACGGATGCGTCTAATGCCGTACTGCGAACATCGCCGACAAGCAATAACATCGCCATGGAGACGTGAAAGAAGCAGGATCCCCCACCCCCTCCCCTCCTGAAATGTTACATAATGCACCTTTAAAAGTCCTGGCGTCCCATTATGACCTCGTCGCTCTGTCGGAAAGCACAGACGATGCAGGGCTAATGCGTTATGGTTTATTCATGCCATCTGGGTTTTTGTATCTCTCCTTTCTCCTTTCTCTTCCTCCCTCCATCCTCTTTCTCTCTTCTCTCTCTCCCTCTCTCCAGCCCGTGGTGCAGGACTCTTTCTCTCCTCCAGCTCTTTTTCTTTCTCTATCCCTCTCTTCTCTCTCTTCTCTCTCGCTCTGGACTCATAACGTATACTCTTGCAGCCCTCTCTCACTCCTCTTTCTCTCTCCATCCCTCTTCCCTCTGTTCTCTCTCTTTCTCTCTTCTTTCTCTCCCTCGCTCCAGCCCATACTGCTTTCTCTTGCAGCTCTCTTTCTCTCCCCGCTCACTCCTCTTTCTCTCTCTTCTCCCTCTCTACTCCCTTCTTTCTTTCCCTTTCTCCATCCCTCTGCCTCTATTCTTTATTTCTTTCTCTTCTTTATTTTCTCTCTTTTTATCCCTCCTTCCTTTTCTCACTCCTGCAGGTTTCTCTATGCCTCTCTCTTCCCTTTCTCTCTTCTCTCTCTCCCTCGTTCTGTACCCATATTGTGCACTCTTTCTTTCTCATTTCTTTCTCTCTCCATCCCTCTCTGCCCTTTCTCTCCTCACTCCTCTTTCTCTGTCTCTCTCTCTTTTCCTTTCCCTCTCACTCTATATAACGTACTCTTGCAGTTTTCTTTCCCTCTCCCTCTATCCTCTTTTTCTTTCTCCCTCCTCTCTCTCCCTCTTGCTCCAGGCACATATAGCATACTCTTGTAGGTTTCTTTTTCTCTCCATCCCTCTCTCCTCCTCTCTCACTTTCTCTCCCCCTCTCTCTCTTGCAGTCTTCTTTCTCTCTTTCTCTATATCCTCCTCCTCTCTCTCTCTCTCTCTAGTTTGCATATAATGTGGTCTTGTAGGTTTCTTTCTCTCTCCATCCCTCTCTCCTCCTCCTCTTTCTCTCTTCCCCTCTCTCTCTTGCAGGCTTCTTTCTCTCTTTTCTTCTCTCTTCTCCCCTTCTCTCTCTCTCTATTTTGCTCCAGGCCCATTTAATGTAGCCTTGCAGGTTTCTTTCTCTCTCCATCCTTCTCTCCACCTCCTCTCCCCCTCTCTCTTTCTCTTTCCCCTCTCTCTCTTGTACGTTTCTTTCTCTCCATCCCTCTCTCCTCTTTCTCTCTCTCCCCCTCTCTCTCCATATAGCATATTTGCAGACTTCTTTCTCTCTTTTCCTCTCTCCTCTCTCTCTCTCTCGTTTGCTCCAAGCACACATAGCATACTCTTGCAGGTGTCTTTCTCTCTCCATCCCTCTCTTCTCTCCTCCCTCTCTCCTCTCCTCCCTCTCCCTCGTTCCGGGCTCATAGTGCGTTGCTCCTGCAGCTCCACCTGACTCTGAAGGACACACACGGCCATATTTGGACCGTTTCCACAGCGACGGCAGCCATTACTCAACAGCCCCCTCCTCCTCCTCCTCCTCCTGTCCTCTCTCCGTCTTTCTGTCCTTCTTTCTCTCCAGTCACTCTCTCTCTCTCTCTCTCTAGCTCTCCTTTCTCCTCTCTGTCTCCCTCTCTCTTCCTTTCCTCCAGCCCATCCCTCTCCGATTCTCTCCTCACTCTCTTGCTCTTTCTATCCCTCTTTTCTCCTCCTCTCTTCACTCCTCTCCTCTTTCTCTCTCTTTCTTTCTCTCCCTCCGTCTCTCCTGAGCAGCTGTCCTATCTTTAGCCCCTGCAGACATGTTCCCTCCTTCGTTCCTCTACATCTGTGCCGTCGTCTTGTGTTCTGGAGCGTCATCAGCAGCTGTTTAAACCCGGAAAAACTCACTGGGACATTAGAAAGATACAAGTCCAGGGTTAGACATGGTTTAGTCCAGAGTTAGACCTGGTTTAGTCCAGAGTTAGACCTGGGTTAGTTCAGGGTTAGACCTGGGTTAGTCCAGGGTTAGACCTGGATTAGACCTGGTTTAGTGTTGGTTTAGTCCTGTTTCAGTCCTGGTTTAGTCCTGTCCTAGTCCTGGTTTAGTCCTGGCCTAGTCCTGGTTTAGTCCTGTCCTAGTCCTGGTTTAGTCCTGTCCAAGTCCTGGTTTAGTCCTGGCCTAGACCTGGTTTAGTCCTGGCCTAGCCCTGGTTTAGTCCTAGTTTAAAGTGGCCCTAGTCTTGGTTTAGTCCTGCCCTAGACCTGATTTAGTCCTGGTACAGTCCTGATTAAGTCCGGTCCTAGTCCTGGTTAAGTCCCAGTTTAGTACTGTCCAAGTCCTGATTTAGTCCTGGTATAGTCCTGATTTAGTCCTATCCTAGTACTAGTTTAGTGCTGTACTGGTCCTGGTTTAGTCCTGGTTTAGTCCTGTCCTAGTCCTGCTTTAGTCCTGTCCTAGTCCTGGTTTAGTCCTGGCCTAGTCCTGGTTTAGTCCTGTCCTAGTCCTGGTTTAGTCCTGTCCAAGTCCTGGTTTAGTCCTGGCCTAGACCTGGTTTAGTCCTGGCCTAGCCCTGGTTTAGTCCTGTCCTAGATATTGTATCAGATGCCCTCCCATCCTCCTGTCTCCCTGTGGTGTCAGCCTGAGTTGGGGGCAGGTCACATGTTTGTGTCAGATGCCCTCCCGGACGCTGCGTTTGGATGAACACAGCGGGAAAATGAACCTTTAAACGTGTCCATGTTTTTATTTCTCTGTTTTTAAGGGATTACTCACAGTGTTTACAAATCGATGCGTAGGACGGAGGAGAGAGAGATGGAGGGAGAGAGAAAAAGAGGAGAGGTTATAAATAGCACTAACTGTGTGTGTGTGTGTGTGTGTGTGTGTGTGTGTGTGTGTGTGTGTGTGTGTGTATCTCTGTGTGTGTGTCTGTGTGTGTGTGTGTGTGTGTGTGTGTGTGTGTGTGTGTGTGTGTGTGGACAGCAGGGGGCAGGGCTGTTCAATGAAGATGGATGAAAAGCTCTAGGACGCCTCTCCTCTTTCCCGTTCTCTCCTTCTTTTTTTCGGTCCTTTCACTTCTTTCTCTCCTCCTCTTTCGAATCCTCTCTCTCGCTTTCCTCCCCCTCTGCATCCCTTTCGGTCTCTCTTTCCTTCTTTTTCTGTCCTTTCTGTCTTCTTTTCCATTTGTCGCTTTCTCTCCCTCTCTCCACGCTCTTTCTCGTCTCTCCTCTCCCCCTCTTTCTCCCATCCCCCTTTCCTCCGTCTTTCTCATTCTCCTCTCTTTTTCATCCTCCTGCCTTATCTCTCTTTCCTTCTTTTTCATTCTCTTTCCCCTCTTCTCTCCGTCCTCTTTCTCTCCTCCTTTCTCTCTCCATCTTTCTCTTACCAACTGTTGCCATCCTCCTTTCTCTCCCTCTTTCCTATCTGTCCCTTCTTTTTCTGTCCCTCTCTTCCATCACATCTGTGTCTCTTCTCTTTTTCTTCCTCTCTCCCCAACTCCCTTCTCTTTCTTGTCTCTCCTCTCCCCCTCTTTCTCCCTATCCCCCTTTCCTCGTCTCTCTCATTCTCCTCTCTTTCTCTCTCCATCCTCCTGCCCTGTCTCTCTCTTCCCTTCTTTTTCTTTTCCTCTCTCTTTCCCATTCTCTTTCTCTCCTCCATTTTCTCTCTTTCTTTTACCCACCCTTACCATCCTCCTTTCTCTCCTTCTCTCTCCGTCCGTCCTCTCCCTTCATATTCCTTCCTGTCATTCTCTTGCCTTCTTTTTCTCTCTCCCCTCTCTCTATCATTCATCTTTCCCTCTCCCTACTCCCTCCTCTTTCTCCTCTCCTCTCTCGCTTTCCCTCTCTCTCATTCTCCCCTCTTTCTCTCTCTCCATCCTCCTGCCCTATCTCTCTTCCCTTCTTTTTCGCTCTCTTTCCATCCTCTCACTGTCCTCCTCTCTCCATCCTCCTTTCTCTCTCCTATCCTCTCTCTTTCTCTTACCAACTGTTGCCATCCTCCTTTCTCTCCATCTCTCTCTGCATCCCTTTCTGTCATTCTTTGCCTTCTTTTTCTGTCCCTCTCTTCCATCCCATCCCTGTCTCCTCTCTCTTTTTCTCTTCCTCTCTCCCCAACTCCCTTCTCTTTCTCCTCTCTCCTCTTTCTCTCCTCCTTTCTCTCACCCACCCATGCCATCCTCCTCTCTCTTATTCTCCATCTGTCTCGCTCTTTCCATTTCCCTCTTTCATCCTGCATCTTTCGCTCTTTTTCTCCCCTCCTCTCTACATTTTTATCCTCTCTCTCACCTTCCTCTCCCCTTTTCTCTCTCTCTCTACATTCCATCCTCCTTTTCGTTTCTTCTCCCTCTCTCCTATCCTCTATCTGTCCTCTCTCTCTTCGTATCCCTTACTGTCAATCTCTTGCCTTCTTTTTGTCTCCTTCTCTTTCATCCCCTCTTTCTGCCATTCGTCTCTTTCTCTCCCTCCCTCCACACTCTCTCCTCTTTCTCCTCTCCTTTACCTTGTTCCCTCTCTCATCCTCCTCTCTCTCCCTCTCACCTCCCTGTCCCATCTCTATTCCCTTCGTTTTCACTCTCCCTTTCCCTTTCTCGTCTTCTCTCTGCCCTCTTCTTTCTCCCTTTTTCCAGCTCTCTCTCATTCTCCTGCCTTGTCTCTCTTCCCTTCATTTTTGCTCTCTCTTTCCTATCCTCTCTGTGTCATCTCTCTCTTCCTCTCACCCACCTTTGCCATCCCCCTTTCCCCCTCTCTCTACCATTCGTCTTTCTCTCTCCTCTCTCCCCAACTCCCTCCTCTTTCTCCTCTCCTCTCCCCCTTTCCCATCCTCCTCTTTCTCTTTCATCCTCCTATCTCTCTCCCCTTCATTTTTGCTCTCCTTTTTCCTTTCCCCAACCTATCTCTATCCTCCTCTTCTTCCCTCTCTTCCCCTTTTTTCTCTCTCTCTCTCCTACCCTCCCCCTCTTCCTCTCACCCACCCTTGCCATCCTCTTTTCCCTCTCTGTCATCCTCTCTCGCTCTCATCCTCCTCTCTCCATCCTGTTTCTCTCCTTCTTTCTCTCTCCTATCCCCTCCGTGTCATCTCTCTCTTCCTCTCACCCACCTTTGCCATCCCTCTTTCCCCCTCTCTCATCCTCCGGCCCTATCTCTCTTCCCTTTGTTTTTGCTCTCTCTTTCCCACCCTCTCTCCGTCCTCCTCTCCCTCTCTTTCTCACTCCACCCTCTTTCTCTGCTCATTTCTCCCTCTCTTTCACTCACCCACCCTTGTCATCCCAACTCCCTCCTCTTTCTCCTCTCCTCTCCCTTTTCCCCTCTTTCCTCCTCTCTCTCATCCTCCTGCCCTATCTCTCTTCCCTTCTTTTTCGCTCTATCTTTCCCTTATCCATCCTCTTTCTCTCACCCGCCATTGCCATCCTCCTCTCTCTCTCTCCTCCTTTCTTCTATTCTCCATCTCTCCCCTCTCTTCAATCTCTCCCTTTCCCATCCTCTCTCTGTCCTCCTCTCCCTCTCCTTCTCACTCCATCCTCTTTCTCTCCTCCTCTTCCTCTCACCCACCCATGCCATCCTCCTCTCTCCCCTTCTCCATCTGTCCCCCTTCAGTCTCTTTCCATTTCCCTCTTTCATCCTCCATCTTTCTCTCTTCATCTCTCTGCCTTAATCCCTCCCTCTCTCCATCCTCCTCTCTCTCCTCCTTTCTTCTATTCTCCATCTGTCCCCTCTCTTCAATCTTCAATCTCTCCCTTTCCCATCCTCTCTCTGTCCTCCTCTCCCTCTCTTTCTCACTCCATCCTCTTTCTCTCCTCCTCTTTTCTCTCTCACCCACCCATGCCATCCTCCTCTCTCCATCCTCCTCTCTCCTCTTCTCCATCTGTCCCTTCAGTCTCTTTCCATTTCCCTCTTTCGCCCTCCATCTTTCTCTCCTCCTCTCTCTGCCTCCGTCCTCCTCCTCTCCTTCTCCTCCTCTCCTCCTCTCGCTCTCTCCATCACATTACTGTACACCCGCCTTTCGCCTGTGTGTGTTTTCCTGTCGCCGTCGGTTCTGGGCGACTGCGCTGAGTCGGCCTAAAGTACAGTGTGTTCTCTACACAAACTCCGCTTTATTCCACCCTTCATTCCAATACTCACGTTCGTTTTCGGATAAAGAGACGGAGAAGGTGCCGAGTTCTGTATCACTGTCGTATTTTTATAAGAAATCACCAAAAGTCGAATCCACAAATGTTGTTTTTTTTCCCTTCTCATTTCTCTCATTTCTCACAGTGACTAAAGCGATGTTCAGACTGCGGCTTAAAAGCTCAGTTCAGGTTTTCTTGGTGAAACCTGATTTTTTTGGCGAGCTCGTTCACATTTCCAAAGACACGTACGAAGCGAAAAGCATTTATTATATGGAGATGAATTGGTTTGGCCGGGTTGAGACTCTGGGTGGGGGTTCAGTCTCAATCGGGACCCCCCCCCCATCCCGTAGGCGTCTTATGTCTGGAAGCGAACGGATCGGGGTTGGGAGGGTGGGGTCGAGTTATTCGGGACAAACTGGGTTGCAAACTGGGATAGGCTGCTACAAATAGACTTCTGGGAAATTGAGGTGTGGTAGAAGTGAGCTGCGGTCCTGCTCCTGAACCTAAGATAATCACGTTAACTACATTTAAAAGTGACGTGTCTGTGGTCTCCAGTGTGAACTTTAGTGTCCCGTGCGCTCAGTGTTTACGGAAGTCGCCTAAACATGGACGCTGCGTTGAGCTCCTGACGATTTTAAAGTTTCTGTCGTGGCATTCTCGCAGGAGGAAACACGTCTTCGGCCTATTTCAGGAGCAAACACGTCGGCGTTTGGCTGTATTTGCTCACAACAGGAGCTCGTTACAGCACAACAGCCAAACTCTCGCTTGTTGATGACGTGTAGGTCGGATGAATGTGACCTGACCAGACTGAAGTCACATGTCCAAAGATCGGATATGTTTTGGTTTTAGGAGCACAGATCCAAGTGGCCTGGGTCACATTTGAAAAAATCAGATCCGTGTCATTCAGACGGTCGTTAAAAGATCAGATACAGGTCGCATACGGGTGAAAAAAAATCAGATTTGGTCACTTCAGGCTGCGGTCTGAACGTCGCCTAAGTCCATTAAGTTCATTCTGCTGCTGTATTTATGCAACCGCAACATCTGGGAGGGCATCTGACACACCACAGCATCTGCAGATTAACTAAAGACATTAGCATCAAGTCTAACAATACAGAGATACAGGACGATGGGAGGGCATCTGACACATGGGGATACACACATTCTGGCTGATTGTACTATAGGCGCTTTGTGTAGATGTAAATATGTTGTGTTTGACCTACATTTGTCTTGATGTTGACGAACTGGCTTTAAAAGGTTAAATGTACTGATGAATTTGGCAAAATAAATTTTAGAGGATATTGATGACAATGAATTTGAGTATTTTTAATGTGCAAATAGTTTTTCTTAATGTATTTTGTGCCCGAGGACTGCAGATGTTGAGTATATTGTGCCTAAATCTTGCACAGACGGTCTTTTCTCCAGGAGTCTAATGTTTTCTGAGCACTGTCCTTGTTTTAAATAAATAAATAAAGATACAGGAAGACGGGAGGGCATCTGACACACTGGGATTTAGCTCATTTACCCAGTAGATCCATTATCCCGCTATATTTATCCAGCCATTTTCAGATTAACAACAGATATAACCCTGATAATCTGGTGTTTCATGAGGGTTTAAATGGTAGAGACAGACTTGTGTTCACAGTAGGGCTGCAAAATCTGAAATTGTTTACTTATTTTTGACATTTTGATTAAATAATACCACTGTCTTTGTTATAAAAAAAGATGTTTTACAGTCCAGAAAACCAAAACGATACTAAGGAATGGACTCAATACTAAAACTATTCAGGAAAGCTTCATTTCTGTCCTGTGAGTGGGACTTTTTCAGCACTGAAACCTGCTCAAATGAGGATCTAGTTTCCGTACTGTTTTTTTCCGTACTTTTGACAGGCCTGTGTCCTTGTCCCCCGTCCTCTGTGTAACATGTGGAGCTCCTCTGTGCTGCTCCGTGTGGTCGGGCTGGTGCAGTGCGGTCAGATTCTGCTGCAGGACCAGGGACACGCCTCAGTCTGAACACACAGACTTCACATGGACACAGTTCTCCTGAGAGGGAATGGCACGAACTGCAACTTCAGGGCAGACAGAAGCGCCGGAAAGAGTGCCGGACATTTGTATTTCAGTAAAAGTACAGTTACATGGTGAAAATGAACTCAATTACATGGGTAAGTGATGCCAAATTTGTACTGAAGTAAAAGGGTAGAATCTACAGTCCAATACTCAAAGTACGAGTTACTTTTCTAGGCAATTTTCACAATAGTTTTTATACAAAACTTTATTAATTAAACCTTAATCCACATCCTGGTCTTTTATAGGAGTAAATGATATGCTATTGCTATTATGTTATTAGTAGTAAAATGAAGGTTTTCCAATAAAAGTCCAATATTATCCTAAAATTATCTCTCACAAAAATGACATACACCTAAACTACAGCCACAGTCCAAACCCACAGCTAAGAGAGTGGGGTTTACCCAGAGTTCAGTTCAGCTCCAGTTATATTACACATAGTTGGAAGGACGCACTCGGTTTTTGACAGTTTTATACTACAATGGTAAAAGTGGACAAAAGTGCGGTGCTGATTTAGGTCCTGAATAAGCACGACTCTGGTCTCACTGTTCTCATGAGTTATCAGTCCTCCCAGTCGCTGTGTTTATACCATATTTATGACTGCTAAAATAAATGGAAGTCAATGGCCAAACCCAGCACGAGGTTCTACATTTCTCATGGTGACGGTGACGTGTCAAAAGACAAAATATATTGTATATAGATTTGATAAAAATATTATAATTTTTGGGCCCGAACTCCAACAGTCCTGGAAGAAAACTTTATTAACAAACCCATCATTCTTTATAAACCCTACGGGTCTGGAGTGAATGAATAATGCTCTGTAAAGCGTCTTTGAGTGTCCAGAAGAGAGCTGTATGATATATTATTATTATTATTACTAATACAGTAACATGAGGAAGGTCGAGCTTTAAAAAAAACCACATAATATTCAGCTGTAACGTGCCGTGTGTGATTCATACAAACACTCACACAGATCAAATCATACACGTCCCATGTGTACAAATAAGTATAAAAGTAAAGTGCAGAAATTGAACTCTACAACAGTAAATGGGCAACGTCCACACGCAAAGTGCACATAAAACGAGAACTTCACAGGTGGATGAAGTGACCATGACGTAAGAACGTGAGACGGCTTCCAAAAACGTACACTCTGTTATCCATGAAAGTGAACCATGTTTTGGGATCAGAATATTATTAGGTCCCAACAGGCCAGAGGACAGAAGGGTTTGGTAATGATGTGTGTGGACAGTCCTGGACGACGCCCACACTGACACCCGTCCAGATGAAGCGCTCATCTTCAGACCTTCAGCGACAGTGACAGAGAAAACCACTAAACAAAAGGCGAATGACGAGAGCTTCACTTCTCTGCATCATTCAGATTCACACAAAACAAACTGAACTCCACCTGCAGCTACAGTCAAACTCACTGTGAGACTGGGCAGAGAGGGGAGTTTACCCAGAGCGAGGCTCAGTTTAACATCAGTGATATGACACAGACAGTTGGCAGCGCGCACAGTTTCGACGCCATCGCCCTGAGCTCCAGAAACACTGCACTGCTCCAGATTCTTTCCGTTGAGGCTTTTCGGGCCAGATGCTGGAGCCGACCGCAGCCTTTTCCCTTTAATGACAGAACAGTTCCGGTGTGAAAACGTGATCTGACGCCACAACAGCGGAGCTCCAAACCGCTCCACACTGCACAGGCCGAGACCACAGAAGCTGCTAATCCACCTAACGTACACTGTAAAGGTTAAACGTGGAAAGAATGCTCCTAAAAGTGCAGATGTTTCCCCTTCAGTGTCGGTCTGTGGATCATGAGTCAGAGTCACAGGACGCTGACTCCAGACACGCTCACGACATTCAACACATGCGCAGCAAAAAATAACATCTGCACGAGGTAAAATGGATCGAATACGGTGCATCTGGTAACTTTAGAAACAAGTGTGTTATGGAAAAAATTATTTAAATCTTGAAGAAAACATAATTAATCCATTTGCAAAGCTTGGTGATTTTTTGGAATACAGACAAAGGCTTATTGTTGTTACAGCAGATATGGACACGGACTTTAGTTCAGAGGTTTGTGCTAATCAACGTATCTTACATTTGAGGACAGATAAAGGCCGCTGCACACCACAGGAGAATTTGCCCGATTTTGGCTGCGATTTCTTCTCCCCGAGTTCAGGAGGCGTGACCCGACTTTGTGTCTCTGTGTGCGATTTTGAAGCCGCTGCTCCTCGTGTGTGGAGTCAGTGTCAGATCAGAACCACCGAACATCAACAACGCGACGGAAACAGACGATAAAACAGAGCGTCAGGGGCAGAGGAGCGACGGACACAGAGACGCAACAAACAAACTCAGGATAGAGCGAAAATAAAGACTTTATGACTCACCTAATGTAAAGTGGAACATTTAGCATCTCACCCACATTATCCATGGAAATTGTCCTCCGCAAATAATGACTCCAGTCCACAAAACCGCGCTGTTAATCCAGTTTGTGGCGTTCTTTAAAAGTAAAAAGACGGTGTTTCCTCGTGTGTTTGTTTACACCCACAGAGTGTGCGTTGAAGCTGTGGACTTTATCTCCTCTTTTACGCTTTAAAAATCCTGTATCTGAAGTTTTGCTCCACATTTCACAAATAATAATAACACAGTGTTGACTTGTGTCTAAACTAGAAGTGCAGAGTCTGATCTTTGAACACTTCAGAGCCTCAGAGCGAGTGGTTTTACTGTAGACAGGAAACAGCTGACGCCATCACAGCCTCACAGCTTTATATCCTGTGCTCCACACACAGATCCCGCTGCAGTTTTTAGTCTCATAAGTTTCTCCTCGTGTCTGTGGCGTGAGCATTTTGTCGCACGTTTAAAATTCATTTAAGACCGAAAAATCCTGTAGTGTGAAGCGGCCTTAAGACAACAAAGACTGACTTGGAGACAGTGTCTGCTGAGCCTTTACACATGATAAACACGGTTCTGGTCTCAGGTATGGATCACATTCATTTACACAAAGGACAGACTGAGAGAAATCTTTCGACAAGCTAAATTTCCGTCATGCGTGTGGTCGAATCTCTTGTCAGTGTCCAATCTAGTCTCATCCCTGAGGCAGCGTCAGACCTGGCGAATGCAGCACAAACAGAAGCAGCTCAGCGCCGCTCAGCGTGGAAAACTGAACGCAATGGAAAATGCACAAAATTGTACAGAGATTGAGCCCGTTTGTGTAGCGGCCGATTAAACAAACGCATTATTCTCGTATTCTCAGATAGTTCGGGGTTGGAGCTCCACATCACCTGCGCCTCAGACACAGGAAATTAAACCAGCTCAGATATTAAAGGTTTACGTCCCTGTGTCTGGAAACTTCAGAAAGCGTCACTGTCACAGAAGAAAAGCGTTGAAATACAAATCAACAAGATGTACAAGTAATTAATTCAATCAAATCAACTGTAATTACTATATATAGTTGACATATAACATATTTAAAGGTGCATTGTGTAACTTGTCTTCTGGGGGGTCCGTCACCTGCTTGTTTCCATGGATAAGTCGTTGCTCTGCGTGGAATGTCCCACAGTGTGACATTAAAACAGCTCTACTTTACATTTATTCAATTGCAGGTGGTTTTATAGCTCAGAAATGTCTAGAAAAACAGGCGTTCTGACTGTGAGCGGCGTCGCCTCTCCGCAGATCTGACCTGTAACTTGAAGACTGAAAGGTTTAATGCCGTACTGTGAAATATTACAGACAAAGGAATAACATCACCATGGAGAAAAGCATTTGACAAGTTACACAATGCAATTTTAAACCATATATTTCAGGGCTCTGTATTTATTATCTTTACATTTTCTCTATTTTCTTTACTTTATTTTATTTTTTATGGTAGATTTGAGCTTCAGGGGGGTTCAACAAGTAACTTATTTTATCGTTTATAGATACTAAAGAGTTCTGTTTTGCTATTTATTTATTGCAGCTCATGTTTTTCACAATATTGTTGATTTAGAAAAGGGTTTACTGGGATTCTCCGGCACAATTTCAGCCCTGGAAATGCCAATCTCTGCAGCGCAAAAGGTGAAAAAGGAGCTGTTCACTTGAAAACTCACACACTGCATGACATCACAAGGTGGAGCAGAGCGTTCTGAGCTTCGGAGATGTAGACAGGCTCATAATAAACACGTGTGAATGACAGAAAACACAACTCCCGGTCTGTTTTTGAGGAGGAAACAACATTATAACACGGTTTAAAGCTCACAAGAGTCAATTTTGTGTAATATCGGTTCCTCTTGTCCTACTTAAATAACAAAAGTGTCAATAAATAAATGGGCGAAAACATAAAAAACAGATAAAAGACACAGAGGGCGACGCACAAACTACACAGAGAGCGTTTTCCTCAGTCACGTGCAGACTATAAGCAGCGTTCTCTTATGTCAAAGTCCACTTGTGACTGTTGTAAATGACATCAGCTGAACGCTCTGCCCTTCGGGTCCGTCTCTCCTCCGTCTCTCGTCTCTCAGGACTTCCTCAGTGAGCGAGAGCCAATCAGACGCTGCGATACTGGCACGTGTCTGCGCTGATAAAACCAGACTGCGTGACGTGGATCTGTCGGGTTTTATCTCGGACGCACTTTGTTTTTCATCGCGAGTGACGGGATAATGTGTAACAGAGTGTGCGGGCGGACTAGAAGGAGAGATTAAAGGCACGTTTCCTGATTTGTTTCACGTAATAAAGCGAAATTAGTGCAGATGTATCGTAAAAGCAGCTCTAAGGTCAAAATGCAACCACCGTGTACTGCCTGCGTCAATTATAATAGAGGAAAATGTGGGATTGTTCTTTTTTTAACCACTGTAAAGCGCTTTGTGTTGCATTTTTTGTATGAAAAGCGCTCCATAAATGAAGTTTGATTGATTTTTTTTTATCTTTACTGTCCGCAAACCAGGAAATAAGGCTGAAGCGCTGTTAGCATGCTAGTTATTTTTAGTACGATCACACATTTTTGGTCACATTTTTACGCTTTTCCACCTTCAAAGCACTTTGCAACAAGGAAATACTCACTCATTCACGCACTAGGGTTCGCAGACACTGGGGGGGTGGGTTAAGTGTCTTGCCCAAGGACACAACGGCATCATTCACGTGTTCACGTCGAGAGCGGGATTCGAACCGGCAACGTTCAGATCAATGGACAAACGCTCGACCGACTGAGCTACTCCCTACTGCCTAAACTCTGCGTTGGTCTGTTTCCCTTGGTCAATTTCCGGGGTTAAACTTATCCAAATGATTCTAGTGAAGGTGTGTGGGGTTTAAAAACAGAGCGGAGCACTTCCCGTATCACCACGTGACGTCACAAGGTGGAGCAGGTGGAGCAGGTGGAGTGTTTTCTGCTTGGGAGAAGAACTAAAGCCTAAATCTGCAGGGTTTGTGCGTTAAATATGTGAAGGAAACAAAACAAAACACAACTCCAGGTCTGTTTGTGATGAGGAAATATTAATAACAGACCAGAAAATAGTGTAAAATGAGCCCTTTAACGATCTGGTCAGGCTAAATCTGTAGACGAGACTGTCAGAACAATCTTCTAAGCAGTAGTTTTATATAAAGGTGTGGACTTTTACAACGTGTAAATGATTTTATTAGATGTAATCGTGTAGAGTTGATTGTCCGAATGTTTCTTCCAAGGAAATATCTTTGTATCTTGGCCAGGAAACGGTTCGAAAACATTATATACCGGTATTTTTATCTCAGTGAGGTTCTCCTGATTAATAAAAGGTTAAATTATAAACGTATTGCGGCTTATAAACGAGGATGATATCGCGTCAGGAAAGGAAAGTGAGGAATAACTTTGGACCACTGCAAAACGTTTAAAAGGAACTAGTTCTGTTTTTCATGTTTTTAAGACGGAAAAAAAAATCAGGTACAGCGTTTTAAATGACCTTTACTGTAAATATTTCAAATAAATAAGTGTAAAAATAGCTTTCTACTCACAGATCCTGTTGTTGTTGATGGTTCGAGTGCAGCTTTGTCCAGTGTTGTTGCAGCAAGGCTCTTCTCCCAGATGGTGAGATTCTGGAGGTTTGCCGTCCGGTTTCACAGCAAGAAGGTCCTGGGTTTGGATTCTGGAGCAGAGGGAGCAGATTTCTGTGTGGCGTTTGCATGTTCTCCCTGTGTCGCCGTGGGTTTCATCTGCATTCTCTGGTTTCTTTACCCAAAACAACCCGAAAACATGAACAACGGGTCCAGTCCTCCAGCTGAAACGGTCCTGATGAGGATGAAGATCTGGAGAGTACGGGTCAAATGCAGGAGACGTATTTTGCTGTGGGCACAATTAAGTCTACATTAAAAGGTGCACTGTGTAACTTTTTACATTCATATTTTTCTCCATGGAGATGTTATTGGTTTGTCTGGAATGTTTCACAGAACCTTTGAATCTTTCTTTCTTCATGAAGTCCAAACCAGACCATATTTCTACACTAGGTGCAGAATTATTAGGCAAATAAGTATTTTGACCACATCATCCTTTTCATGCATGTTGTCGTACTCCAAGCTGTATAGGCTTGAAAGCCTATTACCAATTAAGTATATCAGCTGATGACCATCTGGGTAATGAGAAGGGCTGTGGTCTAATGACATCAACACCCTATATTAGGTGTGCATAATTATTAGGCAACTTCCTTTCCTTTGGCAAAATGGGTCAGAAGAGAGATTTGACGGACTCTGAAAAGTCTAAAATTGTGAGATGTTTTGCAGAGGGATGCAGCAGCCTTGAAACTGCCAAGCTTCTGAAGCAGGATCACAGAACAATCAAGTGTTTCATGGCAAATAGCCAGCAGGGTCACAAGAAGCATGTTGAAAAAAGAAGGCACAAAGTAACTTCCCAAGAATTGAGGAAAATCAAGCGTGAAGCTGCCAAGATGCCATTTGCCACCAGTTCTGCCATATTTCAGAGCTCCAACGTTACTGGAGTGTCCAAAAGCACAAGGTGTACAATACTCAGGGACATGGCCAAGGTGAGGAAGGCTGAAAAACGACCACCACTGAACAGGAGACACAAGATAAAATGTCAAGACTGGGCCAAGAAATATCTCAAGACTAATTTTTCTAAGGTTTTATGGTCTGATGAAATGAAAGTGAGTCTTGATGGGCCTGTGGCTGGATCAGTAAAGGGCAGAAAGCTCCACTCCGACTCAGACGCCAGCAAGGTGGAGGAGGGGTACTGGTCTGGGCTGGTATCATCAAAGATGAGCTTGTGGGACCTTTTTGGGTTGAGGATGGAGTCAAACTCAACTCCCAGTCCTACTGCCAGTTCCTGGAAGATGCCTTCTTCAAGCAGTGGTACAAGAAGAAGTCGCCATCTTTCAAGAAAAACATGATTTTCATGCAGGACAATGCTCCATCACATGCCTCCAAATACTCCACAGCGTGGCTGGCCAGTAAAGGTCTAAAAGAAGAAAAAATAATGACATGGCCCCTTGTTCACCTGGTCTGAACCCCATAGAGAACCTGTGGTCCCTCATGAAGCGTAAGATCTACAAGGAGGGAAAACCGTACACTTCTCTGAACAGTGTCTGGGAGGCTGTGGTTGCTGCTGCTGCAATGTTGATGGTGAACAGATCAAGAAGCTGACAGAATCCGTGGATGGAAGGCTTTTGAGTGTCCTTGTAAAGAAAAATGGTGATATTGGTCACTGATTTGTTTTTGTTTTGTTTTTGAATGTCAGAAATGTTTGTTTGTAAATTTTGAGTTGTGATATTGATTTGCCTGGATCTTTCTCCATGGACATAAGCAGATTACAGGGTCAGATCTGTGGAGAGGCGACCCCGCACACAGTAAAGTGATAATCCATGTTTTAAAAAGGTATTTTTGAGCAATGAAAACTACTGTATTTGAATAAATGTAAGATGCTTAAGGTCGAAATGTGAAATAACATGTCTATGGAGGCAAGCAAATGGCAGACCCTTCACCAGACAAGTTACATGGCAGACTTTTTATTCTTAAAGACACTTAATACAGTTCTTTAAGGTGACCAGACGTTCTATTTACCCGGGACAGTCCCAGTTTTGAGCCCTGTGTCTCCTGTCCCAGCAGATTTATCCAAAACCACTGATTTGTCCCAGTTTCATACAAGAAATGTCCCAGGTGTCCCTATTTTGGACCAATTTGAGCTAAGCCAGGACTAAACTAAGACTAAACGAGGACTACATCAGGTTTAAACCAGGACTAAAATGGGACTATCACAATTTTTGACTAATCTGACCCCTGCCAACAGGAAAGAGGAGCATAAATTATCATTTGTTTTGCCAAAATACAGAAATCTGTGTTTGCGAATGACCATAAAGCAAAAAAAATGCAGCGTCAAAAGTCCCTCAGATTAAGACTGATGCGAGAAGGCACAATGTTAAACGCTCTTTTCACAGTTTTTTTATACCAACCATCCCAATCCAGGTATGTCCTAGTTTAGTATTTTGGAAATCTGGTCACCCTTTTCTTTGGGATTGACCAAATGTCCCTATTTACCCGGGACAGTCCCAGTTTTGAGCCCTGTGTCCCCTGTCCCAGGAGATTTATCTAAAAGTAGTGATTCGTCCCAGTTTTATACAAGAAAAGTCCCAGACGTCCCTATTTTTGACCAATCCGACACCTGCCGACAGTGAAAAGAGGCATAAGGTGTCATTTGTTGAGGTAAAATACAGAAAAGCTGCTTAAAAATGACCAAAACGCAAAGAAAATGTGACTATACTGACTCCTAAATGGTTTCTGCACGATCATTTTCCTTAATGACGCACTCGTTTCACAATTTTATTCTTACCAACCACTCAAAACCAAATATCCCAGTTTTAGCTTTTGAGATTCTGGTCACTCTACACTTCTCTGGTCTATTACCTGATAACAGAAAACATATTTAGATCACTGCGTTTCCTTTTAGTGTTGTGAAAATCCTATATTTACTCCTGCATAACGTCCTCTCTCTAAATTCTTCCAAACTGTTCATGTTCTAGCCGCAATTTCTCCTCATGTGCGATTCATTTCTCAGTGACACTTGTTCATATACAGTTCTGACGGACAAACAAAGTTCATATTTGCCGTTTCTGTTTGAACTGGCGAAGTGCGGCGCTGTATCTAATCAGCCGCTGAATGTGACTCAGGACGTGTACAGCGGCGTTATCAGGGTCCGTGTGTTCACATCGGGCCTGGTACTGCAGAGGGCGAGCTGTGCCACGGCGAGCGCTGCGTTCCAGGACAAAACAACCCCAGTCAGCCTCAACAGGAAGCCCGAGCTGCAGATAGGGCCGTTTTAAGGAGGGTAATTGCGATTGAGCAAAACATGTGAGATAAAAAGAGCGGAATTCTAAATATTTATCAAGATACCAGGATAGTGTGAGCAGAATTTCACAATAAAAAAAACTGGGACATCCCTTTTTTTTTGGTTGGTAATAATAAAATTGTGACACCATTCATGAGTCAATATAGTCGCATTTTCTTTTTGTTTTGGTCATTTTTAAGCAGCTTTTTTTTGTACCTTACCTCAACAAATGACCATCTCTGCCTCTCTTTACTGTTGGCAGGGGTCAGATTGGTCAAAAATAGGAACTCCTGGGACTTTTCTTGTATAAAACCGGGACAAATTACTGTGCATTCTCGTATCAGTCATAATCTGAGGGAGTTCTGTTGCTGCACTGATGTTTATGGTCATTTGCAAACACAGATTTCTGTATTTTGGCAAAACAAATGACAATTTATGCTCCTTTTTACTGTTGACAGGGGTCAGATTAGTCAAAAATTGTGATCGTCCTGTTTTAGTCCTGGTTTAGTCTCAGTTTAGTCCTGGTTTAGATCAAATCGGTCAAAAATAGGGACATTTCTTGTATAAAACTGGAACAAATTAGTAGTTTTGTATAAATCTGCTGGGACAGGGGACACAGGGCTCAAAACTGGGACTGTCCCGGGTAAACAGGGACATTTGATCACCTTATACCAGGATAATTGCAAGAACAGGGTGGCCAGATTTTCTAAATTCACACACCTGGGTTGGGATGTTTGGTATAAATAAAATTATGAAAATAGAGTGTAACACTGTGCATTCTGTCAGTCATAATCTGAGGGACTTCTGATGCTGCATTTCTTTTGCTTTATGGTCATTTGCAAACACAGATTTCTGCATTTTGGCAAAACAAATGACAATTTATGCTCCTCTTTACTGTTTGCAGGGATCAGATTAGTCAAAAATTCTGATAATCCTCTTTTAGTCCTGGTTTATTGTTGATATAGTCCTGGTTTAGTCTTAGTTTAGTCGTGGTTTAGATCTAATTGGTCAAAAATAGGGACATTTCTTGTATAAAACTGGAACAAATTAGTAGTTTTGTATAAATCTGCTGGGACAGGGGGACACGGGGCTCAAAACTGAGACTGTCCCGGGTAAATCGGGACGTCTGGACACTCTACACCGGGATAATCGTGAGGAGGACATGCAAACTTCACTCAGACACACCAGGAATCTAACCCACATCCTCTTCATACTGAGAGCCTTTCACTGATAAAGTCACCCTCTCCTCTCTTGCCCTTGTCGTGTGGTTCGGTCTCATTAAAAATGGAGTGACCCACTTCGGCTTTGCTCAGAGGCACAAAGGCCCTTTCTGTTCCCGGTTTGAGTCCGAGTCCAGTTTCACATCAAATATTCAACGCTTCTTATCGCGGTACAATCAAATCTTTTTAATAAGGTCCGCTCTAAATGCTTCTCGACGGAGAGCACAGTACTGTCTGGGAGATAAAGAGTTTTGTCATTTATTATTCATACAGACCAATGTTTTAATTTAGCGACGGCAGAAGTGTAACTCAGAACAGAAGACTCTCCTTTCTCGCTCTGCAGGGTCCACGTTCTCATCAGGACACTTCACACTCATTCTGACGCCGCAGGGAAAATAAAAACACTTTCTTTAGACAACAGAATGTGATTTTCAGCATTTTCAACCCCCCCTTAACACCTGGATTTATTTAGATGGGTAGAAAACATATTTTAAGTAGATAAATTAAGTTGAGATTATTAATTTGACTAAAGAAAATAACAGAAATTTGGGTATTTGAAGAGAAGAGGTGGAGGAGTAGCAAAAGCAGTGCAGGTGCTCGACGAAGGTTAACGTGAAATCTAAACAAGAAATCGCTCTTACTGGAACGTCTAAAAATGGGCAAGGTACAAACCCGAGGTGCAACGACTGAATATGTTAAATGTCCTTTATTACAAGTGTTTGCCAAAGGTTCCTAGGAAGGTTCTGCCTCAGCCGCTGTCTCTGCTTATACAGTTGTGCTCATAAGTTTAATTTGATTGATTTCTTGGCCAACACTTTTCTGTCACTCATGGTCAGTGCTTTGGGTGAAGCCGTTTATTATCAAACACCTGTGTTGAGAACAGAAACTACACAAAAGACCCAATGAAGCTTGGAGTCTTTTGTGATAGTTGTGGATGAGGCTCTTTATTTTATAGGACAGTGTGACTGGCCCCCTGTCCTACCGTCTCCCTGCAGTGAGGAATCTTGGGGTGATTGTGGACTCCATGTTTAACCTGGACAAGCACATTAGCTCTGTGATAAAGTCCAGCTTCTTTCATTTGAGGCTCTTTGCTAAAATAAAGCCCTGCCTCTCTCAGGCGGATTTTGAAAAAGCTTTTCATGCATTTGTAACATGGCGTCTGTATGTGGGGCTGGACCAGAGCTCCTGCAGCGTTTACAACACGTCCAGAACGCATCACACCTGTGTGACCTGCACTGGCTCCTGTCGTCTTTCAATTTAAAATGTTATTAATTGAGTTTAAATGTTTACACTGTTTGGGTCCAGTTTATTTGAGGGAATTACTGGAGCCCAACACTTCACCCAGAGCCTGAGATCAGCCGACCTGCTCCTGTCGGCCCAAAACTCGGCTCAAGACGAGAGGAGACAGAAACTTTTCTGTGGCAGCGCCCAGACTGTGGAATAACCTTCCTCTTCCTGTCAGATCCTCTCAGTCTGTAATGCAGTTTAAGACTGGATTGAAAACTCATCTCTTTTCCCTGGCATTTAATACTAGTTAGTCAGTTTATCTTGGTTTTTATTATCGTCCTCACATTGTGTTATATATGTATATATTTTTCTGTCTTTGTTCTCCTTTATGTGAAGCACTTTGGTCAGCTGAAGTAGTTTTAAATGTGCTATAGAAATAAACTTGAATTGAACTGAATATTTTCTCTGATGGTAAATCTGCTCATTCTTCTGGGCAAAAGGCTCCAGTTCCTGTAAATTCTTGGGCTCTTGTCTGAACTGCAGCTTGAATCTGCCCAGAGGCTCAGTGATACTGAGGTCAGAAGAGACGAACACTCCAGAACCTTCACTTTATTCTGCTGGAGCCAGTGACAGCTCCACTTGCCTTTGTGTTTTGGATCATTATCATGTTGAATATCCAAGTACGTCCCATGTGCAGCTTCTGGACCAAGAAATCATCAATTCTGCCAGGAGATGTAAACTTATGAGCACAACTGTGTCTTGATCCAAAATGGCTTGTTGCTGTTGCAGTTCTTTCTTTTCTATTCCCACGTGGTCTTATATCTGTGTAATCCTCAGTGCTCCATGAGCATATACTCGTCTATGTGCTCTTACACTTGTTCTGATACAGCTCAAGGTCATTCTACAGCTTCAGGAAAGGTTCATTGATTGATTAAGTTCTTTCGTGTCACAGTATCACCGACATTATTCCACAGATCGTCATATTTAACATACACAGACCGAAAAGACGTCGGCTCAAGCTTGATCTTATTATGTCTTTACCCTTTATTCCTTTGCCATAGCATCATCTTGAAACCAGAAATCAGTAACAGTACAGCAAAGTACTACAAACGAAGGAACATAATTAATATTTCTACTCAGAGTTAAACGTTTAAACTTCTTTTTAAAATGGTGCACAATTTTAGGTTTTCTGTGCAACTGTTCCAAAGGTCCTTTAACAGATATTCACAGTTTCACGGTGTTTATTCGGATTTTCTTTTTGATAAACGTGGCCGTATTTTGTGTTTTGAACATATTCTGCAATGATTTTGTTTGATTTTTTTTTTTGTATCGATCCCTACGAAAAATGAGCATCTAGTTTCAGTTCTAGTTTTAGTGTCAAACTCAAAATACCTCCTTGTTTAAACAGTAAATTGATCAGATTAACAGTGCATTTCCATATAAAAGGGACGGGGGAATGATTTGAATAATAAATGCATGTTCTGCCTGTGCTCAGACCGAACACTGGCCCTTTGTCTGTGTGGGAACCTGCTTCATTAAAACTCCACACGACGCTCCGCTCTGACCCCGATCCAAACAGGCCTCAAACTGGGGGTCACGGACAACCAACGGGGGGATGGAGATGGATGAACTGGAAAAAAAAAGGAATAAATTAAAGGTGCACTACGTAACTTTACTTGCTGAGGGTTTAACACTCGCTTGTCTCTGGTACTGAAATGGTTTAACATTTATCCACCACAGAAGGTGTTGGCTAAAAAAACAAATCATTCCCAGCCCTTTCCAAGTAGCTCGCCAAGGGATTTTTGAATTATAGGTGTAACAAAAATGTCCTTTTATTACATTTTTACCATTGTACATGTATAATTTTGATACATGCAACTTTGTGCACTAATAACTGGGTAAGTGTTTTCAGGCCCCGTCCCCACTGCTATGTATTTGAGTCGTTTTCGTTGCGGATGCAGTGCTCGTCCACACTGATCCGATGGAAAACGGCTCCAGAGACGGAACGAAATGGTGCCGCCGGCTCCAACAAATTCACCTGAGCACAGATCTGATCCGGCACCGTGGGGACGCCTGAAAACGGTGATGTAGGAGCTCTAGCTGCCGTCCTCATTGGGCCACGTCACCGAGTTGCGCCTTCCTGATTCGCTGGGTTTGTGACATCGTTCAGGTGACGCTATCGTGGAAAACAGTTGAAACAAACCCGAGAGAAACGCAAAACAGCGTCGGCCCACGAAAAGACTGTTTTCACGCTTTCCGTCTTCCTCGGCTCATAACCGGCAGCTGCAATTTCCTTAGACCTACGACAGCTTCAGATGCGGCGCTCCACTTCCTTGTTTTTACCGCCCACGTGACGTCCTGATGTTGTGACGTCGGGACGCCAGCCAAACGCAAAACACAAATCATTTCCGATACGATGATATGATGATTCGATTCTGTAAACGTGACCTCTGTTTATAATTGTCCAACTGTACCTCGACTCGTGTATTTACTACATTTCTTGTGAACGCTGGTCTTTTTGGCTTTGTAAAGGTAGCTCACGGTTGAAGACCTCTGCTCTACACAGATCTTACCTGTAACTTTGCCTGGTACCAGTGCCAATAATAAATCACCACGGATACAAGCAGGAAAGGTACACAGCACAGGCCCACGTCTTCATAATGACCTAATATTGCACTTTTCACAATGTAGTTTCTTCAGTAAAACATACCTGGAGTCACGTTGTTTGAGTCTTCATGCAGTTATTCTTCAGGGCCTCAGGTGATCCACAAGTGTTCCTCTGGGTTTTTAAAGTCACACGGCAAAAAAGCTTAACCAAAATGTAAGATATAAACACTTACATTTATCAGGAAATGACTTAAAAGTAGTGAAATGATCAGTCCATGCGGCAAGATGGCTGCAAGACTAAATAAAAACATCGTTATAAAAAATGAGTAAATAAATGTGTTAAAATGCATAAAGCTAAAAACGGTTAAAACTATAAAATGAAGCGAATCAAACTGAACTTAAAACACAAATAAATAAAAGAAACTGAGGACCACACAACTCTCACGGTGTAAAAAGAAGAGAATAATTCAGTCATTTTTGCTATACTTAAAACACTTCACTGTGGGTTCTCGTCTGTCCCAGGGCAGCTGTGGCGGGAAAAGAAGCCGAACCTGCTCCGAATGTGGAGTGAATAAATAATGCACCAAACTGTAAAGTGACTTTGAGCGTGTGGAAAAGCGCTCACTAAGACTAATGCATTATTTAATCTTACGAGAACAAAGACGCTGTGACTTCGCTTTCCAATTGTCCCCGAAATATTGAATAAATTATGAAGAAAATCATTTGAAATCATTGACTGACAAACACCTTTCCAAAATTTAGAAAGTTACGCTTAACCAAAAGTAAAATATACATTAAAGTTGTAAAGTATTTGACCCGATCTTAGATTTTTTCCGTACGCGAATGGGGACCAGGGACACAGGAAGCAGCCGAACTGGAGCTTTACGAAGACTGAAGGACGTCTGGACCAGAGTAATGGGACCAAACAGGAACTGCGCCAAGAAAAGACAAAACCAAAGAGCATAATTAAAGACGAGAGAAATCGGCATTCACCAAAGACGGACAGAGAGAGCGACAGAGGGGGAAAAGAGGGAGAGGGAGCAGCTTTGTGAATGGGTTTGTGGAGGAGGAGGAGGAGGAGGAAGAGGCCATTGATAAAACACTCACAGTCTGAACTCGGGCACATTACATAAGCCTGACAACTGAAACGCATAAAAAACTCCATTTAAGGTCTTGAAATCCTTTAAATTTAAATACTTTAGACTTTAATACTAATCAATATAACTATTTACAGAGGAATTATAGAAAAGGACTTGTTCATATTATAGTTTAAAGGCTCAAATTACAAGATTTTCTGATGTTTCTTAATCACAAACAGACCTGAAGTTGTGTTTTGTATCATTCACACATGTTTAACACACAAACCCGACAGATTTAGACTGAGTTCTTCTCTCAAACAGAAAACACTGTTCCACCTTGTGATGTCATGTGGTGATACAGGAAGTGCTCCACTGTGTTTCTAAACTCCACACACCTTCACTAGAATCATTTGGACGATTTAAAATCTGGAATTGACCATCTCTAATCTCTACTGGACTAAATGTAAAAGGAGATGTTAATTTAAAACTTCCGCTTCATGACATCACAAGGTGGAACGGAGCATTTTGAGGTTTGGAGATGTGGACAGACGTTCCTCCCCTCACCTGTGGTCCTGAGCTCTGGGGAACGACCGAAAGGACCAGATCGAGACACAAGTGAAGAAATGAGTTTCCTCCGCAAAGAGGCCGGGTGCTGCCTTAGAGAGACGGGGGAGGAGCTCGGTCAAATGGGAGGAGCTCGGAGTAGAGCCGCTGCTCCTCCACGTGGAGAGGAGCAGCTGAGGGGAGGGCATCTGGTCCAGATGCCTCCTGGACACCTCATGTCCCATCGGGAGGAGGCCCCGGGAAAGACCCAGGACTCACTGGAGGGACTCTGTCTCTGGGCCTGGGAACAGCTCAGGGTCCAGGAGGAGCTGGAGGAAGTGTCTGGGGTGAAGGAAGTCTGGGAGTCCCTGCTTAGACTGATGCCCCCATGACCCGGCCCCGGATAAGAGGAAGAAAATGGATGGATGGATGTAGACACTGATAGTAAAGAGTTACTCAAACCCACAGTCGGGCACCAGTCGTACTCACACTGCCTGGTGTGAAAGTCGAGTGTGTGAGTGTTGTTTTTCGGATGGTGCAGACTGGAGCCTCACTCCTGTCAGTCTGTCCCAGGGCAGCTGTGGCTACAGGAGGATTTATCACTGTGTGAAATGAATGAATAATGAACTGTAAAGTGCTTTGGGGATCTTGAAAGGCGCTGTACAAATGCAATGATTAATCTGAGTCATAAAAATGCATGACTGAAGATCTACACGTTTATAAAGGCACACTGCGGAACACTGAAGCAGGCAGTGCACACCTCACCAGAAAAGTTACATAGTGCATCTTTTAATAGTGTTTCCAGTCCAATGTTTTTTTTCTAATTCTAGCGACCTGTTTGTTTTAAAGGAAAGTTCAACATTTGCATGATTTCCAGAACATATTCATATTCACTTGGCCTAGAAGCGTTTGAAAAAGTTCTTTGAGAGACTTTTTCATTTGCACCAAGAGTAAAAAAGCTTATCACAGGTAAACTACAGCGTAAGCAGATTTTATGCAGAATAAGATATAGAACCTTATGTATTTTGTTGTTTGTGGAGTAAATTACGGTACCTAAAGAACTGCAGCCTCTGAGATCTGCTAATTGTGTCCATACATACTGCGATTTAACGCTTTGAAAGAGCTCTTGCTGTTTGTTTAAAAGTAAATAAGTAAACCAAGTAAAACAAGGAAGGAAAAGCTAAAGATCCTTGAGAATGCAGAGGTCGAGGAGGAAAAAAAACGAACTTTGTGAATGGGTTTTGTGGGGGATTTCATTGACAAAACAGTCACACAACAGCTGCATCTGAATTCAGGACCAGCGCAGGTTACGCAACAGCCGATTTCTTGTAATTGAGAACTTTTACTTTGAAAATCTCAAATAAAATGTAAAAAAAATACGATTTGACTATTTTTAAGTGTCCTGCAGGGAGCACTGTCCATGTAAAAGGATTATGAATATAAACTTAGAGAAGATATTGTTTATATTGTCGTCTTAAAGGTGCATTGTGTAACTTTTTGGCTTGTTTCTATGGATAATCTATCATTTCTCTGCCTGGAATGTTCCACAGTGTGACATTAAACAGCTCAACTTTACATTTATTCAATTACAGGTGGTTTTAGAGCTCAAAAACACCTCGAAAATTAGGCATTCTGACTGTGAGCGGGGTCGCCTCTCCACAGATGTGACCTGGAACTTGGTCCGGTTTGGTTTTCATGAAGATAGAAAGGTTTAATGCCGTACTGTGAGACATTCCAGACAAAGCAATAACATCTCCGCGGAGAAAAGCACCTTTTATCAGCAGTGTCGTAAACTCAAACCCTGTGGGTCAAAGTGCAAAAGATAAGATCACTTTATTTACTAAAGGCTAAAACGAAATAAAACGAAAAAAACAACAACAATGGAGCTCAACAGTGACAGTGAGTCAATTTTCCATTTATTTTTCCCGTAGACTTTTCGAAAAACTCAAATATTAAGAGTCCAAATACATCTCAGAGGCCAACCGGCTTCATGCTTCCATCATACTGGTGTTTTAAGCCCAAAAAACATGATTAAAACACAAGATTCTGCAAAATGTTTTAATAACTGGTTGCTTTAAAGTTTCATAAACAGATTTTAAATAATATTGTAGGTCTCGCGGTCATTAGTTAACAAAGATCTGGTTATAATAAGAGTTTTACAGCTCAGGGCTATAGATTTTTTGGAAAGTTTATGGGAAAAAAATCAATGGAAATCCATTTAGCTCCACTGTAATAATATGAAGAGTAGAGTTTTTCCCTTATTAGAATTCAATTAAGAAATGCTCTAGATTTGACAGGTTTATTTTTGTCACTACTGGTCCCCCTCAGTCTATACAAGGCGTTTTATATTCTGGTAAAAAGCTGTAACTTCTCTTGGTAACGTTTAGGTCCCTGGTTGGTTTTGATTGGCTGCTTGTTCTTAATCCTCTCACCTGCTTCTGCTGTTTTTAGTCCAGGATTAAAAGGTTAAACTGAGACCAGAACCTCCTCTAGGGGCACTGCTGCGTCCTTCAAGCTACGTCAAGGTTTGTTGTGTACAAGTTTCCAAGAAGCTCCTGCTCCAAGTCCAGGTTAAGTTCCAGATTTGACCCTGGAACATCTGCAGGTTCATAGGTTTTAGGGGCCATTTTGAGGACGTTTCATCAGTCAAAACATAGATTAATTTGATATCTGTGGTAATAATGCGATTCTTTCATCACTCTGAAAACATGGATAAGCATTTGACCTTCACCTGCTACAGGGATATAGGAGGATGGGAGGGCATCTGACACACGATATGATTAAATGAAAAACGTGTAGTGCACAACTAGATGACCTCGAGTATTTGAGATGTCAGACCAGACTTTGGCCCGGCCTCTGGTCCAGCCTCTAGTCCAGTCTGTAGTTGAGTCTGTGGTCAAGTTTCTGGTCGAGTCTCTGGTTCAGTCTCTGGTCCGGTCTCTGGTCCAGTCTCTGGTCCAGCCTCTAGTCCAGTCTGTAGTTGAGTCTGTGGTCAAGTTTCTGGTCGAGTCTCTGGTTCAGTCTCTGGTCCGGTCTCTGGTCCAGTCTCTGGTCCAGTCTCTGGTCCGGTCTCTGGTCCAGTCTTTGGTCGAGTCTCTGGTCCGGTCTCTGGTTCAGTCTCTGGTCCGGTCTTTGGTCGAGTCTCTGGTTCAGTCTCTGGTCCAGTCTTTGGTCGAGTCTCTGGTCCGGTCTCTGGTCCAGTCTTTGGTCGAGTCTCTGGTCTGAGTAGGGGCTCAATCAGATTAGGATTGGGAGGCTCAGCGTTGCTATTCCCGGTCGTCAGATTAAACCTCTCACACCGAGCGTCCTTCTAAAACCTCTGCACCTTTATATGAGCACGAGTTTGGTTATGACACAATAATCTGGTGAATGTTCACACTTTTATGCAGCGCTTTTCCACCTTCAAGCCTCAAAGCGTTTAACATCCAGAAACCACTCACCCGTTCACCCCAGCACACGTCGACACTGGGGGCGGAGGAGGGTGAAGTGTCTGTGGGAGCTGGACTCACACCTGTGGGTCAGTGGATCTGACCTCAGACACTGACGCTTGTGTCGAGAGGATTCGAACCTCCAACATTTCGTTAGCCTAACAGCACAGTTGCCTAAGTCATATTTGAACGCTTTCAGGAAACACATTTTTTAGCAAACACATTGGTGTTTTTTATATTATTGATATTGTAACAGAAAGTTTCTAAAAAAAGAAAGACACAACACTGACTGCAGGTGACGCAGCAGTGGCAGGAGAGGAAAGTCAGGCAAATATCACAATTTAGCCAAAAAAAAAAAAGACTTAGGCCAGGGATGTACAAACTGTTTTCATCGAGGGCCACATATTAAAACACAGAGCAGCGTGAGGGCCGATCGAGGGTCATAGACTGATGGTCAAAACAGTGAGCAATTCAAATATCTGCATTTATAACAAGTTTGAATCACCCTCCAGACCTTTTTTCTTGTTTAGACCCTCAAAAGGACTCACAAAATCTGCTTGATCAAGGTAGAGTTCAAAAACCTGCAGTAAAAAGTACAACTATGGGCCAGTTCACCTGAGAATTTGGTCTGAGGGCCACATTTGGCCCCCGGGCCATAGTTTGGATATGCCTGACTTAGGCAAATATGCTGTTAGGCTAATGATTTGGATCAGTGCAAACCTGAATTGCCTTAAAGGTGCACTATGCAACTTTTTTATCTACTACCAGCTTGTCTCCATGGAGATTTTAATGTTTAACCAAGAATATTACGTGGTACTGGATTAAACCATAGAGCGTATATAAAAGTGGACTAAGTGAGTGTGACGTCACCCACAGCGTCAGAGTCGCTCTTTTAAAAAATTGCCCCTTGGGGATAAATAAAGTGATTATTGATTGACATTGATTGAAATGAGGCTCCCGATGCCACGGTTACAAGAGCGAATCTGGAGCCAGGATCTATGTTATGAATAGCATTTTTTTGACGGATAAAATAGCAAAAAATAAAAAAAAGTTCAGGATCATGTGTCACGGGTTCATACGAACATTTTAAGATCAAAATAACGAGGCCACAGCAGGAGTTACAAAGAGAGGAGCGATAAGATCTCAATCTTATCATCAATCGTATGGGAAAAAGGGAGAGAAGGAGCCGGAAGAGCCTCCTGGAGCACTTCCTGTTTGGCACGCGGTGGCTAACGGCTTTGTCCAATCATATACATGGTTTATGGATTAAACGAATCTATCCCGAGGGAACTGAAGCATCCATGCAAAGTTACATGTCAGATCTGCGTTTTTTAACAATAAAAAAACATGTTATGAAACATTTGTGTAATGCTGCACAATGGAAACATCAAAAACATCTCCATGGAGACAAGCAAGAGGCAGACCGTCCATGAGAAAACTTACATTGTGCTCCTTTACTATCATTAAATTAGCTTTTTATGAATGGTCTGTTACTGGAAAAGCTTTACAACTGTTTACTGGGATTATGGTCTAACCCTGGTCTAACCCTGGTCTAACCCTGGTCTAACCCTGGTCTAACCCTGGTCTAACCCTGGTCTAACCCTGGTCTAACCCTGGTCTCCATCACTTCCTTCGGACACAGGAGTCATTTATATCCCCGCCCCACGCTAAGAACGGGATTAGAACGTAAAAATACGCTAAAGGGATTAAACGGCGCTGACCAGAAAACGAGCAGCTAAATACAGCAGGATTTACAACCAAGAAACCACCACGAGAGATGTGAGCCTCTGCTCCATCCGACGTTCCAGATCCGAATGTGAGATACGGCTAAATCTATACTGCAAAAACATCTCCATGGAGACAACGCAGGTGGCCAAAAAAAGCTACGCAATGCACCTTTAAGGCCCACAAACTGAAAACACAGATATAAAGGGAGTCCCAAAAAAATTCACATCATTTCGCAGGGTAATAATTTGGCCAATTCTTGTTGAAATAACCTCGAATTTTCACAGAACGCACAGAAACAGATCGAGGTTTTATATTTCATGTTTTGTTTTTGTTCTGTTTTCAGGTTGAGCCGTTCACGCCCAAAGAAAAGTCATTTTGCGTCGTGGAATCTGCTCCACAGACTCTGCCGAGACTGTGCAGCCTTCAGTACAAAATGTGGAAAAACTTCACCGACTGGAAAACAAAGTCCCACCTAAACGCCTAAAGTGATCAATGCAAACACTGAGTTAGACTTAGAAGTTTTCAAGACAATTGCTTCTAAAATTATGTCAGTTTTTTTTGGTACACCCTGAATTATTTGAGAGGTTTTGGGTTGATCGTATTTGCACAAATTACAACACAAACATTTGTTTTAGAAAATAAAAGGCAGTATAATTTTTTATATATTCCAAATAAAAAAACTACAAAAAAATCGATATTTGGTGGAACACACATTGACATGGAGAGCCATTTTGCACATGTAATGGAAATACGTGATAAAATGTAAAAGAAATGAGCTTTTCACTTTTGTATCCAGGTACAAATGTTTAAGTTCACGATTTGAACATTGAAGATTGAAGATTAATATAAAACTACTAAATCCTAACACACACACACAGTCTGGTTCAGTATTTCCTGGTCTTCACATTTGCCTTTATTCAAGGGAAACACAAAATATTTCAACTATAATATTTTTCTTAGTCATTGTTTCCTCTCAAGTCCTCGGTTTAGTGGCAAACGTGAGGAAGCCGGTGTGTCCCGGGATTTCTCTGGGAACCGTGGTCGTTTTGATGGTCACTGCGCCCGGACCTGGATTCTGGTCTTGGTTCGGGTCCTGGTTGAGATCCGGGTCGGGTCCAAAGTCCGGGAGGGGCAGAGAGACGGTCCGGACGTCGTGGACCTGGAGGAGGATTTCCACGGTGCAGAGCTCGGAAAAACCGTGGTCCGTGAAGGCAGCACACGTCCTCTGCACCTGCTCAATGCACGGAGAGAAGGAGCTGACCCGACCGCCTGGAGGAGGAGGAGGAGAGGAGAGGAGGAGAGGAGGAGAGGGGGAGAGAGGGGGAGAGGAGGGGAGAGAAGGAGAGGAGAGGAGGAGGAGAGAGGGAGGAGGAGAGAACAGAGGAGAGGAGTGGAGGAAAGAGTAGAGAGGAAGAGAGGAGGGGAGGAGGAGAGGAAAGAGGGAGAGGAGGAGACAGAGAGGGGGAGGAGGGGAGGAGGAAGGAGAGAACAGAGGAGAGGAGGAGAGAGGGAGGAGAGAAGTTGGAGAAAGGAGAGAGGAAGAGAGGAGGAGAAGGGGAGGGACAGAAGAGAGAGGAAATAACAGAGGAGGGAGGAGAGAACGAGAGACAGAGAGGAAGACATGAAGAGGTTAGAGGAAAGAGGGGAAGAGGAAAGAACAGTGAAGAGAGAGGGAAGAGAGGAGAGAAGGACAAATGGAAAGAGGAGGACAGAGGAAGGGGAGTGAAAAGAGGGGGGAGAGGGAGAGGGGAGAGAGGGAAGAGAGGAGGGGGAGAGAAAGAAGGGAGGGGGAAGAGAGGAGTTAGAGAGAGGAGGACAGCGAAAGGGGAGAGGAAAGAACAGAGGAGAGAGAGGGAAAAGAGGAGAGAGAGAGGAGGACAGAGAAAGGGGAGAGAGGAGGGAGAGATGACAGAGGAGAGAAGGAGAGAGGAGAGGAAGAAGAAAGCGGAAAAAAAGGGAAAGAGAGGAATGAGAGTGGAGACAGGGAAGAATAAAGTAGGGAGAGGGAAGAGAGGAGAGCGCAAAAAAGGAAAGAAGAAAGGAAGATAGGAGAGACAACAACAAACATGTCATATTAATCTGATGTTTACAGCTTTTTCACTTGACAAAAATCCCGTCTTTGTGGTTGAATAACGGCACCACTTTCTGAAGCTGTTGCTGTAATTTAACTTTTATTTGTTTATTCTGACAGAGAAAAACCTTGAACTTTGTGCCCGTTTTTGTTTAATGTGGATCTTGCCGGTAATTACAGAGATACGAACCACAAACCGGGTCAACAAATCTGCATCGGACAGAAGGAAGAACTATGAGGATTTTTAAAATACTGTGACGTCTTATGGCTCATTGTGTATTTCAGTTTCTGGATGTCACTGGAAATCCACCTTCTGGCCTTAAGTTTTCACAGCAGTCACAGTTCATGTCACAAACGCTCCCCTCCTCCGCACAGCTCGGCCTCGTTCGCTCCTTCAGTCAACACCGAAGTCGTAAACACGTCCCTGTGCCTTGGAAACCCACACGAGCCAACGGGGCGTGTCGGAAAAGTTTAAAACGCGTGACAGAGTTCACCCGGGTTTTCCTGCTGACTAATGACTGCACTTCCTGTTCGCGACATCTCTCGTCGCGGCGTCGGACGAGAGCCAAAACGGCAGAAGATTTACACCATTGCAACATGCGGGGAGTGAACACTGCAGAGGAGAGAGGGAGAGGGGGATGTGGGGAGGAGGGAGGAAGATTGGAAAATGTGAGATGTTTTGCATGTTTAAAAAGGGATCTGTCTTGAGGTATTAGCCGTTAGTTTGCTCAGCGCAGGACTGGGCGAACACGGGAACGTTTTAAAGTCTTTTGGGGGTAAACTTGTTTCGTAATAATGCTGGATTTCATTCTGATTTCGGATTAAAAACACAAATAAACCAAATTCACTTGATTCATAGCTCAGCCCTGACGGAATTAACCGACACAGAAGTAGCTGTATTTGTTTTTAATAAGAGAAAATAAAGCAAAACTAAATGGCGACAGCCCTGCCTTATATTGGAGAGTGCAGTAAAGAGTGCAAAAGTTGTGCTCTAGATTTGATCTCATCTGCGTCTGGTCCATAGAAACACAAACTCACAGCTGATAAACAGTGAAGCAGAGAGTGGAGTTTGCCCATATGAGGTCAAACACTGAGCTGCTCCCCTCCGCTGGGAACCACAGCTGGGAAAATGTACAGGCTGCATACTACTTATACTACTAATACTACTACTACTATTACTGCACAGCAAAACGGGGAGTAAAACTGATTCTGTGAGAGTCAATTGTAACATTTTCTCCGGGTTTATACGAGTCCAATCTGTCCTCGAGTTAATTTAACATTTTATTTAGCTGAACAACACACAGAGGTTTTATTTTACACTTTATTTTAGTTCATTTAAGATGAAGTCAGGTACAAAACTGGTTCAAGCTGGGCTTCTCTTGCAGGAGTTTGAAGTGGTGGGAGGAGCCAAATTAACACTAAGGGAAGTTGAATGAACTTCAATCGTATCAACTCTGGCAAATGACCCCAAAGTGAACCCCCATTTAACTTTCAAATAGTTAAAAAACACTTTGCACTGGAAAAAACAATATCTAGGTGAGTTAAAATGACTTAAATTAAGAACATTTTACTTTATTTGAGTCGATTCAACTTGACAAGTAACATTTTCTGCCAGTGGAATAAGCGTTTTTTTTTCTTAATTCAAGCAACATTCGATTTTGCTTCTTATTTTAAGTGCAAAAAGTTGTTGTGTTTCTTATTTTAAGTGTAGCAAGACGTATTTTGATATTTTAAGTACAAAACGTTTCATTCCACTGGCAGATTATTTTACTTTTACTCAAATCATGATAAAACTTTCTTGATTCAAGTCATCTGAACTTGACTAGATTTAGTTTTTTGCAGTTTGTGTTAATATTTTGAGTTTTTGCTGTGTACTACTACTACTACTACTACTACTACTACTACTACAAATACTACCACTACTGCTACAACTACAACCATTACTTCAGCTACCACTAGCACCAGGACTACTAAAACCACCAACACTACTACACTACGACAGTCAGCAATACTAAAGCAAAATGCAGGAAAAGAGGAGATTAAATACAAAAACAAACGTCCAGTGTATAAATGTCTAAATAACTTGATGAAGTGAGTTCATTGCTTATGACTTATGACTCGGACATGGCTTCTGTGAATCGCTTGTACCAGGAACTCCAGCTCCCCGAGGTTATGGTGATGGAGGAGGCGGAGTTCATTTATCGGAGTGCGGTTTTTCATGGGATTTCATGAATTTAAAGGCGCAGGATTCACAACATGGATCTGAAAACACAGGGGCCGGTCTAGACCAGCGAGCCCCACAGACTGTATAAAGAAGTGGACTAAGGAAGTGTGACAGCTCCAGTCAAGTGAAGCTCATCGAGGCTAACAGCGATAGGAGCAAATTTGGGGCAGAGTTCCATATTTGGAATTTCAACACTGCAAATTTCTCTGATCTGGCCAAGATTTAAAAACTTCAGGTTATTCATCTTGTTTTCAGATTTATTATCGACTTGCTAGACCAGAGACTGCTTAGAGTAAAATACGAAAAAAGGGCCGGGTCCCCTTTAAACTCCGGGTGCAGGTGTATATTTGTATATTTTGATAAATAATCGCCGGTTCCAAATAAACAGTGAGTCTAATGTTTGCGCTGAAGACAGAAGTCGTGCTGCAGCGACAGGACGCAGGACTGATGCTCATGTCATCTCTACACAAACCAAACTTCAGACTAGGGCCCGACCGATATGGATTTTGTTGTGGCCGATATGATACCGATACAATGGGAGTTGAAGCTTCCGATATAATCGCCGATATATTTAGTGATGTAAAAATTCACTGTAAATCTTCAGTTTATAAAACTTAGGTTTGGCTCTGTTGGATTTTCAATTGGGTTTATTTTAGCGACATTTTTTGTTATTCTGCCTCTTTGTCATATTTAAAGACAGTCGGTCGGCCTAATGGTGTTTTTGTATGATATTCTAGCCAGTAAAGAAAGTGCTGTTAAACTACCGCTATTAGCTTTTAGAGGTAAATGCGTGTGCGCCGCGGTAATTAATGATCTGCTAAATGACGATAATTCACGCTCATTTACATATAGTGCGTGTCCAGTAACATATATACGGCCACTATAGTCACTTTACAGTCGCTAACAGAAGAGAAAACAGCCTGTTTATGTGTGCGAGCTACAGCAGCTAATCGCTAACCAATGAGAAAGAACCAAAACGAGCTTCAAAACCGACACATTTCAACACTCAGCCTCACACAGGCTCCTCTCAGATCACAAGTCTGCACTAAGAACTGTCCTTTAATCCAGACTCACACTGAGCCTCCGGAAAAAGAAGAGAATCTCAGTGTTGCACTTGCAGTGTTGGACTTATTTTGAGCTCAAGAGCTGCTTATACCGTATATTTGTACTGGGGCAAGTCACATTTTGCTCAAGCACATGGGAAAGCTCTAAATACTGGGCACCGCTGTTGATATTAACTTGTAATTTGAGCTGTGTTTGAAGCCAAGTTTCATCTTTCAAATACATAATTACTCCATTAGTAAATTATAATGCCAACGCGCTGCAGATTTGCCTTTAAATGTGCTCAAAACTGCTCATTTCTCAGAGCAGCAGCTGTTTGTGAGTGAAATGTGAAAGCCCAGAGTACAGTGCACCATAAAAGGACTCGGGCTCTTTCATATGAGCCTTTAGATCGGAGTAAAAGAGGCCTGTGTTTGTGAAGCAGCTGATTCACACTGAGCACAGCCTATAAAACTGGATTTATGACGGTACAGTCGAGATGAGGGACTAATGTGGATTACATAACGAGATGTTTCCTTATTTATTTAAAACGTGCTGTGCCCGATTATTCTGAGCGTCCTAATTATTCACCATAAGTGTTTTTTAAGCCTTTTTATACAACTCCTAGAAACCAAAGTTGAGTTCTGCTGTCACGGTTAAAGAGGGAGTTTTATGCAAAGCCTGAAGAACTTTTAGATCTATGCATGTTTGAGCAATTTAGCGATCTCTCTTGGGCCTGTACAAGGTTCCACCCACAAGGCTACGTCACTCATGCTCCCACACGACACTTCTCCACAATTATACAAAAACATGACACAAAACTGTGTAAAACAACTTCACAAACCTGATGTAATGAGCAGTAGTTTCATTAGCGGGATGCTGATGGTGCTGTGACAGGGCTCTGAAGGGGGAGTGACTAAAGCCGGGCGAACACTGCGGGATATTTTCGATGGTTTCATTCAGCTCCAGCTCAGACTGTCGTCCAAATCTCAGAGTTCAAAAATTCACAGCTCATCATTCATGTTCTCACACCGTACGAACGACTTCAACAGTGAAACCCTCACAAGAGGCGACTGGATTTCAATCAGGTTTGACATTCGATTCCCGATCGGGAGCTGGTCGTGTGGTATTAATCGGTTCTCGTTACCCCGTGTTCACTACGCGAAGCACGAGGCATGATAAAGACAAAACTCGATCCCAAAAACAGTTGCACAAGTGAAAAATAGGCTCAAAAAGGACACAGTTCCCAATTTTAGAGCAAGGAATGGACAAGAGGACTCAGCGTGTCAAAAACTAAAAATAAATGTATTAAACAACCAATAAAACCAATACACTGTCTGTCTGCGAATATATAACAATTATAAAACAATAAAAGGTAACATGGTGATGGAGGATCTAAACATGTTAGTAATGAATGTGACTTAAACGGTCATAAAAATGCACTTAATTTTAGATTTAAAGTTTTGAAGTATAAATTAATTTGAAAAAACTCAATTTTTACTTCTAAAACGATGTTCTACGTTTATATTGAGACCTGAACAATTACAATTATCAATAATAATAATATAGCGTAAGAAACCGAGCAAGAACAATAGCTCCTTGCCACTTCATTGGGCGAGGGCCAGTTAAAGCCGCCGCGCAATGATGGCCCTGCCCGGCGCGCCCCTCCCACGGACCGCCGAGGACTCGGAACCCCCTGCCATGACACTCTCTTCCCGACAGCTCTCCGTCTCACCAGAAAAGTTACATAGTGCGCCTCTTTATATCCATTATGTACTTTTTTGGTTGTAGGCACGCATAGAATTGAATCCCCAAATTTGGTGTAACTCCGATAATGTTCACATTTCTTGTATAGGCTAGGTGGCGCTATAGAGTAACTTTTCATATGCTTTATAGTTTATTATAATCAAGCCCTAATCAGGTATTAGTGATTCAAATTTCAACACGATCAGACAAAGCCTGTGTGTATAGGCATTTTTTAACTATTTTTTAGGGAGTCTTTGCGCCCTGCTGGACCAGCTTTGCTTGAAATCATGCATAATCCCCAAATTTGGTACCAAATTGGATAATGTTGAAGATTCACGTATACACTAGGTGGCGCTAAAGAGTTCACTTTATTATATTTCATATTTCATCACATTCAGGCCAGGATCACACAATAGTGATGTGAGTTTGAGCTCTGTAGGCCAAAGCTTGCAGTCGTGAGAGGGCATCAAAGAAACAGGAAAATGAAGGTGTTATTCAGCGTGCTACGGACAAACTGTGAAAAAGTGCGCTAGAAAATAATGTTTGTGGATCCACATCTGCTGGATGTGGATGTAGATGTGACATGTCAAATCTGAGCTCATTTGGACCAAAAACTAGACAGTTGATGACTTTTATGACACGCAGTCAAAACAGCAAGTTTTTTTTATCCAATATGGCCGACTTTCTGTTGGTCATAGAGATGCACAACGCTTGGCTTTTTTGCTTGTCTCCTTGAGTTCTATCACTGCCCCAAATTTCATTGACCGTTTTGTTGATCGTTATTGAGGGCCAATTTAAGCAGTCAAGGCGATGATGGCCTCGCCCGGCGCGCACGCGAAATCCCAAAATTGCAACATTTCCTTCACATCTTTTGTATCGCTTTGGACACTGCAACCTCCCCAGACTGAATGTAAGAATAAGTAGTAAAGTATTGTAACAGTGACAAAGAGAAGAGAGGGCAGTTTTATTACGCTTCTACCACGCAACCGCCAAGGTCTCGCGACTCCCCTGGCACGACACTCTCTTCTCGACAGCCTGTCCAACAGAAAACCCACGGTCAAAACATTATGACCAGATGACTTTGATTCGGTCAAACTGTTACAGTTAACATCCCTACCTGAGACAGTCCAGCACATAACTGCAGGTATAAGGTGCTGCAGGGAAAGCCAACATACAGCTCCACACATGGATACCGAGGAATATCTTTTCTATAACCGCGCAGGAACTTTCTAACCGTAAAGACAGAAACTTCCTTTGAAAGTGCAGACATAAAGGTTTCCGTACATTTCTGCAACTTTATCCCTACACATGTGTAACCTGGTCTCTGTGCTCTTTCCACTCATTCCTGATCGTTCTAAACACGTTCAGGAAAGGTTCTAAAGCAGGGGTCACCAACTCGCGGACCGGGTGCGCCAAGGTCCAGTCAGACAAAATTTCCTCAAGCAGTGGTCCGGGACATCATTATGGATGCAACGATACAGTTTTCCTCTACGATTCAATACGGATCACGGGTCACGAGCATACGATTTTGATACATTTTAAGACGTAAAAAAATCTCATGTAATTTTTTTCTAATAATGAGCATAGTATAATAACACTGTGATATTACAGTGTAACTAATGTACAGCTGTAGTTCATATGTGAAGTGTTCATTTGGTTCACAACTCAGAATTTTAATTCAGTGAAAATAAGATCAGAGCTTTTCAGGCTATTTTATATTTTACAATCTAGTCTATTCTTAACAGAGTGGTAGGGGAGTTACACTATTAGACTTTTCCTTCTTTGATGATAATTTGATGATTTCTTTTCATCCCGAGTCCCTTCTCACTGGGTGCACAAACCTCATACCAGTGTCTGCACTGCTCTGTTGTCCTGCCACAGTCTGTTCTCTCTTACAGAAACAGAGCGCTTCTTCCATCCTCTTTCTGGACGCTAAAATTACATTATATTACAATTAGATGTCTCAACGGTTTGTTTTCTGAATAAAACTTATGAGACAGAGTTTGAGAAAAGATTGCATATATCACGAGTCACATCATGTGTGTGTATACAGCGCATTTGATGTGAAGCTCATTCCACGGTTTAGCAACATAAAATAAAGAGTAAGTAAAGATAAAACCCGCCTCTCTCACTCTTACAATATTTCAGCTATAAGTCCCTATAGATCTGTTTTCTTGCTGCATCTGAGAAGGACGCCTGTGATAACTGTTTTGATTTCAGACCAAAATAAATGAATAAATACAGCGCGCATGGAGGAACACATGCATATCGATATGGGTCCGGACTCGGACCCCGTCCGCGTAGTTGATGACCCCTGTAATAGGGAATATTAAAATCAATACAAGAACTGACTTCACAATCACAATAAGCTTTTTGCTGTTGACAGTGAACACATTTTAACAAAGAAGGAATGTGTTTTGCTGGTTTGACACACCCATAACATGGAACAAGACACAAAAAAAAGATAATAATAGTTATGAATTAGGACATGGCTATCAAAAGACATGATAACCTGTTTGTTGAACACTCAGTAAGTATTAATATGCAAATCAATACGATATAGATTAATCCAGAAGCACGAACAGCCCGTTTAAAACCGAAAGTACATAGCTATCGTGAGGAGGAGGAGGAAGCACGTTCCAGTGTGTTTATCCCATGAAGACCTAAGGGCAGTTTTAGTATATTTCTCCTCACCTGGATTTTTTCTTAATTTTGCTTTTAAAACTGCCCTTTGCCCCTAATGAAGTGTTCTTGAATTTTTGATTCAATATGGCCGATTTCCTGTTGGTCACAGGGCGGTGGACAATGACATTTTCTGCTTGTCTCCTTGTTTTCTATCACTGTCCTGAATTTTGTCGGCCTACGCCAAAATATGCTTTTCAGCTCCCCATAGGCTTTAAATTTTTTACTTTTCCAGGGGGCGCTGTCGAGTGGGGGCACTTTGGGCATTGTCGCAATGCCCGTTTTATTAAATTTTTCGCCGGACCAGTCGATCTGATACCCCCATGTGAGACTTTTCGTTGATGTTCAGGCCCTCAAAATCGCGATCGTTTGCAAAGAAAAATAATAATAATAATATAGCATAAGAAACCGAGCGAGAACAATAGCCCTCGCCACTTCGTTAGGCGAGGGCCAATTACAATTAAATCTTCCTGGTGTGTTGCTGTGCACTCCGCTCTCAAACCATCTCATCTTAAATGGACTTTTAAAGTGCAAATAAACAGACTGATGCATCACGGGACAAATGGAAAACTTAAACATTTCACTCTGGGTCACAGACTCAGAGACACAGATGGAGATAAAACTGCTATGGGTTAAGCAGGAGGTGTTAATCTGCACCTGAAACTGGGACCTGCTCAGACTTGTGGTTGTTGGGGAAACTGAAGATGCTTTGCTCTGCTCTCGTGACCTCAAACAGACCCCGAACAAAGCAGGAAGTTAATCAGTATGAGAGTTGTAGAGCAAGTGAAAGTCAAATGTACGTAAAAGCTGTTGTTAGATATAATACTTTTTATACTTCTGTGGCGAGTACGGACGGGTCTCTGTTAGAACTCTCGTCTCTAATCCTTCCCTCTCCTCTCACTGCTTTGCCCCGGCGCAGTTATTTTGTCAGTAAAGAGCCGTTTTGAAGCATTTTCAAGGATGGACATGTGGGTTTGACTCGCCACACTCCACTAGACTTTATTTGAGCTTAGTATTTCACTTAGTCACCTTCACATTTCTCCTAAACAGGCCCGCGAACGCTCGTACTGATCACAGGCTCCTGAAAACGTGTTGTTTAAATCCATTTGGTTTTTTGTTTTGTTTTAATACTTACACAGATGAAACAATAACCAAAATATCATGATATCGTATCGTCAAAAGTCTTACAATAATACCGTGGGTCATCACAATATATCGAATTGCAAGTTTTTCTGCTTAAATTCATTGCAACAGCTAAAAATCAGAGAGAACTACATAGACCATGATCCTTTGCTCTGTTTCAGTCCAATCTACATGATGAAACAACTGTTATTAAACATTTTTACATGTAATTATTTGCATTCTTGCTCGTCTACACAAAATACTGCAATAAATAAATCGTACCGTGAGATACGTCTAGTGAAAATATCGTATTGAGAGATTTAGACATCGTTACATCCCTGGCGTTCAATTTGACAGAACTCTGGGTAATTCCGCATCTATAAATGTTTGAGGATTAATCCCCAGATATTTTAACACGTGATCTCATACCTTGCCTCTTGAGGGCGCTCTTGGCGTGTCCCACCGCGTCCCACGGAGACGGTATGTCCAGGAACACGGCGTCCGCGACTCCGCTCACCCCGAACCCGTCTTTGCACACGTCCTGGTTCCTCACGGTGACCATGTGACCCACGCGGTGCTCGGCGAACTCCTCCTGCACCTTCAGCGCCCTCTGCTGGTGGAACTCGACCGTGTGGAGGTGCCCCGACGGAGCGATGGAGCGGATGATGGCGTGAGAGAGCGAGCCGCTGCCCGTACCTGAAGAGAGACGCAAAAAAGACGCACAAAATGGAAGGTCAGTCACGCACGTTGGCCCTTTGCCTGAACGGCCAGTCGCTTCTACATTCGGTTTGGATCCAGGAGCGACTGAAACTGGACCAGAGAGCGTGAAAAAAATCTCTCCAAACTTAATACGACCCAACTACAGCTGCTAATTTGTAGCACGTGTCTCTCAAATGCAGAAGACATCTCCTCTCATATCATTCAGAACAAAACATTCAACTTCTTATACCTGATATAAGTAATACTTTGATATTTCGATTGTTGATTCTGTAAAAATCTGTGCCGTTTCTCAGTCTTTTATGTAAATCGTTCTCCTTTTTATGTGTAAGTTTGTGTTTGCGTCTCTTTGATCGATTAATCCGCCTGTCAATTACACCCTCTAGGACTGGTTGAGACAGGACACAGCTCCAGATCCACTCGTCTTTGTACAGTTTTGACAAAGCCTGTGGTTCTGGCTGGACTGGTAACATTGCCCCCAACTTCTGTCCTAATTAAACACAATTATCACCAAACATAGGGCACAAAAGGCTGAAAACATTAGCATTTTATGGAGCTGAATTACTCCCTGATTGTGGGAAAGATGGACTGGCGTGGGCAGAGTCGTGTTTGCCTGTGTTAAAAGTTCATGTACGTTAGATCTTTGCAAATACTACACTGCAACAAAATTTGAGTGCTGAAATGATCAATAGGCTGGGTTCACATGACATCACAACATCGTAGAGTCCCTCCAAAATCTTTCTTACGCTGAGCTAACTTTACAAAACGAAAATGCAGAAGAGCTACTCATTTTAGCGGTCTCAAGAAATTGGGATGATTACAAGAAAAAGGGCGAGCATTAGATGAGGAACGATGACGATACAACATAAACCTTTTTCCATTTATCAGTGCACAAAGTGAGGCCCCAAAACATTTACATTTACACTGGTAATAATCACATTTTAGTTCTTCATAGGGCTGTCGTGGTGCAGTTTAGCGGCTCAACAGCGCAGTATGTAGTGATACTGTACCCGAGTTTGGGCGGGTCCGATAACTCAATAAGAAGATGTAACGCGGGTTCGGGTGAGTCGGGTCCATCATAGCCCCTCCTAAAGCGTGTTCTGTAGCTCTGATTAACAAACAAGAGCGCAGGACTTTTGTATTTGCATGTGTCACCAAATGAAAACAACCAGAGATGGGAAAAAAGCGCCTGGTGTCCTGTGCGCATGGAGCAGACACGTGAATACCGGAGTTTTAGAGTCATACATCGAAACCACACAAACGATGCCCCAGCGTGAACGAGACAAAGACAAACCTCCTCACCTGGACGGAGACACATCCACAGTACATGCGCGCCGTGTCAGGTGCTCCTCGCTCCATGATCCAGGAGCTATAGTCCCAAACTCCACTGAAAGCGTCTGTGTGCGGTAAATCCAGTGAGTGCGAGGGTCATTTCAGACAGGTCCTAAATGGTGCAGTTGAGCGCGAATAGCAAAACGAAGGGTGATTCGTTAGGCAGACACTACAGCGAGCTGCAGTGGAGCGCAACACGTCAGTTTTAATGTGCCTGCGTGGGATCATAGACTGTTTACATTCTTTATACTGACTATGGTCCCAGCATTTGAACCCATTTGCTCAGAGCCACGTAAACATGAATCAGCTCACAGCAGAAGGGCAAAACGCTGGTGATGTGCGGTGGTGGCGGTGGCCCAACATGCACCACGGTGGGCCTCTTAGTACCGCTGTGATTCATTCTTGCGGTTATTGCGACAGCCCTGGTTCTTCAGCACAAAACGTATGATTCAGAAATCCCATGGCGAGCGACTGTGAAGGGGATGGAGAAGCTCCTGGTATCTACAGGTCGGGCGACCCCTGCTCTAGTTTAACCCGAGCTGGAGACAGGTCCTCATGTGGAGTCTGCGGTAGCTCTCAGATTGCAGATTTGTTGACCCGGTTTATGGTTCATATCTCTGTAATTCCCGGGACGATCCACATGAACAAAAATGGGCACAAACTTCAAAGTCGTCTCTATCAGAATATGTTTTGTTCACAACAGCTTCAGAAAGCGGTGCCATTATTCAACCTCAAAGACACTGTTTAAAGTCTTTTTTTTTTTAACAACAATCACAAGATTAATCAGAGTTTACAGAGCCAATCCCGAACAAATAATGATATGATCCACAAATGCTGAACTTAAGTTTGGATTTCTTTCAAAAACAGTGAATCTCCCACAGAGCTATTGTGCAGAGACCCCTTCCTTAAATTGTACATCGTGAACACAACATATGCCGCATTATAATCTGTTTCCACATATTTCCGTCTGTTGTAAAATCCCCGACTAAGCCATGATCTGACAGCGAGTTGTGCGAGTCGTGGTTAAGACAAAGCGCACATCCGGAGTCTAAACAAAGCCCCGTGCTGTTCCTCTTTCAGTGTCTCTGCAGTTTAAAGCCTCTTCGGCTTAAGTGTTTCCTCAACCACGAGTCTTACTGTACACATTAGCACACAGAAAACACATTAAATTCACTGTGAGGACCCCTTGGAGGGTACAAGATGACGTTCTGACACTTTTAAAGGCGCACAAAATAAGTCGGGCTGCAACAACTGTGGCTCACAATACAATAACATCACAATAAAAGCATAATCAATATACATACGCACATTATACTTTGCAATATAGTATTTTTAGGAACTGAATAGGTTTTAACAACGGTATTTATTTGTCAAACCACTACCTGTGCAAAATGAAAATGAAAAACACCCATTCTAACTCATCAAAATATGTCAAAATAGTTTTCTTACACTAAATAAAAAGCTACAGCAGCTGCAATAACTACACTGAATCACTAAATTTAGTATCTTACACCAACATCTTTACGGTCTTTGGTCTCTTGACAAACGCTCTAGATTTTTTTTTAAAGAAAAGTGATATGCGAGTGTTTAGTGTTACAATACAAAGAAATGAAACATAACTTTATTCTAAAACTACGTGTAATTTATAGAATACATATTTGTGCACAGTTGAGGTGGATTTTTATAAAGTAATTTAAAGCGATAATGCTGAAAAAGGACGTCACGTCAAGTACAAATTTACAACTAAATAATATTTCTGAAAATCCGATATAGTTTCTTTTTCTTCATGATAAAAGGTCTTCTGGCATGTGTTTCAGAGCCAGAATGATCCTGTTCACTACTGTGATCATTAAAGCATGATTACGGTTTAGTCAGAATGATTCCGGTTCACTGCGGCAGACGGAGACAGTTTGCAGTTTGCAGTTTGATCAGACTAAATGTGTGTCAGATGTTGCAGATAGTAAATCGCCTCCTCTGCTCGTCTCTACGGCCCAGTTTACATCATCGCTCCTTTGTTTGAACGACCACAAAGAACCCAATGTTTAAAGTGTTTGGACCTCAGAGGGAGAGAGGAAACTCCAGTGGATTAGACAAAGTGCAGGGAGGAAATGTAATAATCCTGGTTTAGTCCTGGTTTAGTCCTGGTTTAGTCCTGGTTTAGTCCTGGTTTAGACCTGGTTTAGACCTGGTTTAGACCTGGTTTAGGCCAAGGTTTAGTCCTGGTTTAGGCCAAGGTTTAGTCCTGGTTTAGACCTGGTTTAGACCTGGTTTAGTCCTGGTTTAGTCCTGGTTTAGTCCTGGTTTAGACCTGGTTTGTAGCAGCTTTAATCTATTGCCTCACAGCCACTGTCAGAAAACGTGTGATTTGATCAAATTATTCATGAAAAAACAATGACAAACTCAAATCAAAAGCAAAACGGTTTCCAAAAATACCTCACGTTGAGTTAGACTGTTATTTTGCTCCGAGCTGTGGCTGGAGAGGCTGCATTAACAATGGGTGCTGTACTTTTTTCCTGAAACATTTTTCCTGAAAATCAATATTGGCTTTCTGCTAGGCAAAGAGGATCTCTAATACAGTTTTATGTTATTATTATTTCTCCTCGCACATTGCAACATCTCTCCACGTCTGGAGAGCATGGATTTTTGCTTCGATTGAATGCTAAATGTAATTCTAGCCAAGGTTTAGGCCAAGGTTTAGGCCAAGGTTTAGACCTGGTTTAGTCCTGGTTTAGTCCTGGTTTAGTCCTGGTTTAGGCCAAGGTTTAGTCCTGGTTTAGTCCTGGTTTAGGCCAAGGTTTAGTCCTGGGTTTAGTCCTAGTTCAGTCCTGGGTTTAGTCCTGGTTCCAACCTGTTTCAGTCCTGGTTTAGCCCAAGGTTTAGTCCTGGTTCAGTCCTGGTTTAGTCCTGGTTCGGTCCTGGTTCAATCCTGGTTTAGCCCAATGTTTAGTCCTGGTTTAGCCCAAGATTTAGTCCTGGTTTAGCCCTGGGTTTAGTCCTGGTTCAGGTCCTGGTTTAGTCCTGGTATAGCCCCGGGTTTAGACCTGGTTTAGCCTCCGTTTAGCCCATGACAGATGATCGATGCGTTTGAAAGAATCAATTTCTGACCTTAAGGCGTAAACTCTGGTCACTGAACCACAGAACGAAACATTCAATAAACAAATCAATTTAATCAATACAACAGCAACAAACCAGTGACGAGGGACCGAGACGTTAGTGACAAATGTAACTCCAACCCACAACCTCCAGCCGAGAGGACACAGCACAACCACTTCCTTCTTATATTTGCTGCCAAAAATAATCACAGAATAAAACTAGTTGGTGTGACCCTCATCTGCTCGTCTCCATGGAGTTAAACAACACATTTATTACGTTTGTTTGGCGACATTTATTTAGCTCTTTGTTATCATAATGTAATTCCTGAGCGTCTCTGTCCAAGTCATTTCCCTTGTGGATCAATAAAGTTTGTCTAAATAGGTTTAAAGCCAAAATGAGGAACACTCTGGGCAAAAGTAAAAACATATCTCCATGGAGACAAGTAGTAAATAGTGCCTCATAGGTTTATTCTCACAATATTACTAGATTAGATTAAAATGTTTTCTCACTGCAGTTTTATTTTATTTTCTTGGTTTTATTGTTTTGGGACTAGTGCGATTAAATCTGAGCATTTATTTTATCATTATATTTTCATTGCGGTTCTGTATTTGTGAAGCACTTTGGAAGTTTGTTTATGAAATGTGCGATAGAAATAAAGTGGACTGGACACAAGTGCAGTGCAATGAAATGCAGTTTTAGGATCTCACCGCTACCGATCGATACTCAAACAAGTATCGATACTTAAAAAAGTTCTATTCACAGGACAAAAGTGAACCTTTTCTGAATAGTCTTAGAGCTGTATAAGAGCACAGAGACGAGTACACGCCCATGGACCACGGAGGGATTACACAGATATAAGGCCACAGGGGAATAGAAAGGAAAGTGCTACGATTTAAATGTCGAAAATAACATTGTATTGTTTAAATAAAGATTATTTATCATCATCGTGGTATAGGAATCTGTACTAAGGGTCAAGCCTATTCCTTAGGGTCAAAATAGAGTTAGAAATTTTTGTATTTTAGCACATTTTAGTTCATATTTTACCTCTTTTGCTTCCACTAATACTGAAAATTGTGTCACTGTTACTGTGGTAGTGACATTAGCTCCACATTAGCCTTGTTTCGGTCATGAGCTGGTCAGAGGGTCACCTTGGGCTGAAGACTCTCCCTCTTTCCTCTCTCCTTGCCTTTCCAGTCCCTCCTCTCCTCCTCGTTCTGCCTCTGTCCTCACCCCTCTCCCCTTTACTCCCTCTTTCCCGCTCTTCTCTCCCCCTTTTTAACCTGCTTTCCTTTGCCTCTTCCCCTCTCCACCTTTCCTCTCCCTCCTCTGACGTACACAACAGCTTTTTATTCCCCTGTATCAAAGTCAAACTGTTTACTCTGCAAATGTGTAACTCAAGGACAATGGACGCTTATGGCCAATACAAGCCGCCGTTTATGTTTTTTTTAAATATCCCGTGGAGATTTGGGGACCGTTTCTGTCAAATATAACAAATCATTTCAAAAATACTGAGTCTTTTTCACCTAGTTTCCTTGCACAAGACTATACAAGCTCAAGGGGGCATTCACTAGTCCGTAGTTTATAGTTTGACTCCTACTCGACTAGGTATAATAATGTGTTTTTGACCAGACATTTCCCCTATCATTTATTCCTCTCACATCAAACATCAAGCTTTAATTGTAAAGCTGTATTCCCAGAGGAAGCATGGGGTCTTCACAAAATAAGTTTAGATATTCTGCCTGTGTTTTTACGCTTTAAACCTTCTAAAACATGAGGCCTGTATAATTCTATAAATATTTCTTTCTAAAAAACATGAATTTTCCAAACTTGATCCACAAATGTTGAACCTTCTCCACAAACCTCATATTAATCTTAAAGTCTTAAAGTCCTTTCAAGTCACGACAATCACGTCTTTGGGGTCGAATAACGGCACCACTTTCTGAAGTGAAAAAATGATTTCACTTTTGTTTATTTACACGGGCAGAGAAGAAGCTGAACCAGTAATTAGAGAAATGAACCATAAACAAACCTGACAGTGACACAGCAAACTCCACCTGAGAGTTCTGACCTGCCTCCAGCTCTGTGTAAAGAGCGCATATCAAACCGTTTTCTGATCGATGTTATCAGGATCAGAATTACTTTTATTCATCCCCGAGGAGAAATTTTCTTTGTTACAGATGCAACCGACCAAGAACATGTAGACAGAGTTTTCAAAAATAAGAAAAGATAAATACAATAAGATAAAAGATAAAAATAGTTCTCTCTCAAAGATTATTTACATCAAGTAACATATTTACAACTATATACATGTGTGATAAGGGAATAGGAGATTATAGTAGTTTGTGATTATAATGTAGTTTCTAGTAGGGATGTCCCCATCTAATATTCAGTATCGGTATCGGCTCCTGATCCGGCTCTTTTATGAGTATCGGACAGTATCAGATTCAGTCACGTGATCAGGCCGATCCAGTTTCACATGTTTTTGCAGCATCGACTCGCTTTACGGCAGCTGTAAATCAAAACGTCGCCATGTCGCTGTGTGGGGCTTTTCACTACAACAAAACGAGAGTCAAACAGCGACGCAAACGCTGCAAACAAACAGTTTCTCCTGGAGGAACCAGCAGAGCCACTTTAACGCGAACAATTTGATTCGTCACTTACAAAAGAATCATCCGGACGAGTTTGAGATTCACAAGAGCAAAGCGACAAAGCCACAGCAGCAAACTCTGGCCGAGGCATTTCAAAAAAGAGAAAAGCTGCGTAGAAACAGCGACAAGTCCAAGAAAACAACACAGAGGATTGTCGAATTCATCGCTTTAGACGATTAACCGTTATCTGTCGTGGAAAACATCGGCTTTTGTCATCTAATGGACTTTTTAGAGCCAAAGTACGAACTTCCTTCACAGCACTAAACAAAAAGGTTTTGGATCGTATCGGAAAGAGCACTCTTTAAAAAAAATCGGATTGGATTGGAAGCCAAAAAATCTTGATCGGGACCATCTCTAGTTTCAGTGATATATCGTGATACTTCATTGCACAATTCTCAAATCGCTTCAAAATGGATCCGAATAAATAGTTTAAATAATATTTTTCACAAAAAATCATTAGTTTCATTCACTGTTCTCATGATTTAAAATTTTTTATACATTATATCTCATACAATTGTGTTCTGTTGAAGGTGTAGTTGACTTGATAAATCGCAATATCTCATCCATTGTTTTAGTATCAGGATATATTTTGATATATCGAATCATATGTGTCGTATCGTCAGACTCAAGGCAATGCAAACCCTTAGTAGTTTCCTCATCACAAACAGGCCTGGAGTTGTGTTTCATTCACACATGTTTTAACACAAAAACCCTGCAGAAAACCCCGTTCGACCTTGTGATGGTAAAACAGGAAGTTCAACTGTGTCTTTAAACTCCTTCATTAGAATCATTCGGATTATTGCAGCCCTGGAGTTTGAGTTTTGGAGATGCAGATGGACAAACAAAGAGTGACTCAAACATGTGTGAATGAAACTAAACACAGCTCCAGGTCTGTTTTGGAGGCGGTAACAGCATTGCAATATGGCTTAAAGAGTCAAATTGTGCATAACGTGTCTTTCATAACCTTTGTAATACAGAATAGAACAGATTAAAACCTCCACACCGCCGGTTCTAACTACGCCTCTGGTCATATCGTGCGTTTAATGTTTAACCTAATCTCCAGAGTCATTGTGCACACACTTCGCTCTGCTCCACGTCTGACTCAGGCCCCTGTGACTTCTGTATTTCTCTGTAGCAGACGTGTTATTTTAAAAAGGAGGAAGAGAGACCGAGTGGTGGTGACTTTAGCTCCCCTCCCCCCACAGTCTCATCCTCTTAGAGCCACAGCACTGAACTGCACAGAGAGGCTAATGTTAACGCTACAGCACTGAACTGCACAGAGAGGCTAATGTTAACGCTACAGCACTGAACTGCACACAAACTAATGCCAACGCTACTAGGGTGAGCGGGTTTGCTAAATAAAAAACTGAGGCATCCCTGGTTTTGGGAGGTTGGTAATAATAAAATTGTGAAACGAGTGCGTAATTAAGTTAAACTGTTCTGCAATCGGCTCTAATGTGAGTCAGTATAGTCACATTTTCTTTGCGTTTTGGTCATTTTTAAGCAGCGTTTCTGCATTTTACCTAAACAAATGACAATATACGCCTCTCTTTACTGTTGGCAGGGGTGAGATTGGTCAAAAATAGGGACATTTCTTGTATAAAACTGGGACAAATCACTGGTTTTGGAAAAATCTGCTGGGACAGGGGACACAGGGCTCAAAACTGGGACTGTCCCGGGTAAATAGGAACATTTGGTCACCTTATACCAGGATATTTGCAGGGATAGAGTGACCAGATTTACAAAATACTAAACTAGAACACACCTGGGTTGGGATGGTTAGTATAAATAAAATTGTGAAAAGAGCGTGTAACATTGTGCCTTCTCATGTCATGATCCGAGGAGCTTCTGTTGCTGCATTTTTTTGCTTTATGGTAATTTCCAAACACAGATGTCTGTATTTTGGCAAAACAAATGATAATTTCTGCTCCTCGTTACGGTTGGCGAGGGTCAGATTAATCAAGAATTGTGATAGTTCTGTTTTAGTCCTGGTTTAGACCTGATGTAGTCCTGGTTTACACTTAGTTTAGTTCTGGTTTAGCTCAAAATTGGTCCAAAATAGGGACACCTGGGACATTTCTTGTATAAAACTGGGACAAATCAGTGATTTTCGATAAATCTGCTGGGACAGGGGACACAGGGCTCAAAAATAGGACTGTCCCGGGTAAAAAGGACGTCTGGTCACTCTAAACACTACATCACTGAATTGTACAGAGGCTAAAGCTAAGGATAGAACATTTGCATACATTTGTATAGGGGAACTAATGCAAACGCTACATAAAAGAACTACATTCGACACAGTCAGTGGGGTCAAATGAGGAAGAAGCATTTGTTTATTTAAAGATAAGCTGTGTAAACTGTATATTTAAATGTCTAATTACTAGGCCTGTCTGATATCACATTTTGAAGCACATTGCTGAAGTAAATAAAGTCGATAAAAATATTGAAACAAATTTACGCCACTCACACACTAACCCAAGAGCAGATTTAACCCACAGACATTTATCTAAAATGTACAACACTGTTTAAAAAAATCATGAGCTGCAAGAAATAATTAGAATGAAAGACTTTAATACTTAGTTTGCATCTATAATGAGTCACAGAAGGTATAAATTTAACCTGCACCTCGGCCTTACCTCAGGGCGACCAGATTTTCGCAATTAAAAACTGGGACACACCCGGGTTGGGATGTAGGTATAAATAAACTTTTGAATAGAACGTAACATTGTCCATTCTCGACACACTTGTGGGTCAGTGTAAAATCCGAGGGACTTTTGTCGGGGCATTTTTTCACCTTATGGTCGTTTTCAAGCACCGTTTTTTTGTATTTTAGCTCAACAAATGACAATATATTCCGCTGTTTACTTTTGGTGCGTATAAAATTGGTCAGAAACAGGGACAACTGGGACATTTCTTGTATAAAACTGGGACAAATTAGTGGTTTGGCATAAATCTGCTGGGACAGGGGACACAGGGCTCAAAACTGGGACTGTCCCGGGTAAACAGGGACGTCTTTAACCGTTTTATACTGTAGTTTGTTGTATTTTTATGTATTTCCCAGTCCTAGGGTTGTGTGTCAGTGGCATAAATTAGTTTAAATATCATCGTTTATAATCTTTACAATATAATCAAACTAGAAACTGTGTTATCGTGACGGGCGTACCAACAGTCAGGTTCAGGATTCTCTTAGACAGGACTCTTCCCAACAGGTTTGGGTCATTTAAAGCTGGACATTTGTTAATTTTGTACGTCTCATTTTATATATAGTAAAAGTTTCACTGTGCACCGTCTCCATCTAATTATAAGTCATTGTCCTCTGAATCGTGACTGTTCAACTGTCCGAAACAATAAAAACCTGCAGGCTTTCTGATAATCAGGTCATTTATGCTCCATTTGCTCCAGAGGAACAGATTAAAAGGCCCACACTCCCCAGACGACAACTGGATTTCTTTATCAAGCCTCGTCCATGTACGTTTTATATTACTTTAGCTTTATCAGTGCCTTCCTCCTTCGACTCCCCGGTCTCTTCTCGGTGTGAATAAAACACACATGACACAGACGGGTTCAGCCCTGACTCAACGGGTTTCCATTTTAGAAAAAAAAAAAAAGGCGCACATATTATAGACGTTAAGTAGTGATGCACCAATCCAGCCTTTTCAGTCCTGATCAGACTCTATACATGGACACGGCTAATCCGCTCTGTTCCAAATAGGACGTTTTCCGGGGCATTTCCAGCTCCCTCGACTCTGGCTCCAATTCACTTTACACCGAGATGTCGTCAATGCAAATCTTCGTCATTTTGGCCTTAAAATGTTCATATTGACCCGCTCTATATGATCCTCGTGTTTTTATGACGCCATCTTCTCTGTAAATAAATTCCCGTTCCTAATATGGGCCCAAATTCGCTCCAATAACTGCTAACCTTGGTGAGCTTGATTTGACTGGAGCAGAACGCTATGGCGACGTCACGCTCCTTTAGTCCACTCGTTTATACAATCTGTCCGTACTTTGTCTTAAAGTATCCGCTGATGTTAACCCCGTGCAGTGACAGATAAGGACGGGTATTGTTAAGAAGCTGCCGATACGATACAGAGGCCATGATACGATATGTTTTCCGATACATAGGGATAATGATTTTCCGTGATCGCGGAAAACGCAGAATCGATAGCGTGAAGCGGAATCATCAGCGTGAAACAGAATTTATTCATTTCTTTAATTTTGCACAAGAGATGTGCATAGCACAGACGGATAGGACAGATTTGGATTTCGTTCCGTCCCTAATGACAATAAATGTACCAAATGACTGGTCAAAGCATTTTATAATGTCAGTCTTGTTATTATGTAGAATATCGTAATATCCTGAGCTTTCCCACGATATCGCAGTAAATATCGTACCATGAGGATCATACTGTGATGATATCGTATCGTGAGACTTGGATATCATTACACCCTTATTTAATACTATAGTCTATAAAGCTGTTTTAAAGCCTCCAGAGAATAAGTGCGGTGTGACTCTTTGGTGCACATGAACATTGAACATTTTACACAAATGAACCGACTTTATATTATATTTAAGAAGCAAAACTTTTCCCAAATTCTACATTTACATGAATGGGATCAATGTTTAACCAGAAGTGCCACCACAAAAAAAAAACACAGTTTAGAGACAAAAGTGGACGGAGGGCCGAATAAGGCGGATAAGAAAGCTGGAAAAATATAGTTTGGGGCTCAATATTTGTCCTGGGTACTTTTTCTTTGCAATAGTGGAGAGATTTTTACCATTTTTACGTAATAAGGAACATTTTAAGCTGTAGAGGGTTAAATAAATAACTTCTAGGGTTAATTATCAGTTCATTTTGCCATTTATTTGTTGCAGCTTGGGCCTTTTAATGATACTGTCTATTTAAAAGTTGTTTACAGGAATTATCTGTCTTTGTATCAGGGGCAAAGTTTCAATATTATCCTTGTGACAGGCGTACTGACCAAGTGCCGTTAGCAGGGCTCTACAGTGCGCCCATTTCACTCGCATTTGCGCGCAAATATTTCGTCGTGCGAACGAGGAAAATAAAACAGTCTCACCTGTGCGAGTGCTTCTGCAGCACAATAAGGAGCTGCGCACAGACGCAACTTGACGAGTTAAACGTTCTACATGTATCAAACATTTGGGGCGCAGTCACACTAGGACTTCAGAATCGTGCCTAAGCCTGTATCGCCCCTAAGGCGCGACACGCCCAGCGCAACCGAACCGTGCCCGGGCACGACACCTCCGACCTCGCACGACTCCAGCATACGAGCTCCGGGTGTGCGGCGATATCACTCATACGAACAAACTCCGCTTCAAAACACACCCACGCCCCCTTAAACGAGGAGCGGCACCGCAGCAGGACCCACACCTGTCCCACCATTCAGTAGATTCCCCGGGGCCGCTGGACTTCCCTCTCTAAAGCGAGAGCTTTGTCTCGGTCTTGTCTCGGACTCGAGCGCATTTGGACTCGGTCACGTCACGGACTCGATGTCTGAATACTGAGTGCATCATATTTCATTACGGCCGCTGCTGTCGCCAATAAACTTGGACCAGTGTGCGGGACCTGTGCGCTGGAGCCCGTGGACACTGCACCACCAGAGCACGGCTCGTCCACAGCTCCACCTTCAGCGTGCGTCACAGGGCAGGTTAAACATCTGCCCTGTGAACAAAACTAATTTTATGTCAGTGTCGCACAGAGCAGAGCTACGGCACAGAGCAGGCGATATGTGGGCTGAAGTTTGCCAAAGAAAATGCCAAATTAATCTGTTTGTCACAACTCCAGGAATTTGAAAATACAGGTTTAAAAATTCTACCCACTTTATTCACATTGAAGCAGTTTTGTGTAAAGTGCCAGTGGAAGTTCTCTTAAAGAAGAGGTTCTCAAACTGTGGGTAGTGTTGTGTTTTAGTTTTAGTTTTTCCTCGAGTGATGCAGAAAAGAGGAGCCACTGTCTGTGTGAATGTTCTTGTCTGTTCGCTTAGGTCCAAAAAGGGGCGCAGAGTGTTTCAGTGCAGTACAGTCTGTTTGGCTTATTTTAAGTCTAAATGAATATTAATCAGATAAAATGGAGATAGACTGATTAAAAACACAGTGATTGTGCAGGAAAAGTACAGTCATGTTTTGTTTTTTGTATAAAATTCATTCAAATAAGTTGGTGTGCGCAAGTTCTGCACTGTAATAAACGTTCAAAACTAAAACCTATTTGTGCCCCATTTGTTTTTCTGTGCTCCTAAAATTTTTGACTTAGGGGCACATGTGCTCCTGAAAAAAAAAGTTAGTGTAGAGCCCTGGTCTGGGGGCCGGGTCTGTGGGTCTGGGGGCCGGGTCTGCAGGTCTGGGGGCCGGGTGTGTGGGTCTGTGGGTCTGGGGGCCGGGTGTGTGGGTCTGTGGGTCTGGGGGCCGGGTCTGTGGGTCTGGGGGCCAGGTCTGTGGGTCTGGGGACCGGGTGTGTGGGTCTGTGGGTCTGGGGCAGGCCTCTACAGTGCGCCCATTTCACTCGCATTTGCGAGCAAATATTTCGTCGTGCGAACGAGGAAAATAAAACAGTCTCACCTGTGCGAGTGCTTCGGCAGCACAATAAGGAGCTGTGCACAGACGCAACGTGACGAGTTAAACGTTCTCCATGTATCAAACATTTGGGGCGCACTCACACTAGGACTTCAGAATCGTGCCTAAGCCTGTATCGCCCCTAAGGCGCGACACGCCCAGCGCAACCAAACCGTGCCCGGGCACGACACCTCCGACCTCGCACGACTCCAGCATACGAGCTCCGGGTGTGCGGCGATATCACTCATACGAACAAACTCCGCTTCAAAACACACCCACGCCCCCTTAAACGAGGAGCGGCACCGCAGCAGGACCCACACCTGTCCCACCATTCAGTAGATTCCCCGGTGCCGCTGGACTTCCCTCTCTAAAGCGAGAGCTTTGTCTCGGTCTTGTCTCGGACTCGAGCGCATTTGGACTCGGTCACGTCACGGACTCGATGTCTGAATACTGAGTGCATCATATTTCATTACGGCCGCTGCTGTCGCCAATAAACTTGTACCAGTGTGCGGGACCTGTGTGCTGGAGCCCGTGGACACTGCACCACCAGCGCGCGGCTCGTCCACAGCTCCACCCTCAGGCAGGTTAAACATCTGCCCTGTGAAAAAAACTCATTTTCTGTCAGTGTCCGCACAGAGCAGAGCTACGGCACAGAGCAGGCGATATGTGGGCTGAAGTTTGCCAAAGAAAATGCCAAATAAATCTGTTTGTCACAACTCCAGGAATTTGAAAATACAGGTTTAAAAATTCTACCCACTTTATTCACTTTGAAGCAGTTTTGTGTAAAGTGCCAGTGGAAGTTCTCTTAAAGAAGAGGTTCTCAAACTGTGGGTAGTGTTGTGTTTTAGTTTTAGTTTTTCCTCGAGTGATGCAGAAAAGAGGAGCCACTGTCTGTGTGAATGTTCTTGTCTGTTCGCTTAGGTCCACAAAGGGGCGCAGAGTGTTTCAGTGCAGTACAGTCTGTTTGGCTTATTTTAAGTCTAAATGAATATTCATCAGATAAACTGGAGATAGACTGATTAAAAACACACTGATTGTGCAGGAAAAGTACAGTCATAATTCTTTTGTGTTTTTTGTATAAAATTCATTCAAATAAGTTGGTGTGCGCAAGTTCTGCACTGTAATAAATGTTCAAAACTAAAACCTATTTGTGCCCCATTTGTTTTTCTGTGCTCCTAAAATTTTTGACTTAGGGGCACATGTGCTCCTGAAAAAAAAAGTTAGTGTAGAGTCCTGGCCGTTAGTGCCCACATCACGGGCAATAAACAGCCTAAAGCTTTCACTCTGCTCTTGCTAATCGTTAAACACTGTGTTCTTATTGGAGCTGCTTCTCGTCACATCTTAGCTTCTTTATTTCCAGCGAGTCTTCAGGCGCTCCATCCTCAGACCAGATGAACCAGGACCGGTGCTCGTTTACCGCCGTCAGTCACGCGTCAAGGCAGAGGCAACGTCAGCAGATCTAAATGAAGTCCCCGGCTCAATGAGAAATCTAATAATGCCCGTTTAGGACGGTTTAACTGTCAGAGATCAGAAGTGACAACGTCCAAGCACTTCATTCTCCATTCTGGATGGTGATAATGTGATACGACTGCAGAGATCTGATCTACTGAAGCCGGGATGGAGGGATGGAGAGACCAGGGGAATGGAGAGAGGAGGAGGTTGGGAGATGGAGAGGAAAGTGGGAAAGAGATTTGAAGAGGAGAAAAAAAAGACACAGGGCAAAGAGAAAAACAGGAGGACAGGGGGAATACAGAGGGAGGAAACTGAGATATTTAGAGAGGAGAGGTTAGGGTTGTTAAAGCATATTAAAAAAATATTGATAGTAAAACTAGTTTTGAAAAGAGATCCTCGTTTGAGCAGGTATCGGCTCATTGACAGGACAGAAACGAACCTTTCCTGAGGCTTTAGGATGAACTTGAGCTGAAGCAGAACAAGTGAGAGAGAGACAGAGAGAGAGAAAGAGAAAGAGATAGAGACACAGAGACAGAGAAAGAGACAGAGAGAGAGGCATAGAGACACAGAGAAAAATAAAAAGACAGAGCGGGAGACAAAGACAGAGAGAGAAATAAGGAGACAGAGAGACAGTGAGATGGAGAGACAGAGAGAGAGAAATCTAGAGGGAAAGAGAGAGATAGAGAGACAGAAAGAGAGAGCTGGAAAGAGATGAGAGAGAGAAAGACAGAGAAATAGAGAGGGAGATAGAGAAAGACAGAGAAATAGAGAGGGAGAACGATAGAGAGAGACAAAGAGATAGAGAGAAATTGAGAGAAAGAGCGACAGGTAGAGACAGACATAGAGATAGAGAGATGGACAGAGAGACAGAGACTAGTGATAGAGAGAGACAGATACAGCATATAGAAATACAAAAACAGAAAAGGAGACAGAGAAAGAGAGAGAGACTAGTATGACAAAGAGACAGAGATATGTAGAGAGATACGAAGACAGAAAAAGAGAGACAGAGAGAGACAGACACAGAGAGAAAGAAACAGAGGCAGTGATGGAGAGAGTGAGCAAAGTGAGAGCTGTGTGTGTGCTTCCATCCCTCTCTCGTCCCTCCTTCCTCCCTCTTTCGCAGTGGGACATTCAGAACGGGAGGATGGATGGTGACGTGTGCAGAGCCGGAGCATAACATGATGTAGCACTGCACCACGGGCTCCCCTCCCCCAACGCTCGGCCCTCCCCCCAAAACACAAAACACAGGACGACGCAAGGCAGCCCACTCCAACACAGACCTATATACACCCATACAGACCAAATACGGACCTATACAGACCAAAACAGACCAAATACAGACCAAATACAGACCTATACAGACCTATACAGACCAAATACAGACCTATACAGACCAAAACAGACCAATACAGACCAAATACAGACCAATACAGACCTATACAGACCAAATACAGACCTATACAGACCAAATACAGACCTATACAGACCAAATACAGACCTATACAGACCAAAAACAGACCTATACAGACCAAAACAGACCTATACAGACCAAAACAGACCTATACAGACCTATACAGACCTATACAGACCTATACAGACCAAATACAGACCAAATACAGACCTATACAGACCAAATACAGACCTATACAGACCTACACAGACCAAATACAGACCTATACAGACCAAAACAGACCTATACAGACCAAAACAGACCTATACAGACCAAATACAGACCTATACAGACCAAATACAGACCTATACAGACCAAAACAGACCTATACAGACCAAAACAGACCTATGCAGACCTATACAGACCAAAACAGACCTATACAGACCAAAACAGACCTATACAGACCTATACAGACCAAATACAGACCTATACAGACCAAATACAGACCTATACAGACCAAAACAGACCTATACAGACCAAAACAGACCTACACAGACCAAATACAGACCAAAACAGACCTATACAGACCAAATACAGACCAAATACAGACCTATATACACACATACAGACCAAATACGGACCTATACAGACCAAAACAGACCTATACAGACCAAATACAGACCAAAACAGACCTATACAGACCAAATACAGACCTATACAGACCTATACAGACCAAAACAGACCCAGACAGACCACTACAGACCCATAAAAGATCCATACATATCCAACACAGACCCAAAACAGAAAATACAGGTCGACACAAGACAGTCCACTCCAACACAGACCCATACAGACCAAAACAGACCCAATGCAGGCTCATACAGACCACTACAGACCCATACCAACCAAATACAGACCCATACAAACCAAATACAGACCAACATAGACTCAATACAGACCAACACAGACCCATATAGACCAATACTAATTCTCCAACAGGCTCCTACAGCTCTGCTCAAACAGTGAGAGATACAGAACTACATTTATACCATACTTTATAACAACTCACCTTTATGTAACAGATAATACTCCCTACAACTGTACAACTCACCCTTATGTAAGAGATACCCCTATGTCCTGTCAGTCATCATTTCATCTTTGCATTATTTCTCCTTACGACCTCTTGTATGAGATGCTTTATTACTTTCTAGTTTATTTTGACTATTATTTCCGACTAACCTGGCCCCAGCATCTCTCCTATGCCTTTTTGTCTTGGTTCAAGTATTATTGTGCACTGTCCCTGTAAAAATACAAAACATAACAGCATGCCACAGCAGAGAGGAAATGCCTTTACATCAAAATAAACTAAATGATTTGGTAAAAATATCCAATAGAGTTTTTTCTGACAAGTACTGTGATAGACTTGCACTTTATTTATGTTTTAACAAAGGATTCTGTTCAAATTCCATATAAAAAGATGAAGAATTGACAAAAAGACTGAAATCTGAAGTGACTAATACAAGGATCACATTTCAGGACATGTTTGTACACATCTAAACTACAGGGTTAGACGTTTTTATGCAGAAGATGACAGGTTTGTTTGTGGAGTAAATAAAAGTAAAAACTGCAGCCGTTGCGAGTTGTTAATTGTGTCCGTCAGATTCCTATTTAGATTTGATTGTGATTAATTAGCCCCTTTCACGGCTGGAACAGAATCTAATCAGGAAAAACGAAACCCAAACACAATTATGTGTGAATCAAATTATAAGATTCAATCATGGATCTATAATAAGAACGGAATAAGACACAAGAGAGACTCCCCGTCCCCGTGCGAGATCAAATCGACTAGAGGCCGCTCCAGGTACTGCAGCTCCATTTATGTGAACTCAAACTGCATCCACAGCTTTCAGTTATATTTTAAAAAGCTTCTTCTCTATTTTTACAAGATGAACTTTTTTTTTTTTTTTTCCAACCATTCAAAACGTCCAAAAGTTTTTTTAAGATTAAGCCTCTGAGGCTCCTCTAGCTCTGCTCTGATTGGTCCAAACTGATCATGCGGTCACTTTTTTAACGAAAGTCGCATGGATGGGAGGTGCTGGGCTTGTATTGACGAAGTAATGCGGAAGAGAAGTGTGTAGAATCCCTCAGTCGTCCAGGTAGAATCCACGGCACCGAGCGTCTTCTACCTAAAGCTCTTGTCCAGTTGACAAATTGAACTCTACCCTTTGCCACGCGGAAGAGAAGTTTATTTTTGGGACCATGTGCCAATGAGCTGAAAACAATGGCCCTGTTTTCACAATCTTGGGTTCACCTTCCAGATTTTCTTACACTTCCATAGCTTCAATGCACCAAGATGAACAGAGGCTCTTGCAGAGTAATTACAATACTGGGTGATGTTTTAACAAAAAAGAGGACAACAATAGGAGCAAGGACACTTAAGGCCTTTTACACACACATTTACACAGATCAAAACTGAAACCCACAAATGCTGGAAATCACGGAGGCCACTGAAGTCAGTACAAACGTAGATTTAGGTGTTTTTGCCCGGAAAGCTGCACTTAAGCTGTCAAAAAAAAACACTAGGAACTGTAGATAATACCATCAAAAAACATATACACAGCTTAGTAGTGAAGAAAGCTCAAAGACTTTGCACAGCCAGAAGCATTCTTGCAATATTTGTAGGTTCAGGATCATAAACTCACAAGAATCCATCTTTTGAGCTACTGGATCATGAATATTTTGTGAAATAAAATTGCGCAGAGAAAACGCTTAGAGCACTTGTAAAGTAAATGATGTCTGCGCTTTTCCCTCAGATAAATTTAACTAAATTTCTTGCCTTATTTTGCAGCTTCAAATATTTGGAAAGCTTCCCGTTCACATCCAGAGAGAGCTGCTCCAGACTGAAAAATGAAGAGAGCTGCTCGTATCAATCTGGCTTCTGCAGGGTAACGATGCCATTTTATAAAGTGATTCTGAAAGTTTATTTGAGCTGACACAGAAAGGTTTAAAGTTTAATGTGGGTACTAGCTCCAGTAATTAATTAAGAGAGATATGAAGCGTAAACCAGGCCAAAAAAATCTGCAATCTGACAATTAAACGGCAATTTCCACCTGAGAATTCTGACTTGTCCTCTAGTTAAGGTTGTTAAAGGTACGAAAAATCTGACTTTAATCGATTCGTGACAACACTACCTCCGGTTCAGTGTTAAAAGAACATCCAAAGATACAATTTTAATGATGTCTCTCTAACCCAACCCTATTGCACTGTCACTATTTGTACATTTTTTCCTATTAGTTCATCCCCTGTGTGTATATTACGTCATAATCCACTGAACAATGCTTCAAATATTAGCAGCTGGTGTGGTGGAAGCAGCATCTGGCTCCCAGTCAACAATGTACAAATCCTGGAGCCGAAAACCTGACCGTAATGTGAAAGGCTCTGCAGAGGACGACCATCCCCCGCCTCGCACCGTGGTAGGACTAGAGCAGGACTAAACCGGGACTAAACTAGGTCTCAACCTGGACTAAGGCAGGACTAAAGCAGGAGCAAACAGGACTAAACCAGGAGCAGGACTAAAAAGCAGGACGAAACCAGAGCTAAAAAGCAGTACTAAACCAGGTCTGAAATAGGAGAAAACCAGGCCTGAAATGGGACAAAATCAGGTCTGAAATGGGACTAAATCAGAACTGAAATGGGACTAAAACGGGGCTAAAAAGCAAGACTAATCTAAGACTAAACCAAAGCGAAACCAAGACTATACCAAGACTTAAGCAGGACTAAAGCAGGACTAAACCAAGACTATACTAAGACTATACCAAGACTAAAGCAGGACTAAAGCAGAACTGAGCTAAAAAAACGGATTATAACAGTACAATGACTAAATCGGGACTAAACTAAGACTAAACAGGACTAATCCATGATCAAAACAGACTTAATTAATTGGAACTAAACCATGATTAAACCAGGACTAAAACAGATCTCAACCAGGACTAAATCAGGACTGAACCACACACAAAACTAGAATGCAGCAAGACCGGACCAGTACTAAACTAGAACTAAAAATCTGCCTAAAACCAGCACGGGACAAGGATTAAAACAAAAACAAACCAAGACTACAGCCGGACTGAGCTAGAACTAAAACTGGATTATAACAGTACAAGTATTAAACCGGGACTAAACCAAAACTAAACAGGAATAAGAGCAAAAGGACTAGACGCAAAACTAAAAATGGATAAAAGCAAGAAGAAAAGAACGAGACGCAGACTAAAAAAAAACAGGACTAAAGATCAGCATAAAACCAGAACTAAACCTAAACCAGGACTAAAATAACAGTCGATTCAGGATGGACCCAGGACTGACTAAAGCAGGAGTAAACCAAGACTGGACTAGGACTAAACCACGACTGTGCCCGGACTAAATCGGGTCTAAATCAGGACTAAAGCAGAATCTGAATCAGCGGCCCTTGTTTAGGCCTGAACACAGATGCCCGGACAAGGACGCAGGTCTCCCCGGGGACGCAGAGACGCAGGGGACACTGCTAAAAGCTTCTGTTATTTTAGAGGAAACGTCCGACCTCTGCGGATCCTGACGGGAAAATACGATTGGTCCATTTGGGGGAAAAAAAAGGTCCTAAATTATGCAATATTTAAGTCTAAAGATGCACCGCGTAGCTTTTCCGGTGGAGGGCCTGTCAAATATTTCTCTCCGTGGAGATGTTATTGCTTTGAAATGTGTCACAGTATTGGTATTAAGCCTTTCTATCGTCATGGAGACCAAACCAGACCAGGTTACAGGTCAGATCTGAGGAGAGGCGACGCCGCTCACAGTCAGAACGTCTGATTTTCTAGGTATTTTTGAGCTATAAAACCACCTGTCACTGATTAAATGTAAAGTAGAGCTGTTTAATGTCATGACATGTCCACGGAAACGAGCAGGTGTCGGACCCCCAACAGAAAAGTTACACAGTGCGTCTTTAACGATTTGGGATCAACACTGAATTGTTAATTTTCCGACAAGCATTGCGATTGTGATTTAGACTTTCCATTTATAACATTCGCATTTTAAACACGTCCAAGAAAATCGACAAAAATACTGAAATATGAACTGATAAACTAATCCAAGAATGACCGTTTTTATACTTTTAAAGATTCCGTTTGTTTTGTGGAGGAAATTATGGTCTTTGCGATTTGCTCATTGTAATTGCAATTTTGATTCAATTGTGATTAACCATAATATTCACTGCTCTTCCATATTTTATAACTTTGCCCCAGTTCAGATACTGTAGTAGCAGTTCTTAGGGTCACTTTTACACCACTGTGAGCCACCGGCATCTAATTATTAAGTGTTTTTATCATCTGTGAACCAGGAAGTAAAGCTTATTATTATTATTGTTGTCATTATTATTATTTCAGACACAAATATTATTCGGTCCATAGTTTAAAAGAAAAACTGGATACAAAAAAAGCGTACAAAGCACCCAAATTTCAATTAGAATAAGCTTTTGATTAGAAGAATAATCACTTGTTAAAAGCGGTATATGTTTGCAATAAATCCCAGACTTTAGGCCCATAGAATTCAAAGAAAGCACAAGACAAAACTCCAAACATTGCTAAAAAAAAACCCCAAACAAAGCCGCCCCAGAGTAAATGATATGGACGCGTCATGAATAATGTCGGCTTATAAAGAGCGGCTGCTACAGGCATCTGAAATATTACACTGGGATATTGTCCGGAGTTTCCAAGTGATTCACGGAGGCCGGTGGGGAATGCAATTTAATTTTGTGGAGTGGTTTAGGAATGCTGCCAGAGAATGCGCAAGAAAAACTGGACCATATTCTGGATTACATGGAGCCACCCAAACACGCAAAAGGACAAATATTTGTGTCTTTTGTTTCGTTTTTCTGTGGAGTTGTGGAGCTAACTAGAGGCACTGCTCTGTCTAAAGTTCTACTGCTCAAGTTAGACGATCTAGCCAACGGTTTTTCAGTTAGTCACGCTCACGTTTTTACTGAAAACTCCTAAACGGGACCAGGGCTCTACAGTGCGCCCATTTCACTCGCATTTGCGAGTAAATATTTTCGCCGTGCGAACAAGGAAAACAAAACAGTCGCACCAGTGCGAGTGCTTCTGCAGCCACAATGAGGAGGGCTGCGCACAGACATAACTGACGAGCTAAACGTTCTAAATGTATCAAACATTGGGGCGCACTCACACTAGGACTTTAGAACCGTGCCCAAGCCTGGATCGCCCCTAAAGCGCGGCACACATGCCCAGCGCGAGCGCAGCAACCGAACCCAGGCACGACACCCCCGACCGCGCACAACCCCAGCATACGAGCTCCGCGTGTGCGCCGATATCACTCAGATGAACAAACTCCGCTTCAAAACACACCTACGCCCACCTTAAACGAGGAGCGCCCGCAGCAGGACCCACACCTGTCCCACCACTCAGTAGACACCCCCTGTGCCGCTGGACTTCCTCCTCCAACAAAGCGAGAGTTTTGTCTTGGTCGTGTCTCGGACTCGAGCGCATTTGGACTCGGTCTCGTCATGGACTCGGGGTCTGAATACTGAGTGTGATCATATTTCATTACGGCTGCTACTGTCAGCAATAAACTTGTACTGGTGTGTGGGACCTGTGCGCTGGAGCCAGCGGACACTGCGCGGCACCGCTAGCGCCCGGCTTGTCCACAGCGCGCACCCTCAGCCTGCATCACAGGGCAGGTTAAACATCTCACCTGTCCATCCGCCTCATGTCAAATACGCCAATACTAATTTTATGTCCGTGTCCGCACAGAGCAGAGCTACAGCACAGAGCAGGCGATATGTGGGCTGAAGTTTTCCAAATAAATCTGTTTGTCACAATGGCTAAAAACCACTGTAAAACCAGTAAGAGAATGTAACTCCACTTTTACACTTTGAAGCAGTTTTGTGTAAAGAGCCAGTGGAAGTTCTCTTAAAGAAGAGGTTCTCAAACTGTGGGTGAAGGTCCAAAAAGGGCCACAGAATGTTTCAGTGCAGAACAGTTTGTTTGGCTTATTTTAAGTCTAAATATTAATCAGATAAAATGTAGATATATTTATAAAAACATTGCGATCGTGCAGGAAAAGTACAGTCGTAATTCTTTTGTTTTTTTTGTATTAAATTTATTCAGGGTTGGTGTTGCTGTGCGCAAGTTCTGCACTGTAATAATCGTTCAAACAAAAACCTACTTGTGCCCCCATTTTTTTCTGTGCTCCTAAAATTTTTAACTTAGGGGCACATGTGCTCCTGAAAAAAAAGTTAGTGTAGAAACTCCTAAACGGGACACAGGATCCTGAAAATGTGCTGTTTAAATCCATGTTCTAGTGTTTGGTAGTGTGTGCATTGCATCACCATGGTCACTGCTGAACGTTTCGCCACAGAGATACATGCAGAACACCCCCAGCATGATGTCAAAGCAAAGTAACACTTTCTTGTGTTTCCGGAATACACTTTTTACTCCAGACAGTGTAGTGTAAAAGCAGATTTTTGTGAAAGAAACACAACTGAACGATATTGCCCTTTATTGTCAGGATTAGTTATATTGTTAATAAGATTTTCATTTTTGTCAATATCGCACATATTCTCAACGTTATATATGACAAATGTACTGTCTTTATGACTTTTCCATGACCTAAAGTGAATTTTCCTTGACTTTACGGCACCTACATGTGTAGAACTGAGCACTTTTAGGACCATATATGAAATGTGAACCCTTTCCGCTCACCGTATGTTTTGGTATTATAGGTTTTTAACATTTAAAATGATGTCAGTGCATTTATTGTCGTCTCCCCTTTAAACAGAAAACTTTATTGTGTATTGTCCTGCTGGAGTGGCTGTGCATACGGTCAGAAATAATCATAATAACCTAATGAGAACAACAGAACTCTGTAGTTGGGTGAAAGAGATGCTAAAATTCCATGACTTTTCCAAAACTTTAATTGAATTTTAAAAAAAATTCCATGACTTCTCCAGGATTTCCATGACCGCGGGGACCCTGTGAGTCTAACTATACTAATACCAGTTTAGTGTTAGTGCCGTTCTTACCGGACTCGCAGACAATGGCGCCGGGCTTCAGCTCCAGCATCATGGTGATCATGGAGATGTCTGTGGTGTAGAGGATCTGAGTGCGATGAGGCAGAGACACAGTCCACAGCTCCGGGGTCGGGTGGAGCACGTGCACCCAGCCCCGACTGCAGCTCACCTGGACACAGAGTCACAGGTTTAGCACCGAGAACCAGGCTATAACCATGATTGTCCAGTTAATAATGTAAATTAATCCTTTAATCATTCATAAACTAAGACACTAAACTGTATAAAGAGTGTAAGGGAGTGTGAGCTCACGCACAGTGTTTAGCTCCAATTAAAGGAATTTACTAGCATTTACAGACAAAATAGTGAAATAAAAACACCAGGATTATGTTGAGCGGGTTAATAAGAACATTTTAAGACCAAAATGAGGAGTCTGACAGCAGCCGTTACAGAGAACGCGGCGACGTTTTTTCCATACAAAGTGAATTAGAGTTGATGGAGGGAGAAGCGGCTCCTATGCTCACTTTTTGTTTACAATGCGGTAGCTAGCAGGTTAGCGACGTCCATTTATATATCCAGTCTATGCAGAACAGCCATGTTGTGTGACTCTTACCTTGGATCCGTACTTGTGCCCGATCAGGTCCTGGGAGTGGCGGATCACCCCGTATCGGGTCTGAGTCTGGGCTCCTTTCTGGACCTTCACGGGCATCATGGCGTCGTGGCTCAGGTAAATAATGGCCACATCTCCCTCGGCTATGCACTCCGAGTACTCTGCAAAACTCATCTCCTACTGCAACCTGGAAGTACAGGGAAATACACAGGTCATTCTGGTTTTCTGGGTTCCTTTTTCTAATAATATCTGAATTATATAGAGTTGTGCCTAATATAATATAAATTAGGGATTATTTTTATTGGTGGTCCCATGCATTTCATCCATCCATCCATCCATCTTCTCCCGCTTAATCCAGCTGGGTCGCGGGGGCATTTCAATAAAAAAAATATATAAACAAAAGTATAATAATTAAGGATAGGACAATTCAGTTTCTACAAAATTAGACAAAATACAAAGAATTTTGACATAAGTTGTATTAAATAATGTGTGTGGTGCAGAATTCACAATTTTACTCACATTTTTGGTTTATTTATTTATATTTTTAGTGTCATTAGAATAGTAGAACTGCTCTCAAAAGCTGTAACTCACTAGCATTTAAGCTTGTTAAGCCAAATCAAAATACTTAAAACAAATGGGGTGGAAAAGTCACCAGATAATTTTCCACATGTCTTGCTTGTCCTCCCAGCTTGCATAATAAGAATAAAAAATAAAATAACTCCATATTTAACATTACAAGTTTGAAAAATACATGAATCATTTAACACTTCGTGCACTCAATTCATGTTAATATCATTTTACTGTAGCCTATCAGACTTTTTCAAAGTATTAGTAATAATAAAAGTAATATATGAAGATATTTTTTATATTTAAGTAATTACATTGCACATTAGTATAACAGTTTTTTATATCATAACTCTAAAGACAAATAAGACTCAATAAATTAAGATATGTGTCACCATAAAGAATAATTAAAACTGCAGTTCACGTGTTGTGTTTAGTTAAGGTTATAATTTTATTTTTATAATTAATTTATTATTCAATCAACAGCATAAATACTAGGGGTGGGTATTGCCAACAACCTTGTGATACGATACGATTCGCGATACAGGGGTATGCCGATACATGGTCTTCAAGGCGATACGTATCCCAATATTTTACATTACGTAACCTATAATTTTAAAAAAAGACAGATGTTTACTCAAATGTTATTTTTATTCTGGTGAAGCGCATCAGTTACAATGTAACAGAAGAAGCTGTAAGGCAGAAACTGCCCTTGATTAACCTGTTAACAGCCGCACTCGGCACAAGTGTTCAAATATGTACCAGATGTTCCAAACTGTAATAAGATGTAATGTATAATAAATAAACCATCTTCTGAAATTTAGGCATGTTTTCTTAAGATAAATAACTAAAACAAGCCAAAAAATTTCGCTCCATATGTCTCGTGTGCCTCCACCAGTGAGTGTGCATAAAAGGAGGAGAGAGAGAGTCTCCATACACAGAGCGCATGGAGCTAGCCTATCACTACAGCACCTCTGCCCCACATGGGGCCCACCGCTGAAATCGTCTTTTCATAGGCTACTCAGATCTGTCAATCATTTCCTGAAAGAACCAATGACTGAAGAGGTTTTGCCGTGGAACTGTCCCTCGGTCATGCGTAATATGCCGCTAACTGGACGCACTCGTTTTGTTCCCCAAGCTGTAGCGCGGCGCCCCGTAGCCGGACCGAAGCCTGGATACGCTTGTTTTGTAGCTAAGAGTGTGGAGAAAACAAACATACCCCACACCGCTAACAGGAGCTAAGCATTTAGCTATGCTAAGGACCAAGAGCGAGAGTAGTAGAGAGATGCGTCGCTCATCCATTCAGACAAACTCAGACTTTTTGGATTATTTCTCCACATGGAATTATTTTATGAAAAAAACAAGAGCTCCGCCAGCGGGGCAAAATACGCCCATACTTTGAATTAATTAATTGTTGGTGCAGTTTGGAAGTTTGACATTCCTAGGTGAGACGGTTGTCGAGTTAGAGCGCGGACAAGAAATTGTCCACAGACAGACGGACAGACGGACAGACAGACGGACGGATAATCAATAGGGAAATCTGGCTCTTGCAGTAGGAGTATGAGTATGACATCATCACATTCTAGAATCGGAAATCCACCAATCAGATTGCAGCAACAGAACTTAAAGACACTACAAAGCTTTAATGTGTCAAAGCTCAAAGAAGCAGAGAATGTGGGTTGTTCTCGCTTTCAGCAGCAGAACATTTTTGCCTCTTCATGAAGACAAAGCTTCAAAGACTTCAAAGCTTTGAAGAAATACATTTGAATACCATCCTTCCATCCATCTTCTCCCGCTTAATCCAGCTGGGTCGCGGGGGCCATACCATAATCCGCGCGACAGTTATAACAAAATTGCAGTTATCTTTTAAATTTTTTTGGAAAATTTCCACAAACGTTTGGATCATTTCGTAGCGCACAACATTTGACAACTTTCCCGGTGAATTATTTGATATTTTTGGAGTTTTTACACGAAGAAACATGAGCGACAACGTGGATCAAGTGTGAGTACGAAAAATAAGAACAATTTCAAATGTTTTTTGTACGTTTTGTCAAGTTTAATTTGATGTTAAAATCTTTTCTCACTTGTCTGATGGAGTCGTTAACGGTTTTCAATTGCATTTTACCGTATTTAAGCAATTTTAAGAAAGAAATTTAACAAAAACAAGTGTGAAAAGATTGTAACAAAGCACTAATTTAAGTTTTATTAAATATGTTATTGAATATTTTTGTTTTTTAATTGATCTGTTCTCATGTAACGCCACCTCGCACCTGCACGTTATAACTTAATGAGTTAATATTCATTTTAATCCCATGTACCTACCCTGAGTCTAAATTGATGGAAAATTCAATAATAATATACTATAACAGCATCTGATAAGTTTTGTAATGTCAAAGACACAGTTTTATGCCAAAATTTATTACAATTTTGCCGTTTTGAGCTGCTTGGTTTTACCGTTGCCGAATTTTAAAAAATGTAACTTGGATTTAGGCATGTTTTCTTAAGGTAAATAACTAAAACAAGCCAAAAAATTTCGCTCCATATGTCTCGTGTGCCTCCGCCTGTGAGTGTGCATAAAAGGAGGAGAGAGAGAGTCTCCATACACAGAGCGCATGGAGCTAGCCTATCACTACAGCACCTCTGCCCCACATGGGGCCCACCGCTGAAATCCTCTTTTCATAGTCTACTCAGATCTGTCAATCATTTCCTGAAAGAACCAATGACTGAAGAGGTTTTGCCGTGGAACTGTCCCTCGGTCATGCGTAATATGCCGCTAACTGGACGCACTCGTTTTGTTCCCCAAGCTGTAGCGCGGCGCCCCGTAGCCGGACCGAAGCCTGGATACGCTTGTTTTGTAGCTAAGAGTGTGGAGAAAACAAACATACCCCACACCGCTAACAGGAGCTAAGCGTTTAGCTATGCTAAGGACCAAGAGCGAGAGTAGTAGAGAGATGCGTCGCTCATCCATTCAGACAAACTCGGACTTTTTGGATTATTTCTCCACATGGAATTATTTTATGAAAAAAACAAGAGCTCCGCCAGCGGGGCAAAATACGCCCGTACTTTGAATTAATTAATTGTTGGTGCAGTTTGGAAGTTTGACATTCCTAGGTGAGACGGTTGTCGAGTTAGAGCGCGGACAAGAAATTGTCCACAGACAGACGGACAGACAGACGGACGGATAATCAATAGGGAAATCTGGCTCTTGCAGTAGGAGTATGAGTATGACATCATCACATTCTAGAATCGGAATTCCACCAATCAGATTGCAGCAACAGAACTTAAAGACACTACAAAGCTTTAATGTGTCAAAGCTCAAAGAAGCAGAGAATGTGGGTTGTTCTCGCTTTCAGCAGCAGAACATTTTTGCCTCTTCATGAAGACAAAGCTTCAAAGACTTCAAAGCTTTGAAGAAATACATTTGAATACCATCCATCCATCTTCTCCCGCTTAATCCAGCTGGGTCGCGGGGCCCATACCATAATCCGCGCGACAGTTATAACAAAATTGCAGTTATCTTTTAAATTTTCTTTTAAATTTTTCTGGAAAATTTCCACAAACGTTTGGATCATTTCGTAGCGCACAACATTTGACAACTTTCCCGGTGAATTATTTGATATTTTTGGAGTTTTTACACAAAGAAACATGAGTGACAACGTGGATCAAGTGTGAGTACGAAAAATAAGAACAATTTCAGATGTTTTTTGTACGTTTTGTCAAGTTTAATTTGATGTTAAAATCTTTTCTCACTTGTCTGATGGAGTCGTTAACGGTTTTCAATTGCATTTTACCGTATTTAAGCAATTTTAAGAAAGAAATTTAACAAAAACAAGTGTGAAAAGATTGTAACAAAGCACTAATTTAAGTTTTATTAAATATGTTATTGAATATTTTTGTTTTTTAATTGATCTGTTCTCATGTAACGCCACCTCGCACCTGCACGTTATAACTTAATGAGTTAATATTCATTTTAATCCCATGTATATTATTATTGAATTTTCCATCAATTTAGACTCAGGGAAGGTACCCTGAGTCTAAATTGATGGAAAATTCAATAATAACATACCATAACAGCATCTGATAAGTTTTGTAATGTCAAAGACACAGTTTTATGCCAAAATGTATTACAATTTTGCCGTTTTGAGCTGCTTGGTTTTACCGTTGCCGAATTTTAAAAAAATGTAACTTGGATTAGCCAACGTCTTGACACTTTAAAGGCGCTTAAAAACAGGTTTAATAACAAGTATTGCGCGAATAAATACAAAAAGTGATCAAAAATGTTAGAACTTGTTGAATTTTGTATTTTTAAAGCGTTAAAATGTCAAAATCCGTGCGCTAAATCGAGCTAAAACTGAAAGCTACCGACGCTAACCGCCGTTTCTGTGCGTAAAGCGCGCGTGAAGTGACGTCCCGCTGGTCGCGCTCACCTTATGCCAACACGCTGCACCAGAAGAGCCCGATACAAGGTAAGATTTCGATCAAATTTCTTCTGTAAATGATGCAAAGTGGATGAGAAAAGAACAATATGACATCCACGCGCTTTCCGCCCGCACACGTGGTTTTGTTTTGACCGGAAACGCGTCTTCTTCTTCTCGGAGAGCAGCGGCATCAGCGTGCATTACCGCCCCCTACAGGATCCAGACACGTTTCTACAAATATAACACTTCCCTGCAACAAAACAACAACGTACTTTCTATTTTGGACACATTGTGCGTAATTGAATCATGTAAGTTTCATGGCGGGTGCGTGGGAGTGCTGTAACGACACGGGTCACGGAGAGAGCAGACCCGCCCGCCCGAGCATCGCGCTTCCCCCGCGGCGTGAACGCGAGCAGGGGGGCGGTGTGATGGTGGTGAGGATGTAAAGGCGCGATGACAGCGGACACTGAAGGCACGCAAAGCTGGGGCCGCTCACCCTCCCAGCAGCCTCCGTATAAAACAGAACAGGCGCTGCTGTTTGTACCGCAGCACAAGCACAAGCAGAGCGCGGTTCTGCCGTGTGGATGTTTTATTATTCATAGGCAATGCGTCACACAGCCACAGAGGAGGATATGTGAAGGTACAGGATGTGATTAGGTCCTGGCTGCAAAGATGATGAGCAAGCAAACAAGAAAACAAGAAAACAAGAAAGAAAAAGACAGAAAGAAAGAAACAGTCTATGTAAAAGAAGCAATACCCCAAACTTCCCCATGGCCCATTCATATAAAGAGGAACATTAAACAGAAAGTGACACTCGAGTCTGGTGTTAACAGGAGGGAAGTGATGGAGCTTCACATGTGCCATTAAACAGCGGGGCGCATCTTTACGCACTGCTGCAGCCCACAGCCTTTAACTCCACCGCTGCTGCTAAAACAGGGAGGACAGAGGCGCTCCTCCTGCTCCTCCTGCTCCTCCTCAGATTTCCCCTCTGTGTTTTGGTGAGACATGTTTTTATCCGGAGTCGTTATGGCGGCAGACGCGGGCCACGCGCTGAATGGACGGAGTGGGCCGCGGCGGAGGGGCGGAGACACGCGGCTATAAAAGGCGCTCTCTGTCTCGGGCTGACACCGCAGAGCCGCCGCTGAGAGGAGCAACCGGCCCACAGCTCCACACCGGACAAAATAGGGATCTTTGTCTCCACACCTTCCAGCACCAGTCACCTTCAGACCCGCAGACACCAGGTACGGCTCCTGGGGCCGCCGTGCCCGGGTTTGCGCGCTTTTATCCGGGGAAGTGGCGGCGGTGTTAGCGGGACTGAGGCGTCTCGGCCCATTGTTACCGCCTGTCATTGTTAGACCGGGGCAGATACGGGGGGATGCACAGCCGCTCTTTCCTCTGCTCAGGGAGAATCTAATGAGAACGTGAGTGAAAGCGGCTGTGCGCACTGCGGGCGGGATGTAGCGGGTTTCTGCGGGTTTCTGCGGGTTTCTACGAGTCTGTGCACACGCTGACCGTCTCTCCTCCTACTCCCCTCCGCCCTCACACAGGGAGCAGCCATGCCTTTCGGTAACACGCACAACGAGTGGAAGCTCAAGTACTCTGCGGATGATGAGTATCCCGACCTGTCCAAACACAACAACCACATGGCCAAGGTGCTCACCAAGGACATGTACGCAAACCTGCGGGACAAGCAGACCCCCAGCGGCTTCACCCTGGATGACGTCATCCAGACCGGCGTAGACAACCCAGGTACGGACCCACCCAGACCCACCCGGCCCCGGCCATGTGCCCCTCATCCCTCATCCCTCATCCCCAGCGCAGGCCTAATGGCGCAGCAGCAGCGGCTCTGTGACCTTGTGAGGGATAAGCGCCTCCGCAGAGCACAACATGGAGCAGCAGCACTTAAGAGTCTAAAAGAGGCTCCGTTATCAGCGCTTCAGCCCAGCGGCAAAGATTAGAGTTACATAACTAATCCGAGCGGCTCCACTTCTGTCTGACTGCGCCTCTTCCGCAATTCACCGCTATTCACCGCACTGATGTGTGCGCAAAGTCCGCACTGACCGCGCTCAGGCCTCGTGCAGCTGTGATTCCTCCACTCGTGACGTCACGTGTTTAACGCCCCATCACACGCACGTGCCCTGATTAAACACGCAACAGCGCGGGGCAAAACAGACGCAGTGGCCTCAGGGGGCAGTTATGGGGCTTTATTATTATTATTATTATTATTATTATTATTATTATTATTCAGCACTTTCCTCAGAGCCGCTGCAGTGAACAGGGCTTTGCTTTAATCCGGACCCTCTGCGTCTTAAACAGGTGTATGGTGTGTGTGCTGTGTGTGTGCTGTGTGTATACTGTGTGTGTGTGCTGTGTGTATATACTGTGTGTGTATATATACCGTGCACTGTTGCACCGCTATGGTCTAAATGCGTCTATCGTCTTAGATTGAACAGAATGAGGTAAAACCGCAGCTCACGGCGCGATGTCCCGGGCGCGTTAATCCTGCGGAGGCAGATTGGCCTCTTTATGGGCCCGTAACATGATGTACCTTTTATGACGCTGCGTGTGCAGGTGGCGCCCTCTGGTGGTGACACGGGGGCAGTAGAGTTATGTAGTGATGCGGTGTGTTTGTGCAGCGCGGGGCTCATGTCCAACCTGACGCTCACTCTGAAGCGGCGCTCGGTGGAGGAAGAGTTTCCGGATTTGTCCAAACACAACAACCACATGGCCAAAGCGCTCACCAAGGAGATGTACGCGCGCCTGCGCGAGCGCGCCACCCCCAGCGGCTTCACCATCGACAACGTGATTCAGACCGGGGTGGACAATCCCGGTACAGAGGGACAGGATTAAATAAAATTTATGATGTACCAGGGAGGGACAGACGCGGGGACAGACACAGTTCAGAATAAAACTTACAATATACAACACTGCAATTACACCCAAGCTTAGAACCTGAGAAAATTCAGTTTAAGGCTCCAGATCCACACCACAAATCTGAAATGTAACACTGTCAGTGTTATGTCCCTAACCTTGTGTGTGTGTGTGTTTATTTAATGTGTGCATGTGTGTGTGTGTGTGTACGTGTGTGTGTGCATGTGTATCTGTGTGTGTGTGTGTGTGTGCGCATGTGCATGTGTGTGTGCATGTGTGTGTGTATGTGCATGTGTATGTGTATGTGCATGTGTATGTGTGTGTATGTGTGTGCATGTGTGTGTGAACACTTGTGTGTGTGTGTGTGTGTACATGTTTGTGTACATGTGTGTGTACCTGCAGGTCACCCGTTCATCATGACTGTGGGCTGTGTGGCTGGAGATGAAGAAACCTATGAGGTGTTCAAAGAGCTGCTGGACCCAGTGATCGAAGATCGTCACGGAGGATATAAACCGTCAGACAAGCACAAGACCGACCTCAACGCAGAAAACCTACAGGTACTACAAATACTACTACTACTACTCCAAATACTACGAATACTACTACTGCACAAGACCGACCTCAACGCAGAAAACCTACAGGTACTACAAATACTACTACTACTACTACTACTACTACAAATACTACTACTACTACTGCACAAGACCGACCTCAACGCAGAAAACCTACAGGTACTACAAATACTACTACTACTACAAATACTACGAATACTACTACTGCACAAGACAGAGCTCAACGCAGAAAACCTACAGATAAAACTACACAAGCCCTCAGACAACTTTGCAGGTTCTAATGATCTAAGAACTTGTAACTGTTGCTGCCACTAAAGATTCAACATGAGTGCAGACAGAAGATTTCTGATTAACTCTGGAGATGATCTGTATCTGAACCACAGTCTGGGCCCGGCTCTGGGCCCGGCTCTGGGCCCGGCTCTGGGCCCGGCTCTGGGCCCGGCTCTGGGCCCGGCTCTGGGCCCGGCTCTGGCTCTGGGCCCGGCTCTGGCTCTGGGCCCGGTTCTGGCTCTGGGCCCGGCTCTGGGCTCTGCAGAGTATTGACCCGGTGAAACCTGCCAAGTTTCAGTGGTGAAAGTCGATGGTTCTGCAGGGAGAATCCACCAACAGTTTCCATAAATATACAAAACGTCTTTAGTTTGAAATTTGAACACAAACAGACTCTGACACGAGGAGCCCAGAGCTGCTTCAGAGTTTGTCCTTTGACCTTCCTCTGACTCCAGTGTTTAGTCTAACCCCAAACCCTCCGTCTCAGGGTGGAGACGACCTGGACCCGGCCTACGTCCTGAGCTCCAGAGTGAGGACGGGCCGCAGTGTTCGTGGGTTTGCTCTGCCGCCGCACTGCAGCCGCGGAGAAAGACGCGGCATCGAGAAGCTTTCCATCGAAGGTACGTCCTGACGCTCAGGCAGGTTTATAATGTTCACAAACATCCGAGTACAAACTCGACAGAATCACATACTGAGCCTGTGCAGCACTCGTGACCATTTTAGACTGAAAGTGCAGATACTTGTGTCAAAGTTCATTTGTGTTTTAGCTCATTAAAGCCTGACTCACTGTCCTGGTTCTGTGGATTATGTGTGTGTGTCCCTCAGCCCTGGACTCCCTGAGCGGGGACCTGAAGGGCAAATATTACGCTCTGAAGAACATGACTGAGGAGGAGCAGCAGCAGCTCATCGATGACCACTTCCTGTTCGACAAACCCGTGTCTCCTCTGCTCTTGGCCTCTGGCATGGCCCGTGACTGGCCCGACGCCCGCGGCATCTGGTGAGGAGCCACACCGCTGTTTAATGACGTTTAATACAGAATTATTTATACTAAAGTGAGTTTGCTCGAAGGCACAACGACAACAAGACGTTCCTGGTGTGGGTGAACGAGGAGGACCATCTGAGGGTGATCTCTATGCAGAAAGGAGGCAACATGAGGGAGGTGTTCAACCGCTTCTGCACCGGACTCACCAAGGTCAGGGACGCCTGAGACACACTGTACCTGCAGGGGGCGCTCACGTCTCATGTCCCACTTTTGTCCTTTTGTCCCCAAGATCGAGAACCTGTTTAAGCAGCGCGGACACGACTTCATGTGGAACGAGCACCTGGGCTACGTCCTGACCTGCCCCTCGAACCTGGGGACCGGGCTCAGGGCCGGAGTCCACGTCAAACTGCCCAACATGAGCAAACAGCCACAGTTTGAGGAGGTGCTGAAGAGGCTCCGGCTGCAGAAGAGAGGCACCGGTGAGGCCACTTTAAACATGTTTACAGAAATAATCCACAAACACAACGCTGCAGCGTTCATGGAACCTCCACTGGGAAACACGCAGGGAGAACGCTGAAGCCCAGTGTTTAGGGAGAGTAAAGTTGTTCTAGTGATAATCCTGACAAGAGAATAAAACTTCTGACAGTTTCTGTTCATAAAACTGAGCCCAGGAGCCCAGGAGCCCACAGGGGACGAGTGAATCTCCCACTGGGCCTGAGGCTCATGAAGGCGCCGGGATCCAGAGTTCACTGTCGTCAGTGTGGTTTATTATTTTATTTTCAGAAGTCGGAGACATTGAGCTGTGTAATGAACGTTTAATCTGTTCTTCCTCCTTTTCTAACCCTAAACACAATTAAACACTGTCCCACTTTAACTGAGGCTTTTAACTGTACGTATTAATCGTACTTAATTTGTTTATGTTGTTGTAAGATGACCTTGAGTGTCCAGAAAGGCGCCTGATAAATAAAGTTTATTATGATGATTATTATAATAATAATCTGGTCGTGTCTCAGGCGGCGTGGACACCGCGGCCGTGGGCGGAGTCTTCGACATCTCGAACGCCGACCGTCTGGGCTTCTCAGAGGTGGAGCTGGTGCAGATGGTGGTGGACGGAATCAAGCTGCTCATCGAGATGGAGAAACGTCTGGAGAAGGGCCAGGCCATCGGAGACCTGATGCCCTCCCAGAAGTAACTCCCCTCGCCCCCCTCCCTCCCCCCTCGCCCCTCACACTCCCGACTGACTCTCCTGATGCACTGTTCACGTTTGGTTTGCTCTATTTAAGAAACGGTTGCTGTAACGGAGGAAGGATCTGCAGTAAATAAAAATGTTCAACAATCAAACCCGAGTCAGTGTCAAGTGTCGACACGATGAAGTTAAATCTGCTGCACTTTTCCTTTTACGGAGTCTGAATCTGATCAGGAGGAAATACTGAGAATAACTTTGTTTCCTGTTCGTGGAAGTCGAGCCTTGAATCTACAGACTCAGAGCTTCACTTTACAAATACAGAAGTGTAAAAGTCTGTTTACGCTTAAGAATCCCGCGTCTGTGAAGGTTTAAATCTCACGTCTGAACTCAAAGTGGGCGTAAAACATCCACGACTAAAATTTAATCAAGATTTCTACAGACAAATTTCAGTCCAGAGACATTTTAAAGTTGACATTTCCAATTATCAAAGCCTCAGAGTCAAAATTCAACCTACAAATTCCAGTTCTGACTAATTTGTGATCCTACAGTTTAAATTAAATGATATGGATGCAAAAAAAAGACGAAATATTTTGTTAAATTTACAACACAAAAAATACCAGGGAGCGTTTTTGACAGACACTTTAATGTAGACATGTGTGGCCATTTACACAACTCCATCTCTACCTCATCGTCAACAAAATACAAAAAGAAAAAAAAATAACGGTTTGCGGTGAAGCGGATTTTTGAAATTAAGATTACATTATTTACAGTGAAAACAAAAAGCTGTTGTTTTTAAACTTTGAGGGAAAAAAAAAAACGGGTGAAATAATAATAAATAAGACTACAAATGCTCTGTCCATTCACAGCATGACAAATCATATTCAAAAACGCGGCGTCCGGGGAGTTTTGGAGCGGGATTTTACGCGGAATTTCGTATTTTAAAGTAGATTTCCGTCACGAAAAGAGGCAAAACGATCGAACTGAATGAAAATATTACCACGAATTAAGGTAGAAGTCGCCAAATGTTAAAGGTTATTACAGATACTGGCGCAGGTTGAGAAGAGTTTCGAGTTAAAACGGGACAAAATAAACCAGTCCCACTTCATCGTAGAGGCGACTGAATCCAAATATAAGGCAGTTTGATTGTAACCGACTACAGTTTCCATGGCAGTGATTTTCCACTCAAAAAACTATTCTCAAACACGTATAAAAAAGGTAAAATTATGGTTAAATCCCTATGAACTAAAGACGCGCGTTTTAATTTAGTATCGTAAACTTCTAAGCGAGAATTTAAAGAGGAGAAAAGAAAAAGCCGTGTACAAAATCCCACTACTCAAAAGGCGCAACGTGCAGCTCGTCTCTATTGCTCAAAACGTTCCAGAGTTCGGCGTTAAACTCATCTCCGCCGCGGCGACGAGGAGGAAGCGAGTTACAGGTCGGATCTGCGCAGAGGAGACCCCGACTCGCCGCGCGTTTTTCGAGGCGTTTTAAGCCAAAAAAAAAAAAAGCTTTTGCGATTAAACAAACGCAAAATCAACTACTGAGACCGAAGTCCGTACATATGATGGACTGAGTGAGTGTGAGGCTCCTGTTGCCACGGTTACAGGAGCCAATCTGGAGCCAGGTCCATATTTGGAAATCCGACCGCGGGTATCATAGCAACCACAAGAGCCAATCAGGAGTGAGGAGGTTAAATGTTCCCGCCCTCCTCAGAGCGGAGATACTCTGCACCTGCACGAACTGATGGATTTACCCGATTCTGCAGAATAATAAGGAAACTTTTAGCTTTAAATAGTAAGTTTAAGTCACTGATTTATGTTTTATCTTCTGTTATGTGGGAACAACAATAGAGTCGCAATTTAACAAAATTCACGTTACTTTATGCTGGTCAAGATTCTAGTAACGTTCGCTATTGTAATTGATTTATTTTGTCATTTTATTTAAAAAACAGTCAGTCGGGGCAGGAAAGCGGGAAGGGGCCTTAGTTAGCAACAGAACGCACTAGCTGTCAATCAAACCTGTTGCTAAGGCTAGAGGGAGGGACGTCGGGGAATGAAGGCGTCTGATTGGTCCGTTATTTATGTTCATATCTTGATTCAGGAACAAAACAGCGAAACAGGCTCATGTGTCGCGGGTTCATACGAACATTTTAAGACCAAAACGACGAGGCCACAGCAGCAGGTCCAGAGAGACGAGCGAGAAGAGACTAATGTGAGTCAAAAAGGGAGAGAAGGAGCCGGAGGAGCCTCCCGGAGCACTTCCTGTTTGGCACGCGGCGGCTAACGCTTTAGCTTAGTCCACTCATATATACGGACTATGACTGAGACACACTCCGGGCAAAGGAGACAACAACAAAAAAAGTTACACCGTGCATCTTTACGTAGCTTTTCGTCACTCTTAAATCCCCGCGGTTTCAAATCTACTCGAGTTTGGCACCGACCGACGTCAAATCGAGCTCAAAACTCCCCCCGGGCGACGCCGCTTTCAATAATGTCGACCGTTAAACTTCCTGAAAGATATTAGTATTTGTGATTATTGCCAAAAAGCTTTTTAGTTTCTCTATACATTATAATAATATTCCATACATACTCTTGTTTTTAAAAAAAAAAAGAAATTCAGATTTGGAAAAAACTGCTACTTGGGTGATTGCAATGTACACTTTAAATACTAGTTCTTATATTTATACTTTGTTGGTTTTTCACTCATAGTTTTAACTCGTTGGCAACTTTAGACGCTATGTTTTTGAACGCGATCGAAGAGCCGGATATTCTCTTGAAGCGGACGCCGTTCAGCGAGAGGCGCGGGAGTTTGCACACCTCCATCTCCCACTGCACGAGGTTTTCGGCCCGGGCGTCGCCGTGGACGCACAGCAGCAGGAAGCTCTCCTGCTGCTCGTAGTCGCAGTTGTTGGCGTCGAGGACCTTGCGGATCTCGCGCAGGATCTCGCCGGGCTCCATGGAGCTGGTCGTCCTCATACTCCACGTGAAGCGCAGGGACCGGGGCTTGGAGTCGGCTTTGGGTCCGGCCGGGTCTGAGGCTGGGACGTGGCGGCTGGAGGTGGAGGAAAAAGAGAGAAAGAGAGGTTAAAAAACGAGGGTGAAATGGAGAAGGGGGATGGAGGAAAGAGATAAAGAGGAGAAAGAGGCAGAGAAAGAGCGAAATGTCTGGTGGAAAAGTGAAGAATGCAAATTTGGACCATAAAACCTTTTCTTTTTGTTTGTTTATTCATTTACTTATTGGTTTATTTTGGTTTACCATCATTTATTTATGAACATTTATTAAACCAAATAATGAGTAGTGTCTATAAAGGTATTAAAATCAGCTTTCATATTCCTTTTTTCCATCTATTTAGATTTTTTAAACTTTTCTTTTTTATTGCTTCATAAAACCTTTTATTTTTTGTCTGCCATTATTTATTTATGAACATTTAATAATAAGTATCTATAGTTAAGTTAATAAATATTAAAATCAGATTTCATATTCCTTTTTTTTCTAACTTTTTTTTCTAAATTGAAAAGGGTTTTCCATTATTTATTTAGGAACATTTATCAAACCAACTTAAGTAGATGTGCGTTTTATTTTTTATTTATTTATTTTATTTTATTATTAATATTTTCCAAAGGACCATAAAACATTTTCAAACTAAATTGAATTCTGAGTCCTGGTTTAGTCCTGGTTAAGACTTGGTTTAGACCTGGTTAAGACTTGGTTTAGACCTGGTTAATCCAGGTTAGGACTCCTGGTTTAGACCTGGTTTAGTCCTTGTTCAGTCCTGGTTTAGCTCAGTTTTAGTCCCAGAACAGAAGCCTAAATTTGACCTGGTTTAGATCTACTTTAGTCCAGGAAAAGAAGACCCACTTTAGTCCTGGTTTAGATCTGCTTTAGTGCTGGTTTAGTCCAGTATTTTCTTCCTTAAACAAAACAAAAAGACATTATTTAATAACTTTTAGTGGAAACTTTTAACGTTTAAGTAGTTTTTTCTTGGTCCAAATCCGTTTCGTATCCACCAGACGGAGACTCGATCAGGAAAAACATGCTTCGTTAAACGGCAAAGTTCAGGAGTTTAAAACAAGACCAGCGGTTTTCAAGTCACGGATAAAAAACTCAATATAAAAAACAAAAATGAAGATTCAAATTTCAGGCCAGAATCATGAATCATGCAGCGCAGACGGAGCAGAGGGAGGAGCAGAGGGAGGAGCAGATGGAGGAGCAGAGGAGCAGAGGAGCAGAGGGAGGAGCAGGAGGAGCAGAGGGAGGAGCAGGAGGAGCAGAGGGAGGAGCAGAGGGAGGAGCAGAGGGAGGAGCAGGAGGAGCAGAGGGAGGAGCAGAGGGAGCAGCAGAGGAGCAGGAGGAGCAGCAGAGGAGCAGAAGGAGCAGCAGAGGAGCAGGAGGAGCAGAGGGAGGAGCAGGAGGAGCAGCAGAGGAGCAGAAGGAGCAGCAGAGGAGCAGGAGGAGCAGAGGGAGGAACAGGAAGAGCAGGAGGAGCAGAGGAGCAGCAGAGGAGCAGGAGGAGCAGAGGAGCAGCAGAGGAGCAGGAGGAGCAGAGGGAGCAGCAGAGGAGCAGCAGAGGAGCAGGAGGAGCAGAGGGAGCAGCAGAGGAGCAGGAGGAGCAGAGGAGCAGCAGAGGAGCAGGAGGAGCAGAGGGAGCAGCAGAGGAGCAGGAGGAGCAGAGGGAGCAGCAGAGGAGCAGCAGAGGAGCAGGAGGAGCAGAGGGAGCAGCAGAGGAGCAGGAGGAGGAGCAGAGCCATGCACCAAACTCCAGCCAAAAACAAGAGGCTTAAACACGAGGCAAACACAGACCTGAGCTACAACAGGAGGAGCTAACGGGACCCAGGACTGTGGGAGGAGTCCTGGTTTAGTCCTGGTTTAGTCCTGGTTAAGTCCTGGCTTAGTCCTGGTTTAGACCTGGTTCAGTGCTGTTTAAGGGTCTATTCGCACCAGGAAAGTCCGATAGTTCACTCGCTTTGGGCCGGACCAAGTTTTATTTCTGTGTTTATTTTTGGTGCGGTTCGTTCACGTTGTACATTTCTGTAAGTGACCAAACTCTAAACAAAACCACGAGATCGTCCTGGACAGAAATGAGCAGCGTCGTCGTTTTTGTTTTCATCACAGCGATTTGGATTTTACAGATTCAGACGTTTGAGCAGGAAAAGCGTTTGAGCAGCGACAGGTTTATTATGTGGTGCAAGTGTTTCTCAGCGACGAAGAGCTTATATATTATATTAGTGTAGATTATTTTACTTATATATTATATTAGTGTAGATTATTTTACTTATATATTATATTAGTATAGATTATTAGTATGGATTAGGTACAAAAAACATCTGTGTGGGTTCTTTTTTAAGACAGTGTCAAGTGTTTTTACTTTATTGACATGTTTCAGCTGCGGCATCTTCAGAACTGTCCTTGGTGCTGGTGTGTCGTATTTCAGCTGGTGTCACTTCCTGTAGCTGTGGTCGGCACCTGCAGGTCGCTCGGGCTGACCTCACCTCCTGTCGCTCTGGAGGAGGGTCCCCGGTGTGTGAAAGGAGGAACGCTCCATCCTCACGGTTGATGCGTCTGTGACTCGTTTCCCGATCACTCCGTCCTCCCTGATCCAGAGTTTGAACCTGCGTGTGGTTTGGTTTATTCAGATGGGGAAACGAGGCACAGGCAGCATCAACGTTCCTCCTTTCACACACCCGGGACCCTCCTCCAGAGCGACGGGGGGTGAGGTCAGTCCGAGCGACCTGCAGGTGCATCAGGCCGACCACAGCTACAGGAAGTGACACCAGCTGAAATACGACATGTCAGCACCAGCACCAAGGACAGTTCTGAAGATGCCGCAGCTGAAACATGTCAATAAAGTAAAAACACTTGACACCGTCTTAAAAAAAGAACCTAAAAAGTTAAAAGTACTAAGACGACATAATGAATATTTTTGGCACGACTGTGTGGGATCAGGTCCGGGCTGGATTCACCGCACCAGGGTCCGTGTGGCGCCGCACCGAGACCTTCAGCCGGGTCCGGGACTTGTTTTTGGTCCGGAACAGAGTCGGTGTTTTTTATTCACACCAGAACCAAAAGGTCCGAACCAAAGGAGCAAACGAACCAAACAAGGAGTGAAGAGACCCTAAGTTCTAGTTTAGACCTGGTGTAGTCCTGGTTTAGTCCTGGTTAATCCTGTTTTGGCCTTCTGATTTAGACTTTGTTTAGTCTTTGTTCAGCCCTGGTTCAGATCCGTTGGTGCTGGGAAATCCAGATCTTTTCATTTGTGGCTAATTTAGACCTGGTTTTAATCCCGTTTTAGTCCTAGTTTCATTTAGACCTGATTCAGTCCTGGTTCCATTCTAGTTTTAGACCTAGTTAAGTTCTTGTTTAGTCCTAGTTTCATGTAGACCTGATTCAGTCCTGGTTCCATTCTAGTTTTAGACCTAGTTAAGTTCTTGTTTAGTCCTAGTCCCAGTCCTAGCTTCATTAAGACCGAGTTCCCCACAGTTCCTGGTCCCAAAGTCCTGGTCTAGATCTCACCTTGAACCTTCGAGTCTCCCGTTTCGCTCAAACTCAGTGGAGACTCTGGAATCGCACCATCGACCACACGAGCGAACAGAGCGGCAGAGACACAGGTGCAGAGTCAGAGTTTATTCAACACAGGCCGAGCCGCACGGGCAAAAGTTCAGACGGACGATGAAAAAGAGAAAGTCCACGTGAGCGGAAAGGTTTGGATTTCAGAAGTTTTAACTCATTTAGATTTATTTACTTTACTCGAGGTTTGTGGGTCTCAGACTGTGGGTTTCTGAGTTCTCCTGAAGTGTTTTATCCACTTTTTAAAACTTTTTTTTGGGGTAATTTCTTTTAATTTAGAACTAGTGTGTGTGGTCCTATTGATGTCCTGGTTTAGTCCTGGTTTAGTCCTGGTTTAGACCTGGTTTAGACCTGGTTTAGTCCTGGTTTAGTCCTGGTTTAGTCCTGGTTTAGTCCTGGTTTAGTCCTGGTTTAGTCCTGGTTTAGACCTGGTTTAGACCTGGCTTAGTCCTGATTTAGTCCTGGTTTAGACCTGGTTTAGACCTGTAGGAGTCCTGCTCTAGCCCTGGAATAGTCCTAATTCAATCCTGGTTTGAGTCCAGTGTTTGAGTCCTGGTTTGAGTCCTGGTTTGAGTCCTGGTTTGAGTCCTGGTTTGAGTCCTGGTTTGAGTCCAGTATTTGAGTCCAGTATTTGAGTCCAGTATGTGAGTCCAGTATGTAAGTCCTTGTTTGAGTCCAGGTTTGAGTCCAGGTTTGAGTCCAGGTTTGAGTCCAGGTTTGAGTCCAGGTTTGAGTCCAGGTTTGAGGCCAGGTTTGAGGCCAGGTTTGAGGCCAGGTTTGAGTCCGGGTTCGAGGCCAGGTTTAGACCTCGTTTAGTCCAGGTTTGAGCCCTGGTTTGAGCAACGGTTTAGTCCTGGTTTAGACCTGGTTTAGATCTGATTTGATCCTGGTTTAGTGCTAGTTTAGACCTTGTTTAGTCCTGGTTTCATCCTGGTTTGAGCCCAGGTTTAGTTCTGCTTTAGTCCCGGAATAGTCCTAATTCAGTCCTGGTTTGAGTCATGATGTGAGTCATGGTTTAAGTCCTAAAATAGCCACAGAATAGTCCTGGTTCAGTCCTGGTTCAGTCCTGGTTCAGTCCCGGTTCACTCCTGGTTCAGTCCTGGTTCAGTCCTGGTTCAGTCCTGGTTCAATCCTGGTTCACTCCTGGTTCAGTCCCGGTTCAGTCCAGTTGTTAGTGCTAAATCCAGATCTTTTCTCTTGTTATATTCGGTGTAAATCGTTTGAGACCCACTGGCCTGAATTCTCTGGTTAAATATAATTCTTATTTCAGATTCACCATTAGAATAAAAAACTGCATTTGAAACTTGATCATAAATAAAAACTAAATGATTCTGTTATAAACAAACGGTTAAAACTTCAGGTCTTTTTAACTCACGTAAACGTCCTCTGCATCTTTAAATTCAAATATTTGTCGTGTCCAAACTTTTGGCCGGTGCAAAGTGAGTAAAAACCAAAACAACAACAACATTACCAAAGTGTTAAATTAAAAACACTGCTGTAAAACAGTGACCAGACGGTGGAAATGAAAGAGCTGCAGAGTCACAGCAGAGGCCGAATGAGCAGCACGGAGAAAACCGCCTAAACTCCGAGGCTAAAGGCCAATTTTACCACAAAAAAGGAACAAAAAAACTGCTCAAAATATTAATTAAAAAAATAAAAAACTGCTAATAGCTAAAGAATAAGCGACTGAATTATAAGAAAAAAATACAAATTTAAAAAAGAAAAAATACATGAAGCAAAAAGTTCTCACTGAATCTCAACTATCGTCAAAAACTGCATTTAAATTTTATTTTATTTTTTTACAAAATTTCGCTTTGTAAAATTTGTGAAATAATTAAAGTGTGAAACTACAAACTGGTTGGACCGACTTCTTAAAGCTGCAGTGCGTCACTTTTACGCCGTCCGCTCGTCTCCACGGAGATTCGACGGCTTTGTTTTGGAACATCCCGCAGTACGGCATTAATTTATTTCGTTTATAATTTATTTTTTAAGCTGTCGTGATAATCGTCTATTACCTCAGTACGTGGGGCTTAAAATTCTGTCCGTTACAGTTTATTTATTTTAGAAAATGAGTTTTTAAAGTGAAATGACGGTGAAATTTCTTCGTATCTGATGAAAATTCAATGACAAAAATTATATTATGAAGATACACGAGTTTCATCCCAACGCATTGACATCTCTATGGAAACGAGAAATATATTTTTATTATTATTTTATTATTGATGTCGGCAACAAAATGACCCAAATATGTGGTTTGTTTTTTTTAAATTCTGTCCGTTACAGTTTATTTACTATAGAAAATGAGTCTCAAAAGTGAAATAATGGTAAAATTTCTTTAAATTTGATGAAAATTTGATGACAAAATGATTATTAAGATCTACAAGCTTAATGCCATACTGTGGAACATCCCGACGCTCTAACATCTCTATGGAAACAAGCAGCTGGCAGATCGTCCACCAGAAAAATTACGCAGTGGTGAAAGATACAAAAAAATATGTTTTTATTATTTTATTATTGTTAATATCAGCAACAAAATGACCTAAATATGTGATTTGCATTAAAATTCTGTCAGTTTTCGTTTATTTATTTGAGAAAATGTGACGCGAAAGTGAAATGACGGTGAAATTTCTTTGTACTTGATGAAAATTTGATGACAAAAGTATAAAAAAAAAAAAAGTTTGACGTAAATAAGATGCAAACAGAACGGGAGGATGCGTTTGGTGGCTGCACGAGGAGGAAGTGGAGGGACTTACTAAGGCTCTTTGGTCCCTGAGCGGCGGCTTTGGCCGTTTGCCGTTTGTTGGGGTCAAGAGTGACCCTAAACAGAGGGGTCAGAGAGGGGTCAGAGGGGGGTCAGAAGGTCAAAATAAGGTTAGAGTGACGAGGAAGGAGGACGGGAGGAGACGGAAACGGGAACGAAACAGGTACAAAATATAAAAAAGTGACGACGAGACGGAAACGACAAAATCCCCAGATGTTCCTAAAATCACTAAAATCAGCTGTAAATGAAAGTAACGGCCGAATCTCACGTTTGTGGTTCTCTTTTCTGAGCGTAAATGAGATATAAATGTCAAAATAGAAACAATTTGCTCAAGCCCAAAAGCTTAAATCACAGAGAATGGAAATTGCCGTCTTTTGTTGAGAACTACACACTGTCCCAATAATATTAATGTATTTTTTAATAATAGTTTGTCAGAGATTTTTTAAATTTTTTTTACATCTCCACAGGGTTCTTATTCTGTGTAAAAGCTGCAAACCCTGCAAAAATGTTCTAAAATACATATTATACTTCTGGGTTTCAGTAAAAACAGTGACAAACAGAAAAAACTGTGAAATGTAGATGGAGAGAAGAATGCGCTGCTGCAAATGTCCACCAGAGGGCGCACCTGACCTCAACACACGCGCCTATTACTGCTGCTGTATACGCCTTTATTCTGCAAATTAAACTTCCTAAAAGTCATTTTGTTAACTTATTATTTCAATCTAATGAATAAATAAAATTTTAAAAAATAAATTAAATAAATACAAAATAAAAATAAAATCAGTTATGGGTTAAAATGAAAAAAAAAAAAAAAAAAAAAAAAATCAATCACACCAAAAATTCTATTAAAAAAATTATAAATGAACCTTTTAAAATTTCAGAAAAAAAATTATTGCCTCTACACAAAAAAATAAACAAAAATCTCCCTTTCGTATTGGCTCAGACGTGCAGATCCTTTGCACGAATTGAGCCGTATGAAAATATTAAAAAACAGAGTAATAATAAGAGAGATAAATAAAAGAGTAGAAGCTGGACAGAGTGGAACATGCTTCGTTTGAGCCAAAGCCGAGGTCGATGTTTGGGGTTAAAATGACACAGCACCACAGCACACGCTACATTTACAAACACACAGGTCAGAGGAGAAAAAAACGCATCTAAAAACTGAGATTTTTACTTTTGCGGCATAAGAAAATCCTCATTTTAATCATTTGTTTTATTTAGTGCCATTTTTGGAGCAGATATGCAGCTTATTGGCTTTACTAATACACTTAAAAGGTGCGTTGTGTAGCTTTTCTGGTGAAGGAATGTCCCACAGTGCGGCATTAAACCGTTCTATCATCATGGAGACCAAACCGGACCAAGTTGCAGGTCAGATCTGTGGAGAGGCGACGCCGCTCACCGCCAGAATTCCAGTTTTTGGTGAGCATTTTTGAGCTATAAAACCAAATGTCACCGAATAAACGTAAAGTAGAGCTGCTTAACGTCGTACTGTGGGACATTCCAGGCAAAGCAATGACGTATCCATAGAAACAGAAGCAGGTGACGGACCCCCAAACCAAAAAGTTACACAGTGCACCTTTAACACCAGCGATTTAAACTTCGATTTCCGCGTGACTGAGCCGTTTTAGCAAAAATATTCCTCTTCGAGCAGTAAAGTTTGTCCAAATTCAGATCTGGTTTTCCATTGTTTGTCACATTTTAACCTTTGGGTGGTTATAAATATGATAAATTATACACAATACGAGTAATATTATAACGTCGTCTTTCCAAACTAACCCTCCCTGTGTCTCCAGAGATCAGGGGTCTCCAAACTGTAGCTCGGAAGCTGCCAGAAGCTCTCCACCTCCTTCCAAGCGGCTCGTCAAGGGATTTCTGAATTATACGTATCGCGCTGCAGCCGAATAACTCAAATTTGAATGATTAAACGCCCATTCCCGCTGTAAACCAATTCGATGTGTAATTTTGTGCACTGATTACTGGATAATGAGTTGTTTTATGAGCATCTGACTGCACGGCTCGGCTCTCATATTTACTAAATCGACGGGTTTCCTCCGGTTTTCTCCCCATTAACCCAGAACATGCTCCACGGGTCTCCAGGGAGAAGAGCTGATAACTAATTACAAGTCAATTAAATACAATTAATCAATTCAAATACCGTCTAATGCATTAGTGAATAAACTATTACCACAACGACAGGAAGTGCAGAGTTGTGATAATCTAAATACTAATAAAATACAACACTGTCTCACTTTAACTGCATGTTTTAATCGTATTTCATTTGTTTATGTTGTTGTAAGACGATCTTGGGTGTCCAGAAAGGCGCCGAATAAATAAAATGTGTTATTATATTATTAAATTTCTAGCGACTGTTAAAATGAGAAGCTTTCTGGCATTTTTGTTTTACAAAAAGAAGCTCACAGGAGGAAAAAGGTTGGAAACCCCTGATATAGAGTTTTATTCTGTGTAAAAGTGACTAATTCTGTGGTTTACACGTCTACTAACATGTTCTGAAATGTCCTTGAGTCAGATGCCCCGCCCTGTGTCTCAGATGCCCCTCTCTATGTCTAAAATGCCCCTCTCTATGTCTAAAATGCCCCTTTCTAAGTCTAAAATGCCCCTCTCTATGTTTAAAATGCCCCTCTCTATGTCTAAAATGCCCCTCTCTATGTCTAAAATGCCCCTCTCTATGTCTAAAATGCCCATTTCTATGTCTCAAATGCCCCTTTCTATGTCTCAAATGCCCCTCTCTCTATCTAAAATGCCCCTCTCTGTCTCAAATGCCCCTTTCTATGTCTAAAATGCCCCTCTCTGTCTCAAATGCCCCTTTCTATGTCTAAAATGCCCCTCTCTCTGTCTAAAATGCCCCTCTCTCTGTCTCAAATGCCCCTCTCTCTGTCTCAAATGCCCCTCTCTATGTCTCAAATGCCCCTCTCTATGTCTCAAATGCCCCTCTCTATGTCTCAAATGCCCCTCTCTATGTCTCAAATGCCCCTCTCTATGTCTCAAATGCCCCTCTCTATGTCTCAAATGCCCCTCTCTATGTCTCAAATGCCCCTCCCTATGTCTCAAATGCCCCTCCCTATGTCTCAAATGCCCCTCTCTGTCTCAAATGCCCCTCTCTGTATCTCAAATGCCCCTCCCTGTATCTCAAATGCCCCTCCCTGTGTCTTTATAGCATCTTAATTCTGTGCCAATCGTCTCTTTTACCTACATCAGTGACAAATATACAGTATTTTAACAATATTTTACCCCTGCACTTTTTAAAACACTAAATAATCGTCGTAATAATTTACAGAAACTTCCAGATATCCACAGATTTGTTTGATTTTCCGCTGAATCTAAGAGTTTAAATTCCGTCGTGTTTGTAAATGCAGATCAAACGTGTATTTCGTGTAGAAGCGTTGAAGAGTTAGTTCGGTGCCAACAGCCCTCAAAAAAAAAAAAAAATCAAGACTCTGTGAATCACTCCAGACCGAAGAGTTTTAAAATATTATACAGGAAAAGAGACAGAGCAGAGAGAGAGAAAGAGAGAAAAAGAGAAGAGAGAAAGAAAGAAAAAGAGAGAGACACAGGGCGACCAGGGTCCTACCTTTTGGAAAATCTGAATGACATGTTTCTACAACAAAACCAGACAGAAAGACAGTGAGACAGTGAAGGAGAAGAGAGGAAAGAGGAGAGAAAACAGTGAAGGAGAAGAGAGGAAAGAGGAGAGAAAACAGTGAAGGAGAAGAGAGGAAAGAGGAGAGAAAACAGTGAAGAAAAGGAGGAGAGAGGAGAGAGAAAAGAGGAGGGAGACAGTGAAGTGAAGGAGAAAAGTAGGAGAAAAGGAGAAAGACGGCGAGACGGAGAGAAGAGAAAAGGAGGGATGAGAGAGTCAGGGAGAGACGTGGAGTGAATGGAGGGAAGGAGGAGGTTAGGAGGCAGAGGAAATAAGAACAGTGAGCCACAAACAAGAGAAGGAAATGACACAGGGAGGTAGGAGGTGGGGGATAGAAAAAGGAGCTAGGAAACAAAGAGAGGAGGGATAGGGCTGAATGAGAGGCACAAAACAGGGGATAAGGAGGAAAGAGAGAGACAAACGAGAGGAGACAGAGCTAGGAAGTAGGAAATACAGTAGGAGACAGGAGAAGGAAGTAGGAGCGAGGAGAGGAGGAATTGGACTGAATGAGAGACACAGGGAGTGACACAAAATGGACAACGAGGAGGAAAGAGAGAGACAAAGGAGGGAGAAGACAGCGCAAGGAAGTAGGGGACACAGTAGGAAACACAGTAGGAGACGGGAGAGGAAGTAGGATGGAGGAGAGGAGGAATGGGACTGAATAAGAGATACAGGAAATTACACAAAATGGAAGAGAAGGAGGAAATAGAGAGATAATGGAGAGAAGAGACAGAGCAAGGAGGGAGGAGACAGAGCTAGGAAGTAGAAGACAGTAGGAGACACAGTGGGAGACACAGTAGGAAACAGGCCAGGAAGTAGGAGCGAGGAGAGGAGGAATGCTGAAAGTGACAAAGGGAGTGACACAAAGCAGAGGATGAGGAGGAAAGAGGAAGACAAAGGAGGGAGGAGACAGAGCTAGGAAGTAGGAGACACAGTAGGAGACAGGAGAGGAGCGAGGAGTGAGGAGAGGAGGAACTGGACTGAATAAGAGATAGAAGGAATGACACAAAATACAAGAGAAGGAGGAAAGAGAGAAACAAAGGAGGGAGAAAACAAAGCTAGGAAGTCAGAGACACAGTAGGAAACACAGTAGGAGACACAGGAGGAGACACAGGAGGAGACACAGGAGGAGACACAGGAGGAGACACAGGAGGAGACACAGGAGGAGACAGTAGGAGACAGGAGAGGAGCAAGGAGAGAGGAGGAATTGGACTGAATGAGAGATAAAGGGAGTGACACAAAAGGGGAGGATAAGGAGGAAAGAAAGACAAAGGAGGGAGGAGCCAGAGCTAGGAAGTAGGAGTGATAGTAGGAGACACAGTAGGAGACAGGAAAGGAGCGAGGAGAGGAGGAATTGGACTGAATAAGAGAAGGAATGACACAAACAAGATGGAAGAGAAGGAGGAAAGAGGGAGACAAAAGAGGGAGGAGCCAGAGCTAGGAAGTAGGAGACACAGTAGGAGGCAGAGTAGGAGACAGGAGAGGAGCTAGGAGCGAGGAGAGGAGGAATTGGACTGAAGGAAGAGACAGGAGCAGAGTCAAAGGAAACAGTCCAAACACTGATTCTGTTTTGGACAAAAAGTCACTGCTGCTGCTGAAGGTTCGGGGTTTTCAGGCAGTAAACAACAAAAACGTGACAAAACTCAAGATTTATGAAGAAAAATAACGTCTATAAAAGAAAGAAATCAGGTTAATTTGTCGTCCTGGCAACCGTAAAGTTCCTAATAATAATTTTAACATAGTAATAGGTGACAGTAGGGTATAAATTACATACTTTTTAAGGTTTTAAACTAATATTCTGAGGTATGAAAAAGTCTATTCCGCCTCTGACCACCGGAGGGCAGAACTCTAAAGCGATAAGCGGTTTACTAACTTTTGTATGTTTAGTTTTGTAAGTTTTTTTTTTTATTACTGCGTGAAAACCCGGAGTCTAAAAGCACAAACGCAAAAAGCAGTTTGACCCAAAGATTCTACAGATTTCACCAAAGCGGCAACAAATTCATTTATAAAATCACATTGAGGTGAACAGTGAATGTGATTTGATTAAAAATAGAATTTAAACTTTGGCTGATGAGGCGAACTAACAGACTACAGGCCACAGTGCAGCGGCGTAAAAGTCAATAACAGTAATAATACTTTTGTTTCTGCGTTTTTAACTCACCAGGGAATAATCTCACTGAGCTTCTTCATTTTCTAAACTATATTAAGTAACTAACAAACTATTAACTAGATTAATAACTCAGTATTTCTGGTAAATATTTTTGGACCTGGTCTGTTTAGACCTGTCTTAGACCTGTCTTAGACCTGTCTTAGACCTGTCTTAGACCTGTCTTAGACCTGTCTTAGACCTGATTTAGGCCCTGAGTTTGTCCTTTGCGATTTGCATTTTGACCTTTTTCTGAAATAATTTATTCATATTTTCACCTTTATGAGAGTTGCTTGTCTTGCTGCACCTGCACAAACGTAATCAGACTGGTTTAGCCTTGGTTCAGACCTGGTTTCGACCTGGTTTCGACCTGGTTTCGACCTGATTTAGACCTGATTTAGACCTGATTTAGACCTGGTTTAGACCTGGTTTAGACCTGGTTTAGACCTGATTCAGACCTAGTTTAGACCTTGAACTAACTGAAGAGAAACATCTTGGCTTTCTCACACTTTATTGGTTTACTTTCAGGTGAGTTTAGAAGTCCTAGTTTAGACCTGGTTTAGACCTGGTTTAGACCTGGTTTAGACCTGGTTTAGACCTGATTTAGACCTGATTTAGACCTGGTTTAGACCTGGTTTAGACCTGGTTTAGACCTGATTTAGACCTGGTTTAGACCTGGTTTAGACCTGGTTTAGACCTGGTTTAGCCCTGGTTTATTGCCTTTTACCTTCGGGTGAGTTTGGAGGTCCTGGTTTAGACCTGGTTTCGACCTGGTTTCGACCTGGTTTCGACCTGGTTTCGACCTGGTTTCGACCTACTTTACTATGACCTAATTTCAAGTTTAGACCTGGTTTAGTCCTTGTTTAGTCCTGATTCAGACCTAGTTTAGACCTTGAACTAACTGAAGAGAAACATCTTGGCTTTCTCACACTTTATTGGTTTACTTTCAGGTGAGTTTAGAGGTCCTAGTTTAGACCTGGTTTAGACCTGGTTTAGACCTGGTTTAGACCTGGTTTAGACCTGGTTTAGACCTGGTTTAGACCTGGTTTAGACCTGGTTTATGGCCTTTTACCTTCGGGTGAGTTTGGAGGTGAGCTTGGAGAACAGGTTGGTGGTTCCTCGGCTGCGGGTCTGGGACAGGGGCGAGGCGTCGTGGGACAGGGTGGGCGAGGCGGGCGGCCCGTTGTACGTGGCCGTGCGCCGGTCCCGGAGCTGCCCCCCGTGGAACGTGCTCCGGCTGGCGGTGCCGCGGGGGAACCTCAGCCTGTCCGGGGTGGTGGAGGAGCTGATGGAGTGAGTGGAGGCGACGGGGTTCCTCTGACCGCTGGGGGAGACCGCGATACTGCTGAGAGAGAGGATGGGGGGGAGGAGAGGAGGAGGAGAGAGAGAGCAGGGCAAAACGGGGAGAGAGGGAGGAAAAGGGTTGGAGCAATGGAGAGAGAAAGGGAGCATGGGGAGAAGAGAGACAGGAAAAGGAAGAAAAAGATGTGGAGAGATGGGGAGAGAGAGAGAGGGGACAAGAGGGATAGAGGTAAAGGGAGAGAAAGGGAGGGAGGAGAGGAGGAGGAGAGGAGGAAAAGAGATAAAGGGAGGGAGGGGAGAGAAGGGAGAGAGAGGGAGGGGAGAAAAGGGAGCGAGGAAAAGGGATGAGAGATGGGGAGAAAGGGAGGGAGGGTAGAAGAGAGATGAAGAGAGAGAGGACAAGGGATGGAGAGATGGGGAGAGAGGGAGGGAGAAGCAGGAGCAAGGAAAAAAGATGGAGATGGGGAGAGAAAGGGAGGAAGGGGAGAAGAGGGGGAGAGGAAAAGGATGGAGAGAGAGAGGGAGGGAGAGAGGAAAAGGGATGGAAAGATGGGGAGAGAAATGGGTGAGGGGACAAGAGGGAGAGAGAGATAGTGAGAGAAAGGGAGGGAGGGGAGGAGAGACAGAGAAAGGGACAGAGAGAGGGGGGGAGAAGAGGGGGAGAGGAGAAAGAGGGGGAGAGGAGAGAGAGCAAAACAAAAGGGGGAGATGAGGAGAGAGGGAAGGGAAGAGAGGGAAGGGAAGGAAAATGTGAGAGAAGAGAGCAGAGAAAGAAGGGGAAAGGGGGATGAAGAAAAATAGACAGAAAGAGAAAGGAAAAAAGGCAGGAAGAGAGGAGAAAGATGAACAAAAGGAGGAGGGGGAGAGGGAAGAAAGGAGGGAAATAAGTTAAGCAAGAGAAATGAGGTGGTAGGTGGAAGGGAGGGAGCGAGAGGAAAGACAGAGGAACACAGAAGAGTAGGGGAGGAGAGAAAGAGGAGAAGAGAAAGAGAGACAGAGAGAGCGATAAAGGGAAAAAGGGAAGAGAGAAAAACATACTGGATTAAATTGGTGGCATCAAACGAAATGAACACAACTTTCGGAGAGATATCGGAGGAAAAGCGCATCACGACTTTCACGGACACGGACAAAGGAGAGACCAGGGTCCAGATTGAGGGTCTTAAAAAGTCCCGGTCTAGTCCCGGTCTAGTCCCGGCTCAGTCTTACTTCGGGGTGCAGTAGTCCAGGCCGCAGTAGGAGCGCGGCAGGGCGGAGTTTCTGTATTTCAGACGAACAGAACCGGAACCCAGAGCCGTGGAGAAGGACGGACTATGGGCCACTTCATACAGGCTGTTCACGAGGAGGGAAAACGTGAAAACAACCGGGAGAACGGAGAGAGAGAAAGAGAGGGAGGGAGGGAGAGACAGAGTGAAGAAGACAGAGAGAGAAAGACAAAGACAGAGAGAAAGAAAGACAAAAAGAGAGAGACACAGAGAAAGACAGAGGCAGAAAGAAAGAGACAGAAAGAAAGAGACAGAAAGAAAGAAAGAAAGAGCGAAAGAAAGACAGAGAAAGAGAAAGACAGATAGAGAAAGAAAGACAGAGACGGAGAGAAAGAAAGACAGACAGAGAGAGAAAGACAGAGAGAGAAAGAAAGACAGAGAGAAAGAAAGACAAACAGAGAGAGAAAGACAGAGAGAGACACAGGGAGAAAGACGGAGACAAAGAAAGACAGACAGAGAGACAGAGAGAAAGAAAGAAAAAAAGACAGAAAGAAAGACAGAGAGAGAAAGAAAGACAGACAGAGACACAGAGAGAAAGACAGAAAGAAAGACAGACAGAGAGAAAGAAAGACAGAGAGAGAGACACAGAGAAAGAAAGACAGACAGAGAGAAAGACAGAGAGAGAGAGAAAGAAAGAAAGAAAGACAGAGAAAGAAAGACAGACAGAAAGAAAGAGACAGACACAGAGAGAGAAAGACAGACAGAAAGACAGAGACAGACAGAACAAACAGAAACAGACAGAGCAAGAGAGAGAAAAAGGAGGAGCAGAGACAGGGAAGAGAGGGAAAAAAGGAGTGAAGGAGGAAGAAAAATAATAAAACAAAAGTGAAAAACATTTGAAAAAAGAAAAGCGCAAGGATTTTCAAGTAAAGAGGAATCAGAAAGTAAAATTGGGGAAATTCTGAAGTGAAACTGCAGTTGTTTTTTTGTTTTGTCATTAGAATTCACATTACCCAGAGTGTTCCAGCTGGAGGTGGGCAAAATATGGAAATAAATTTGATGAAAACATGAAAATAGTTTTAAGGTATTCAAAATTTGTTGTTGTTTATAATAAGAAATGTCTCAAAATGGCACAAAAATATCAGATAAAAAAATAAATGAGAAAAAGTCTGTTACAAATACATGTGTAATGTGATTTTCTGCATTTTCGCTGCTTAAATATTGTCTGATACTTAAAGTTTTCTGTTGGATTGACACATCATTTGAAAAGTGACTCGATGACAAAATTAAAACACAAAACTACAAAACTATCAGCTAAGTTGACTAAGTTTTTAACAAACAAAATGACCGACATTCTAAGTTATCTTATGTTATATCTTCAACTAGGGTTGGGCGGTAATACAGTATTACAGTATCCCGCGGTATCAAAAAGTAGCAGCGGTGTCAGTTTCATCACCGTCATTAAAAAATCTGCATAAGCACCTAAAACCACAGCAGGACTTCCTCCGCTCTCTCTCCTCTTCAAACGTGGTTCCGCTCGGAGATTTCCATCCACACGCAGCGAGGAAGAAGAAAAAAACCTGTCTGACGCTTCGTGTGCGACGCTGAGCCCAAAAGTTTGTGACGGAGACGTTTTATTAAAGCCGAGAGTCGAGAGGGGACGAGGCTGAAGAGGAGAAAGTTCCCGAGGGTGAAGTCAGACTTTCACGGAGGAGACGGTAAAGCCCGATTTATGGTTCTGCGTCAAAACGCGTTTGTGTCGACCAACGTGAACCTACAAAACTTTCTAACAACGCCTCAAAACGACGCAGACGATAAGGGCTGTGATTGGTCCTCTCCACCGCTCTACATTTCCACTGCTCCACTCATTACAGACTTTGAGTAATAATGTGTTTAATGCAGCTTTGACACATTAGTTTACATTTAACAGAAACTAAACTTCAAACCTCATGGCTCATTTGCATACAGTATAAGCGCTGATAAAAACAGCTCGTGCGCTGACGCTGATGCGATCGAACGCGCTGCAAAGTTTGGTTTGATCAGAACTTGCGCCTCATCTTCAAATACAAAGCTGCGACTCTGTTTCTGAATAGTACAAAATAATCCTCAATTAGTCCCAGTAAAACCATAAACCCCCCGGGAAAATGCTGAGAAGGTTTAACGGGATCAACATTTGGATACCGCCCGACCCGATCTTCAACAATATTTTTTATTTCCAAGTACAGACCATCTCAAAAAATCTGAATATGTTGAAAGTTTGACTCTTATATCTGTATATCTGTATATCTGTATATCTGTATATCTACGGTCCTCAGCTGTCAGGAATCACAGAAACAGAAAAATGACAGCGAGCGGTTGTTTGTAATTGAATCCTGGGCGTAAATTAGCCGTGACATTTGCACACCTGGTCCCCGGCTGCTTAAATCTGCCGTGTAGGATTTATGGGTAGTTTTGCGTGTTCTGCGTTGGCGCACTGCAGACTCCGGTGTCCCGCGGTATCTCCCTGTGTAAATGCCCCAGTTGTTTTTCGCTGAAGTTTCGAGTTTAAACAGGTCGAGTCTCACCTGTTTTCCTTCCCGTTGGGAATCACGGAGAGGCGATCCGTGTTGTTCCGGTCACTGCAGACGTACGTGTTTCTCCTGGTCATCCCCGCAGACGCTGAGTTATTCTACACACACACACAGAGAGAGAAGAGAGAAAAGCTAACCACTCTGCCACAGGAAACACAGGAGTCTAACCCACAACCTTCTTTATAATTAGAGAGAGAAGGGCAAACCACAGGAACACAGGGAGAACATGCACGCTCCACTCAGATCAGGAGTCTAACCCACAACAGATGGAACAATGGCTTTTGGGGCTCAATATTTACGGTGGGTCCGCTGAATTTCAGGTGTTTATTTTGGGCAAGTAAGCAATTTACATTATTTACAAAGAAACAACACTAATTACAGGATTAGAGAAATAACAAACAAAAAATTTGGTCCAAAAAAGAGTGGGAAGAAGAAAACGTATTAAATCCCGCCCCCTCTTCTCTGGGTTTTTGTTGTACTAGTGGGGATTTTTTGTTATTTCTTCTGTGCTGTGATATAATTTCTGCTGTCGAGGGTTGAATAAATAACTTCTGTGACACATTAGAGATACAAACTCAGGATTTACTGAAACCATCATTTTGAAACGATATCCCAAGAGCCAGATTATCCTGCAGAAACATCTCCCGAAAAATGAAAAAGGTGGCGTACCCTTTACGTTACGCAATGCACCTTTAAGTGTTCCATTCTGCTATTTATTTAAAGTAGCTCATGTTTTTTTTTTAACACTAAGTTACATTCAGAATAGTTTTTGGCGGATAATCATGCTCTTGGGTTATTGTGTCAGTAGTATAATTAAAGGCCGCTACACACTACGGGATTTTTCGGTCTTAAACGATTGTTAAACGTGCAACAAAAAGCGCAAACACCACAGACACGAGGAGAAACTTATGAGACTTATGTTTATGTTTCCTGTCTACAGTAAAACCACTCGCTCCGAGACTCTGAGGTGTTCAAAGATCGGAGTTCTGCACTTTAGTCCAAACTCTGTTATTATTTGTGAAATGTGGAGCAATACTTCAGATACAGGGTTTTTAAAGCGTAAAAGAGGAGATAAAGTCCACAGGAAGTAGAGTCACTGTCGCTAATCCGCAGCTTCACTTTTGCATCTCGTTTTTTTTATTTCACGCCTCAAACTGGATTAATAGCGCGGTTTTGTGGACTGGATGTCATTATTTGCGATGGACAATTTATATGGATAATGTGGATGAGACGCTGCACTTTAAATTTACCACTTTACAAGAGGTGAGTAATAACATCTTCTCATTTTCGCTATTTCCTGAGTTTGTATCACACGATCGCCTCTGACGCTCTGTTTTATCGCCTGTTTCCGTCGCGTTGTTGATGTTCGGTGGTTCTGATCTGACTCCAGCGGCTTCAAAATCGCACACGGAGACAAAAAAAAATCATGTCACGCCTCCTCGAAGTCAAAGAACAAATCGCAGCTAAAATCGGGCAAATTCTGCTGTAGTCTGTGGCGGCTTTTAGTTTCAATATTAAGGTTTACGTCTACATTTACTACAGGATTAGATCACACTTCAAATTTACACAGGAGACAGGCTAAACAGTCACAGCCACAGTCACAGAGGGAATCGAACCCACACCCTGCTGCTCCGGGGCTGTCGTACTCACAGTGGTCCCGGTGGTGGCTCCTTTCCTCCGGTCTGGGATGTCGGCCTTGTTGGGGTTGTTGGCGTTGCCGAGGATGGGGCTGGTGGGCTGGGCTCGGGGCGTGTTTGGTTTGCGCAGCTGGACACTCCCCTCGTCTTTGGAGCTGTTTTCCGCCGTGGTGGTTTGGGAGCGTTTGGGGTGGGTCATCCCCGGAGGCACGTTCTGACCCACTGAGGAAAGACGAGCGGGATTTATACGAGTTAGCGCACCTGGCTGGAAAAACTCTGCTGACACAATATTTATTAATATATTGTTATTCTTTTCTGTTTTAATATGAACATTAGAAAGACTTCCTGCAAACTACTGCAAAGGTTTCAACTTAATAAACGAAAGGCACCAGCTCTAGTGGTTATTAGAGTTCAAAGCTGCAGCTTTTCAGCTGCTTGTCTCATTGGGGTGTTGCTGCTTTGGCTGGATTGTTGCAACATTATGGCATTAAACCTTTTTAACAAGCATTTATTTAATAGAAGTGGTTAAAAAAAGCTGCGTGTGCATTTTGGCAACAGAAGTGTCATTGTTCCCCATTCATTCTGATTTATTCAGACTGAACACGGACAGAAGACGACGGAGATAAAACCATTTCCAGCACCAAAATGCCTGGTTGTTCTGTGTGTCTATTTGTCAGACTCGATATTCTACCGTCGGGCTAAAGTTTTACTCTCTGATCGCACAAGGATCTGGCAGTCGGACACTGTTTGTCAAAGGCTTGTTGAGGAAATATTCTCGATCTTTTGACGATAATCCTTTCGCAGAGCTCGACAAGCTGCCGAGTTCTGCCGTACTTCTGTTGCCAAAATGTGTTCACAACCGAGCCTACGTCACCACTGTTTACTGACACTAAAAGGGTCTATACACACACCATATCATTATATTGAAGCTCAGTACGTATTACGCCACGAGGCTCCTGACTACGGTCGCCCTGATGCTCCGACAATCCATCCAGCGCCTTCGTAGCTTAAAAGTCGTACTAAAACATTTTGACAGATTTTTGAGCGCCGTGCACCACATAAAATCTACCAACGGACTAAAGTTTTGAAGTTTTACTCACTGATCGCACAAGGATCTGGCAGTTGGACACCGTTTGTCAAAACCAGCTTGTTGAGGAAATATTTGCGATCTTTTGACGTACTTCTGTTGCCAAAATGTGCAACCGAGCCTACGTCACCACTGTTTACTCACACTAAAAGGGTTTATTACAGTTTTTTAACATCTAACCTTTAATTTGTTCACCTGCGCGTTTCAGGTATTCATGGGTTTTAAGATTCCTGTTTATACAGTAAAGAGATCAATTTCTAAACCGTTTTGTTCATTCAAAAGATATATTTGCTTTTAATTATGCATTGCTATGGAAATGGTGCTAAATTTCCATCACTCTGAACATTGCAGGCAAAGCAGTAATTTCTCCATGGAGACAAATGGATGACGGTAAACTGGAAAAGTCACACACTGCGTCTTTAAGCACCGTTTTACTGTATAGATGTGACTTGTACGTCTGTTAAAAGTCCGAGTCCTCCGTGTCCTCTGCGCGTCAAAAGTCAGAGGAGCCGATATCGACGCCGTGTCACATCCGAGGACGGAGCAGAGTAAATAAACCGACGCCAAACATTTAACCAAAGTCAAACTTAAACAAAGACGAGGACCAGAGCAGGTCAGGTCATTATCAACAAAGTGATACCGATAAGAATGTTTCATAATGTATTTAGTCTATTATTTATAACTATACTATATTATTATTATTGATTACTAAACTGTACTGTGAATTAGATTAGCCAAATACTTGTAAACAAACAAACTTTACTGTAAACAGACTTAGGTCTGTAAAGTTGCTTGGTTAAATCCTAATCAAAGACTAAGAGGAAGTGAAAAAGGACTAACTTTCTAAATGTTGGAGAAGGGCTGGGATTTAATACGTTTTTTTTTTAACTTCCTCCCACTCCTTTTCGGGCATGTAAACAAATTTGATCGTCCTTGTTTAAATTTTCTGTCCTTTTGTTTCTTGTCTTTGGAGTTTGCATGTCTGTACATATGATTTCGTGCAATATGCTCAAAATAAACCAACCATAATAATAATAATAATAATTTTGTGTTTTAGGTCACATCACTTCAGCCTAAATAACACTAAACAGCTCCACGTGTTTGAGTCTTGGAGCACAGAGTGATTCAGTGACCGCACGGACCAATATTAATCTGATTATCCATTTCCACCCTAAAGGGAATCTTACATCAGGCTAAATCAGGCATGGGAAAAGGAACTGGCAATGGATTGACCTGAGCATTTCAGAAACTGCACTCTTATAGGTAGTTTTGTCTGTGTAATCTGTCATTTAGGAAGGTTTCATAGCAAAAGAAAATTCAGTTTTGTCCAAAGAACTGAAGAAGCCATTTTGAAACACTTCATTTGACGGTTCTCCTCGGTTTCCTATAGGGTTGATGCACAATTTTCAGGGAGAACAAACCGCAGCAGAAACCTCATTTGTGAAATATCGGTACGGTCTTTATTCTCCGTTGTTTGGCGCCCTCGCTGCGGTACCTTGCTCGCTGTATCTCCGCTGCTTGTGGTTGGACGAGGCGCTCCTCTGGACTTTGAGGTGAGACGGGGACTGTCCGTTGAGTTCGCTGTTCGGTCGAGGTTTGGCCAGGTTCAGGTTACTGCTGGAGGCCGAGTCCGCCGACTCCATCTGCGGGAACACAGCGGCGATAAACAAAACGAGAAACAAAGGATCAGAGCGGGAAGACGACGAAGAGGAGCAGCGGTCCCCACCTCCGAGGCCTTCCTCCCCAGCAGCAGGTATGTGGCGGTGATCTCGTCGTACTTCATTTTGGCCAAAGATTCCTGGATCTCGTCCAGATTATAACCCATCCCCACCATCACGTCTGCAACACAAACAAGAAAGAACAAGAACGCTTAAAGATTTTGTTGTTTTAACCCCTGAAGACCTAAGGGCAATTTTAGTACATTCCTCCTCGCCTGGATTTTTTTCTTAATTTTGCTTTTAAAACTGCCCCGTTTACCCCCTAATAAAGTGTTCTACCTCCTTTTGTTCAGTACAGCCTGTTATTTCACAATCTGCTGCTGTAGTTGTGTCATGTGACTGTACTAAAAGCTATAGGACCAGGAATAGAGATGAAAAAAACAAAACAAAATAAAATTCACATTCTTTTATACAAAACACACAGCACTTTTTGGACATAAAAATGCTTAATTTAGGGCCTTAGCTACAAAAATGCAAAATATCAAGTCTGTAAGTAAATTAATTATTGCCCTAAAAACAAAAAAAAAGTGTAATCGCTCCATGACTTTCCTGGTCCAGTCATGGAAACAGCTCCTGTCAGGTCCAGGGCCAGAGCCACAGCACATCTGCATTTCCAGGTGTTTATTACATTTGGATTTGTTCATTTTGAGTAAAATAAACCTTTCAAATAAAAATAGAAAGGGATGCGCAATTACACACACCAAGATGCTTAATTTACCATGTAGGTGTGAATTAACTCCACTTAGAGCAACTTTTTCACTTGTTATAAACACACACAGTCAGAGGAGTCGACCATCTTGACTCACTTCACTCTTTGGCAAAGTTTGGCTCGATCAAAATGGACGGAGCGCATGAGTTTGGGGAAAACAAAGTTCCTATGGGACACTCGTTTTGATCACGTCATCACACAGCGTGAGTGTGACGTAGGATAAAGCCGCAGAAATGTACGGAAACCTCTATGTCTGCACTTTCAGAGGGAAAAAAGTAAGTTTCTATCTTTTACGGTTTGAAAGTTCTGCGCGGTTATAGAAAACATGTTCCTCGTTATTGTATACGATAACGTAGGTCTTCGAGGGTTAAACGTTATTTTGAGGAGAGAGGCAGGGAAGTGATAACTGGGCTCACACCAGATTGATCTGAGCGTCACTTTGAAAAAGAGTTCTACACATTATCGGTCTGGAACGGCTCTCGCTCAAAGAGATCGAAACACACAGACCGACGTGACGACTATTTGAGTCTGACTGGTCGAAACGTCACACGGAACAAACGAAACAACGAAAAATCAAACTTTAGTGAAATCCAGTTGAGAGAAACGCAGACATCTTCTCTGTCCACCCCAAATTTAAGACTTTAAGACCTTTTAAAGACCATTTAAAGGAAAATTAAGACCAACAACGTGGGTGAAAAACACCAGATCCAAAACTCCTTTATCCTCCTGAGACCCGAGCTTTTGTCTGGTGTCCATTTTTCATTTCTTCTTGCTATTTGGGATAAGTAGGACCTACTAAGTAAGTCTTCTGTATGACACCATTGGTTAAAAAATGTAAAAGCATTAAAATGTATAAATAAATCACAAAAAAAAAAAAAACAGCAATTAGCTGTTTATTTCAAGCCCTAAACCTGCCAAATGTGACCGTGAGCGGGTTGGGGTTCAGTGAGTGAGGTTAAAAACACACAAAAAGGCCTGAAAATGTGGTCCACAGTTTTAATTTTTTCTGGTTTTCAATCGTTACAAAAAAAGTAGAGGTGCAAAAAGTGGAGACAGGCAGCAGTTTCCCTATAGCAGCAGAAACGTCCAGCAATTTATAACTGTAAACTCATCTAAATATTCCCAAGTTTACCTAACAACATGTACAATCAATAATATAACATAGTCCCAATGTCTTCAAACGAGGACATGACATTTCCTGATACTCTCATCTGCTGTGGTCAATAAAATGTGTCAAATTTTAATGCCAAATGAAGATACATTAAGATACATGAAGAGACATTATTGTACATAAATACATTGGTTTTATTCATAAATTTTGCATCTAAACTTTACCATGCAGTTTTTTTTTTACTTTCGGGAGGTGCTGTAGAGGTTTTTAGTTGATTACAGGTGAAAGTTTAAAATAATTGAAAATCATGGTGCTAAGAGGCAAAAATGTAATGTCCTCGTATGAGGCCACAGGGTCTCAGGAGGTTAAAGTCGTATGCGCTGCTTGTAAAATGGCCAAAAAAATCATTTATAATCTTCTAACAAGACAAACTAAGCTCTCACATTGTCTTTTCTCACATTGAACTGCAGCCCAGTTGAGTAAACAAAAAAATAGGCGAATGAAATTTAAGACTTTTGTGGAAAAATAATTATTTAAGACTTCCGAAGGCTTAAGACTTTTAAGACCCCGCGGCCACTTTGACAAATGCACAAAGCTCTTCCCACTGCAGATTTTCACAAACTAAATCGTCCTGTAGTACTGACGCTAAAAGAACCTGTTTGTCATGTAATGCCTAATACTAATACTAATACTAATACTAATACTAATACTAATACCAATACTCCGTGAGGTATAACAGTAATTCACACACCCCAATAACTGAATAACTTCAAAATCATAAAAGAAAATGCTAAACTGAAATTATTCTCGAAATTATTCTTGTTTTAAATTGTCATTTTATTTCTCTCCCATCTTTCTTGGTTCATTTATTATTATTTTTTCCACAATGAGGGCTTTAATGTAACAAAGATTATGGAGTATATTTTCACTTGGGGGCTGAACAATTTCATTCTCTAAACTCCAGGGTTAGCAGTTATTATGCACAATAGGGGTCTGTTGATGGCGGTGGAATTTACGATGCATCAAAAACTGCAGCCTTTGCGGTTTGCTCATTGTGTCGATTACAATTACAATTTCGATTTCTATTGTATTTTCCCCCCGTTTCCCGGGCTCTGGTTTCACCTCAGTCAGCACGTTCGGCCTTCATCGGGAAACCCTGCCTGAACACAGTGACATAACACATCATAAATCCCCAGGTGACCCCCTCGGTGCCACCGACCGCCTGAGGACGCGTCTGATTGGCCGAGAGGGGAGTGGACGTCCGGCTCCCTCTCGTCTGATTGGTCGCCGGCCGTTGCCTGTCGCCGGGTAAAGTGTGTGGAGGAGCCCTGGTTTTCCCTCCATCATAAATCTACCTCTGTATCTCTGTCGTAAAACGCATTAAAGGAACCGCCCCTCCCCCGCCGCAACCTCACGCCTCAAACCTCTCACACGGCGCATCACGAAATCATCAATATTTTACATTTTCAGACTAAAATACAGAAAAAAAACCCCCCTCAGAAATACGTTTTATACAGACGTGGTTACATCAAGCCACTTTGCCCAATATTGTATTTTATTTTAGATGCTTAAAAAACACAAATCCATCTCAAATGTGCGAGCTTTGATTTAAAATTTAATCATTTCAGGGCAGGACTGCGTAATTCATCAAATTTTAATCAAGGCTCAGACATTTCTAAGGATCAATAATCTGCTTGAGGTATTTTTAATTAAAGGGCCCATGTTACGGTATTTTCTGATGTGTTATAATTAGGGCTGCAACTAACGATTATTTTCATAATCGATTAATCTGGCGATTATTTTTCAACTAATCGATTATTAATCGGATAAAAATAAGGAAAGTGCTCCAAAACTGTGCTAAAAGTAAGTTAGCCGTGCGTCCTGGGTTTACGCACAGAAGCTGTGCTCGCTCTGCCAACCCCTCTCTCTATTACGAACGCAGTCAGATCAACAAAGCTTTGACCAATCACGGTGTTCGTGGGCTTGTACCGCACACTCTGTGATGGACAGGAGCACCAGCGAATCACAGAGAGGGTTTAAGAGGTTAACTGGACTAGTTAATGGCTTAGAAACACATTGTTCCAATGCAATCGCGGCTAATATGTGCTAACTAGCTAACACCAAGCAACTTCGGTTTAACTTGTATAGTGTCAAACAATACGTTGTGATTAAAACGTTCCTATTAACTTGTACCAGTAATGCAAACCAACTACTTTTCATGTCAAAAAAAGGTTGCCAATATGTTTGTGAAATCTCACCAGAGTCCGACTGATTTTAAAGGGGAGACGCCATTTCTCAAGTGTCCTCTTTTTTTCCCCCGTGTTAACCTTTCCTGTTCTCGGCCCCTAACCGTGGTTGGGGAGCACAGGGGAGATCGTCTTCTCCAGGGCCGGGATTGCTTCCTCCGGGGTTAACTCCCATGAGGACCTCGTGCGTTTGCGGTGTATGAAAATGTAAATAAAAGGAGGCAGTTTCGCTGCAGAGTGGGGCTTTATTAGCTCACTACACTGTAGGAGTAGCACCTTTTACCCTCTACGTGCCCGATCGCCGTGCCCGATCCCTGAGAGCACACGCGGACACACACATGGAGCGAGACCCGGCTCCACTGCTCCGCGGACATACTTTTATTTATTTATTTATTTATTGTTTATTTGATAGGGACAGATACAACAAACATAGATTAGCATCTGATGCAGGTACCACAGTGTTTTAGCCAAAGGCTAATTCGCAACACCAGTCCCTAGGAGGGCTTTTTAAACAGAATTCAGTAAGTAAAAATAAAATAAAATGTATTGATAATGGTTTATCAATACTGAGAATAGAAGAAATGGATAAGCTAAGATATATCACATTATACACAGGCACATAAAACACACTTGCACTGTCATTCCCCTCACAAACACAACACAAACATACATGCAGTTACACATGATCACACTGCTGCTGCTGAATAAACCAGGACTTAGTCTGTTTCTTAAAGGTGGAGAGTCTGGTTATAGTTTTTATATGAGCAGGTAAAGAGTTCCAAAGGTTTGCGCCTTTCACTGAAAATACAGTCTGTGCAAATGAAGTCTTACAAAGGGAACTCTGCAGTCCCCATGTGTGGTGGCTCTTGTGGACCTTGTGGAGAGTCTATTAACACATCTGCTAAGAGGTTCAGGTGCAAGTCTATTCAAACATTTAAATACAAGCTTTACATTGCTAAAATTGCAAAAATTTGTAAAATTTAATATCTTATATTTGGATAAAATTAGACAGTGATGAAATCTGATTGGCTTTTTGTCTAAAATTTTATAAACACGGTTATAAAGTCGTTTTGAGAGGCTTTAGAGCGGTTGGGTTGGTTTGGGACCAAACAGTAGTGCAGTACGACAGTTGAGAAAGAATAACTGAATTAACAAAGACACAGGCGCTTTCAAAAGACAAACAGTCTCTAATAATTTTAAAGCAGTTAATGCTTGCTTTCATTTTTGATGATATATTTTTGACATGCTTTTAAAATTTAATTGAGCGTCTAGTGTCACACCGAGGTATTTCTCTTGTTCTACCTGTTCTATGAGTTCATTGTTCATAATGATGTTTAGTTTGTTTTCTGATTGTGTCCTTTTTATAGAGAAACATATGGATTTAGTTTTCTTTGTGTTTAGTGTCAGGCACGATTTTTTTAGACTATCTGACACTTTCTCCAGACTTTGGGTTAATTTAGCACCGATGACAGCCGGGGTTTTGCCCGACACATAAACCACTGTGTCATCAGCGTACATCTGAAGGCCCACCTCCGGACACACTTCAGGCAGGGTCATTCACATAAAGACAAAAAAGGATTGGCCCCAGGATTGTACCCTGGGGAATGCCTGTCTTAATTTCACATGAGGCAGACTTTACATTGTCAATGACCACACATTGTTCTCACCATGCAGATAAGATTTAAACCATATCAGTGCTTGCTTTGAAAAATTAAAAGAAGACAGTTTTGAAAGAAGAAGATTATAATTTACTGTATCGAAGGCCTTTTTTAAGTCCAGAAACACTGCACCCACCATATTACCCTTATCAAGTGGGTGAACGATATTCTCCAGGAGTGAGCAGATGGCAGATTCAGTTGAATAGTTCTGCCTAAAACCAGACTGTTGTGGGTTTAAATAGTGAAAAGTTTCTAAGTGGTCAATTAATTGTTCTGAAACAATTCTTTCCAGTATTTTAGACATTACAGGAACTAAACTTATTGGTCTATAGTTGTTGACATCTGCAGTATTCCCAGACTTAAAAATAGGCCTTACCAGTGTTTTCTTCCATATATTTGGAAATGTTCCAGTTCTAATTGATGTATTTATAATGTGGGTCAAGGGCTGGATCAGTACTTCAGCATATTGTTTTAGAAAAGCGACATCCATATTGTATGTGTCTCTGGAAAGAGGAGTATTTAAGCCGGAAATTGCCTTTAGAACAGATGTTGAATGAACTTCAGAGATAACAAAAGAATTTTCATTTGTTTCGTCAGTTGTATTTAAATGGATTCTGTTAATTTCATCTTCTACAAATTTGGAGGCAAGATCCTGCACTGATTGGATGAAAAAATTATTAAATGCATTAGCAACTTTGGCAGGATCTGAAATATGATCTTCTCCTATTTTTAATTCATATTTGTGGTTTTTATTAACATTGAATTTGGTTAAATTATTCATTTGCTTCCATATTAACTTACTATTTCCACTAGCTTCAGTAAACATTTTGATATAATAGTCAGATCTTGAGTGATTTAGTTCATTCACAACTTGATTCCTCAGTTTTTAAATAAAAGTGAATCTGTATTGTAGTTGGTTTTATAAAAGGTTTTAAGAGCAAAGTCTCTCTTTTTCATCAGCTGTCGTATTGCATCATTCGCCCATGGAAGCTGCACTTTTCTTTGTGGTCTTTTACATTGTTTTAAATACTTGTTCAAAAGTTTTTGCATTTTAGTCATGAATAAATCACAACTGTCGTTCATTTGACTTTGTTGTATCACTTCATCCCAATCTGTATTTTTCAATTCATTTTCAAATGCGGTTTGGTCTTTTGGGGGGATCCTTAACCTCACTGTCTTCTGGTTTCTGTACTCATTTAGACGCTTTTTGGTTAGTTTCCTGGAGATTAGGATCATGTTGTGATCTGAGAGACCACAAACCAGATTATATGTTTTTAAGGCTCTATCTGGTTTATTAGTGAAAATCAAATCAATAGCTGTCTGAGATGTTTTAGTGATAATGAAGTTGGGCCTTTTATAAGTTGTGTAAAGTCATGTTTTGCTGTAACTTCTTTTAGTTGTTTCCTGTCAGATTTAACCATCCAGTTTACATTAAAATCACCTAGTATTATTACTTCATTATTTGGTTTGAAACTTTTTAAAATTCTTGAAACACATTCATAAAAAAATTGTGGGCAACTTGATGGGGTTTATACAGAACAAGAATTTTAAACTCCGTATCTGTGGGGATAAATTAACACTTATACACAGACTCTCAGTTGGTACAGTTTCATCTAATTGGATTTCTTTAGTATTAAAACAGTCTTTAAAATAAATCAAAACACCTCCTCCTCTACCAGTTGCTCTATCCTTTCGATAACATTTGTATCCAGGAACATCAATCATTGAAGTTGGAATTCCACTATGTAGCCATGCGTTTCACTAATACATAGATAGTCAAGATTTGAATCGAGAAGGAGAATCCTAATTTCATCACATTTTGGAAGAAGACTTCTGATATTTAAATGGCCTCCAAAAAATGCCTTTGGTTTTATTGTAGGGTCCCACACCACTTTGGCATGATTCACTGTCTGGAAAAATAAATGTTTCTTTTGTTTTTGTAAGACTTGGGCCTGCCTACTCTTTATATAGTCAGAATTGTATTTGTTCCGGTGTTTTTGTTCAATTTAGACGTTTTGTTTGCAGATGTGTTGATGGATTGCATCTTACTATTCGAAGTGACTCTGGGTCTCTGCATCTGAGACAAATCTAGGTTTTCTTAATGTAGCCTCCATGTTCTCTCTCTTAGTGGAGTCTACGGCGGGACCAGCGTCCTCCTGGGTCCGGCAGTGATCCGAGTGGGTCAGGCACCGCGTTGGCACAATCCGCTCCTCAGAGCAGCAGGGGCGCGCATCGGGTTGTGTCGTTTTCCGGGTGTCTTTCGGTGTCAGCGACTGAGGGCTACCTAGACGCCAGCGGCAGGGACAACTCCCGCTGCTTTTCAAACCGCTGACAAGTCCCGGTCCTTCCGACTCCACTCGTAGTTGCGTGCATTGCAGCAGATCAGCCGCGGAAGACTCCGCTAGTTCGCTGGAGCCGACCCAGCTCCATCGCCGCTGCACAGCGCCCCTCCGCCGCCTTGGCGGTCTGGATGTTCGTGACCGATCGGCATTTGGGCCCGGATTTAGTTGAATATCACCCGCTAAGAGGACGATCAGACAGAGGTAGATGGTAGTACGCATACGGTCATTTTTCCTGTTATCCAGGTCAGCGCCCGTGCGTAAAATTACACGAGCTTTTCCAAACTTCAGGAAAGAATGTGGTAGATTGTTAATCGACCGTATCCAAAGTTGTTTAAGTGCGATGAGTCGTAATGAAGGCTACTCTGTTCGTTTGTTGGGTGTTCTCTGGAAGTCCGAAAGAGGAGAGATCCAAATATCAGCAAAAGGAGAAGCCACGCCAAGCAGGTAAGCAGGTGCTGTTCTCCGTGGCATTGTTTGTTTGAGCCAAGCGGTTGCTTCTGCTTTAGCTTCTTCTCGGTACATATGTGTAGTTTTACTTTCATGACACATTCCTGTAGGTTGTTGTTTTCGGATTTGCCGAAATTCGTGAATGCGCTGGTTTGCCAGATGTAAAAGACAAATACGAGAGGAGCACGGAGCCTCCAACCAACCGCGCGCCATCATGCTCGCCTTCTGCTTCTGGACGATAACAGCAGCTTCCACCATGCAAATGAAACACCATACATCCAGCACGCAATCACTCACCCTCTCTCTCTCTCTCCTGCACTGAGCTATAGACACAATATAGACACATCTCACAACACCCGATTCTCCCGCTTGGACTTTGTCACGTGAACTAGTCAACTAATCGACTACTAAATTAGTTGCCAACTATTTTAATAGTCGATTTTAATCGATTTAATCGATTAGTTGTTGCAGCCCTAGTTATAATGTCGTTTCCTCATCGCAAACACACCTGGAGTTTTGTTTTGTTTCATTCACACGTTAAAACACTAAACTCCTGCATATTCAGGCTTAAACAGAAAATTTTCTGGCCCATCTTGTGATCAATTTGGTGATTTCAGCCCCGGAATTGCCAATCTGTACTGAATTAAAGGTAAAAAAAATCAGCTGTTAACATGAAAACTTCCGCTATTGATGACATCACAAGGTGGTTCAGAGCATTTTGAGCGTTAGAGATGTAGACGAAGCTCAAAATATGATAATAAAAGATGACTGTGACGTGTGTGAATAGGGTTGCAAAATTCTGGGACTTTTCAGGAATTAACAGGAATTAACGGGAATAAATTGAGAATTATCCAAGTTGAGGTTAGGGTTAGGTTATAGGTTATAGGTTAGGGCCATTGGTAAAGTTAAAGGACAGTCTTGGCTGCAAACAGATTTATGTGAATAAAGTTGCGTAGAGCTGCTGTTCCTCACTCAAGAGCCACTGAAGCCACAGGCCCGACATGCATTTTGTGTCCCTCTGTCACTGCACAACAACTTCTATAATTCTGAAGAGGCAGAACTGCTTTTCTGAGCAACAACAACAACAAAAAATACAGACGACTGAGACCAACATTACAGCCAAAGGACGACATACAGTCAGGTCAGTTTGAGGATATAGGAGGTGGAGGATATTTGATCTGTGATATTTTTGTAGAAATGAAAAAGTAAAGTAGAATAAAATAAATCTAGTGCTGGTTTACTTGTAAATTAGGCTTGCGCCATGTCACTGAAGCAGTTAGCTTATGATGCTAGTTACTGGAAAAATGTGCTCGTGCTTAATGGGAACCCAGATATGCTAAATGTGCTTTCTATGGCCTGGAAAGAACAGAGAACAAACAAAAATGAGGCTTGAGAAACTATAAATAACTAGAAATAAGGCTTTGAGTTTTTGAGACAGAAGTTTTTTTGGGTTTTTTATTTTCATTTTTAATTTTGAAGTGGGCGGCGTAAGTAATCAGTCATGTGTGTTATTAATTATCTCCCTTTTACAATAACGCTGCTGATGACAAAAATAAAATGTTTATATTTTTGTTTGGTAATAATTCCCCTAAATTCCTGTGCAAAGTTATCAATTTGAAAATTCCCAAAATTCCCGTACCAAAGTTTCCGTGGAATTTTCCCGGGAATTTTACGGGAATTTCCCACCCCTTTGCAACCCTACGTGTGAATGAAACAAAACACAACCCCAGGTACATTTTTGAGGAGGTAACAATGTGAATAACGTGAATAAAAGCTCACAAGAGTCTCACTGAGGTTTTCCTTGAATGTTCCACAGTGTAACATTAAACACATCCATGTACCGTTTGTTTCTTTATGTGCGTTTTATTGCCGAACATGAAAAAAAAGTGCATTCTGGCTGTGAGCAGGATCGCCTCTGCACAGATCTCGCTTGTGGAAAGTGGACAGTTTAGAAATTTAAATCAGAAACTAAACCAAACCAATTCACAAATCTTCATACTCAAACTCTGGTGCGCGTGTATCACTTGTGCATTATTTATTCGCGAGGATTCCTCTCAGATAAAAGTCCACACGGTTACGTAACGCCTCGTGCTCCTCGGGTCTCATCATTTATTCAAAACGACTTTACATCTTTTCTGGACCAGAGCGAGATAATGAGCAGCTGAGACGGCCCCGGATTCTCGCAGGAGGAGGTTCATACGAGGGGCGCAAACAAACGCGACGTTCAACACGACAAAACAAACTCAAACTGTGCCTTATTTACACGTAAAGTGAATCTTTTAGTGTTTTTACAGAGGAACGAGGATAAAGAAACCATCCTTTAAAGGGACGGTGAGGAACTTTCTGGAGGCGGCAAATCATCTGCATATTTCCATGGAAACAGAAAGTTAAAACATTCTCCATGGACTCCACTCCACCAGAGAAGATTCTGTGTGTGTGTGTGTTTCTGTATTCTGCTTGTATCTGCCCTTGCACTGCACTTTCTTCTGATTCTGTTGCTGTAACTTGTGCAGTTGAACTTGTATGATTTTAAAAGTTTTTACAAACTTTTTTACTGCTGTAAAGCTAATGTAATTTTTCATGTTGTATTGTGTTGTATGTTTTGTCTGATTTGTTGGCATCCTGACATCTTGCCCAGGGACTACAGTTGAAAATTAGCTTGTAGCTAACACTAGCACATTTACAGGAATGCTCATTAATGTGCATTGTCCCTGTTCAAATAAATAAATAAATGGAGACAGATTTAAGATTTAATCCAAACTGTGGAATATTACAGCCAAAGTAACAATATTTTCCATGGAAACAAGCAGGAAAGGTTAAATAAGAGTCAGGTTTGTGGAGATGCAAGCTCGCTCACAGTAAGGACTAGGGATGTCCTGATCTGATATTCAGTATCGGTATCAGCTCCCGATCCAGCTCTTTTATCGGATTCAGTCACGTGATCAGACCGATCCAGTTTCACATGTTTTTGTGGCATCGTCGCGCTTTACAGCAGCCGTAAATCAAAAAGCCGCCATGTTGCTGTGTGGGACTTTTCACTACAACAAAACGAGAGACAAACAGCGACAAACAAACAGTTTCTCGTGGAGGAACCAACAGAGCCACTTTAACACGAACAATTTGATTCGTCTCTTACAAAAAAATCACGAGTTTGAGGTTTACAAGAGCAAAACGCCAAAACCACAGAAGGCTTTTGTCGCCTAATGGACTTTTTGGAGCTAATAATTATTATTATTATAATAATAAATTTTATTTATATTGCACTTTACATAAAATAATCTCAAAGTGCTACAGGTAAAAAGAGCAGTGAATAAAAGTGCATAAAAGTTCATGAAACTAAAAGCTAAATTGCAGCAGACAACATAAATCAATTCTCTTTGTAAATTTTGTACATATACTTATTCACTTTATATTATTATTTTTATTATTATTTCTATTTTTATTATTGTTTATCTTGATTGCATCACACTTTTCCCCCTTTTTTGCACTAAACTGTCCTGGAGCTACTGTGACTGTTGAATTTCTCCACTGTGAGATCAATAAAGTCCTGTCTTATCTTATCTTATCTTAAAACCAAGAAAAAGCTATGATACGAACTTCCTTCACGACACGACATCACAGAGACGGCGCTACCGAAGCTTTAAAAAAAAAAAGTATCAGAAAGAGCATTCCTTTAAAAAAAAAAAAAAAAAACGGATCAGAAGCCAGAAAATCTTGACCGGGACATCTTCAGTAAGGACGCAAGCTATTCTACGTTTTTCAGTGCAATAAACAAAGAAAACAAAGAAAAAACAAACAAACACGATTTTATTTTAGCCTATTTTCTTGCTTAAAAATGGCATACTGTGGCTTTAAACGTTTTTGAAGCTGCTAAAAAACACATTAGAACACGAAAACTATACAATACTTAAGCTTATGTTAGTTTTAAAAGATCAAAATAATAATAATAAGTGATAATTTAAACGGAGGTGTGTATTGTGTGTTTACCTATCCTCTTCTGGTCTGTGATGTCCAGCTCTGGCTCAGTGTAAGGCTTCAGCTCATCGTCTTCAAACCCAGAGTTTATCCATCGATCCTTCATGATTTGCTGCAAAACAAAAAAAACGCATTAGACCCACATAACAAACCAACTCTGTTCTACACAATTCTGCAAAAATATTAAACTTTCACAGACGAGGATCCACGCAGAAACAGAAGGGACGCGACTGCAGCCAAATCTCTGGGTACATTTATATATTTACGAGACAAACTGTGTTTTTCATGATAAAAAGCCCTGAAACTTTAGTGTTTTCATTAGAGAAACACTGTGTAACTTTTCAGATTGACACTTCACCACTTGCTTGTCTTTATGGAGATGTTTTCATGTTGCGCAAGGTATTTTATTCAATAGAAACACTAATAATTGAATAAACGCAAGGTAAATTAGTTTAATATCAAACTGTGGAACATCCCAAGCGAAGGAATAACAGAAAAAACACCAGAAAAGTTCCACAGTGCAACTTAAAGAGTGACAGATTCTTACGCAAGACTGAACTTCAGCTTGTGATAGTTTGATCCCTTCTTTTTGGATTTCAGGACATACTGATCTTTTGTGATGAACCGGAGCCAAATTAATTATCAGCGTGTGACCTGTGATGTAACGTTTCACGGAGAGTTCGACCCGAAGCTCAGGTCCAAACATGTGACCGAACGCAGGGGGTTTAATCCGGTAAAAAGTAACTCTGTTATAGCGGAGAGAGGCGCTTCCTGTAAGTCCTGACGTCACCGCGGCTTTAAGTGAATTAGAGACAAAAATAGGACGCGCGCAACGGGAGCATATAGAAAACTTAATGTATAGAAATATCGTTATTCCAAGTAAGGCTGACAAATGAGGATCAAATACTAAATTAAACTATAGACTGTATAAAGAACTAAGAGAGTGTGGCTCCAGTCAAATGAAGCTCACAGAGACAAGCAGTTATAGGAGCAAATTTGGAGTTCCATAAAGCACTAAAGGTTCATTTATGGTCCAAAAAGCGAAATAAAAACAGCAGGATCGTGTAAAGTCGGTTAAGAGGAACTTAGACCATGTTCCGACCAAGATTTTTTGGCTTCTGATCCGATTTTTTAAGGAGTGCTCTTTCCGATACTAATCTGATACGTCGGCCAGTGTTTGCTGCTGTGGCTTTGCCGTTTTGCTCTTGTAAATCTCAAGCTCGTCCGGATGATTCTTTTGGAAGTGACGAATCAAACTGGTCGTGTTAAAGTGGCTCTGCTGGTTCCTCCACAAGAAACTGTTTGTTTGCAGTGATTGTGTCGCTGTTTTGACTTGTCGTCCCTCATGATAACGCGGTTCACCTTTTGCAGATTTTTTTGTTTTTTTTTACAGCGTATGAATGCGTATTGTGTTCTGCGTTCTGATTGGCCGAGGGAGAGCCCACGCTTTTGTTTTCTGTGTAATTGAAGGTGCAAGTCTGTTTATAAGAATAAAAAAACAGCACCAACAACAACTCCCCCATAACTGTGTTTTTCAGATTTGTGCGGCGCGATCCCCTCCCCGCTCATACCACCGAGGAGTTTTACAGTGTTTACAGGGTTTTTCTACTTCGCGGATTTTGCCTATCGCGGGTTATGTTTAGAACGTAAACCGAGGGACCACTGCAGCGAAAACATACACATCCATGAGTGAAAAGTCCCACACAGCGACATGGCGGCGTTTTGATTTGCAGCTGCCGTAAAGCGCGTCGATGCCGCAAAAACGTGTGAAACCGGGTCGGTCCGATCTCGTGACTGAATCCGATACTCATAAAAGAGCCTGAATATCGGATCGGGACATCCCTACTAGGAACATTTTAAGACCAAGAGGAGGAGCCCGACAGCAGCAGTTAGAGCGGCGACGTTTTTTTTTTTTCCAATACAAAGTGAACTGGAGCCAGGGTCGACCCACGTTCATTTCCTATTTAGACACGGCAGCGGGTTAGCCATGTCCATTTATATACACAATATTGGTCTATGACTGACACGGAAATGAGCATCAAATATTACAAGCAACAAAACTAAAAGCATCAATTCAATACTGAGAATAAAACACATAATCAGGGCAAAATTTGATCTTTCCTGAATTGTTTGTACTGCACTTTCCCCACTGGATTTATTGTCTTATTGCTATTTTAAAAGCAGCACTTGTAACATTGCATAACCTGCTTGTCTCCATGGTGCTGATATTGCTTTACATTAACTTGAAAATAATCCAGACTACTTAAAAACACTCCTGAGGTAATGACTCGTGCTCTGCTAAATCTGATCCAGTCCCATTATTGTTGTTCCTGACTTGGTTTAAGCTTCAGCTGATTCATGATCGAAATAATCGGGTCAAATAGTGGAAATGAAAATTAAAGACACACTACACCGACTTTGTTTACATGCGCACGGAAATCTGATCATAATCGGATTATCTGTAAACAGTTACGTCTGATGTGCGTAATCCGATTTCTCGCTGAGGTTTTGACAAAGAAAATATGCAAAAAGTGACAAACTAAAGAGGAAATGTTAAGATTACAAACAAGTTATTTTAAAAGTCTTTGTACTTTGTTTTCCAAATACAAAAGATACTCCATTGAAATCCATTGATTCACTGATACGCGTCACCAGGTGTTTGATGATCAGATTTCTCTTGAGCCGTAAACACACCAAAACCAAAATCAGATCGAATTATTGGGTTATCTGTTTACTCTAGTTCTCGGATTTTTACCCACTATCCAGCCACAATTTGAACCAAACATAAACACGTGACAAATTAATCATGAAAATCATCGAACCAAAGAAGAGACAGAAGAGGACACGTGGAGCGGGGACAGACAGCGCCCCCGGTGGACACGTCATGCTGCCACGGTGCGGTTTAAACGTAGAAAAGCGTCGTATATTTACATTTTGGGCGTCCTCCCTCACCTCGAGAGTGCCCCGTTTGCCCGGGTTCAGCACCAGGAAGCGCTTCAGGAGGTTCTCACAGTCTGTGGACATGTAGAAGGGGATCCTGTATTTGCCCCTCAGCACGCGCTCACGAAGCTCCTGCACAAACACAGAAATACGAGGGTTAAGCACGGATGAGGAGATAAACAAAGGGACGATGAGTAGTTCAGGGTGAGTCTAAAGCAGGACCGAGGTTTTTCTGACCTCCATCTTTGTGCTTCGCTTGTGCTTCTTTAGTTTTGGAGAAATTAACGATTATTTTACAGGTCAAATTGGGGTCATCCAGCCCCACAGGAAGCTTCAAAATGCTCTAAATCAGGGGTGGCCACACTTTTTCAGCACGCGAGCTACTTTAAAATGACGAGGTCAAAATGATCTACCTACTACAAAAATTTAATTAAAAAATTAAAAACTAATTATTTATTTATTTATAAATATATTTAGAATCAGTCTTGGTGGAACGGTACATGGACTTAATGACTTCATGTGGTAAAAGGCTGACTCACATAAATAAGTTTTTATAGATCTATCCCCATTTTGTCTGATAAATGTTTATTTAAGCCAAACAAACTGTACTGCAGGAAACACTCTGTGCCCCTTTTTGGACCTTTACCCACAGTTTGTGAGCTCATTCATTTAGAGAACTTCCACTGGCACTTTACACAAAACTGAAGAAAGTAAATAAAGAGTGTTTTAAACCTTTTTTTTTTCTATTCAAGTTCCACTGGAGTTACAATATCTTATTGGTTTTGCAGTGGTATTTACAGCCTCTGCACATTTACCAAACACGCGTCGTGACAAATACAGATGCTTGTTGCGGTAGGTCTGCTCTGTGCTGCAATACCGCTTTGTGGCAACACTGTAACATAAATTTAGATTAGTTTTGCATCGTATTTCGTCTTTCCCTTCTAGGCTAATCAGCGCGCACTGAGGACGGAGCCTGTATGCACTGCAGGGAGGAACGAGGGCGTGAAAAGGCGGTGCACTAAAGTGAGGCAGATGGACAGGTAGAATGTTTTAAGAAGTTTAACCTGCAGTGTGACACACACTGTTACACGAGGGTGTTGTGGACACGCTGCGAGCGCTCGAGGTGTGTGGTGTGACGCGCCGCGCAGTGTCCACAGACTCCAGACGAGCGCATTGGCTGTAGAGACGCACCCCGAGCTCCTCCACATCGGTCGGTATGAGTTTATTGCCAATAGTAGCGGCCTTAATGAAATATGATCACACTGGACGAGAGTCAGACCAAGACTGAGTCCAAATGCCGTAAAGAAACAGTCTCGAATACTACACTACGATCTACCTTGGTGATCTACCGACATTGCCTTGGCGATCGACTGGTCGATCGCGATGGACGTATTGGGCACCCCTGCTCTAAAACATCCAAAATGAAGTCAATCGTTTGTGCGGTTTTGTGCTGCAAAAAGTTTTGTTTGTATGATTCTTGTTCTTAAGATATTCGCAGTTTTATTTTTGGGCCGATGACGTCGTCCAGACCCTCAAAATGTTAAATTGAGCTCAAAACAAAAGCCTGAGATCGTTTATCGTCACTCGTTTTGTGGAGTTTGCCGCCGTCAGCTGAGCGGAAGTAACGTCCTATAATTACCGCAGAAATAGTAATAATTTTAGAAATAAACTCGCACAAATGAAAACTGTCACAGCACAAACGAAATACAAACATTTTCTATAATTTTCTACCTGTTTTGAAAGAGAACGATGAGAATTAGCGAAACTACTGAGCAATACTAATGTTATGGTCAGGAATAAAACATAAATAACTTGTTCACTCAGACTGATTCAAGAATTAAAATTAAAACTCGATTTTGTGATGTCGATATTAGCACAGACAGAGATTTGTGCAGTTTAAATGCTGCAGATGTTCACAGACTAAATGCCGACCATTTAAACTGCACAAATCTCTCAGTTTATGCAAAAATATCGGCATCACAAAATTGAGTTTTAATTTTAATTGCAGAATCAGTCTGAGTGAACAAGTTATTTCTGTTCAGGACCATAACGTTAGTGTTGCTCAGTCGTTTCACTGATGCTCGTCATCGTCTTTCTTCTCTCGATCGTTGTGGGTAAATTCTTCATGGACAGAATCTGTTCTTTGTCGACCTTGGTGGATGAAGATTTGGTGTTGGGGCAGATTTATGAAGCTGCTCAAAAATATGACACTTTTCCACAGGTTTTTTGCCGTAGAAAAACACTGACGTGAAGTGCCGCGACTCCACATGGCGGCACTTCCTTCTGTTGTGATAATCGTCTATTTGAACATTTATCCCCTTGTCTTTGCCTTTCTGTTTGGTCCCGTTTGTTTTGCTCTTCACTCTGGTGCGTTTGTACCTTGAGGTTCTGTCCGTCGAAGGGCAGTGAGCCGCTGACCAGCGTGTAGAGAATCACCCCCAGGCTCCACACGTCCACCTCGGGCCCGTCGTACTTCTTCCCCTGGAACAGCTCGGGGGCGGCGTACGGAGGAGAGCCGCAGAACGTGTCCAGTTTGTTTCCCATCGTGAACTCGTTACTGAAGCCGAAGTCCGCGATCTTTATGTTCATGTCGGCGTCCAGGAGCAGGTTCTCCGCCTGCAGGACGGGAGGGGAACAGGCAGAGATACGTCAGAATGACACTAAAAGATAATACCAACCTACAACAATACCAACTTACTGTAAGTACGATATCAAAGTTTAGTGTTATAATTATTCTGCAAAGAAACATCACGATACAATGATTATTTTCGTTTAATTTAGACACTTAGATTTTATTGATCCACAAGGGCAGTTATGTGGACACAGTAGCTCAAACATCACAATTTATTATAATAACAAAGAGTAAAAATATAAACGGCAATAATAAATTCAAAATAAGTCACAAAAATAGCAAGTAGGGATGTCCCGATTCCATATTCAGTATCGGTATCAGCTCCCGATCCGGCTCTTTTATGAGTATCGGACAGTATCGGATTCAGTCACGTGATCGGACCAATCCAGTTTCACATGTTAAGGCCGCTGTAAATCAAAACGCCGCCATGTCGCTGTGTGGGACTCTTCACTAGTTTCTCGTGGAGGAACCAGCAGAGCCACTTTAACACGAACAATTTGATTCGTCGCTTACAAAAGAATCATCCGGACGAGTTTATTTGTTTTTTTATTTGTTTATTTGTTCTACAGAAGCAGAGACGAGTCTTCCTGGGGCCCAATCTCAAAAAAGACGAGTTTGAGCTTCACAAGACGGCAAAGCCACAGCAGCAAACACTGGCATTTAAAGAAGGTAAGTTAAGCAAGGCTTTCGTCGTCTAATGGACTTTTTGGAGCTACGGCGCTACCAAAGCTATAAAAAAAAAAGGGAAAAAAAAGGTGTTTTATCTGTATCGGAAAGAGCGCTCCTTAAAAAATCGGATCGGAAGCCAAAAAAATCGGGACATCTCTAATGGCAAGAACCTGGTATAAAATAAGGCATAAAATGATATAATTGCATAAGTACAAGTAACAATAACAGATAGAAATGGAGTAATACAAATATATTTCAGTGATATAAAAGAGGTCGTGAGGATTAATTAGTTTTATTTGAACTGTTTTCGGCGCCGTCCTAGAACGGAGGCAGAATAAGGTCACATTTTAAAACCTGCGTCTGTGTTTTCCAAGTATTGTGTCGGCGTGTCTCACCTTGAGGTCTCTGTGAACAATGTGCTTCTGGTGGCAGTACTGCACCGCTGATACGATCTGAGGAAGAGAAAGAGAGAGAGAGGGAGGGAGGGAGGCAAACAGACACAGAAAGAGGAAAGAGATGGAGAAGAAGAAGAGATATGAGAAGAACAGAGGAGAGGTAAGACAGAAATGTGTGTGAGAGAGGGAGAGGCGGTCGAAAGGAAGAGGAAAGAGACGGAGGGGAAGAAGAAATGTCAGAGAAATAGAGAGAGTAAAAGAGGGAGAGAGAAAAGAGAGAAGGTAGTGTCAGAGAGGGAGGCAAAAGAAGCAGATAGACAGAAAGAGGAAAGAGACGGAGGGGAAGAAGAGACGTAAGAACAGAGAGCAGAGAGGAGAGGGGAGGGAAGGAGGGCGATAAGGCAGAAGACAGTGTGAGAAAGGGAGGAGAAAGAGAGGCGGACAGATGCAGAAAGAGGAAAGAGATGGTGGGGAAGAAGAAATGTAAGAGAAATAGGAGGAGTGAGAGAAATTGAGAGAGGGAGGGAGAAGAGAGAGAAGATTGTGTGAGAGAAAAGGGGAGGAGGAGAGTCAGATAGAGACAGAAAGAGGAAAGAGATGGAGGGGAAGAAGAAATGTAAGAAATATAGAGAGAGTGAGAGGAAGTGAGAAGAGAGAGAAAGAAGAGTGTGAGAAAGGGAGGAGGAGGAGAGTCAGAGAGATACAGAAAGAGGAAAGAGATGGAGGGAAGGAAGGAAGGAGAGCAATAAGATAGAAAATAGTGTGAGAAAGGGAGGAGAACGATAGGCAGATAGAGACAGAAAGAGGAAAGAGACAGAGGGGAAGAAGTAATGTAAGAAAAACGGAGAAAGTGAGAGAAAGGGAGGAAGTGGAGAGAGAAGACAGAGTGAGAGAGCGAGGCAGATAGAGAAAGAGGAATAAATAGAATAGAGAAAGCGAGAGAAAGGGGAGGAAGAAGAGAGAGAAGATAGTGTGCAAGAGAGAGAGAGCAAGGAAGAAGCAGACAGAAGAAAGAGAGGTGGGGGGTAGAGACAGAGAGAGAGAAAGGGAGAGGAAGGTAAAAGGAGAAAGTGTGAGTGAGAAACGCGGAGAAATGGAAGAGGCGAGAAAGGAGAAAGGGCGAGACAGACGCAGTAAAGTAGCGAGGGAGGGGATTAGAGAGAGAGACGGACAGAGAGAAAAGTGAGCGGAGGGTGGGGGGGGGAGGAGAGAAGCGTTTATATTATTTCTCGAGTTCACAGATGGAGGCAGAGGATGTGGTGAAGAAGAGGGCGAGCTGCGGTCGGCTCTGAAGTTTGACAAAGGCACAAACGAAACAACAGAAACTAAACTCCCACAGAATTTACACAAACGCAGCTACAAAAAGCAGTCGAATAAAAAAAAATAAAACCCAAGCAGCACAACCGGGTTTTAGCTTCTCGGCTTTTATACCAGGTTTACGCGTAGTCGAGGTTATAAACAAACACAAAAATGATCTTCAGTCCAAACCTGTGCTGCAAATGGACGATTCTCTTTTATAAATGTATTTTTGTGTGAGTTTATGGGCAAAATTATGAATAATGTTTATATCCAAGGCTCAGTACGGTTCTGTTTAGCTGTGCAGATGACTCACTCTGTTTTTTGTTTTTTTTTTCTGATGATTATTTATATTTGGATTCATTTGTATTGTGGTTTTAATGCATTTCTTATTCTCTAAAAAAGTTGAAATAACACTTTATTTCATGCTATTTTACTTTTATTGTATTTTTTTAGGGGCGGCGCGGTTCACAAAATTCACGGCTCGGTTCGTTTTGCAGTTTAAGGTCGTGGTTTTCGGTTTTGTGCGGTTCGTGTTTTATTTTAACAAAAACAAACTGTCAGTACAAACATAAAGGCGCCCAGTAAAAAACAGGAATATTTGATGTTTTTTTTGTTACTCAAAATGATGCAGAATCATGTTATTAAACAGCGCGGCGTATGGGAGGAGACGCAGACTGCATGGAATGGTTTAGTCCTGGTTAAATCCTGGTTTAGACCTGTTTTAGGCCTGGTTTAGTCCTGGTTTAGACTTGGTTTAGACTTGGTTTAGACCTAATTTTAGTCCTGGTTTAGGCCTGTTTTAGATCTGTTTTAGACCTGATTAAGTCCTGATTTAGTCCTGATTTAGACCAGGTTTAGACCTGGTTTTAGTCCTAATTTTAGTCCTGATTTAGACCTGATTTTAGTCCTGGTTTCGTCCTAGTTTATTCCTGGTTTAGACTTGGTTTAGACTGGTTTAGACCTGGTTTTAGACATCATTTTAGTCCTGGTTTAATTCTGGTTTAGTCCTGGGTTAGACTTGGTTTTAGATGTCATTTTAGTCCTGGTTTAATTCTGGTTTAGTCCTGGTTTAGACTTGGTTTTAGATGTCATTTTAGTCCTGGTTTAATTCTGGTTTGGACCCGATTTTAGTCGTGGTTTAGTCCTGGTTTAGTCCTTGTTTAGACCTGGTTTTAGTCCTGATTTTAGTCGTGGTTTAGTCCTGGTTTAATTCTGGTTCAGTCCTGGTTTAGTCCTGGTTTAGACCTGGTTTTAGTCCTGATTTCAGTCGTGGTTTAGTCCTGGTTTTAGTTTTGGTTTAGAGGCGCATGGGAGAAGACATGTTTAATAAAAAACCAAGTTAAAAAAAAAACTATAAGAATAATGAAAAGTCTCTTTGTCTTTCTGCCATGTTATTAGCAGTTAGTTTGCAGTTAATACCCCAAAGAAGTAAAATACCCCCTGTTTTACTTCTGTGGGGTATTAACTGCTAATAACATGGCAGAAAGAGCCTGATTTTGCATAAGAACTCCTCTGAAATGAAGTGTTATGTCACAAAATCTAAAGCTGTTTTCATTCATGTGTCGAGCTGAATGGACAAAACCCACAGGCCTTTACGAACAGCTTTGCCATTGAACTTATGCTAAAATGTTATAATACCTGAGTTTTGTACAGAGCTTTTCACTGAAACACAAAGACGCTTCACAATAAAGTAACGTTAAAACAAGGACAGTGCAGACGAAACAGTAACGAGGAGCGGCCGCTGAACAAAATGTGAGTTTTGAGCAGTTTTTTGAAGGTGTTTATTGAGTTTCTGATGTAAAAGAAAAGAGTTCCAGAGGTCAGGAGCTGCTATTATTAACTTTTATTCAATGTTTTACTGGATTTCGTACGTTTATAGACTTGTGATTAATTGGTTTTTGATTTTATTTAATCAAATCCCAGGTTTTAGAGGCACTTCCCTGTCGTAAAACTAGATTTAAACATGTCCGTCTCTATGGGGTTTGTCAGAGGTATCGATAAACAGACACTGATACTAAAACTACAGTAGTGTCCAAAGTAGACACTCAATTAAAGGTGCATTCATTACCAGGTCTATACCAGGACTAAACCAGGTCTATACCAGGACTAAAACCAGGACTAAACCAGGTCTAAACCAGGTCTAAACCAGGACTAAACCAGGACTAAACCAGGTCTAAACCGGGACTAAACCAGGACTAAACCAGGACTAAACCAGGACTAAACCAGGACTAAAACCAGGACTAAAACCAGGACTAAAACCAGGTCTAAAACCAGGTCTAAAACCAGGTCTAAACCAGGACTAAACCAGGTCTAAACCAGGACTAAACCAGGTCTATACCAGGATTAAAACCAGGACTAAACCAGGACTAAACCAGGACTAAACCAGGTCTATACCAGGTCTATACCAGGACTAAACGAGGTCTAAACCAGGATTAAAACCAGGACTAAACCAGGTCTAAACCAGGTCTAAACCAGGACTAAACCAGGTCTATACCAGGATTAAAACCAGGACTAAACCAGGTCTAAACCAGGACTAAACCAGGTCTAAACCAGGACTAAACCAGGTCTATACCAGGTCTATACCAGGACTAAAACCAGGACTAAAACCAGGACTAAAACCAGGACTAAAACCAGGACTAAACCAGGACTAAACCAGGTCTTTTCTGGTGGAGGAGACGTCGTTGCTTTGTCGGGAATGTTCCACAGTATGACATTAAACAGCTCTACCTTATGTTATTAAACTAATAATACATTTTATTTATCAGGCGCCTTTCTGGACACCCACGGTCGCCTTACAACAACATAAACAAATTAAGTACGATTAAAACAGTTAAAAGCCACAGTTAAAGTGGGACAGTGTTTAAATTGACTGACTGTGTTCAGTATTGTATTTAGTGTTGTATTTTATTAGTATTTAGTAATGTTTTAGACAGTATTTGAATTGAATGATCATATTTAATTAACTTGCAATTAGTTATTCTTCCTGGAGACCTCTAACATGTTTTGGGTGCCACGGCTGCTTTTACAGCTCAAAAAACCTGGAGAAAAGGGCATTATGACTGTGGGCGGTGTCGCAATAACAAGAATACGCAAGTATCAATACTGAAAAAATAATCAACTGGATCAAATTTTAACTTTCTTGTACATTATCGTCTTAATTTTTTTTTATTTAACCTTTATTTCACCAGGAAAGTCCCGTTGAGATCACTAATCTCTTCTTCAAAACTATTTAGAATATTACAGGACACATTTCAAGCAACACTTTCATAAGACTATTTAAAACATTTACAAACCACGGATTTTATTTCCAAACCTTTGAGCAATAGTTTAAAGTTTAACGTTTTATCAGAACCAGTGCAAGACGGTTACAGGCTGAAACTCCGACACCGACGTCTAACTGTCCGAGTGTCGTGCGTCCATTTGTCGGCGGCACATTCGCTTTTTTTATCAACACCCCGTCATTCCGACATGTGATTATTAAGTTTGGACTGAGCTCTTTTCAGGACCAGATTTTCACTGGAGGCGTAGTCCTGGTTAAATCCTGTTCTAGTCCTGTTGTAGACCTGGTTTTAGTCCTGGCTTAGTCCTGGTTTAGTCCTGGCTTAGTCCTGGCTTAGTCCTGGCTTAGTCCTGGCTTAGTCCTGGTTTAGTCCTGGTTTAGTCCTGGTTTAGTCCTGGTTTAGACCTGGTTTGAGCCCTGATTTTAGTCCTGATTTAGACCTTGTTTTTGTCCTGTTATAGACCTGGTTTTGTCCTGGTTTAGATCTGGTTTAGACCTGGTTTAGACCTGGTTTAGACCTGGTTTAGACCTGGTTTAGTCCTGGTTTAGTCCTGGTTTAGTCCTGGTTTAGTCCTGGTTTAGTCCTGGTTTAGTCCTGGTTTAGACCTGGTTTCAGTCCTGATTTTAGTCCTGGTTTAGTTTCAGACCTGGTTTAGTCCTGTTATAGACCTGGTTTAGTCCTGGTTTAGACCTGGTTTGAATCCTGATTTTAGTCCTGGTTTAGTTTCAGACCTGGTTTAGTCCTAGTTTTTAGTCCTGGTATAGACCTGGTATAGACCTGGTTTAGTCCTGGTTTAAAAGCAGAGCGTCTGCAGCAAGACTAAACCAGGACTAAACCAGGACTATACCAGGACTATAACAAGACTAAACCAGGACTAAACCAGGACTAGAACAGAACTAAACCAAAACTAGAACAGAACTAAACCAATGCCAGAACCAGGACTAGAATAGAACTCAACCAGGACCAGAACCAGGACTAGAACAGAACTAAACCAAGACTAGAACCAGGACTAAACCAGGACTAAACCAAGACTAGAACAGAACCAAAACCAGGACTAAATCAGAACTAAACCAGGACTAGACGAGGACCTTGACCTTAACAATTATCATTATTATTATTAAAAATGCTTTTCTCCATGGAGATCTTATTGCTTTGTCTGGAATGTTCCGCAGTTCGGCATTAAACCTTTCTATCTTCACGGAGACCAGACCGAGTTACAGGTCAGATCTGTGGAGAGGCGACGCCGCTCACAGTCAGTTTTTTTCCATGTATTTTTGAGCTATAAAAACAGCTGTAATCGAATAAATGTAAAGTAGAGCCGTTTAAAGTCACACTGTGGAACATGACATGACGTATCCATAGAAACAAGCAAGTAACGGACCAAAAAAGTGACCTAGTGCAGCTTTAATTAAAAAAAAAAAAAAGTACTGAAACCAGCCAGAAATACCTGACATAAGTTAAAAACGCAAGAATTAATCACTAAATATACGCAGACTACAACTTCTCAAATCAAAATTTAAATTTAAAAAAAGAAATTAAAGTCATTTTTAAGTATTTATTCTGTTTTTGCGTTGGTCTAAAAGCTGAAACGCGTCACCGCAGCTTCACGGCGTCACAATCCTCAGGTGGAGTTTTCCGTGCGACTCTCAGATGCAGATTTGTCGACCTGGTTTACGGTCCGTGTCTCTGTAATTACCGGGTTTATCCACATGAAACAAAAACTGGGACAAAGTTCAGCCTCTTCTCTGTCTCTGCATAAATAAATCAAAGCGAAACTATTTCTTTTTTTTCACGACGGCCTCGGAAAGCGGTGCCGTTATCCAACCCCAAAGACGCGAGTGCTGTCAGCAGAAAAGACTTTAACCCCGTGAGATTAATATGACAAGTGTATGGACCTAATCCCGAACAAATAACGAGAAGTTTCGACATTTGTGAATCATAAGTTTGGAAATGTCTTTAATAAGTTGTATTTTTCCACTTCAACTCACGTCACATTTCTCGCTTTAAAGCTGCACTGTGTAACTTTTCTGGTGGAGGGTCCACGAAACCAGGACTAGAACAAGACTAAGCCAAGACTAGAACCAGGACTAAACCAGGATCACAACAGAACTAAACCAGGACGAGATCAGAACTCAACCCAGACTAGACCAGGATTACAACCAGGACTAGAACCAGGACTAGAGCAAGACTAAACCAAGACTAGAACAGAACTAAACCAGGATTTCAACCAGGACTAGAACCAGGACTAGAGCAAGACTAAACCAAGACTAGAACAGAACTAAACCAAGACTAGAACAGAACTAAACCAAGGCTAGAACCAGACTAGAAACACGACTAGAACCAGGACTAGAACCAGGACTAGAACCAGGACTAAACCAAGACTAGAACAGAACTAAACCAAGGCTAGAACCAGACTAGAAACACGACTAGAACCAGGACTAGAACCAGGACTAGAACCAGGACTAAACCAAGACTAGAACAGAACTAAACCAGGACCAGACCAGAACGAAACCTAGACTAGAACCAGGATTACAACCAGGACTAGAATCAGGATTAGAACCAGGATTAGAACCAGGACTAGAGCAAGACTAAACCAAGACTAGAACAGAAATACACCAAGGCTAGAACCAGGATTACAATCAGGACAAGAACCAGGACTAGAACAAGACTGAACCAAGATTAAAACAGAACCAAACCAGGACTAAAACAGAACTAAACCAGGACTAGAAGAGGACCTTGACCTTAACAATTATTATTATTATTATTAAAAATACTTTTCTCCATGGAGATCTTATTGTTTTGTCTGGAATGTTCCACAGTACGGCATTAAACCTTTCTATCTCCAAGGAGACCAAACTGGACTGAGTTACAGGTCAGATCTGTGGAGAGGCGGCCCCGCTCACAGTCTGAACGCCTGTTTTTCTAGGTATTTTTTGAGCTATTAAACCATCTGTAATCAAATAAATGTAAAGTAGAGCTGTTTAAAGTCTCACTGTGGAACATTCCAAGCAGAGAAATGACATATCCATAGAAACAAGCAAGTAACGGACCAAGAAAGTTACATAGTGCAGCTTTAATCAAATTAGAAATGAGGCTATAAGGAAAAAAAAGTACTGAAACCAGCCAGAAATACCTGATGCAAGTCAAAAATGCAAGAATAACTAAATATTTCCAGACTACAACTTCTCAAATCAAAATTACAATAACAAAAAGAAACTAAAGTCATTTTTAGCTGACTAATTATTCTGTTTTTGCAGATCAGACAGTAAAAGTGTAACGAAATGCAGAAGTGAAAAGAGGAAGGAGCGAGCGAGCGGTTAATGTTTCACGACCTTTAAGAATCTAAAGTCAATATTTACTCGCGCGACTTCTGCTGCCGAGTCCAGCGTAAAGAGAATCCACCGACAACGCGCCGATAATAGGATTCAAACAACCGTAATAACCGACCGTATTAATTTTAGCAATGAAAATATCTGCGTCACGGTTTTGGCAGCGATTTTTGCTGACACGAAGCGAAATAAAAAGCGTTCGCGATGACAAACTGTGACCAAAGGAGAGCCTCAAACCACCAGACCACAAAACCGACTCCAACCGTCCAAAAACACATCTGGACACGTCCCGAAACAAAACTAACTTCTGGTTGACAAAAACTATTGTGGATTTAGACTTTCCAGGCCACTAAAAATACACAAAAAATGTGTATAATAATAATAATAATAATAATGCAGTTAAATTGTGGATTGTCCATAGTTAAAGGTGCAATAAATGGTCCGCTAGATGCTTGTCTCACGTTGTTTTTTTCCTGAAATAACCCACAGTATGGCATTTAATGTGACTATCTCCATGGAGATGAGCAGACCACGAAACCAGGCAGAGTTACGGGTCAGATCTGTGGAGAATCGGACCCTCTCGCAGATATAATTCATGTTTTGTGGTAGTTTTGTAAAATAAAAACACCTGTAACTGGACAAATAGCAGATATTTGTTTAATGCCGAACTGTGTCACCCTTATTTACCCCTGATCCCTGTGTCCTCTGTCCCAGCAGGTTTACACAAAACCAGTGATTTGTCCCAGTTTTGCAGAAAAGAGGGGATTAATATTGTCATTTATTTCGCTAAAATTAGGGCCAATGATTTTCCCGCTTCAAAAATTGACATTTTCCGTTTCAGAGATTTTGAATTCATCTTTTTTTCCGTTTTGTTGTGACACATTTGATAATTCTATTGGCAGTGTTGGGAAGGAGAGTTTTAAAATTTACGTAATCCCCTACAGATTACAGATTACATTCCCCAAAATCTAGTTTGTAACGTAATCCATTAAATTACCTAAAAGGAGTAACGTAATCTGATTCCTTTGGATTACTTGATATTGTCGTGATTTTTAAAACTACATGAATGTAGCAACCAACTCCTGCTAATACTTGTTTGGGTTTAGACCTGGTTTTAGTCCTGGTGTTAGTCCTGGTGTGAGTCCTGGTGTTAGTCCTGGTGTGAGTCGTGGTGTGAGTCCTGGTGTTAGTCCTGGTGTGAGTCCTGGTGTTAGTCCTGGTGTGAGTCGTGGTGTGAGTCCTGGTTTGAGTCCTGGTTTTAGTCCTGGTTTTAGTCCTGGTTTTAGTCCTGGTTTTAGTCCTGGTTTCAGTCCTGGTTTCAGTCCTGGTTTCAGTCCTGGTTTCAGTCCTGGTTTCAGTCCTGGTTTCAGTCCTGGTTTCAGTCCTGGTATAATGCTTGTTTAGTCCTGGTTTTAGTCCTGGTTTTAGTCCTGGTTTTAGTCCTGGTTTTAGTCCTGGTTTTAGTCCTGGTATAATGCTTGTCTAGTCCTGGTTTTAGTTCTGGTTTAGACCTGGTTTTAGTCCTGGTATAATGCTTGTTTAGTCCTGGTTTAGTCCTGGTTTTAGTCCTGGTTTTAGTCCTGGTTTTAGTCCTGGTATAATGCTTGTCTAGTCCTGGTTTTAGTTCTGGTTTAGACCTGGTTTTAGTCCTGATATAATGCTTGTTTAATCCTGGTTTTAGTCCTGGTTTTAGTTCTGGTATATTGCTTGTTTAGTCCTGGTGTTAGTCCTGGTGTTAGTCCTGGTGTTAGTCCTGGTGTTAGTCCTGGTGTTAGTCCTGGTTTTAGTCCTGGTTTTAGTCCTGGTTTTAGTCCTGGTGTTAGTCCTGGTGTTAGTCCTGGTGTTAGTCCTGGTGTTAGTCCTGGTGTTAGTCCTGGTTTTAGTCCTGGTTTTAGTCCTGGTGTTAGTCCTGGTTTTAGTCCTGGTGTTAGTCCTGGTGTTAGTCCTGGTGTTAGTCCTGGTGTTAGTCCTGGTGTTAGTCCTGGTGTTAGTCCTGGTGTTAGTCCTGGTGTTAGTCCTGGTGTTAGTCCTGGTGTTAGTCCTGGTTTTAGTCCTGGTTTTAGTCCTGCTTTAGTCCTGGTTTTAGTCCTGGTGTTAGTCCTGGTGTTAGTCCTGGTGTTAGTCCTGGTGTTAGTCCTGGTGTTAGTCCTGGTGTTAGTCCTGGTGTTAGTCCTGGTGTTAGTCCTGGTGTTAGTCCCGGTGTTAGTCCTGGTGTTAGTCCTGGTGTTAGTCCTGGTGTTAGTCCTGGTGTTAGTCCTGGTGTTAGTCCTGGTGTTAGTCCTGGTGTTAGTCCTGGTTTTAGTCCCGGTTTAGAGGCGCACAGGAGGAAGCAAGACCAGAAAAAGACGTCTGCTACACATCGATTATCAGTTTTACGCTGTTTTTTCCCCCAAATATTTTAAAGAATTCAGGTCGATTTTTGTGCAAAATTAAAGAAATTTATAAATCCCATTTCACGCTGATGATTACGCATTTTCTGTCCGTTTTCTGCAATCACGGTAAATCACTGGTCTTATAAAATACAGAAAAATTTGATGTATTTGTGCACCTCCCACATGTACTGACCCACAAGTGAGTCAAGAAAGGAAAATGTTAGTTTTTTTTCATTCTTTTATGTGTATCATCCTCCCAGCCTGGGTGTGAAATGCTAAAATCTGGTTACTTTATCTTATCTGATTATAAACCGTTATTTGTTTTGTTTTTTTATCCTCTGCTAACCAGGAAGGCCCATTTCTGAAGGTTATGATAAGGTTAGATTTGAGATTTTACTCCCCGCAGGGTAAATGGAAGTGCGTTTTTGGCGCGCTCGCTGCAGTGGAACGACGACTCTGCTCTGGCCTGCGAGTGTCGTAAAAGCGCAAATGAACTCATTACGCTGAGTAGAACGAGTAGGAAGAAAGTGAGGAATAACCGCAAACTGTTTAAGATGAACCAGTTCTGTTTTCCGCATTTTTAAGAGAGTAAAAATGCGTGGCGTGGGAGCTGTACCTGTCTAAATTTGGCCCTGGCCTCCTTCTCCTTCATTCTGCCGTGAGCCACCAGGTAGTCGAACACTTCTCCTGAAAAACACACCGAGAGAGAAAAGGGGAAGAGCCAAGTTAGACACCGTTATTATCACAGAAGAGCTGCTGGAGTGAGCGTATTTTGCTCATCGACGCGGGCATTTAAAAAGGTGCACCGTGTAACTTTTCCTTCTTGTTTCCACGTCATTGCTCTGCCTGAAATGCTCCACAGTTTGACGTTAAACAGCTCTACCCGACAGGTTTTCAATTACAGGTGGTTTTAAAGCTCAAAAATACCTAGAAAAACAGGCATTCTGACTCCACTGCACAGACCTGACCTGTAACTTGGCCTGGTTTGGTCTTCGTGACTATAGAAAGTTTTAATGCCGTACTGTGAAACACTTCAGACAAAGCAATAACACTGAGAAAGCACTAGAGTCGGGCGGTATCCAGATTTTGATACGGTTAAACCTTCCAAGTATTTTCCCAGGGTTTATGGTATTAACGTGACTAATTAAGAATTATTTGTACCGTTCAGAAACAGAAGAGCAGCACAAGTTCTGATCAAACCAAACTCCGCAGCGCGTTCGACCGCATCAGCGCTTATACTGTATGCAAATGAGCCGTGCGGTTTTAAGTTTACCATTTTTTGTGGATCCCGTACAGATACTTGGCCTTAACGTACTCGCGGATACCAGATAGTGTGAAGAATTTATTTTATTTAACCTTTATTTAAGCAGGTAAAGACCCATTGAGGTCCAGACCTCATTTACATCAAGTGGTCAACAGCTCATGTCAAGAGTAGAAAACAACAATCAATTAAGATAAACTTAAGATACATTTAAATAAAAAATAAAAACAAGAAAGCAACAATCAGTTAAGATAAACATCAAATTATGAAAGTAAAGTGCAATGAGTGTAGAAAATATTTCAGAAGTGCAAAAGCTGTAACAGTTTAAAAGGATAAAGTGCAGAAGCTGTAACAGTGTAAAAATATAAAGTGCAGTAGTTGTAAACAATAGATGATAAAATGCAATAAAACAAGGAGACTAAGGCGACCCAATTTTGTTATGCAATAAATAAATCTACTAAAAGGTTTTCTCTAAAGAAAATTTACAAGAATAAATTAGATTTTGAGCGTGTTATGAGTCAAATATATAATGATTTTGTCATCATTTTGTCGGGCTGCACAATTAGAGGTAAGATCGGGCCTAAAAAATCCAGCCCGACCCGACCCGCGGGTATTAAAGCCCGACCCAACCCGAGCCCGACCAATTAACTTGATTTGCAGGCCCGAGCCCGAAGCAAACCCGAAATTTCATATTTTATCTGTGAGGACTTGGGAGGAGGGAGGGCGTCGTTCACGTGCGCAGAACATGCTCTGGCTCTGGCTCATGCTCTGCGCACGAATTTAACTGCTAAACAGGAGTCCTGTTTAGCAGTTAAATTGCAATTACATTACAGAGACTTCTCTGTTTTATCAAAATTATTTTTTTAAAACAAGTATTCCTTAGTTTAGTATCCACACATGGTTTTAGTATACATTTTTATAAACATATATTTATTTTAAAAAAGTCAGCGAGAGAGAAGCCCGGCCCGACCCGACCTGAAGCAATGATTGACATTTTAGGCCCCATAGAGGTAAGATCTTAAGCCCGACCCGAATTTCGGGTCGGGCTTAAGATCTTACCTCTATGCACAATAAAGACTAAATAAAGGTTTCAAAGAGGAAACACAGAGGTCTTTTCTGTCAATGGCCCTTTTTACACGAGAATTTTAAATCCAAATTAATTAATTCCGAATCAAACAGATCAGAATTAAATTATTCTCCTTTGAGTTTACATGGAAATATTAATTCCGAATAAAGGTTTACATGGAAAACACGTTAAACTGCAGTGTTAACGGGCATCGGTGTCTTTCGCATGCGCTGAACGACCGGGATTATTTTTTAAGCGGAATAAACGTTTACATGATCGAGGAGTAATTTAAATCGGATTTAAATCAGAATAAACCACCCACTTAATTCAGAATTAAGTTTAAATCCGAATAAACTTAAATCCGAACAAACATAGGGAATTAAGTGTTTACATGGTCTTTTTAAATCAGAATTAACTTTTACTCCGAATTAATTTACTTTTAATCGGATATGAAGGTCTCATGTAAACGGGGCAATTATCAGGCTTCGATCCGATACCACGAGGACCTGTAAATGAGAGCATTTACAGGTCCTCATGGTATCAGATCGGTGATTTGGTCCAAATAATAAATATTCGCCAACACCTGAAAAATGTGCGATATCGAAGTTTTTCTCGATACCAGAATAGATATCGGAACAACCCTACTCATTTGACATCAGTCTCTTGCTATTTTTGCTTCTTATTTTTTAATTTATTCTTACCATTTGTGTTTTTTCTCTTTATTACTATATTATATTGTGATTTGTGAGCGTCTGTGTCCAAATAATTTCCCTTGTGGATCAATAAAGTTTGTCTAAGTCCAAATGATTGTCTTGTTTTAGCATTCGCACAGCTGTAATTAGAGGTGATGCAACGCCTAAATAAGTAAATAAACACGTTTTTTCAAGTGTTTATTATGAAACAGGACTGCAACTTGACCGATCGAATGCAAACTCCCACAGTCCAATAATAAAAACATGAGCTATTCATATCCTCACCTTCCTATTGTCCACCCACCCCCGTGCGAAACGTGACAGCTCCTGTGCGAACGCTGACGTCCACGCATCGCCAGGATTAAAAGAGGAAGAACGCTCCGCGCAGCCATGACCCGAGGAGGCGTTCGAGTGCCTTTTACAACGCGGGAAAAAAAAGCAGCGTTCAATCGATACGCTCTGAGTCAGATTTCAAAAATAGACCGGACAAACGCGGGCTGTTGTGGCGAGAAAAACAGGAGATTATTCTGTGTTTATTAAGGGCTCATATTACTCCGTTTACTGATCTGTTATAATGTTTCCTCGTCACAAACAGACCTGGAGTTGTGTTTTGTTTCATTCACACAAATTTAACACACAAATCCTGCATATTTAGTTCTTCTCTCGAATAGAAAACGCACAAAAAATACAGGAAGCGCTCCTTACATTAATTTCAACCCTCGAATCGCCGAAACTAAAGGCAAAAAAGAGGCGTGATTATAGTATTTATTATAACTGGGTTGTTCCAAGTCTCGTATTAAACCAGCTCACAGTGAGCAAACCTTGAAATGTGCATTTTTACTGTGGGCTGGTTTAATGCGATACTTGGAACAACCCAGTTATAATAAATACTATAATATAATGCATTTTTACACAGACATGCGCCAGAAAAGTTCCATGGAGCAGCTTTAATATTACGAAAAACCCATTTTGTTCCCAATTTCAGAGTAAAACTGCCTTCGTCGCCACAGCCTCAAAGCTTTAAATGACCTTTTCACCCTTAAAATTCTGAAAATATCTACATTTTTACATTTTATTTGCGATTTTCCTTTTCGTTTCTCACCTCCGCTGGCGTACTCCATGACCAGGTAGAGCGTCCTCTCCGTCTCGATCACTTCAAAGAGTTTCACTGGGGAAAGAACAAAGCGGCGAAGAAACCAATTATGATTCAATTAAGACTTCAAACAGCTCAAAGCGAGACGAGCGCCGCCGCCGCCGACATGAAACCGTCTGCGGCCGCACCGAACGGGCATCAGGCCTTATGGAAAATACATGAGCCCAGATTGAACCGCCTGATTCTGAGTCTGCGGATACAAATACGCCTCGTTTATTTTACCTCCTACAGTTTGTTCCAGTGTTATGAAAGTAAAAAAAGTGAAATAAAAGATCAGTGACAGAAGTGAAAGCGAAATAAAAGTGGCTGTGCCCAATTTTTCCCACGTATTTGACCAAAATCTGTCTTTCCCCAGTACAGATATATTGTATGAGCAGCTCTTGGGGTCAAAATAAGTCTGCTGGGGCTTCAACTAGCATCCTAACAGCGCACTTCCTGGTTCTAAGGCAATGAAACATTTTCTAATTAGTACAAAGTGTGACATTAAACAGCTCTACTTTACATTTATTCAATTACAGGTGGGTTTAAAGCTCAAAAATACCTAGAAAAACAAACATTCTGACTGTGAGCGGCGTCGCCTCTCCACGGATCTGACCTGTAACCTGGTCCGGTTTGGTCTCCATGACGATAGAAAGGTTTAATGCCACACTGTGAACCATTAAAGACTATATATTATACTGTGGAATAAGTCCGCTGTGTACTGGCTGCACGTAATTAGAAAATGTTTTATCGTCTCAGAACCAGGAAGTGTGCCGTTAGCATGCTAGCTGTGGTTAGCGTGGCCGTGAGAGCCTCTGACAGTTGTGAAAAGCGCTCATAAGCTCATCGTGGTGAATAATTAGGATCCTCTGAACGAATAAGTTGAGTGTAGAAGAAGTTTGGACCACAATGACCTAGTTCCATTTTTCTGTTTTTTTGTTTTTATCCCGAGTTTTTAAGACAATAAAAACAAAAAAAAATGTCGTTCATTGTGTAACTTTTTTAGTGGAGGGTTCAGTAAATGCTTTTCTCCGCCGAAATACTGATTACTTTGTCTGGTATGTTCCGCAGTACGGCGTTAAACCTTTCTGTCCTTCCATGGAAACCAAACCGGACCAAGTTACAGGTCATATTCAGCTCCAATCACAGTCAGAATGGCTGTTTAATGCCGCGCTGTGGGACATTCCAGGCAGAGAAATGACACATCCATTGAATCCTATCCAAAAAGTTACACAATGCTCCTTTAACATTTAGTCATGTTGGGAGCAAGAAAAATGGGCGAGGATTGAGTCGTACGGTTGAATTAGGAGTGGACGGTGTTGACAAAACTGAGTTATTATCCCAGTAAAAATACACAGATTGTAGCGATGTCCCGATCCGATATTCATTATCAGTATCGGCTCTCGATCCGGCTCTTTTATGAGTATCGGACAGTATTGGGTTCAGTCAGGACCGATCCAGTTTCACGTGTTTCTGCAGCATCGACGCGCTTTACGGCCGCCGTAAATCAAAACGCCGCCGTGTCGCTGCGTGGGGCTTTTCACTGCGACAAAACCAGAGTCAAACAGTTTCTCGCGCAGGAACCAGCAGAGCTTCACTTTCACGCGACCGATCTGATCCGTCTCTTACAAAAGAATCAGCCGGACGAGTTTGAGATTTACAAGCGCAATACGGGAAAAGTTCCTTCCATTCCTTAGGGTTGAATTAAAAGAGGTATCGGAAAGATCTTGATCGGGACATTTCTACAGACTTGTCCACAACACATTAGCATAATTGTGTCTTGTATTTGGAGTTTTCATGTCTGTACATAGGATTTTGTGAACTATGCTCAAAATAAACCAGCCAAATTACAGGAGTTTTCCAAAAATATTGAAAAGCCAATAAGGCATTTTGTCACTATTATTAATTATTATTTATGACAGTTTAATGTGGCTGTTGGAGCCTAAACCCAGTTTCATAACTTCTGTCTAATTTTTATTATTGAGATAATTATTCTTATTTTGTGTGATTTAATATTTTAGTGCTGCGCGATTATTCGACGTTGTCGACGTCGAATATGAAAATGAGTCGACTACAATTTTTTGGTCGAATATTCGCCTTTATTTATTTTTGGTCTCTGTGACGGAGCAGGTCCGTCCCTGAGAGCACGGTCCCCGGGGAAAACGTGGGAAGACGCGTGCTCACCTGTTTCCTTGTTTGCTGGGCCCCGCGCTGCGGGCGCTGCGGTGCGGGCGCGAAGTGGACTTCGCTTTGCTTGTTCTCGGCCGCGACTGGGGGTGCGCACTTGGAGGCGCCGGAGCTGTCCTTCAGAGACCCGCGGTGATCGACTTTTACTTGCCCTCGCGCTGCCGCTGCTGTCGCATCCCGGTGCGCACTGACAGCGGCTACATCCGGGGTTGACGCCGAGGTGGCTAACCTCGGCTTCACCAAAGGCTAACAGCAGTGGTATATAATGGCACCACCAAAGAAAACAAACTTGAGGAAGTATTTGCCGTGCGCACTCTGCTGGCTGGTCTCTCTCTTTCTCTCTTCCCCCTTCCCCCGATTTGAGCATTTGAGAGCGGTATGAAAATGGCAGCGGCCGGTGGGTCAGAGTCGGATCCAAGAACAGTGGCGACTTCTTCTAGACCAAGACCTAAAGCCTCGAAAGTCTGGGAATACTTTCGGACAGATGGTGATAGAGTGGTTTGTACACTCTGTAAGACTTCTTTGGCTTATCACGGGAGCACGACCACGATGCATGAGGTATTGAGAATACCGTTGCTCGTGCATACTCGTTAAATTGTGTGTGCATATCGTTGTTCAACATTGTCGAATGAGCACACACAACAGACATAACAGCAATAACCTTTGCAACTCGCACACACAAGGTAACCTCCCGGGAAAATCTAACCGCTTGTTTTTTTTTTAATTAGTCGTTTAGATTAGTCGACTAATCGAAAAATTAGTCGAGAGATTAATCGTTAGAAAATTAGTCGTTAGTGGCAGCACTATAGTATTTACTTAAAATACACGATTTTTTGGTAATTTCGGTCATTTTTCGTGGTTAACGTGATTATTTGGTGCGAATTTGCTTAAAAATAATTTGTCACAAGTCAATACATCACAATGCATCCGGATACAAAAACAAAGGATGATATATTGTGATTTAGCAATAATTACGTATAATATTAGGGTCAAGTGCACCTTCATGAGAAAAAAATAATGAAATACAGTTTGTTTTTTAAAATCACACGAACAGAAAAGGGAAATTATGGATTTTAATCACCTTAAAAAGAAAAAAATCGATCCAGACGCATTTAAATCAATACAAGAATCACGATACATCACTGAATCGATTTTTTTTTACACTCCTGATAATTTGATCTCTTTACATTTTCATAAGTTTACCTAAGTAATGTTTATTTTTAGTCCTGTCGCCTCACCCATAAAATTCCCCTTTTTTTCGTTTTCTATGTCCTCAACTACACGTGAATACTCAGTAAAGCGTTTTTTAACTGCATTTGGATCACTCTGTAGGTATTTATTTCACTTTTGAGGCATTTTAAAAGGCAGAACTTCACAAATATTTGGACGTTACGGTGACGGTATCAAGTTTAAACCAGTTCTTACCGATATTGGGATGATTGAGGATCTTCATTATTCTAACTTCTCTGAAAAGCTGAAAGAAACAAACAAAAAAAAACATGTTATTATTATGTACTTTTTATGCAATCGAGGAAAAAATCAATAAACGAATAGCCAAAAAAAATAACATTACAAAGCTTTAAATATAATAATGCTCAAGCAGAAATCCTCAGACTCGCAGAGTGGTTTCGCCGGACGGATTCTGATCGTTCGAGTTGTTACGTAACAGGAGCCAGACAAACGCAGCGGCTGAAGCACGAACACAGACGGATTCATTTGATTGGAAAAGATTTAAAAACTCATTCAGCAGAGAAATGACGACGGACGGAGGAGAACGAGACGAGGAAAGACGAGAGAGGATGGAGAGAAAGAGGGAGAGAAGGAGGGAGTGGGTAGAGGGTTCCCTTTTTAATGCCCTTTTTTAATGCGATTTCAACATTAAAGATTCTACACACAAATTAACTCAACCCGGAACAAAACCTGGACTAAACTAGGACCAAAACCAGGACCTGGACACAACTGGAACAAGGACTAGAAGCAGGAGCAGAACAGAACTGAACCGGGACTAAAACAGGACTAGAACCAGGACTAAACCAGGACTAAACCAGAACTACACCAGGACTAGAACTAGGACTGAACCAGAACTACACCAGGACTAGAACCTGGACTCAACCAGAACAGGACTAGAACCTGGACTGAACCAGAACAGGACTAGAACCTGGACCGAACCAGAACTACACCAGGACTAGAATCAGGACTAAAACAGAACGAGAACAAGGACTAGAAGCAGGATTTATAACCAGGACTAAAATCAGGACTAAACCAGGACTAAACCAGGACTAGAACAGGAGTTGAACCAGGACTAAACCAGAACTACACCAGGACTAGAACCAGGTCTGAACCAGACCAGGACTAGAACCTTGACTGACCCCGAACTACACCAGGACTAGAACCAGGGCTGAACCAGAACTAGAACCAAAACTGAACCAGAACTTCACCAGGACTAGAACCAGGACTAAACCGGAAGTACACCAGGACTAGAACCAGGATTGAAACAGAACTACACCAGGACTAGAACCAGAACTACACCAAAACTACACCAGAACTAGAACCAGAACTAGAACCAGGACTAGAGTCAGGACTGAACCAGTACTAGAACCAGGATTAAACCAGAACTTAACGAGAACTACACCAGAGCTAGAACCAGGACTAAAACAGGACCTTTTATTTAAAACATCTCCAAACGTCCCTATCACACAGGCCAACGATAAGAACGTTTCCTGTTACGGGCGCCATCTTGAGGACTTTTCCCGAATCCAAGGCCCGTTTTATTTTGAGCTTTCCAGACAGACACTCGGAAATCCACGTGTTTGTCGTAATTGGACCTGATTGTGGACTTCCTCTGCCCGTCTCTTTCCGGATCGCCGTCCGGGATAATCTCTCTCACAGCCTTTTCCTGTTCTGAACTCTCGGGACGTCTCCGGTTCTGAACTCTCCGGTTCTGAACTCTTGGGACGTCTCCGGTTCTTTCCTCGCGCCGCGTCATGTTTTATTGATCGAGCGCCGTGACCTACGCCCGTGTTTCTTCCGCTCTAGAAAAATAAAAGTCGCATGAATCTTTCAGGAGGGCGGAGCGACAGGAAGCGGGACAAAAACAGACCAGGGTCTTTCGAGTAAATCTGCACAACACAAATCATCACAAAAGCACGAGGGGCCACAGAACCAGGACTGAACCAGGACTGAACCAGGACTAAACCAGGACTAAACCAGGACTAAACCAGGACTAAACCAGGACTAAACCAGGACTAAACCAGGACTAGAAACAGGACTAAACCAGGACTAAAACAAGGACTAGAACCAGGACTAGAACCAGGCCTAAACCAGGACTAGAACCAGGACCAGGACTAAACCAGGGCTAGAACCAGGACTAAACCAGGACTAGAACTAGGACTAAACCAGGGCTAAAACCAGGACTAAACCAGGGCTAGAACCAGGACTAAACCAGGACCAGAACTAGGACTAAACCAGGACTAGAACCAGGACTAAAACAAAACTAAACCAGGACCAGAAGAGGGCCTAGAACCAGGACTAGAACAGAACTAAACTAGGACTAGTCCTAGAACCAGGACTAGAGCAAGATTAAACCAGGACTAGAACTAGGCCTAGAACCAGGACTAGAGCAAGACTAAACCAAGACTAGAACAGCACTAAACCAGGACCAGAACAGAACTAAACGAAGCCTTAGAACCAGGACTAGAACAAGACTAAACCAAGATTAAAACAGAACCAAACCCAGGACTAGAAAAGCACCTTGACATCTGAGACAACAACAATTATTATTATTATTATTATTAAAAATGCTTTCAACTAAAAAGTTACACAGCCCAACCCAAACAAATAATAATAATTTGTGGAGGATACGTCTGAATATTTCTTTAAAAACAGACACAGATCTTTTCTCTTTCTCTGGTGTCCGACCGCTGAAACCACACGAGCTCTTTAAAGCCTCAGGAGCTGCAGAGTCGTACGGAGCCGAGGCACATGGCACAAGACAAACATTAAAATTCAAGTTGTGCTGAATTATAAATGCCTCACGTCTCGTCCTTTAAGCGGCGACGACGACGGTCAGGCCGAGATGGAGAATAAAAGCGACGCAAAGACGGAAGATTTAAATACCAACGATTCAAATAACAGAACGCGGCGGCTACAGAGATAAAGATATTTATTTATTTATGTTTTGTATTGAGATATTTTATTTTTTCCAGTTATAGGGAGGGCATCTGACACAGGGGAGCTTTCAGGACCTGTTTGGAAAGATCTTTTTTATGTATTTTAGTAAAACGGGAGATTTTGTTGTTTATGGAGGAAATTCTGGTACGTCAAAAATTCGATTTGCTGAAACTGTGATCAATCAGGACTAGAACAGGATTAAACCAGGATTAAACCGGGATTAAACCAGGATTACACCAGGATTAAACCGGGATTAAACCGGGACTGGAACCAGGACAAGAACCAGGACTATAGAACAAGACTAGAACAGTAGAACAGAACTAAACCAGGACTAGAACTAATCCTAGAACCAGGACTAGAGCAAGACTAAACCAAGACTACAACAGAACTAGACCTTAGAACCAGGACTACAACCAGGACTAGAACCAGGACCAGAGCAAGACTAAACCAAGACTAGAACAGAACTAAACCAGAACTAGAACTCGGGAGTACAACCAGGACTGGAGCAAGACTAAACCAAGACTAGAACAGCATTAAACCAGGCTTAGAACCAGGACTAGAACAGAACTAAACCAGAACTAGAACCAGGACTAGAGCAAGACTAACCCAAAACTAGAACAGAATTAAACCAGGACTAGAACAGAACTAAACCAAAGCTAGAATCAGGACTAGAACCGAGACTAAAGCAAGACTAAACAAAGACTAAAATAGAATTAAACCAGGACTAGAACAGTACTAAACCAAAGCTAGAATCAGGACTAAAGCAAGACTAGAACAGCACTAAACCAGGCTTAGAACCAGGACTACAACCAGGACAAGAGCAAGACTAAACCAAGACTAGAACAGAACTAAACCAGGACTAGAACCAGGTCAAGAAACAGGACTAGAACCTAGACAAGAGCAAGACTAAACCAAGACTAGAACAGAACTAAACCAGGACTAGAACCAGGTCAAGAAACAGGACTAGAACCTAGACAAGAGCAAGACTAAACCAAGACTAAAACAGAACTAAACCAGGACTAAACCAAGACCAGAACAGCACTAAACCAGGCTTAGAACCAGGATTAGAACAGAACTAAAGCAGGACCAGAACAGAACTAAACCAGGACTAGAACAGGACCTTGTATTTCCGAGATCAATCCAGCAAATCTACTATTAATTTCAATTGTACATTTTTGCCATATTGTTCAAATTCAATTCAAATTTCAATCCGTATTTTTTATTTCTTGTGCAGTTTTAAAGCTGAACCATTTCGTAGTGAAGCGTTTAAAATCCTACTTCCCTCCATCAGACTTGGCCTCGTGTGTCCTAAAAGAAAAACCAGGAGGTCAGAGCCACAGAAACATGAATATTTAAAATCACTTTCCCCGAGTGGATCATACGGACGACTGAAGCTCGTGGGCGACGCTACTGTAATGTTTAAAGGGGGAAAGTACAAATACTACTACACAGGAGGGAAATGTGAGGTTGATGGAATTATCTTATAAAAATGCAGAAAACATCGTAAAATAAGGACTGGTCAATAATAATGTATTTAAATTTGGTCCTTGGTCCCAACCACGGGTTCTGGTCCCTGGTCATGGTCCCTGGTTCTAGCCCCGAGTTCTGGTCCTGGATCCCTACTCCTAGTCCCTGGTCCCTATGCCTGGTCCTAGTGCCTGGTTCTAGCTCCAGATTCTGGTCCCTGGTCCTAGTCCCTGGTCCTAGTCCCTGGTCCTAGTCCCTGGTCTTAGTCCCTGGTCTTAGTCCCTGGTCTTAGTCCCTGGTCTTAGTCCCTGGTCTTAGTCCCTGGTCCTAGCTCCGGGTTCTGGTCTCTGAGATCCTGGTTCCTGGTCCTAGTCCTGGTTCCAGGTCCTAGTCCCGGTTCTGGTCCATGGGACCCTGGTACGGGGTCCTAGTCCCCAGTTCTGGCCCTTAGTTTTGGCCCCCAGTCCTAGCCCCGCGGTCTTAATTCCCTGGTCCTAGCCCCCCAGTCTTAATCCCCCGGTCCTAGTCCCCGGTCCGAGCCCCCCGGTCTTCGTCCCTTGGTCCTAGTCCCCAGTCCTAGCCCCCCGGTCCTAGTTCCCGGTCCGAGCCCCCCGGTCCTAGTCCCTTGGTCCGAGCCCCCGGTCTTAGTCCCTTGGTCCTAGCCCCCGGTCCTAGTCCCCAGTCCTAGTCCCCGGCCCTAGTCCCTTGGTCCTAGTCCCCGGGCCTAGTCCCTTGGTCCTAGTCCCTTGGTCCTAGCCCCCGGTCCTAGTCCCCGGCCCTAGTCTCTTGGTCCTAGTCCCTTGGTCCTAGTCCCCTGGTCCTAGTCCCCGGCCCTAGTCCCCGGCCCTAGTCCCCGGCCCTAGTCCCCGGCCCCAGTCCCCGGCCCTAGTCCCAGTCCCCGGCCCCAGTCCCCGGCCCCAGTCCCCGGTCTGTTTCCAGTCTAGTCCAGGTTAAATTCTAGTCTGGGCCGGTTTTATTTTAACACCCACATTTTGTATCTTCTGTATTTTACGGCTTTTTTCCAGAACGTGTTTATCTGAAACAGTGGATTCATGTTTACAAAAACCTCCTCGGGAAACTCATAACGTGAAAAAGAGCAGCGCAGATGAGCTCAAACGGAAACTCGCCAGGGGACTTGAGGATCTGCCCCGCACCTGTCGGGTCTGGGAGCAGTTTGAGAGGCATTTGCGAGGCTTTCCGGGCCGTAAACAGAAAAACGAGACTTAAAACCGCGGCTCTTAAACTCTTAAAACAACAGTGTAAACAGGGCGGGCGAGCGCGGAGGCTTTGGACAGGCTGATCCGACGGACACAATGAGCCACAGCTGTCCGGGTTATGCAACAGTCTCATGACACGGGCCCGGGACACAGGACACCTCCCCACGGCCGAGTCCCCACCGTAAACTAGGGGCACAAGATCACAGCGGCGAAGGAGCTGCGAGAAGTGGCCCCATCAAACTCCAACCTGCACAGAATCTGTGTCAATCGTTTGTGCTGCAAAAAGTTTTGTTTGTGCTTCTTCAGTTTTGGGGAAATTAACGATTTTTATGGGCCAATTTGGGGACGGCCAAACAGGAAGCTTCAAAATGCACTAAAACGCCCAAAATGGAGTCAATCGTTTGTGCTGCAAAAAGTTTCGTTTGTGCGATTCTAGTTCTTAAGATATTTGGGAGTTTTATTTTCGGCCGATGGCGTCGTCCAGAACCGCAAAATGTGAAACAGCCTCAAAACAGGCAGAAAATTATAGAAAACATTTGTATTTCGTTTGTGCTGTTTTGTGTTGTGGCAATTTTCATTTCTGCGAGTTTATTTCTAAAATTATTAATTATTATTACTGCGGTAATTATAGGACGTCATTTCCGCTCAGTTGACGGTGACAAACTCCACAAAACTAGTGGCGATAAACGATCTGAGGCTGTGGAAAAGTCTGCATCAGTCTTTAGTAATTTGCTTTTGATTCATATTTTCTATAATAATACAGACCTGATTTAGTCCCTGATTTAGTCCCTGGTCCGGTCCCTGGTCCAGTCCCTCATCTAGTCCCTCATCTAATCCCCCTGGTGCAGTCCCTGGCTCAGTCTCTGGTCCCGTCCCTGGTCCCGTCCCTGGTCCCGTCCCTGGTCCCGTCCCTGGTCCCGTCCCTGGTCCCGTCCTTTAACAGGAGAGAAAGCTGTGTGGTGTTATATTTAGTCCGGCGTGGACACATGGAGGCGTTTACAGACGACCTTCGACCCCTGTGGTGTTTGTGTACATGCTCCGGGCTCCCGCCGAGGCCGATATGCCATAAGCCCGACACAACGCAAACACAGACTTAACGTTAGCCGCTAAAGACCGAGCAGAGCCGGGGAACGGTTCTATATAAAACAGCATGTGCCCACTGTTCCTGCCATGCAAATTATACACGGTGCAGGACACGGGTTTAAGAATCATACAGAGAAACGGCTGCAATCACGTCGAAAATCGCAATTTCTGTTTCAATAAGCAAATCACAAAGGCTGCAATTTTTTAAGTGCCACAATTTACTCCACAAACAACAAAATCCCCAGTGTTAATCTGCATAAAAACAGCTCACCCTGTAGTTTAGATCTGTACAAACACCTTCTCAAACGCGTCTTTTTGTCGTCTAGCTGCGTTGACAATGTGAATTTTGAACTTTATTATTAAAACCCGAATCGTAAATCTTATCACAGTCTCAAGGCTCGTGATTAGACATTTTTACCAAACTGTTCAGCTTTACGAATAACGATTAAAAAACAAAGTACGATATCGTTTGAGTGCGATTAAGTCCACGAAATGCGGCATATAACAGGAAGCTGAATGGACAGATCATAGACGTGGTTGGTACAAAGTGAAAAGCATCAGGAGTGAAAGACAAACGGGAAGGAAAACGTAAAATCAGATGTTTAACTTAAAAATTTCAACTTTACTTTGGAAAATAAATCGCAATCTGTGTCTAGGGCTGTCACAATAAACCAATTTCTGAAGCACGGTACGTCGCTACAGAGAAATACTGTGATAAACGACATAGAAACTGCTTTATTACACTTGCATAATAACAAGAAAGCAGGAAAATCCCAGTAAAACATTTTTAAATAGACAGGTTCATTAAAAGGCAAAAACTACAACAAATAGATAACAGAATGAACCAATAATGAGCTGTAGAAGTCAGTTATTCTACCCTCTGCAGCTCAAATCTTACCATATTATACACATATTATTATATTAAAGCTGAAATTATAACTTGTCATAACACTATTTTGTTTTCGTACGTATCTTGGGCCTCTTTTTATAACCAAACAAAGCTTCTGAGGAGTTCCCTTTTTACAAGACTTCCATAGAATTGTATGAACTATTCTAAATGCTTGTGCATGTTTTGTAAAATAAATAAATAAATAAATAAATAAAGACATTTAAATAAATAAATAAAAAATACATTAAATATAAATATATAAATGTAAATAAAAATAATAAAAAATAAATTTAATTCATTAATTAATTAATAAAAATAAATAAATATTTCAAAAACAATACCCAAAACTCTTCATGTTAGTAAGGAAAATGTACAGATGATAAACACTGAACTCCAAAATATATAGTTCCAGCTTTTATGTATGTATTGGGTCTACTCTTTTTGTTTTTAGTCCCTGGTTCTAGTCCCCGGTCTAGTCCCTGGTCCTAGTCCCTGGTCCTAGTCCCTGGTCCTAGTCCCTGGTCTTAGTCTCTGGTCCTAGTCCCTGGTCCTAGTCCTAGTGTTATGTAGTGAACAATAATTTGATTTTGGGATTTGTGTCAAGATAATTTCCACAACAAACAACACAAATTATCTGAAAAAATAATTTAAACACAATTATAATATAGCAATTGTACATATTTATGACTTAAAAGGTGCACGTGGGAAGGTCGTCTGCTCGTTTCTGCGGAAATACTACTGCTGAAATGTCCCGTACCATGGCATTAACCATCTATCATCTATCATGGAGGCCGAGTTACAGGTCAGATCTGTGGATAAGTGGCCCAGTTTTCAGTAAGAATGCATGTTTTTCAAGACAATAAACCTGCCTGCGACTCAATAAATGCAGGTAATATAGGTTTAATGCAATACTATGGAACATTCTAGGCAAAACGATAACTTCTCCGTAGATACAAGCATTAAAAATCGTGTTCATCGTTTGCTAATCTTTGTACTTCCTGCGTGACGTGTGAATGAAAACAAAGGCGTCAGCTCGTGTCTGTTTGCGTTTAATCAAACTCCTCCCTCCTCCTCCTCCCCGTGACCTCTGACCCCGCTGAGGCCGGAGGGGTCGCGTCGGGACAGAGGCCAGACGAGAGGCTCAAACTTTAGGAACAAGAGCCCAGAATAAACAGTTCCTCCTGACGCCGTTACGTAAGAGACAGACTGGAGTTACAGAGAGGAGCGGGGATAATGCTGTTATCTGCACAGGGGTTTATCAGGACTCATACGTGAAGATGTGAAGGTTCAAAGAAATTTTTAAAACGTACAGGACGAGCAGGGACGGGACACGATCTCAATTCAAATTCAATTCAGAAAGTTTGGCAGTTTCAATATGAACCTATGAAAAATTGAAGCTCTGTTCCTCACTCCCAATCTTCTACATACACTGCAGCCCTATCAAGAAATAAGAAAAAAAGGGAGGTAAAAATGCCTATTTTAAGTGAAATTCTCTGCCAGTGCAGTAAGAAATTTCCACTTACTAAGTTTCTTAAAACAAGACGAAATACGAATCTTGTTCTAAGCAGAAAACACTAGTTACACAAGTATTTATGACAAGATTTTTCACCTTACTGGTTTGAGAAGGAAGTTAAAGAGGCTTAACCTGGACTGAGTTAATATAAAAAGTGCTTAGAATAAGTTGTAATATCGAGATAAGATATATCAGGATGAATATCTTGAAACAAGTTAAAAAAAAAACTCATCTTATTAAGTAAAAAAAATCTTAAAATTTATCTTTTGAGATGAATCTGCTTATATCGAGTCAGTTTAACTATGCTAGAAAATCCTTTTTTATAGTATAAATAATAAAATAAAGAAAAAGTCCAAGTGCTTTTCCTTGGGGAGACGCAGCTTCCTGGTGGTTAGAGGGGGGGGGAGCTCAGCGCCCAAACTCTCAAGACAAAATTGTCACAAGATTGTGCCCACATGATAAAAATTATTTCGTGAGATTTTTTCCCCCTGAATTTACCTTTGGCTAGAGCTGGGTGACCCCCCCACCCCCAAAAAATCTTACATTTTTTAATAAAAACTCTATTCATGATTCGATTCTACTGTACAGCAGCATCCAAAACTTTCACCATGCTGTGAAAATCTCTTCTCCACCAAATAAATTGGAGCTTTTCATAAGGTGCACAGTAGGGATGGGTGTTTGATTACATTTTCTTCTGATCCGATCCAATGTTTTATATTAAAACTGTCATCATTATTATTACTGTTACTAATCTGCATAAATAAACTCAACTTTAAAACACATAAACCATCACCACTACAGAGCCACATCACTGTAAAATTCTAACATGTTTAATGCAGCTTTGGCACATTTGTTTACGTTTTACAGAAACTTAAACCTGCATGGCTCATTGGCATAAACTATAAATGCTGAAAAAAGCAGCTCTTTCCTTGTGCTGATGCTTCAGCTTCTGTCGGACTAAAGGACACGACTCAGTGGATTATATGAGTGTTTCTTTCTGTGACAGATTTGTTTGTGTTTGTGTCGTTCTCGGGGGAAAGTGAGAGACACAGGAAGTGACTATAGAGTCTACAGGAAGTCTTGGCGAATGCAAAATGTACACGCTGCATAAAATAATCTTTAATATCGATTTAAAAAAAATAACTAATTGATTTGACTTGCCAACTCAAATTTTATTTTAAATAGATTTTTTACTTTTGGCTTGGACTAAAAGAGAGTTACGAGATGGTGAGTTACACAATTTGAGAAGCTTTAGTTCCAAAAACATTCAGTGCTACATTGTCCGCTAAAGTATTACATAAAATCAATAAAAAATAGTGAAGCCAAAATTGTGAAATGGACTGCACCACTTATTTATTACAAATTATGTCACAATCTCATCTTGACCTCGTTCTCGTGCAAAACACAGAAAATGTGTGACAGAAGAAACATGGATTTATGTGGCAAAGAAAAGAAAGTGAAATAATAGTAAATATTTTGTACATTTTATTTTCAAATTCCTAAAAGTCTCGACTCTTTTCTTTGTCGACAGCGCAGTAAAACCTTTGTCTTCTCTCAGTGAGCTTCATGATCAATCCAACTTTATTTATTTGGCATTTTTCATACAAAAAAATGAAACACAAAGCGCTGAAATGGTTTTTACTTCAGTCAAGAAATACCAGGAATGCAAAAGTACTGATTTGCGCAGTCCTCTGAGTCTTAAGTTTAATCTATTTTAATTTTAATTTTTATTGCTTTTTCTTTATGATTTTATGGTTTAAATTCATTTTATCCTTTATTTTTAGCAATTATACTTTTTGTTTGTCTTCCTTTTATGATCTCTGGAAACTGCTTTGTTTGTAAAATGTGCGATATAAACAAAAAAGATGTGGATTTAAAGGCTGTTTTTAAAAAATTGTTGTCGTTTTATAGTTTTGATGCCTTCAGGGACAATCTACAATGGAAATACTGATGGAAATAAAGAAAAACATAAAGGAAAAGTGTCCAAAGGTTTGATTTTCGTGCATTTCTAGCGGCTGTAAAGTTGGCAGCCGGCGTTACACGGGATGCGCGACCTGTGCAATGTTCTGTCCCGTTTTATTAGGGCCAATGTCCCGGTAGCTCCGGCTGTAAAAATCGATGAGCTTTTACTTTGTCATGAAGTTATTGAGCGGTGCAGCGGCGTGATGTTTTAAAACTGAACCTCGCAATGTTTATGACCGGCCTGGAACTGTGACCCATTTTAACACTCGCACAAACATCAGTCTATCTGTACTGTCGCCATTCATCACAATCAAATCACAATTTACAAATCATAAAAGGCAGATAATTCTACAAATGACAAAACACGCCTTATATTTTCCCCATACTGGTTGAGCATTAAACAGGACAGACGGCCGTCCAGAAATAATTTTTAATCTGAAGAAGACGAGGGGGATGTGGCACAAAAATAACACATTTGTCTTGCCAGATCACAGTTTTGGTTTTTATCACAATTCTTGTAAACTTTGAGGTATTCAAGTATCTTTAAAGTGTAACTCCGGCACGTTTGAAGCTAAAGTCCGTTGCTAGAGGTGGTCGAATTCTGTCAGAAGCCAAAAAACAGCACAAATCATTACGTGGAAGTTCAGAACTTGCCCCCATCACTACACTAGTTTGTTGCCTTGACAGACTCACTGCCACAGAGAGATCTCCGCCTAGAAAACACTGATCTGTGCCGTTTTTTGACGTCTGACAGTATTCGACCACCTCTAGCAATGGACTTTAGCTTCAAACGTGCCGGAGTTCCCCTTTAAAGGTGAACAAAATCATTGTCTTCTTCTGAAATTCCACACTTTTGCTATGATTCTCACTCAGAACATGACAGAGGCTGGAAAACAGGAGAAATGGGTGGAGAAAAGTGCCTGTGTTTGAACAAATAGGGGCATTAAATAGAGAATAGGATGATATCACAACAAAACAGGTCTCAGAGAAATCACAAGTCGATTTTATCACGATACTGCCCATCCTTAAAGAACCATTAAACACCCTCCCGAAGCTTTACTACGTCCCTAAGCAAAATCTGAAAAATCCTTCAGCGTGGGAAGTGGAGCGATGACTGGCGGCCGACCGACAGCCACAACAATCCAACGCGGCGCGGACCGGACTTTGAAAGCAAACATTTGTGCTTGGATCACGCCGTTTCGGGGCAGAGAGGGGCTCCTCACGTACTGCCCATAAACGCCAGTGTCTGCGCTCGTCACGTCAGAACCTGCAACTGACTCCCTGAGGCCCGAAAATTCACAAATACTGGCTGTAGCTGATCCTAAAGAGGCCGTTACAGACACGGCTTTGCCCCAACAGTCAGATTTTTAACAAATATGCACTCAAATGCCAAAATAAGGCCAGGGAGAGGTACACACTTCTATTTTAGATCCATTTACAGAGATAATTAGCAGGGATGTGACTTGTTGGCAAAAACACACAACGACCGATCAGGTGAGACGGTTATTTAAGTCCGACGGAGCAGTGTGGAGCGGGGGGCAAACATATCCTGGCATTTCTGAGTCCGTTCAGTTGGGCACGTTCCTTTCTCTTCGCTGTAATCCTGCGCCAAATACGACCGCGAGTCCCTGAAGTGAGATACGGTTAAAACTGCTAATTACTATTCTAAATTATTAAATCGATATTCAAACGTATAACAACTATTCGAAAGTCATGTCTCATCCCTAATAATTAGTAGAAAAAAGTGATTTTGGTGTTTAGCGGCCATTTAATCTGAAGCGACTGGACTGAGAAGCTCCATCTTTACACTTTCTTCCACAGACTTGTCGTGATACAACTGAGATCCAGTCTAAGAATAATCACCTCTAACTTCTGCCATAAAACGACTCATCCTCGTGTGTTATTGTCCAGATCGAAGTGTGATCACAGCTTCACACCTTTGCGAACAAACTGCACCAAAAGAGATTCACTAAATCTGAGGTGTGGAGTTTCATAATTACAGGAGGTGGTCCAGGATAAATACGTGCAAATGTGTGAGAGTCTCTGGAGAGTAAAAGGGAAAATAACAGATGTGCGACTTACAGGTGATCGCTGGATTCAACACGAAGGGAAACATGGAGAAGAGCAGAGTTTTGAAAGACGGGAAATGACGCACAATCCGCCTGACGCTCTCCCCTCATCAAAAACACGCCTGAAGAGGTTTCAAATGTCATAGAAAGCATGTCTGGGTAATTTAGCAATCTCTCCCATGTGTATTCGAACCCTCCCTATGGTGACTCAGCCCATAAGCCTACGTTTCCCACGCTCCCACACGACAAATATTAGCAGGATGTGTGCTATTTGTGTTGCGATTAGGGACGCACCGATGCCACTTTTTTGAAAACTGACACGAGTACAATCATTTCTGTACTCGCCGATACCGAGTACAAGACCAATAATTTACCAATCTTACGAATGTGCAAAAAATATCTATTTAATAATCCAGGAAAAAACAAACAACCCTGATATTCCCTCTCTACACATCAGGCTGTCTCCCTAAGAAGAACTTTGAACTTTTCTTTTCTTTTAAGATAAGATAAGATAAGATATCCTTTATTTGTCCCACAATGGGGAAATTTCAGTGTTGCAACGCACAGTAAAGAGAACAGCAAGAAACAGTAGCAGCAATAGAGTACAGTTAAGTTAAAAATAGACAAACACTATAAGAATCTAAAAAGATAAGGATTATAAAACTATGTATCATATAAATTGGTATCTAAAAACTATATATACAATAAATTACTATCTTACATTATTGCATTATTATTTATTTAGTTTAGCTTTGATTGAGAGTGAGAAACATCATTAAATTTTTTCATGTGTGAATATAAAATGAACCTTGTGAATCTGTGAATCTTGATTATGATGTGTTTAATGCAGCTTTGCGCACATTTGTTTACGTTTTACAGAAACGAAACTTAAAACCGCACGGCTCATTTGCATACAGTATAAGCACTGAAAAAAAAACATCTTATGCCCTGATGTGGTCAGTTTCTGTGGGACTGAAGGACACGACTCAGTGGAATATGAGTGTTCTCTCTGTGACAGAGGATGTTCTGCTGATGCTGAGTCTGTTCTGTTCTGTTCTGTGCGTTTGTCGCGTTGGTGATGGTTCATGTTCTTTTCTACTTACTTTACTTTAATCTTTATTTGAGGGACAATGCACAGAAACATTAAATCAAAAGACAGAGATGCACTGTACCAGATTATAGCTGAATAGCTAGTTTCCATCTGTAGTCCCTTTTTACATAAATAAACAGTGTACATTCCCCTATAAGTCTCTAAATTTCTCTAAAACTTCCCCAACATTTTTCTCTTTCACTGATGTCGCTACAGTCGCTTTATTTATGTCGCTCTGGTTTCTTATAACTGGGACACTGGATTATTCGGGAAACTGAAACCGGGAAACTGTAGAATGTGTCGTGTAATAGAGGTATCGGTGCGTGATATCAGCAAATATTTAACAAGTACAAGTATATTATCGAAGTATTGGGCTGATACCTAATACTAGTATCGGTATCGGTGCATCCCTAGTTGCAATGGCGCTCTGAAGGGGGAGTGACTTGGCACAAGGAGCAAAGGGAGGTGGCACTCAAGCTTATAAATCATGTTAATATGTAGAAGTAGGGGACGTTTTTGCTGATTTTGATACGATCATAAATGATAAACTTCTGTCTCTTCTTTCTCAGAATTAGTTTGTACGACCATAGTACAGTACAATAAAAAAAAAAAGAAAGACAGTGGGTTAAAATTATATTTAGTATGTACAAAAGAAACCACATAATCTTAGAATTTTTGAAACTGTGTCATGAAAAGGGAAGATTAATATGCAAGTTTTTTTCTTTTTCCTGCTCCTTTTTGAGAAATGTGCTTTTCTGTTGTTTACAATGTATATGTAGTATGTATATGATTATTATTGTTTCTCTCTTGGCACAAACTTGAAATAAAAACGAATAAAATCAAGTAAAAGACTCTCTTTAAGGACTAAAGTCACTTGTTTGGAGAGATTGTCATTTTCCACACTGTTTTCTTGTAAGTACAGCGATTTCTACAGTGTTATTCTATCACAATTAAGGGAAATGTTTGCCAAATAGTAAAACTACAGCTATAATGAATTCATATTTACATAGGTCTTATCCAAACATACTCTACAGAGCTGAGACTGAACTGGAAATCTTCCACTTATAAACACGTCCTCTCTTCCATCCAAGCCACTCATCCCCTTAATACTTTCATTTCCACATTTATTTGTACTTCTTCCTAGAAATCCGGGCAGAAATACGTCTGTCTGGTCCAATTAGGGGCATTACACAGCGGCGTCTACTTGTTCCAAAACAGTGAAACTTCTAAAATTAGACTTTGCGACCGAAGTGGGCACCTTTATTCTGTCAATCAAACCCGAATGCAAATGAGGCTGTGTTATAAGCGCACTGGGCTTTCCTAAAATAAACCAGTGTCTCTGAGGGGGAGGACTGACTGTGCGATTGTTTATTCTCACTATTTTTCCACTAAACCTTTTAACTGGAGCCTTCCCCGGCGGCTGCGGTGAGGTGTTTTTGGTGAGCGCCAGAGGAGCTCGGAGGGGACAGAAGATCGATGGCTGTGGTGGAAAATCTGATTTGGAGCAGAGGCCAGAGCTGCCTAAATCCTGTCGATAACTAAAAAAACAGTGACGTAAATCAGTACAGAGAGAAGAGACGGAGGAGAGGAGAGAGGAGTGTGAAATGAAGGGATGTGCGATTAAAGTTAAAGGGCCCATTTTACTCTTTACTCTGTGTTTTAATTAGAGATGTCCTGATCAAGATTTTTTGGCTTCTGATTCAATCCAATGTTTTTTAAGGAGCGCTTTTTCCGATACGATACCCGAGCCTTGTGCTTGTAAATCTCAAACTCGTCCGGGTGATTCTTTTGTAAGTCACAAATCAAACTGGTCGTGTTAAAGTGGCTCTGCTGGTTCCTCCACGAGAAACTGTTTGTTTGCAGCGTTTGCGTCGCTGTTTGACTCTCGTTTTGTTGTACAGTCGTCCCTCGCTATAACGCAGTTCACCTTTCGTGGATTTTTTCGTGCAGTTTTGCGTGCTAGCCTTGGGTCTTATGTGCAGCTTTACTTATTAGACATGGCTTTGCGGTTGTAGACGGGTACTTTATGTTTATGTATTTATTTTTAATCTTTTTCGAGAGAGATCTGGCCAAAGTAATAGCCAAGACAATCAATGCAAAACAGTAAAATCACAACATTTCACATTAAGAAAACATCACATTCGCATCACCAACCTTTTTACTTTTTTTTAACAGCGTATGGATGCGCATTGTGTTCTGCGTTCTGATGCCGAGGGAGAACCAGCGCATTGTTTTCTGCGTAATCGAAGGTGACATGTCTGTTCATAATAATAAAAAACAACGGCAACAACAACTCCCCATAACTATGTTTTTCAGCCCCCGCGCTCCTCAGTTTAGATCGCGGCCGATTTGTGCGGAGCGATCCCCCTCCCTGCTCATATTACGGACGGGTTTTTACAGTTTTTACAGGGGTTTTTCTACTTCACAGATTATTTTTAGAGAGTGATAAACGAGGGACCGCTGTAATGAAAAGTCTCACACAGCGACATGGCGGAGGTTTGATTTACGGCTACAGTAAAGCGCGTCGATGCTGCAAAAACATGTGAAACTGGATCAGTCCGATCACGTGACTGAATCAGATACTGTCCGATACTAAAATACAGATCATCAGCCGATACCGATACTGAATAACGGATCAGGACATCCCTAGTTATAATGTTTTTTCCTTGTTAAAAACAGACCTGGAGTTGTGTTTTGTTTCATTCACACACGTTTATCACACAAACCCGGCAGATTTAGGGTTCTCTCAAACAGAAAACGCTCTGTTCCACCTTGTGATGTCACGTGGTAACTCAGGAAGTGCTCCACTGCATTTTTAAACTCCTTATACACCTTTACTAGAATCATTTGGATAACTTCAACCCTGGAGTTGTCAATCTCTATTGAACTAAAAGGTAAAAGGAGATGTGAACTTGAAAAGTACTGCTACGTGACATCACGAGGTGGAACAGAGCATTTGAAGTTTTATATGGAGAGAAATAATGCAGATTACTCGAACATATGTAAAATGAAACAAAACACAACTCCAGGTATGTTTTTAATGTGGAAACCTTATAACATGGATCAGAAAATGGTGTAAAATGGTGTAACTTTCACCTCACATCTCTTCATTTCACACTTCTTTTTCCTCTGTATATATTTTTTTTATCACATAACAGCTTTAGAAAATGGCTTAAAGCTCACAAGAGTCAATTTTGCGTCATATAAAACCTTTCAGAGTCGTTTTGATTGACAGGATGTGAACGTGTCCAGACAGACTTCAATTTGCCTCAGATACACAACACTGAACTGTTTGTACAGAGTCTGAGCGCCAGAAAAATCACGGCAACGGCGACCGACACTTCTGAAGGACCAGAGTGCGGCAAAAACATGTCAGACACCACACAAAAATACAAATACAGACGATAAAATTATGACAAAATGATGTAAATGTAAAGCTGAACTGCTGAACCTTCACGGCATCCTCGTCTCACTGGAGATGTTATTGCTTTGTCTGGAATGTTCTACAGAATGGGATTCAAGTATCTAAAGAGCGACTGATTCATTCTGCCTCTCCACAGAGCTGACCCGTGTGCCTGGTGGCTCCATCTGCTTATCCCTATGGAGATAATGCCCTACTGGCCACGTTTACATGATGCTTTTTAATCCAAATTAATTGTTCTGAATTAAATAGTTCGGAATTAAGATATTCTCCTTAGAGTTTACGTGGAAATAATCATTCTGAATTAAGGTTTCCATGGAAACACGTTAAATCGCCTTTAATTAATTCCTCTCAGCGTCTGGGGGTGGGGAAGGGTTCTGATTGGACAGCGACACAAACGTATTTACATCGACCGAAGGAAAACACACACTTTAGCTGCTATCGGCTTTTCTGTCATCTCGGTTTGTCGTTACGCCGCCGTCACAAACACGATCCAAACTTTTCCCGCGGTCGTTCCGGTGATAATGAAGCGGCGGCTGGAGAATTCTGTCCTCACGCTTTACGTCTGTGAGCTGAGGAGGAGAAGGGAAGAGTGTGGGAGAAGGAGGAAGAAGACAAACTGAGTCTGAGGCTGCCACACCTCAGCCCACTCTCACATCCCGCTCACAAATCCAAAGAGACGTGGAGGAAAGTCCCAAGAGACGACTGGAGGAGCCGGATCAGGAGGACGAGCCAACGAGCACCAACCACCGGGATTATTTTGAAGAAGAAGAAACGTTTACATGATCCAGGAATGACTTAATTCGGCTTTAAAATCAGAATAAACCACCCACTTATTTCGGAATTAAGTTTAATTCTGAATAATAATTTTCATTAGGAATTAAGTGTTTACATGGACTTTTTAAAGCAGAATTTTTATTTAGACAGAATAAAAAGAATTGAAGCTAGACACAGTGTTAACACCTTCATGGAGACAAGCAGACACAGACCTTTTATCAGAAATGTTACCTAGAACGAACTGAAATTAAATCGTTTTATTTTATGTTTTTGTCGATTTTACATCCACAAGCAGAACTGTTGAGTTTTAATCGTGTCTGAAATGAAACTGGTCCAGATCAAACCTGCCTCGTGTGTTTAGTTACTGATCGAGGCTCTGAACAAAAGCAGAGACTTCAGACTGTCGTGAAATCGCTCGGGTGTCGTTCATTCTCTGTGGGACATTTGCATCTTAAAGGAGCTGAGGTGCTTCTGCTCGGGTCATTTCACAAGAGCCGAGAGATGACAGACCAGCAACAGAACAGGAGAAAACACTGCCATCTCTACACAGGACTAGACCAGGACTAGACCAGGACTAGACCAGGACTAGACCAGGAGTAAAGCAGGGGTAAACCATAGCTAGACCAGGACTAGACCAGGGCCAAAACAGGGCTAAAATCAACACTAAAATCAGGACTTACACCAGGACTATGCCAGGACTAGATCATGACTAAATCACGACTAATCAGGAATAAAACCAGGACTAAAACCAGGACTAAAACAGGGACTAAAACAGGGACTAAAACAGGGACTACAACTAGGACTACAACCAGGACCACAACCAGGACTACACCGAGACTACACCGAGACTGAGTCAGGACTACACCAGGACTACACCGGGACTACACCAGGACTAAAACCAGGAGTACAACCAGGACTACAACCAGGACTACAAACAGAACCAAAACCAGGACTACACCAAGACTACACCGAGACTGAGTCAGGACTACAGCCAGGACTACAGCCAGGACTACAGCCAGGACTACAGCCAGGACTACAGCCAGGACTACAGCCAGGACTACACCAAGACTACACCAAGACTACACCGAGACTACACCGAGACTACACCGAGACTGAGCCAGGACTACAGCCAGGACTACACCAAGACTACACCGAGACTACACCGAGACTACACCGAGACTGAGCCAGGGTTAAAACCAAGAGTTACAGCAGGACTTACAGCAGGAGTAAAAATCAAGACTAAAATCAAAACTAAAACCAGGTCTACGCCAGGACCAGTCAAGGACTGTACCAGGACTACACCAATATCGAGCCAGGACTGAGCCAGGACTGAGCCAGGACTGAGCCAGGACTGAGCCAGGACTGAGCCAGGACTGAGCCAGGACTGCGCCAGGACTGCGCCAGGACCAGAATAGCACAAGTCACTCAATCGTATTCTTCCAAGACTTTTAGGAGTTTGGTGCTAAAATATCTCGACTGGACCAAAACAGCAGGTGAATAATATGTTTTGGTAACACTTTATGATTAGAGACGCACCGATAATGATGCTGGTGATCCCTTTAAGGAATTAAATACCTTTTCCAGTCCCTGTACTGGTCATTCACCCCTCTACCACTCCACAAAATGAGAAAGTTCTAGAGTAGCGCAAAGAAAAGACGCACAGAAAACCAAAAAGCTGTAAGAATATTTAACAGTAGGAATAAAAGTAGCAGTAACAGTCGTTTTCACTGTACCTTTTGGAGACTGTTGGGGTTGAGTTGGGTCTTGTCTATGATCTTTATGGCCACCTGTGAACAGCAGTGTGACAGTCAGAACATGGACAGAGACGGAAGCTGTAAAAGGAAAATAAAGGATCTCTGGGCTCTGCAGACCTGCTCACTTTGCTTTCAGTTTTAGCTTTGACAATAACGCTCAAAACTATCAATACGCAATAGAGAAATACATATGGAAACTAGTATCAGAGAAATTATTAGGATAAAACTGGATGGCTCGTGAGGGTAGCAGTTACACATGCCGATTTGGAGCAGAGTTCAATATTAGGAGTAGGAATTTATTAACAAAATATCCCAGGATCATGTAGAGCGGGTCGATACGAACATTTTAACAGGGTTCCTACAGGTTTCTTCAAGTTAAATTTAAGTATTTTTAAGACCAACATGAAAAACACCAATGTTCCTCATCAAAACAGTGAAAATGTCAACACAGCTGTAGCTCTTACGCAAAATAATTTAGTAAAATATACCAAAAATTACACTACAGCTCATGATGTCCATCGATATAAAGAGTCTGTGATGGCAGCTCACTCCAGTCTCCTCTAAACTTCAACATTTAGACGAAAAGAAGCGCCCTTATCGACAGTATCGACTTGAACCGTGCGCCTCCCGGTGAGCGGCTCTCACCTCTCTGCCCGTGAGTATGTGCCGGGCCAGTTTGACTTTGGCGAAGTTTCCTTTCCCGATGGTTTTGAGGAGTCTGTAGTTTCCGACGTGAGGGGGCTGAGGGTCTTCCGAGCTGCGGGTCCTGACGCCCGTCCTGGAAGAGCGAGAGCCTCCCTCTGTTCGGCCGTTACTGTGAGAGGAGGAGTGCTGCGGGGAGAAAAAAAAGAGAGAAAGAGTGAGAGGAGGAGTGCTGCGGGGAGAAATGAGAGAGAAAGAGTGTGAGGAGGAGTGCTGCGGGAAGAAAAATAGAGAGAAAGAGTGAGAGGAGGAGTGCTGCGGGAAGAAAAAGAGGGAAAGAGTGAAAGGAGGAGTGCTGAGGGGAGAGAAGAGAGAGAAAGAGTGAGACGAGGAGTGCTGCGGGAAGAAAAATAGAGAGAAAGAGTGAGAGGAGTAGTGCTGCGGGGAGAAAAATAGAGAGAAAGAGTGAGAGGAGGAGTGCTGCGGGAAGAAAAATAGAGAGAAAGAGTGAGAGGAGGAGTGCTGCAGGGAGAAAAGAGAGAGAAAGAGTGAGAGGAGGAGTGCTGCGGGGAGAAAAGAGAGAGAAAGAGTGAGAGGAGGAGTGCTGCGGGAAGAAAAATAGAGAGAAAGAGTGAGAGGAGGAGTGCTGTGGAGAGAAAAAGAGACAAAGAGTGAGACGAGGAGTGCTGCGGGAAGAAAAATAGAGAGAAAGAGTGAGACGAGGAGTGCTGTGGAGGAAAAAAGAGAGAAAGAGTGAGAGGAGGAGTGCTGTGGAGAGAAATGAGAGAGAAAGAGTGAGAGGAGGAGTGCTGTGGAGAGAAATGAGAGAGAAAGAGTGAGACGAGGAGTGCTGCGGGGAGAAAAATAGAGAGAAAGAGTGAGAGGAGGAGTGCTGCGGGGAGAAAAGAGAGAGAAAGAGTGAGAGGAGGAGTGCTGCGGGGAGAAAAGAGAGAGAAAGAGTGAGAGGAGGAGTGCTGTGGAGGAAAAAAGAGAGAAAGAGTGAGAGGAGGAGTGCTGCGGGGAGAAAAGAGAGAGAAAGAGTGAGAGGAGGAGGGCTGTGGAGGAAAAAAGAGAAAGAGTGAGAGGAGGAGTGCTGCGGGGAGAAAAGAGAGAAAAAGTGAGAGGAGGAGTGCTGTGGGGAGAAAAAAAGAGAGAAAAAGTGAGAGGAATGATGTGGGGAGAAAAAAGAGAGAAAAAGTGAGAGGAGGAGTGTTGCGGGGAGAAAAAAGAGAGAAAGAGTGAGATGAGTGCTGTACTCATAAAAGAGCCAGATCGGGAGCTGATACCGATACTGAATATCGGATCGGAACATCCCTATTCACAACAAAACCGGATGAAGTATAATAATATAATCATTTTTATGAATGACGAGAACAGTGAATGGAACTTATGAACTTTCATTAAAAACATGACCTTAAAAAAATGCTTTGAATAGATATGAGAATCAAACAATAACGTATCGCGATATATCACTGAATCGACTTTTTCTGATAATTACTACACCGACTTATCGTTCAACACATGAAAGCTGGAACTGCATATTTTGGGGTTCAGTGTTTATCGTGGGCACATTTTCCCCGCTGACCAAGAAAAGTCTGTATTTCTTACATCAAAATTCCTATTATTTAATGAATAAACACAAACCGGCTTGAACCTCGCCCAAGAAATTCCATTTACAGACGCTTAAACAGAGTACGTGAGGGCTGCTGAAAAAAAAAAAAAAGATCCGATTATGTTTCTTGAAATGACATTAAAGTGTGTAGAGTTATTCTTTTCGGTGGAAGCTCCTCCTCCTCCTCCTCCTCCTACTCCCACTCCCACTCCTACTCCTCCTACCTGCTCCGAGCGGTGAGTCAGGAGAGCTGCGTACGAACAACAGGGATATTTATAGACCGGTCCATTCACCGCGAAGTGGAGACGGGCCTGGAGCAGCCACAGATACAACCGGGATTCTCGGATAAGGATTCTGATAAGACTCGAAATGAGACGCGAGCTGATAAACTTAAGCCAAGAATCCCACGTATTGCAGAACATGTTTGTGGAGCTCTTAAACTACAGGGTCAGCGGCTTTTGCACAGAATAAAACCCCGTGGAGACACAGGGAACTACTTTATAGAGTTTTAAAATGCAGGTTTAGCAGCTTTTCTCATCTTTACGCATTCGCAGTAAAATGTTTTCTTATGAACACTGAGATAAAGTGACCAAAGGACCAAAGTCGTTACCATTAGGGCTCCAGCTGTTCATCTGAATCATGAATAGTCGAGCCAGGGCTGAGCCAGGACTAAACCAGGACTGACTCAGGACTAAACCAGGACTAACTACACAAACAAAAAGTCACATCCTGAAGATCAGATCAGTGACACGTCACAGCGGCCGGATGACTCTCAGGAAGGTGACACACACGCCTCTTTTTGTCTTAAAAACAGAACAAAGATGTTTAAATTAAGACATAATGAATTTCGTGAATGGAAACGTGACTAGTTGTTCATCAAAGTTATTGTTAAGTCATGTTTTGATCACTGCTAAGAGTCGTCTGAAATATCCACTGGTCTCAGAATGGCAAAAAAACAAACTTACCATTTGCCATAGCGATTAACAATTTATAACGAAATATCACATGAACGGGTAAAAGTGCTCAAAATGTTGCACGTAACAGAAAGCAGTAGTGAAATAACACAGGATCACTGTTGTATTTTGATCATCTCATTGTTCTCTGGACACAAAAGACAAAAACTTTTCATCAATATTCCACTTTTATCTGTAAACGTTCTGCATTTAGAAGCCCTCAGTCGCCATAATCCGCCCTTCACTTGGTGGATACAGCACTTAAAAAGCCTCGTTTCATAACAGAATTAACCGTTTGACTGGTCGACAACTAAAATAATCGTTAGCGGAGGCAATAATTCACTTTGATAAGCTTCTCGAACTAGAAAGTACAGATAAAAAGTGCAAATATCGGTCTAAAACTCCAGCTCAGGCTGATGTTTAGTTTTGCGTACTGTCTAACGAGCAGGGCTCTACACTAACTTTTTTTTTCAGGAGCACATGTGCCCCTAAGTTAAAAATTTTAGGAGCACAGAAAAAAAAAAGGGGGCACAAGTAGGTTTTCGTTTGAACGATTATTACAGTGCAGAACTTATGCACACCAACACCAACCCTGAATAAATTTAATACAAAAAAATTATGACTGCACTTTTCCTGCATGATCGCAATGTTTTTATAAATATATCTTCATTTTATCTGATTAATATTTAGACTTAAAATAAGCCAAACAGACTGTACTTAACTTGAACAATCTGTGGCACTTTTTGGACCTTCACCCACAGTTTAAGAACCTCTTCTTTAAGAGAACTTCCACTGGCACTTTACACAAAACTGTTTCAAAGTGTAATAAGTGGCTAGGATTATTAAACCTGTATTTTCAAATTCCTAACTGGAGTTACATTGTCTTAGTGGTTTTAAAGTGGATTTTAGCCTCTGCACATTTACCAAACCAAACGCACATTGTGACAAACAGATTTATTTGGCATTTTCTTACTCAAACTTCAGACCACATATCACCTGCTCTGTGCTGTAGCTCTGCTCTGTGCGGACACGGACATAAAATTAGTATTGGCGTATTTGACGAGGCGGATGGACAGGTGGGATGTTTAACCTGCCCTATGATGCAGGCTGAGGGTCGCACTGTGGACAAGCCGCGCACTGGCGGTGCAGTGTCCACGGGCTCCAGCGCACAGGTCCCGCACACCGGTACAAGTTTATTGGCGACAGCAGCGGCCGTAATGAAATATGATCGAACTCAGTATTCAGACCTTGAGTCCGTGACGAGACCGAGTCCAAATGCGCTTGAGTCTGAGACAAGACCGAGACAAAGCTCTCGCTTTAGAGAGGGAAGTCCAGCGGTGTGGGGGTGTCTACTGTGGTGGGACAGGTGTGGGTCCTGCTGCGGTACCGCACCTCGGTTAAGGGGGCATGGGTGTGTTTTGAAGCGGAGTTTGTTCGTATCAGTGATATCAGCCACACCCGGAGCTCGTATGCTGGGGTCGTGCGTGGTCGGAGGTGTTCTGCCCGGGCACTGTTCGGTTGCGCTCGCGCTGGGCATGTGTGCTGCGCTTTAGGGGCTCCAGGCTTGGGCACGATTCTGAAGTCATAGTGTGAGTGCGCCCCTAATGTTTGATACATGTAGAACGTTTAACTCATCAGTTACATCTGTACGCAGCTCTCCTTATTGTGCTGCAGAAGCACTCGCACTGGTGCGACTGTTTTTTATTCCTCGTTCGCACGGCGAAATATTTACTCGCAAATGCGAGTGAAATGGGCGCACTGTAGAGCCCTGCTAACGAGTAAGTATAAACCTTTATTTTAACACTTTAAAAAGGTGCACTGCGTAATATTTGTCTTCATGGAAATGTTGTTTTGTCTAGAATGTTCACACCGTTTACCGTGTGCAAACTCGTTAAACTTTTAAATGTGAATTTCTCCGGGATTATTGGTCCTGTCAACACGAAATAAAAACTGCAGTGATCTGTGTTTTCAATAAGGTGGAAGAAAATGAAATGGAAAATCAAGAGTGATCGATACGGGAAAAATAAACCATGATTATTTTTTTCCCCAAATCGCCCAAGCTCGATTCCACAGTATAGATTAAACCCGTCTGTCACCAGGAAGACGAGGTTACAGAGCTACACTACATTACAGTTCAGATCTGTGGAGAGGCACAGAAGAAACTGTGGTGTTTTTGAGCAATAGAAACACCCGCAATGAATAAATGCTAAATGGACATGTTTAATTTCATACGGTGGAACATTCCAGGCAAAGCAAGGGCATCTCCATGGAGACAAGTAGGTAGGGGACCAAGAAAAGTCACGCAGTGCGCCTTCAACGTAAAGGAACAACGGTGCAAAAAGCGACATAACGTAATCGGGCTGTGGGGAGTCTGCAGCAAATCTGACATAACTTGTGGAAAGTAATAAAAATCTGCCCTGCTTATCGGCTCAAAAATATCGCCAGAATTTATCGTCCATCGGTTGCTCTATATTCGACATCCCAATCCGGCTCTTTTATGAGTATCGGACAGAATCGGGTGATCGGACTGATCCAGTTTCACATGTTTTTGCAGCATCGACGCGCTTTACGGCAGCTGTAAATCAAAACGCCGCCATGTCGCTGTGTGGGACTTTTCACGACAACAAAACGAGAGTCAAACAGCGAGGCAAACGCTGCAAACAAACAGTTTCTCCAGGAGGAACCAGCAGAGCCACTTTAACACGAACAATCTGATTCGTCACTTACAAAAGAATCATCCGGACAAGTTTGAGAACGTAAAGTCGGTCAGGCTTTCGTCGTCTAATGGACATTTTGGAGCTAAGGTACGAACTTCCTTCACGACACGACATTACAGAGCCGGCACTACCGGAGCTATAAAAAAAAAAAAAAGGAATTGGATCGAGCACTCCTTAAAAAAATCAGATTGAAAGCCAAAAAATCTTGATCGGGACATCTCTAATACATACCTCGATACACAGGCCATGATACGATACATATCTCGATACCGCGCACTTTTGATTCGATACGATATATTCCAATTCAATTCGATACAGTTCAATAAAAATAAAGGCTAAACCGTGGCTGTGATGCTAAAAGTCTTCGTTAAACCACTTCTTGTGCAAAGTTCATATGAAACAAAAAACGTTTTAATCCTCAAAACGGTAAAGATGTCAAATCTGTCGCATAAACGAGTTTCCTACCACTATTTCGTTGTCTAATGGACATTTTTGAGCCAAGGTACAAGCTTCCTTCATGACATTACGCAAAAAGGTATCGGATCGATATTGGATCAGTATCGGAAAGAGCGCTCTTTAAAAAAATCGGATATATCGAGTGTTTTTTTTTAATTGGTAGCGCTGTAACAGAATAATTTAGTAAAATATACCAAAAAACACTTATTGATATATCGATAAAGCAGAGATGTCGATACTGTATCATCACATTAAACAATACATTATTTAGATATTTTTGCACACCCCTGTCTCTAGTTTAAGTCTTCAGTCGCCACATTTCATTTGGTTCAATCTAAAAGTACAACAGAAACTAGAGGTGCGACTAAAATAACACTCGCTGCAGCCACGTTTACCGTCTGCAGAGTTAAAAAGAGTTAAACTGGTTCTTTAACTGCAAACACACGTCTCATTTGCATAAAAGCACATCTTAACCGTCACTCAAACATGTGACATACAGGATCAGGTACGACCGAGCGAGCGACGTTTGGCCTTTCGTGAGCTCCTCTGACGTAAACAGGAGCTGGGGGACGTTTGAAGACGAGTCGGGGCAAGAACTGAGCTTACGTCACCGTTCGGGTCTCTCGGTTTCGCCACAGCAGAACATTTGTGATTTAAGTGTTGCTTAAAAGGCGCAAATTGCGAAACTTTTCTGGTGGAGGGACCGTCACCTGTTTTGTTTTTGTGGATGTGTCGTTTCGCAGTGTGACATTAAACAGCTCTACCTCACGTTTATTCAATCACAGGTGGATTTATAGCTCAAAAATACCTACACTACTACAAATTTCTCTGATCTGGCCAAGATTTTAAAACTTACATCAGGTTATTCGTCTTGTTTTCAGATTTATTATCGACTTACTAGTCCTGAAACGGCTTCATTCTAGTCTCGAGGTGGTTTACTTTAAGAGAACTTGTCAAATCCAAATGATCTTGTGGCGTGGACACATAATTTCACTACTTTTAAGTCATTTTCTGATAGATTTACATGTTTATATCTTAAATTTTGGCCAGGCTTTTGCACAGTAGAAAAACCCTCCATTAGAAAAATTACCCAATGCACCTTTACACCCAATTTGCACAGGATTAGTTTCACATGATCCTCCTTGTAAATGAAACAATTACAAACGTCATCGGTGTTTCTAGTCCCATGCAAATCATCCGTGTTTGTATACGGGTCAATGACGTATAAGGATTTTCAACAGGCAAATTTTAAAATATAAAAAATATGAGTTTCTATTAAACTTTTTCAAATATTTACAGTGTCAGGTGCATAAATCGTTTTTAACGTGTTTAACGTTTATATTAAGCATTTTTAGTGTAAAATGTCATGTGGTGCGACCGAGAATAACCTTAAAATTGTTTTATTTTCTAAAACATGGTTGGGATTTTAATCTAAATTCTGAGTAATCTGACGTGTATAGAAACAAACTGTTGCGTTTCTTTAGATTTTTAATGCATATTGATATTTTCTTTTACATTTAACACACAATTAACAAACTACTGCCCTGTAAAATACATCAAATGAAAAAAAATGCCTAAAGAACCATTCGCCCAAGTCGACTTCGTCTGTTATTAAAACTCCAGCCACAGAATTCCTGCTGTTATTAGTCGCACCACATGATGCACGGTCGCACCACATGACATTTTAACACTTTAAGTACAAAAACATGCAGAATAACTCAGGATTTCTGAAAAAAAAAGATTTGGTTCCATGGAGGTCAGAGGTGCTACAGAAATGTGGTGAATTATTACGAAATTTGAACCTTTTAACTGAGGAAATTGCAACTGGACAGAAAATCTAAGCGTCGTGTCATTGAAAAATGTTAAAAACTTCAAATGGAAAATGTTTTTAGTTTGACAAAAGTATCAAAAATCAGCTATGAATCGATACTAAAACTATTATCGAAACAGAGCAGGTATCGCTACTAAAAACGTCCCATCCCCAGGACAGAAATGAACCTTTCCTGAATAGTTTTAGGATGATCTAGAGCCGTATACGGGCGGATAAACTAGTATAAAATCCAGCTTGAAATTTCCGTATCGTGACGACACTGCTCCTTTAACCGCTGGATGATGGAGCTTGACACCAGGTTAGAAACGAGCCAAAAATATAAGAATTCCCGTGAAGTTACGCGAATTTGAATATCGGATTCACATAATGAGTAAACCCTCAAAATTTGGACCAATAAAAAAAACCAAGAACCCAAACAGCACAAGATCGTTTTACAGTTCATTCTTAGTCATGCAGTGCTTGAACCACAACTATGCACGTTTAAAAAGGCGAGTTTTAAAGTCGAACTGTGACTAAACCAAAAACAAAAAGATTACACACCGCGCCTACAACACATCTTGAATCATATTATTTATCATCTTCAGCGTGAACTTTGGTCCAGTCCTATTATCAGGTTGACAAAATAAAATCTGCTTTGACTAAAAAAAAGGCCAAATGCACCATGTAATGACCTAAAAGGAGGCGAAAAAGCTTTTAAAACGATTAGGACGCTGCACAAAAAGAACTATTTATGTAGAGAGGGACAGGTAATGTTTTTATAAGTGAAAAGGCAGATTAACGAAAGCTTTATAAACTTTAAAAGGCTCTGCTTCCTGATTATCCCACAATAAAACGCTTCATAATGAGACGCAGACCGTACACAGAAGACCTCAAATACATGAAACCCATGAGAAAGAATCAGGCACAGGGGGTTTATTGAAATAATTTGTCAACGTAGACTCACTTTCGACAGATTATTCTACGAAACAACTAAAAACGTGCGGTTCCGGGCAGATGTTTTTGTGACATTCCTCATAACGACAGCGAGTTCTGGCTCAATAACGGCTCGTCGACAGCAGCGGAGTCTATTTCAGTCACGTTTAACTCCACAAATTTGTTGATTTTTAAATGGCGCTTTGGCAACAGAAGCAGGAACATTGATTAGATTTTGGTAGGAAAGCCTCTCCTCGCTCTCGTTCTCGCTCCCTTTTCCTCCCTCATTCTTTCTCCCAAAAGGAACAACATGTAAACTCCAAAACATCGCAGGAATCTAGCCCACACACTGCTAACTCCTGTGTCTTTAACCTTAGATTTTAATCTAAACAAGACAAGGAAAACTTAACTCTCTCAATGGCGGAAGATATGGATCTGGGACGAGGACCTGGGACTAGTACCTGGGACTACCAAACCCGCGACTACCAAACCCGGGACTACCAAACCCGCGACTACCAAACCCGGGACTACCAAACCCGGGACTAACGGACCCAGGACTAACGGATCTGGAACTAGGAGCTGAACTGCGACTGTTTCTAAACCAGGGACAAAAGCATGAACTTAAACCAGGACTTAACCAAGACTAAACCAGGGACTGAATCAGGAACTGAACCAGGGAATGAACCAGGACTAAACCAGGACTAAACCACGGATCTGGAATAAGGAGCTGGGGGACCGGGGACAAGGAGCTGGGACTATAGGAGCTGGGACTAACAGACCTGGGACTAACAGACCTGGGACTATCGGACCTGGGACTAACAGACCTGGGACTATCGGACCTGGGACTATCGGACCTGGAACTAAATGGACCTGGAACTAAATGGACCTGGAACTAAATGGACCTGGAACTAAATGGACCTGGAACTAAATGGACCTGGAACTAAATGGACCTGGAACTAAATGGACCTAGAACTAAATGGACCTGGAACTAATGGACCTGGAACTAATGGACCTGGAACTAAATGGACCTGGAACTAAATGGACCTGGAACTAAATGGACCTGGAACTACGACCTGGGACTAGGACTAGAAACAGGGACTGAACCAGGGAATGAACCAGGACTGAACAAGGACTATAGATTTTTGTCCTCTAGTTTATCCTTTATCGCGTGTTCTGACCTTATCCCACTTTTTGTGGTTATATTTTTGTCCCGGATCAGACTGGATCGGCCTCTTTCAGGTCTAAAAATACCTCACAAACATTTCTATGAAAAGTGTTTCTTTAGCGTCTTTCACTAAAGCTCCACTTGACCTCGTTTAAGTTACTAATAATGTGTAAAAAATAATGTCTGAAGAATCCGAGCTACGACTGTTTCTAAACCAGGGACAAAAGCGTGAACTTAAACCAGGGACTGAACTAGGGACTGAACCAGGGACTGAACCAGGGACTGAACCAGGAACTGAACCAGGGACTGAACCAGGGACTGAACCAGGGACTGAACCAGAGACTGAACCAGGAACTGAACCAGGGACAAAATCAGGATTAAACCAGAACTGAACCAGGGGCTGAACCAGGACTAAACAAGGACTAAACAAGGACTAAACAAAGACTAAACCAGGACTAAACCAGGACTAAACCAGGACTAAACCAGGACTAAACCAGGGACAAAATCAGGATTAAACCAGGACTAAACCAAGGACTGAACCAGGACTGAATCAGGGAATGAACCAGGACTAAAACAGGATTAAACCAGGACTGAACCAGGGACTGAACCAGGATTAAACTAGGTCTAAACCAGGTCTAAACCAGGACTAAACCAGGACTAAATCAGGGACAAAATCAGGATTAAACCAGGACTGAACCAGGACTAAACGAGGGACTAAATCGGGGACTGTTGATTTTTGTAAATAATTATTAGATGGTTTAATATTGGAGGATTTCACTTCATCCCTTTTGGTTAAGTTCTTGTTTAGACCAAGTTAGAAAATAGTTTTAGAATAATTTTCAAAATTTTAGCCATACATTTATTTTAAAAAAGGACTTAACGCTTTAATCCATTTAGTGTAACTTAACTTCAGTTTTAATTTTAAGAACTAAAACTGAACCTTTATTTGTCCCTCTTCAGAATTTATAAAGCCTCAATGTTTATTTCACACTTTTTCACTCAAGTTTAGCTCCACAATGGTCCTTCTTCCACTGTTCTTTGTCCAACCAGTTTTAATGACTGGTCCTATTGTTATTCCTGGTCTGCCTGGTTTCAGTCCTGGTTCAGTCCTCTGTCTTTTACTCCAATTCTGATAAAAATAGTAAAATAATGTGGAATATTTAACCATAAAGTTGTATTCTTTCAATTTAATCTCCCTAAATATTGTCACAACTTAAGAATTCCAACCAAAACTTCACCTTAAATAGTTTGAAGTTTCCGTTTTTACTCACAGAGCTGCGGTGTCTCCTGTCGGATTGAACCCCCGTCATGTTTTAGATGAAATTATCCAGTGATGGTAAAGTTTGGAGAACAGCTCCACATACGAAGCTTCAGGTGTTTATTGTCTTTAGTTTGTCATGAGTTTGAGGCGAGAGGAAACAGCTCCGTCTGTGTCAGCGCCGCTGCAGAACCGCCCACAGGAAGTCACGGCTTTTCAAAATAAGATCAACACCTCGTCCGAATAGACATTTCACTCCTCAGCTGCAGGATGAACGAAACAAAACACAACTCCAGGTGTTTTTGATCAGGAAACAACATTATAACAGATCAGATCTACTCGTTTCGTTTCTATGGATACGTCATTGCTCTGCCAGGAATGTCCCACAGTGTGACATTAAACAGCTCTACCTTACATTTATTCAATTACAGGTGGTTTTACTGCTCAAAAACACATTAAAAAACCGTTCCTCCTTGTTGTTGTTATTTATTATTTATTATTATTTGAATTTTTATTTGATGTATGTTTTATTTATTGTATTTATTTTGTATTTTATTTTATTGTCCTGTGCGTAAATGGGTTTAGATCTGGGTATTGTACAGTTCCCGGGCCACATACGACCCTTTGGTTGACTCTGAACAGCCCATTTAAGATCATTTGAAACTACAAAATAAACATATTTTATCATTTTACCTCATTCATGAAGTAAAGCTGCATTGGGTTTAGGGCTGCAACAACTAATCGATTAAATCGATTAAAATCGACTATTAAAATAGTTGGCAACTAATTTAGTAATCGATTAGTTGACTAGTTCACGTGACAAAGTCCAAGCGGGAGAATCGGGTGTTGTGAGATGTGTCTATATTGTGTCTATAGCTCAGTGCAGGAGAGAGAGAGAGGGTGAGTGATTGCGCGCGCGCGCCGGGGGCGCGCTGGATGTATGTCTGCGCGGAGCAGTGGAGCCGGGTCTTGCTCCGTGTGTGTGTGTCCGCGTGTGCTCTCAGGGAAAGACAGACGGCGATCGGGCAAGTAGAGGGTAAAAGGTGCTACTCCTACAGTGTAGTGAGCTAATAAAGCCCCACTCTGCAGCGCAACTGCCTCCTTTTATTTACATTTTCATACACCGCAAACGCACGAGGTCCTCAAGGGAGTTAACCCCAGAGGGAAGCAATCCCCGGCCCTGGAGAAGACGATCTCCCCTGTGCTCCCCAACCACGGTTAGGGGGCGAGAACAGGAAAGGTTAACACGAGGGAAAAAAGAGGACACTTGAGAAATGGCGTCTCCCCTTTAAAATCAGTCGGACTCTGGTGAGGTTTCACAAACATATTGGCAACCTTTTTTTTGACATGAAAAGTAGTTGGGTTGCATTACTGGTACAAGTTAATAGGAACGTTTTAATCACAACGTATTGTTTGACACTATACAAGTTAAACCGAAGTTGCTTGGTGTTAGCTAGTTCGCACATATTTGCCGCATTGGAACAAGGTGTTTCTAAGCCATTAACTACTCCAGTTAACCTCTTAAACCCTCTCTGTGATTCGCTGGTGCTCCTGTCCATCACAGAGTGTGCGGTACAAGCCCACGAACACCGTGATTGGTCAAAGCTTAGTTGATCTGACCGCGTGCGTAATAGAGAGAGGGGTTGGTAGAGCGAGCACAGCTTCTGTGCGTAAACCCAGGACGCACGGCTAACTTACTTTTAGCACAGTTTTGGAGCACTTTCCTTCTTTTTATCCGATTAATAATCAATTAGTTGAAAAATAATCGCCAGATTAATTGATTATGAAAATAATCGTTAGTTGCAGCCCTAATTGGGTTTATGTTAGAGGTGTTTTTTAAGTGACATTTTTGATAAAACAACCTCACTTTTTCATTGTTTAGTCATAATATAAACTCTTACCAGTCTGAACAGTGCATCAAAACACTGATATTTACTGCTTTTTATAGAGAAATACAATTAATATAATGCAGAACTGAGCTATTTTGGCCCGGCCCTCCACAATATTTTCTGTCTCTCATGTGGCCCTGTGGATAATCTGGTTTAGATTATGATTTCTATAGAAAATGTTTTTCTTAAAGCTTAAAGTAAAGTAAAAGTAAAGTATATATTATAGTATATATATTTAAAAAAATAAGTAAAAACAGCACAGTTGGCCAAAAATAAATTAATAAATAACTAAAAATACTAAAAAAAAAACAGGAATTCTGACTGTGAGCGGGGTCGCCTCTCTACAGATCTGACCTGTAATTTATCTTGATTTGTCTCCATGAAGATAGAAAGGTTTAATGCCCTACTGTGAAACTTTCCAGACAAAGCAATAACAGCTCTACGGAGAAAAACATTTGACGGAGCCTCCGGCAGACAAGTTACACAATGCAGCTTTAACATAAAACACAGTCACATTTCTGCCCCCACAGTCTTAGTCCCAAGTCGATCACTGATAATTAGAAACAATTGAATCTCGAGCTTAATTACTGTTTTATAATTAATTGCTCAGCTCGAACACCAGGACCAGGGGTGTGAATCGTCATGAATCTGGTGATAAGATACGCATCAGGATTCAGTAATCACAATATCTCCCAGCGCTAAAACAAAGGACGATCTTTTGTGATTTATCAGTAAATACGAGAACAAAATTGGATTAAATAAAATGCAGCTCTACCTTTCATTTAGTCCATTACAGTAATGGAATTAACATCAAAAATACCTCGAAAAACAGGGATTCTGACTGTGAGTGGGGTCGCATCTCCACAGATCTGACCTGTAACTTGGTCTAGTTTAGTCTCCGTGAAGATAGAAAGATTTAATGCCGCACTGTGAAATATTCCAGACAGAGGAATGATGGACCCTCCACCAGAAAAGCACACGATGCACCTTTAAAATATAAACTTGGACCTTCATCCTTTAATGAAAACATAAAACAATCCATATTTTAAAAGCATAAATTGCAGCTCTAATCACAATGCAATCATGGAGATCAAACCAAACGACAGAGCAGATCTGTGGAGAGGCGATGCAGTGCACAGTCAGAATGTCTGTTTTTATAGGCATTTTTGAGCTATAAAACCACCTGTAATTGAATAAATGTAAAGTAGAGCTGCACAGATCAGTGTTTCCTCGGTGGAGATCTCACTGTGGCAGTGAGTCTGTCAAGGCAACAAACTACTGTAGTGATGGGGGCAAGTTCTGAACTTCCACGTAAAACACCAATTTGCAAAGACCAAAAGACTCGATCGCCGATGCCGTTTCTAATCCCATTTATTCACGATTGAATTATATTTTTTGAAAATGCTAAAATAAATACATTCCTGAACCATTTTCTTTCAAAAACGCTCAGTTTCTCTTCTTCTTCACCATCAGTAGTCGATTCTCACTTGCTGCTTCTTCTGCTGGAGTCGACAATCGAGTCTTTTGGGCTTTGGTCTGTGCAGTGGGAAATCAGCAGAGGGAAGTGTAAGGTGCTTATAAAGTTGTTTTCTAACGTTTCCAGACACTAATGAGTGAACCAGGCAGAGCGTTTTGTTTGTTAGACTCGTGGCTGTTGTCAGATGGGTTAAAGTGGTGTTAAGCTTCTTCACTGTGAAGCAAATTGGCGTTTTATGTGGAAGTTCAGAACTTGCCCCCATCACTACACTAGTTTGTTGCCTTGACAGACTCACTGCCACAGTGAGATCTCCACCGAGGAAACACTGATCTGTGCCGATTTTTGGCTTCTGACAGAATTCGACCTCCTCCAGCAATGGACTTTACCTTCAAACATGCTGGAGTTCAACTTTAATTTTATTTTTATGTATTTTAATAATAATAATAATAATAATGCATCAGTTTTATATCGCGCTTTTCAGGACACTCAAATACACTTTACAGAGCATTATTCATTCACTCCAGACCCAGTGGTGGTAAACTACTATTGTAGCCACAGCTGCCCTGGGGCAGACTGACAGAAGCGAGGCTCCAATCTGCACCATCGGCCCCTCCCACCACCACCACCATTCACGCACACACCACTTTCATACTGGGCAATGTGGGTGAAGTGTCTTGCCTCCTGCCATCCAAGTACTAACCAGGCCCGGCCCTGCTGAGCTTCTGAGATCTGACGGGATCAGGCTTTGACGAGCCGGTGTGCAGGGCTCTACGCTAACTTTTTTTTTCAGGAGCGCATGTGCCCCTAAGTTAAAAATTTTAGGAGCACAGAAAAAAAAATGGGGGCACAAGTAGGTTTTCATTTCGAACGATTATTACAGTGCAGAACTTGCGCACACCAACTTATTTGAATTAATTTAATACAAAAAACAAAATAATTATTATGACTGTACTTTTCCTGCATGATTGCAATGTTTTTATAAATATATCTTCATTTTATCTGATTAATATTTAGACTTAAGCCAAACAAACTGTTCTGCACTGAAACACTGTGGGCCTTTTTGGACCTTCACCCACAGTTTAATAAGAACCTCTTCTTTAAGAGAACTTCCACTGCACTTTACACAAAACTGTTTCAAAGTGAAAAACATAGGTAAGATTTTTAAACCTGTATTTTCAAATTCCTAGGTGAAGTTACTTTCTCTTACTGGTTTTACAGTGGTATTTAGCCTCTGTACATTTACCAAACTAAATTGTGACAGAGTTATTTGGCATTTTCTTAGGCAAACTTCAGCCCACATATCACCTGCTCTGTGTTGTGGGTCTGCTCTGTGCGGACACTGACAGAAAATTAGTATTGGCGTATTTGACGTGAGGCGGAAGGACAGGTGGGATACCTGCCCTGTGACGCACGTTGGTACCCAAGGGTGCGCGCTGTGGACAAGCCGCGCGCTGCGGAGCCTGTGCTGACGGGCCGCACAGTGTCTGCGGGCTCCAGTGCACAGGCCGCAGAGAGACGTCCCGTGTGGTCACGCACACCGGTGCAAGTTTATTGCAGCGGCCGTAATGAAATATGATCACACTCAGTATTCAGACCTTGAGTCCGTGATAAGACCGAGTCCAAATGCGCTCGAGACAAGACCGAGACAAAGCTCTCGCTTTAGCTGAGAAGGAAGTCCAGCGGCGTGGGAGTGTTTACTGAGTGGTGGGACAGGTGTGGGTACTACTGCGGGGCGCTCCTCGTTGAAGGGGGCGTGGGTGTGTTTTGAAGCGGAGTTTGTTCGTATGAGCGTATCAGCGCACACGCGGAGCTCGTACGCTGGGGTCAGCGCTCGCGCTGGGAAAGCGTGCGGCGCTTTAGGGGCTCCAGGCTTGGGCACGATTCTAAAGTCCTAGTGTGAGTTTGCCCCTAATGTTTGATACATTTAGAACGTTTAACTTGTCACGTTACGTCTGTGCGCAGTTCTCCTTACTGTGGCTGTAGAAGCACTCGCACTGGTGCGACTGTTTTATTTTCCTCGTTCGCACGACGAAATATTTACTCGCAAATGCGAGTGAAATGGGCGCACTGTAGAGCCCTGCCGGTGTGGCCACAAAATTTTATTTTATTCATTGTTTTATCGTTTTATAGCTTTAGGTATTTCAACGTTTTTTATTTATGATTTAATGCCTTTTATTGTATTAATTTGTCTGTGCAGCACTTTGGAAATGGTCATGTTTACAAAATGTGCTACATACATAAACATACACATAAATATCCGTAGACACAAGCAGGTGACGGACCCTCCACCCGAAAAGTTACACAATGCAGCTTTAAAACGTGAACTCAGTCGCTCATCCTTTAATTAAAACATGAACTGTAAGTGAATCCCGGTGCTTTACAGAGACGTTGCCGTGTTTTTTGTCAGGTGTGAAGCGTGTTGGCTGCAGCGCCGGACTGGGGCCTGTCTGGTGTTTCTGGTGTTTGTGGGTCAGCCATGTTCACTCACATTTAGGTCACAGACTGCGGAGACGGAGCTGCTCATGTGAGTCATGAGTTTCAACAGAGACACAAAAAACAGCAGCGGGGAAGAAAAGAGAGGCTAAAACAGGCACTCGTACGGCCAATCCCTGGGTTTCAGAGTGATAATAAATGGGGACTGTTGCCATGGTAATTAAGAACTGAAATTAAATTAAGAAAAAATATTATATCAGTATTTCAACCGTCGTCAAAATGGCACCGCGAAACAGGAAACTGAAACCAACTAATCCTACAAGAAATACTAAAAGGTGCATTGTGTTTCCTGGTAAAGACGGCTTATTGTTTTATTGCTTATTGTTTTGTCTGAAATGTTTCGCAGTGTGGCATTAAACCTTCCTATCTGCATGGAAACCAAACCTAGACCAAGTTACAGGTCAGATCTGTGGAGAAACGACCCCACTCACGGTCAGAACCCCTGTTTTCTGAGGTATTTTTGAGCTGTAAAACCACCTGCAATTGAGTAAATGTAAAGTTAGATCTGTTTAATGTCACACTGCGGAACATTCCAGGCAGAGCAGTGACGTCTCCATAAAAACAAGCAGAAAAATCGGACTCTCCCTCCAGTAGAAAAGTAAAAAAAAATGCACCACACGTTACAGTTTATTTTTTAGTGATTCCACTTCCTCTTTTTCCAACACGTCTATGAAAACAAAAGGTAACGACGGGTCAACAGACGGGATTCGATCTGTCCGTGTGACCAGAATGATAAAAATAAAATAAAAAAGAGCTGTTGCCATGGTAATTAAAAACTGAAATCCAACATATTATATCTTTTGAACGGTCAAGCGTTTGCAAAATGGCACCCTGTAACGGGAAACTCAAACACATGATTATGACCCACGCAAGCAAAGAATGAAAAGAAAATGTTATAATTATGTGTATTTGTGATTTTTTATGTGATTTTATGTAACGGTTCAATAATTCAACCACATTATAACATGTATTTGTGATTTTTATGTCACTTTTATGCAATAGGTCAATAATTTAACCATATTATAATACGTATTTGTGATTTTTATGTGATTTTTATACAACAGTTCAATAATTCAACCAAATTATAACACGTATTTGTAATTTTTATGTCACTTTTGTGCAATCGGTCAATAATTCAACCATATTATAATACGTATTTGTAATTTTTATGTCACTTTTGTGCAATCGGTCAATAATTCAACCATATTATAATACGTATTTGTGATTTATGTAATGGTTCAATAATTCAACCACATTATAACATCTATTTGTGATTTTTGTGTGACTTTTGTGCAACTGGTCCATAGTTCAACCACATTATAACACATATTTGTGATTTTTATGTGACTTTTATGCAATGGTTCAATAATTCAACCACATTATAATACGGATTTGTGATTTATGTAATGGTTCAATAATTCAACCACATTATAACACGCATTTGTGATTTATGTAATGGTTCAATAATTCAACCACATTATATACCTTTTACATACTGTACCACTGTCTCATTTCATATTCTGCTTTAGTTTCTGTTCTGGGGAAGATAAAAATTTATGTTTTGACTATCACGTGGGCAAAATCCAGATGTTATTGATACTTAACAGCTGATGTTATCAATATTCTCTGGGGCTGTGATGCTAAATGTACAAACTGTTCTATCTGAGGCTTGTTAGACTTTAACTTGAGGTTTATTTTAACACAATCTGACCAAAAAGAGCTGGTTTAGTTGGAGCTGTAATAGTGATGATGATGTTTAAATCCATTCTGCATGTTTTTTTTTAGTTTTCAGACTTGTGAAGCTTGTTTGACAGTGTTTAATATGTGCCTGTAATGTGACAACTGAAGGTTCAAGTATGTCACAAAACCAGGCTGAACAACAAACCACAAAACGACAGAAAAGTAACTTTGATAAGAAGGTTACACTGCAAGTTTCTGTTTCAATTTTCAATACACTTTCCAACCTCAAAATTAAAAAGGTACAGCGTGTAACTCTCTATAGCTGGTATGTCACCTGCATGATTCAATGAAAACGAAGATAAAAACCATACTCTGGAACATTATCAAGGAGAATGATAAGTTTTATATTGTACTGAAGAAGATTATACCCAAAGGAACAACATTTCCATGGAAAAAAGCCTCCACCAAGCCAAATAAGAGTCAAGTTTGTGGAGATGCAAGCTTGATTTTCAGTGCAATAAACAAAAAAAAAGAAAGGAAAAAAAGAAAACACATGCTTTTACTTTAATCCATATTTTGGCTATTGGTTACATACTGTGGCTTTAAATAATAGAATAAAGTCTCTTATAATAATGGCACAATATCAAAAGTCTCACAATATATACAAACTACCTTGCCTAAAAGCACTGTTTAGCAACTAAGAACTCTTAAATCACAATGGAAACTACATAATACTTTGTTTAATGTCATAAAAGTTATACATGACATTAAAACTTTATACTTGTATCTTTTATATCTTTTATAAAATGACCATTGAGGTTTGTCACTAAGGAAAACAGATTTTTACAATACAGCTTACATTTATAGGCTTTTAAGCAGAACAAGCGCATTATAGTTGCTGTATTTGGGCGTTTCGGCTGTTATATAAGTCTTAAATTGTAAATACAAGGGATTAGTAACAGAATTGCGACACAAAAACAGCGGATTTACGTTGAAAACCTCAGACCGGAAGCCCCATTTGTTTGGCTGTCTATGCTTTAACCTGGAGTCACGCGGGGGCGGGACAAGCATGCCCATATTTGGACACTGAACGGCTGAAGGTGATGATTGACAGGTAGAAGCAGCCAATGGGAGGATGGGACATAAACCACTGTTGCCTGCCAGAAAGAACAGGCAGACCGGAGTTTTGTTCCATTCTGGGCCTAAATAAAAGTTATATTATTCAAACAACGACTAAGTTATGATTCTATTAGAAAGTTAAGAGTTTAATTTATAGTTTTACTCCAAGTTAAGCGCTATAAATGTGAAGAAAACTTCAGTTAGGGCGTGTTTAGCCAGGAGGATATGCTTGTTTACGGTTTACAGACACAAAAGTACAAAATCAATCAAGGAACACAGAGGGACCATTGACAAAAACACCTCAAATGTTACTTAAAACTTAACAATAGATTTTGATCAAGTTAAATATCAAGTTATAAAGTTATACAGACAGATAAAGGAGGTAAAATATGACTTGTACTTACACTTTCCGTCGATTTTTCGTTCACAGTTGGCAAAGGGGTTTTGGTTGACATCCTGCCCCGGGTTATTTTTACTGCTTTAGATCCCAAAAAATCGACAAAAAACTCCACCGACTCTTCGTTAAGTCCTACAGCCGAAAAATGAAAGGTTTGTCCGGGTAGACGGTCTCGGCATGGACCGTGACAATCTCCAAAGCGGTGGACCCGGTGCTAGAACAAAAAGTGCTCCCCAGTAGAAAATAACATCCCTTTTGCTCCAAACTGCGAAAACCTGCAAAAATGTCAAACAAATTAGTCCCGGGAATTACAAAACACAATTCATTTAAGCAATTCATGTAGGCAAAATTGATTATTTTGTTGAAGAATTAAAAATAAGCGCAAACAAAGTCCAAGTACCTAACATATGCATTCTTTCTACAAGTAATGGCCATTTTAGACAAGATAACCTTATATAAGACTAAAGTAAGATGGAATACAAGTAAATAGGATGTAAACAAAGATATCTGATTGTAAAAAAGATGGAAAAACAAGTAAAAACTGGCTGAACGTGGAGGGAAAAGGGGTATCTTGCAAAGATGTGCAAAGGGTGCAAAATTCGGCATAACACCGGACGTGTTTTAGCCGAATTTACCAATTGTTCGCGCCCAAAATTGTCTAGATTTAAAATATAAATCGATTTAAAGTGGTGAAATGTTTAGAGCGTGAAGAGACGTTTTATTACCTTATTTAGGAGGGGTAAAAAATCACTGTCCGCGTCTCTATCCGGGCTTGAGAACTACGGTCAAGGCGGACTAGTTAATGTCTCTCGGTGACCACTTCCCAACGAAAATCGCTCCAAAGTGGGTCCAAAAACATATCCAGACGCGCGGGATGAGGCACCGGAGCCGGCTAAGGGGGCTCAGAGGAGGACAGTGGCCGAGTCGGAGGTCCAGAGCTCGGTTTGGTCCATCTCTGGGGGGCCGAAGAGGGGCTGCTGTGTCGGGGCTAGGTGGGACCAAAATGGCCGCTCGGTGCTGGGACTGGATTAGGCCGTGTTCAGGGACCCACGGCGGCGTAGGACAAAACAGCATCACGACCGCAAACATAAAAAAGACCACGATAAAACTTGTTGAAATAAATGTAAAAAAGATATGAAATTAATATTTATTTATTCTTAGCAGAATTATAGTCATAGTTGATGCGAATAAAGGAAAAAGAACCGCAAATATTAATGTTATGACAATGAAACGCATAGATAAAACTGTTGTGTACTATTATTTTCAACGTGACTAGAAAACACAGTGACAAAGTGTCTTCAGTAGTATAAATCTTTGACAATAGTGGCCCCTTTTATAGTCTAATTTTGCCTTAAAAGACAAGATGACAGGGTGAAAAGACGTCCCTATTTACCCGGGACAGTTCCAGTTTTGAGCCCTGTGTCCCCTCTCCCAGCAGATTTATACAAAACCACTGATTTGTCCCAGTTTTATACAAGAAATGTTCCAGATGTCCCTATTTTTAACAAATTTGAGCTAAACCAGGACTAAAGTAGGACTAAACCAGGACTACAATCAGGTCTAAACCAGGAATAAAACAGGACTATCACAATTTTTTGACTAATCTAGCCCCTGCCAGTAGTAAAGAGGAGCATAAATTGTCATTTGTTTGGCCAAAATACAGAAAAAATGAATGGCCATAAAGCATAAAATGCAGCGACAGAAGTCCTTCAGATCACGACTGACACGAGAATGCACAATGTTATACGCTCTTTTCACAGTTTTATTTATAGAGTGTTTCCCAGTTTAGAATTTAGAAAATCTGGTCACACTACAAGATAAATAAAATGAAATGTAAATAATAAATAAAATGTATATTACAAATGACAAATTTTGCATGTTGTGTTGTCATGAATTCAATTTTTGATAAAAAAATAGCCTGTACCACCTTATATAAAACTCTGGGGAACACTGATTCATCTGCAGATAACTTCACAAAATCACTTTTTTTTCTTCTTTTTTTATTTTACAAGCCTGCCAATTAAAGTTTGTGATCACTTTGGTTTAAATTTACTTCTCTGAGTAAAACTTTGCATAGTCAGGGTGATAATATTTGCATTAATTGTACATCTGTTCTTTCATGCATCTCTGCAAAGCTTCAGTTTAATAATGAAGTGGTTTGTTAATTTCAAATATCATTACAGATTAGTTGATTTTATGCTAAATATCTTTGTGGCTCAGGTTGTTGGCTTTAAATCATTAGTTTAACCTTGTTTTATGGGCATTTTAAATAAACTGAACCCTATAATCTCAGCGTGTATGTATGTGTGGTGTAATAGTTTTATACAGACATTAACACAACACAATCCAACTCAAACTCACCTTTATTAAATTATTTTAAGAACGCAACATTTTCCATTTAAAATACACTATGCTGTGGTACAATAATCAAAATTAATTAGTAAATGAACAATTAAATAGCTTCCTTAGTCAAGAGATTTATATTTTATTACTTAATTTTCTATTTTATTTTGACTTTTGACTATTTCTGACAGATGCATTTATAACATTTATTTAATTGTGTGTTATCTGACGCCTGTTTCTTGCTCTTTTTTTGCTACTTATTTAGAATTTATTATTCCGATTTATATTTTTTGTCTTTGTTATGATAATATGCTGTGATGTGTGAGCGACTGTGTCCAAATAATTTCACTTGTGGCTCAATGAAGTTTGTCTAAGTCTAAGAGAGAGAGAAAGTGCTATTATTTCCTACAGTCCCTGAAGTGTGAGGCCAGCTGAGCTCTGTGTCCTGTCTGAGAGAGAGAGAAAGAGAGAGGAGGGAAAGAGGAGAAAGAGGAGGGAAAGAGAGGTAGAGAGAAAGAAGAGATATAGATAAAGCAAAGGGAGAGGGGACGGGGGAAACAGAGGGAGTGGGAGAGCGGCGTAAAAGAGAGAAAGAGGGGGGAGGAAAGTTAGAAAAAGGAGGTAGAAGGAGAGATGCAGACACAAAGAAGAGAAGAGAACAGACTAGAGAGAGAGAAAAAGAGGAGAAAAGAGAACAAAAGAGAGGCAGGATAGAGATAACAGAGGAGAGAGACTGAGAAAGAGAAGGAGAATAAAGAAAGAGAAAGGGAGCAGGAAAGAGAAAATTGAGATGTAAGAGAGACTGAAAGAGTTAAGGAGGAAGAGCAGAAGAGAGGAGAGAAAGAAGACAGAGATGCAGAGAGAGAGATGGAGAAATAAAGAGAGGGAGAGCAGAGGGGATGAAGGGCCCAGAAATAACCTCGCAGATGTTGCATTTAGAGTTTTAAACCTCATTAAAGTGCAGTTTGGCTGATTCAAAATGGCTTAATCTTCTTCTGTCCGTCTGCAATACCTTTTAAAATGAGAATATTAAATAAAACCAGGTCTGAGTTTTTAATTTAAATGTATTAAGTTTGTGCTGTGGCCATTACTGAAAGGTATAATGAAAAAATATCCAATGTATTAGGATTTATAAAGTGAATAAAAAGTACGGACTCCTGCTCCCGGGGAAAACGATCTCAGCTTTTGTTCAGATAAATTACCAGTGAAAATAAAAATAGTTTACTGTACAAGTGCTGCTATTTATAAAAAGGTGGAATTCAGGGCTGGGGCTGAGTTCCGGTGTTTGCAGATAGATGGCGCTGCAGACCCAAAAATCCTTGTAAAGTTGTTTTGGAGCTTGACAAGAACTCATTTAGACTTTTTCTTTAAATAAATGATCATATTGTTAAACGTCAGGGGCCTATGCGGTTTGATTTTCATTGTATCAGTTGTGTTAATGTGTCATATCATATACATGTGTTTTATTTTCATTAATAGAAAGCAAAAAAAAAACACAAAAAAACAAGCTTATTCTGTAGAGTATTGTGTCCACTGTGGCTCATTTTCCTCTTCTTTCTAAATCAAGGAGTGGCGCAAGAAACAAAAATGTTGAAATGATTTCATATTGTCAGCAAAAGTCACTTGTCAACTGACTCAAAGTGGGGAGAATAACCAAAACAAGAGCTCTGTCAGCGGGGCAAAATACGCCCGTACTTTGAATTATTGTATATAGAATTAAGTTAGAATTTGTCAAACCTAGTTAAAGATGAATTGTTGGTGCAGTTTGGAAGTTTGACATTCCGAGGTGAGACGGTTGTCGAGTTAGAGCGCGGACAAGAAATTGTCCACAGACAGACGGACAGACGGACAGACGGACAGACGGACAGACGGACAGAGAGACGGACGGATAATCAATAGGGAAATCTGGCTCTTGCAGTAGGAGTATGAGTATGACATCATCACATTCTAGAATCGGAATTCCACCAATCAGATTGCAGCAACAGAACTTAAAGACACTACAAAGGTTTAATGTGTCAAAGCTCAAAGAAGCAGAGAATGTGGGTTGTTCTCGCTTTCAGCAGCAGAACATTTGAGAAGAGAGTTCAGATCTACGGCACGTAACATAAAAGGACAGAGATGGAAGATAAAAAGACAGAGATGGAAAGAGGCTTCACTTTCACTGTGAGAGGGCACAGAGACAGACATGTCTCTGTGCAAAGATATCCATTTTCAAATACAAAACCAAACATGAACACTGTGTTCGAGGAATTGAGGAGGGAGCAGAAGTTGTGCGATGCTTTGCTCAATGTGGCCGGCGTGCAATTCCCAGCACACAAACTGGTTCTGTGTAGCTGCAGCACATACTTTAAAAGCCTCTTCACTGACAGGTCCAGCCCTGACTGCCAGGTGTTTGAGATCTCCAATGTGTCAGCTGATATCATGAAGATTATCCTGACTACTGCTACACCGGGGTGGTGCACATCACCCAGGAAAACCTCCAGGAGCTCTTTATAGCTGCTGACTACTTAGATGTGAGCGGCATTACCGAAGTCTGCTGTCAGGTCATGAAGGAGCAAATGTCCCCCAGTAACTGCATCACTGTATGGGGTATCTCAAACAAGTACTACTACCCCCAGCTGAGGAAACAAGCCTTCTTATACGTCCTGAAGCATTTCGAAGAGGTGGGACCAGCTCTGAAGAGTTCTTCCAGCTCTCCAGGGAAGACCTGTGTTCAGTCATTGATGATGATCGGCTGAACGTGAAGGAGGAGACCACCGTGTTAGTGGCAGTCATCAGATGGATTTTACATGCTCCTGAGGAAAGGAAGCACTACTTGGCCGACCTCCTACTAAAAGTCCGTCTGGGTCTGATCCCTGTTGATTACTTCACTCAGTGCATGATTAGATATAACCTGTCCCACTACATTCATAACTGGAAGATTGTGGAGGAGAAGATCATAAAGGTGATGTTGGATGAAAGAGCTAGGAGGTACAATGCCTCCCTGCCCCCCACTCGTCTAGCCACTCCAAGGCTGCCCAGTGCGGTGCTTATGGTTATTGGTGGCTATAGCCAAAACAGAAGAAGAACCAACAGAATTGAAGTCTATGACAACCTCACCGATCGCTGGGTGGGTGTGGTTAATGATGACTGGACTCCAAGAGCCCATCACGGCACAGTGTTCCTTAATGGATCTGTGTACGTGATTGGAGGGACTGACGGCAATCACCGGCTCAACACTACCTGCAAGTACGACCTGGCAATTCACACGTGGCAAGAATTAGCACTCATGCATTCACATAGGTGCTTCATTAGTGTGACTTTGCTGGATGGTTTGATCTACGCGATAGGCGGGTTCGATGGACTGGACAGGCTGAGGACAGCTGAAAGGTACTTGCCAGTGACCAATCAGTGGACCATGATTTCACCTATGAACGAAAGAGGAGTGATGCCAGCAGCACAGTGTACAATGGAAAGATCTACATTTGTGGAGGTTTTAATGGTCAACATCACCTGGCATCAGCTGAGACTTACAACCCACTAACCGAACAGTGGACCATGATAGCAGATATGTCCACCATGCGCTCTGGGCTCAGTGTCATCGCCTATGCCAATGAAATCTACGCTGTTGGTGGGTTTAATAGCGATTCCCGTTTGAACACTGTTGAAGCCTATAACCCCGCAACCAACACGTGGCGCCCCCTACCCAACATGTGGACCGAGCGCAGCAACTTTGGCATTGAGGTTGTTGACATTTGACCTTCCCAACATGGCCGACTTTGCTCCGCCCCGCCCTCCTCCTCATGACGATTCCACTGAGGAGTAGATGCGCACTCATTTAAATAAAAGCATCTATTAACTGCAAAAAAGTGTTCAGTTTTGTTGTTGTCAATTGTTTTTTTATACACTATCACTAGTGTATAACAAGAGCTCCGCCAGCGGGGCAAAATACGCCCGTACTTTGAATTATTGTATATAGAATTAAGTTAGAATTTGTCAAACCTAGTTAAAGATGAATTGTTGGTGCAGTTTGGAAGATTCCAATACTGGCGTTCTATGGCACATACCGGTAAGCACAATAAGGCAGTTCACTACCAATATAATAACCAGACGGACAGACGGACGGATAATCAATAGGGAAATCTGGCTCTTGCAGTAGGAGTATGAGTATGACATCATCACATTCTAGAATCGGAATTCCACCAATCAGATTGCAGCAACAGAACTTAAAGACACTACAAAGCTTTAATGTGTCAAAGCTCAAAGAAGCAGAGAATGTGGGTTGTTCTCGCTTTCAGCAGCAGAACATTTGAGAAGAGAGTTCAGATCTACGGCACGTAACATAAAAGGACAGAGATGGAAGATAAAAAGACAGAGATGGAAACGATCACAGTTAGCAAGAGCGACGGGCAGGTTTTCGCAAAGGGTCGGGCCGTGACCTTGACCTTTGACCCTGTGACCTTGAAATCAATAGGGAACATCCTTGACCCATGGGGTGTCCAGCCATGAAGTTTGACATTCCTGGGTGAGACAGTTGTCGAGTTAGAGCGCGGACAAAGCTTTGAAGTGTCCACAGACAGACGGACGGACAGCGCCATACCATAATACGTCCCGTCTTATTACAACGGGCGTATAAAAAGTAGGAGCACTGTTTCAGGTACAGTATATATGTGTAAACCCTCAGATATTCAGTAAGTTGAAGTAGTAGAAAGAAAACTATTGGGTCTGAAAATTACTAAAAGTCTGCAAAAAAGTTAAATGTTAAGTAAATGTAACAGAACTGCCCATGTCTGTTTAGCACCAGAGGAAGTAAAGTGGCCAAAAGTTGTATTCAGGAGTAAAGTTAGTTCAAAATAATGCTCAGAAGAAGCAGAAGTCCAAGAAATTACTCAAATACGTGTTTTTTTTTCTCCATGTTTTCAAGAGCACCTCTGACCTCCTGACTCACTACAGCCCCACTTCTTATATTCTTGTAAATTTTGTTATATTATAGTTCAGTTTTCTACTTTATTTTATTCGTTGCATGTTAAGCGTTTGTCTACATTCTGCTCCAAGTATCGCAGCAATTTCCTTCTCATGTGGAAATAAAACCCGATTCTGATTCTGAAGCACTCGACTTATCTCCTGCTTTTAAAAATTAAAAAGTATTGGGGGGAAAAAAAAAAAAAAAAAAAAAATCTGCTCAAGTTAGAGTAATAGAAATAGTAACTCTTGGGACGTACTATCTGATTTATAATTTGAAGTCAACGCAATTTGAAGGTTAAACTATAAAATAATGCACACAATACAGTATTTTTAAATGGATGAACAGAAAAATGAGACAAACTAAACCAGATATGAAAGAGCGGAGCAGGAAATACAAATGTTCTAATAATTTTATATAGTCACATTAAGCTTTTGTCACTTTAGACTCGCAGTGGGAAGAGTAAACTTCTACTCAAGAGTACTGCTACTTCAATAAAAAATAATAAAAGGAGTAAAAGTATGCGGTTAGAAAAATACTCTGAAAAGTCTTCTTGGATAGCAAAACATTCATCTTTTATTGTACTGGAAAAATATAGGGACAAAAAAAAAAAAAGCAAAAAAACAAAAGAACAATGTGCATTTTCAAATGATCTCCCAAAAACATGATTAAAACCCCAACACTTCAATTCATCAAACTCATTTTCATCAATAAATCTGAACACAGTCAGTGAGCAGCAGGTGAAGCGCTAACGTTAGGTCATGCCACGAGCGGAGAGGAGGATTCTGGGTAAAAGAGGCGAGGGAGGGAGGGGGATTGTGGGTAAATGGGTGAGGTAAAAGAGGAGGAGGAGGAGGGAAGCCGTTTAATATAAGGTTTCATTTACAGAGCGGTTTAAACAGAAGCGATATTTAAATGGCGTCGATGTCGATGTCGTCCTCTTCTTTCTCTTGAGTCACAGTTTTCACTGTTTCCACTTTGAGCTCTCGGGCCGAGGGCGAGTACACCACCTGCAGGACAGGGGAGGAATTACAGCTCAGAACTACAAATATACAGAAATACAAAAATATTCTGTATAAATGAGTTTCAGAATAAAATAAAATGAGCAAAGCATTAAATCACTGCAGTGGGCAACTAAAAACTTCATCTAAAATGTATTTTACTGCATAAATGTCATAGTATCATTTATTTAGGACATGTGTAGTTAATTTGTATGTATTGATAAAGTGCCGTGATCTGTTTGGGAGTTTCTGCACATTTCTTTAGGTTTTTTCTTCTTCTTTCAAGCGGGTGTTCAAAAACTTCCATGTAAAAGGTGTTTTTCTCGTGTGCTCCCGTCTGTAGCGGTTTCTCTCTCTGACTAGTGGGTTCACATAGTTTTGCAGCTACGTTAGAGTCCGTTACTGCTCGTGAATCTGACTCCCTCACATCCTCGTCTCACTTTCTCTGGTGTCCTCTGCCCCCGTCCCACATAGACTCATATAAACTCACCCACACTAACTCACTAAACTCACACAGACTCGTTTGGCTCGTGTCTGAGAAGGGTTTAGGCCTCTAGACTATTACATTAAATAAGATCACCGAGTTTAAACATGACGTATGAATCTCCAGCTAAACCTTCTGTACGTTTTTACCTCTACGTTCTCGTCGTCCTCCTCCTCTTCCTCCTCGCTGCCTTCGCTCTCCTCCTCCGCCTCCTTCAGCCACTTCACAAACGGAGCCGCTTTAGCGTGGATCTCTTTGGCTAGTTCCTTGGAGACGTATTTTTTAGAGACCTGCGAGAAATCACATTAGAGCAGCGGTTAAAGTGGATCCGGGGAAGACCCAGGACACGATGGAGGGGCTGGGAACGCCTCAGGATCCCCCCCACCCGGAGGAGCTGGAGGAAGTGTCTGGGGTGAAGGGAAGTCTGGGAGTCCCTGCTTAGACTGATGCCCCCGTGAGCCCGGATAATCAGAAGAAAATGGATGCATGGTTGGATAAACGTTAATGTGTTTGCTGATGTGTTTTCCATCTGTGTCCAAGTGTGAGTCGATGTGCTGATGTCTCTGTCAGATTATGTGCCCATGTTTATTCACTTTCTCTTCTTGTGATTCTGGGCTGTGTAAATCAAATTGAATTTAATTAATTGAGTATTAATGGTGTTTTAAAAGCACTGTACTGTTCTCAGTCTGGCTATTTTAATGCAAACTAGGCACATTTCGAGCTTTCTGATCAAAAACGTTGCCTCTAGTGGGATAAAATTCTCCTGTGCAGTTAGATTTGCGGTTCATGTTTTAAAAATGTTGTATAAAAGCTCATAATTTTAAGAGGAATTGACAGAAAAACTAAAATATGACCTGACAAAGTAAAACATGCGTTTAAGTGTTAAAAATAAGTACATTTTATTGTTTGTGGAGGAATTCATTGTCCTCCAAAAACTGCAGCTTTTCTGATCCGCCAGCTGCCTCCATTCAAACCGTTTTTTTTTTTATTTGATTACGATTAATTTCGCAGCCCCGTCTTAAACAGACTGAACGTTCGTATATCCTTGTAGATGTTTCACCTTCTCTGCCCAGGCGAAGATGACGTCCTCCTCCAGCAGGTCGGCGTCGTACAGGTCTTTGAGGATGATGGGGACTCTGGACAGAAGCTGGACCTGGTGCAGTTTCACCACACACTCGAAACCTCCCAACAGGTACTTCTGGGCCTTCTTATTATCGTGGCAGAACTGAAACGCAACAAAAATAAGGGTTTGAAATAAGTAAACGAGACTTACGGACACTAGTGTTGTCACAATACTAAAATCTCAAACTCGACTTCCGACAAAAATACAGATTCTGACACTGCAGTGAATGATTATAAAACTCGTTAGACAATAGAAACATTAAATCAATAGTATTTTTTCTATTCCCCTGTGGTCCACGGGCCTGTACTCGTCTTTACGCGCTTAAACTTGTTCTGATCCAGCTCAAAATCGTTCTAAAAATTCAGGAAAGGTTCATTTCTGTCCCGTGAATGTGACTTCAGTATCGATACCATAGTCCGTGCATATGAGTGGACTAAGTGAGTGTGACGTCTCCACAGCGTCGCTCAAATGAGGCTCGCGATGCCACAGTTACAGGAGCGAATTTGGATCCAGGTTCCACATCTCTGACCGACCGCGAGTATCATAGCAACACAAGAGCCAATCAGGAGTGAGGAGGTTAAATGTGCCGCCCTCCTCAGAGCGGAGATACTCTGCACCTGCACGAACCGCTGGATTTACTGATTCTGCAGAATAATAAGGAAACTTTTAGCTTTCATCGTCAAACTTTAAATAGTAAGTTTAAGTCACTGATTTATGTTTATGTTCTGTTATGTACGAACAACAACGAGCTGTCAATCAAACCTGTTGCTAACGCTAGGGGGAGGGACCTCGGGAAATGAAGGCGTCTGATTGGTCCGTTATTTATGTTCATATCTTAATTTAGGAACAAAACAGCAAAATGAAAAATTCAGGCTCATGTGTCGCGGGTTCATACGAACAATTTAAGACCAAAACGACGAGGCCACAGCAGCAGGTCCAGAGAGACGAACGAGAAGATCCCAGTGTGAGTTGATGGGAAAAAGGGAGAGAAGGAGCCGGAAGAGCCTCCTGGAGCACTTCCTGTTTGGCACACGGCCATTAACGGGTTAGCTTAGTCCACTCGTGTATACGGACTATGACTGATACCTGTGAAAAATTAGTTTTGGTATCGATTAGTGTCTGATTTTCAATATTTTTAGCAACACTAATACTATAATTTATAGTGCAAGGCATTTCTGAGGCTAAACTGACTGAACCGGGACTAAACCAGGACTAACACAGTCAAACACTAACTTTTTCCACCCACCCAGGCTCAGCACAGACTCTGTAGATCATCATAAGACCCACGTGACGCTGCTGTGGTCGGGGGTCACAGGTCAAAGGTCCGACTCACCCGCAGGAAGTGGCGTTTGTACTTCTTGATTTGGTCTCGGATGTTTTCGTCAAACAGGAGCTCGCTGAGGATCAGGGGTCCCATGGCCTTCACGTCCAAACGCTCCGCTTCAGCCAGAATCTCCTTATCCGCCGCGTCGATCGTGCCGGTCTCCTTCTTATGCTGAAAATACAGAGCACAAAACAAATGCTCACTATGAAGATAAACACACAACACAAAACAGAATCTTTAGAAATAAGATAAACACAAAAAAAGTTGAATACTAATCTCCTTATGCTGTAAATATTAAACACAAAGCAAATACTCAATAAACAAGAAACACCAAAAACAAGTTGAGTATTTATTTTGTGTTTTATATTTACAGCATAAGGAGATTAGTATTCAAACAATATGATGAAGATAAACACTAAACACCAGTAAAGTTGAACACAGAGTCATTTTATAGGATTGTTTTGTGCGTTTTTTTTGTCAAAAGTGATTTTTAAATGTTTGGCTAATGTTTTCCAGTGTGATTTTAAAGTTTTGAATGGGGAATAGGAGAGCACAATATGAGGAAACCGATATTAACTTTCAACTTTTCATTTGACTTGACTGTTAAAAGGCTATAAACACTGTGATACATGCATCAGATTATTTTGACACAATGATCCATGTTTATTGTATCTGTCCCTATCAAAATAAAATGTGAAACGATATTACTGTGATATTTTAAACAGCCCTAATGCGTAACCAATAGGAGTGTAACGATATCCAAGTCTCACGATACGATATCATCACGGTATAAACCTCACGGTACGATATTTATTGCGATATCATGGGAAAGCTCACGATATTACGATATTCTACATAATAACAAGACTGATATTCTAAAACACTTTGACCAGTCGTTTGGTACATTTATTGTCATTCGGGACGGAATGAAATCCAAATCTCTCTGTACGATATTTTCACCATAAACATCTCACTGCACCAGATTTACTGCGATATTAAAACTGTGAATCTATGACTTTTTCCTCTAAAAATGCTTCACAAGACTTAATCCAAAGAATGAAGATGTAAAAGTGATTAGAACAGTTATTTCTTCATGTCGTCTGCACTGAAACGGAGCAAAGGATCATGGTCTATGTAGTTCCCCGTTTTTTTAATTTATTTATTTCTGCATCAGAACTGTTCATTTAAGCAAAGAGACTTGGGATTCAATATATTGTGATGCTCCACGATATTATTGTGAGACTTTTGACGATACGATATCACCAGATTTATGTTACTGTTACGTCCAAGTTTAACCAAGTTTTCAGTCATTCAATAAAGTACGAAATGTCCAGTAAGAAACACAGTTGGATTCCTGCTGCTCGAGTAATTATGGAGCTGCTCACTTTGCTCCAGGACACTTGAGGCTATGACCATCACCGCCACTAATGAAGTACTATTGAAACGGTCACATTTTGGTCACATTTTGGTCACATTTTTATGCAGCGCTTTTCCATTTCAAGGCACTCGAAGCGCAAAATGTGCAGTAAATTACAATTTGTTTCACCCCAGTAGATATAAAAGCAGCTCTTAGGATCAGTTTGAGCAGTGCCGTCTGCATCTAATGGTAAAAAGTGTCCACGAACCAGAAAATAATGCTGATCTATACACATTTTCACCCCGCCATCTCTCTGGTTTTAAGTTGGTTTTTAAGAGTTTTCAGAGCGTCTTTCCAGCGTGTCTGACCTTGACAAAGTTGTAGAACAGGTTGACCCTCTCCTCCAGGGGTTTCTCCAGGTCGTCACTGAGGGTCAGGACTTTGGCGTGGTCGCTGATCTCCTCCATCCTGCGTCTCTGGGCCTCCTCGGTGGTCTCCTCCGCCCAGTCCTCGTCATCGTCGTCTCCGTCCTGGAACAACACAAAACATCCGTTAGACAGGAGCTCACCCGTGGTCTGTGTCACCTGTGGGATACCCGAGCTTGTAGAATTTAAAAAGGTGCAATATGTAACTTATGTTTATTAAATATGGGACAGTGCACATTAATCAACATGTGTTAGTGCAGATGTAAATGTGCTGTGCAGGATCATTTTCATCTGTAATCCCACTGGCAGGTTGATGGCAAGACAAGAAACAGGACATGGGCACAAAAACATTCAGTCCATCACACATAAAGACATTAAACATCAGTGAATATTAATAGTAAACGTATTAGTAAAATGAGAACATGCTGGACATAGATTTAAGACAACAGGCACAAGCACAATCACACAACAAGTCAGAGACATTTGCTGTGATGTTAAAACACAGACAGGTTAGTTGTGTTCACATGTCTGATTGTCCAGAAGCTGCTGTTTCACAGATCTACTAAAGCTCTGGACTTCTGGTGGAGCGCAGCATTTGATTTAGGGTTGCAGTACATTTTATTGTCCCTGTAGGAAAATACGCCCTCTGCATTTGACCCGTCCTTCAGTGTCACTGGGGCATCTCATCAGGCGAGGTCTTGAGCTAGTCTTGGTCAGGACTATCATAGCTGGAGGATCTGACCTATTGGCTCTATTCACACTTGCGTCACAAACCAGGAAGACGTTTGGAAACATGCGATGACAAATTCCGCTGTAGGTAAAATGATGACTGCAGATGTATGTGTTGTTTGGAATCATCTCGTCTCTTCTAATCGCATGTACCCAGTGCTCTCGGAGTCGTGCGTCAGTGAGGAAATGGTGAAAACTGAGGTACGGTTGGAGTTGTTGATCGGCCGAACGTAACGGAACGCTACAAGGACATGGAGATGAACAAAACTGGGGCATTTTCTCATTTTTTTCTTTGATTTTGTCAGACTTACTGCCACAAACAGAGCCTGCCAGAAGCTGTCGTCGCAGGTTTCCAAACTTCTTGGTTTGTGACGTAAGAGTGAATAGAGCCTCTTGCGCATGTTTTGGGTTGTTAAGGGATTACTGAAGTGTCCGGGGGAAACAAACGCAGGGAGAATGTGCAAACTCCACACAGAAATGTCCAGGCAAATAAGATATTGAACCCCCAAACCTTCTTTTCTGTGAAAGGCATGTGCCAGCCTCTCATCCACCGTGCTATTTGATTAATGCTTCAGTACACGGTCACTGTAAAGTAAATTAAACTAAACTACACCTTGTTCTTACTCGTTAAAGCCGAATTACCAAACTTTTCCATTCTAAAATTTTTGTCAGATTTAAAAAGCGTGTAATGGTCTGATTTTTAAAACTATGAAACATTTTATAGACAGACTTGTAAAGAAGAACCGTGTGCGTCAGTGCGATGAGGCTCCACCCGGCTTCACTTTTCTGTTAAACGGTTCTAAAGCTGTGAGCGCGTGAATACGACACATGCTCCACAAGTCTGAGAGCTAAAACACGTTTGATTTCTCCTTTTATGCTTTGAAAATCAGGCACCCCGGCTGTAACGGGTGTTTTTACTGCTCTAAAGTGCCTTGACCCTCCTCCAGTAAAGTTACGTAATGCGTCTTTACTCTTATCAGACTGCAGCGAGTCTAAAAACGGCGCCCGTCTCAAACCCACCACGGCGTCCGGCGCGTCGATGTGCTCGTTGTTCCCGGCCTCTCCGCTTCCAGAGCCGTTTTCTTTGTCCTTCTTCCGGTTCTTTTTCTCTTTCTCTTTCTTCACTGAAGCCGACCCGCTCTCCGTCGCCTCTGAAAACACAAACGCAGAGAACAGGTCAGACTAAGGTGATATTTTTAACAATACAGGAACGATCCACATTCTTAAATACAGGATCATTTCATCGTCTTTGGTAATCGTTCATAATGTGGAAACTAGGGATGGTCCTTTGAGCCGACACCCATCTCCAATATCTGCTCGGTTTTCAGTATCTGGGATCCGCCTTCGATACCAACAGCAGCATTAAAGTTCTTATATTACACAAAATTGACTCTTGGGAGCTTTAAGTCATGTCGTTAACCTCATCAAAAATCTGGAGTTGTGTTTTGTTTCACTCACACGTAAACCTTGATCATTAGTCTGTAGTTTTTGTGTAGCGTTTTTAATATGAAAAGCGCTCTATAAATACAGTTTGATTCACTGATTGATTCAAGTTAACAGCTTCTTTTAACTTAAATTCAGAAGTGATTGGAAATTCCAGGGCTGAAACCATCCAAATGATTCTTAGTGAAGGTGTGTGGGGTTTAAAAACAAAGCGGAGCACTTCCTGTACCACCACATGACATCACAAGGTGGACCCGTGTGTTTTCGGGTTGACAGAATCTACAGGTTTGTGCGTTAAACGTGTGCGAATGAAATGAAACAACTCCAGGTCTGTTTGTGATGAGGAAACAACATTAAAACACAGATCAGAAAGTGTAATTTGTGCCTTTTAAACAGAATATTGCCCATTCCAAAGCAAATATGGACAACGATTAAATTAAACAATTAAAAACTGAAGCGCGTTTGTTAGTATCTACATTTCATCTTTACTTTTATCACTTACCAATTTGTGTATAATGTGTTGTGTTTCTACGCTTTATGTAGAAATGTTTTATAATATGAAGAATAAAAATACTTTAACACAAAACAAAATGCTTTAAACATACTAATGCGGTGAGTTGGATCAGTACCTGGTGGGTTTTTGAGGATGAAAGTGCAAAGTTTGTGTCTGGTGTCGAGCATGCCGCGGTACCCACAGGCTTTACACGAAGCGCCGATGGTTTGTTTCTTGGGGTTGACATGCTGCAAAAGACAAAAGATTCATATGTGAATCCTCCGCTCCATTTGACCCTCTCTCCTCTACATCCTCTGCTCTTAGGTGGATCTGAGTTTTCAAATTTATTTCCATACTTTGCTGCGTTGGTAGTTTAATTGAAGAAATAAAATGGAGACTGGGGTATCTTAATTATTGATAATCAGGATTATTAGAGTTTGGGCCAATACAAATGCATATAAAATACATAAAATAAGTATTATATCGACAGTCCTGAGCATGTAAGTGACCTGAAGATGTTTAGTATTAGGAATTCTACTAGTAAATATCCCCAAATTTTCATTAAAGATGCACTGTGTAACGTTTCGGGTGGAGGGTCCTGAACCTGTTTATGGCCACGGTTTTGCCTCGATTATTCCACAGTTTGGAAATAAACTCGGTAATCACAATGGAGACAGGTTAAAAGGTCAGATCTATGGAGAAGAGAGCTTGCACTTGGTAAGAATTCATGTTTTTCTAAATAGTTTTTGAGCTATAAAATGCCTGTGATTGAAGAAATGACAACGAGGTATGTTTAATGCCCTCCTGTGAACCCTTAATCTTCTAAATGAAAGTGCGTTTTACTTCTTTACACATTCTCTTTCAAAAGGAAGGTAGAGGAGATGGTAACATACGACAACGCAGGACCAAATTTGGCCAAACGGTGACGTCGATCAGAGGCTCATGTCAGGAACTGTGGATCCTGCTCAACCTTAGGGATGGGGCACGATTAGTCGCTTAATCGTTAACTGATCATTAAGAATTTTGTCAACCACGTTCATTTTAAATCGACAAAACGAATGTAGTCTGTGTGTAACGTAGCGTAAGGAGTCGAATCAAACACTGGAGCCTCACAGTCCCACGTCTCGGCTCTGGCGCCTTGGAGATCACTATATTCCTCAGAGTGTGTTTACCTGCACATCAGTGTCCCGGTTATGATCCTTTTTTGTTTTTTTTGAGTGTCCTGGTTTCGCATGTTTACGCAGCATCTCCAACGCAACATACGCACAGAACAGACTCACCAGCCTCATCACATCCTCTGTCACAGAGAGATTCCACTCGTGTTCGTGTCCTTTAGTCTGACAGAAGCTGAGGCATCAGCTGCTTTTTTCGCTTTCCGTTTATGCAAATGAGCCGTGTGGTTTTAAGTTTTGTTTCTGTAAGACGGAAACAAATGTGCGCAAAGCTGCATTAAACACATTCTGATCTCACACTGATGTGGCTCTAGTGATTATATGTTGTAAAGTTGAGTTTATTTATGCAGATTAGTAATGGTAATAACAGTGATAATTTTATATAAAATGTTAATGATTAATCGAAAAGCGATCATTAATTTTCCCGACGATCGGTTAAGACAATTTAATCAAATGCCCGTCCCTAGTCAACCTTTAAGAACGCTCGAAAACACTGGTTAAAAAAATAAGCAAACGTGCTCTCACAGGTAGATTTTCTTCTTGGGGCCTTTTCAAAACTTAAAATTTGGCATCATGTCTGTGCACTTGTACATTCCCCTCTGTGGGTGCTTCTTCTGACCTGCCTCAGGACAACGAATGTAAAGTAGCTCTTGTGCCAATTCCCGCATATTTATATTGATGCTGTTTGACATGTTGATTAATATGCACGGTCCTAATTTAAATAAATAAATAAATATAATAAACAAGTAAAAGTGCAATATTTAGCGCATCATTGTGTCACTTTTCTGGCAGAGGGTCAAAACCCTTTTCTCCATAGAAATGCTATTGCTTTGTCTGGAATGCTTCACAATTAAACCTATTTTTTAACCTTTCTATCTTCATGGAAACCAAACCAGACCCAGTTACAGGTCAGCTCTGTGGAGAGGCGACCCCGCTCACAGTCAGAACGCCTGTTTTTCTATGCATTTCTGAGCTATAAAACCACCTGTAGTTGAATAAATGTAAGTAGAGCTGTTTAATGTCACACTGTGGAACAAGCAGGTGGCAGAACCCCAACCTAAAAGTTACTCCGTGCACTTTTAACTTCTTAAGCTGTCGTTTACCAGATCAGTTTCGGGGTTGTCACACTCGGAGCACAGCACAAATTTCCGTATGAACCCGTCGAGCATGTCCTGCAGCTTGTTGGCCTCGTGGGAGCCGTTGACGATGTAGCGGTCGTTTTTGGAATCGAACTGGGTCTGAGCGCCCAGTTCACAACCAAAAAACTTGGTCGGGTCTGAAAGCAAAGAGACGGTCAAGTCACAGTAGAATTCACTTCAAAGTAAAGTCATCTTTGAGTCATTCCCCATTTAAATGAAGCGGAAAAATGTGTTGTATTGCGTAAGCTTCAGTGTGCTGCTAATACCATTATATTTTAGATTCAATATAACTTGGGAGTCTCGTTGGGCAGGAAAACTCCCTGTGAGTCAGTCTTTATTTATAGAGCTCTTTACGCTCGCAAGGTGCTTTCCAATGAAGTCAAAACAATAGAAACGCGTACAAGACATTCCTAATAGAGCCACCTACAAGTAGAAGTACAGAGTTTACAGGACGTCTGATGCAGTTTTTCCAAACACAAAAAACAACATTTGTAAACTTCCTGTGTTTACCAGAAGAAACATGATCAGATCTCATGGTGTGTCCAGTGTGTTTAAAGCTTGTTTTAAAGCCTGTTTTAAAGCCCTTGTAAAGTCTGCGGTCCCGGATGGTGTGACTCACATGTCGGAGGCCTGTTCAGAGCCTTGGCAACATCCACCATGTTGACAATGACCGTCTTGATTCCATTCCCTTTGCCTTCCACCTGAAACACAGTTTAATATGTTAAATAAACCTTTCTAATCTGAATTATAGAGTCGCAAGATGTGATGCATTATATATTATTACAAAATCTCTGAAGAATATTATCTTGTAATAGTGTAATATTGTGTAAAGTAGACGTTAATTGTTAGAGAGGTGCCAGCCTGAGGTGTAATAATAATACATTTTGTTTCTTAATCTGGACACCCAAGGTCGCCTTACAACAACATAAACAAATTAAGTACGATTAAAACACACAGTTAGAAGTCTACAGTTAAAGTGGAACAGTATTTAACTGACTGATTGTATTTAGTGTTGCACTTTATTAGTATTTAGTAATGTATACTGAAGGCCGCCACACACTAGAGGATTTTTTGGGCTTAAATGATTTTTAAACGTGCGACAAAAAGCGCAAACACCACAGACACGAGGAGAAACTTATGAGACTTAAAATCTGCGCTCTCACAGACTGCAGCGGGATCTGTCTGCAGACCACAGGCAGACCACAGGCTGCAAAGCTGTGAGCGCTGTGATGGCGTCGGCCGTTTCCTGTCTATAGTAAAACCACTCGAGACTGTGAGACTCTGAAGTGTTCAAAGATCAGACTCTGCACTTCTAGTATAGACACAAGTCCAAACTGTGTTATTATTATTTGTGAAATGTGGTGCAATACTTCAGGTACAGGATTTTAAAGCAGAAAAGAGGAGATAAAGTCCACAGGAAGTAGAGTCACTGTCGCTGATCTGCAGCTTTACGCTCTGCGGACGTAAACAAACACACGTGAGGAACAAGTTTGGCCTTTTTACTTTTAAAGAACGGCCCAAACTGGATTAATAGTGCAGTTTTGTGGACTGGAGTCATTATTTGTGGAGGACAATTTCTATGGATAATGTGGATCAGACGCTGCTCTTTAAATTTACCACTTTACATTAGGTGAGTAATAAAGTCTTTATTTTCGCTCAATCCTAAGTTTTGTCGCTCCTCTGCCCCTGATGCTCTGTTTTATCGTCTGTTTCTGTCGCGTTGTTGATGTTCGGTAGTTCTGATCTGACACTGACTCCACACACGAGGAGCAGTGGCTTCAAAATCGCACACAGAGACAAAAAGTCGGGTCACGCCTCCCTGAACTCGGGAAGAAATCGCAGCCAAAATTGGACAAATTCTCCTGCAGTGTGTGGCGGCCTTAAGGTGATTAAATTAACTTGTGTCACAAAACAAAAGAGGCTCGAATTAATCTTCAATTAACTAAATCTTCAAAGAAATTTTAGCTGCCAACAGAATCTGATTTAGAATATTTGTGATTTGCTGGTTTTATTGCTACGGCAGTGGAATATTTTACAGTACGTCTCCACAGTGACAAAATGGAGCCAGTTTACAGGTCAGGCCTATGGAAAAGCGACCCCATGATCAGTAAGAATATGTTTTTCAAGAAAAAAAACGATTTCCCCAGAAACACTGCACTTTTATATTACATCTATTCATGGGTTTTAGAACAGGGCTATTTTTTATTATGAAAACTCCTCAAAATGTCGCCTATAACAAGAAGCCAAAGCCAATGAAGATCTTTTACATGATTCTGATTCATGCATCTGATTTCTTGAGTCTGATATTGGGCTCAGTTCAAGCTTGTTTGACCTTTCCCTGCCTCAAACCTTCAATATTCCCTTGGCAGTGTCCACGTTTCTACGCCCAGACCACAGTTGTGTACCTTGGCGATCAGACGGGGCATTTTGTAGCGGTAGAACTGGTCTGACACGCTGCGGTTGACGTTGACAGCCATGTTGGATGGATGCTGTGGGCACTATCAGTGAGATAAGAGGATCTTTGGGGACTTTTCGGGATCTTCTGTCTGGAAAAGAGGGGATGACATAAACGAGTACAAGCGAGCTCGGTCTCTGACATGAAAACTGTGCCGCTGTGGCCGAGAGCTGAGGGCGTCAAGGCAACGGTTCCACCACACAGGATCCAACGGCTGCGCAACAGCTCTGCAAGAGAAGAAGAAGAGAGAGAGAGAGGTTAGCGATTATAACCAGTGTTGGGAGTAACAGATCACATGTACCGGCGTTACGCAATTAGAGTAGAAATTAGGAGTAACTGTATTCTATTACAGTTACTGTTTCAGTGGATTACAGTTACTTTGTTGAAATAAATGGATTACACTGCAGTATTTTCCCGATTTCACATTTTGGGCTATATCCCTTTTTTTTGGTAATTCCACTCATTGTAAGAAACCCAAAGTCCTGTGCACCTCTAAACCAGAACTAACACCAGGACTAACCAGGTCTAAAATAGGTCTAACCCCAGGACTAAACCAGGTCTAAAACCAGGACTAAACAAAGTCTAAAACAGGTCTAAAACCAGGACTAAACCAGGTCTAAAACAAGGTCTAAAACAAGGTCTAAAACAAGGTCTAAACCAAGTCTAAAACAGGACTAAACCAAGTCTAAAACCAGGTCTAAAACCAGGACTAAACCAGGTCTAATATAACAGGACTAAAACAGGTCTAAAACAGGTCTAAACCCAGGACTAAACCAGGTCTAAAACAGGTCTAAAACTGGGACTAAACCAAGTCTACATCAGGACTAAAACCAGGACTAAAACAGGTCTAAAACCAGGACTAAACCAGGACTAAAACAGGTCTAAAACCAGGACTAAAACAGGTCTAAAACCAGGACTAAAACAGGTCTAAACCCAAATAAGAATGTGCAGGAGTTGGTTGCTACATTCATGTAGTTTTAAAAATCACAACAATATCAAGTAATCCAAAGTATTCAGATTACGTTACTCACTTTAAGTAATTTAATGGATTACGTTACAAACTACATTTTGGGGTACGTAATCTGTAATCTGTAGGGGATTACATTTTAAACGTCGCCTTCCCAACACTGCTTATAACAGGTCAAACAGTTAGGCCTGTCCCAGTACTTATCATTCAATATGTGAAAGCTGCAACTATGTTTTTAGTAATTTTTTTTTGCAATATGGGGACATTAAAAAGGTTAAATTAACAACTTCTACGACTAGGGAAGGGGAAAAGATCTCGTGAGACAAAATTGCCACGAGATTGTGCACAAATGAGGAAAATTACCTCGTGAGATTTTATTCCCCATGTTTTTACGTTTCGACTGGATTAAAAAAATGAGTTAAGCACTGGTGAGTTACATTTTTTGAGAAGCTGCAGTCCCAAAAAGCGCTGCTACAATGACAGGAAAATATTAAATAAAGTAAATCAAAAATGGCGATTCCAAAATTGGGAGAGAAATTATCTCGTGAGATTTTATTCCCCATGTTTTTATGTTTGGATTGGATTAAAAAAATGAGTTAAGTACTGCTGAGTTATTTTTTTATTTTATTTTGACAATTTATTTATTATAAAGTCAAAATCTCCAATCTCGTTTTGTAAAAACTGTATCTCGTCCCGCCCCTAAATCCGATAATAAGAGATGCAAACCAAGTGCTAAAGGGTTTTCATTCTATTATGAAGCTCTTGAATGTTTAAGGGAAGTGAGGAATAACTTTGCACCACTGAAAACTGTTTCAAATGTTCTAGTTCTATTTTTCATGTTATTAAGACGGTAAAAATCAGGTGCAGTTGAAATTATGTGCCACAATTATTAGTTTAGCTTAGTTCTGGGTATGAAAAAAGGGCTTTATCGATGTTAAAACGATAAACTGTTAACCAATGTCTCTTCACAAACATTTCTTCCTGTAAAATCTGAACTCTGCCCCAACCACATGTTTTTTTTTCCACTTTTGACATTAGGAACGACTGAATCTTACATTTAGAGACAATGATCAGCCCTAAACCGGTTATTATGACATCAAAACAATCATATTTAAGATGTGGCAGCTCAAATTAATCCTGTTTAAATGTAGGTTTTTGCTGTAATACAGTGAAATCTTGGGTGTGGTCAGTGATAGAAAAGCTCAGGTTCAACATCTGTGAATTTACCGTTCGGATATTTCACGGGAAAGTAAACCGAAGTCAGCCCAACCCTGCGCCGCTCAGTGTTTCGTCTGTCCTCATCTATCCTTATTGACCCCGCCCCCTGTGAGCTGGTGAATCCTGCTGACAGCCCCATATCCAGTGAACGAGAGATCCCCCGTCGTCAGCAGTGAAGGCCTGTTTTCACGGGCCGGAGTCTCACCCCCTGAACAAACTGAACGCACTGCAGAGACTGAAAAACAGCTTTGTTTGAGGAGCTTTAGCAGCATAAGGACTTCTCTTGTTCTGCGCTCAAATACAGGAGGCCTACAGCTGCCAACTATTCAAATACGGGTTTTAAATAACTCTTACAAGAGCACAGAACCGCGTGTTTCACTTATCCAACATCTTAATTAAAAGGTGCACGGTGTAGCTTTTCCACTTGCCCAAAATGTTCCAATGTACGGAATTAAAAGCGTTCATCTTATGTTTTTTCCAATTACCAGGTGTATTAAGAAAAAAATGCAATCTGGGGCTGCAACCAACTAATTTTGCTAATAGATTTGGTTTGTTGCTACTGTATTTTTCGGACTATAAGTCGCACCAGCCAAAAAATGCACAATGAAGAAGGAAAAAAACATGTATAAGTCGCACTTTTTTGGGGAAATTTATAAAATCAGAGACCAAGAACCAATATTTCATCTTGAAAGGAGAGTTATAGAAGTTACAGAAATAAAAACAACCCCATAGAGAAGAATCTGTATCATTCATTCATTCGTTTTTCAATATAGAACCAAAAAAACAAAAACAAAAAACACAAACACCTATTTTCTTTAGTATTTGTCTCTAAAACCAAAATGAAAAAAGCATAACAATTTGTATTTTCATTTTTGACTCGTATATAAGATTCAAATATTTGGTCTATGGGCTGTCAGTGTGAAAAAATGTAATATATAAGTCGCACCTGAGTACAAGTCCACCCAAACCGAAACCACCCAAACGAAATGCGACTCCATCTATCCATCCATCTTCTCCCGCTTAATCCAGCTGGGTCGCAGGGGCAGTTTGCTGCCCAATACTCATAGCACCTGACCCCCCCTATGAACCCCTCTGCAGGTGGTGAGCCCACAGAAGGGTGGACAACATGGTCCTTGATATTAGTTCATAGGCGTAATGCAACTTATAATCCGAAAAATACAGTACATTTCAGTTCAGATCGTATTGATCACAGACGGAAAATCTGTAGTTTAAATCCATTTTGTTTTGTTTTTTCTTGCGTTTTCACACCATTTTAAAAAACTTTCATGGCAGGGTTTGATTATGTGTGCGCCTCATGTCACTATGTTAGCTGCTGAACATTCCACCATAGAAATACATGCAGTACAGCCCCAGCATGATGTTACTGCGAAGTATCGAAACTACGCAATTCTCAAAAGGAGTAAGCGGAAGTGAAAGTACAGACCGTTGAGCCCCATTTCCACATTTATGTTTTTCCCCATTTCCACACATGTTTTTATACTTGATTATAGTTTCATTAAAGCCACTAAATAAACACATTTTGTGTAATTTTGATGTAATTCTAGCTTTGACGAGCCCTTCACTGTCTGGAAATGGCATGTTTGAGTCTGCACTGCAAATAAGCTTAGTCAAAAGTTACGATATAAACACTTAAATCTATCAGAAAATGACTTCAAAGCAGTGAAATTATGTCCGTGCAGCAAGATAATTTAACTTGATAAGATATCTAAAAATAAACGACCTCTAGACTAGAATTAAGCAGACTCAGAACTAGTAAGCTGATAATAAATCTGAAAACAAGATGAAAAACCTGATATAAGTTTTAAAATCTTGACCAGATCAGAGAAATTTGCAGCGTGTATGGTCCAGATAATGATTATTTGATGACTAAATTAGTTCATTATCATCTAAGTAATCGATTATTTGTTTCAACCCTATGTTACCGTCTCTCGTTACAGCAGTTGTTGAGTGTTGACTTTGTTGAATCTACATTTTTAGTGCGTCACTCTCCGCGACTGAAGGACGAGAGTTAAACCCGGGCTCTATTTGCATGAACTCTGCCTTTTACCAATATTTATTTAGACCCACGCACAGAGATTACTTCTCCTTCAAACTCTGAACATTAACAGACTGTTTTGCTGTATTTAAATGAGTGCAGCAGCGCGTACAGGCCAGTAGAGTTTAACGGTACGGGCTCTGGCTTTATAAAATGTTAATCTTTTCCCTCAGTGTACTCATACTAGAGTTGCCCAAAGTATCGAAAAGCAGATGCTAAAACCAGTATCAAAACTAGATCCTCATTTGAGCAGGTAGAGAAAAAAAAGGCCCATTCACAGGACAAAAATGAACCTTTCCTGTAGCTTTAGAATGATTTTGAGCTGTATCAGAACAAGTATAAGAGCACACAGACGAGTATATGCCTAGGGATGTGACAATAACTGAAATATCATCATATCGTACTGGCAAAAGTCTCACAATAATATCCTGGACCATCACAGTATATCAAATCTCCTCTTAAACAACTAAAAGAAACAGATGGAACTACATAGACCATGATCCTTTGCTGTGTTTCAATCCAATTTACATTATTTATCACTTTTAAATCTTAATTTTTGGTTTATGACAGATCCAAAGGTTTGCCCGTTTCTCTCTCTCGGTAGGATATTTTCACGATATGCATCTAACCGTACGATATTTACTGCAATATTTTGTGGAGGCTCACAAAACTGCTATTTTTTCCTCTAAAAATGCCTTCACAAGACTTAATTCAAAGAATGAAGATTTAAAAGTGCTTAGAACAGTTATTTCTTCATGTAGTCTGCACTTTTTTTCAGCCATTGCTGCTCCAAAACTATTAATTTAAGTAAAGAAACTTGTAATTTGATATATTGTGATGGTCCCCGATATTATTGAGACACCGCTGACGATACGATAGAGATATTTGAGTTAGTATTACATCCCTAAATTAAATTTCAAACTAACATACGACACACACGAGTTGAAGGTCAAATGTAGAAGAGCAAGTCTGAAAGAGTAAAACCATATGACCAATGGAACAAATGAGGCGAAGTGATGATTCATTTAGTGTTTAGGGGTGACTAATCTCATAAGACCCGCTATGTTTTTAAAGATTGTTTCAGGTCATTGACCCATGACCAAGAAAAACTGAAATTGTTCATTTGTTTTGTTCATATTATTCAATAGATCAGCATTAATCTAGTCTGTGACCAACGTGATGAATGAAAAAGTACAGTTACATAAACTGACAGATAAAAGCAATTTCCATTCGAATTTACTGAAAAAAATGGACAGAACTTAAATTACGTTTGTTTAGTTCCTATGATTAAATTGTAGCACAAGTACAAATCAGGCTGTCAACAATTTTAAAGTAAAAAATATATATATATAGCTGTAGAAAAATAAATAATACTGAGACTAATTTATGCCGCAGACACAATGAAAAATAAATAAAGAGAATTACATTAAATTGCTTGGATCTGTAATGAGTTTTCAACTGTGTACATCACAAATCTTATCATATTGACAAAAATAACCAAAAATGTTCCACTAGATAAGAAAATGTACCCATGATAAATGACTCCAAAAAAGTATTGTTCCATCTGTCACATATCGAACGATAAGTCGATATAGTAATTAAATCATAGTGATAAGATTTTGTATTGATTTTAATTTAGCTATAAATTCGCCATGCGTAACTAATTAATTTATTACACCATGTTGACCATAATAAAACATACAGATATGACTTTACAATCTAGTCATTTTATTGTATCCAGAAAATATTCCCATTATTTTTTCTTTAAGATAATAATTAACCTGTAGTCAGTGTTATTTGTGTCGTGGAGTGTTTTCCATTCATTTCAGTGGAGGCACTAGCGGATCCAGGGAGACTTATACGCGCCATGGATCATCTTAAACCTCTCCCTGTGTGATTGGCATGTCGTGTTATTTAATACTTGGACTATAATCCTCTTGGCAGGCTTGTTTGGTCCCTTACCATTTTAATATCCTGCGTACAGTGCTGCATATGCGAATCAGGGGCAGGCCTAGCGCACTGGATGTCCAACATGCGCATGAAAACGTGCGATTTGGGCACATTTTACGCACAAAAACAGATCGTCTTGACCTGGCACGACCCCTTAATAAGCGGTTATCTCAAATCTGCAGGTTGCATGAGGCTAAAGGGTGCTACTATTTCAGGAAAACGCTAACTAGCTCGGCTTTAGCTCGTCTTGGTGCAGAGTGCGTCATAGCGCACGAGTAAGTGACTGGACGACGCCATTTTGATACCGTGGATGAGAAAACTGGGTTGTATTGCACAATCTTCCGCTCCTGTTGCTTTACAAACACACTCAAAAGCGTACAAACTGGGGGTTAGTGGCCGAAATGTGCGTAAAAATGAATGGGCATGCTGCGTACTCACCGTTTTCGCACAACAAAGACATAAACCCAACACTAGTCGTCCAAGAACCGCAGTGAACGATGTCGCTGGCTGGATGCTGGCCCCGTATCGATTACAGCAAAGGGTCTTGTTAAAAGAAGGTATTGTGGCGATGTAAAGATGCACAGTTCAACACCTTTTAGCGTCAAAACGGTGCCAAAGTGGTGCAAGGCGGGTTGGAGACGGAGGAGATTTGCCCCAAGAGCCAGAAACCTGTTATGAAAGCAAGATAAACAAATATGTCATCGATTTGGGATTGCAACGTGACAGATACTTTCAAGTCAACAACGTGGCGAGTGGTTATAGGTCAAAAAATGAAGGTTAAATGAAAATAAATATCACCAAAATGCAATTAAATACAGCGATGTGAGATTGACAGCTGGCTCAGGTTACGAGAAGCGTGGCTGCCAAACACGTTACATCAGAAATTACGGCGCAAATGTGGAAAATATAGGCAAAACAAGACAAGAAAATCGCTTTTAACTTAAACTATAAACGTAAATCCAGTCATAAACTACATTTTAGGTGTTATTTGGTAGTTTAAATTGTGTATCAGGGCAAATGACGACGTTAAATCCAGTTTCGTAGCTGCCAAGTGTAACGCAAGGCCAGAAGCGAAGCTAGTCCCAGCCAGCTGTGACGATAGATTAAATAACTCGGGTATAAACGAGCATCTAGCTTCATTTTCGAGGTGAAATCAAGTGGTTAAAGGTTTAAACGGTTGTATAAGTGTGTAAAATGTGTCGGTTGTGTGATTTGGGGCCTTACCTCTCGAATGTTCTGCGAAAAGCGGAGAAGCACAAGTCGTTTTGGCGAAGAGCGTCAAGCGACTGTCCGTCTCCCCATCCGGTGGAAACCAGAAAGAAAGACGCAATAAAGCTCACTAAAAGCATCAACAGTTGCAATGTAATTTTATAATTTTACTTCTTTAAAACATTTAAAACGCCCAATTCTACTTTATAGTTTAGGAAAATACAACGTAAAGTGAACATATTTGCAACTAAATAAAAAGTTAAAGCTTGTTTGCTTATCTCGACAGAAAGACCTAATAAAGCTCACTAAAATCAACAGTTTCGATGCAATTTTGTCATTTTACCTCTTTAAAGCATTCAAATCTACTTTATAGTTTAAGAAAATAGCAACGCAAAGTTTAAAGTTTACAACTAAATAAAAAGTTAGTATGTTTATTTCTTATCTCGACTCAATTTGATCAAGTTTAACCTATATTTGCGTACTTTACTCGATTACAGATGCGTTTAAACGTAATACTCATGTACTTTTGATGTATTAATCTTTGTAGGTGTAATTTATTTACAATTTAACCTAATTTTTCGTGTTTAATTTAAGATTTTGTGATTTTATTTAAACGTTTTTCAATGTTGTACCTTTATTCTGAAAGGTCACACGCAGCAGTATTTCCGGTATCGTTCTCGTTTCTGATTGGCTGCCTCGCCTCCTCCACTTCCTCCTTTGCAGCTCTAGCAAAATATTGAAAATGGTGAGTAAATAATGACGAAAATGCAACAATTAAACATTTTTAGGACTCGAGGAGATAGTAGATAGGCTAAAGATGCATTTTAGACGTTTATTATGTCCTGTGCGTGGTTTTAGTTTTAAATGAAGACGTATTTTCTGAGCGAATCTCTACTCCGTGGTGCAGAAGTGATCACATGACAGCTGAACGAAATAGCCTAAATTATATTATAAAACAAGCTCATCAAGTCGATCAAAGCTATATTTGTATTCTACACATTTGCTGTTATCATTATAATATTGCTTAGAGCAAATTTGTACACGTAGGTTAATTGACAGAGCTAAAGTTTGACTTGTGGCCAACACCTTAGCTTGTTATGCTAACCAGCTAAGAGCAACTTCTCCACAAGACAGTTATTTTTTTCAGTAAGCAATTTATTTATAGGTATTTACAGCTATTACATGTGAATAAAGCAATGAACGTGCTTATTATACCCACATAAAATCTGGGCTGCTTGTAGACTAAATGAGAGCATTTATAACTACATTTCATTCATTCTGCATGCTATTACACTGCAAGTGTCTCTGATCTGGCCAAGATTTAAAAACTTATCAGGATTATCAGGTTATTCCTCTTGTTTTCAGATTTATTACTTACTTACTAGTTCTGAGACTGCTTAAGTCTAGTCTAAAGATATTTTATTTTAAGATAACTTGTCAAGTAAACATAATTTCACCATTTTAAATCATTTTCTAATAGATTTAAGTGTTTATATCTTAAGTTTTGTTGCAGTGTACAGATCAGATAGGATTTGGTATTGGCATGTTTAGTTTATAGATTAAATAATAGATTACATTTTATGCATAACAGCTACTGGACATATAACTACAAACCCCGTAGTCTTATTTGAGTTAATTCTGAGTTTGTTGATGTTTTCTCTTCAGCCGCTTCTTCACCAGATTTACACAAAATGTTACTAGACACATGACGTTACTACGAGTATTGACTATTTACTAATTATCACAAAAAAATACTTATTTTTTACATTCAAGAAATACATTTGTTGTCATAAATTCAAAGTTATTGAACATTCAGCTGTAATATATTTCTAAACACAATTACTTTACTTTGAATATTGACTATAGCTACAAACCTAGAACTGGGTGGTTCAGATTTGAAGTTTTATCCCATTTTCAGTTTTTTATATTTCACATTTTTTGTTTATTTTTAAAAAAATTTTTTCATTTAAGCTATGATTTAATTCTGTTATTGTCATGAATGTTCACTTTTCAGTTTGCTTTCTCTCCTAATCATGTTTTTATTTATGCTTTTTTTCAGTCACTAACCACCCACATTAACGTTTGATTCAGCCACACCATGTTTCTGATTTGTTTTTAATCATGATTATTTTTATTAACCCGTGCACTTTTTAATTTCAGTTTCTCTTTTTATCACCTCTTTTTGTTGTTATATTTTGCTCATGTCACACTCCTCTCCCTCTCTCACTCCTCTCCGCGCTGGTCCAGGCAGGGCACAGGGTAAGTCACTTCACTCAGGGGAACTGTGTGCCGCTTATTTAAAACACTAAAGAAATACTCACAATGATCTCTGTACTATAATAATGCTTTGGATGTTCTCAACCTTTTACCTAAATCTACTTTTACTAACTCGCCTACGCTACAAATATTAACTCCCACCTGTTTACGGTTTGCGGTGGTTACAGGTTTTACAAATGTTCTTATCCATGGGTTTCAGAATTGTGAAAAACTACTGTAGGACTTTCGCCATAGTAATAAAAGATTTAATGCATTTGTACGATCAAAATGTTGACTATAAACAGGAAGCTGAGACCCATGAATAGGCTGGTGATGTATTGTCTATACGATAATATCAAAAGAATTTATATGAAGATATGCAAAATTAGAATATTAAGTATAATGGACATAAAACCGCACAATTATCTGATCAAAACAAACAAAAAGGTAATGTTGTCTTGAACTGAAATCGTAACATTTTATCACATTTTCAGTGGACTTCCAAAATACGAATGTCTGTTTTTTGTTATTTGTCAATCTAATCTAAAAAAAAAAAAAAAAAGGAAATATTTGTGTCTGTGTGGCACAAATATTTACTTTTTTTTTTTTTTGATGTGATGTAACTGTAGCATAGAGACAGTGCATTCTTCTGTGTCTGAATTACAGTATATCAGTTTTTCGTGCCTTTTTCTATGATTAAAATGCCTAAACCTGTTGAATTTAGACACTTACACACGTCTGAAGCTGAGATCTGATACTGTCATAAAAGGGAAAGCAGAACTCAATTTTAATTTCCAATTTTAATCGTCTAATTTGTCCAATACAGTGCATCTACTTAGCATCTTGTGTAAAATTTAGTCAATAGGAAATAAAATACTGGAAAAGAATTAGCAGCTTGTTACTACATAAATAATGGTAAAATAGTTTCATAAAGCAAAATAACCACAATATGTCAGTCTCCGAACTCTATGTAAACCTCTCACTGGTTTGAACCTTGAGTATTTCTGATAATTTAATATTAGATGTATGTTTACTGCTGTAATTCAACGTATATTTCAAATGAAAAGTACAGAAATAATATAATGTAATTTTAAAGAAACAGCGTTTAGTTATGTGAAGATGCACTGTGTAACTTTAGGAGGGTCCACCACCTGCTTATTTCCATGGACATGATGTTTATTTGTTAAGAATGTCCCACAGTATGGCATTTAAGCTATTGCGACTTATTGATTGCATTTCTTCAATTACAGGTTGCTCAAAATACATTCTCGCTGTGCACAGGGTTGTGTGACCATCAGGGCATCGCCGCCTCGTCTCTGTGGAGATAGATAAAGCCATATTATGGACTATTCCAGACCCAATAGTCACATCTCCATTGAGACAAGCTTATTTCATTTACTATCACTACAACATTCATTAAATAAGCTGTTCTAGACAAAATTCGTAACATTTTTCTCTCTCTTGGGAACGTTATTCATGTTTTACTCAGGGATCAGTGTAGTGGATGGGTTATTTTGAGGCTTTTACTCTGAAAATCTCACCCGCCCTCCTCTGTACGCCTCTGTGCTCACTCTGTCCCCTGTGCCTCAGTTGGTGCTGGTGCTCGGAGACCTCCACATCCCTCACAGATGTAACTCGCTCCCGGCAAAGTTCAAAAAGCTCCTGGTCCCGGGAAAGATCCAACACATCCTCTGCACCGGGAACCTGTGCACCAAAGAGAGCTACGACTACCTCAAGACTCTGGCCGGGGACGTGCACATCGTCAGGGGCGACTTCGATGAGGTAAAACACGTCGGAAATACAGCATCTCATTTTATTTTTGGTTATGATGTTGTTTCCTCGTCACGAACAGACCTGGAGTTGTGTTTTGTTTCATTCCCACGTATTTAACACACAAATCTTGACTAACATCACAAGGTGGAACAGAATATTTTAAGATTTGGAGATGAAGACAGATTAATAATAAAGGTTTACTCAAATGTGTGAATGAAACCAAACACAACTCAAGTTCACCATTGGCATGTGGTGCTCAACATATCAAACAACATATCTGCTAATTTCCTGTGTCATTTGTATTCAAAGTTTACAAACTTCAGATTTCAATAAATATCTATAAAAATCTGGAGGAATTTCCTCTCATTTCTGTCTTTTTTTTTGTTTAGAACCTGAACTATCCAGAGCAGAAAGTCGTAACTGTGGGTCAGTTTAAGATCGGGCTCATTCACGGACATCAGGTAATGAATAAAATCATGATTTGGACTTAATTTACTCCTTTTTTAGGCCTGATGTAGTCCTGGTTCAGTTCTTGTCCTGGTTCGGTTTGGGACTTGAACTTGACCTAGCCAAAGCAGGACTAAAGCAGGACTAAAGCAGGACTAAAGCAGGACTAGAGCAGGACTAGAGCAGGACTAAAGCAGGACTAAAACAGGACTAGAGCAGGACTAAAGCAGGACTAAAGATGGACTAAAGGTGGACTAAAGCTGGACTAAAGCAGAACTAAAACAGGACTAAAGCAGGACTAAAGCAGGACTAGAGCAGGACTAAAGCAGGGACTAAAGCAGGACTAAAACAGGACTAAAGCAGGACTAGAGCAGAATTAAAACAGGACTAAAGCAGGACTAGAGCAGGACTAAAGCAGGACTAAAATGGGACTAAAATGGGACTAAAATGGGACTAAAATGGGACTAAAGCAGGACTAGAGCAGGACTAGAGCAGGACTAAAACGGGACTAAAACGGGACTAAAATGGGACTAAAACAGGACTAAAACAGGACTAAAGCAGGATTGAACCAGGACTAAACCTGGACTGAACTTGGGCTGAACCTGGACTAAACCAGTCCCTCCCCTCTGTATGATCATAGGTGATCCCGTGGGGGGACATGGCGTCTCTGGCTCTGCTCCAGAGACAGTTGGACGTGGACATCCTGATCTCTGGACACACGCACAAGTTTGAGGCCTTTGAAAATGAAAACAAGTTCTACATAAACCCGGGCTCTGCCACAGGGGCCTACAGCGCCCTCGAGAGGTAAGACGCTGAATGAATGTCGCTTTATTTTAACATCAGTGTTCATTTTCATTTGTTCTGTACACAACGGCTCCACTCATATACTGTTATCATCACTACCTCTGCTCCTGTTATTTTTATTTATTCTATTAGTTTATTTGTCAGAGACTGTACAAAAACATTGCCACCAAATAGGTAAATGAAGTAATGTACATCTGGCTAATCTGCAGCCCCCCTCCCTGGTTTGGCTTTTACAAATACAAATACAAAAATAGAAAAACAGTGAGATTTGTAAACTACACAGTCTAAAAAACAATAAGAGGACGGGATCTGCCATTTGACACCAATCTGGTCACTTCACCATGAGTCCATTTGCAGTTTAGTGCTTGCAGTTATGATTGTTCTTGATCCAGAGCTTCATCTTTAATGAGAAAAGTCTCGGGTTCGACTGAGACTTTAGCTCCAGAGGTGAAGAGTTCCACATCTGTGTTGCTTTGAACACTGACCGACCCGGAGCAGTTCTACTTCTATTCACGCTGCAGCTCCCACTGACTCCAGCTCTGCTCCTCACTCCTGCATCTGTATATTTGTGTAGTAACTGACACATTACAGCGGGAGCAAGACCATTAAGACACTATATCTGCCGATGCATAAAGATCTACACACTTTAGACGACGAGTCATGGGTGGAAGTCACTGACATGTTTATTTACAAATGTTATTTTACTGGAGGACGTTTCTGCGTTTATAAAAATCGTGTGTTTTGTCTCAAAGCTAGTGTAGCATTTTGAATCATAATGAATATTAAAATAATACCACAAACTGATGTAATCAAAAAACTATTTCAGTATTCTCTACATTCCAAACATTTTAATAATAAATAATAATACATTTTATTCATTAGGCACCTTTCTGGACACCCAAGGTCGCCTTACAACAACATAAACAAATAAAGTACGATTTAAAGCACGTTGTGAGTAACGTCCATCTGTCATTAACTTTCTGCAGCGTGTTACTTATGTATTTTTAGCATAACTCATAACTCACTCTATATAAAGACTGTAGAGAACACTGTTGGTGATCAGAGCTACTCCGCTGCCTGTCACTGTCACTGTTTCTACAGGATTCATAGTATAAATTTGATTCACGTCAGAGCTGTTACCCTACGTACCCTGCAGCTTTCACACTCTGTAAGGGACTCAAACCTGGGACCTCGTAGCTGTGAGGCGGTAGTCGTGCTCACCGTGGCCCTGCTCCTGAGCTCAGATCAGGTTTGACCCTGATCCAGCTTCGTTTAAGTGAAAAACCTGGTTAAATATTGACACGGCTCTGTCTCTTTGACAGTGACTTACTCCTGAGTTAAAACCCTTTTGTCCTGATTAAAGCGTTCTTGTGTTTCTGCAATCATCTCCTCTCCTCTTTCACTAATCGCTCTCTGACAATTGTTCTTTCTCTCCCTCTCTTCTCTGCCTGTCCCTTCTTCACCTCACCACCTCTCTCCCTCCTCCTCTCTTTTCACAGTAACATCATCCCTTCGTTCGTGCTGATGGACATTCAGGCCTCCACGGTGGTCACGTACGTGTATCAGCTGATCGGAGACGACGTCAAAGTGGAGCGCATCGAGTACAAAAAGTCGTAAAAAGCGAACGCGATGACAAAAAGAAAACAAAAATGAAAAAACGAAAAAAGGCGGTTGAGGTGTCGTTTCATTCCTGTAACAGCAGAGGGCAGCGTGGCCTCAGAGTCAAACTGTACACGGCTGCTTTTACATGGACGCATTTTAACCACAAACGGGTCCAAAACGGGACTAAAACAGGACTAAATCTGGTCTAGAAGTGGACTAAACCAGGGCTAAACAAGGTCGAAAACCAGGCAGAAATAAGACTAAACCAGGACTAAACCAGGACTAAACCAGGACTAATCCAGGGCTCAACAAACTACATTTAAAACAGCACTAAATCAGGCTAAACCCAAACACAGTTGAATTTCACTGGTGCAAAGAACAGTGAAAATATTTAGTAGCTCTTAAAACTCTTCTGTATCTCTATGTATTTGACCCAAACTGCACTCACAGACCACACCTGCAGGGGGAGCTCATACAAAAACTACTATTTATGCTGAAAAAAGTACAAGAAAACTGCTAAACTCCTAAATTTTCAGCTAATTCACTCCATATCTGCGCCTTTCGGCTGTTGTCCCATATTCTTACAACCTAAACTTTAAAAATTGAGATGAACAAGTGACCACAGACTGATAATTTACTAAAAAGACCTAAAAAAAGAACCTTCAGCCCCAGTGTCCGTCCTTTTTACTTGCAAATAAAACACATTAAGACACAACTGTGAGCCTCATATCGTCACCAAATAATCACCGCAAAGATCGTTACTGGAAATGACTATCACAAGGAAGCTGCTGTTTTTATTTAGACTAATATTTCAAAATATTAGTTTACCTTTTCCACAGTGGATGATTTCAGATGTGAGTAATGAGTCTTCTTATTATACAGATATTAAAATAATCAGTCATTTCTTGGGTTAAATCCTCAAAAACAGAGACGCGTCCATGTAAAAGCAGCTCAGATAAACCAGTCCCATATAAATCTTGTATTATATGTTTCTCATGTGTCCCTCTATAACTGCAGACTGCATCACTTCACTTTATGTGTTTAAAATACTTATTTGGTGCCATGTTCTGTTTGTCTCTTGTCTTATAATAAAATCCCTATTACATTTAGATTATATTGTATCTTTTCACAATAAATTACTAATGTCACTCCACTGAGTCTGGTGTTTTCTGAGATTATGTGTTATAATATCTTAGTAACTCTAGAAACACAATATAAACATACATATATATACATATAGCTTTAAAACATTTTATCAATACAGGAATATTGTGGTTTACTGAAATTGGACATAAATAATCTGAAAAACCTGTATTGTGGGGTTGCCTCTCCACAGATTTGACCTGTAACTCAGCCTGGTGTTTCTGTGGACATGGATATATTTATTAAAACCGGACTGAGGAATAAAAAGCAAGAAAATAATCACATCTTCATTTGCTATTTTTATTGACTATGTTTGATATTTAACCACAGACTTTACACTGTCCACGTTTCTAACAGATTAAAACAAAAAAACTGCACATTTGAGACTCAAATGATTTTGAATTCATTTAAAATCCATTTTAAATTGCATTACATTACATTTTCTTCCTCTCATCCGGGGCCGGGTCACAGAGGCATCAGTCTAAGCAGGGAGTCCCAGACTTCCCTTCACCCCAGACACTTCCTCCAGAAAACCTAGGACACTGGAGGGACTCTGTCTCTGGGCCTGGGAACAGGGTCCCTCCAGTATGTCCTGGGTCTTCCCTGGGGCCTCCTCCCGGTGGGACATGAACACCTCCAGGAGGCATCAGAACAGATGCTCCTCCCCTCAGCTGCTCCGCTCCACATGGAGGAGCAGCGGCTCTACTCCGAGCTCCTCGTGTGTGACCAAGCTCCTCCCCCTCTCTCTAAGGCAGCGCCCGGCCACTCTGTGGAGGAAACTCATTTCTTCACTTGTATCTTGATCTGGTCCTTTCGGTCGTTCCCCAGAGTCAGGACCACAGGTGAGGGGAGGAACGTGACTGAGGTAAATCCAGAGCTTTGGGCTCAGCTCTGTCCGATTCTGTCCATAAACACAATGAACAGAACCGGTGACAGGAGCAGCCCTGGCGAAGTCCAACATGCACCGGGAACAGGTCTGACTTACTGCCGGCACCACAGCTCCTGCTCCGGTCATACAGGGACTGGACCCCATACTCCCGGAGGATTCATATTCATTTAAAGTTCAGTTGTGTTTTGGTGTTTTCCTCGTGTCATACAGGAGGGTTCACAGCAGCAGCTCATTTAGAATGACTTTGGGTCCAAGTATCATGATTTAAAAACAACTACCGGGATTTCTGTGGCAATTTTCTGTGAATAAGTTAGAAAAATTAGAATACGTCTCACATTTATCACGACATTTTGAACCAGAACTAGAAGCTTATATGTGGGTACAAACTAGAGCTGTAACAAGTTTATGGATCCATTATTGAGTTCACTGTCATTAATAAATAAATAATCATGTAACTGTAAACGATTATTTGGAAATGGTCTCGTTTCAGGTCGTCTAAGTTGATTCGGCTGCTGTCCGGAAGTCGTTTGCAACCTGTAAATTCTGTAACCCTCATCAGGACGTCCTCCTCCAGCTTCAAAGTACAAACTCCACACTGAGCGGCCGTTTACCAAACAATTAACCGAAAGAATAAAATATTACGATGACCAAAACAGTCGTTAGTATAATAATAATAACACTGATGCTGTATAGTTTATGTATCTGAGTCCGAGTCCCAGTCCGTGAGGGAGAGGGAGGACAGGCCATCGCTCAAACTCTCCTTCACACTCTGCTCATCCTCCTCTCTTCCTCCTTTCCTCTCCTTCTCCTTCTCTTTCTCCCCCTCTTCCTCGTCCTCTTCGTCATCCAGCCAGTCCTTCAGCCACTCTTCATCCTCGTCACCTTCATCAGGGCTCGGGGCTCGTGCGGACACACCTGGAACACGCGAGGAGGGTGAAATGTCTTGCTCAGGGACACTTGGTCGATACAGTTCAAGTCGTTTAGTTCGTGCAGTTTTTGAGACTGATTTGAATTTTTATTTTTTCCTTATTTAAATGTAAAAACATCAAAACTTACTTGAACTTTTCTGCTTGAGTTTCGGTGGAGTGACCTGTTTCTTTCTCTGCTTTGACACTGGAGTTTTAAGTCTGAAAAACAAAACAGAAGATTACTTTAGAAATATAGTTGTCTTCCAAAATAGTTTCAATATGGTCATTTTGAAGATGTACAAAGTATTCGAATTTTGGTGTTTTATTAGGATATTCGTATTATAAAGACTCTTGTGAGCTTTAAGTCATGTTATAGAGATAAAAACAAGACATTTCTGAATTATTGTGTTTAATTTTAGGATTTTGTGCAATACTTGAACTTAAAGTTAAACTCCGGTATGTTTGAAGCTAAAGTCCGTTTCTAGAGGAGGTGGAATTCTGTCAGAAGCCAAAAAACGGCACAGATCAGTGTTTCCTCGGTGGAGATCTCACTGTGGCAGTGAGTCTGTCAAGGCAACAAACTACTGTAGTGATGGGGGCAAGTTCTGAACTTCGCCAAAAACGCCAATTTGCTTCACAGTGAAGAAGCTTAACACCACTTTAACCCATCTGACAACAGCCACGAGTCTAACAAACAAAACGCTCTGACTGGTTCACTCATTAGTGTCTGGAAACGTTAGAAAACAACTTTATAAGCACCTCACACTTCCCTCTGCTGATTTCCCACTGCACAGACCAAAGCCCAAAAGACTCGATCGCCGATGTCGTTTCTAATCCCGTTTATTTACGAGTGAATTATATTTTTTGAAAAACGCAAAAAAAAAATAAAACATTTCCAAACCATTTTCTTTCAACACCTTTCAGTTTCACTTTCGCATGCGCAGTGGGAAATTGAAACTGGAATCCAAAGACATATTCACATACGACATTGTCATTTTTACCCATTCAGGCTGTAGCCTCACCTGGGCTGGGTTTTGTTGATCTTTGGCAGGGTGGTTTTCCCATAATTCCTTGCTGCAGCACCAGTTTTGCCTTTCTGTTTAGATGATGTCGGTTTGTTTTGTGCGTTCGGATTTGACTCGACTTCAGTTTGTGGAGGTTCGACCATCTGCGGCAACGTCAGCGGAGCCAAACTATAATCTTTCTCTACTGTGTGACCTGGAAAAAGAGATGGACAATAATAATAGTAGTAGCAGCAGCAGCAGCAGTAGCAGTAGTAGTAGTAGTAGCAGTAGCAGTAGTAGTAGTAGTAGTAGCAGTAGTAGTAGTAGTAGCAGTAGCAGTAGTAGTAGCAGCAGCAGTAGCAGTAGCAGTAGTAGTAGTAGTAGTAGTAGTAGTAGTAGTAGTAGTAGTAGTACCTGCTCGTATACAGCGGTGCAGTATGTTCATGTAGTGAGTACTGATGATGTCTCGGACTCTGTCTCCGCTGTAGGTGGAGGCGATGCTGTACAGATACTCCCTCTGAGCTGGAGTCAGGCCTGAGTGCTGAAGAGCAGAGGGACAGAGAAGGAACCCTGTAACTGTGAGTATAAACAGAGTGAAGGGACTCTGTAACTGTGAGTATAAACAGAGTGAAGGGACCCTGTAACTGTGAGTATAAACACAGTAAGAGTTGTGGCCACACCGGTTTGTCTGAGCCTGAGCTCGTCAGATCTCAGGAGCTCAGCAGGACCTGGTCAGGACTTGGACAGAGACACTGGGAACATCAGGTGCCACAGGGGGGCGCCACTCACAAAAACTGTTGTTGTGTCCTTAGGCAAGACACTTCACCCACACTGTCTAGTGTGAAAGTGGAGTGTGTGTGAGTGTTGGAGGTGGTCGGAGGGGCCGATGGTGCAGATTGGAGCCTCGTTTCTGTCAGTCTGTCCCAGGGCGGCTGTGGCTACAACAGTATTTACCACCACCGAGTGTGGAGTGAATGAATAATGAACTGTAAAGCACTTTGGGTGTCATGAAAGGCGCTGTAGAAATGCAATGATTAATTAATTAATTAAAAAAGAGGGCTGCTTCACAGTGAGGTGCTAACCACTCTCCCTCAGACAGCTGCATGTACGTAATGTGTTTCTTTTTTTACCTTGAGAAATGGCGCCATGGCCATGCCCCGGGGTATGTGCACTGTGGCTCTGTGGTCACTGGGCGTCGAGAACCGTCTCTGCTCACAAAACTCCACATCTCTGACTGACAAAACAAACACACTTTTTACGTTTAAATCTTCAGCCGCAGATGGGACAGGCCCCAGGGAGTGGATGAAGAATGCTCTGGTTAAGTGTCTTTATACATACATATATTTAAATCCAGTGCATTATTTGGGATTAGACTGGCCCATAGACTATTATCACGACGGAAGGAAGTGCTGATCGATGCTTTTCTATGGCAAAATACCTGTGGAAAAGTGTGGCATATTTTTGAGCAGCTTCATAAATCTGCCCCAACACCAAATCTTCGCTCGTCGTCGTTTCCTTTAAGTTTTCGTCTTTCTTCCCTCGATCGTTGTGGATAAATTCTTCATGGACAGAATCTGTTCTTTGTTCCTTGTTGGATGAAGATTTGGTGTTGGGGCAGATTTACGAAGCTGCTCAAAAGTACACCACACTTTTCCACGGGGATTTTGCCGTAGAAAAGCACTGACTGGAAGTCGCGCGACTCAGCATTGCCGCACTTCGGAAGGCGTTATATAAATCCAGTGCATTATCGGTGATTAAATTGCCCAACACGACCTCGTATTCTCACTTTAAACATCTGGACACGGTTTTGACCACAGGAAACCACAACAGAACCCTTTTCTATTGAACTACCCCAGGATGAATGAGGTCACACCGTCTGCTGCCTATGTTACTGCTGTCTGACAGTGTGCAGCTTTGGCCTCATAGAACAAGAACACAGCGGTAACTCCACAGCTCATAGCTCAAATCTAGAGGTTTTACATGCAAATCAATGACCTACGGATGTAGTTTTGCAAATAAGCTTAAGAAAGAACATGTTATTTTGCTTTATGTCAGTATTGCATTTTCCTGTTCCCTTTGAATGCATCATGGGAGGCCCAATGATTGAAGGACGGGTCAGAGGGGACGTGTTTCTCTACAGGGACATTAACCTTTAACCTTTAACCTACAAAAACATTAAGCTGCACTTTAGCCTGACCCTGAACCTGACCCATGTTCACGTCTCCAACACTTCAGACTCATGTCGGTTTGTCCTCGAGGTGCGTTCAGGCCTCATGTTTCTGCTGTTCTTTCCACTTCTCTCTCTCTCTCTCTTCTTTATCTCCCTCCCTCCCACTTTTGCTCCTCTTTAGTTGTATTTAATTTTCCACTTGTAATCTCCCTCTCTCCTCCTTCCTTCCCTCCTTCCCTCTGTCCTCATCTCACTTACGCTCTGACCTCTGTGTTTATTTAAAGAGGAGCGGAGCGCGGAGGACATTTCTTAAACATGAGACAAAACAAACACAAAACAAACACACGCTCATTACACAGTTTCAAATAACAACACAGGTCAAACTTCTTATTTTAAAATCAATCTTAGAAAGCACTTTTTAACATTCACACTTACCGAGTTTGACCTCAGCCGGCAGAGAAAACCTGCAACAGAAACATTCCCCATCGGACATGACCTCAAAAACAGACCTGCAGTTGTGTTTTGTTTCATTCACGCACTTTATTTTTAGTCCGTTTACATCTCCAAAAGCTCAAAATGCCGAGCTCCACCTTATGATGTCATGAAGTTTTACCTTTTGTTCAGTAAAGATGGACAATTCCGAAACTTGACGTGATCCAAATGATTCTAGTGAAGGTGTGAGGGGTTTAAAAACGCAGTGGAGCACTTCCCGTGTCACCGCATGACATCACAAGGTGGAACAGAGCGTTTTCTGTTTGAGAGAAGAACTAAACATGCAGAATTTGTGCGTTAAACGTGTGCGAATAAAAAAAAAACCCAGCTCCAGGTATGTTTGTGATGAGGAAACTACGCGACATAACAACAGGGAGTTTTCAGGTGTTTATCTTTAGCCTGGGGTTTTTCCCTCACATCAGAACACATTTTAACAGAAGCAAAACATAAAATAACTTAACGTGAAACAAAAACGAAAACAGTCAGGTGTAGAAAGTAAATTATACTGCAAAAGCTTGGCCAAAATGTAAAATATAAACACTTAAATCAATCAGAAAATGGATTAAAAGTAGTGAAATTATCCGTCTGTGCAGCAAAATAATTTTATTTGATGAGTTATCTTAAAATAAATGACCTCTAGACTAGAATTAAACTCTCTCAGAACTCGTAAGTCGATAATAAATCTGAAAACAAGACGAATAACGTGAAATAAGTTTTATAATCTTGGCCAGATCACAGAAATTTGCAGTCTATAAAGAGATAAATGCTTTTCTCCACAGAGATGTTATTGCTTTGTGTCTGGAATGTTCCACAGTACGCCATTAAAACCTTTCTATCTCCATGGAAACCAAACCAGACCAGGTTACAGGTCAGCTCTGCGGAGAGGCGACCCCGCTCACAGTCAGAACGCCTGTTTTTCTGGGTGTTTTTGAGCTATAAAACCAGCTGTAATTGAATAAATGTAAAGTAGAGCTGTTTAAAGTAGCACTGCGGAACATTCCAGGCAGAGCAATGACGTCTCCATGGAAACAGGCATTTGTGCAGCTGTGAATTTTAAGTAAGAGGCAAATATTGTTTTCTTACCTGTGCTTCTGCAGCTGCTTGTCGGTGCGGCTCTGAGCAAACGTCACCTGTTTCTTCATCTTTTACACTCACAGAATCGTAAATATACAGATGCTAACGCGCTAATGTCCTATAAATATAACATTATGGAGGCTAACAGGCTAACAGGCTAACAGGCTAACAGGCTAACATCCTCTCTGTGTCTGTGCAGTGAGGGTTTCATGTGAACGAGGCGACTGCAGTGAGATTCAGCTCAGGTGTAAAGTTAAACCTGCAACAGTGTGAGAGAAAGAGAGAGGAGAGGAGAGAAAGAGAGAGGAGAGGAGAGAGAAGAGAGAGGAGAGAAAGCAGAGAGGAGAGAGAAGAGAGGAGAGAGAAGAGAGGGGAGAGAGGAGAGAAAGCAGAGAGGACAGAAAGAGAGAGGAGAGAAAGAGAGATGAGAGGAGAGAAAGAGAGAGGAGAGAGAAAGAGAGGAGAGAAAGAGAGAGGAGAGAAAGAGAGGGGAGAGAGGAGAGGAGAGAAAGAGAGGAGAGAGGAAAGAGGAGAGAAAGAGAGAGGAGGGAAAGAGAGAGGAGAGAAAGAGAGAAAGAGAGAGGAGAGAAAGAGAGAGACAGAGAGAAGTGAGGAGAAAGAGAGAGGAAAGAGGAGAGAGGAGAGGAGAGAGGAAAGAGGAGAGAGAGGAGAGGAAAGAGGAGAGAGGAAAGAGGAGAGGAAAGAGGAGAGAGAGGAGAGGAAAGAGGAGAGGAGAGAGAGGAAAGAGGAGAGGAGAGAGGAAAGAGGAGAGAGAGGAGAGGAAAGAGGAGAGAGAGGAAAGAGGAGAGAGGAAAGAGGAGAGAAACAGAGAAAGGAGAGGGAGGGAGGAGAAGAGAGAGGGGGCAGAGAGAGAAAAGAGAGAACAGGGAGGGAGGGAGAGAGAGAAAGGCGAGGAAGACAAAGAGAGAGAGAAAGGGGAGAGATGGAGGGGTAGAGGAGAGAGGAAGAGAGAGAGAGAGCTGAATCGTAGATATAAAGATGCTAACATGTCCTATAAAGAAAACATTATGGAGGCTAACAGGCTAACAGGCTAACATCCTCTCTGTCTGTGCAGTGAGGGTTTCATGTGAACGAGGCGACTGCAGTGAGATTCAGCTCAGGTGTAAAGTTAAACCTGAGAGGGGGAGAAAGGGAGAACAGAGAGAGAGAGCAGAAAGGAAAGAGAAGAGAGAGAAGAGAGAGAGGAAGGGAGAGGAGAGAGAGAAGACGAGAGAGAAGAGAGAGAGAGGAAGAGAGGGGAGAGAGAAGAGAGAGAGGAGAGAGAAAGAGAGGAGAGAGGAAGAGAGGGAGGGAGAGAGGAGAGAGAGGAAGAGAGGGGCGAGAGGGGAAAGGGGAGAGAGGAGAGAGAAGAGAGAGAGGAGAGAGAAGAGAGAGAGGAGAGAAAGAGAGGAGAGAGGAAGAGAGGGGAGAGAAGAGAGAGATGAAGAGAAGGGAGAGAGAGAGAGGAGAGAGGAAGAGAGGGGAGAGAGAGGAGAGAAAGAGAGGGACAGAGAGGAGAGAGAGAGAGAAGAGAGAGAGAAAGAGAGGAGAGAGAAGAGAGAGAGGAGAGAGAGAGGGAGAGAAAGAGAGGAGAGAGAGAGGGAGAGAAAGAGAGGAGAGACAGTGAAGAGAGAGAAAGAGAGAGAGAAGAGAGAAGAGAGAGAGCAGAGAGAGAGGAACGAGAAGAGAGAGAGGAAAGAGAAGAGAGGAGAGAGAGAGGGTAGAGGAGAGAGGAAGAGGGAAGAGAGAGGAGAGAGAAGAGAGGAGAGAGAGAGGAGAGAGGGTAGAGGAGAGAGGAAGAGGGAAGAGAGAGGAGAGAGAAGAGAGGGGAAAGAGGAACGAGAAGAGAGAGAGGAAAGAGGAGAGAGAGAGAGAAGAGAGGAAAGAGAAGAGCAGAGAAAGAGAGAGGAGAGAAATGCCTGATCCCAAAATCAGTCGCACGAGTGGAAAATCGTTTCAGAAAGCGCCAAAAACAGTTCAGCACGAGTGTACGCCCGGCTTGACAGGTCAGATCTGCGGAGAGGCGACGCCGCTCACAGTCAGAACGTCTGTTTTTCGAGGAATTTCTGAGCCGTAAATCCACCTGTGACTGAATAAACGTAAAGTAGAGCTGTTTAACGTCACCGCACTGGCCTCAGCTGCAGCTCGCAGCTCACATTTCTGCCTGAACTCTGTGTTTACCGAAGGCCGAACATTAAAGCGATATTTATTTAGTGCTGGAGCTGATTTGACTGAACGAGCACGAGCCGCTCCCTCTGAATGAGATCACTGAAAACCTCCACCGCTGATCCTGCCCTGGAGCGCTTTTTCGGTTTCACTTTCAGCTTCTCGTTTGGCGGGAAACTGTCTGAACACTGTGAACAAACGCACAGGTTTAAGCCAGGACTTTTTTCTAAGTAGTTGTGAAAAGTTTAAGTGGAGAAAATCGCTGCTGTGATCACATTTTGACAGAGTGAGATTCGGAAATATCCAAATTTTACGACTCATAAACGTTGAAACTTTTCATTCGTTTGGGATCGGCTCCATAAACTTGTGATTTTACTCACAAGTTACTTATAGTTCAAAGTCCTTTCGCCTCATTTAGGGTGGAACAGTGGCGCCGCTTTCTGAAGCTGTAAAAAAAAAAATCTTCCCTTTTGTTTATCTACACTGACGGATAAAACATAGATAAGCCCAGGAATTACAGCGATATGAACCATAAACCAGGTCAACAAATCTGCAATCTGAAATTTAACACGACAAACTCCACCTGAGAGCTCTCACCTGCCTCCAGCTCTGGGATTTAAAGCAAAATAAATCAGAATTATTTCCAGTTTTTTTCCACAAATCAGGACTTTTGCTGAGGAGATACTGGTGAAAAGTGTTTGAAACTTAAAGTGCAGTGTGCATCGAGTCTTTTGGGCTTTGGCCTGTGCAGTGGGAAATCAACAGAGGTAGGTGTAAGGTGCTTATAAAGTTGTTTTCTAACGTTTCCAGACACTAATGAGTGAACCAGGCAGAGCGTTTTGTTTGTTAGACTCGTGGCTGTTGTAAGATGGGTTAAAGTGGTGTTAAGCTACTTCACTGTGCCAATAATTTTACGTGGAAGTTCAGAACTTGCCCCCATCACTACACTAGTTTGTTGCCTTGACAGACTCACTGCCACAGTGAGATCTCCACCGAGGAAACACTGATCTGTGCCGTTTTTTGGCTTCTGACAGAATTCCACCTCCTCTAGAAATGGACTTTAGCTTCAGACGTGCCGGAGTTCCACTTTACCTCCTCACAGAGCGAGTGATCTGGGCTCTGTTACTTTTTGAGCCTTGCAAATCACCCATAGTTAAATCACCCATAGTTAAATCACCTTGCAAATCACCCTTCTGTTACAGTTATCACTTTGCCTGCAACTTTGACCAACCGAGCCCGACGATTTGTACGAGACTCAGAGAGGGCACCGAACCAACAGAGAATACAAAAAGCAAGAACAGATTCAACAAAACTCCTAAGAACATTACTGACATTAAAAGGATTAATTTTCCTTAAAAAGAACAGTTTTTGCCGCACTTTCTCGTGTTTGATTCAAAGCTTGGGTCACAGTCAGTGATTGTCCCTAAGTATTTACTGTACATCCCTGTAGTTTTGTTCTTTTTTCTCCCTCAAATACGGACACTTTTTGGACATTTCTTGTATAAAACTGACAAACCAGCTGGTTTTTTGGATAAATCTGCAGGGACAGGGGACACAGGGCTCAAAACTGGGACTGTCCAGGATCAATAGGAATATCTGGTCACTTTACCTATGACGCATTTTGGCTTAATTTGATGGGATAATATCTGTTTGTAAATATAAATTATAGTTTTACACAAATCAAGAAGCGGTTTGTGAGGAAAAGTTGAAAAATATGTTGAAAACTACAGGAAGTAGAGACACAATTTTCACACAAGAAACACTTTTTTTTTTTAACTTTAAACAAAAATACGCTATGTTTTGTTATATTTTTATTTGAGTGATGTTGTGATTTCCAACCAGAAAGTAAAATTTAAAATCTAAAACACTGTCAAACTCGTGAAAATGCTCTTGCAGATGGCGTCAATGATTGTCCCTAAGTATTTACTGTATATTCCTGTATTTTTGCTCTTATTTTCCCCACAAACTGCACCTGAACTGATGCAAAACTGTGATAAATATGGACCAAACCAACTCTGAATTGTAACAGCATGAAAACGTTGCGGTGAAATGCCAGACAGCCCCTTACCCAACCCATATACAGTATTCCCCTGTAATCCCGAAAGACACTCCCTGTCTCTCTCTCACTCCCTGTCGGCGTTGTCATGGTAACACTTTCACTTTCTCCTCTCTCCAGTAAAACAAAACCAGCTCTGTCACGCTCTGGGGGGAAACTCCCGGGTCTCCTGCGGTATAAAAGGTGGATCGGGCTGGGCGCAGCTCCAGTAAACGAAGGGCAAATGAGCGGATCTCAAGGCAGCAAAAGTCAGGCTATTCCACTGCTCAACATGAGGGGAATCATGAGGACCATCAGAAGCCGCAACGACAGAACTCCACTCATAGAAACAAACAACAACAACAACAACGACGACGAGGGGCCACAGAGTGAGTACTGTGAAGTTATTTACGTAGACAGACAGATGGATGAATGGATGAATGGATAGAACAGAATTTATGTGGTGTAATAACTTTTAATTGTCTCCATCAAAACTCTTGTACTGTTCAAATAAATGGAGTTAATCAGAGCACTGTCTTTAGATTTTGGTATAGATTATGCAATGGTATTCGAAATAGCAGCAGTACATTTTTTAGCAGTAACTGTGTAGTATTAGCAGTAGTACTGGATGCAGAATATCATAGTAGCAGTAGTAGTAGTAAGAGTATTAAATGACATATAATTATTCTTTAGAAGTGATTGTGTAGTAATAGCAGTAGTACTAGTATATGGTATGCAGTGTTATTTGAAATATTCGCATTAGTAGTTGTAGTAGTATTAAATTGCATCTTTAGCAGTAATTGTGTAGTATTAGCAGTAGTAGGATTAGTAGTAGATGGATATGAAATATGAATAAGTAATTGGGAGTTAGTAATAGCAGTAATATTAGATAGTAATATTAGTAGTAGTATTAATTAATGATAATATTAGTAGTAGTAGTAGCTGTAGTAGCTGTAGTAGTAATAATAGTAATAGTATTAAATTACATATTATTATTCTTTAGCGGTGATGAGGTAATATTAGCAGTAGCAGCAGTAGCTGCCATAGTAGTAGTAGTAGTAGTAGTAGTACTGAATGATATACAATTATTTCATAGCAGTGATTGTGTAGTCTTAGCAGTAGCAGTAGTGTTATTAGTAGTAGTAGTAGTAGTGGTATTAAATGCCATATAAGCATTCTTTAGCAGTGATGGTGTAGTATTAGTAGTAGTAGTTGGATATGAAATATGAATAAGTTATAAATGTGAGTTAGTAATAGCAGTAGTACTTGGATTTTGATATAGTATTCAGTGGTATTTGAAATGGTAGTAGTAGTAGTTTGAAATGCCACATAATTACATCTTTAGCAGTAATTATGTAATATTATCAGCAGCAGTCGTAGTAACAGTTGAATGTGCCAACTGAGGTCACGTTACATAAACACTTTCTAACTAAGTGAATGTGATCAAACCGGCTTTTGCTTCAAGTGAAATGACTCGAGCGTGAAACTGGAATCACAGCAATTGTTTATGTTCTCAAAGTCAATTCAAACTATCGATGGAGTGGGATTAGATAGAAGATAAATATAAAAATGTACAGTTAATAACATGTTGTGGTAAACTCTATTGTAACTGAAGTGTATTAAAGTAAATGTCTTAACTTATTTATTTATTATTGATATTACCTCCTCATATTTGGGAGAAAGTCCCTAATTCTTTGGGACTTTAGGGAATTTCCTGTTTTAACATCAGCTTTTTGACCTAAACTTTTTTCTTATGTTTTTTTAAAAAGCATTTTCTATTTTCTACACTTTTTGTCATTTTAGTGTAAACGTTTTATAGCTTTGTGATCTGAAGCTATCAACTTAAATGCAGATACTTAAAGATGCACTGTGTAACTTTTTTGGGGGGTTCCGTCGCCTTCTGGTTTCTGTGGATATATGACACTGCTCTGCCTGGAATGTTCCACATTATGGCATTAAACAGCTCTAAAAGGTGGTACAGGTCGTCCTATTTCTCAAAAATACCTAGAAAAAAGTGTAAATTACAAAAAAAAAAAATCTATATAATAATAATGAATAATTCTATATGCAATAAAACTCTATAATCATATATGTCAATAATATTTAATAATTATACATATCAACATTAATTAATACTTTTATATGCAATAGTATTTAATAATTCTATAGGCCGATAATATTTAATAATAATGTTTTCATTTTACCGGTATAAAGAATTGAAATTATCAATCTGAATCATTTAACTACCACTATTATTATTATTTTATTTTATTTTTGGAGGTGATTTTTTTTTTCATACATACAAGATAAACAATATACACAAAGATGACAAGACATAAGGGTAGTTCGACGATTCAGATTGATAATTTCAGGTCTTTATAAACTGCTAAATAGTGAAAATTTTCTCTTGACCTCGATCTGAGAGTCTGACAACATCAGGCTGTGTCTGATCCGGTAGTTTGAATGTTTTTCCACATCCCTGAAGAGGGATTCCCCGTTTCTCTTCTGAGAGCTGATATTTCGAAGCAGGAGGAGGCGCGTGGAGCTCTGTGATTGGCCCAGATTTACCTCATCACAGTTACGTCATCAACCGGACCTGCTGCATTCTTTAGCTGCTCAGGTTTTTATTTACTATAAGTCACGTGGTCCAGAGTACGAGTACTTTAGAGTGAGAGGCGGTTTGTTCATTACATGGAAAAACAGACAACCTGATCAACCTTAGATCTGATGTTGGCTTGTGTTTACGCCACGAGAGAATCAAAAACACTTGGTGACACAAGCAAAATTGACTTTTCAGAGCTTTTTTCCATGTTATAGTTGTTTTCAGAGCGTTTATCCATGTCGTAGTTGTTTTCAGAGCTTTTATCCATGTTATTGTTGTTTTCAGAGCTTTTATCCATGTTATAGTTGTTTACCCGCTCAGAGTTGGAGTCATCTTTATTCTCTCTTATTCTGTTTTCTTGATTTAATCTGTGATGATGTTGAGTAAATGTCGTATTTGGAAGACAAAGTATAATGTATTTGATGAAATCTTTGACTTTTCTCTTTCAGTTTTCTCTTTGGAACATTGTTTTAGCTTTTTTTTTCTTCTTGTCCAAACCTGCACAGAATAATCAGAAAGAAATCAGATCCCTCACATAGATGTCAAGGTTTATGTGACATTTATGTAATCGGATAACTCCAGAAATCAGATTATGATCAGATTTCTTGTCTGCGTGTAAATATAACCAGTGACAATAAGATTCAAGTTTGGTTTGTGTCCCTTGGAAAGATGTTTAAATGTATAAATGCATTCACTTCTCACAGTTATGTTCTCTCTGTTTCAGGACAAACTCTGTACCCAGACAGTCCATCGATTCAGAACTCCAGCAATGAAAACTGGACCAGAGCCCGGACCAGAGACCAGACCAGAGACCAGACCCGTCCTCTGTCCTTGGACCCAGAGAGTCTGTGTGCAATCCTGGGGGTTAGTCCTGGTCTCTCCGTGGTCCAGTATCGCCCTGGACTGGACTCAGGTCTGGTCTCAGGGCAGGGCTTGGACCACATTGAGGTCCGGATTGAAGAGTCTGTGCGCGCTCACATTCCTCAGATTCCTCAGATGCCCTCACAGCTGGAGATGCAGCGCCACCTTCAGGACGTGCAGAGCGCTGTGCTAAAGGAACTGCTCAGACTGGGCCCTCTGCTGGAGCCCTCGGGGCTGATGGGAAATGTGACACAGAAGTACCATCATGGTCTGATCTCTCACATGAAGAACCTGCTGCTACAGACCTGCACCAGTGGGACCTGCCTCAAGCTGCTGCTCTGGGCCCAGGCTCAGTACTTCAGGTACTACGTCACTTTTAGAATGAAATACTTTTTCTCTTTCATTCTGTTAGCGCTTTAGCCTCACAGCAAGAGCCTCACAGGTTCGATTCCCAGGCATAGGGCCTTTTTGTAGTTTGTAGTTTACCTCAGGTTGACAAACACTGCCATAGGAGCATCAGAGATGATGTGTTTGTTTTGTTTTGTAGGACTTTACTGTCCCCATAGGGAAATCGTCCTCTGCATTTCACCTTCATCCTTTCAGGAGCAGCACATGGGGATCCATAGAAAATATATAGTATATATATATAGTCTTAAGCAAGGCCTGAGAGTCTGCAAATACAGTTAGAAAAGTCTGTTTTTGTGTTTGGGGGTCATAATTAAAAAGGATAATAAGCCACAGCCTATGGGACCCAGGCCACAGAAATAATAAAGAGAAAGTAACAGAAGTTCTTCATGTTTTCTGTGCCTCAGTCCAGTCCTGTTCCATCATCCAGAACTAAACCAGGACCAAACCTGGAACTTGGACCTGATTCTTCTGAGCGACTGGATCCAGGAGGCTCAGGAGCGGCTCACACACCTGCTGGAGGTTCAGTCTAAACACCACATCAGGCACGTTCACGTGGCACGTTTTTATGTTTATGATAAAACCTGGTGTTTCTTTGTAGACGGAGCTTTGGCGTCAGCTCGATATCGCTCTGCAGCATGACCAACAGCCCTGTGAGAGCGAAGAGAGCTACATCGGGACCTATCTGGATGTCATACAGGTAGAACACATTTCATTTTTCTGCACATTGTCTGTTCCATATTCACCCGGTGTTTATATTATGGGTTTTGTCTCCAGTGCATTCAGGCGGCTCCCTCTGCAGCTCAGAAGTTCAGCTCCTCTTTGTCTCTGAAACTGTCCCAGCTCTGTCTGCAGCAGCTGTGCTCATTCACAAAAAGGTACAATTATTCATCTGAAAATGCACAATAAAGTCCTAAAATGTGATGATTTTATTCCAATATAAAGACTTGTGCATAAATGTATTGTATAAACTCTTGAGGACACAGACAGTTCACTGGTTTGAACAGATTTGTGTAATGCGAGGTTTGAATATTGTGACATTACTTAGACTTATTATTCTGTTTTTTCTTTTGCAGATACAAGGATTACTGGTTCAAGATTCTGAGCAAAAAGAAACGGTGTGAATTGGAGTTGGTGACATTTTTAAAAATTCTGAAAACCTGCAAAGAAATCAAGTGAGTGAATTAAAAAATACATAAAATAAAACACTTCACAAATTAATTGATCTAAACGTGTAAACGTGTATGGTTTATTTTCAGGAAATACGTCCTGACCAAATATAAAAGGGAATTTCAAGGGGTTAACGATACTGTGTCTCTGCTCGAGGAAATAGAAACTTTTACTTTGGATATTCTTCTCAAAGATTTGGCCGTCATCACTGAGGTAAGATTTTACATCCAGTATCCCTGTGTGTCAGATGCCCTCCCAGATGTTGTGTTTGGATAAATACAAGAGGAGAATGGAGCTTGGCACTGATAGAAAAAACATTTGTGTATTTGATTTTGGAGAATTACTTTAATATCATAGAAGAAATATTAAAATCCTGGGTTCTGTCCCCACCTTCAAAAGACAAGGTACAATATTTATGCTTTAAAATGTCATCAAAAATCATCTTCTTTTGTTCAGAAAGCTCTGAAGAAGTACTTTGAGTCTAATCACACAAACATGATCCTGATCGATGAACTGAAGAGGTTTCTCACGGTGAAGTTGTGGCTCAATTTGGAGGAACACAAGGTCAGTTTGAGTCCATTCAATTCCAATTCATTTCAGTGTATTTTTATTGTTTATTTGATTGGGAACAGTGCATAAATGTGACCGGTGTGTCTTGCCTTCTCGTCTATCTCAATGACCCACAGAAGCTGCTGGAGTTTGGTGTGACAGCAGTTTATTTATGTGAGCTCTGTCATCTGCACAAAATAATACAGCACAGTTGTTGTGAATTGATTTGTAGTGGACATTCACCATGTGCACTCTCTCATCTCGTCTCGAGTTCTCCTTTACAATGCTCAGAAATACTATCTAAAGCTGTTACAATAACAAAACAAAAAAAGGATAACAATACTACATATTACCCAATAGCTCTGTAAATAGTTCTTAGGATTGTAGTGGATATTTTTAAGACAATATGAAATAGAATATTACTTTTCTCCAATTAGCAATTTATATAAGTACCTTTTTTACCTGTCTGTCACATTTTTACATTTCTTTATAATATGCAACGCACTTAAAACAATACCAACATTTACATAAAACCTTTTTACATTTGTATCCTACATACCTGCACAAAATAATATAGCACAGTTGTTGTGAATTGATCTGTAGTGGACATTCACCATGTGCGCTCTCCCATCTGCAGAAAAACAGTCATTTGTTAGCCACTAGCAAAGCTAAGCTCTTAGAAAGAAAAACACGGTAAAATCAATTATACTGCAAACTAACTTCAGTCGATCATGGCCAAACAAACATAAATTGCAAGCAATACAACATACAATTACCGGCTTAGCATTAAATTGGCTACACATGAGTGAATTAATATTTCTGTCCACGTAACTTCACAGCCACGTTACCTCGTCTCCAGTCCTTTACTGTGCGGAGGACTCAGAGTTCGCGCGGGTAAAGTCAGTGCAGGTGCGGCGGGCACCAGGAGATGGCGCTGGTCCACAATTGAGCAGGATTTAATAAGGTTCATATTAACTATGTTACATAAAGAACATCTGTAATTATCGTGTAAATATGACAAATATGAATGTTACGACCCGAATGGATCAAACATATTAAAAAGGACAAAGGAGTCGGTTTACAAAAGTGGTAATTTGTTTTATTTTCTTAAGTTAGTTTAGTTACCCCTCCCGTGCCCAAAAACAAAGTACAACAGAAAGGTGGACCTGGTGAGCCAAACAACACAAGGCTGCGGCACCGGGCCAACCCTGTACAGGGCCGGAGAAGCCGGAGCCGACATCACGAACCTCAAACCATCTTTACCAAATCAAAAGGCCAAAACAGGACAGCCGGTGCCACCAGGCCAAACACAAGGCGAACTGCAGCTAACAGGCGTATGTGGCCCGCACCGAGCAGCAGCCACGGCAGCGGGAGCGCGCAGGGCAGCGGGAGCGCGCAGGGCAGCGGGAGCGCGCAGGGCAGCGGGAGCGCGCAGGGCAGAGGGAGCGTGTAGGCCAGCGGGAGCGCGCCCAGGTGCGCGAAGGGCAGAGGCGGTGCGCAGCGAGAGCGCGCCGCTGACAGGCAGCCCGTTTATACCATTTAGGGGCGCCAGCACCTGACAATGAACAATACAAAATACAAAATAGTTTTACAGAGGAAGCACAGAACAGAAAAAGGCAGATTAAAAGTGTCCACAGCCTTGTTTTTTCTTCATCTAGAGTTTAAGGTGCAGTTTGAATACAGGTAGAAATGGAAATTCTCATTCTCCAAAAAAGTTACACAATGAACTATGTAATTGCAATGAAAATCACAATTAGAACAGGTGCATTTACCAACTTTCCCACACAAATATCAAACCCTCCTGTCTCATTCTGCACAAAAACGTCTCACCCTACGGTTTAGATCTGTACAAACGTGTCCTGAAGTGTGATTCAGGACACGTTGGTTTGAGAATCGTATCATTAAAACGTAGGTCTCTGTCGTTTTGTGTGTGCAGGATGTGATCTCCAAGTGCTACGGGCTCGTCGTGTCTCTGTACATTAAGCATATGTGCAGGTTTTCTCTGCGCAGACTGAGGAGGAGGTGGAGTCAGCACCTGGACTCCTCTGTGACCGATGACGCGCTGCTCATTCACGAAACCATCTGCAGCCGGGTCAGACATCCACACACATTATCATTATTATTATTTACATTTTTAATCCGGCGCATACTGTATATTTTGTATGTATTCCGTATAAAGGCCGCCACACACTACAGGAGAATTTACCCGATTTTGGCTGCGATTTGCGGAGGCAAGACCCGACTTTGTGTCTTTGTGTGCGATTTTGAAGGCGCTGCTCCTCGTGTGTGGTGCCAGTGTCAGATCGTAATAATAATAATGATAATAATACATTTTATTTATTAGGCGCCTTTCTGGACACCCAAAGTCACCTTATAAATACGATTTAAACGAACAGTTAAAGCCTACAGTTAATGTGGGACAGTATTTAATTGAGTGTTGTGTTTAGTGTTGTGTTTTATTAGTATTTAGTATTTCGTAACCACCAAACATCAGCAAAGCGACGGTAAAAGCCGATAAAATAGAGCGCCGGGCCAGAGGAGCGACGGACACAGAGACGCAACAAACAAACTCAGGATAGAGTGAAAATAATGGGAAGACTTTAAAAAAAAAAAGTAAATTTAAAGTGCAGCGTCTCATCCACATTATCCATAGAAATAATGACTCCAGTCCACAAAATGGCGCTATTAATCCAGTTTGAGGCGTTTTTTGAAAGTAAAAAGTGGAGATAGTTCCTCCCGTGTGTCTGTTTACATCCACAAAACGCACGGATCGAGGTGAAGCTGCAGATCATCGACAGTGCCTCTACTTCCTGTGGATTTTATCGCCTCTTTTACGCTTTAAAAATCCTGTATCTGAAGTATTGCTCCACATTTCACAAATAATAATCGCACAGTTTGCAGTGTGTGAGATCGGAGATTTAAAGTCTCATCAGTTTCTCCTCGAGTCTGTGGTGTTTGCGTTTTTTGTCGCACCTTTAAAAATCGTTTAAGACCGAAAAATCCTGTAATGTGTAGCGGCCTTTAGTCAATTTATTTACCTATTAACTGACCTATTTTGAATGCCTTTTCATTTATTTTACTATTATTATTGTTGTTGTTGTGATTATTATTCTTATGATTATTTTATTTCTTTTCTCTCCACTGAATTAAGACTCTAGTAGCCATTGATTCGAATGTATTGAATTGTATTTTTATTTTTTCTGTTATAGTTTATTTACTGTTCACTGTTTTACGTTGGGCTTTTCCACCAAAACAAGTCCCTGATTTCTGCTTCTGCTCGTGTTTTCGCAGTGCCCTGGGGTAAAAGAGTGGAACATTTCATTGCATTTTGTCAGCGATGTGTTAAAGACAGAAGACATCAACTCCATCAAAGTATCCACTGGTGATCTGCTGCAAAAATACAAGAAAAATGGGTAAGAAATGTGTGTCAGAGTGGTTATTCTGTCTCCTCCGCTCAGTGAGGAGGTTGCGGGTTCGACTCCTCGTCTCTCTCTCTCTCTGTGTTTTCAGCCTCACACTGGACAAATCTCTCCTGTTCGGCCTCCTGCGGTGGAAAGGCCTGTCCTGGAGCAGTATCGGAGAAGTCCTGGATTCTGTGAGCGGCCTGGACGCGGATCTGGACTTGGATCCGCCCCCCGGATGCTGCGTCGGGTAAAGCACCGAAGGATTTCAAGTCCAAACTCCAAACTTTGAAGATTTCAGAGCCCAAAGTGTCATGATGCAAGCTGTTTTACCGTGAATAGAGCTGATTTAAAATATTTTCCGTTCCTGATTCTGCTGTTTGTCTCTTGCTGTATCTGTAACTCTGCAGTGTGGGTGAACAGGCACTAGAGGGCGTCACACTGCAGATTACATTTTGCTGAAGCTGGATTTCTTTAAAAAAACACGTAGCATTTGTTTTCTTAATGTTTATTTTGTAAAGGTACCGCATGTAACTTTCTGGAGGTGGCCTGTGATTCCATGAAGTGATAAAGTTATAATCACGATGATACGTTTTATGCCAAACTGTGACTTCGACTATAGCCAAACAAGAGTCAGGTCTGTGGAGATGCGAGCCCCCCCAGAGTAACGACACGGGGCTGCAGTGAACACAAGTACAATGAAAAGCACAAAACTTTTATTTTCAGCTATTTTCTGGCTAAAAAGTTGTATACTGTGGCTTTAATGTGGCCTGTTCTGTATATTCTGTAAATATATTTAAGTTTATTTTTTTTTTCTATTTATTATTTATTGTCTTATGCTGTATCTTTCAGAGCTTTGTGGTACATGGGAAACTTTAAGGGAATCTGATCTGGTTTTGCCGTTTCTTTTTGCATATTTCTTCAGGGAAATTCTGTTGTTTTGGGAATGTGGTTGGAAAATAATAAAGTTTTTGGACCAATATTGGCTCGTTTCCTGTTCTCTGATCCAGGTCTAGTTTAAACGCACTGCTGAGGTAAACTTTACTTCTTTTACTTAAATGAGAGTAACGCAAACTGACGAGCCTCAGAGGGACTCACAGACACAAAGATCCGACTATTTATTTTATTGAAGAAAAGCTCACATCTGTGTATGTTTTTAATGCTATAATGATTGTTTCATGCACTTTTTCATGCAGGCTGTGTTCTTACGATGTGTTTTATTTTTATTTTGGTGATAACTGCCCTGATAACCCCACATTTATCAGGCGATTTTTGCATAAAGAAAAAGCCGCTGGACCGAGAATGTTGTTGTAAATATTTAATAAATAAAATTGTTCTCGCTGTAGTTTAATTATACACTGGATTTAGCGTCTTTCAAGTCGCCCAAAGCTTTTTACATTTCAATATTCATGCACTCCACACTCTGGTATACACTGATACACAGGCCGGGCGGGTGAAGTGTCTTGCCTAAGGACACAGCAACAGTTATTTAGCTCAGAAACCAGGTCTAAACCAGGTCTAACTCAGGTCTGAACCAGTTCTAGCCCACGTCGAAACCAGGTTCAATTCATGTCTTAACCTGGACTAAACCAGGTCTGAATCAGGAATGAACCAGGTCTAAACCAGGTCTAAACCAGGACTAACCCAAATCTAACCCAGGTCTAACTCAGGCCTAAACCAGAACTAAACCTGGTCTAAACATGTACAAATTGGATTAATGTGCACTGTCCCATATTCAATAAATAAACCCTCTCAAAACCGAGACTAAACCAGGTCCAAAGTATCACGGATAAACTGACCTGAACCAGATCTAAACCAGTTTAGTCCTGGTTTGCTCCTGGTTTAGTCCTGGTTTAGTCCTGGTTTAGTTCTGCTTTGGCCCTGTTTTTCATCCTGGTTTAGTCCTGGTGTAGAACTGGTTTAGACTTAGTTAGCTAGTCCTGGTTTGCTCATGGTTTAATCCCAGTTCAGCCCAGGTTTAGTCCCAGTTTAGTTCTACTTTATCCCTGGTTTCATCTGGGTTTAGACCTGGTTTAGACCTGGTTTCATCTGGGTTTAGACCTGGTTTAGTCCTGGTTTAGTCTTAGTTTAGCCCTGTTTAGTCCCAGTTTAGTCCTGGTTTAGTCCCGGTTCAGTCCTATACCTGGATTCTACACATTTAGCTCCTGTGGATCCTGCTGTAGTAAAAAATCACACTTTTCTGTGTTGGAGTTTCCGAGAACAGTTGAAATGACTTCCGTTTATTGTCCAGACTGTGCGGGAAGCTCCAAACACAGAACCATTAACCACGCTGCGGCAGAGTGGTTAGCCCAGCGCTAGATCCTCTGTCATCTATAGTTTTGTTTAGTTGAAATGAGAAATGATCCACAGACCTGTTTTGAGCCTCTTCTGTCTAAACTGAGATCACAGAACAGTTTCAGGAAAATGCCACTTCCTTCCTGATATGAGAGAAACACACCAGACGCTCAAGTCATTATAGAACGAGTCCAGGTCCAGGCCTGAACCAGGTCTGAACCAGGTCTAAACCAGGACTAACCCAAATCTAACCCAGGTCTAACTCAGGCCTAAACCAGAACTAAACCTGGTCTAAACATGTACAAATTGGATTAATGTGCACTGTCCCATATTCAATAAATAAACCCTCTCAAAACCGAGACTAAACCAGGTCCAAAGTATCACGGATAAACTGACCTGAACCAGATTCTGGTTTGCTCCTGGTTTAGCCCTGGTTTAGTCCTGGTTTTCGTTCTGCTTTGGCCCTGTTTTTCATCCTGGTTTAGACCTGGTTTAGACCTGGTTTGCTCCTGGTTTAGTCCTGGTTACGTTCTTGTTAAGTCCCGGTTTATTCCCGGAGTTCCAGGTTCAAACCAGGTCTAAACCTGGCCTGGGCCTGGATTGAATAAGGTCTAAACCAGGTCTATATCACATTTAAACCAGGTCTAAACCAAGCCTAAACCAGGTCTAAACTAAGTCTAAACTAGGTCTAAACCAGATCTAAACCAGGTCTAAACCAGGTCTAAACTATGTCTAAATCAGGTCTAAACCAGGTCTAAACCAGAACTAAACCTGGTCTAAACTGATTTTTAAAAAAACTCCTGGTTTAGCCCTGGTTTAGTCTTGGTTTAGTTCTATGTTAGACCTGGTCTCATCTTGATCTAGTCCCTGTTAAATCCCAGTTTATCCTTGGTTTAGTCCAGGTTTAGTCCTGGTTTAGTCCAGGTTTAGTCCTGGTTTAGTCCCGGTTCAGTCCTATTCCTGGATTCTACACATTTAGCTCCTGTGGATCCTGCTGTAGTAAAAAATCACACTTTTCTGTGTTGGAGTTTCCGAGAACAGTAGAAATGACTTCCGTTTATTGTCCAGACTGTGCGGGAAGCTCCAAACACAGAACCATTAACCACGCTGCGGCAGAGTGGTTAGCCCAGTTAACCCCTCAATTAAGTAAAAGTACAGATACAAGGAGGTAAAGATTATTCAAGAAAAAGTAAAAGTATCACGCGACGAAGTAAAACTATTGAAGTACCTGTTTAAAAATGTACTTAAGGACCAAAAAGTCAGACTATTTTGCATTTTTTGAACAATTAAAGCTTGAAATTGAGTGATTTTAATCAAGAATTTAGCTGATTTAGCTGATTTTTTATTTTTTTCCAGCTGTTTTTGTGTTTTTGTGTATTTAGTTGGGACGGAAACTCAAATTAAATGTGTTCAAAATAAGTTTAAACCATTTCTGCAAGTCTCAAACCATCAAGAAAAGTCGTAAAAAGTATAAAGTACAGATACCTGCTCTCAAATGTACTGCAGTAAAAGTAAAAAGTATGCAAGAAACATACTTAAAGATTGTACTTTTACTTTTTTACTTCGTTACTACAAAATCATCCAAAAACACAACTCATTTTTGATTTGTTTTATTCTATTTTCAGTGGTAAAAACTATATATTACAAACTTTTAATACTGCATAAAACATTTCTTATCCCTCATTCTTGTACATTAATAAAAAAAATATACAGATTTAAAACAGTAACATTATCTTATTTACATATAAGTCCAGCTTAAGTTTGTACATCCAGAGTAGATGTACTTTAAATATTACTCAAGTAAGAGTAAAATAAAAAGATTGTCTGGATCGAACATCTGTGCATTTATATTTTAGGGTTAATGTCATTTGAACGACCAAACATGAAATAAACAGACAGAAAAATGAGACAAAATAAATCAGCTCTGAAGAAACACAAATGTTCAAATCATTACAGACAAATTATTTAGACTTTCACCGTGAGAAGTATGAAAGTATGATGAAAGTCCACTTCTGCCATAGATAAAATTAAAGCCTCACAGAAAGTCATAATTACGAGTTTAAAAGTCATAATTATGAGTTTAAAAATCCTAATTATGAGTTTAAAAGTCATAATTACGAGTTCTAAAGTCGACTCTGAATCTGCCCTTGTCGTGGAGACGGTCATTTTCCTGGAGTTCGTCCTCCAGGAGCTCAGGACGTCTACACTTCACTCCATTTCCTCGTTCACTTCTGAAAGTTTTAAAAAGACAAGAGAGAGAAAACCACACAAATCCCACATGAATGATGATGTGCATCTGACTCTGTCCAAACAGGGGATGAGTTTAAAACTCATAATTATGATTTTAAACTCATAATTATGACTTTTCATCTCATAATTTTTTTTAAAAATATACTTTATTAAAAATATCTCTCAATAGATAAAACTATAATATACAAATAAATGTAAAAACAAAAAAACAAAAACAAAAAAAACCCCAAAAAACCTCTAAGACCCTGTCCAGGGTTAAAATATTTACTATTTACAAGGTTGAAATAAATTATTTGATTCGATAGTTTTTGACTATGTCCGCATTTTCAAAGTCATTGTTCAGTTTCTTGATGGTTCTCGATCCTCTCAGACTTAATACTGCTGATTTGGTAAGATTGAGTGACAGTTTGACTCTTAGCCAGTGTAGGACAGTACTGTAATTTTGGTCCTTTTTCCTTGAAACTTTAATTGATAATTCACTAATGAAACGTTCCGCTTCCCTTCCATTCCCTCCATAGGGGTGAAGACTAAAGGCGTGAAGGAACCATGTTCAATCTGAATGACGCGTTGGTTATATTGCCGTTTCTTTTCTCATAATTATGACTTTTAAATTATGACTTTTAATCTCATAATTATGACTTTTAAGATCATAATTGACATTAAACTCATAATTATAACTTTTAATCTCATAATTATGATTTTAAACTCATAATTATGACTTTTCATCTCATAATTATGACTTTTAATCTCATAATTATGACTTTTAAATTATGACTTTTAATCTCATAATTATGACTTTTAAATTATGACTTTTAATCTCATAATTATGACTTTCTGTGAGGCTTTTATTTTTTATTTACTGACGGAAATGTAAGAATACTGTTATTTCAATAAAAATCTTACTGAAGTAGGAGTAAAGGAGGAGTAAAAGTGCTGTTTTGCTGCTGGAAAAGTACCCTGAAAAGTACGATTTCTTTAAAAAGTGACTCAAGTAAATGTAACGTAAATGTCCTGCCTCTGTACACGTTAAATATACAGTGACATTTAGAGTAAAACAGCAGAAACTAAATGGTGAGAAGGGAGAAAAAGCTCCGTGTATTTTCTACAGTCGTGTTCGCAGCAGCAGATTCGTCAAGTACGTCTCGTAGAGTTGCTTTCACAGTTTGTCTGTTGGTTTTGGTGAAGTTGGACTTGAGTTTGAGGATCGCTGAAACGTGCTTCTCACTGAGGAACAGAAAGAAAAATATGCATTAATATCGTTTATTTATGAACCAAAATGTAAAGTGTAGAAGACTGTAGAGCTAAATACAAAAAGGGTGAAATGTGCTTAACAACCCAGGTTATTTCAGTCTGATTTAGACCTGGTTTAGACCTGATTTAGACCTGATTTAGACCTGGTTTAGACCTGGTTTAGACCTGATTTAGACCTGGTTTAGACCTGGTTTAGACCTGGTTTAGACCTGGTTTAGACCTAGTTTAGACCTAATTTAGACTTAGTTTAGACCTGGTTTAGACCTAGTTTAGACTTAGTTTAGACCTGGTTTAGACTTAGTTTAGACCTGGTTTAGACCTGGTTTAGTCCTGGTTTAGTCCAATCATATAGCCAACCATAACTGTGTAGTTTAGTCCTAGATTGGTACTGGTTTAACCCTGGTATATGTGAATATACTTTTTGTTTTCTTTTAGTGTTGGTTTGGCCCTGGATTTGAACTGGTTTAGCTCAAGTCCTACTTTCGACCTAATTTAGCCCAGTTTAAGTCTCAGTTTAGTCCAGATTTAGTCCAGGTTTAGTCCCCAGCGGTCTCAGAGAATCATTGGGAAAAGGAAAAGGATCTCGGAGTGTCCTGATTGTGTTTCCTGTTTAGACCTGACACGGCCCTGAGTGACGACAGGAACAAACGATAATATAACTCTGTCACTCTGGCTCTGGGTTTGGCTCCGTCTCCAATAAACAAAACGAAAAGATTCTTCCTGGAGCTCTGAGGGAGTTCAGCCCGAGAAGTGTGAGAGCGCGAGAACACAAAACCACAAAACCACAGGAACACAGGTATCTGATCACATTCTAATGCTCAATAATGCTCCATCAATCATATTTATTTGATTTTATTTGACCTGTATTTAAGTCCCGCTGAGATTAGAATGTTTTTCAGGGGAATCCTCCTGGTCCCACAGGGTCTGACACAATTCTCCATGTTTTTAGTGGGAAACCGGAGGAAACAGGCACAGGCAGAACATGCAAACTGCACACAGAAACAGCCCGACCCGGAATCGAACCCACGACCTTCTGATTGTGAATCACTTTATATAAACCAGGACTAAAACAGGACTAAAGCAGGACTAAACCAAGACTAAACCAGGTCTAAAGCAGGACTAAAGCAGGACTAAACCAGGACCGAAACAGGACTAAACCAGGACTGAACCAGGACTAACCCAGGATTAAACCAGAATCGAACCAGGCCTAAACCAGGCCTAAACCAGGCCTAAACCAGGTCTAAACTAGGACTAAACCAGGACTAAACCAGGACTAAACCAGGACTAAACCAGGGCTAAACCAAGACCAAACCAGGACTAAACCAGGACCAAACCAGGACTAATCCAGGACCAAACCAGAACTAAACCAAGACCGAAACAGGACTAAACCAGGACTGAACCAGGACTAACCCAGGACTAAACCAGGATTGAACCAGGACTAAACCAGGACTAAACAAGGATCAAACCAGGACTGAACCAGGACCAAACCAGGACTAAACTTGAACCAAATCAGGACAAATCAGGACTAAACCAGAATGAAATCAAGATTAAACCAGGGTTGAAGCAGGACTAAACCAGGACCAAACCAGGACCACACTGTGGATGAATCAGAATGAAACTAGGACTGGGACTAGGACTAAGTCTAGACCGAGTTGCAGCTGAGTAAAAACACCTGATGTCCGGGTGCAGAGTTCCCATGGTGAACACTTCCGTCTGAATAGCGGGAAGTTCTTGAAGTCTGAGCAGTTCTGCGATTCTGAGCAAAACGTCTTTTAACCAGTCGCTCTGAGAACCCTGCAGGAGCAAACAGACGTGAGACAGGGGCGACAGGGGCGACAGGGGCGACAGGGGTGGACGGGGGCGGACAGGGGCGACAGGGGCGACAGGGGCGACAGGGGCGACAGGGGCGACAGGGGCAGACGGGAGTGGACGGGGGCGACAAGGGCGACAGGGGCGGACGGGGGCGGACGGACCCTCACCATTCTGCTGAAGAGCTGGTGCAGTTGCTCGGCGTCTCGGTGGATGGCGTCGTGGGCCTCCTCCTGTTTCCTGGCGTCCTTCAGCTTCTCCCCTCGGATCAGTCGCTTCACGTACTGCACCGACACGTCCAGGTGGAAAGTGCCCATCAGCTCCTGCTCGCACACATTTAAATCTTAAATAAATACAAATGTGCTGAAAAATAACGTCAAACAACTCTTCTGTAGGGTATGTCACAATATATATCGAACCGTGACGATATCGTGAGACTTGGATATCGTCACACCCCTAAAAACGATTTAAAAGACTCTCGTGAGCTTTAAGCCCGACCTGGAGCTGTTTGTCCACATCTCCAAAACCTCTACATGCTCGGTTCCACCTTGTGATGTCATGAAGAGGCAGTTTTCAAGTGAACAGCTCCTTTTACCTTACCTTACGAGAAGGATTTTAGTGGAGGTTTTAGTGAGTTTAAAAACGCAGTGCGGCGCTCCCCGTATCACCACGTGACATCACAAGGTGGAGCCGTGCTTTTCTGTTTTTAGAGAAGAACAAGTAAGTACAGAGCAGTGCATGTCCGGGGGCGGGGGAATTCTGGGAATACTGGGAATTCTGGAGCGATGGCGTCATGAATATGGGAAATAATGAAAACTCAAACATGAAATACTCCAAATACAACTCTGAGTTTCCAATGAGGAGGGAAAAGTGTTTTTAAAAACCCTCTGCAGACGTCTGAAGATGCACTGAACGGTTTTTGTTTGTGGTTTTTGTGTTTACCTGGTGACTTGCCCCCGCGAGGCCGTCCAGGTCTGAACTTCTGGATTCGATATCTTCCAGAAGCTTCGTGAAGTGAACTCCTTTCAGCAAATCACCGCTCAGCTTCCGGTACAGAGGCTAAAGAAACACACGGACTTTGAGACACGGACCGAGAGCAGGACTAAACCAGGACTAAACCAGGACTAAACCAGGACTAAACCAGGACTAAACCAGGGCTAAACCAGGACTAAACCAGGACTAAACCAGGACTAAACCAGGACTAAACCAGGGCTAAACCAGGGCTAAACCAGGACTAAACCAGATCTAAACCAGATCCAAACCAGGACTAAACCAGGGCTAAACCAGGACTAAACCAGGACTAAACCAGGACTAAACCAGGACTAAACCAGGACTAAAGTAGGTCTAAACTAGGACTAAACCAGATCTAAACCAGCAATAAACCAAGACTAAACCAGAACTAAACTGAACCAGAGCTAAACCAGGACTAAACCAGGACTAAACCAGGACTAAACCAGGACTAAACCAGGGCTAAACCAGGGCTAAACCAGGACTAAACCAGGACTAAACCAGGACTAAACCATGGGATAAACCAAGACTAAACCAGAACTAAACTGAACCAGAGCTAAACCAGGACTAACCCAGGTCTAAACCAGGGCTAAACCAGGACTAAACCAGGGCTAACCCAGGTCTAAACCAGGACTAAACCAGGGCTAAACCAGGACTAAACCAGGACTAAACCAGGACTAAACCAGGGCTAAACCAGGACTAAACCAGGACTAAACCAGGACTAAACCAGGACTAAACCAGGGCTAAACCAGGACTAAACCAGGGCTAAACCAGGACTAAACCAGGACTAAACCAGGACTAAAGTAGGTCTAAACTAGGACTAAACCAGATCTAAACCAGCAATAAACTAAGACTAAACCAGAACTAAACTGAACCAGAGCTAAACCAGGACTAAACCAGGACTAAACCAGGTCTAAACCAGGGCTAAACCAGGACTAAACCAGGACTAAACCAGGGCTAAACCAGCAATAAACCAAGACTAAACCAGAACTAAACTAAACCAGGGCTAAACCAGGACTAAACCAGGACTAAACCAGGGCTAAACCAGAACTAAACCAGGGCTAAACCAGGACTAAACCAGGACTAAACCAGGGCTAAACCAGGACTAAACCAGGACTAAACCAGGACTAAACCAGGGCTAAACCAGGACTAAACCAGGACTAAACCAGGGCTAAACCAGGACTAAACCAGGGCTAAACCAGGGCTAAACCAGGGCTAAACCAGGACTAAACCAGGACTAAACCAGGACTAAACCAGGGCTAAACCAGGACTAAACCAGGACTAAACCAGGGCTAAACCAGGGCTAAACCAGGACTAAACCAGGACTAAACCAGGGCTAAACCAGGACTAAACCAGGACTAAACCAGGACTAAAGTAGGTCTAAACTAGGACTAAACCAGATCTAAACCAGCAATAAACCAAGACTAAACCAGAACTAAACTGAACCAGAGCTAAACCAGGACTAAACCAGGACTAAACCAGGACTAAACCAGGACTAAACCAGGGCTAAACCAGGGCTAAACCAGGACTAAACTAGGACTAAACCAGGTCTAAACCAGCAATAAACTAAGACTAAACCAGAACTAAACCAGGACTAAACCAGGACTAAACCAGGTCTAAATCAGAACTAAATAAAGACTAAACAAGGTCTAAACCTGACCCTGCCCCGGTCTAAACCAGGTCTCCACAAGAACTAAATCAGCTGTCACTTTGAGCTGATGACTGGACAAAACCAGGACTAAACCAGGACTAAACCAGGTCTAAAGCAGGACTAAGCACAGACTAAACCAGGTCTAACCCAGGTCTAAACCCGGACTAAAGCAGGCCTAAAGCAGGTCTGACCTTGAGCTGCGCGTGGACTGGGCTGAGCAGGAAGCTGTGAGCGGATTTCTGCATCTCTGTGAGGATAAACAGACACTGATCCCGGACTTCATCTGGAAACAAGAATCTTTTCCTCTTCAGGACGTTACTGCGAAACACACGACACACAGTGGGGTTTAGATTTATTATCGGGAGTTTCTAATCACAATTCTTATTTTACTTTGTAGAATTCTATAATGTTGTACTTATTAGAGCTGAATAAACTAAAGTTATTATTATGGAGCACAGAAAATGACCGAACATGTGATGAATAAACATTTGAACACATTTTATAAATAAATTTGTATTAATTCTGTAGTAAATCCTCCGTCACACTGACCTGAACTGCTCGATGCAGTGGAGATTCGCTTTCACAGTCGGACCTGTGACGGGTTTGGTGCTTTTGATGACGTCGTCCAGAAAAGATTTATAACTAAAAAAAAAATATGATTTTAGTTCAGAAAATGAATCCTCCGCTCCATCTGATCCTCTCTTTACCTATAAAAACAGATTTATTCTTGTTTTTTTATTCTGCAGAAGTTCTGGGGGGAGGGTGGGTTAATTAGGTCTAAATCAGGACTAAATCAGGACCAAACCAGGACCAAACCAGGACCAAACCAGGCCTGAACCAGGTCTAAACAAGGAATAAACTAAGAATGAATCAGGACTAAACCAGGACTGAACTAAACCAGGTCTAAACCAGAACTAAACCAGGACTAAACCAGGACTAAACCAGGACTAAACCAGGTCTAAACTAAACCAGGACTAAACCAGGACTAAACCAGGTCTAAACTAAACCAGGACTAAACCAGGACTAAACCAGGATTAAACCAGGTCTAAACTAAACCAGGTCTAAACCAAGACTGAACCAGGACTAAACCAAGCCTAAACCAGGTCTAAACTAAACCAAGTCTAAACCAGGACTAAACCAGGACTAAATTAAACCAGGGCTAAACCAGGACTACACCAGGACTAAACCAGGTCTAAACCAGGACGAAACCAGGTCTAAGCCAGAACTAAACACAGACTAAACTTGGTCTAAAGCAGGCCCTACCCAGGTCTAAACCAGGTCTCATTTTGAGCTGATGACTGGACTAAACCAAGGCTAAACCAGGTCTAAACAAGAACTAAACACAGCCTAAACTAAACTTGGTCTAAACCTGGCCCTTCCCAGGTCTAAATCAGGTCTGAACCGGGCCTAAACAAGGACTAAACCAGGACTAAACCAGGGAAATTTCAACATGAAGCCCAGTCTAAACCAGGACTAAACCAAACCTACGTCCAGATTTAGATTAAACTAGGACTAAACTCGCACTAAACTAGATGAGGACAGTTCAGGATACGTCCACAGTGAATCCTCTGCTCCTCTGACCCTCTCGTCTGCTCTTTTCTTTCCCTTTACACTTCCAAACAGATTTATTCTCGTTTCCTCACCTCTGCAGTAGTTCCGGGAGGACGCTGGTCAGACTCTGAGCTTTTGTCCGATCGGCCAAAACTGTTTCCGCTGAAGTCACCGCTCCGTTTACCGCCTGAAAACACCAACAGAAATACGTCTTATTCCCTTCGTACTAAAACCTCATGTGTCCGCTGCCCTCCCAGATGTTTTGACCCTGCGTTTTGTGCTGGTTTTAATCCTCGTTCTGTTGTTACTGAGTGAATCTGGGTCGGACACAAAAGGCCTCGTTGACATTCACCTCAGGCTCGACTTTCCCCGCAGCCTCCAACACTGAACCCAAAGACTTGACTCGCTTTCATTTAAAAGTTTCTGTTTTGTTACTGATCGTGCTGTTCTGTTGTGTCCCTGAGCAAGACACTTCCCCAAACTCACGCGTCTTCCACCAGGAAAGTTACTAGAAAAGTACTTTTGGATATTTGTTTTGTAAAATGTATGTGGATATTTTTACGTGATATTTTGGGTTGATTTGGACTAAACTAGGACCAAACCGAGACTAAATCAGGTCTAAACCAGGAATAATCCAGAACTAAACTAAACCAGAGCTAAGACAGAACTAAACACAGACTAAACAAGGTCTAAACCTGGCCCTACCCAGGTCTAGACCAGGTCTCACTTTGAGCTGAAGACTGGACTAAACCAGGTTTAAACTAGGTCTAAACCAGAACTAAACAAAGACTGGTCTAAACCTGGTCCTACCTAGAGCTAAACCATGTCTGAACCAGGTATGAACCAGGTCCAGACCAGTACTAAACCAGTACTAAACTAGGTCTAAACCAGGACTAAACCAGAACTAAACACAGACTAAACAAGGTCTAAACCTGGCTCTACCCAGGCCTAAAACAGGTCTAAAACAGGTCTGAACTTTTGAGTTGATTTGGACTAAACCAGGACTAAACCAAGACTAAACCAGGACTAAACTAAACCAGAGCTAAACCAGAACTAAACACAGACTAACCAAGGTCTAAACCTGGTCCTATCCAGGTCTAAACCAGGTCTAAGACAGGTCTGAACTTTAACAAACTAAATATATTATGATTTATTTCACTATGGACGTTTTTATTGCCTAAATAAAACTGTTAGTGGAGTCGCCTCTCCACAGATCTGATCTCTAAGCTCCATGGAGACAAGCAGGTGCGTCCTCCACAAGTACTTCTGGAGATTTTTTGTTTCACTATTAAAATATGAATTATAATTTTTTTGTTAATTAATTAAAGTCTGTCATATCCGTAGTTTCAGCTGTTTATGGGTGAAATTTTGAAGATTTTCACTGTGATATTTCTCGTTTCCCCCCCCAATAAAACTCATGAACATGACGAGGTTCAACATTTGTGGATTTTCCTCTTGTACGTCCTTGTTTGTTGTGTTTGTTGTGTTTGTTGTGTTCTGGTTTGTACCCCGGTGATGTCGATGGCCGTCTCGCTGATGAAGCAGCCGTCCTCTGTTTTGGGCATTTCTCCGCTGGTCCATTTCTGCTTCACCTCATCCAGGACTTTACTGATGTGTGTGAACATGTCCGACTGGAGGAGACGGAGAACATGTTAAAGCAAGAACATGTGAGGGTCAGAGGAGCAGAAGAGAGGGTCAGAGGAGCAGAAGAGAGGGTCAGAGGAGCAGAAGAGAGGGTCAGAGGAGCAGAAATGAGGGTCAGAGGAGCAGAAATGAGGGTGAGAGGAGCAGAAATGAGGGTCAGAGGTGCAGAAGAGAGGGTCAAAGGAGCAGAAATGAAGGTCAGAGGAGCAGAAGAGAGGGTCAAAGGAGCAGAAATGAAGGTCAGAGGAGGAGAAATGAGGGTCAGAGGAGCAGAAGTGAGGGTCAGAGGAGCCGAAATGAGGGTCAGAGGAGCCGAAATGAGGGTCAGAGGAGCCGAAATGAGGGTCAGAGGAGCCGAAATGAGGGTCAAAGGAGCAGAAATGAGGGTCAGAGGAGCAGAAATGAGGGTCAGAGGAGCAGAAATGAGGGTCAGAGGAGCAGAAATGAGGGTCAGAGGAGCCGAAATGAGGGTCAGAGGAGCAGAAATGAGGGTGAGAGGAGCAGAAATGAGGGTGAGAGGAGCAGAAATGAGGGTCAGAGGAGCAGAAATGAGGGTCAGAGGAGCAGAAATGAGGGTCAGAGGAGCAGAAATGAGGGTCAGAGGAGCAGAAATGAGGGTCAGAGGAGCAGAAATGAGGGTCAGAGGAGCAGAGGAGCAGAAGTGAGGGTCAGAGGAGCAGAGGAGCAGAAGTGAGGGTCAGAGGAGCATAAGAAAGGACCAGAGGACGTCTTCACCTGTTCTTTGCTCAGATATTGTTCTTCCAGCGGCTGCAGTAGAGTTGGAGGCAGGAGTTTGTCGAGATCAGCTGTTTGGATGTGTTCAGACAAAGCTGATTTCTTGAGCATTCTAAAATAACGAAAAACAAAACTTAAAACTCGTATTATCACTGCTACTGCCACCTCAAATCCTACCACAAATACTCACTGCGGGTAGTACTCGTTGACCCATCGCAGTATAAAGATGCAATCTTTATCGTCCAACCCGAACTCTGCGATTTTGCGCAGCCGCGCGCCCAAAACATTATGGAAAGTGTTGGCGTAGAGGTTACAGATGTCCATTTTTTGTGGGTAACACCTTCGTACCGTCTCGGCCACAGTCTCCAGGTCCTTCTTCAGCTGTCGCCCCATCGCCAACACGTCCGCCTGGATCGAGGAACACTGCACCACTTCGGGAGAGGAGCACTGCACCGTCGGACTGTCCATTCTTTCTTCGACCATCAACTTCAGCTCCTTCTCGTGCTTATCTTGCAATTTACTTGGACGCCAATTCGGTTTTTCGGCTTGTGTTGTTTGCATCCAGGAGTTGTCTTGGTCGATTTCTTTGCGTATGGCCTCCACGGCGGACGTTAAAGCCTCCGGACTCACTTCTTCGGGGTTGAGAGAAAGACGGATGGTTTTTAAAATGGCCTCCTCTAGTTCCTGGTGTTTGTTTTGCAGCTTTTCGACGGCGGAGTTGAAGTCCACAAGTCGTTTGGATTCGTGCTGCTGTAGAAATAGTTCATTTTCTTTATCGATGAGGAGCTGACTCGCGTCAGAGAAACGCTGCTGCTCCAGACACTCCTCGAAAGTGTAGATCTCTGAAAAGAAAGACAGAAATGTTTGATCGTTTGAAATCAGGACTAAATCAGGACCAAACCAGGTCTGAACAAAGACTACACAAAGGTTTAACTAGGACTAAACCAGGACTAAACCAGGTCTGAACCAGGACTAAGCAAGGCTTTAACTAGGACTAAATCAGGACTAAACCAGGACCAAACCAGGTCTGAACCAAGACTACACAAGGGTTTAACTAGGACTAAATCAGGACTAAACCAGGACTAAACCAGGTCTGAACCGGGACTAAACAAGGCTTTAACTAGGACTAAATCAGGACTAAATCAGGACTAAACCAGAGCACAACCAGGTCTGAACCAAGGCTACACAATGGTTTAACTAGGACTAAATCAAGACTAAACCAGGACTAAACCAGGACTTTAAACCAGGCCTAAACCAGGACTTTAAACCAGGCCTAAACCAGGTCTGAACCGGGACTAAACAAGGCTAACTAGGACTAAATCAGGACTAAACCAGGGAAATTTCAAGGCTAAATTCATATCAAATCAAACCAAATCAGGACTGAACAGGGACTACATCAGGACTAAACCAGGACTATAACGGGGCTAAACCAGGTCTAAGTTCTGGGCTACATAAAGACTAAGCCAGTGTTACATCAGAACAGGACTAAACCAGGACCTATTTCACCACTGACACCATCTAAACCTGCATTTCTTGGTACATTTCCCTTTCTAAAACAAAAGTTGCTGGTTCATTCCCTCTTACTGGCATACTGTTACTGTGCCGCTGAGCAAGACACTTCTCTCCACCCACCCTCTGACTCCGGAGCAGTGGGCAGGATGCCGTCCGTGGCGTTGGCGTTATCTTTGGGGCTGGCGGGGGTGGTGTTCGTGGGGCTCCTGTTTCCTCGGAACAGCCTCTGGATTCGACCTCTGACCCCGCCCCGTCTGGAAGCCTCGGACGGGGAGGCGATTTCGAACGTGCCGCCGCCGTTCGAGTCCGCGGAGCTGGAGCGAATCCTCATGTTTGGACAGCAACAGAACAGCAGGTGGCAGCGGACTGGAGAGGGACAGATAAGAGACTTGTCAAAATCCAGATATCTAGCGTAATCAGATAACTAGAGTAATCAGATAACCCAAAAGCAAAAGCATTACTCCAGAAAACAGATTATGATTTTCGTTAAGATTTGCTTTTTGTTATGATTTTGTATTAAGATTTTGTCACACTTTTCTGTTCACAGGAGCATTTAAATCAGACCTGTCCTGCAAACTGGACTTTTTTCTTCCCGTTGTGGTTGTTTTGAGTCGTGAGATCTGCTGACCCGAGATCTCGTCCCATCCCCGGTGTTTACTTTAATAAAACTCTGCTCCCAAGACCTCACGCTGTAATCACCAACATCCGCTCATCCACTGACTGTATTTTTACCCCTCAGTTTCATTTTTGAGAAGGTGTTTATGTTTATGTCTGTCAGAGATCATTTCCTGTGTGATTCACCACAGCGCCTCATGGGAGGGGATGCAACAGGAAATAAAAGACTGTGCACATTTTACACCAGTTTTAAAGCACAAGACTGAATACACTGAGCTGTTTGTGCAGTACGGCGCACAATAAAGCTGCAGGAATCAAGCGCTGGCCAAAAAAGGAGAAACAGACCACACGAAAGCTCCGGATCATTCACGGACAGTTCCAACACCAAATCCAAGACCCTGAGACTGTACGTGAGGTGTAAGGAAGGAGGGAGGCCGAGGACGAGTGAGTCTGAGAGCCACTGTCCAGGACGAAACAGGACAAAACCCCGACAGGCGACACAGATCAGGCAGTGGCGCTCAGAGGAGGAGGTGCTGGAGGCCCCGACAATCCAACCACAGGCTTGAGAGGGCTGGTCTGAAGGACCGAAAAATCAATGATCTACAAAGAAGGACAACCACTGAACCAGGACTAAACCAGGACTAAACCAGGACTAAACCAGGTCTAAACCAGGTCTAAACCAGGTCTAAACCAGGTCTAAACCAGGACTTGGACGTAACCAAGATCAAAACCAAGACTAAACCAGGACTGAATCGAGGTCAAAACCACTTGTTAATGCAGTATTAAATAGAGGTTTTCCAGTACAAAACCAAGTATGAACCAGCACCGAACCAGAACTAAACCAGAACTAAACTAGGACTAACCAGGACTACACCAAGATCTAAACCAGGATTAAACTAGGACTAAAGTAGGACTGAAACAAGATTAAAACCAGGACTAAACTAGGACTGAACCAAGATCAAAACCACTTGTAAATGCAGTATTAAATAGATGTTTTGCCCTACAAAATGAAGCATGAGCCAGGACTGAACCAGGACTGAACCAGGACAAAACCAGGACTAAACCAGGACAAAACCAGGACAAAACCAGGACTAAACAAGGACAAAACCAGGACTAAACCAGGACTGAACAAGGACTGAACCAGGACTGAACCAGGACTGAACCAGGACAAAACCTGGACTCAAACAAGATCAAAACCACTTGTAAATACAGTATTAAATAGATGTTTTACCCTAGAAAACCAAGTATGAACCTGAACCAAATCAGGATTAACAGGACTAAACCAGCCCTAAACCAGTACTGAACCAGAACTAAACCAAGACTGAACCAGGACTAAACCAGCACTGAACTAGGACTAAACCAAACCAGGGGAAGACCAAGACAAAACCAAGGTAAAAAAATAAAATAAAATAGTGTTGTGTAGTTCTACAATAGCTTAAAGCCGATAATAAACTGGGACTAAACTAGGACCAAAACAGGACTAAACCAGGACTAAATTACACCAGCTTTAGACCCAAAGCAGTTAATGCAGTAGAAAACAGTTTGATAGTTGATAATTCTTCCTGTCGTCCACCACAGACCCGTCTTTTCCTGCCCGGTTTGAAACAGAAGTGGGTTTGTACTCACTGCGAGTCTGTGTGCAGCTCTTCTTCTGTCTCTGTCTGTGTCACAGCTGTTTTTATGCTCTGCCCTTAAACTTGGAAAACCCGTAACTCCTCCCTCCTTTTCCACTCTGCGCTCTCTCTCTCTGTCGCTCTCTCTCCCGCCTCCCTTTTTCATTCCTCCTTCCCCTGGCAACTCTCCCTCCCTCACTCTCCGTCCCCTCGATTCTTTTTATAGTCCAAACGTGTTTTATTTTAGCTTCTTTTAACGAAATGTCAACCAGTTTTCCTCTGATAAGCACGAGTTAGGACGAGGACTAATGCTGGACTAAACCTGGACTAAACCTAGACTAAACCTGGACTAAACCTGGACTAAACCTGGACTAAACCTAGACTAAACCTGGACTAAACCTAGACTAAACCTGGACTAAACCCAGACTAAACCTGGACTAAACCTGGACTAAACCTGGACTAAACCTGGACTAAACCTGGACTAAACCTGGACTAAACCTGGACTAAACCTGGACTAAACCTAGACTAAACCTGGACTAAACCTGGACTAAACCTAGACTAAACCTGGACTAAACCTGGACTAAACCTGGACTAAACCTAGACTAAAGCTGGACTAAACCTGTGGTAAACCTGGACTAAACCTAGACTAAACCTAGACTAAAGCTGTACTAAACCTGGACTAAACCTGGACTAAACCTGGACTAACGCAAGACTAAACCTGGACTAAACCTGGACTAAACCTGGACTAAAGCTAGACTAAACCAGGACTAAACCTGGACTAAAGCTAGACTAAACCTGGACTAAACCTAGACTAAACCTGGACTAAACCTGGACTAAACCAGGACTAAAGCTGGACTAAACCTGGACTAAACCTGGACTAAACCTGGACTAAACCTGGACTAAACCTGGACTAACCCTGGACTAAACCTGGACTAAACCTAGACTAAACCTGGACTAAACCTGGACTAAACCTGGACTAAACCTAGACTAAACCTGGACTAAACCTGGACTACTGGGGTCTCTAGTCTGGACCTTGGAGCAGGATTTTCTGTATTTGTCCAGGTTTAGTCCAGGATGAGTTTAGCCCTACTCCAACCACACACACACACGTCACTTTTACACTAAACAACGTGGGTGAAGTGTCTTGCCTAAGGACACAACAACCGCATTTTTATCCACCGTGGCACCCGGTATCCTCGGAGGTCTCCCATCCAAGCCCTGACCAGGCCCGGATCTGACGAAATCTGGCTTCGGCTCGGCGGTGTGGTGCCAAATATTAAAATTTCCTACGGATAAAGTGAAGTTCCCGTCCGCGCTGATCTGCTCCACATTTCTCATCTGATTCTGATTAACTCCACGTCTGTGTGTTATTCTGATTCCAAGAGTCCGAACTCGTCTACACAGGGAAAAAACACTGCTAAAAACAACACCAAGCTAAGATAAAATGAGTTAAAGTTAGAAGATTTGACTTTATTTGAGCAGATTCATCTTGACAAGTGAAATGGAATAAGTGTTTTAGTCTTAATTCAAGCAACATTTGATTGCATTTCTTACTGTAAGTGCAAAAAGCTTCTTGCACTGAAATTTACTCAAATCATGGTCAAACTTTCTTAATCCAAGTCATTTTAGTTTGATGAGATTTTGTTTTTTGTGGTGAAAATACTGTGATCTGCTCCTCTGCTCTGTATCTTCTCCTCTGCTCCTCTCCTCTGTATCTTCTCCTCTGCTCCTCTTCTCTGTATCTTCTCCTCTGCTCCTCTCCTCTGTATCTTCTCCTCTGCTCCTCTCCTCTGTATCTTCTCCTCTGCTCCTCTTCTCTGTATCTTCTCCTCTGCTCCTCTTCTCTGTATCTTCTCCTCTGCTCCTCTTCTCTGTATCTTCTCCTCTGCTCCTCTCCTCTGTATCTTCTCCTCTGCTCCTCTCCTCTGTATCTTCTCCTCTGCTCCTCTCCTCTGTATCTTCTCCTCTGCTCCTCTCCTCTGTATCTTCTCCTCTGCTCCTCTCCTCTGTATCTCCTCCTCCTCCTCTGCTCCACCTGTTCCTCTCCTCTGGATTTTCTGCCTCTTTGAGCCTCTCCTCATCTCCTCCTCCGACCTCCTCCTCTGCTCCATCTGGTCCTTTCCTCTGGATTTTCTGCTCCATCTGGTCCTCTCCTCTGCTTCTCTGACCCTCTACTCCCCTCCTCTGCGGGGCTATGGATCTACAACAGCCACTGCAGATAACCACACCCGCGAAGGAGGCAGCTCTGGTGACCCACACCCCACACGCATCCACGACCCCCATGGAGCTGCCAGGTAACATCATAGCAAAGCCTCCAGCTTCACCACCACGGCCAGACAATGTAACTTATTTACAAGGCTTAAGTTAAACAATATCGACTATGGTCAAATGAAGTCGCTACACACTGTCGTAGCTACAAAACAACGCGCCATGAAGCTCTTTCAAACTGTAAATCCAGCACCTGAACTGTGGAATCCGTCAACAAAGCCGAAAGGATCTTTGGAGCTCATATAAACATACGCAGCGTAATTTCGTAAACAGAACAATTAGAACATTTCCTCATTGATTCAAACTTGGATTACCTGTGTTTTCGAGACTTGGGTCACTGCCATCACAGAATGGAGACGGGGTTTTGATCTATGCAAAATACAGCATCAATAGTCACCCAATAGACACACAGAATGTGTCGGTGTCACAATGACACTATCGCCCCAAATGTCATTTATTGTGCTTGCTGTATATCGGCCGCCAAATGCAAAAAGTGAATTTTATACAGGTTTAACAAAAATCCTAAAGAAATATGAAATTGATGATTTTAACATTAACTGGCTTGACAAAACAAGGAGAAAAAAGCTCAAAAACATCTGTAACTCTGCAGAATTGACTCCATGATGATCCAAAAGCCAACCAGAGTCACAGGAAGCTCCCAAACTTTAATTGATTTAATAATTTGCTAATCAAAACATACAACTTAATAACTGGATTGTCTGGTCATAATTTCACATTAGCTGCGAGGAAACTGACTAAATCTAGATATAGAACTAAAGAACAAACAAAAACAAACAAAATACCTTCCATAACAAAGAAAAATCGAGCGCTCCTGAAAAATGATATAAATGGAACAGACTGGACCTGCAAACTGATTCATAACAATTGCGATCACACACGTAATAATATAATAAATTCTATAAAGGATAAAATTGATACATACACACAATTAAAACGTAGAAAATCACATAAAAAGACACTGCCGGTTTAATGAGCACCTTTGGGATTTGATGAAACTTAGAGATAAAGCACTAAAAACAGCCCTTAAAACTAGAACTAACTAACTAAAAACTAAACTAACCCTTTCCTCTGCTCCATCTCTTCCTCTCCTCTGCATTTTCTGCCTCTCCTGTGCATCATCTCCTCCTCCGACCTTCTCCTCTGCTCTCCTCCTTTATTTAAAACCCACTCCATACAGCTGTACAACTCACCTTTACGTCACAGATAAAACCACGTTTCTGTCCTCACCACATCACCGTTCCTTACCACCTCTTGCACTGTGTATAACTGTGATACACTATATTTGTTTTTTACTTGCTTCTACATATATGACATTGGTCTTTTGTTGTTTTTATTGCTACTTATTTAGAAGTTGTGTCGTTGTATTGATTATGAATTGTGTTTATTGTCTTTAATCTATGGGCTGTATGTGCTTTTAGCATGTTCCCAATAATATGTTTATTATGAATATTCACTGATCTTTAATGTCTTTGTCCTATGTCCTGTTTCTTGTGTTACCATCAACCTGCCAATGGGACTACGGATGAAAACGATCCTGCACAGCACATTTACATCTGCACTAACACATGTGGATATGTATATGCACTGCCCCATATTTAAGAAATAAACATAAATGTAAGTTTCACTACCACTTTTATGCTTTTCACTCTTGGTTATTGTAACATGAGTGATGCGTGAGCTACTGCGTCCGAGTCTTTTCTCTTGTGGATTCATAAAGTAAGTCTAAGTTTAAAATACAAATATTTTCTTACCATTTTTGCTAAAAGTCGTTCCCATCCTCTTCTTCATCTGCTGCAGCTACACTGAGGTGAGCTGTGTGTCTGCGTTAAGGGCACAGAAAGGATGTGGTTTATATGGTTCACACCCTGCAGACACACACGGCACGTTTGCTGTATTCACTTGTTCAAAACGAAAGTGCAATTCTGGAAACATGTCGTACACAAATGTAAGAGTCAAGGACGTGTTAGGGAAATTATTCATTATGTGAAATAATAGTCGACATTACAGCCTAAAGGAAATGCCCTAGTTACACTTTTTTTAAGATAAGATATTCTTTATTTGTCCCACAATGGGGAGTTTTTTTTAAATTTAAGGTTTTTAAAGGTTTTTTTTAAGTGAATTAAAGAGCATCACAACAACTGAAGAGATGAAAAACATCTACACAACACCATACAACACTACACAACACTAAATAACACTACACTACACTATAGTACACAACACTACAGTACACAATATCATGTTACATCACACTACTCTACATAACACTACACAAAACCACAATACACAACAATACACAACACGACACATCAGACTACACAACACTACACTACAAAACTCTATACAACACACTACACCAAACTGCACTACACAACACTACACCCCACACAGCACTATTACACAAAACACCACACAACACAACACCACAAAACACCACACAACACCACAAAACACTACACAACACAACACTACACCCCACACAGCACTATTACACAAAACACCACACAACACAACACCAAACAGCAAAACACTACACTAAAATACACTACAAAACACCACACAACACCACAAAACACTACACAACACTACACCCCACACAGCACTATAACACAAAACACCACACAACACAACACCAAACAGCAAAACACTACACTAAAATACACTACAAAACACTACACAACACTACACAACACCACAAAACACTACACAACACCACAAAACGCTACAGTACACAACACAACACCACAAAATATTACACAGCTTCACAAAACACCACAAAACACAACACAACACCACAAAGGCAAGTTTATTTGTACAGCACAATTCGTACACAAAGTAATTAAAGTGCTTTACAGAATAAGAAATACATTAAAATCACAATACAAACAAATCAAACATAAATAATCATCATAAAATTTTAAAATAGAGATGGGACATTAAATTAGAGAGAATCAGAGAGAAAAGTAGAGTGCAGAATGGAAAATTAAAACCTTAAAACCTTTCAGTCAACAGAAGTAAACAGAACTGTTTTGAGTCTGGAGTCAGAGTCTGTCTCATGTTCAGACTGTTCCAGGTTTTAGCTGCATGAGTCTGAAACTCTGACTCCCCGAGTTTAGTCCTGACTCTGGGACCAGCAGGAGGCCGGGACTAAACCAGGACTAACCAGGTCTAAACCAGGACTAAACCAGGACTAAACCAGGACTAAACCAGGACTACAGCAGGAGTCCCTGAGCTCCTCAGATGCAGATGGTTCATGTGGCTCTAACATGTCACAGATGGACTTTGGAGCTCGGCCCTGGAGAGACTTGTGCAGGAGTCTCTGAGCCACAGGGGGCAGTGCAGAGACCTGAGCACAGGACTTATGTGCTCGTACTTCCTGGTTCGAGTCAGGACCCGAGCTGCAGCGTTCTGGATGTTCTGGATGTTCTGGATGTTCTGTAGCTGTTTTACAGCTCGTTTGCAGAGGCCATTGAGAGGCCGATACAGTATCTAACCTACTGGAGACAAACGCATGGAGAAGTCTCTCCAAGTGCTTTAGACAGTCGACCTTTTTGCTGTTTTTTCAATGGTAAAAGGTGCAGATGTTATTGATTTGATGTGGCTGTTAAAGTTCAAGTCCATTATTACCCCGAGATTTCCAGCCTGATTTGCAGGTTTTAGAGAGAGAGACTGGAGGTAACTGCTGACACTGTCTCTTTATTTCTGTGGGCCAAAGACTCTGACTTCTGTCTTGTCTGAGTTTAGCTGGAGAAAGTTGTTTTCATCCACACACTGATCTGTTGGATGCAGTGGCAGAGTGACAAAACACTACACAACACCACAAAACACCACAAAACACCACAAAACACCACAAAACACCACAAAACACCATATAACACTACACAACACTACACAATACTACAGTACACTACGCAACACCACCCCAAACCACACTACACTACACCAAACAACACCATAACACACAATACTACACTATATGACAAAACACTACACAACACCACACAACACCACACAACACAACACAACACAACACCACACAACACAACACAACACAACAGCTGCTCCTCTGACTCTGAGGTGCAGCAGAAATCGACCTACAGGAAAAACTAACTGGTGTTTTATGAGTAACTGTCATTTAATTACAGGTATTTTCACACTAAATTGTTGTATGACTAAGTTACTTTATTATTATTATTATTATTATTATTATTATTAAAGAAGTACAGTATTAAAGTATTCAAGTATGTTGGTATAAAGTATATTTGTTCAGTACATGAACCCGTTAAATGTTGTTCTCCCTGTGTTAGTGAACTCTGCCACTAACACAGGCAGAACATGCACATTCAGAGAGAGGAGAGTCTAACCCTCACCCTCCTCACTCCTTCACCTCAGGAACACGGGGAGAACATGCACATTCAGAGAGAGGAGAGTCTAACCCTCACCCTCCTCACTCCTTCACCTCAGGAACACAGGGAGAACATGCACATTCAGAGAGAGGAGAGTCTAACCCTCACCCTCCTCACTCCTTCACCTCAGGAACACAGGGAGAACATGCACATTCAGAGAGAGGAGAGTCTAACCCTCACCCTCCTCACTCCTTCACCTCAGGAACACAGGGAGAACATGCACATTCAGAGAGAGGAGAGTCTAACCCTCACCCTCCTTACTCCTTCACCTCAGGAACACGGGGAGAACATGCACATTCAGAGAGAGGAGAGTCTAACCCTCACCCTCCTCACTCCTTCACCTCAGGAACACAGGGAGAACATGCACATTCAGAGAGAGGAGAGACTAACCCTCACCCTCCTCACTTCTTCACCTCAGGAACACAGGGAGAACATGTACATTCAGAGAGAGGAGAGTCTAACCCACACCCTCCTCACTCCTTCACCTCAGGAACACGGGGAGAACATGCACATTCAGAGAGAGGAGAGTCTAACCCTCCTCACTCCTTCACCTCAGGAACACGGGGAGAACATGCACATTCAGAGAGAGGGGGGAGTATTAACCCACACCCTCCTCACTCCTTCACCTCAGGAACACAGGGAGAACATGCACATTCAGAGAGAGGAGAGTCTAACCCTCCTCACTCCTTCACCTCAGGAACACAGGGAGAATATGCACATTCAGAGAGAAGAGAGTCTAACCCTCCTCACTCCTTCACCTCAGGAACACAGGGAGAACATGCACATCCAGAGAGAGGAGAGTATTAACCCTCACCCTCCTCACTCCTTCACCTCAGGAACACAGGGAGAACATGCACAAGTGAAAATAAAAACGACAAGTGTTTTGAAGAAGTGCGTTTGCTTCTGAAAATGCCCCAAATTTACATGAAAACGATCTGTGTGTTTCCAGAATGACTCACGAAAAAGAAGGTCAGAAAAAGCGTCAGAGTGATGAACGAGTGGAAAAAGAGAGGGGGAAGAGAGGGGGAGAAAGAAGAGAGGGAAGAGAGAGAACAGAGGACAGAAGAGAGGGAGAGAAGAGAGAGAAAAGAAGGTTGGAGGATAGAAGAGGATGAGAGAGAAACAAGATTGGGGAGAAAAGGATGGAGAAAGAGAGAGAGGGGAGAGAAAGATAGCGCGATAGAAGAGGGCGAAAGAGATGGGGCTGATGGAGAGGTGAAGGAGAGAGGGAGTGAAGGAAAAGAGAGAGAGAGAGAGACAGGGAATGAGAGAGTGGGATGGTGGGAGAGGAAAGAAAGAGGGAGCCAGGAAAAAGTGACAGAGAAGAAAGAGGAGGAGGGAGTGAAAAAGAGGAGTGCAGTGAAAGTGAAAGTGAAAGTGAAAGTGTGCAGTTTCCTCATGAAGCTCACAGCCTGGGAGAGTTTGGTCCTAATGATCCAGACCTGATCCAGACCTGATCCAGACCTGATCCAGACCTGAACCAGACCTGAACCAGACCTGAACCAGACCTGAACCAGACCTGATCCAGACCTGATCCAGACCTGAACCAGACCTGAACCAGACCTGATCCAGACCTGAACTTGACCTGATCCAGACCTGATCCAGACCTGAACCAGACCTGAACCAGACCTGATCCAGACCTGAGAAGAGAAAGAACTGAGGGGAGAGAAGAGAGAAGAGAGGGAGAGAAGAAAGAGGGAGAGATAGAGAGGGAGGAGGCAGGGGGAGAGGAGAAGAGAGCAGGTCTGTGCTGGTAAACAAACCCCTCTGAAATAACGTTAGCATTAGCGTTAGCATTAGCGTTGGCATTAGCGGTAGCATTAGCGGTAGCATTAGCGGTAGCATTAACCAACAGTTTTTCAGTTAGTCACTCTCACCTGTTTGTTGAAAAATCAAACCTCTGAACAGGACCACGAACACTCGTCTTAAAACCCCTAGACAGCGTCTGTTCGTGTGTGCTTTGTGTCGCCGCGGTAACTGCTGAATATTCTGACAAAAACATACATGTTGAACACCCACCCATCAGTGCAGGAGCTGTGAGCGTGGATTAGCATCAGCGTCTCTCCTCAAAGAAATCTAAAACACATAATAATAAAAAACAAACTGTATTAACTCACGTTTTTGTTCATTGTTTGTCTGAAATGTTCCACAGTCTGGCATTAAAAAGCATAAACATAATGAGTGGGCTCGCCTCTGTGCGGATCTGACCTGTAACTTGGCCTAATATCATGATCTCCTCGTCTCACTTTAAACTGAAGAAATCTTGTCCTCTTTCTCCAATCTTAAACTCAAACAAATACAATCAGAAGGTGTCGCTGTTCAAAACTGAAATAGGGGACTCCAATTACTCGATGTCGTAACAAGATCTCCCTAGACGCATTTCAGCACATACCAGATTGAAGACCAGGATTCGTGAAGTTCAATTCAAGCCAATTTATTCACCTCACAATATTACAGCATGCTGGGTTGAGATTCCCCTAGGAAACAATCTAAGCGTGGATTCCGCAGAGCAAACCGAGCAACCACAAACATAACTCGAACCCAACTATTTAAAACATTTCATCATGAATATGCAAATATTGGTAACGCCTCTTGGTCCGCCTCCTCTTCAATCCTAGTACATTTCCATTTAATAACTTCTGTTTTGAAGCTCTCTTATCGACATCCAGTTTCGGGAGTACGTTTCCCCATCAGTCTTATCTGTAAGGAAAACATAACTGCCAGGTGGACGAAGGTCAACCGTATGTGTGTATGCTGTCTGCTTTTTAATGAGACAGTGATGAAAACAACAGAAAAATGTGTGCGAGAAGAGAAAGAATTAACTTCATAAGCCATTGTAAGACATTTGTTACAAACAATCTTCATTTCAATATTGCAACAGCATATATGGCACAATGAAACAAAGTTATAACTCTTCAAACCCCCTTCTGAGAACTCAACCGAGTTCTCATAAAAACCCTTCATCTAAACCGCTGATTACCCCCCTGCATAAGTAATAAAATATTTTTCTAGTATGATTTTGCTACTTTATATCTTTTTATGGTTACAAGGGAAAAAAACAAAAACACCCCCTTCTGATGGTGTGAAGACATACATTACCAGAATCACACAACACAGTCAGCAAGACGCTGTGTCAGGTCCTTAGATTCGTCATCATCATTATCATCATTATCAACATCGTTTTGGGGCAAAAGCCTTTCACACTCAGGCTGATACATGGTCACATTGCCTTGGACATACATTCCTGCAGTGACACGTTGAATGGATCTGGAAATAAACTTAGAAAGACAAGACAAACAACATCCAAAAACAACAAACACAAACAAAAAACCAAGCAACATTATAATACAAACCCTTCGAAAGAACGGCCTGCCAGGAGCCGGAGACAAGCCAATCAAACAAACCTCCGCTATTTCAGAAATCGCCCTCTGTGATCGCAACTATTTGTTTCAAATTTTTATGGCACTAGTGATATTACCCTCATTTCCCATGTTGTCTGGGACATACGTACAGCAATGGTCCCCCGACCATGGCACAAACCCTAGACTGGGCAGACAGCAAAATGTCCGGAAAACAAGAGCTTGCGTTCTGAAATGGCACTGGCCTAACAGTAGGGTGTCCAGCAGATAATGGAATTCTGGAACATACATAGCAGTTTGTTTTGTTGCTTAGCTTTGCCACAATAGGCTGCATAATTGTTCCAAATATTAACATGAAACTTCGTTCGTGGGGTCTCGTTTTCCCACCCCAAATACCAATCGTGGATCTTGTGTCCGCTCCTTTCCGGCCGACCTTTAACAGAGAGAAAAACAGAAGGGTCATCATTTATATTTACATCATCATTTATCCGAGTTTCATTCTTATTTTTTAGCTCAACAAGTAATACTACCAGAAGTATAAAAATCAGTGCAAGAAGCCAAATCACCGCCTTTTTCACCTAAATAGTGCAATATATCATGTTTCAGGCGGTGTAGTCTGTTCCCCCCCTTCAGTGGGGGCGTAGCTCCCACTCCTCTTGGGTTCATAATAGGGCTTAACTACTGACCAATGGTACCAGTGCTTGGAACCGTAAACTTTGATAGCGTGGGTGGTACGTTGAGTTACCCTGTAAGGTCCAGAGTAACGAGGTTCAGATCATTTTGAACGCATGGGGCGCTTGAGAAAGACAAATTCAAGGTGTTCAACAGTAGCCTTAAGCGCATAGAAATAAGGTCTATACTGCATCACTGTTTTGACCAAGGTGGTGGGATCAATAGCTGCGCTAGTAAAGGTGCCAGGCATGGCACGGCCAAATAAGAGCTCATAAGGGGAGAAACCGGTGCGTTGCGAAATGGTGTGTCTGTGATGAAACTGAGCAACCGGGCGGAGATCGAGCCAATTAGATTTAGGGTAGTCATGTAACAATTTAGAGCACATGTGTCAAACATGCGACCCGGGGGCCAGATCCGGCCCTCCAAGACCTTTAATCTGGCCCTCGGCTGATCTTTCTATTAAAATTTTCAGATTTTTCTGTTAATTTTCTGCACCGTTTAGCATAGCAGCGTCTCCGGCGTTTCTGTGCGTTGCGACTCCCACCAGAGCAGCACAAATGAAGACTTTTCTCTTTCCAAACGCTCTTAAAGGACCATCATTTTGACTGTCGACCGTGACCCTCATCAGCAAAATGTCAAAAAATGAGAAAAGCAGATGCTAAGTTCAGGATTTCCCAAGAAAAATAGTCTAATTCTTATTTGTCGACAGAGGTGAATGGGAAATCTGTGCTCAGTGTGTTTGGAACAAGTGGCGTTGCTCGAGTAATATAATCTTAAACACCACTATGAGACACAGAGAAAAATACAATAACTTGAAGAGAACTGAGTTCTCTGATCCGCCCTTTGGGATCAAAGTAGGTTGCATACGGCCCCCGGACCAAAATGAGTTTGACACCCCTGATTTAGAGAGTATCGACTTCAGTGTGCGATTCATACGCTCGACAAGACCATTAGACTGTGGATGATAAACTGAAACGAATGTGTGATTGATGCGAAGCATTTACAAACAATGGCAACATGTGAACCAGTGAAATGTGGACCAGAATCAGATTGAATTTGAGTAGGGACGCCATAAATAGGTATCCAATGAGTGACCAAGCAAAGATCGATTACTGTAAAGAATTTCATGTCTGGTGTAAGTGTGGTAAGACATTTATGTGGGTCAGGAACTGGCAAAAGTGGAGTGATTGTTATGTCATTGATTTTCCTCAGATCATGTGCCATGCGATACGAACCGTTAGGTTTGGGTACCGGGTTGAGTGGTGTGTTCCAATCAGAATTTGAGAGTTCCAAAACCCCCGCCTCCCAAAGTGCGTCTAGAGCTTCCTCTACTCCCTGTCGTTGTGGGATCCAAACTGGCTGGGCATCTGGGCCCACCTCAAGCATCACTGGCGGGACAGAAAGGCACTCACCAATATCAGAGGCACCGGTGGACCAAAGAGAAATGAGAAGCGTTTGTAACAAGCTTTCCGTATCTTCATGGTCGGTTAATTCCCGACCATGGTCCCTACTAATTTGGGTATGTTCGAGCAGAACTTGATCAGGAACATTTGGTACAACAATGCGGTAAGCATCTTCGGATTGGCTATAGAAAACATTGGGAATGGGTGTAATCTCCCAGTCGTCTAATTGTTGAAGGTGATTAGTCAACGGTCCTAGCTCCCTGGCTTCGTATCCAGGGCCTAGGAAGAGAGAAAGATGTGGGACGCTAACCGTCGCTGACCTAAACAAATCATTCAAAGGTTCGGGAGAATCACAGAGGCCACTACCCCTTCTTATGAATAAAAATTTTGTCTGTGTGTATAGTGTGTTCAGTGCCACGGTATGGGTCAAACAACATGTCATAGATTGGATCATAGGTGCGATCATAGTGCAAAGGTAACATGGTAGGGGTCCGCTGGGGAGTGTAGGGGTGTAGCGAGCAGAACCAAGGTTTCCAGAGAAGCATATGTGACAGTATGCCCTCATCCATTGTCTTAGCAGGTTCCAAAGTCCCCAGAAAATATCTGCGTAGGGTTCCTTGGGTGCAGAATCAGGTGCCAGCCAACACCCAGATGACTGTCCGTGATAACACGAAACCGATTGTCCATTGGGCCAAACGACCCGAAGTCCATCTGGTGAGCATTCAATTGTAGCTCATCCGAGCCTCCATAGTACTGTCCTCCAGAGGCAGAGCCCCGCGATACCATGGAGTGGGACCTGCGGCCCCTCCACCTCGAGGAGGGCCAGGTGGCCCCTGGAAACCACCGCGTTGTTGTGGATATTGCTCATAGGCACCCATCCTAGTGTTATGTGGGCAGTCTCGTGCCCAATGTCCCTCTTGATGGCAAATGTAACAAGCTGTCTGGGACTGATAGGACAGTCCACCCTGGTTCGACTGCCAACCCCGTCCTCTCCCGCGGAATCCGCCACGACCTCTAAATTCCATCCCCTTGATTGTGTGAATGTCCTTCCCGTACCCTAGAATTTTGGGGAGGTGGCGCATAATAAATGCTTGCTGGTGAGGTGGGAGCACACCGATCATGTGAATGGGTGGTGGTGTGCCTGTATCTAAAGTAGGATCTGTTTGACCCAGGTATTGTCCGGGGAGGTGGTTCCTGCTTTGTCCCCTTGACTTACCCTCTTGTTTCGCCTTTGTGGCTTATTCGCGGGCTTCGCCCAATTGGAGTCTTTGAAGCTCCAGTGTCATATCCTGGTGTGTTTTGTGTACATCTGCAGATTTTCTGTTGTAAATCTCAAGATGGTGCCTCAAGTGCGTCTGAAACATGCCATGGTCCGCCATGATACCAGGTGTCCCCTCTATCAGAGCCCTGACAGGTTTGGGAAGCTGGGGCAGGATGGACTGTAAGAATAGGGTGCTAGTGGCGGGCTTTCTAAATGGGTGCACCTGCATGTTTTTAATGTAAGCCTCTGTACACAGGTCTATATATTCAGTAGCAGATTGGCCTTCTTTGTACGCGGGGAGTGTAGGTGGAGCAGGGTTAGGACTCACCTAGGAATTTGAGCAATTGTATGGTGTCTTTTTTACACTTATTTTGATCTTCGTTAGCCAGGAGGATGTCATCTACATAGACTAGAATTTGGCTACCATGTTTGGGTGTGAAACTTGATAGACATCTCGTAATTGCTTATGTAAAAATTGTCGGGCTTTCAGCGTACTGTTGTGGCAGTCTGGTGAATGTGTACTTTACACCGCGAAATGTAAAGCCGAACCATCCACGCGACTCTGGATGAATTGGAACGCTGAAAAACGCATTACTGAGGTCGATAACACCAAAATATCGGGCATTAGAATTTAGAGTATTCAATAATGTATGTGGATTTGGCACATTTGGTGCTCTCTGTTTTACTGCTTCATTTACTGCACGTAGATCTTGGATCATTCTCCATGCCAGGGTGGTGCTTTTCTTACTGGGAATATAGGTGTATAAGTATAGTATAACCTAGTATAAAAACACACACTGTGTCCTAGACTCAAACCAGCAACCAACAAAAGTACTTACTCTCTCTCCTTTCATCAAGTTTTCCAATTAATGAACCAACTTTAAGAACAAAGTTTACATCCTTAGCTTCCACCCACTAACCACGATGAAATATTGTTCTATTATAAACCTCAGGTTCACTACTTTACTTTGGGATCTGTACTTTTAACAAATCTACGTGGCTTTGAACATCTTTTACTTGGTGTATAAAAATTATTCCTACATAAAATGAGCGCTGACACAGACAACATGTAGTACAGAACACACTGAAGCACTTTGCATATCACATTGAGGCATGGGGAATACATGCACATGGACTGAACAATGGCTGCTACTATCACTGCAATAAAAGCAAGTTCCCTAAAAAAAATTATAAAATAAGTAAACATAGGACTAGACAAGGCGAATTGTTATTGCTATATTGCTATATTCTTAAAATTATCCTTGTCGACATAAAAAGTACCTATCCATACGCCTAACTGCACAGGATGACCTTCAGAAACACAGAGAGGGATGAGAGGAGGGAGGGGCTGAGGGATTCTCACATGCACGGGCTTGAAAAGTGGAACTTTGAGATGGGAGGGGTTAACACGGGAACGCGCACTACTCCGTTTCACGGCCCTCCACTAATTTGTACACACAAAAACAACTTTTAACAAACTACAAATTGTGACAAGACAAAACTACAAGTTGTGACAAGACAAAACTACAAGTTGTGACAGGACTCAAAGGAAATATCTCAAGGATCACAGTAATTCCTTATGCAACAAGCTTCTACAACTAAAAGTTGCGGTTACATACGAGGGGTGTATCTCCCAGGAATTAGAGTGTTTTAGGTCCCAGAGTCTCGGTCACCTAGATTCCTTAATGAGTTGAATATTTTACCAACAAGAAGTAACTTTGTGACTCTGCTGCTTCAAATACTTCTCGTCAAATCATACAACACAGAACTTTCACACCATACGCCAAATTAAGTTTCTGGCTGACGTCAGGCAGCTTGAAAACCCAATTTGGTTGTGGTCTGGTCATGATGTCTCCAAAATGCTGACTCAGATTCTGTTCTCCTTTGCCTTTTCTGACCTTCCTCTCTTTCTCCATCTACTCTTAACCAAAACTCTGTCTCTTTCATGCCATATTTTTCCATCTTTCTGGATCATTCTTTGCCTTTCCTTTTATCTGACCTCTGAACTCGACGAGGTCCCTAGTATTAAGTTTGCCCTTAAATCCGTGTCTTCCTTTCTATGAACAAAACACTTCCTCTCTTTACTTCTGTCCTCTCTACTTTCCTGTTTTCCTTTTTGTCGTTCCTCTCTCAGCTTTACCGTCTCTAACCAACATCCTAACTCTGTTATGCCCTACTTACGCATTTTTCTTCTCATTATTTTTGTCTTTTCCTTAACTGGTCACGTAATGCCTTCAAGGTCACTACACTCAGGTTGCCTTTAAGATTATATTTTTCTACGCATAAGTCTAGGTATTTATTATATCCTGCATTTTTCGCCTCCATTATTTTATAATCATACATTTCAATCTATCTCTAGGTTTACTGGTCGTTATTAGGTTTCCCATTTTGTCACAATTTGGATCAGTCTGTCACTCGTAGGGAGGTCTCTAAGACTGATTTAAAGGATTGATTGGGATAGTGATTAATCTATTTTGTGGTATTTCTCACTTCTACCCGTTAAGACGGAGAAATCTTGTCTTTACATCCACAAAAACTCACTATTTACAATCCCAATTTTTGGTACACACTCATTCACAGAATTTAACTCAAGGGGACTCCGCCGTCCCTTATTTTACGAATTTAACTCGAAGAGGACACAGGCCTGTACAATTCCTTGAAGCGGAACCAACTGTTCTGTGCCTATGCCTCTTTCTGCCATTACTTTTACAAATTCCTGCTTTGATTTTCCAATCGTGTCCTTTCTTTTTTTGTCCATTGTGCTGGCAAGCATGCCTTGCCACCATTTTGTCACTTCCACAAACCAACTACGCACTTAACTCTCAACTGTCTTTTAGTCGTACAAAAGCACACAAATTGTAACAAAATACGGTAAAATGGGTTCTCCCAACTCTGTTTCAATTCCTACCGCTAATCGCAATTATTTCGTCATGCCATGGATCGCGTTAACGAGTTCAGAGATCGACGGGGCCTCTAACAAGTGTTCGTACTTTTCACAGGCTCATTACACTCATAGCCTCTTAACCGGTGGACTCTAACCACCGGCGAGGGGACTCTAACCCCTGTTTTTCTCTTTATATTAACCAGGGGACTCTAACACGCCGGCGAGGGACTCAACCACCTCTTTATATTAACCGGGGACTCTAACATGACGAGGGACTCAACCACCTCTTTATATTAACCGGGGGACTCTAACCGCCGGCGAGGACTCAACCACCTCTTTCAACCATATGAATCCTGGATTTCTAAAATTTGGTTACTATGACACAGTCATTAAATGTACTTAAGGTACCTATTCTTCAGACATTGGGAGAACTTTTGACGTCGTTCTAACCGTTCAATCACACATCAATTTTCAGATAACAACCACGATGCAATGTCTCCTTTTAATTTAGTCTGTCCAATGGAACATAATTCGTCTCAATATAGAGAAACAGGCAATGTTCCTTACCTTTTAGTTGTTTTACGGGCCGTCAGGGAGAGACAGCAAGCGGCGTGGAAAGAACACTGGTATGTTGTCCGAGCGGGTTAGAAACGGAGTCCGGACGCCCCTAGACTCAACGTTCCGTTGTTACGATTTCGACTTCCCCCTTCCAGCACGGCCGGGGTCACCATTTGAAGAAATCTTGTCCTCTTTCTCCAATCTTAAACTCAAACAAATACAATCAGAAGGTGTCGCTGTTCAAAACTGAAATAGGGGACTCCAATTACTCGATGTCGTAACAAGATCTCCCCTAGACGCATTTCAGCACATACCAGATTGAAGACCAGGATTCGTGAAGTTCAATTCAAAACCAATTTATTCACCTCACAATATTACAGCATGCTGGGTTGCGAGATTCCTGGGAAACAATCTAGCGTGGATTCCCGCAGAGCAAACCGAGCAACCACAAACATAACTCGAACCCAACTATTTAAAACATTTCATCATGAATATGCAAATATTGTAAACGCCTCTTGGTCCGCCTCCTCTTCAATCCTAGTACATTTCCATTTAATAACTTCTGTTTTGAAGCTCTCTTATCGACATCCAGTTTCGGGGGAGTACGTTTCCCATCAGTCTTATCTGTAAGGAAAACATAACTTCGCCAGGTGGACGAAGGTCAACCGTATGTGTGTATGCTGTCTGCTTTTTAATGAGACAGTGATGAAAACAACAGAAAAATGTGTGCGAGAAGAGAAAGAATTAACTTCATAAGCCATTGTAAGACATTTGTTACAAACAATCTTCATTTCAATATTGCAACAGCATATGTGGCACAATGAAACAAAGTTATAACTCTTCAAAACTTTTTACAGAACTTGACTCCTGTGCGTTTTAAAACATGTTATAATGTTGTTCCCTCCTCAAAAACAGACCTGGAGTTGTGTTTTGTTTCATTCACACATGTTTGAGTCACTCTTTATTATTAGTCTGTCTACGTCTCCAATGCTCAGTATGCTCTGTTCCACCCTGTGATGTCATCGCGTGGTAGTGTTTACTTTTAGTCACTAGAGATCGGAGATTCCAGGGATGAAATTATCCAAATGATTCTAGTGAAGGTTTAAAAACACAGTGTATGACAAGATAAACCAGGATTAAACCAGGTCTAAACCAGGCCTAAACCAGGATTAAACCAGGATTAAACCAGGATTAAACCAGGTCTAAACCAGGACTAAACCAGGATTAAACCAGGATTAAACCAGGATTAAACCAGGTCTAAACCAGGACTAAACCAGGATTAAACCAGGATTAAACCAGGTCTAAACCAGGACTAAACCAGGACTAAACCAGGTCTAAACCAGGACTAAACCAGGTTTAAGCCAGGTCTAAACCAGGACTAAACCAGGACTAAACCAGGTCTAACCCAAGACTAAACCAGGACCAAAATGAGTCTAAACCAGGACTAAACCAGGTCTAAACCAGGTCTAAACCACATATAAACCAGGTCTAAATCAAGACTAAACCAGGTCTTAACCAGGTCTAAACCAGGACTAAACCACATCTAAACCAGGACCAAATCAGGACTAAACCAGGTCTTAACAAGGTCTAAACCAGGACTAAAACAGGTCTACTTTTGAGGTATGCAGAAGCTATTAGTAAGGCACCAGGACTAAACTGGGACTAAACCAGGACTAAAAGGGAGACATATTAAATATTAAACATTAAATACAGGACATAAAAACACAATTTTCCAAAACAGGGCATTAAAATCGGCAGGTAAACATCCAGCGTGACTCATTTCACTCGCGGAGCAGGTTTATTTTGGAGCGAGTCGTGTTGTAACTGAGGAAAAGCGTCGGTTTTTCCCACTTTAAGATAAGGTTGAGTGGATTATACAGGAATTTGTGACCCGTAAGGAGTCCAGACTTCAGGTTTTATCTTCCCCAAAGTCGAAGCGTTAATGTGAAAGTCGGTACAGTCCAGTCTTTCCCAAACAGATGATTAAAACAGAGGCCGGTCTTAATATTCACGGGAAAAAAGGAGTTTGGTGTAAGTTACGATGACCTGATTCACCGCAGATTTATTCCTGTGTGTCAGAGAGGGAGAGAGAAGGAGAGGGGGAGAAGAGAAAGAGAAGAGAGGGAATAGAAAGAGAGAGAGAGAGAGAAGAGAGGAGAGACAAAGAAGAGAGAGAAGAGAGCACCTCCACTGCTCTGTGCTAACTTCATTCTCCAGTGCGTCTCCTCTGTGTGTCAGATGCCCTCCCAGATGTTACGGTGAGGCTGGAGAAACACAGCAGGAGGCTGGACTTTGACCTGACAGAAATGACATTTTCATTTCAGAGATTTATTTAAAAACAGAATTAATAAACTGTTTCCGTCCCTGAGAAACACGAGCACAGACCTGTCCCAAGGCGCTGTGTTTTTCTCATAGTCGAAATCGAATCGAAATCGAATCGAAAGGAAATCAAATCGAAAGCAAATCGAAATCGAATCAAAACCAAATCGAATCGAAATCAAATAAAAATCGAATCGAAATCGAATCGAAATCCATTCAAAATCCAATTAAAATCCAATCGAAATCCAATGGAAATCAAATCAAAATCGAAATCGAATTGAAATCGAATTGAAATCGAATCGAATCAAAATCCATTCAAAATCCAATTGAAATCCAATCGAAATTGAATGGAAATCAAATCTAAATCTAAATCGAATGGAAATCGAATGGAAATTGAATGGAAATCAAATCGAAATCCAATCGAAATCAAATCAAAATCAAATCGAAATCGAATTGAAGTCAAAATCCAATCAAAATCCAATCGAATCAAAATCACAATCTTGGTTCACTCCAGGACACAAACGAACCAGGTCCAAGTTCGAGTCCTGAATCCAGTTCAGTTTGGACTTCACCGACGGAAGAATTGAAAACACATTTCTGAGGAGCGGCCGGGACAAAACCACCGTCCAAAATGTGTCTATAAATAAGAGAATAACTTTAAAATGAAAACACAAATACTTTGAAAAACATATGATTACGTATCAAAATTTCATGAGGGGAAAAAAGAAAGAAGTTAGTTCTTTTGAATTTCAATCAAAAACGAAAAATAATAACCTGATTTACCTGGAAAATCGTTGGAATTTTGTGGACAATCAGGTCGTCTTCTTCTGTAGCGCCGCGTTTACTTTGGCGTCTTAGAAAGAAATCGTTGAACTTCATGACGAGAAACGGGAAGCAGCGATAAACTCTCCTTTGTTCAGACTCCACAGAACTATAATAAAAACTGTTTATATTATAGATCGTCCGTGTACAATTCGTTCTTTTGAATTTCAATTAAAGAACTGAAAAAAAATGGGAAAAGAGTTTATTTCATTATTCCGTTTTAGTGTCAAACAAAAAAACAGATCTCGACCTCTATTTCCAATATTTAATTTAAGTTTATTACAAATAACACGAATCAAAAACAGTCTCGGTGCCGATTTTAATTTTGATATTTTATTCTCTCTGGTTTATTTGCCGCAGAAGTTCTGATGTTTAGAGCTTCGTGTGTGAATTTAGTGTCAAACATGGATCTACAATAAAAACTATTTTTATTATAGTTCTGTGGAGTCATCTGAACAAAGGAGAGTTTAACACTAGGGCTGTAACAATATCCAAGTCTCACGATACGATATTTATTGCGATATCGTGGGAAAGCTCACGATATTACGATATTCTACGTAATAACAAGACTGATGTTATAAAATGCTTTGACCAGTCATTTGGTGCAACATTTATCGTTATTAAGGATGGAACGAAATCCAAATCTCTCTGTACCATATTTTTACCATAAACATCTCACCGAACCAGATTTACTGCAATAAAAACTGTGAATTTGCTATTATTCCCTCTAAAAATGCCAAGACTTATTCCAAAGAACGAAGATTTCAAAGTGCCTAGAACAGTTATTTCTTCATGTATCTGCACTGAAACGGAGCAAAGGATCATGGTCCATGTCAGGAGTCATCAAACTAAGACTTAATTTTGTTAATATTTGTTAATATTTTCAACTAAAAAATGATATTTATATGAAGTATTTACCTTTATATTTAAATAACTATATGACGCCTACATTTTCCGCAGAATTCGCGCCAAATCTTCATCGCGTGACAAGCTCGAGATCGAACCGCGACGGTCAATGCACGCGAAAATAAAAGTGTGAGGTGCTTACTACTTCACAAACCGCGAGTAACGATAAACAAACATGTGCAGGAATTTTGCGCGGTGAAGAAAAAAGTCCGAATGAATAAAGTTTGAAGTTATATGCACATGCGTATGTTATTATGAAACACGGTCGACTTAAACATGCATGAGAATGTGTTCACTTAAAACTGTACTTATGCTGTATCTTTAAGCACATGTAGGTTTTCTGTGCATTGCCATATTGTGCGCACGAGAATGTGTCTTTGGAATGTTTGGGCCCCATGCATCGAGGAGGAGGAGGAGGCACCGGGCCGGAGATGGGGTGAGACATTCGTATAGAAGCAGCGAAGAAGCAGGTGGAACTACATCAACATTAATATTGCATATTCATAATCTCTCGTGTAAAAGGGTGGACGGGAGGGACAGTCGTTATGGGAATAGCCTTCCTCTGACAATAAGAGAATGTCCATCTCTGTCCACTTTTAAACTGCACCTTAAACTGTGGATGAAGGAAAACCAAGTCTGTGAGCACCTTTAACTAGACTTTTATTTCTCTATTTTGTTTTGTAATGTGTTATAGTGTTTTTTTTGTGTCACTTGCCGAGGGACAACAGATGGAAATGAGCACCTTTGCAATAATCTGACATATTTACACTGTTATTTACATGTGTTCATCAATATGCACTGTCCCTATCAAATAAATAAATAAGTAAATAAATAAATAAGTTGTTGGTCTACGTTTAACACCAGGGCGAGGTGGACCCCGGCTGTATTAGAATTCTTTTTATTGAACTGAGATCTTATTTGAATATTAGTCGTCTCTCGATAAGAACACACATTCCAACAGTGGATATAGTTTTGTGGATGTGTCGGGTTTGTCACTTCTGCGACACAATGAGGCCAGTGTCATGTCGGTCTGGGTCATTCTGTTGCACGACCCCGGCCCCCGTCACAGGCAGGAGCCATAATGTGGCCCCCAGAGAAAAACGTTTGGTGATTCATGGTCTATGTAGTTCCCTCTGGTGTTTTTTTTTTTTTTTTTACTTTTTCTGCATCTGAACTGTTCATTTGAGCAAAGACACTCGGGATTCGATATATTGTGATGCTCCACGATATTATTGTGAGACCTTTGACGATCTGATATCACCAGATTTACGCTATTGTTACGTCCCTATTTATCGCTGCTTCCTGCTTCTCATCATGAAGTTCAACAATTACTTTCAAAAACATGACAGTAAACGCGTCGCTTTAAAAGAAAAGGACACATTTGTTATTGAAATTACAATTTTTCAGGTAAATCCTTCTAGCAGCAGAACTTCTGGGGCAAATAAACCAGAGAGAATGAAATATCAGAATTAAAATAGGCACCGGGACGGTTGAAATCTGTTTTTTTTGTTTTTTTTGTTTGACATTAAAACTGAATAATGAAATAAACTGTTTTCTCATTTTATCGTAACTGGCATTTTGTTCTAAATGACGAGTGGAAGATAATTTCTTCCATTAGATGTTGAATTTTTAACACTTGGATTTTTTTTCTGTGAATATTTTTCACTAAACTCTGAATTTTGACTGTTGAATTTGATAGCTTGAAAATATTTGTGCTGAATATATTAGTATTTTTTTATTTTAGATTTTAACGACTTTGAAAATGTACACTTATAAATTCATCAGATGACATTCAGAATAAAAATAATTCAAACGTTTTTTTCAGAATGAGAAATTCAAAATCTGATGAAACAAATAAACTTCCATAAATTTTTGTTCCTTTGCTTCACACATCACCGAAATAAACAGATCTGAATGGGTTTGGTTTGAGGCTGAACTCCCACTGCATAAAAAGTACAGAGACATTATTATGAATTTACCATAAAAAAAATGACAATATTGCAAAACTAGAATTTTTAAGACTCATTTAAGAGGAAATTCTGTAAAAGTCATGTTAGAATGTGGCTACTTCCTCAGAAACATTCAAGTGATTCTAGTGAAGGCGTGTGGAGTTTAAAAACACTTCCTGTATCACCGCATGACATCACAAGGTGCAGCAGAGCGTTTTCTATTCGAGAGAATTTGTGAATGCAGCAAAAACACAACTCCAGGTCTGTTTGTGACGAGGAAACACGAGAACATACATCAGAAAATAGTGGGGGTTTTTTGTATGTGAGATGTCAGTCTTATATTTTTTATGTCTTGTTTTTATTTTGTTATTAATGTGCTGGGTATTCATTCCCTCAAAATGACCAAAAATATAAAATAAAATAAAAAACAGAGTAATAATAAACATACATTACAACAAAAAAATGCCAAAACTTAGAGGTAAAATAGCTTTATTAGCCAAATAAAATACAACATGAGGATTTGTACCTAAAAGCCCTGAGTCATTTATTCATAATTTATTCAGAAAAAAACAATATATTATGTTTTCAAAGTATGGGTGAAGTGAAGACAGTTTAAGGCGTATCATAGATTATTTTATACAACAGAAAAACACTCTTGAACTTGAATTTACAAAAATAATATTCGCAGTGTTTTTAATTTTATATTTACAGAAAGGCAAATATTAGGAGTCACTGAGGAATTGTACCCACAACCTACTCACTGAGAGGACAAGATGGACAAGATGTCTAAGACTAAAGCAGGACTAAACCAGGACTAAAGCAGGACTAAACCAAGACTAAACCAGGACTAAACCAAGACTAAACCAGGACTGAACCAGGACTAAACCAGGACTGAACCAGGACTAAACCAAGACTAAACCAGGACGAGTGTTGTGGTATGCAAAAGCTGAGGCAGGAGTAGGGCACAGGACTAAACCAGGCCTAAACCAGGTCTAAACCAGGCCTAAACCAGGTCTAAACCAGGTCCAAACCAGGTCTAAACCAGGCCGAAACGAGAACTATGCTAGGTCTAAACCAGGTCTAAACCAGGACTAAACCAAGAGTAAACCAGGTCTAAATGAGGTCTACTTTTGAGGTCTACAGAAGCTAAGGCAGACAGAGGTTAGAGGGAGGCAAAGACTAAACCAGGACTAAACCAGGACTAAACCAGGACTAAACCAGGACTAAACCAGGTCTAAACCAGGTCTAGAGTTGTGGTATGGAGAAGCTGAGGCAGGAGTATGGCACCAAGACTAAACCAGGTCTAAACCAGGTCTAAAACAGGTCTAAACCAGGTCTAAACCAGGACTAAACCTGGTCTAAACCAGGTCTAGAGTTGTGGTATGAAGAAGCTGAGGCAGAAGTATGGCACCAAGACTAAACCAGGTCTAAACCAGGACTAAACAGGACAAAACCAGGACTAAACCAGGTCTAAACCAGGTCTAAACCAGGTCTAAACCAGGTCTAGAGTTGTGGTATGGAGAAGCTGAGGCAGGAGTATGGTACCAAGACTAAACCAGGTCTAAACCAGGACTAAACAGGACAAAACCAGGACTAAACCAGGTCTAAAACAGGTCTAAACCAGTCTCAGTGTTGTGGTATAGAAAAGTTGATGCAGGCATTGGGCACCAGAATTAAACCAGGACTAAATCAGGTCTAAACCAGGTCTAGAATTGTGTTATGGAGAAGCTGGGGAAGGAGTAGGGTACCGGGACTAAACTAGGTCTAAACTAGGACTAAACAGGACAAAACCATGACTAAACCAGGTCTAAACCAGGTCTAAACCAGTCTCAGTGTTGTGGTATGGAGAAGCTGAGAAAGGAGAAGGGCACTAGGACTAAACCAGGTCAAAACCAGGTCTAGATTAGGTCTAAACCAGGACCAAACCAGTACTAAACCGGATCTAAACTAAGACTAAACCAGGTCTAAACCGGCCTCAGTGTTGTGGTATGCAGAAGCTGAGGAAGGAGTAGGGCAGGTTGGAGAGGCAGCCCTGGTTCGTGGTCACCTGCATCTCGCTGAACAGGAGTCTTTGATTGTCTGGGGTTGGAGCGTTCTTCTTCAGCTCTGACAGCTTTTGTAGAACCTGACGATAATCTCGCCCCCGAACCAGACCCCGAAAGCACAGCACTGCCACCAGGTGCCTCCTCCTGGACAAAACAAATGAGGAAAAAGGAGCTGTCAACTTGAGAACTACAGCTTCGTGACATCACAGGGTGGAACAGAGCGTCTTGAGCGACAGACTAATAATAAAAACTGACTCAAACATGTGCGAATGAAACAAAACACAACTCTAGTATGTTTTTGAGGAGGAAACAACATTATAACATGTTTTAAAGCTCACAAGAGTCCACTTTGTGTCAAATAAATCCACTGTAGCTTGTACTGTTTGCATCTAATTATAAAGCATTTCAGGAAGTGAGCAATTATCATGATATTTGTTAATGTTATTAAAGGGACAGTTCTGAATTTTGTACATAGGGCGTCATTTCCTGGTGATCCAGAGTGTTGGAGACGTGTGGAGACACTTTTGTAAATCTTGTATTTGCAGAGGTTGCTGGTGCTGGGCTAGTGCATGTCAATGGCCACTAAAAACAGTCTGACCCACTCCACAGACCCGAGGAAAAACTATTAGAACTCCAGACTGTCCCTGTGAACGTCTGTGTCCACAGAATCATTTTAGAAGTGAAATCAACCATTCCATTTGGAGCATTGATGTCTGAGCAGCAGCAGCGAGTTGTACTTCCTGATAGAAGCTCGGCAGCGGCGGACTGATATATGAGAAAATAGTCCCTCAACATGCAACGATTCATGCGATGCAAGGTTAGTTTTATTTTAAACATGATTCTCCGGACACAGACGTTCACATGGACAGTCTGGAGTTCTAATAGTTTTTCCTCGGGTCTGTGGAGTGGGTCAGACTGTTTTTAGTGGCAGGACGACTATGGTCATTGACATGCACTAGCCTAGCACCAGCACCTCTGCAAATACAAGGACTGGATTTAAAAAAGTGTCTCCACATGTCTCCAACACTCTGGCTCGCCAGGAAATGAGGCCCTATGTCCAAAATTCAGAACTGTCCCTTTAACATAACACGATTTGCACATTTTAAATCACAGTATTCATTAAAAACGACTTAATAAAAGAAACAAGAAAGCCGACGTCGCCGTAAATCACAACAAAGCGCCTTTACTAAGACTACGCGACTCTACCGAATCCTACGTGTATCACTGATTAAGATAATAAAATTGGAGAATGAAGTAAGTACGTCACAGTGGGCATGTACCGGTGGATCGGCAAAAGAACATCTTGAAAATGTGATTAAAGACTGACTCACACATGCACAAATCACTCCAAATACAACTTCAGACGGTCAGTAAGAAGAAACTATGATCTTACGATGGATAAAACCTCTGAAAAGTCCATTTTGCTTCAACGTTCCCACACTACATCCTCATCTTAAGGTAAAACTGAAACTCCTTCTGTTGAAATCTAATATAATTCAGTCTTCAGCTCTCTCACGTTCTGATAATGAGGAACCTGATCTGTGTTCACTCAGGTCTTCCCCTGTCACTGTGCAAAACGACAGCTTTACTTTTCATATGACCTTCCACTTTCCACCGTCCGCCAAAAACTTTTTAAACGTGAAAAACAGAGCGAGTTCATTTGAAAGGGTTTGCAGTGTTCAGAGCGTCCGAATTATTCACCACAATAAGTTTATAAACACATGCAGACAGCACCAGGTATAAACAAGGCCTAAACCATGGCTAAACAGGGTCTAAACCAGGTCTAAACCAGGATTAAACTAGGTCTAAACCAGGCGGACTGAACCTGAGTTATACCAGGACTAGATTGTGACATAAAGCATCATGGAGTTCAATTTTATACCATATTGTGGAATATTTTATCCAAAGCACAAACATTTCCATGGCGACAGGTTTATTTGTAACGCATGATTCGTACACAGTCATTCAAAGTGCTTTACAGAATAAGAAATGCATTAAATTCACAATACAAACAAATCAAAACATGAATAATCATCATAAAATTGAAAAAGACAGGCAGGTGGAGGCCACGTTCGAGTCAAGTTTGTGGAGATGCAAGCCGGCTCACCTGAATTTATATAGATGTGAAAAAATGTTTTTGCATTTAAGTAGATGGTAAATTGAGTTGAGGTTTATTAATTTGACTATAGCAAAAAAAAAAAAAACCCAGAAGAAACACGTGGTTTCTAGGAAGGTTCTGCATCTGCACTAACCGACACTGGGGGAATGCAGCCGTAACCACAGCTTATAATTTGACCAAAATGGTTTGTCGCATATTTGTGATATTTGGCATTAAGGGGTTAAGGAAGCATGTTTATCTATGTTTTTCAAGTGCAATAAAACACATGTTTTTACTTTAGTTTAATTATGAGTCAGGGACAGTGCAAAATCTACATGAACCTTAACAGGATTTGCCTCGTGTCGGGGTTGTAGCACTAAAGCTCATTTCCACCTGCCGTCCCTGGTGCATGTTTTTTAGGTTTGATGGGGGAAACTGGAGTGCATGGAGGAAAACAACCCAGACATGGGGAGAACATGCAAAATCCACACATAAAGGCTCGGGCGACTCGGGGATCGAACCTGGAACCTTCTTGCTGTGAAGCATGAGTGCCACTAAGCCACTTTGCCACTGTCTATATATACAGTGTACCATATTTTTCAGACCATAAAGCGCACTTAAAATCCTTTAATTTTCTCAAAAATCGACGGTGCGCCTTATAATCCGGTGCGACTTATGTATTAATTAATTAATACTTCTTGAACTGATTTTATTTAGTCCACGGAGCTCAAAAATCTGTCAAAATGTTTTAGTATGACTTTGTTAAGATACGAAGCCGCACCTCTTGATGGATTGTTGGAGCGTTACGGCGACTGTAGTCAGGAGCCTCGTAGAGTAATTTCTTTCTTTCTTTATTTTTTTGAATTATGACAGTGCATATTAATGAACAGCATCAATGTGAAAATGCCGGAATTAGCACAATAGCTACTTTACATCATTTGTCCTTAGGCAGGTCAGAACAAAGAATATTCAAAGCGCAACCAGAAGGAAATATACAAGTGCACAGATACACACCAATATAATACATACTGTGCTTCAGCATCATATTATGGTGTGTTTAAGGAGCCCCAAAATGGCCCCTGCTCATAGACATGCTGACTCACGCCCAAGTGAAGCAAACTAATTCAGTGCTTGGGATCATTGCAGGTGGATTAACCAAAGAACTCCAACCTCTAGATATCGTGCCAACAGGTCGTTCAAAGTTAAACTGCAGCTGTGTGGGGGCGTTGGACGAAAGAAGGTGAACTCACATTCACCAAGACAGGGAGGCAACACCGGGCGAGTTACACCATGATCTGCCGACGGTTCGACAATGCCCGGGCGAAGGGATCAGACTCAATTAATGCACCTTATAATCCAGTGCTCCTTATGTATGAAATCAGCCCCGTTCATTGATATTGCGCCTTATATAGTCCCATAGGAAGGCCTATTTGTGGGGGAAAGTCTGAGCGTCTGCAAGTCTAATCAAAACTTTTGTTGTGTTGTCCATTTATAAATGTTCTTTAGGTGTTTTACCCTGGGAATCTTACCTGCGTGAAGTCGGGCTCATCAAACACAAACCTACACAAAAACTATGTCAATCGTCTGTGCGGCAAAAAGTTTTGTTTGTGCTTCTTTAGTTTTGGAGAAATTAACGATTCTTTTATAGGTCAAATTGGGATAAGCCAAACAGGAAGCTTCAAAATGCTCTAAAACGCCCAAAATGGAGTCAATCGTTTGTGCTTCGTTTGTGCTGCAAAAAGTTTTGTTTGTGCGATTCTGGTTCTTAAGATATTTGCAGTTTTATTTCTGGCCGATGACGTCGTCCAGAACCTCAAAATGTGAAACAGCCTCAAAACAGGCAGAAAATTATAGAAAACATTTGTATTTCGTTTGTGCTGTTTTGTCCTGTGACAGTTTTAATTTGTGTGAGTTTATTTCTAAAATGATTAATTATTATTTCTGAGGTAATTATAGGACGTCCTTTAAAGTCAGTTGACGGCGGCAAACTCCACAAAACTAGTGAAGAGAAACGATCTGAGGCTGTGGAAAAGTCTGTGTTATTATAGAAAATATGAATCAAAAGCAAATGACTAAAGACTGATACAGACTTTTCCGCAGCCTGAGATCATTTATCGTCACTAGTTTTGTGGAGTTTGTTCATCAGCTGAGCAGAAATGACGTCCTATAATTACCGCAGAAATAATAATGAATCATTTTAGAAATAAACTCGCACAAATGAAAATTGTCACAGCACAAAACAGCACAAACGAAATACAAACATTTTCTATCAGTTTCTTCCTGTTTTGAGCTCTAAAACTGCAAATATCTAAAAAAACATAATAGCACAAACGATTGACATAGTTTTTGTGTAGGTTTGAGTTTGATGGGGCCGACTTCACGGAGGTGTTGGAATCTTCCGGAGCTTCTGCAGTTTGTATCATAAAACAGAGCAGCAAACATCATTCGAAGTAAACTGTAGCAGCATTAAGTATGAATAATAAATATCATGAGATTATTGTGGACATCGGTCTATCCATTCTCTTGTAGTATGGAGCCTTTGAGTATCAACACTTGGGTGTGAAATGCGAGTATTGCGACAGCATCATACAGATCCTGTTTTGGCGGTTGTTATGGTTTTCACTGGGTCACAGTTCAGTGGAAAATCCCATGAACGGTCCGACATCAGCTTCCTCACGGGTCTCCATGATTCCCTGCTTTGTTTCATATTTCGCTGATAAAACCAAAATATCCAAAATGTCAAACATGTGAAGAGTTGCATCACAGCGTTAAAAATATGTTTCAAAATAACTCGATTGTGACAGAACAACATGGGGACTGTGATGAAATTACACTTTATTAATTCTTTATGTGGGATCGACCACAGCAACCTGCCCTCACTGTTCCCCCGCACTGACCAAAAATATAAAGCTCTACATAGTTTCCTACATTTACATTCATACATTTCAGGTTTTAAATCAAATAAACTCCTTTTTTCTGCGCTTGTTTTGATTTTTGTCATTGATGTCAGTCCCTAAATCTTGATTAAAATACATCTTTACCCTTTCTCTGCTTTTATTCTCATAAAATTGTGACTGTAATGTTGAAATGTTCATTCTGGTTTCTTTTTTTTAATACGACATACGACAGTAACATTCAAATGTGAAATATCCAAGCTCCCAGTGGTCTTGAAAGCAGCATAAGCACCAAAGTGTATCCATATAATTAACTATTCAACACAACTTAAAGTGTCCAGACGTCCCTATTTACGCCAGACAGTCCCAGTTTTTTATCCAAAACCGGTCATTTGTACCAGTTTTATAAAAGTAATATCCCAGGTGTCACTATTTTTAACCAATCTGATCCCTGTCAACAGTAACGAGAGGCATAAACTGTCATTTGTTGAGGTTAAATACAGAAAAGCTGCTTAAAAACGACCAAAACACAAATAAAATGTGACTGTACTGACTCACATTAGTGCTGAGTGCAGAATAATTTTCCTTAATGACCCAAACCAGGGATGTCCCAGGTTTTTACTCACCCTGTGCATAGATAGTAGAACTGTTACGCAGTTGGGCTTTAACTAACCCACTACAGTACACGCTCTCGTGGCTATTGCTGCTTTTCACTGACTTAACCTAACAAACATTTCCAAAGATCACACCAGACATTTGCAACACAGCTGGTTAATCTGTGGTGATAAAGTAAATAATTATCCAAAAGGGGAAATCCCGGTATTAGCTTTAGCTTTAGTAGCATTAGCTTTAGCAATAGCATTAGCTTTAGCAATAGCAGCACATGAGGAGAAGTCTCACCCAAAGTCTGGACAGTGCTGTACGACGGGCGTGAGGTGGTTCTTGATGTCAGACGCGTGTTTCTGTCCAATGATTTCACACAGAGCGCCACCTACTGGATACAGCCACTCATGACGGGACTGCTGATGAAACAAAACACTTATATAAGTACAAAATACAACTATTGACAATAAATCTGTATTGTATTTGCTAAGAGTTTAACGATATCCAAGTCTCACGATACGATATCATCACGGTATGAACCTCACGGTACGATATTTACTCTCACGATATTACGATATTATCAGGGTGACCAGACGTCCCTATTTACTCGGGACAGTCCCAGTTCTGAGCCCTGTGTCCCCCTTGTCCCTGCAGATTTATCCAAACCCAGCGATTTGTGCCAGTTTTATACAAGAAATGTCCCAGGTGTCCCTATTTTTGACCAATCTGACCCCTGCCAACAGTAAAGAGAGGCATAAAGTGTCATTTGTTTAGGTAAAATACAGAAAAGCTGCTTAAAAATGACCAGAACACAAAGAAAATGTGACTGTACTGACACATTGCCAGGTGCATAACAATTATTATTATTAATTATTATTAATTACTCACTCATTTCACAGTTTTATTTTTCCCAACCACCACAAACCAGGGATGTCCCAGTTTTTTATTTTGAAAATCTGGTCACCCTAGATATTATACATACGAATAACAAAAAGACTGACATTATAAAACGCTTTGACCGGTCATTTAGTACATTTATCGTCATTAGGGATGTAAATCTCTCTGTACGATATTTTCACCATAAACACCTCATGGTACCAGATTTATTACAATATTTAAACTGTGAATCTGCTCCTTTTTCCTCTAAAAACGCTTCACAAGACTTAATCCAAAGAATGAAGATGTAAAAGTGCTTAGAACAGTTATTTCTTCATGTCGTCTGCACTGAAACGGAGCAAAGGATCATGGTCTATGTAGTTCCCTCTGTTGTTTTTAGCTATTTCTGCATCAGAACTGTTCATTTAAGCAAAGAGACTTGGGATTCGTTATATTGTGATGGTCCACGGTGTTATTGTGAGACCTTTGACGATACGATATCACCAGATTTACGTTATTAAATCAATGAAACACTATCTAATTTTGAACAGAAAGCCTCAGATGTGGTGTGATGGGAATATGTGAATGAAAACCTTTTTATTAGTAGTTTTTGAGTATAAAAACCTACCTAGCCTAGTTAAAAAATCTACCTAATTTAGTTTTTATCATAAAGACAGCGATGTTATTCAATAACAAAATCAGGTACTGTTGCAGGAGTTGGGAGTCTTTATGTGTTTGGATGTTTTGTAATGTAAACCTGTAAATTTTGTGTTTATTTTTTTCTTTTCTTTAGTTTACTGCACTGTATTGTATTGTGTATTACTGTTTTGTGTCTTTTACACGCCCCCGAAAACGATATGGTAGATCTCAAGGGGCATTCCAATAAAACAAAATAAAAAATAATAATAATAAAATAAAAAACGGGGGCTGCTCAAATGAATCTAGTCAGGAAATCCTTTCTTTCCCCACTTTATCTTAGACTTAGACAAACTTTACTGATCCTCAAGGGAAATTATTTGGACACAGGAGCTCACACATCACAATATAATATAATAACAAAGAGTAAAAGATATAAATGGTGATAATAAATTCTAAATAAGTAACAAAAAGATCTGCAGAACTATTGTGCAAAATGTACTTTGCATTCAGGGAGATTCGTGAATGTTTGAGCGATCATTAATCATTTACGTTTAACATTTCCTGGATCTACGGTACACGTGGCCTGCTCTGTTTTTTGTTCTCTATTTCCTTTTCTAATCAGACACAACCACGAGTGTTTTTAAAATATAATCGACCGTGTGCTCTCATCAAAAACACACATCGGTTTTCATTGGGAAGGAAGTCCTGACTGATTAAATCACCGTTAGTTCCGGCTTTTTATGTTTTGGCCTGGTGGAAAATCCAGATCCCACCCCGACACCAGAAGAACATGCAAACTTAACGGTCCTATATTACACAAAGCAGAGCCTCGTGAGGCGTGTGTGCGAGTACCATAGTCCCGAAGAGCTCCTCCAGTTTGCTCCACTGCGCTCTGATCTTATTGGCGGCTTTCTCGTGCTTCCTGTTTTTGCACGAGTAATTGCTTTTCATGAGCTGACCCAGGTACTCGCGGCTAACGTGGAGGTGCAGGGCGCTGGCCAGCTCCTGTCAAAACGCACAAAAACACAGATAAGAGGGTCACAAAAACAGGATAGTGCAACAGTGCTAAATTTATGAACTCGATTTCAATACTAAGGAATTGCCGGTTTCAGATAATGTCTCTAAAAGCAGATCAGGAGGTCAGGAAGTAAAGACAGACACACAGATTTATCTCCACTGACTTTTTCACCTAAATTCTGTGCAGTCTGTGGTTACTGCAACCGCTCGAATCAGGAGAAACACAAACTATGTACCGGAAGTGGCGTGTCAAAAGGGAGGGTTACAGGCCGACACTCCGACACTGGCGTCTAATTGTCGGAGTGTCGTGCGTCCATTTGTTCTCAAACGTTCCAGCACTCCCGACATTTTCCCCCCGTGGTCGGAGCGGCGGCACATGAGCTTTTTTTTATCAACATCCCGTCATTCCGACATGTGATTATTAAGTTTCGACTGCGCTCTTTTCAGGACCAGATTTTCACGGACTGATGGAGGAGGCGCGGCCTGGTTTAATCCTGTTGTAGTCCTGTTTTAGACCTGGTTTTAGTCCTAGTTTAGATCTGGTTTAGACCTGGTTTAGATCTGGTTTAGACCTGGTTTAGTTCTGGTTTAGACATGGTTTGAGTCCTGATTTTAATCCTTTACAAAGAGAATTATGTCCATCGCCTCAACGCCGGGAAAATCGTCCAAACTGTATGAAAAGTCCGACTTCTCCACATCGTACGGGTCATAATCTATATTTAGACTTATTTTTTCACCTTAGCGGGTCTGTGTCGGCCCCTTCAGACTATTTGCGTACTCGCTGTCACCCACTGTGCTGTTTTGAAGTGGTGCAAAACACTCAAGTGAAACCCAGAAATAGACTCGATACTCGATTCTACTACAGTGTCTTTCTTTAGACAAAAGAATGTGATTTTCAACATTAAATCATAGTTCTTTCTTTTCTATTCCCATGTGTCCTTATATCTGTGTAATCCCTCAGTGCTCCATGGGTGTGTACTCGTCCATATGCTCTGATTCAGCTCCAGATCAGTCTAAAACGATTCAGGAAAGGTTCATTTCTGTCCTGTGAACAGGTTTTTTTTAGTATCGATACCTTTTCAAATGAGGATCTAGTTTTAGTATCGATTAGTATCTGATTTTCAATACTTTTGACAACCCTAAATGGAAATAGGATGGAGGACATTATAAAGACGTTTTGATTTTTTCTCCATGTATTTGACCAAAAGTCGTCTTGTCCCATTACATATAAATGGTATAATGCAGCTCTTGACATCAAAATAAGTCTTAACAAATGCATTAGAGCACCTGTCATGAAAACCTGTCATAGTTTATCAAAAAACAGTTTCAAATGAACAATTTCACTGTTATTCATTAAGAAAATTATCAATTGGAATAACAAAATAGTCAAATGTGACAAATAATAACCAAAAATGTGAGTTTTTAGTGTGCGCATCTTTGGCACAGATAAACGCCGCATTCTCGCTGCTTTGTTTTTATGTCGTTTTGCAAAGTCTCTTTTGTTATTGAGTCCAAATATGTATTGTATATAAGTATGAAAGTGGTGTGTGCGGCAGGACTCCCTTGCAAAAGAGATTAGTAATCTCAATGGGACTTTCCTGGTTAAATAAAGGTTCAATAAAAATTGTTTCAGCTGTTCCCAGAGACGCTTTGGATGAGACTTTGGAGTCATTTTTGGAAAACATTAAACTTGAACATTTATGGAGAGCAACAATAGTTCTATTTTAACATTAATGATATGGTTTTGATAAAAAGATCTTGCAGATACTGGAGGATTAAATATATATTAATTATAGAAACATAAAAAGATATTTTGGTAAACAGAAATACTGTTAAATTACGTTTGGCAGCAGCAAACACCTTAAACTGGGGGGTGGTTTCATAAATTAGTTAAGCACTGTATGTGTTTAGCATGCTAGCTTTACCGTAATGGCTCTGAAAACTGTGAAAACCGCTTCTGAACTAATCGTGGTGAATTATTAGGAGGCTCAGAACACATAAGTTACAGTAAGTGAGGAGTAACTTGGACCACTGCAAACGGTTTCAAATGAACTACATCCGTTTTTCACCTGTTTGGAAAAGGAAAAATCAGGTCCAGCCCCTTAAACGTTTCTCTGGAAAGCTCCAAATGATGAGTTTACATAATGCTCCACCTTTGACCCTGGTTATCACAAAAACAGCAGGAAGTTTTGAAATGAAAATGAGTCAGACGTCTCAGGACTTGTGGGTTTCCAAAGGGCAAAACGTGGGTTTATTGTGAAACAATAAGTGATTGTTTTGGCAACAACTTTTATAGCGGCGGCAAAGTGAGGAAATTCGTTAGAACACATGACTTGGCTTGAACGTTCAATCCCTCAACCAGCCTGGCCTGTGTCGCTGTGCTCTTGAGCCAAGCACTTCATCCACATTGACAATTATGGTGAGTTTAGTTGTTTTTTAAAGGTCCTGTATTACACAAAATCGACTCTTGTGAGCTTTAAATCATGTTATTATGTTATTACCTCCTCAAAAACACACCTGAAGTTGTGTTTTGTTTCATTCACACACGTTTATTATCAGTCTGCCGACATCTCCGAAGCTCAAAATGCTCTGATCCACCTTGTGATGTCATGAAGTGGTAGTTTTCAAGTTCACAGCTGCCTCTTACTTTTTACTTACTCAGTGGAGATTTGCAATAACAGAGCTGAAATCATCCAAATGATTCCAGTGAAGGTGTGTGGAGTTTAAAAAAACGCAGTGGAGCACTTCCTGTATCACCACATGACATCACAAGGTGGAACAGAGTGTTTTCTGTTTGAGAACTCAGCCTAAAGACGCAGGGTTTGTGTGAATGAAACAAAAACACAACTCATGTAACAGAGATCAGAAAATAGTGTGACATGGGCCCTATACAAAAATCATGTTTTTTTCCTTCTACTGATCGATCCCCATTTATTTTTTGTTTTCATTTTGCCTTATTAAAAATATGACCTGCCGCCTGCTTCATGACCATAGACTGTATAATAGTGGACTAAGTAAGTGTAACTCCACCACAGCGTCAGCGTCGCTCAGATGAGGCTCCTGATGCCACGATTACAGGAGCGAATCTGGAGCCAGGATCTATGTTATGAATACCATTTTTTTTGACAGACAAAATAGCGGAAAAAAAAAAAAAATTCAGGATCATGCAGGGCGGGTTCATACGAACATTTTAAGACCAAAATGACGAGGGCACAGCAGCAGTTACAGAGAGAGGAGCGAGAAGATCAGAATGTAAATCAATGGGGAAAAGGGAGAGAAGGAGCCGGAAGAGCCTCCTGGAGCACTTCCTGTTTGGCACGCGGCGGCTAACGGGTTAGCTTAGTCCACTCATATATATACGTGACTCCATGGACATCATTGTTGTTTTATCAGCTATTTCTGCAGCATTTTAAGGTTATGTTTACACTGAAATTAATCACTGTATTGGAAACTATTTGCATCCAGACATGTCGTTTCCCAATCCACACAGTAACACAAAACCACCTGAAACACTAGTCACATGATTAGGCTGGCATCATGTGGGCAGAACACCACATGGGCAGTAAAAACAAGGAAGTGAAGCACTGTGTCTGAAGTTGCAGCAGCCAATTTCGAGCCGAGGAAGATGGCAAGCATGAACAGTCTTTTCGTGGACGACAACAAGGTTCACTTTCTAGCTACGCTCTTTCCTGTTTATCTCGGGTTTGTTTAAACTGTTTTCTGGAGTAGCGTCACATGACCGATGTCACAAACCCAGCGAATGCACTGATCACCGATACTTTGCACTGATCACCGATACTCTTCTACTCCATATTATTATACTCCTGTAAATTTGTAAATTTTGTTATATTATAGCTTTTTTTTCTACTTTATTTTTTTATTCTTTATTATTCTACTATATTTTTCTACTTTATTATTTGTTGCATGTCAGTGTTTGTCTACATCCTGCTCCAAGTACCGCAGCAATTTCCTAATGTTGTGAACCTGTTCACTCATACGGCAATAAAAAACATTCTGATTCTGATTCTGATTCTGAATCAGGAAGGCACAAGTCACAGTGACGTTGTCCAATAAGGACGGCAACTAAAGCTCCTACATCAGCGCATCAGTGTTTTCAGGCTTCCCCACAGCACCAGATCAGATCTGTGCTCAGGTGAATTCACGGGAGCTGCGGCACCAGATTGTTCCGTCTCTGGAGCCGTTTTCCATTGGATTAGTGTGGAAAACGACTCGAATACGCACTAGAGTGGACGGGGCCTAAATGTAAACGATGTATTTAAAGGCGCTGTCTTAAAAACAGCTTCATTTTAAACCGTTTGCAGTGATCAAAAGTTATTCCTCACTTTCCTTTTATTAATTTTCCACCTCATTGACTGTACGCATCTTTCACTTCCAGAGACCAGGGCGGAGTGACAGTAAAAGAATGCTAACGGTGCACTTCCCGATCCATAGACGATAAAACATATAATAAGATGCGGACAGAACAGAACAGAGCTGCTCAAACACGTGTATTTTCAAACCAGCGTAGCCCCGTATATCCTTATTTTTTGTGTTATATTATTCAAAAGAAACTCCGCTTCTGCCTCCACGACAGATTTATTCCCCGTTTTCCGGCACTTTCCCGTCATTAAAGCCGTATGCCGGTATTCCTCGCAGCCTCCTTCACTTCCCAGTCTGATGAACTCTTTCCGGTTTTGAACAATAGAGTCCAAAATGGCCCAGCTGGAAGTTCCAAAACACTCACTAAATAAACACGGGTCTCCTCGTCTCTGCCCGCAGACAATTCATCATATTATCCGGAGAATTCTGCACGGGACTGAGCACCGCTGGGAATTCTGCGTTCCAACCACAGCAATAAAACGTAGATAAGATTAGCTAAAAAATTACTACAACTTTTGACCACTGCCCCACACCGACTGATAACTCTTTCTTTAGACAATGGCCAAAAGTGCAGTGCTAAAACTGACTCTGACCGAACCAATTTTAACATTTTCTCAGGGTTTATATGAATCTGTTCTAGAGTTAATTTAACTTTTTTGAAAATGTTAATTAAGTGACACTGGACCAAAATTCCTGTTTAACCCCAAAATCAAGAGTTATATTCACGTTTTGAGAGTAAACGGAAAACACTCTCTAGGTTTATCCACATTTAGCGAAACAACACACGGAGGGGTTTTATTTTTACACTTTATTTTAGTTAATTTAAGATTAAATCGTGTACAAAACTGGTTCAAACTGGGCGTCTTTCATGGGAGTTTGAAATGGTGGGAGGAAATTAACACTTAGGGAAGTAGAATTAACTTCAACCATATCAAATAATTGGCAAATAACCCCAACTTGAACCCCCATTTAACTTTCAAACAGTGAAAATAATACTTTTTGTCTTAAAAACAACTTAAAAACACTTTGAAATATTTTACCCTGAAATTTTAACCCTCGAGTTTTTGCTGTGCAGAATGTGATTTTTAACATTAACTTATAGTACCTTCTTTTCTATTCCCATGTGGCCTAACCGTAAAATACCAAATAAGAGCCGGATCCCTTTAAACGCCGGGTGCAGGTGAATATTTTGGATAAATAAGCATCGGTTCCAAATAAACGGTGAGTCTAATGTTGGTGCTGAAGACAGAAGTCGAGCTGCACCGACAGGACGCAGGACTGATGCTCGCGTCGTCTCTACGCAAACCAAACTTAAAACCGCGCGGCTCATTTGCATAAACTATGAGCGCTGAAAAACACAGCTGTTTGTTGTAACGTTTCGAATTATCTCGCCCACGTCTGTATAGAAAGTCGCCTAAATTATCGTCACACTGTAAGGAAATCACAATTCTTTACGGGCGGGAGAAGGCGGGCGGGGTGATAAACTGCAGTCCCACAAACTAAATATGAGTGTAAAGCAAAATATACAAATGATTAATGTACGTCTGTCATACATAATTTGTGCTGGATATTTTATTTGGCATTAATAAAAACATTTGAAGCAGCCTGAGCTCGCAGATGTGCTCTGATCTCACACACATTTTAGACAATTCCTTTCCAGTTCTCCGGGTCTGACGGAGCTTCGGAGACACGAAGAACAAAGCATCGTTAGTGAATATCACAGCGCCTCAGAAGGAAACTCTTTCTGAGGCGCTGACGTTTACTGTCAAAAAATCAAGAAATCTGATGAAACTGAAGAAATCAAGACCTTTCCCGAGAACGAAAGCGAGATTTGTGGGCGGGAGCGGGAATGAAAATTCTTTCCTGCTCAGACCTCTACTTTAATGCTAACAGCAGCTAGCATGCTAACAACATTCCAGCATTACTTCCTGGTTCAAGCTGTTTATATAATATATCTGTATGGGGGAAAGACACGTTTTTCTCAAATATTAGACAAAAAATCAGGTAAATCCCCTTTTATGTTGCCTTTGAGTAGATCTTAGACTCACTTTTATTCTCTGGTTTTTAATTGTTTTTATCTATTTTATTTTTTTAGTACTGTCTTTCTTTATTGATTTTATTATTTTTATCCATTGATGTTATTAGTTAAATGGTTTACCTTGCTATGTGAAGCACTTTGGGAACTTGTCTTGTTTATAAAATGTGGATTGGATCTGTGCATTTCGCTCATAAACTACAAAAGCCCGAGTGCAGCGCCCCCCGCAGTTTGTGGTGGTATTACCTGACTGTGTGGCTCCCTCAAGACGAAGCAGTGCTGGCACAGCTCCTCCGATTTCCTGAACAGATCCTTAAAGTCGTCATCGTTCGTCAGCCACTTTCTGCTCATCATCCTCCTCAAGGGAATCTGCGACAGAGTTTAGTCAGAGCTGAGGGCGCAGAACAGAGACGGGGCTGAGACACAGACATTAAACCAAGAATAAAATGTTGAAGTAAATACAACATTGTAGCGCAGGGGTGTCCAAACTTATTAAAACACAGAGCAGCGTGAGGCCAATCGAGGGTCATAAACTGAGGGTCAAAACTGTGAGTAATTCAAACATGAGCATTTATAACAGGTTTAAATGACCTTTGTTCAGACTTAGATTCTGAAAAGGCCACAGTAAATTTGCTTGATCAAGGCAGATTTCAAAAACATGCAGTTAAATATAACGGCCTCTCAGTGGCCTCTCCAAACGAGCTGTGAGAGCTGCAGAACATCCAGAACATCCAGAACATCCAGAACGCTGCAGCTCGGGTCCTGACTCCAACCAGGAAGTACGAGCACATAAGTCCTGGTCTCAGGTCTCTGCACTGCCCCCTGTGGCTCAGAGACTTTAAAGCAGCTCTGCTCCTGCACAAGTCTCTCCAGGGCCGAGCTCCAAAGTCCATCTGTGACATGTTAGAGCCTCATGAACCATCTGCATCTGAGGAGCTCAGGGACTCCTGCTGTAGTCCTGGTTTAGTCCTGGTTTAGTCCTGGTTTAGTCCTGGTTTAGTCCTGGTTTAGTCCTGGTTTAGTCCTGGTTTAGTCCTGGTTTCGTCCTGGTTTAGTCCTGGTTTAGTCCTGGTTTAGTCCTGGTTTAGTCCTGGTTTAGTCCTGGTTTCGTCCTGGTTTAGTCCTGGTTTAGTCCTGGTTTAGTCCTGGTTTAGTCCTGGTTTAGTTCTGGTTTAGTCCTGCTTTCATCCTGGTTTAGTCCTGGTTTAGTTCTGGTTTAGTTCTGGTTTAGTCCTGCTTCCATGCTGGTTTAGTCCTGGTTTAGTTCTGGTTTAGTCCTGATTTAGTCCTGGTTTAGTCCTGGTTTAGTTCTGGTTTAGTCCTGATTTAGTCCTGATTTAGTCCTGGTTTAGTCCTGGTTTAGTTCTGGTTTAGTCCTGGTTTAGTCCTGGTTTAGTCCTGGTTTCGTCCTGGTTTAGTCCTGGTTCAGTCCTGGTTTCGTCCTAGTTCAGTCCTGGTTTCGTCCTGGTTTAGTCCTGGTTCAGTCCTGGTTTCGTCCTGGTTTAGTCCTGGTTTAGTCCTGGTTTAGTCCTGGTTTAGTTCTGGTTTAGTCCTAGTTTAGTCCTGCTTTCGTCCTGGTTTAGTCCTGGTTTAGTTCTGGTTTAGTCCTGCTTTCATCCTGGTTTAGTCCTGGTTTAGTTCTGGTTTAGTCCTGGTTTAGTTCTGGTTTAGTCCTGCTTTCGTCCTGGTTTAGTCCTGGTTTAGTTCTGGTTTAGTCCTGGTTTAGTTCTGGTTTAGTGCTGCTTTCGTCCTGGTTTAGTCCCGGCCTCCTGCTGGTCCCAGTTTCAGGAATAAACTCCAAGAGTCAGAGTTTCAGACTCATGCAGCTAAAACCTGGAACAGTCTGAACATGAGACTCAGACTCTGATTAAATCCAGGCTCAAAACAGTTCTGTTTAGCTGCGTTTGACTCAAAGGTTTTCATTTTTCATTCCGCACTCTTCTCTTCTCTCTAATTCTCTCTAATTTAATGTCCCATCTGTATTTTAAAATTTCATGATGATTATTTATGTTTTGATTTGTTTGTATTGTGATTTTAATGTATTTCTTGTTCTGCAAACCACTTAGAATTCTGCTTTACAAATAAACTTTCCTTGCCTTCACTGTGCTTTGAGTGTTTTGAAGCTTTTACCATTTTACCATCAAAGTTCAACGTCTTCTCTGTCAGGATAAATAAGTGTTTTGTTTTTTTTCTTCTTTTGCACAGTGGCTTCACAAAGTGGCGCCAATATTCAACCCCAAAGACGTGGTTAATTCCAGGTGAAAGGGCTCGAAAGCATAAGATAAATATGACAAGTTTACGGAGACTTCTTTCAGAAACAGTGAATCCTGCACAGACTTTAATAATTTCATGATTTCAGATGGAGGACAGAGGTTCATATAACTCTGCGGGAGAGTCTCTGATTTGTTCTCCAAACTCCCGGTCCATGAATGTCGAACCTTCTCATTATTTGTTTGGAATCCGCTCCAAAAAAGTCAAAGTCCTTCCTGTTGCAACTCACGTCTTTGGGGTTGAATAATGGCACCACTTTCCCCTAATTTCCCTTTTATTTATTCATCCTGACAGAGAACTCATTGAACTTTATCCCAGTTTTTGTTTCATGCGGATCGTTCGGGGAATTACAGACATATGAACCGTAAACTAGGTCAACAAATCTGCATCTGACAGCTTCACTACGGGGATTTTAAACTACGGGGATTTTAATTTAACCAGCAAATGTTGGGGCCTCTTGAACTTACACTGAGTTAAAAGTAAATTTCCCATTGTGCGATTCAGGAACGTGAAACTTGTGATGTTTTGAGCAAAAATAGAAAGAAGCTGTGGTAAAAGCAGAAGAATACAACAGGCCCATTCCTCATTTGAAAAACCGCAGAGTAATAAAGAAGAAGTAAACTTTCGCCATATAAAAGTCCAGTATTTGTACCTTTGTGCCTGCACGATGTGACAAAAACTGTATTTTTCTTTCTTCACGCTGGTGCAAACTGGAGGCACGGCTCTGTCTGAAGCTCTGTTACTCGAGTTAGACTTTAATCTGAGCTTTGTTTTAAAATAATAAGACCAGAAGGAACTGGTTTAGCTGGAACTGCAACGTCCGAGTCGATTTGTGCTGTTAAACAAATCCCTCTGATACATAAAATTAAACAGTTATGAGGTAGAACAAGTATTTGAATAGACTGAATAAAGGAGTGGACTAAAGGAGTGTGACGTGTTACAGGGCCACAGCGTTCAGCTCCAGTCAAATGAAGCTCACAATTCTTGCAGTTATAGGAGTGAAGTTGGAGTCGAGTTAAGGCCGCCACACACTACAGGATTTTTCGGTCTTAAACGATTTTTAAACGTGCGACAAAAAGCGCAAACACCACAGACACGAGGAGAAACTGATGAGACTAAAAATCTCCGATCGTAAACACTGCAGCGGGATCTGTGTGTGGACCACAGGATATAAAGCTGTGAGGCTGTGATGGCCTCAGCTGTTTCCTGTCTACAGTAAAACCACTCGCTCTGAGACTCTGAAGTGTTCAAAGATCAGAGTCAAACTGTGTTATTATTGTTTGTGAAATGTGGAGCGATACTTCAGATACAGGATTTTTAAAGCAGAAAAGAGGAGATAAAGTCCACAGGAAGTAGAGTCACTGTCGCTAATCTGCAGCTTTTCGCTCTGTGGACGTAAACAAACACATGCGAGGAACAACGTTAGCTTTTTTTACTCAAAGAACGCTTCAGACTGGATTAACAGTGCAGTTTTGTGGACTGGAGTCATTATTTGCGGAGGACAATTTCTATGGATAATGTGGATGAGATGCTGCACTTTAAATTTACTAATATTAGATGAGTAATAAAGTCTTTATTTTCGCTCTATCCTGAGTTTGTTTGTTGCGTCTCGGTGTCCGTCACTCCTCTGCCCCTGACGCTCTGTTTTATCGTCTGTTTCCGTCGCGTTGTTGATGTTCGTTGGTTCTGATCTGACACACACACACGAGGAGAAGAAATCGCAGCCAAAATTGGGCAAATTCTCCTGTCGTGTGTGGCGGCCTTAAGACAAAATAGCAAAATAAAAAGCCCAGGATCATGTAGAGCAGATTAATACGAACATTTTGAGATGAAAATGAAGAGACTCACAGCAGCGGTCAGAGAGAGGAGCGACTATATTCCAGTGTTCATTCAGAGTCGACGGAGCAGTTGGACCTGGGAGTCCGTCCATGCTCACGTCCTGTTTGGAACGCTGTGGCCAACGGGTGATCTATGTCCATTTATCTGTCCTACGAACAGCTCTTTTAAAGCTCAAATGAAAAATTGGCTATGGTCAAATCAGACATGTATCATAAAAGGAATGGGTGCACTACAGTGAACTTCAAGAGGATAGACTGCAGCCTGAAGTGACCCAAATCTGATTTTTTCAACCCTGTTCGACCTGTTTCTGATCTTTTAATGACCGTCTAGACGACACAGATCCGATTTCTCCAAATGTGACCCAGGCCACTTGGACCTGTGCTCCTAAAACCGAAACATATCCGATCTTTTGCTATGCGACTTCAGTCTGAACGTCCAGGTCACATTCATCCGACCTACACGTCATCAACAAGCGAGAGTTCAGCTATTGTGCTGTAACAAGCTCCTGTTGTGAGTCAATACAGCCCAACGCCGACGTGTTTGATACTGAAATAAGCCTCCAAAGACGTGTTTCCTCCTGCGAGAGTGGAACGACATCAGCTGTAAAATCGGCAGGTGCTCCGTGCAGCGTAGGCGACTTCCGTAAACACTGAGCTCGCTCCGTGTGACGTTATCGTGTCTCCAGTGCTCATGTGAGACACTTTTGAGGCATTTAAAGTTCACACTGGAGGTCACAGACTTAATTATTATTAAATATGAAACAAATCTTTATTAGCATTTTAGAAATGGTTTACAGTATATCGCATTTACAGCACTCAGCACTATTTTTTAAATATTTATTAAATATTTTTTGGAAAAAGGTAACCCCAGTCTCGGGGAAGGGGGTCGTCCGACCCCTCGACCCCCCCCTGGCTACGGGCCTGGACAAGTCACGTTTAATTGGAAATGTGAACGACCTCGTAAAATATCTGAATTGAGCATTAAGCCCTGCAGTCTGACTTACTCCCACACTTATCCTCGTCAGGTCCTTGAAAAAGATCAGTGGATCTTGTTGTCATTTATTAAAGGCAGTTTTAGAGTAAGTGTGCGGCTTTGTCTCGCTTCCCAAACCAAACACGTGCCCATGTGTAGTTGTACTGTGATTTTAATTTGAGTGATTAGTCAGTGTGCTCATGTTATTATAGCAATTTATTGTATATATAGTTTTATAATCCTTATCTTTATAGATCTTTATAGGGTTCTATTGCTGCTACTGTTTTCTTGCTGTTCTCTTAACTGTGCGTTGCAACACTGAAATTGTCCATTGTGGGACAAATAAAGGATATCTTATCTTATCTTATCTTACTTTTATGTGATTGCTGCTAAACTTTCTCTTATTTCACACCAAACTGCCAATGGAATGAGGCTGGAAATGAGCCACGTTTGCTATAATCTTTGCATATTTACATTTTACATGTTCATTCATATGTGCTGTTCCTTTACAAACAAATAAATAAAACATTTATATACACAGTCTATGCCTCCAATAGGATGTTAAGCCCCCCCCTCAGGAGCGTTTAGAGCCTCCTCTGGCCTCACAGTGTAAATGGGACTAATGAAGAACACATTTGTACTTTTGGCCTTTTTACGAACATTTCCGGCATTCACAAAACTTTTTCTTAACCGAAAATGAACAGAACAAAAGAACAAATCCCACGAAGAGTCAGGAGCGCTCGGAAGAACAAAAAATTCTACTGTTTTACAATATTATTAGTCTGATAATGCAACTAAAAACCCTAATTCCTGCATGATTGTCAGTGATATATGTTCTTAAAGGATATCCTATAAACATATGGTGTCTATTGGGTCTAACAGAGTTTATTCAGGCTGCAGAGACCCTCAGTCTGGCCCGGCTCCAGTGCTCGATCTGGGTTTGGCCACAGTGCTCGACTCTACACCTCAGTCTGGAGCTTTCTCAGTATCGTCTTGGAAGTGGAAGTTATGTTATTAAGTTAAGTTATTTTTTAAAGAGAAGATTCATGAACGACGCCCAGTTTAGCGCGATGTGCGTGTGAATGAGGCTTTAGAAATGACTGAGAGTAAGTCTTGATGAATATGTGATATAAATGCACAGTCTTTACCTTCACGCTCTCCTTGAACTGGTCCTGCAGGTCCTCGATGAGTCTCCCGTTAAACCACTTTATTTCTTTGGCCAAACTCTCCACCTCAGAGGGACAGGACTGTCTGTAGCCGTCCATGTGCTCCCTGTCAAACACACCACATTATTATTACGTTATTATGACCAGAGGGACGCTCACTGAAGTATCCTGATGATTATATTCAGACGGGATTTTTGGAAACGTAGCAGAAATGCATTAAAATGTGGCAATACAACAAAACGGCTGCTCTTCTTTGCATAAAAAGTTGTATATTGTGGCTTTACGCGTCAGACTAATGCTACTACTACTACTGCTTTGACGTTTACAGCAGAAGTTTGTTCCAGCTGTGACGGAGCTTTACCGTCTTATGGTCTTACGTGAACGTGCAACTTGTCCTGTTTTTATGTTTAATGAGCCTTTTTGCAGCACACACAGAAAATCTTCAAAAGTGCATTCATGAGACGAGTAGTTTTAGTTTATTCACAATGAGCTAAATGCACAGTGTGATCTGCTTCTATTTCAACACTAAGCATGAGAAAAAAGCATAACGTGTCTTTGTTTTTCCTCTAGCTCAGCGCCTCTATGGTAAACCCCTTGTGCAGAGAGTGGGTAGAGTCTTGTCTGGTCCTGCTCAGCTCACAGCTTCTATATTTAGTGACGCCATTCATAACTCTGACACTTGCGCACTTTCGATTTCGAGGGTTTCTCATCACTGCCCCATTTCCCCTAAAGCACGTGACCAGTGAACCCCACAGGCGGCTGGTGTAAACAGAGGCATGTTCGCCCCTCCCACCCTGAACAACGTCCATTCGCACTCACATATTCCACATTTAAATCACACTCTGAGTCTAATGTGCACAAACGTGTAGAGTTCAGCCGCTTCTTTGTCAAACTTTTGAAAACCTGTGCATGTTAGAATCTCTGTTGGCAGATTATTCCAAAAACACACAGCCACAGAGGAGAACGAGGATTTGGAGAAGTCGCTCGTACATTTGGGGCAGTGAACTTTCCTCTGGAGCACGAGCGAGCGACTTGAAACAGTTAGAGACAAACAAACAACAGAGACAAAACCCTTCAGAGGAGGAGCAGCAGAAGAATTTTGAAAAGCAAACAAATATTTGCATATATCATTGGATTTTCAAATGTTAATATATTGTATTTTCAGGGCTGTTTTGCACCGACTCACACGGCACAGAAACGTGACTTATGGAGCCTGAAGCTGAACTCAGTCACAAACACTTAAATCTGCTCAGTCCTGCTTCTTTTATGAGCACAGGAAGACAAATGATGTTTTTATAGTCTTTGTTTTGCTCCTCCTTGTAATACAACAGTAATAATAATAACACAGGAGTGGCTCTTTACATGAGTCAGTAGTTCAAGTATAAAATAGATTCTTTTAGAAATGAACAGTTCATCTCAAACGCTCAGGATTAAAGGTGCACTGTGTCCACGGAGATGTTATTGCATCGGGCCAAGTTACACGTCAGATCTATGGAGAGGAGAACCTGCTTATAGTGCTTAAAATATCAATGGTGCAGTTATCAAACCACAACGGATTGAATTATTTAGATTGTGCAATAATAACTGGGTAAAGGTTTGTGTTTTACAGGTTTCTAACTGTTCCTCATTTATGATCAGTTTCTTGTGAGCCCAAAAACGAGTTGTTCTTTGGTTCTTTTTCTTTTTGTGAACATAATTTACTGGAAGAAAGAGGTTAGAGATCCCTGGGTTAGACCTTTACACTGCAAATTTCTCTGATCTGGCCAAGATTTTAACACTTATCTCAGGTTATTCATCTTATTTTCAGATTTATTATCGATTTATTAGTCCTGCGTTTTTCATTCTAGTCTAGAGGTTGTTTATTTGATCTTGCCGCATGATAATTTCACTACTTTAAACTCATTTTTCTGATAGATTTAAGTGTTTACATCTTTTGGCCAAACGTACGAACACTTTCTGAACTGAAATGCATTGGATTCTTGTATTATTTTTGCAGCAACACACACGCCCTGAGACACACTGTTGTTTGTCACCACAGACAGGCACAGCTGTCAAGTGAAACAGCCCGTGTGGAGAACAGCTGCCCTGGGGGATTGTGGGTAGCGAGAGCCGGTCACGTGACTTACAGTAAAGCGCTGAAGGAGTTGATGTACGTGATGTTGTACTGGGACCAGATGTTCTTCGGTTTGAGGGCGTCGCAGCAACGTCTGAACTCCAAGTTAAACCTGTGATGAAAAAACACAAAACACAAAAAAACAAGAAGGTAAATTTAAATAAAAAGTCACGTTTATAGATTAAGGAAAAGGATAGAGTTCGCAGAAATAGAGTTTCCATAATTGTACACAAGTAAAAGTAGCACAACTTCAAAAAATATTACTTAAGCAGAAGTACAAAGCAGTGGTTCTGCCAATAAGTCAAGTGTTTGGATAAACTACTATTGATTTATTTATTTATGATGATTAATTTGGACTTTTTGATGAAATTGTCTCTATTAAAATAGTTTGGTAGAGTTATTACAGTTCATTAAAGGTCCGACATTAAGCAAAATCGACTCTTTTGAGCTTTAAGTCATAATGTTGTTGCCTCCTCAAAAACAGACCTGGAGTTGTGTTTTGTTTCATTCACACGTGTTTGAGTCACTCTTTATTATTAGTCTGTCTACATTTCCAAAGCTCAAAATGCTCTGTTCCACTTTGTGACATCATGAAGCGGTAGTTTTCAAGTTACCTTTTACCTTTAGTTCAGTAGAGATGGGCAATGCAGGTCTGAACTCGTCCAGAGCGTTGGAGACGTGTGGAGACACTGTTTTAAATCTTCCCTCCAGTCCTTGTATTTGCAGAGGTGCTGGTGCTGGGCTAGTGCAGGTCAATGGCCACAGTCGTCCTGCCACTAAAAACAGTCTGACCCACTCCACAGACCAGAGGAAAAACTATCAGAACTCCAGACTGTCCATGTGAACGTCTGTGTCCACAGAATCATTTTAGAAGTAAAACCAACCGTTGCATTTGAAGGATTTGTGTCTGAGCAGCAGTGAGTTGTACCGTATTTTCCACACTATAAGTCACTCCGGAGTATAAGTCGCACCAGCCAAAAAATGCATCATGAAGGAAAAAAAATACATATAAGTCGCACTGGACTATAAGTTTTTTGGGGGGGAATTCATTTTATAAAATCAGAGATCAAGAACAGACATTTCAACACTTCAAACTGTCGACTTCGGTTTGGAAGTCTGCAGCAGTTTTTGGGACATCGTTGCTCTGATAGAAAAAGTTGTTTTGCATAGAGCGGTAGCAGCTTTCTTTTTTTTTCTCCGTTGCCGTTCGAGTTTCCTCCGCTTTTCACTAGTCTCTTACAAGTTTCTCGCTCAGGCCAAACTTTCTTTCTGCAGCTTGATCACCGTTTTCAGCTGCAGGTTTCACCGCTTGCAGCTTGTGATCTGCAGAATGTGATTTTCTTTTTGGAGACACGTTTAAACCTTTAATTTTCTGTCGTACAGGAGTAACGGGAGTAGCAGATACTGGCACACAAGCCAACAGCGCCCCCTCGAGGCTGTTGGTGTGAAAATAATAGGTTTCATGAAACAAAACACAGCTCCAGGTCTGTTTGTGATGAGGAAACTACATAATAATAACAATACTAAGAGTGCGATTTGGGCCCTTTAAAGTGTGTGTTGTGTCTGTACCGTTTGGGGAAGTGTGTGAGCTCGGTGAGGCAGCAACACGCCGCCCTCTGCTCCAGCTCGATGCTCCTGGACCCGGTCACGAAGCCTTCCACAAACTGCACGTTCAAATCACAAACAGGACGGACATTAGAGCGGTGCTGACATCATGTGGCCGAAACAGGGAACTGCAGCCACATAACTAAGGAACACGGCTAGATTTATACGTTCTTGCGGATATACTGTACGTTTTATTATTTATGGTTTGGTTTTTGGTTTGGATTTGGTCTTGGATTGATAATACAAGAGATTTTTGTCCTGATTTGAGCGATGGAGCTTTTCAGTTGGACGATCTGCCACCTGCTCGTCTCCATGATCATTTTTTGCCTAGAATTTAAAAAAAAGATTTGTGACTGAATAAAAGCAAGAGATGTTTAACGCTATAGTGTGGAACATTCAGCGAGTGGCAGTTACACAGTGCAAATTTAAGCCAAATATGTCCTAAACTGGCACTTTGTCTGAAAAGTGTTTGCATATATTTGTTTTAAATCCACAGACAATAGTTTGAAGACTATTTACCATAAAATACCAAATTCCACTACGTTCAGACTGCGGGGCTTAACGCTCAATTTGGATTTTTTTTATGAAATCCGATTTTTTTGTGTGAGCTCGTTCACATTTTCAATTAAACGTGACTTGTGTGTGATCCCCAGTGTGAGCTTTAAACGCCCCAAAAGTGTCTCACATGAGCATCGGAGACACGACGACGTCACAGCAGCAGCTCAGTGTTTACGGAAGTCGCCTAAACACGGACGCTGCACTGAGAGAGATTTTAAAGTTGCTGTCGTACGACTCTCATGGGAGGAAACACGTCTTTGGCCTGTTTCAGTAGGAAACACGTCGGCGTTGGGCTGGATTGGCTCTGAACAGGAGCTCGTTACAGCACAGTAGCCAAACTCTCGCTTATTGATGACGTGTAGGTCGGATGATGCGTCCTGGACGTTCAGACTGAAGTCGCCTGGTAAAAGATCAGGTCTGTATCGGTTTTAGGAGCACATATCCAAGTGGCCTGGGTCACATTTAAAAAAAAATTGGATCTGTGTCATTCAGATGGTCGTTAAAAGATCAGATACAGGTCGAATAGGTGCAAAAAAAATCGGATTTGGGTCACTTCAGGCTGCAACCAGAACCAGGGCCTTTATTTGAGACGAAGCAGCAATTTGGGGAGATTAATTCCTTCCTCACAAAAATCTCGCTCATCAAAACTGGGAAAATCTGGAACTCAAATTCTTTTAACCAGCCTGACTATAATTTAGGCGACTTTCTATACAGACGTAGGCGAGTTAATTTGGAATGTTACAAAACAAAAAAACAAAACAAAAACAAAACAAAACATCCAGGCGGCCGCTCCACATAAGCTGAATACGCAGAGTGTGTAGGGCCCCAACCACCTGATGCGGGTTCCCCAAAATTAAGACTGATTATTAAAAAAGTCATAATAATTATTACATTATTACATTGCAAATAAATATATGAATTATTTATGAGTAGGCCCACAGTTTTTGTTCAAAAAATGTGTACCTCATCACTCAATTCAGGCAAATTGTAGTACACGGCTATGGAAAGGGTGACAGTTGCAGGTAAATTTGAGAATTTTTTGTGGTAGTAAAATATGGTATCTGTACTTTTGATCGTTCGCAAAATGTGCATTGTTTTGTTTAATGTGTAGAATTAGAGTATAATAATATTTAAAGTATTTGCTTATGTTCCACATTAATATAATGGTTTCATATAGTTCTATCATTGTGAAATATACAGGCTACTAGATCCAAGAGTGAGTGGAGCTTTGAAGCTTTTGTGTGAGTGTGTTGTGTTTTTTGCTTCACAGGAGTGTGAAGCATGTGTGCTTAGGGCCCCCAAAACCTTAGCAGCAGCCTGGAAAATATCTGTGGAGTGGGGAGGTTTCCAACTCCTGAATTACACAAAGTCATTAAAACCCTCTCGCAACACGCAGACATTTATTTAGCAAAACAAACGGCAGACGCAGCGAGTGTGGAGCAGCAGAGCGAGAACGTTCATCCACCGCATCAGGAGGAGCAGCTGTTTTTTTTCAGCGCTTATAGTTTATGCAAATGAGCCGTGTGGTTTTCAGTTTGGTTTGTGTAGAGACGTCGGGAGCATCAGTCCTGCTCCTGTCGCTGCAGCTCGACTTCTGTCTCCAGCACCAACATCAGACTCACCGTTTATTCGGAACCGACGCTGATTTATCAGAATATTCACCTGCACCTGGAGTTTAAAGGGGACGTGGCTCTTATTTGGTATTTTACGGTTGTTTCAAATCATCCTATTTTGTCATCATTCTGAAATATTTGGATATTCAAAGGTTTTAAGCTACGTCTGCTATACTTACTCAACATTTAATCATTTTAGGGAGGGAATCATTTGGCAGAGGCTCACAAATAAACATATTAGACATATTTACAGTCCAGATGTCCATGTGCATGTCCGAGATGAGAGTGCCTTCTTCTTCTGTCTTCGGCTCCTTTTCCACGCTCCAGAAATCAGTGTTCTCCAGAGCTGAGATGTTATCCAGACACTTACGCAGCTCCTCCTGTGAGAGACAGAACAAAACTGCATCAGCGCACGGGACCAGAGGAGAAAAACCTGCAAAAACACTCACTACTTATGTGCGATTTCCAGTTTAAACTATGGTCTTTAGTTACTCCTAAAAACTTGTTTTCAAAAACTTTCTAGTGGTGTATTGTTGAGCATAATTTGTATGTAATGTTCTACTTTATGTTTTGCAAATATCATAAATGTTGTTTTTTCTATTGTTAATATCAAATTTAAATCTAATCCAATCTGAACCACAGCCCTGTTCACATCAGACCCTCGTGAGTGTGTTAGAAAAAAGACACACGTAAGTACGAATTTTTTTTTTTAGAGAAATAGTCCATCTTACAAAAAAAGTTCTGGTCACAGTGTTGATTTGGAGTTTTTTTTGTTAAAGTACAAATTAAACCCTGCAAATCCAACACAAAACTGTTTAAGAGACAGAGAAGGGGACAAACTGTATTGATCCCGAGGGAAATTCAAGTAAAGTAGATTATTTATTGATTTGTTTTGTATTTTTTTGAGGAGAAGAATCAAGATGCAGAGACTCAGGTCTATGTCACGACTTCCACATCTCTAATACCTATAAGTACATTTTAAAAAAGCCTCAACACACAAAATAATGGAGGCGGAAAAGCGTCCCGGTGTGCGTTGGCCTTTATGCGGTTTTAACGACATTCGACTCTCAGCAGTTAAGTATTTGTGTGTGTTTCCTCTCCTCTCTCGGCCTCGCACTAGGTCTATTATTTTAAAAGATAAAACGCTCATTTATAACACAGCAAGAGTTGTGTAAAAGCCTTTAAAAGAGCCGTGATGCGCCGGATTCACTGTGGGTCCAACACGCAGCACATGAAGCGTTGCATTTTGGTGTCCGTTGTTGTGCTGTTGTTTACTTAAAATATGTTAGAAACGGCAAAGTTATTCAAACATTTGGCTGAATCTTGAGTTTTAAATGTGCCTTTTCGATTAAAAACCATCACGTTATGAATATTAGTTAGAAAATAGCAGCGTCCACAATGCCTCCTCTGTGTCCCAAAGACCAGGAGAAAACCCTGGTCCCTAAAAACTCACTTTTTCTCCTTTTGGCCTTTAACACAGCTTGAGGGTCGAGTATTTACCTGTATTTGTATTTTATTATATTTTACCTGCACCTGTCACGGTTTGTTATTTGTTTTCTGTGTATAGAGTTGAGAAAATGAATGGAAAATGTACTTCAGGACCCAGAGTGGACTTTAAAGTGATTGGGTTTAACGTCAGACTTCACGATCAGCCTGTAGAGGGCGCTGTGGCCGTGTTCTCACCTTGACCCTGGAGCAGTATTTGTCTTTGAGCTGAGGTATGAAGCCGGGCTCCAGGTCCAGGTCTGTGCTCTGGTCTGACATGTCCAACTCCAGCGACACGTGGCCCAGAACCTCACTGCAGCCACAGAAACAAACACGTTCATGTTTTTTTTTTTTTAACATTCTTAATCTTTATAAACCTGCTGAAATGCGAGATGAAATGCGAATGAGAACTATTTTAGGGTTTAATATTTAGAGTTTTTGCAGACATGTTTTCTGCACATTCTCACTCTGTGCTGCTCCCCTGTACTTAAAGTGTTTGTATGTGTTTCTAATTATGACTTTGTTTGGTGGGATCGTCCCTGTGCTGTGTATTTATCATAGTTTTACACGAGTCAAGTGGTAATCTGTGTAAAAAAGCATGAAAATACAGGTGGACGCGCTGAATTCTAAACCAAATTCTCTCCACCTGTGTCAACAACACAGAAAATTCACCCAAAATTCAGAGACAATTTATGCAGAAGGAACAATTTAAAAATCCATTTAACACTCGACTTTTTGCTGTGTACAGACTCTACAGACCTTTTTATAACAAACTCAGTGGCATTATTGAATCAAAATGTAAAAAAAATAGTAATAATTTGGGATTTTCCTTATTAATACATTTTATTTGTAAATATTCAGCATTTAAAAGCCAGAAAAATAAAGGTGTTGCCATATGTTAGTCATGAATGGGCTGAGTTCAGAACATTTTTCCATGTTAATTTGAAAATCTTGTCGCACAGAGTCTATAGAAACCAAAGCTGTGACTGGACCAGGGTCTCACCTCTTGTACCGGTTGAGGATCCAGCAGAGCAGAGCGTAAATGTCCTTCACCTCTGTGGCCCGAGCCTCCAGTTTCTTCACGTGTCGTCCCAACACTGCGTTATAACTGCGCACGTATTCTCCGAACACCTTAAAGCTGCGCGGGTACGACCACCTCAGCTCCCTCCTCACGACCTCCAGGTCCGTCACCACCGCCCGCCCCAGGATCCCCAGGTGCACGGCCAGCCAGGACGGGTTCTGCTCCCGGGCCTCCAGCTGCACCCGGTCCACTTTGGTCTGGACTCCCTCTTGGATCGCCGATTTCCAGCAGTCCATCCAGCTCTCGGTGAGTCCTCCCGGGTCTGAGGCGCGACGCTCCTCCTCCTGAATGATCCGGGACACGAACTCGAGAAGCTTCTTATTCCTGCGGCAGGACAAACATGAATGAAGCTTTATTTACTCGAGGTGACCAGAGTGCTTCACATTAAAATGAACAAAATGAAAACAGGCAAAACCTAAAAATAAAATTACTTACAAAAGTATCTCTGCATTACTGAGCGTCAAAAGCCAAACTGAATAGACAAGTTTTGAGCCTGGATTTACTACAGAAGCTGGGGAGGGGCCACAACAAATGCAAACGCCGCAACACCACAAAAAAAGTGGTGATTCTATTTTCCGACGGACGAGGCGAAGAGGATCAAGTGGGAAATTATTTACGACGACGGTCAGACAGTGACATTGATCTTTTTTACTTACATTTCCGCCTTAGTTCACAAAGTTTCGGCATCAGTGTACAGAAGCAAACACATCATTTTGTTCATTTCTGAAGCTGTGTAATGAACAGGGTTAATATAAGTTTTCTTTCTTTATTGAACCTTTATTTACCCAGGAAGGTCCCACTGAGATCACTAATCTCTATTTCAAGGGAATCCTGCCACGCACACACCACTTTCATACTGGGCAATGTGGGTGATGTGTCTTGCCTAAGGACACAACGGCAGGTTTTTACCACTGGCGCCCCCCTGTGGCACCTGGACTTCCCAGTGTCTCCATCCAAGTCCTGACCAGGCCCGGCTGAGCCTCTGAGATCTGACGGGATCAGGCTTTGACAGGCCGGTGTGGCCACAGTTCTTCTTGCTCCTTTTTGAGAAATGTACTTTTCTGTTGTTTACAGTCTGTATGTCGTCTGTGTGTGTGATTATTGTTTCTCTCTTGGCACAAACCCGAAATAAAACAAATCAAATCAAAGTTTTTATGCCATATTGTGGAAAATTATAGCCAAAGGAACAACATTTGCATGGAAACAACCAGGCCAAGTAAGAGTCGCTTTTCCGCTCAGTAAGATTTCAGTCCGTTTTTTGCTAAACATTATGAAAACCTCGTTCACCTTATTCCTCCTCGTCCACTTTTGTCTCTAATCCAGTGCTTCCTTCTGGTGCCACTTCTGATTAAACGTGAATTTGAGAAACGTTTTGCATCTTAAATCTGACATAAAGTCAGTTCATTTGTGTAAAACGTTCATCGTTCACGTGCACCAACAAGACTGACCGACAAGCACTGATTCTCTGGAGCCTTTAAAACAGATTCATCTGTGGTTTTCAGACTCTGCAATGTGATGACGTCATATTCCCAGATGGGGGTAAGAGATTTCTTTTCTTACTGACGTCACTGGACTTTGCCATGAAATCTTCAAAAGGTAAAATCGTAAATGGTGAACCTGATCATTTCTATTAGCGACTAGACCCAAGAGCTATTCTGCAACACAATTCGCCCACAGGAACTCCCAGAATAAGGTGAATAAAACAGCTAAAGACACGCGGTGATCTGGGTGTTTGTACCTGGCGGGCAGAGAGTTGGAGTCCCGTACGATGGTGCAGACTTTGGCCTTGAGCTCGGTGTACAGCAGGTTTAAGTCCTTCTCTTTTTTGGACAGGTTCACGGAGCCGTCAGGTCCACCCTGAGACGACTCGGTCTGGAACTCCAGACGCAGAGCCAGAAGGTTCATGTAGGCCTCCTCCAAAACCTCGTTCTCTATCAGCTTATTGATCTGCATCACTGAGAGACACAAGACAAACGAAAACAAAAAAGTGATAAGGAAACAGAATGCACAGAAAATGTCATTTAACACTGGGGAAAATGGGTAGGAACAAATAAGTTTATACTTTTACTCACTCCTTTTCGGACACGGAGATAATTCCTTGTACAAGAATTAAGAATCCTCATGATCGGTTGGTTTTCTTATAGTTTTTTTTATGTGTTGATACAGTTTTTTTCCTGTACATTTTGAAATAAAGGCCCTACCCTCTTGTCAAAGCCTGATTTCGTCTGATCTCAGGAGTGAAGCAGGTCTGGGCCTGGTCAGTACTTGAACAGGAAACCACTGGGAAAATCAGGTGCCACATGGGGGCGCCACAGGCAAAACAACAAGCAAAAAAACGCCCAAAAAACTGGTGTTGTGTCCTTAGTAGGAGTGTAACGATATCCATGTCTCACGCTACGATATTTATAGCGATATGGTGGGAAAGCTCACGATATTCTACATAATAACAAAAGGAATTTCATCGATCACGTTCATTTTCAATCGACAAACCAAATGTAGGTCGTATAATCTCTGAAAACACGAACATCTCCAACACGACATACGCACAGAACAGACTCGGCATCAGCAGCACATCCTCTGTCACAGGGAGAACGCTCATATTCCACTGAGTCGTGTCCTTCAGTCCCACAGAACCTGAAGCATCAGGACAAGGAAAGAGCTGCTTTTTTCAGCACTTATAGTTTATGCAAATGAGCCGTGTGGTTTTAAGTTTAGTTTCTGTAAAATGTAAACAAATGTTGCACACGGGCTGATGTGGCTCTGTAATGGTGACGGTTTATATGTTGTAAAGTTGAGTTTATTTATGCAGATTAGTAATAGTAATAATAGTGATGATCATTTTTATATAAGAACAATTGATTAAGAAAATTTAATCAAATCCCCATCACACAAGACTGACATCATAAAACGCTTTGACCAGTCATTTGGTACATTTATTGTCATTAGGGATGGAACGAAATCCAAATCTGTACGATATTTTCACCATAAACATCTCACTGTACCAGATTTATTGCAATAAAAAACTGTGAATCTGTGACTTTTTCCTCTAAAAATGCTTCACAGACTTAATCCAAAGAATGAAGCTGTAAAAGTGCTTAGAACAGTTATTTCTTCATGTCGTCTGCACTGAAACGGAGCAAAGGATCATGGTCTATGTAGTTCCCTCTGTTTTTTTTTAGCTATTTCTGCATCAGAACTGTTAATTTAAGCAAAGAGACTTAGGATTCAACATATTGTGATGCTCCATGATATTATTGTGAGACCTCTGACGATACGATATCACCAGATTTATGTTATTGTTACGTCCCCTGGTCCTTGGGCAAGACACTTCACCCACGTTGCCTGGTCAGAAAGTGTGTGAGTGTTGGTGAATAATGAACTGTAAAGAGCTTTGGGTTCATGACAGGTGTTATATAAGCGCAATGATTAATTAATTTATGAATTAATCGACAAAAACATGAACATAATCCATAAAAATACCCAGTCTGTTGCCTTTATGTGAATCTCAGGCTGTTTGTGGTGTAAAAGTCTGACGCTCGTGAAAAACACATGAACTTTAAGCCATTTTCTACGTGAAACCATTTTGTGTTTGTGTTTTATAAAATGACTGTGTGTTCTGTGGGTGAGGACAAGATGTGTATCTGCTGTGGAGTCTTCAGACTGTTGACAAAACACAAACAGGGGCACAGACCGTGACAGGGACGTGCAGGGACTCGGCTCATGTGAAGTCACTCGACATTTACTTCTTTACTGAGCGAGTGAATTATACTGTTAGACACTCGAGACGCACAGGTACGAGAAAAACTTTGAAAAACAGCTTAAAGACCTCTTTTTTTAAATAAATGAGCCAATTTTTGTGTTTTCCCTCAATTATTGAATTATAAAATGAGTGAAATACGCTTGGGGGTGAAGTTTTTGGCAGATTTACAGAGCTGATCGTCATAATCGGGTTTGAAAAGGGTCTGAGAGAGATCACTGGATTACTGAAACATGCATGGATGACCTCTTCAGACATGTTTTTGATGAAAGAAACAGCTTTATAACATGGTACAACGCTAAAAAAAGTGGAAAAATGAGTCTAACCTCTGTGCTTTAAAAACCCTTCAAGACCCCCCATTGTATACGATACCGGGGAACATGTTTTATATAACCGCCCATAATTTTCCAACCTTAAAAGATAGAAATGTACTTTTTTCCCCTTTGAAAGTGCAGACATAGAGGTTTCCGTACATATCTGCGGCTTTATCCTACGTCACACACAGGCTGCGTGATGACGTGCGCAAAACGAGTGTCCAACAGGAACTTTGTCCATTCTGATCGGCTCAAACTTTGCCAAAGAGTGAAGTGAGTCAAGATGGTCGATGCTCTGAGCGTTTGGGTTCGTAACAACTGAAAAAGCCGCTCTAAGTGCAGTTTTTTCTCAAATAAATGTCAAATTATACATCTTGGTCTGCGTAATTTTATTTGAAAGGTTTTTTTTTTTCAGTCTAAATGTAATAAACCCCATGGAAATGCAGAAGTGCTGTGGCTCTGGCCCTGGACCTGACAGGAGCTGTTTCCAGGACTGGACCAGGAAAGTCATGGAGCGATTGCACTTTTTTTTTGTTTTTAGGGCAATAAGGAGATTTTTAGTTTACTTACAGACTTGATATTTTGCACTTTTGTAGCTCAGGCTCTAAATTAAGCATTTTTTATGTCCAAAAATGTGTTTATACATGTTTGCTGTGTGTTTTTATGTTTTTTTTAAATGTTTTTTTCATCTCTATTTCTGGTCCTGTAGCTTTTATCACAGCCTCATGACACAACTACAGCAGCAGATTGTGAAATAACAGGCTGTACTGAACAAAAGGATGTAAAACACTCCATTATAGGGTAAAAGGGGCAGTTTTAAAAGCAAAATTAAGAAAAAAAAATCCAGACGAGAACAAATTTACTGAAATTGCCCTTCGATCTAATATGAGCTGATGTTTAGCAGGTTTAAATCCAGTTCAAAGTCGCACTGTGTAACTTTTCTCCATTGAGACGTTGCCTGGAATGTTCCATAATATGTCTTTACACTTATTTGTCTTTACCGAGACAACAGGTGACTCCATGGGGCCAAGATACATGTCAGATCTGAGGCGAGGCGAGCCCGCTTACAGTGAGAATGCAAGTTTTTAAGTCGATAAAAACCCGCGTTATCGAGCAAATGCAAAATGGACGCGTTTAAAGCCACACCGGGACATTCCAGACAACGCCACAGCATCTCCATGGAGACGGGTTACACAGTGCACCTTTAAATACCACTCGTATTGGGGTGATTACCGGACAGGGGCGTGTGGGGCAGCTCCGGGAGCGTGTACATCTCGTCCACCTCCACGTTCCCTCGCTCTTCGTCTCCTTTCTCCTCCTCTTCATCCACTGTGGCCTCCTGCGTCTCCTCCCTCGTCTCCTCCGTCACCGCCGCATCCTTTCTCTCCTTCTTCGTCCCAAATAAACTCCGTCGGATCTGCGCTCCTCTCTGCAGCAGCGAGCTCGAGCCGACGGTCGGATCTGGGCAAAGAAACGAACACAAAGAGCCCGAGTTACTTCATTATAACTCAGAAAACTCCCAGCGATCCGACGGCTGTTTTTGCTCCGAGCAGGAATTTGGAGGCAGGAAGACGGTGGGTGTTTCCCAAGTGTCTGGATCCTTCCTTTACTGTTGTGTCACGTGACGCCGTTCAGACCAGAGTCACCGCGGGGTCTGAAAGTCCTTGAAAGTTCTGAAAAAAACTCTACATCAAGGCCTTAAAAGTCTTAAATGATGTTGTCCAGGTCTTATTTTTTTATTTATTCAACTGGGCGGCACAGCGCAAAAAACTAAATCTAGTCAAGATAAGACGACTTCAATTAAGAAAGTTTTACCATTATTTGAGTAAATTTCACTTGACAAGGAAAATTATCAGCCAGTAGAACAAGACTTTCTGTGCTTAAAATATGAAAATGCATCTTACTACACAGAAACAACAAATATGGGCACTTTAAATAAGAAAAACAACTTTTTGCACTTAAAATAAGAAAAAACAAAACAAATTTGGGCACTTAAAATAAGAAAAATTAAAACTTTTTGCACTTACAATAAGAAAAACAGCAACTTTTTACACTTAAAATCTGTAAAAACAGCAACTTTTTGCACTTTAAAATCAGAAAAACTAAAGCATTTTGCACTTTAAATAAGAAAAACAACAACTTTTTGGACTTTAAACACTTATTCCACTGGCAGATAAATGTATTTATCAAGTTGATTCTACTCAGATAAAGCAAAACGTTCTTAATTTAAGTCATTTTAACTCACCTACATAAGGTTTTCTGGAGACAAGACACTGTGAAAGTTTAGTTTGTCTTGTTTGAATGTTATAAATCATTTTTTGGCCATTTTACAGCAACACATACGACTATAAATGAGTTCTGAATGAGATTTTATAGTAAAAAATATTTGTTGTTATGGAAAACTGAGTAATGGTCATTATTAGAAGTGGATCTGGTGGTAACTGGTGCGATGTTGGTCTTAATTTTCATTTAAGTCGTCTTAAAAAAAGGTCTGAAAAAAGCCTTAAATTTGGGGGAGTCAAACCTGGAGAATGTGACGCGTTAAAATATGGATATTATAATAAAAACAGATTCATTCTTTTGCAAACTTTTACAACAAATCCCTTTATAACCATTAATTACGTCATCAAATAACCGTAATCTCATTGTTAATAATAATCAGGACTAAATCTAGGACTCCAACTGTGTCATGTGCAGAGAAAGAGGAGGTTTTAGGACTTTTTCTGCCCAAAAATATAAAGAAAAAGTGAATTATTTTTGATTTATTCTTCAGGAGAAATGACTTTAGCCCAGAAGAATCTAAGACAAGTTTACGGAGCCAAATCCCAAACAAATAATGAGAAATTTCAACATTTGTGGATCAGGAGTTTGCGAGAACTGTGAACACAATTTGAAGGTGGTCTGGGCTCCGTCACCTGTTCATTTCCATGGATACGTCACTGCTCTGCCGGGAATGTTCCGCAGTGTGACATTAAACAGCTCTACTTTACATGTATTCAGTTACAGGTGGTTTTAGAGCTCAAAAATACGGAAGCTGGGAGGGCTCACGGCAAATATAAACGCCGCAACACAACAAAAAAAAGAAACAACAAACGGAAGTGGCCGCGGGACTTTATTTTCCGACGGACCGAGTGAGGAGGATCAAGTGGGAAGTGAATGGGAAAAGTTGAAGAAGAATGTGAAAGGTGAAGGAACCTGTGTAAAAGTTTATTGTTTTGTGTCCAGGTTCGATGTCCCTGTCTGACCGTCGTAAATCATCTCCCGCTCGATCCTCCTCACTCGGTCCAACAATGAAGTGCTGCGGTTACTTCCCAGGTGGCTTTTTTGGGTGTGTTGTGGCTTTTTTTGGTGTTTTGTGGCTTTTTTTGTTGTGTTGTAGCTTTTTTTGTTGTGTTGTAGCTTTTGTTGGTGTGTTGTAGCTTTTTTTGTTGTGTTGTAGCTTTTGTTGGTGTGTTGTGGCTTTTTTTGTTGTGTTGTAGCTTTTTTTGTTGTGTTGTAGCTTTTTTTGTTGTGTTGTAGCTTTTGTTGGTGTGTTGTGGCTTTTTTTGTTGGTGTTTTGTGGCTTTTTTGTTGTGTTATAGCTTTTTGTTGATGTGTTGTGGCTTTTTTGTTGTGTTGTAGCTTTTGTTGGTGTGTTGTGGCTTTTTTTGTTGTGTTGTAGCTTTTGTTGGTGTGTTGTAGCTTTTGTTGGTGTGTTGTAGCTTTTTTTGTTGTGTTGTAGCTTTTGTTGGTGTTTTGTGGCTTTTTTTGTTGTGTTTTGTTGCTTTTTGTTGTGTTATAGCTTTTTGTTGATGTTTTGTGGCTTTTTTTGTTGTGTTGTGGCTTTTTTGGTGTTTTGTGGCTTTTTTTGTTGTGTTGTAGCTTTTTTTGTTGTGTTGTGGCTTTTTTTGTTGTGTTGTGGCTTTTTTTGTTGTGTTGTAGCTTTTTTTGTTGTGTTGTGGCTTTTTTTGTTGTGTTGTGGCTTTTTTTGTTGGTGTTTTGTGGCTTTTTTGTTGTGTTATAGCTTTTTGTTGATGTGTTGTAGCTTTTTTGTTGTGTTGTAGCTTTTGTTGGTGTGTTGTAGCTTTTTTTGTTGTGTTGTAGCTTTTGTTGGTGTTTTGTGGCTTTTTTTGTTGTGTTGTAGCTTTTGTTGGTGTGTTGTGGCTTTTTTTGTTGGTGTTTTGTGGCTTTTTTGTTGTGTTATAGCTTTTTGTTGATGTGTTGTGGCTTTTTTGTTGTGTTGTGGCTTTTTTTGTTGTGTTGTAGTTTTTTTGTTGTCTTGTAGTGTTTTTTTTTGGTGTTTTGTGGCTTTTTTTGATGTACTGTGGCGTTTCTATATCTCGAAAAACAGGGGCTGTGAACTTGGTCCGGTTTGGTCTCCGTGAAGACAGAACGGTTTAATAACATTCCAGACAAAGCAATAACATCTCTGCAGAGAAAAGCTCCACAGTGCAGCTTTAACAGAGTGTGGTTCAGACCTGTGTTGGAGCGCGACAGGCCTCTGCTCTTTGGAGAAGCAGAATCCACTCCATTTTTCCTCAGCGGAGACACAAGACCTGAAGCAAACACACAAGAACATCAGAAACACATTTACACTTGAAAAAGGAGAAATAATTACACTGTTTAGGTGAACACAGGGGTGGACGACACGGCAAAAATATATCACGGAACAGACAATTTAGGCCAAAGAACCTTTCTGAAAAAAACAATAATAATAAATATACAAAAAATATATAACAAAATAATAATATAATCATTCAAAAGAATAATTTGCTTCAGTGTGTGTAGAGCTGTAAGTTACAGAATGTGCCCAAGATTCTATGATCTGCACTTTGGCAGATCATCTACACTTTAATATCCTTTAATATTGTCACAAACCCGCACACTCCTACTACAGCCTTTATTCTTTCCAAAACCAAAATGCCAAAAGAATCCGCAATCTGCAAAATCAACAAAGTCGTCAGCTTGATTTTTTTTACAATGATTTTAACTCTATGTTTTAAGGCTGTAAAAACCCTCAGCACAGACTTCATACACTTTTCTCAGTCAGGCTCCACATCTTAGCTTATCTTTTTTTTAACTTTAAGTCGTCTCTAAGCCTGAAAACGAATTTCTCTGATCTGGCCAAGATTTGACAACTTATATCAGGATATCGGGTTATTCGTCCTGTTTTCAGATTTATTATTGACTTACTAGTTCTGAGAGTGTTTCATTCTAGTCTAGAGGTCGTGGGGTGTAGGGGTGGGCGATATCTCGATATTTAAAATATATGGAGATATTTTTTAAACTCAATATGAATCCTGACATATCGATATATCGATATATCGCTATAATGCTTCTGTTTACTTCTGGTTTCGCCGCTTCACTTGTTTTGCCTTCTCTGTGCTGCCTCCTGCTTTTGTCCCCCGAGCTCCTCTGCGGAGCCCAGACCTGTGGCCTCGGCCTAAACCAGGACTAGGACTAAACCAGGACTAGGACTAAACCAGGACTAGGACTAAACCAGGACTAGGACCAGGGCTCTACAGTGCGCCCATTTCACTCGCATTTGCGAGTAAATATTTTGTCGTGCGAACGTGGAAAACAAAACAGGCGCATCTGTGTGATGCTTCTGTGCGATGCTTCTGCAGCACAATAAGGAGCTGCACAGACGTAACGTGACGAGTTAAACTTTCTAAATGCACCGGCCCAGTGCGAGTGCAGCCACAGGACACCTGTGACCGCGCACGACTCCAGTGTACGAGCTCCACCTGTGGCCGATATCACTCATATAAATAAACTCCCCTTCAAAACCCCACACCCCCTTAAACAAGGAGCGCCTCACAGCAGGACCCACACCTGTCCCTCCACAGGACCCACACCCGTCCCTCCACAGGACCCACACCTGTCCCTCCACAGCAGGACCCACACCTGCCCCTCCACAGCAGGACCCACACCTGCCCCTCCACAGCAGGACCCCCACCCGTCCCTCCACAGCAGGACCCACACCTGGACTTCCTTCTCCGCTAAAGCGAGAGCTTTGTCTTGGTCTTGTCTCGGACTCAAGGTCTGAATCCTGAGTGCGGTCATTTCTCATTAAGGCCGCTGCTGTCGGCAGTAAACTCATCCCGGCGTGTGGGAGTGTGGGAGTGTGGGAGTGTGGGAGTGTGGGGGGCGCGGGGGGCGTGCAGGGGGTGTACGGGAGTGAATAATTGTTAAAACACCTAAAAAACTCAAACGCAGAGACAAACACTGCAGTATTTTGGACTCACTGGGCTGAGGGCCGCTCGAGCTCCAGGCCCCGTTCTCCTTCGGGCCCTTCGGGGACCGGGGACTTTTGGAGGCGACTTTTCTGAAACTCGTCCTGAAGCTTTTCACCAGCCCCAGAGGAGATTTACTTTGGAAGGACACATGGCCCTGGTCCTGGTCCTGGTCCTGGTCCTGGGCCTGGTCCTGGGCCTGGGCCTGGTCCTGGGCCTGGTCCTGGTCCTGGTCCTGGTCCTGGTCCTGGTGCGAAGGGTCCATGTTGAAGAACGAGGGAAGAACGAGTGCAACCTGAAGAGGAGAGGAGTGGAGAGAAGAGTGAGAAAGAGATAAAGAGAAGAGAGGAGGAGAGAGGCGACGAGGAGGGGAGGGTTAGAGGAGGAAGAGTGTGAGAAAGAGAAGGAAAGAGAAGTGAGGAGGAGGAGAAGAGGATTAGAAGAGGAAGAAAGTGAGAGAAGAGAGGAGGAGAGAGGGAGGGAGTGGGAGGAGAGAGGGAGGGGAGAATTAGAGGAAGGAGAGAGGGACAGAGAGGAGGAGGAGGAAGAGGAGGGGTGAATTAGAGGAGGAAGAGGAGACGAGAGAGATAAGAGGGAGAGGGAGGGAGAGTGAGATAGCGAGGAGAGGAGAATTAGAGGAAGAAAAGAGTGAGAGAGAAAACAAGAGAGAGGAGGAGGAAGAGAGAGAATGAGAGAGCGACAGGAAGAGGAGTTGAGAGAGATAAAGAGGGTGAGGGAGGGAGAGAGTGAGAGAGAAAGAGAGAGGGGAGAGGAGGATGAAGAAGAGAGAGAGCGATGAGCAAGAGGAGGAAAGAGAGGGAAGGACGAGAGCAAGAGAAAGGACGGGGGGAGAATTAGAGGAGGAACAGTGTGAGAGAGAGAGAGAGAGAGAAAGAGAAGAGAGGAGAAGGAGGAGGAGAAGGAAGAGAAATAAAGGTGGAGGGAGAGAGCGCGAGGGAGAGGAGGAGGAGGAAGAGAGAATGAGAGCGAGAGTGACGAGAAAGAGGAGAAGAGATGGAGGGAGAAATAAAGTGGAAGAGACAAAGATAAAGAAGGAGGGAGAGAAGAGGGGGAGGAGGACATAGGGGACAGAGAGAAGGGGAAAAGAGGGAGGTAAAGAGAGAGAGGGATGAAGAGGAGGAGGAGGAAAAAAGTGGTAAGTGGATGTTTACAGTCAATAAAAACTGCGTATTTAACTTCACGTCAACAAACAGAAAAGGTTTGACTCAGGCTCAGAAAATAAAACTCTCCTCTCCACAGATCTGACTCATCTCCATGGAGAGAGGCGTGAAAGTTACACAGTGTGGCTTTAAACCGCTTCAAACTGCTTAGTCGTTCCTGTAAGTAATTTTCTGTAATAATAAAGTGAACGTAACAAAACACACGACGAATAACAAAAAGAAGAAATGAGAGAAAAAAATATGTTCTCAAATTTGGCTCAATGACTCTTCGTGTGATCCCGATCAGAAAAGTCAACGACAACCATACGGTATATTTCACTGGGTTGCCGTGGCGATGTGTCAAAGCCTCCATGTTATCCTAATGGGAAAATTTCAACAATTTCTTACATTTCAAAGTGATATAACGTCTTAGTAGTTTCATTGAAGAACGTGAAATTTGTCACAGTGATTCTTCAGGTCAGCCCGAACAAAAAAGTCCAGGGGGCCAAATTTGTATTTTGCACGGTGTTGCCATGGTGATGTCCCAAAATGCCCATATTCGTCAATGTTAACATCAGTATCTCCAGTGTCTGTGGACTTTATGAGTTTAGTGACAAGTTCAGCCCAAAGTCACAAACACACAGAGACAAGAGGCTCATCAGCGCCACCCGGGGGAGCAGCACCACCCGGGGGAGCGCCGGCGCCACCCGGGGGAGCGTCGGCGCCACCCGGGGGAGCGTCGGCGCCACCCGGGGGAGCGTCGGCGCCACCCGGGGGAGCGTCAGCAGCACCCGGGGGCGCGTCGGCGTCACCCGGGGAGCGTCGGCGGCCACCCGGGGAGCGCCGGCGCCACCCGGGGAGCGTCGGCGCCACCCGGGAGCGCCGGCGCCACCGGGGGAGCGCCGGCGCCACCCGGGGGAGCGTCGGCGCCACCCGGGGGAGCGTCGGCGCCACCCGGGGGAGCGTCGGCGCCACCCGGGGGAGCGTCAGCAGCACCCGGGGGAGCGTCGGCGCCACCCGGGGGAGCGTCAGCAGCACCCGGGGGAGCGTCGGTGCCACCCGGGGGAGCGTCGGCGCCACCCGGGGGAGCGCCGGCGCCACCTGGGGGAGAGTCAGCGCCACCTGGGGGAGAGTCAGGTCGGCCGAGTGCGAAGTGCGGCCCGTGAGGGACGTTCGATGCCGCTTGCAGCTTTTATTATTATTATTATTGTTATTGTTATTGTTGTTGTTGTTGTTATTATTATTATTATATTACATCCTGACAGATTTTTAAAATGTAATTAAAATATAATATATATTAGATAATATATATAATCATAATAATAATAATAATATTAATAATATTTTTTATTTCTCAGGCGCTTTTCTGGACACTAAATGTCGTCTTACAACAACACAAACAAATTAAGTCTGATTAAAACACAGTTTTTTAGCAGTGGAGTAAAAGTGGATAAATGTAAAGTCTTAACACTGAGCAACACTCAGTATCGTCCAGGATGTTTTGGACTATCAGGGCCACCATAGTTTCCTCTGCTCATGGGAAACGCTGCAGTCTCCATTTTTGAGTGGATTTCATTTTTTTTCTATTAATCGTGTCCTTTAACTTTAAATAAATCAGATGTTACGTCCTGACAGTTGCGCTTTAAGGAAAACTCAAGACCGAACATGTGAGTCAGTAAAGTCACATTTTCTTTGCCTTTTGGTCATTTTTAAGCAGCTTTTCTGTATTTTACCCAAACAAACGACACTTTATGCCTCTGTTTACTGTCGGCAGGGGTCAGACTGGTCAAAAATAGCGACATTTAGGACATTTTCTTGTGTAAAACTGGGACAAATCAGTGGCAGGGGACACGGGGGCTCAGAACTGGGACTGTCTTATCACCTCCACTTTGTGCTTCTACTTGACTAATATTATTTTAAAGTCACATTATCCTCATGGAGTCCCTCTACCGAAAAGTTACACAGTGCAGCTTGAACCTTAACCTCTGCTCCAAACCTTAAAAACACCCACACGCACCACGAGAAAGAATTTGATGTGATAAATAAAAGATAAATCACACACACCCTAAAAGTGTAAATGTAAACTTAGGCCTTATCTGCCTCTTATCGTCACCAAATGAACGTTCTGAACGGCCAAAACAAGTTCGTCTGTTTTTAGTTTCACTTTTTCTCGATACAATTCTGAGTTCACCCGGAGCCGAGGTGGAAAAAGTCCCGAAAAACTGAAAAAATATCTTTACTTTGCTTCATTCCTGCTCACGTAACAGTAAAAGTCACCAGCAAAAGTCAATTATTTCAGGTAAAAAACGGTTTGAGTCGTAAATTTAATCCAGCACAAGTTGTTTTTATCGACTTTTAGGTGATTCAGAGGAAACTTTGGGCATTTTAAAGACACTGAGCTACAAATACTCACTTAAACTGAGCTCTTCCTTCTTTTTATGCAACTTTATACAACTTAGAACTTTATCTGTACAACAAATTAAACAGATTTTTTAAATATATATGTGAATAATGACATGGTCCAACTCACAACACGACAACAGGCAGAAAAACTAAATCTAGTCAAGTTAAGACGACTTGAATTAAGAAAGTTTTGCCATGATTTGAGTAAATTCCCCTTGAAAAATCAAATAATCTGCCAGTGGAATAAAAATATTGTACTGAAAATACAAAAATACACCTTCCTAGACTTAAAATACAAAAAACAGTAACTTTTTACACAAAATGTTGCTTGAATTAAGAAAAAAAACACTTATTCCACTGGCAGATAAACAAAGTCAAACTCAAATAAAGTAAAATATTCTTAATTTAAGTATTTTAATTTCCCTAAATATTGTTTTTACAGTGTAAATGTGCTGTTTTCATCGACTTTGAGGTGATTCAGTCCAAACTTTGTTCATTGTAAAGACACTGAGCTGCAAACACTGAGAAACACTGAGCTCTTCCTTCTTTTATACGACTTTATCAAACTGAGAACTTTAACTGCGCAACAAATTTAACAAATTAAACACTTTTTTTATACATTTAGCAAATTCTGAATTACATGGTCCAACTCACAACACAACAAAAAACAAAATCTAAAAATCTCGTCAAACAAACGAATGAATGTCGCTTGATTTAAGAAAAAAACTCTTATTCCGCCGCAGATATTTTTACTCGTCGAAAATAAAGTCAAATGTTCTTAATTCAAGTCATTTTAACTCAGACACTGTTTTTATCCACTGTAAATGTGTTGTTTTCATTGACTTTTAGGTGATTCAGTCCAAACTTTGACATTTTAAAGACTGAGCTACAAACACTGAGCTTATAGAACTTTATCTGCAAAACAAATGTAACAAATCAAAGTAAATCACAGTTGAATAAAGTCTGAATGATTTGGTCCAGATCACGACAGCAGTGGAGTTAAAATGACTGGAATTAAGAAAGTTTGATCACGATTTGAGTAAAAAACTGTAACTTTAGTATGTGTAAGATTCTTAACCTTTTACCACTGAAGGAAACAGGACCTGAATGTTGTATAATGGACGGCAGCGAGTGCGAAGGTGTGAAAAATCTGAATCTAATGCTGAGGTATGAACGAGATGCTGTTTGTGAGTGTTTGTGTCAGACTGGTGCTGTGACACACTGCTCTCATTGTTTAACTTAAATTATGTATTATTTACTTAAATTAGGGGCTGCAGACGGAAACTAGCTGTCCAGCTATAATCTGGTGCAGAACATCTGTTTTTTTAAACTTAATGTATCTGTACATTGTCCCTTCAAATAAAGACTAAACTAAAATTTCACTTGAAAAGTCAAATGATCTGCAGTGGAACAAGACTTTTTGTGCTTAATGTCATAACGTCTGCACTGTGTTCTTTTTGTTTTGTTTTTTTTGTTCTTTTTGTTCTTTTTGTTCTTCCACACCGGTTTGTCAGAGCCTGATCCCATCAGATCTCAGAAGCTCAGCAGGGCCTGGTCAGTACTTGGATGGAGACACTGGGAATTCCAGGTGCCACAGGGGGGCGCCAGTCACAAAAACTGTGGTAGTGTCCTGAGGCACTTTACCCACATTGCCCAGTATGAATGTGGTGTGTGCGTGAATGGTGGTGGTGGTGGGAGGGGCCGATGGTGCAGATTGGAGCCTCACTTCCGTCAGTCTGCCCCAGGGCAGCTGTGGCTACAATAGTAGTTTACCACCACCGGGTCTGGAGTGAATGAATAATGCTCTGTAAAGCGTCTTTGAGTGTCCTGAAAAGCACGATATAAAACTGATGCGTTATTATTATTATTATTATATTATTATTATTATTGTTCTTTTTGTTCTTTTTGTTGTTCTTCCTGTATTTTCTTTTCTCTCTGTAGTGGTTAGTTATGGTTATTATAGTTAGTAAAGAGAAAGAGTTGTAAAAGACACTAGTCACAGGCAGTAATGTCACAGTTTCCTGTTTCAGCAGTAAATAAAGATAATTATGTCACAGTTAGACTCACTTTAGTCGAACTGTTCTTTTTTTAATCACTGTGAAGCGCTTTGTTTAGTTTTTTTGTATGAAAAGTGCTCTAAAAATAAAGTTTGACTGACTGATTAAATATGAAAATACATCTTGCTGCACTTAAAATAAGAAAAACAACAACTTTTTGCACTTAAAATAAGAAACAAAATCAAACGACGCTTGAATTAAGAAAAAACCCGTGTTCCATTAGTGGATCATTTCACTTGTCAAGTTGAATCTGCTCAAATAAAGTAAAATGTTCTTAATTTAAGTCATTTTTAACTCACCTCCATATTGTTTTTTCCAGGTTAAATGTGCTGCTTTAATCAACCTTCAGGTGATACGTGCAAAATGTGTCATTTTAAAGACACTGAGCTACAAACACGACGACAATAACGAAGAAAGAAAGAAAATTAAACCACAAACGCACAGACCGACGGTTCTGCTTCTGTCGTGAAAATGTCGCCCGTGGACTTTTCTTTTATTTTCGGCAGGTTGTTTTCGTTTTTCATTTCTTTTGTTTCTCTGATTTTAGTTTCTCTTTACTTGTCCCGAGGGTTCCAGCGCAACGAGGTAAAACTGTGCTCGAGGAAAAGTCAAATGACCTATAAAATAACTTTAAAAAATGTCAAATTCCTCATAAAAACTGCTCAATTTCAGTAACATTTGTGAATTCCCTTCGTTTCCTTTCCTCCCTTGACCCGACAGACCAGAGTTCATCTCGGTTTAATTTGTTTAATTTGTTTATTTGCTTTGGAGCTGCTTTTGGTTTCATTTTGTTCACAAACTCACCTTTTATATGAAACAGGTGCTGCACAGGTGCACTATACACATATTAAAGACGCACTGTGGAGCTTTTCAGGTTTTTTTTATTTTTTTATTTTACTTTAATTGGATTTTCCACTGTCCGTCCTTATATCTGTCCATTATAATCGTTTTGCGGCTCAAAAATGCTTTATAAACGTTCCTCGAGGTGTTTCTTAGTGTTTGTGGGGCCGCCTCTCCGCAGATCCGACTCGTAACCTGCCACATCTCCATGGAGACAAGCTTTCCGACGTAAAAGTTACACCGTGCGGCTTTAAACCACTGCTCAGTTGTTCCTCTACGTTATTTTATATCAGGGTCACAGCCTGGAAAAATCGAAGGTTAAACTCACACTCGGGAACGGTTTCCGTGGAGATACACAAGTTTAATGCCTTACTGCGGAATATTACAGCCAAAGGAACAACATCTCCATGGAAACAACCCAGTAAGAGTCAAGTTTGTGGAGAGGCAAGACCACCCACAGTAAAGATACATGTTTTTCAATGCAGTAATCGCCCGAAAAACATGAAAAACAAGCTTATTTTTGGGCTAAAAAGTTACACACTGTGGCTTTAAACACTGCAGAGCCATAAAAGCAGCTGCAGAACTCTTATTCTGGAAGGTTTCCTCTAAGGTCACTGGCTGCGTTGTGAGTGAAACCCAAGGCAAACCCGTTACACCCTGGATGACTTTAGCAAACGCCTTTATGGACTAATCCTGCGCTGACCTAAAGTTAAAATAACAGAGGGAAAAAAACAAAACAAAAAACGCATTTTTGCTTATATTTTATGAACTTTGGCGATTTATTTCTTTTTACTAACTCGACTTACGACTAAAACAAACCCTAGTACAAGATTTACGAAGCGATTTTTGCTTTCTCAAGGTGAAAAGTCGAAAAAACTGCTTACCTGTTGTCCTTGCGTCAGGTGCGCTGTGCTGTACGTCGCCGCTCACGTCGTCTCTGGAGTCACTTTCATTTTCCACCGCTTTAAGTTCCCCGCGACGGACAAACCAAACTCGTTTTTTTTCTAGGTTTGTTTCGGTTTTGACCTTGTGCGTAAAAAAGCGCACCGGGTCAGTCCCTTTTTCTTTTTTTTTTGTCGAACCAAACGCGGCAGAACGCGACAGGTTAACCGAGCTGGAGTTAATAATTATCGGGTCGTAAAGCGCGGAGGGCGGACACACTTTTCTCGGAGGACTCGGCGCGTCTCTGGAAGCGCCGGTTGCATAAAGACGAGCTCGGATTTCAGTTTTTTTCCGTCGTTTTCCTGCTGAAGCCGGAGGAATGCGCTGCGCGGTGAAACGCTTTCTCCAGGACTGAGGAAAAGCGAAAAGTCCAGGTCACGCCGCACGCAGGCGAGAGGATCCATAAAAACGTCAATAAAAATCGTTAAACTGAGCAAACACCATAAAACTATGATTAAGCGGAGCGACGGCGAGTTTGCGCATGCGTAAAAGGACTTTGTACACTTAATAATATAATAGTGATACGAATGATTAGAGATGGACGTTACTTAGGTTTATCTGAGTAACTTTATAAAGAAACTGTACTTTTTAGCAGCAGTACTTTTACTCCTGTCGTGTAATATTCTGAGTAAAGTTACAGTAATCTGAGCAGGGCCGGATTAAGCCTCAGGTGACCTTAAAAATAGCCTATTAAACATAAACAAGAGCATTTCTGTCATTTACGAACTACACACTGAAAAAAGGGCAAAAATAAGAAGAAAAAAATACACATTTTGAGGTAAAAATGCCGTATTTTCAGTGAAATTCTCGGTCAGTAAAACATTTTCACTTACAGAGTTTTCTTAAAACAAGATGAAATATGAATCTCCCCCAAAACCCAGTGAGCCGCGTGTGAACATGTGACTTTATCTTTGTTTTTACACTTCATTCACTTTAAACACTTTCCTCAGTTACGTCGTTCATCATTATTTTATCCTTATACATTTTCTTAAATCTGGAAACATTTGTGCAACTTTTACACTTTTCTTTCTTAAAACAGGAATTCTTTGGCAAAAATCAGATTAAAGACCCAGATTTCACTAAACTGAGTCTCGGGAATTTTCAGCCATGTTATACACTGCAAAAAGTCAAATCTAACCAAGTTAAGACTTGATTAAAGTTTTACCACAATCTGAGTGAATTTCACTGGACAAATAAAATGATCTGCCAATGGAACAAGACTTTTTGTACTTAAAATATGAAAACTGAAATATGAAATTTAAAACAGTTTTTAAAAAATGTTTACACTGCAAAAAAGGCCTATCAAAATATGAAAAAATACAAATTTTGAGGTAAAAATGCCTATTTTAAGTGAAATTTTCTGCCAGTGCAGTAAGAAATGTTCACTTATCAAGTTTTCTTAAAACAAGACGAAATCTGAATCTTGTTCTAAGCAGAAAACACGAGTTTCAAGTGTTTATGGCAAGATTTTTCACCTTATTGGTTTGAGAAGGAAGTTAAAGAGGCTTAACATGGACTGAGGTCATATAAAAAGTGCTTAGAATAAGTTGTAATATTTATTATTTAAGACCTGAAAACATTTAATCTTTTTTGTTATTCTGACCATTTGTCATTTTCTGCAAATAAATGCTGTGAATGACAATATTTTTTATTTTGTATTTGGGAGAAATGTTGTCAGGAAGTTTGTTATTGTTTGTGTTTCTTGCAGCTCCTTCAGATCTGGTTTAGTTTGTCTCATTTTTATGGTTCGTCCTGTGAACAGATTTTGTGCTTTATTTATTGAATGTTCTGTCCTTTAACTTTAAATTCAGAATCAGATGTTTCGTCCTGACAGTTACTCTCTAAGTTACTCTCACTTGAGTCTTTTCTTGGACCTTTTCTTTGTACAGAGGGACTAGATTTTCAAAATAAAACACTGGGACGTCCCCGGTTTGGGTTTGTAAGAATAAAAGTGTGAAACGAGTGCGAGATTAAGGGAAACTGCTGCACTCGGCTCATTCATAACCAACACGTGAGTCAGTTTAGTCACATTTTCCTTGGGTTCTGGTCGTTTTTAAGCAGCTTTTCTGGATTTAACCTAAACAAACGTCACTTTATGCTTCTCTTTACTGTCGGCAGGGGTCAAATTGGTCAAAAATAGGGACATTTAGGACATTTCTTGATTAAAACTGGGACAAATCAGTGGTTTTGGATAAATCTGCTGCGACAGGGGACACAGGGCTCAGAACCGGGACTTAACTTTGTGCTTATACTTGACTAATATTATTTTAAAGTCACATTATTAATACTTGAGTACAGTTTTTGTCCTTTTTTTTGGGGTAAAAGCACTTTTAGACTTGTAATTATGATGCTAATTGTTCGTTACTTTGTGGGTTTTCGTCAGTTATGCAGAAATAACAAGAAGCTCTTTATTCAAACACAAAACACAAAACTGTACAGCGACAGATTCAATTCAGAAAAGCAGTTTATGCGCACGTTACTATGGAGATGCTTTGTCTTTAATGCTCCACAGTATGGCATTAAATAAAGCTATCGCCGTGTAGAAGGTGACGAGAACAGGCTAAGATACAGGTCAAATCTGTGGAGAGGCGAGCCCACTCACAATAAAAAAAACCATATTTTTTAAAGGTTTAATAATATGTAACTGAGCATTTTCACAAAAGAACAGGAAATTAATACGTGATTTAAGTAAAAGGCAGACAGACAGTGAGATGTGTGAAGTGTTTTGCCCAAAGACACAACAACAGCACGTCCAGGACTGAGTTTAAAACCCTTTACGCCACAGCAGAATAACACTGGTATTAAACACAGGGGAATGTCTCCCTCTAGTGGCCACAATCTGTAACTACATTCTTCATTTATTATTATTATTATTATTATTATTATTATTATTATTATTATTATTATTATTATTATTATTATTATTATTATTTTACCTTTTGCCTTTTCCTCTTCAGTCCTGCGTGAATCCTGAACTCGCGCTCTGCTTAAACACAAGAGAAAGTTAGAATCAATCAGGACAAAAAACAGCCCGATTAAAGGTGCACTCTGTAACCTTTCTGCAGGAGGGTCTGGTCTCCATGGAGATGTCGCTGCTTTGGCTGAATCTTTAGACTCTTTTGTTCATTTCCACATGTTTAAAGGACAAAAGAGAAATCATTTTTAATAAAAAAGCTGTGTTCTTACTGTGAGCCGGGCCTCTTCTCCACAGATCTGACCTGCTTGTCTCCATGGAAACACAGGTTTACTCTTATACTGTGGAACTTTCCAGGTGAAGCAGCAACATCACCGTGGAGACCTGCAGGTGGGAGACAGTCCTCAAGAAGTTCCACCAAGTATTAGTATAAAAACTATAAAAAATATAAATATAACAGTACTGAGAACTACAAACACACGAGTGATTCTCCCACAAACTACTTTTACTGCAAATACTCCTACCAAATACTTTTACTACAAATACTCCTACCAAAGTAATACTTTTACTACAAATACTCCTACCAAAGTAATACTTTTACTACAAATACTCCTACCAAAGTAATACTTTTACTACGGGTACTATAATTACTTAGTGATACTTACTACTACTACTGCTGTAACTTCTACTACTACACCTATTGCTGTAAGTACTACTACTACTACTACTACTACTGTAACAAGTACTACTATGACTACTACTACTGCTACTACAACTACTGTAACTACTACTTCTACTACTGTAACAAGTACTACTATGACTACTACTATGACTACTACTACTACTGTAACTACTACTTCTACTACTACTACTGCTACTCCTGCTACTACTACTACTTCTACTATAACTACTACTGCTACTACTGTTGTTACTATAGTACAAGTCAGTACTACAGTACGACTATGACTGCTACTACTGTAACTACTACTTCTACTATTACAACTACTACTACTGCTACTCCTATTACTACTACTACTACTACTACTACTGTAACTACTACTACTGTAACAAGTACTATTACTACAGTACTACTACTAATACTGTAACTACTGCTACTGCTGTAACTAGTACTACTACAAGTACTGCTACTGTAACTATAAAAAAAACTGTAAAAATGTTTTTAAAAATAAACCACTCAGAGGAGTTTTTGCTGTAATCTTTAAAATTTTAATGTACAGTGCTTCCTGTTACTAAACACGTTCAGGTGATAAAAACCAAAACAATAAATTACACTGTTGTAAAAAGCCTGTCCGCTCTCCTTTAGTTTGACCCGGTACGAAAATATCATAGAAACCATTCAGTCGGTACAAATGTGACGCTAAAGATGAACGAACTTTTCACAAGAGTTTCCCTTAAAGCGGCGCAAGTCTTTTGTGACGATTCCCCTTAAAAACAAGTGTAAAAATATAAATAAAACCCGACGGGAGAAAGGAAACTGTCCGGAAACATGCACAACCACAGATCCACATTCACTGCATAGGCCCTGGGTTCGGTTTCGTTAAAATTAATTCGATTTTTGAACGTTCGGCGGCCGATCAGAAGCAGAACCGACGTGACGGAGTTATTACCGAACATTTACGGACGATATTTCCGACATAAAAGTCAAAAAACGAGCACAGAAAGCGTTAAAAGTCCAATATTAACGGGGGGATTGTGTGGGGCTTTTCTGGGGGAGTCTGACACAGCGGAGTCTCGTTTCCATGGAGATGTTATTGCCGAGCCCGGAAAGTTCCACAGTTTGTATTTATATTAACACGAGCAAATGGCTGATGTGACGTTACAGGTCAGATCTGTGGAGAGGTGTAAGAATGCCTGTTTTTTTAGGGGATTTTTGAGCAAAAAAACCCAACAACATAAGCAAATGGCTGATGTGATGTTACAAGTCAGATCTGCGGAGAGGCGTCGCCGCTCAGAGTAAAAATGTGTTTTTTAAAGGTATTTCTGAGCAATAAAAACAGGAAAATGGCTGAAGTTACAGATCAGATCTGCGGAACGGTGTAAGAATGTTTGTTTGTTTTTTAAGTATTTTTGAGCAATAAAAACAACACAAGCAAATTACTATAGTTACAAGTCAGATCTGTGGAGAGGCGATGCCGCTTAGTGTAAGAACGCGTGTTTTTCAAAGGTACTTTTGAGAAATGAAAACATAAGTGAAAAATGACTGACGTTACAGGTCAGATCTATGGAAAGGTGTAAGTCTGTTTTTAAAGGTATTTTGGAGCAAAAAAAATGACAAAAGAAAATGGCTGAAGTTACAGGTCAGATCTGCGGAAAAGGTGCAATAATGTGTGTGTGTGTTTTAAAGATATTTTTGAGCAATAAAACCAACAAAAGCAAATGGCTGATATTACAGGTCAGATCTATGGAGAGATGACACCATGAAGTTTAAAAATTTGTGTTTTTTGAAGGCATTTTTGAGCAATAAAAACATAAGCAAATGAATAACATGACACAGGTCAGATCTGCGGAAAAGGTGCAATAATGTGTGTTTTTAATGTATTTTTGAGCAATAAAACCCACTATAATCACATCAGTGCAGGACATACTGGTTCAGTTCAGTTCAATGTCGTATTGCGCAACATTCCAGGCAAAACCATCTCCATGGAGACCCAGGCAGTGTACGCCCAACCCGAAAAGTGACACAGTGCCTCTTTAATCCAGGAAGTGCATTTTCCCCCACAGACTTTTATTAAAATTCAAATATCACGTTAACACTTTAAAATCCCAAAGGAGGCGAGTGATCAAGTGCTGAATAACGTCCGTAAAGCTGTTGTTTCCAGCCCAAAGGCACTAAAAACGGATAATTTAGTGAAATACTTGAGTTTTAATAGTTTCATTTTGGAAAATCTATGGGAAAAACGAAAGGGAAATTGACTTTTTGAGAATTTTCTGATGCGCACGAGAGAAAAATGATCTTACGACATTTTTTCCCCAAGCATTTACATTTGGATTGGACAAAAAAAACAGTCCCGGGTTGGTGAGTTTTACGTCGTTTACAGTCCCGAAAAGCGGTAGTAGAACGGAAAAAAAAAAACTACGAAATCCAATAAATAAAAAAATCGTGAGGCTAAAATTCGAATCGCGAAATGTTCATGTTAGAAATGATGTTAAAATCTCGTTTTCGTGGATCCATTTCGTATAAATTAATAAGAGAATTCTGCTTTCTGATTCGTTGCCGTGTGGAAAAGACAAAATCCGTATTCACCGTTTTCTATTTGGCAACTTTAAATATACAAATTTAACAATAAAATGTAATAATAATAATAATAATAATAATAATAATAATAATAATAAACCTACGTATTTGTTTGAGATGCTAAAAGATCTGGACTCAAAACGTGTTATTCAGATATTTACAGTCTGATATTAAAGAGATGGCAGCGCCCGTATAAAGTACAGCAACTTTGGAGTTACTTTACTACTGCTTCACTACTCCCCACGTCGCTGTGGCAGAGTGGTTAGCCTTTTCCTCCTCTCAGAATAAAGGAGGTTGCGGGTTCGACTCCCCGATCTTCCCTTCCCTGTTCTTCTACGACCGTACGCTGTGCTATGACGGTGAAATAGCGGTTTCCTCGTCAAAAACAGACCCGGAGCTGCGTTTTTGTTTCACTCGCGCATGTTTAACGCACAAAACCACCTCGTGACGTCATGCGGTGATGCAGGAAGTGCTCCACCGTGTTTTTAAACTCCTTCAGTAGAATCATTTGGACGATTTCCGCCTTGGAATTGGTAGATGTCAACTTGACTAGACTTTTTATACAAATATGAATTATTTTGTGGACACGCTATTCAAGAGGAAATGTCTGTTCTTGGGAGGGTTTGGCGGTAATACGGTATCAGAAAGTAGCAGCGGTGTCAGTTTCATCACCGTCATTAAAAAAATCTGCATAAGGACCTAAAACCACAGCAGGACTTCCTCCCCTCCGCTCTCTCTCCTCTTCAAACGTGGTTCCGCTCGGAGATTTCCATCCACACGCAGCGAGGAAGAAGAAAAAACCTGACTGACGCTTCGTGTGCGACGTTGAGCCCAAAAGTTTGTGACGGAGACGTTTTATTGAAGCCGAGAGTCGAGAGGGGACGAGGCTGAAGAGGAGAAAGTTCCCGCTCGAGGGCGAAGTCAGAATTTCACGGAGGAGACGGTAAAACCCGATTTATGGTTCTGCATCAAAACGTGTTTGTGTCGACCAACGTGAACCTACGAAACTTTCTAACGACGCCTCAAAACGACGCAGACGATAAGAGCTGTGATTGGTCCTCTCCACCGCTCTACATTTCCACTGCTCCACTCATTCCAGACTTTGAGTAATAATGTGTTTAATGCAGCTTTGCGCACATTTGTTTACGTTTTACAGAAACTAAACTTTGCGGTAATACCATATACCCCGGTTTAACGTGTCAAAATCTGGATACTGCCCAACCCTAATTCTCAGTGTCTGATTTTATCAAATAAATTTCCCCCAAAAAATGTGACTTATATATGTTTTTTTCTTCTTCATTGTGCATTTTTTGGCTGGTGCGACTTATAGTCCAGAGAGACTTATAGTCGGGAAAATAGGGTAGAAAAAAATCTGGGAAAACTGGGAAAATGGCCCAGTTTTCTTCATCCAGATGTCACTGTATTCTTTCTTTTCTTTTTTTTCGTTTTATAAATCGCCGATTCATTTGCGTTTTATAATTTGTCAGACGCCGCTGCTGAATCGCGTGTCCAGTGTCGGGAACTGCACCAGAAATCGTCGTCCGCAGGTTTCCAAACGTCGTCCGGTAAACGTAAATCGAGCGTATTTTGGCAGTAAACGTGAAATGTTCTGTTTTCCCTCGTAAAATGAACCCAGTTTCATCATTATTTATCCATAAAGTAGGAGATGTTAGCATGACGGTAGACGTTAGCATGACGTTAGCATGACATCACGAGGTGGAACAGAGCGTTTTGAGCGTTGGAGATGTAAACAGACGAATAACAAAGAGTTTCTCAAACAAAACACAGCTCCAGGTCGGTTTCTGAGGCGGTAATAACATCACAGAGTCAGTTTTGCGTAACATTAGACCGTTTAACTCCAAAGTTGCGCTATTTTAAAACTTTATACACGCCGCGATCTCTTAATCCCCCATATTTTTTACATATATCTTGTTCTACTCTGTCTATTCTTTGTGGCTCGTTCGTCCGTGGACTGTTTAAAGTGGATTTTGAGGAGAGTTTGTTCTATTGCACATTGTACAACCTGACATTTCTTCATGTAAAAGTCACAGTAATCAACAGGCAGCAAAATGCATTATTTCCGCTTAAATAAACCAGCAAATCGCAGCCAAAACGTAGAATATAATATTAATAGAATAATAATAACAATATGCAATAATAATAATAATAAACATTGAAATCTCACGTAACGCAACACAAGCTGAAAGTCTATAAAAACAGTGTAAAATTGATTGTCTTGGATAGAAAGATTTAAAAAAGCATAGAACAATTCACAATAAACAAGAATCATGCGCGAAGTTGGACACGGGTTTCCCAAAAAACGGCTCCCAAATAAACGTCCAGTTTTTATATCAACGTCTCCAGCTCCAAAAAGCAACAAAAATATAAGAAGAATAAGAATAAAATGCAAATTCGTGGCTCAACTTTTCTGAAAAGTTTAAAGGATTCTTGGTAGTCCGTGGCAACGAAGCGAAAATGACCAAAGTGCTTCTTAGGAGAGGAAAGAGGAGGAGGAGAGAAGAGGAGGAAGAGAGGAGAGGAGGAAGAGAGGAGAGGAGAAAGGAGGCAAGGAGAGTGAGAAAGAGAGAGGAGAGGAGGAGGAAGCGAGGAGAGAAGAGGAGGAAGAGAGAGAAGGAAGAGAGGAGGAGAAAGGAGGCAAGGAGAGGAGGAAGAGGAGAGGTGAGGAGGAAGACAGAAGAGGAGAGGAGGAGAGAGAGAAGAGAGGAAGTAAAGAGGAGAGACGAGGAAGAGGAAAGGGAGAGAAGAGAAGGAGAGGAAGAGAGGAGGAGGAGAGGGAGAGAAGGAAGAGAGGAGGAATGGAGGAAGGGGAAAGGGAGAGGAGAAAAGGAGAGGAAAAGAGGAGGAGGACTGGAGGAGAAGAGAGTGACAAAGAGGGGAGAGGAGCAGAGAGGAGAAGAAGAGAAGCGAGAGGAAGAAGAGACGAGGAGGAGTCATGGCTTATTTTGAGTTTTTGTTTTAGTTCAGAGCCCTATAAGAGGAGGAGGAGGAGGAAAAATAGGAGGAGGAGGAAAAAGAGGAGGAAGAGGAGGAGGAGGTAAAATTTAAGATTCTGAGTCGTGAAGAAAACCAGATCCAGACTCGCACCGTCACAAACCCCGAGCTCCTGCACAGATCCACACTCAGACGTCCGTTCAACATTTACGACCAAAACGCCAGAAACGCACAAGAATCCACCTTCTTTCCTTCTTTCCTTCCGCTGTTTTCTGTTTAAAGCTGCACTGCGTAACTTTTCCGGTGGAGGAGCGTCCGTCCAAACCGCTCACAGTCACAACGCCTGTTTTTCCAAACCATAAAACCGACTGTAATTGATAAAAATATATAAGGAAGAGCCGTTTAAAGTCAGATTGCGGAACTTTTCAGACAGAGCAATGACGTATCCATGGAAACAAGCAGCCGACGGACCCACAACCGGAAAATTACACCCGTTTGAGTTAAATTTACAGTAACAGAAGTGCATTTAGTTGTGTAATTGTTGAATAAAGGCTTTTCTCGGTTTAATTTGACCAATAGAAAACAAACAGAAACAGCAGCTTTTCCGCCTTTATATTTTACATGATGATTCTTCACGTTTACCCCCATAAAATATTTAAAATAATATTATTAAGAACTATTTATTATTGCTCTGCTACAGCTACACCTGCACAAACCACTCTGCTACCTGCAGTTAGTGAAATTGCTTTGTTTTCAAATGGAAGAAACTGAAAATTAAATTAAATCTGTATCATTTCTGTATTGCTCTACACCGATATTTGATTTATTTTATTTATTTCTATATATTTTTATCTATTTTACTGCATAGAAAGGGACTGTCAGACTTTCCCTCGAACAAAAAAAAAGTCTCTATTTATAAATAAATTTTAAAATATGTTCTTTGGTTGTGATTTTTGTTAAATATTATAGTTTATATTTGTGTTTATTATTTAATTTGTTGTGTTGATGTTCGTCTGGTTGGTGAAATTGATAAAAAAAAGTAAAAAATAATAAAAAATTTAATACGCTTTTTAAATAATGTTCATATTTCTACTTTTATATCGGCTTTTTATACAAATATGAATTCTTTTTTGAACACTGCTACCGTTTTTATTTTATTTTATTTTATATTTTCTCGTTTACTCGCGTCACAAAACCGGAAAATGTTCGGAAACATGCGGATGGCGACTTCCTTTGGGCTCCGAACTCCGGCAAAATCTGGGAAAACTGAGGAAATGTCCCAGTTTTCTTCATCTAAATGACACTGAATTCTTTCTTTTTTCGTTTTATAAATTGCGATTTATTTGCGTTTTATCATTTGTCAAACGCCGCTGCTGAATCCGCGTTTTTTTTTTTGTCGGGAACTGCACCGGAAATCGTCATCTGCAGGTTTCCGAACGTGTTCCGGTAAACGTAAATCGAGCCCATTTACTGTATTTTTGTCGTAAACGTGAAATGTTCTGTTTTCCCTCGTAAAATGGACCCAGTTTCATTCATTATTAATCTATAAAGTAGTGAGAATATTTTTAGTTTTGGTGTTTTCGTGGTAAATGTTGAACCTGTGCAGGAACCTCGCGTTTCTCATTCGCTCTTTCAAACATTGCGGTGACGTCTCTCTGTACAAACTCTCAAAAATCTCCTCTTTTCTGACCCTCCTCCCTCGTTCCTTATTCCTCCTTTTACAGTCCGGTGCCTCCTTTCATAGTCTGATATACCGTTCTCCTGTTATAATCGGATTTCTGTGCTCCTTTTGACGTCTCATTTCCGTCGTCCTTTCGTGTTCCGATATGTCGTTCTCCTGTTATAATCTGGTTTCTGTCCTCCTTTTGTAGGCTAGTTTCTCCCGTCCTCCTGTTATAATCCGATTTCATTTCTCCTGTTGTAGTCAGATTCCCGTCTCCTGTTATAATCTAATTTCCGTTCTCCCGTTGTAGTCAGATTTCCGTTCTCCTGTTATAATCTGGTTTCTATCCTCCTTTTATTGGCCGATTTCCCGTCCTCTGATCCATCCTCTCATTATAATCTGATTTCCGTTGTCCTGTCGTAGTCAGATTTCTGTCTCCTGTTATAATCTGATTTCTATCCTTTTATAGGGCTTCCTGTCCTCTGATCTCCCCTCCTTTTATAATCTAATTTCCGTTCTCCTTTTACAATCTGATTTCCGTACTGTTGTAGTCAGATTTCCGTTCTCCCGTTATAGTCAGATGTCCGTTCTCCCGTTATAGTCTGACATCTGTTCTCCCGTTATAGTCTGACTTCCGTTCTCCCGTTATAGTCTGATTTCCGTTCTCCCGCTGTAGTCAGATTTCCGTTCTCCCGCTGTAGTCTGACTTCAGTGCCAGTCCCGGTCGTCCTGGTCCTCTCCGTCCGTGGACTCGTCGTTGGTGCTGTCTCCGCCCGGCTGCGTGCCGTTGTGCCGTTGGGCCAGCAGGGCGGCGGTGGCGGCCCTCTGCCTCTCCTCGGCCTCTCGCTGCCTCTGAGCCGCCGCCTTCTTCTCCTGCTCGGCGTGGCTCTTCATGTGAGCGCTGCGACTCTTCACTTTGTAGAAGATCCTGGAGGAAACGACAAAGAAATGAAAGAATTAAAGTCAGAACTGTCAACACTGTTTGCATTTGGACGTAAAGAACCGTAACATAGACTTAAATGATCATATCTGAGTCATTTTAAATGTAAAAAAGCGGAGTTTGACGTTTTAAAATGAAAAAATACACGGTTTGATTATAATTGGATGGATATCTGGATGTATTTTTGTTGTTTTTATGTTGCAGTCAGTTAGAGCGCAAGTAGTTCCGGCAACAGCCAAATCGCTGTTCTGTATCACTGCTCTGTCACCGTGGCAACACCATAGCAACGTGTAAACACATCCTCAGCTGCTCTGAAGAGAATATAGGGCCCAGCTTCATTTAAAACACCGAAATAACAAATATTTGAGACATTTACAGACGGGGAACAGCAACATGAGCGCGTTAAACAACGAGGAAGAGGAGAGTTGTGCAGTTTTAATGAGTTAAAACTGCACAATGCACGGCTCCTCATTGTTTAACTTACGTAACCTGCCCGGGGACGGCAGAGGGAAACTAACTTCAGCTAAATCTGGTGTAAATGGTCTCTTCTTTTATGTGAATAATGAAATCCCTGTTAAAATAAACCAAACTGAACTAAACTAAACTAAACTAAGCTACAGTGTGTAACTTTCTGAAAATAAAAAGTTAAAACCAAACTTTGGAACTGGAGATAGAGGTTTTAAAGCACACTGTGGAATATTATAGTCAAAGGAACAACGTTTCCATGGAACCAAGAAGTAAGAGTCAGGTTTGTAGATGCTTTTTTTTTTTTTTTTAGCTAAAACGTTACACACTGTGGCTTTACGCTGGGACTCCTTCATAACAAATGTATTTTAGTGATGCTCTATTTCATCATTGTAGCATCATTTTATATTTTAATTATATGGACTCATTCACTGCAAAAAAGCTTAAGATATAAACTCGAGCTGGGCAAATCCCCCCCAAAAAATTTTGAGATTTTTAAATTAAAAAACTCGATTTGATTTGACCGTATAGTGAGAATCCAAAACTTTCACCAAAACCTCTTCACCGAATAAACTGGAAGCACATCCGTCGCTTTATACATTGCATTCCATGATTTCTTTCCCCGTTGCTCCGCACTTTCCACACGGTCCACAGTAGGGACGGGCATCCGATTCCATTTTCTTAATCGATCTTTATATTAAAATTATCATCACTATTATTACTATTACTAATCTGCATAAATAAACTCAACTTTACAACACATAAACCATCACCACTGCAGAGCCTCATGAGCCCGTTTGAGATCAGAACGTGTTTAATGCAGCGTTAAACATTTGTTTACGTTTTACAGAAATTAACCTTAAAACCGCACGGCTCATTTGCATAAACTATAAACGCTGAAAAAAGCCGCTCTTTCCTCGTGCTGATGCTTGACAGAATACGAGCGTTTCTTTCTGTGAGATTTGTTTGTGTTTGTGTCGTTCTCGGGGGAAAGTGAGAGACGCGGGAAGTGACTACAGGAAGTCTTGGCGAATGCAAAATGTACGCGCCGTATAAACAAAATCTTAAATATTGATTTTCTGAAAAACAAATGGACTTGACTTGCCACCTCGATGTTTAAATCAAATACATTTTTTGCCCAGGCCGAATATAAACACTTAAACCTATCAGAAAATGACTTAAAAGTACTGAAATTATCTCGCAGATCATTTTACTCGATGAGTTCTCTTAAAATAAACTTCCTCTAGACTCGAATTAAACAGCCTCAGAAGTCGTAAGTCGATAATAAATCTGAAAACAAGACGAAGACGAATCACCGGATCTAAGTGTTAAAATCTGGTCCAGACTGTTCCAGAGCAAACCTCAGAGTGTTATTAATAGTCCCTGTGGTGTGTTTTGCCGGACACGTCTTTTCGAAGTGCATTCTGGGAAACCCTGCGCTTCTTTTCCGAGCTCCGGCGGCCTGACCCTAAACGGGAGCAGAGGATTGTGGGAGTTTGTGAGACGTGGAGCTGTGTTTGTTTACGCGCAGCTCAGTTACAGAGTTTGTGTTGGATTTGTTTGTCGCTAGGAGACGGATGGTTAAAGGAGGAAAGGGGAGCACCGACCTGCCGCACTTCTTACACGGGAACTCGCCCTCCTGCGCCGCCGCTGCCCCCGCCGCCCCCTTGTGGCCGGAGGAGGGGACGGGCTTTCGGGGGGGAGGGTCGTACCGCGGTTTGGAGACGTGAGGAAGCGGCAGAGGGGGGAGGACCACCCGAGGGAACGGCTGCTGCTCCTGCGACGGGCGGATCACCACCGCCCCGGGCTGGAGGGAGGAGAGAGAGGGAGGGAGGAGGAGAGGGAGGGAGGAGGAGAGGAAGAGAGGCAGGGGAGGGAGAGTGGAGAGAGAGGCAAAAAAAGAGAGGAGGAGAGGGGGAGAGAGGGAGGCAAAAAGAGAGAGTGGAGGAAGAGAAAGAGAGCGGAGAGGGGGAGAAAGGGAGAGAGGAGGAGACGGAGAAGAAAGAGAGTGGAGATAGAGAGGCAAAAAAAGAGAAAGGAGGAGACGGAGAGAGGGAGGAGAGGAAAGAAGGGGAGGAAGAGAGAAAGGGAAAGAGGGAGAAAGAGAGAAGGGAGAGAAAGAAAAAGGGAGAGAGAAAAGAGAAAGGGGAGAGAAAGAAAGCGTGAGGAGGGAGGGAGAAAAAGAGAGGATGGAAAGAGGGATAACGAGATAGAGGAGAGGAAAGAAAGAGGGGGAGAAAGAGAGAGAATTAGAGAGAAAGAGGGAGACGGGGAGAGAGGGAGGCAAAAAGAGAGAGAGGAAGACAAAGAGATAGAGAAGAGGAAAGAAACAGGGGGAGAAAGCGAGTGAATGACAGAGGGAGGGAGAGAAAGAGGAGAGGCAAAAGGAAGAGTAAGACAAAAGAAATAGAGAAGAGGAACAAAAGAGGGAGAGAAAGAGAGAGGGGCCGAGAGGAAGAGCAAGGGGGAGAGAAGGGAGGGAGAGAAAGAGAGAGGAGAGAAAGAAAAAAGAAAGAGGGAGAGGAGAGAGGAAGAGAGAGGAAAAGAGAGAGAAAGAGGGAGGGAGACCAAAAGAAATAGAGAAGAAGAATGAAAGAGGGGTAGAAAAAGAGAAGGGGGGATGTAGAGAAAGAGAGATAGCGGGAGACAAAAAGAAATAGAGAGGAGAAGAGCAAAAGAGGGAGAGAAAAAGAGCGAGGAGAAGAAAAAAGGAAAGAGGAAACAAAGGGAGGAGAGAGGGAGAAAGAAAGAGGAGAGTTAATGATTTTCACAAGAATTACCTAAAGCAACAGAGCCAAAAAGCTGCAGGTTCATCCCTCGTTTTGCACCTTTCCCTCCTGCTGTTGTTGCTCTTTGGCTCCACACTTCACTTCACACTTCAGAATAATATAAATAATAATGAAGCAAACCCACTCGAGCAACTTTAACCCACTAATTCTGCTAAAACACCAACAAACTTTCAAATCAGGAATCACAGGTGGATATTTACGGGGCTGAAGTTGGTAAAAACGTGTTGTATTATTATCAGTGCATTCTCAAAAATACATAACAGAATCAGTCTTTAAAATGTGTTATCGTCTGGTCCCGGGTCTAGTTTTAACAATGAGATTCTGTTCAAAGTTCACATTTTACACACGTCCAGAAGAATTTGGCAAAAAGTCTGAAATCTGAAGTGACGAACCAACACAAGAATCACATTTCAGAACACGTCTGTGCAGATCTGAACTACAGCGTTTGCAGCTTTTACGCAGAATAAAACAGGAGGTTTTGTTTCGTCTGTGGAGGAAATTACGGTACTTCCAAAACCGCAGCCTTTGTTGATTTGCAAATTGTGCCGATTTCAATTCAAATACGACTAATAAGGTCTCGTTTTACACTATTTAATGTTAAAATGCCGTTTCCTCGTCACAAACAGACCTGGATTTGTGTTTTGTTTCATTCATTCACATGTTTAACGCACAAACCCTGCGGATTTGGGGCTGTAATTGTAATTTTTAATCATTTTTGTGTTTTTTAAACTCCGCACACCTTCACGAGAATCATTTGGATCATTTCAGCACTGGAACTGTCTATGTGCACTGAGATAAAAGGTAAAAGTAAAGCATTTTGAGCTTTGGAGATGTAGGCAAACTGAGAATAAACTTACTCAAACGTGTGTGAATGAAACAAAAGACAACTCCAGGCCCGATTTTGATTTCGATAACAGCATTATAACAATTTTGTGTGATCTAGGACCTTTTAAATAAAGAAATAACTAAAAAAAAAAACATCTATTCTGAACGTGGGTCTAGACGGGAAAAGCGGACGAGGGGAAGTGGCTGCGTCGGGAACAGGAAAACGCTCTCGGGGCTCCTTTGTTTTGCTTTCAAATTGATTTCTGCTCGGACACACCGATCCCAAAACGGCTTATTTTCTGTTTGGTTGCCGTGACGACCATTCACAGTTTAGCGTTTGGTTGTTTTTTTGTTTGTTTTTTTGCTTCTGCGCTCGGCCCTCGTTCAGCTGCGGCGCTTTTGTTAAAGGTTTCTTGCAGAGTCACTGTTTACAAATGACACAACATGTTACGCAATGGGACCCGGGCGCAGGCGGAGGGGGCGTCCACCAGGGGGCGGCAGAAGCAGCAGCTCGGGGTGAATAACTGTGTCAGGTTTCACATTTATTGACCGGGTTTATGGTTTATATCTCCGTGATTCCAGGGCCTACAGACGCGAGACAAAAACCGGGACAAAGTTCAGCGTCTTCTCTGTCGGAATATAAATAAGAAATCAAAGTGATTATTTATTTTTTTTTTTTTGTTTCACTCGCGCTTCAGAAAGTGGCGCCGTCGTTCAGCCTCGATGAGCTGAGAGGACGTTTGACCCCCTGAGATTCACGGGTTCCTGGAGCTGATCCCAAACAAATAATGAGAAGGGGAAATATCTGTGGGTCATAAATTTGGAGGTTTCTTTCAAAAACACTAAATCTGCCTTTATAAACAGCGTTCGCACACATCAGAACTGGGACTAAACTAAAACCAGGGGTAAACCAGGACTAAACCAGGACTAAACCAGGACTAAACCAGGACTAAACCAGGACTAAACCAGGACTAAAACAAGACCAAACCAGTACTAGAACAGGACTAAACTAGGACTAAAACAAGACCAAACCAGTACTAGAACAGGACTAAACAAGGACTAAAACAGGACTAAACCAGGACTAAACCAGGATTTGAACAAGACCAAACCAGTACTAGAACAGGACTAAACAAGGACTAAAACAGGACCAGAACAGGACTAAACAAGGCCTAACCCCGGACTAGACCTGGACTACACCAGGGGGAAAGCAGGACTAGACCAGGACTAAACCAGGACTTGAAGAGGACTAAATCAGGACTAGGACAGTACTAAACCAGGACTTGAGCAAGACCAAACTAGGACTAAAACAGGACTAAACCAGTACTAAAACAGGACTAAACCAGGACTAAAACAGGACTAAACCAGGACTAAACCAGGACTAGAACAGGACTAAACCAGAACTAGAACAGGACTAAACCAGATCCAAACCTAGTCTACATCAGGACAAAATCAAGTGTAATTACCCCATTGCAGAGTCTTATAATCTATAATTCTGCCTACAGATAATCTGCAGTGACAGGATGCTGTAGGGGGGGTTCCACATGTGTCTCTATGGCGAAATGTTCAGCAGTTACCAAGGAGACACACAGACATTAGCAAACACTGTCAAAAATGTATAAGAAACCCAAGAAAAAACACAAAATAGACTTAAACGGCACATGTTCAGGACCCTGTGATCAGTCCAACCGGTCCCAGTCCCAGTTTTGAGCCCTGTGTCCCCCTGTCCCAGCAGGTTTATCAAAAACCACCGATTTGTTAGTTTTATACAAGAAATTTCCCTATTTTGGACCAATCTGACCCCTGTGAACAGCAAAACGAGGCATAAACTCATTTGTTTCAATAAAATCCAGAAAAGCTGCTTAAAAATGACCAAAACACAAGTAAAACGTGACTATACTGACTCGTAACTTCATTATGTTCTGAAATTCGTGGGATTCTTGGATTAGTTTATCAGATTCCAGGCTTCTCTCAAATATTAATCCACCTGGACCTGTGTAAACATCGTGTTGGGCCTAAATATAACGGTTTCCTGCAGGTTTCCCCCGTTCGTTGGGACAGATCCGAGTCCAGCTGGAGCAGCCCACTCACGTTGTGCTCCGTGGGCTGGAACGTGTGGGCGACTTCCGGTTTCCTGTCAGCTGATCCCTCCCACTTCCTGCTGTCCTCCTCGAGTCGCTGGGAGCCCTGAGAGAAAGAGGAAAGGGTCAGTGAAACAAAAACAAAACAAAAACCGCCCCGTAACCCTGTGAGTCAGATGCCCTCCCGTCCGGACAGCAGCTAAACTACACAGTCATTTCAAATCTGATCAGGATTTAAAGCAGAATTCTTGCAGGTTTCTGTGTTTCCGAAGTTTCTCCTCTGCAAACTAAAATCCACGGGATTCTTGAACGATCGTGTTGTTGTTTCGTGCTCCGGGCTCGTTGGGGTTTCAGGGGTAAATGCTGAAGTCCGTCCTTGGCTCAGCTCAGGTCTTATCACAGAGGAAATATTTTCTTTCTAAATCGTGCGGCGAGAACGATGAAAACGACGCCGGACGTGTTCAGACCGGCAAACTGGACTAGAACTAAACCAGGATTAAACCAGGACTAAACCAGGACTAGAAAAGCACTACACTAGAACTAAACCAGGAGTAAACCAGAACTACAACCGGAATAAATCAGGACTAAACCTGAACTAGACCAGGACCAGACCAGAACTAAACCAGGACTATACTCAGGACTACACTAGGACTACAACAGGAATAAATCAGGACTAGACCAGGACTAGAATAGAACAAAACCAGGACTAGACCAGAAATAAACCAGGACTAAATCAGGACTAAAACAGGATTATACTAAGACTAAACCAGAACTAAACCAGGATTAAAGCAGGTCTTTACCAGGTCTAAACCAGGACTACAACAGAAATAAATCAGGACTAAACCTGAACTAGACCAGGACTAAACCAGGACTATACCCAGGACTAAATCAGGACTAAACCAGGACTATACTAGAACTAAACCAGGACTATACCCAGGACTAAATCAGGACTAAACCAGGACTATACTAGAACTAAACCAGGACTAAACCAGGTCTACAATAGGACTAAACCAGGACTAAACCAGGACTAAACTAGGAATAAACCAGGTCTATACCAGGTCTAAACCAGGACTACAACAGAAATAAATCAGGACTAAACCAGGACTAGAATAGGACTAATTCAGGACTAAAACAGAACAAAACCAGGACTAGGACAGAATTAAACCAGGACTAGAACAGAACTAAACCAAGGCCAGAACCAGGACTACAACCAGGACTAGAACAGGACTAGAACAGACCTAAACCAGGATTAAACCAGGACTAATTCAGGACTAAAACAGAACAAAACCAAGGCAGGAATCAGGACTACAACCAGGACTAGAACAGGACTAGAACAGAAGTAAACCAGGACTAAACCAGGACTACAACCAGGACTAGAACAGGACTAGAACAGAAGTAAACCAGGACTAAACCAGGACTACAACTTGAATAAATCAGGATTAGACCAAAACTGAACCAGAACTAGAACAGGACTAAACCCAGTCTCCATCAGGACTGAACATCTTAATCAAATCAAATGTAAAGTGTAAATTCACCATAAAAAAAACGACCCTTTTCTTAGTACATCTGATCTTTAGTCCCGTCAGTACGTCCGTCTCTCTCGTATTTTATCGTTATGGTCCTGGAGTCTCGTCACCTTGGGCTCCAGCTCCTCCTCCGTGGTCCTGGGCTCCGGTTCGCTCTCCCCGTACAGAAGAACTCCATTCCTCCCGACCTTCACGTGCCTCTTAAACGTGTAATAAAACTCCACACACTGCGCCACCGTCTTAGTGCAAACCTGGACACACCAAACAAAAATACTCAGCGAAAACGGAGAACGCTAAAGCCGCACCGTGTAACTTTTCTGCTGGAGGACAATAAACCACTTAAAATAAAAAATACTATCGTTTTTAAAGGTTGTATATTCCGCCAAATGCACTTTTTTTGAGCTTTTCGTCATGTTCTAAGGTAATTTCCTCGTCACAAACAGACCTGGAGTCGTGTTTTGTTTCATTAGCTAAAAAAAAAACAGAGGGAACTACATAGACCATGATCCTTTGCTCCGTTTCAGTGCAGACGACATGAAGAAATAACTGTTCTAAGCACTTTTACATCTTCATTCTTTGGATTAAGTCTCGTGAAGCGTTTTTAGAGGAAAAAGTCGCATAAACAGTAAAAAAGAGCTGTTTATTTCAAAACTATCACTGACTTGTATAATTAAATTCATATAATTACCGGTATATCTTATTTCACACCTGTCTCTGGCTCTTTTTTGCTACTTACTTCGATTTGTTTTTCAATCATGGATGTTTCATTGTGTTTTAATCCATGTTTGAATCAAATGTTTTTAATCTAAGATGGAAAACACGACCAGAGCAGAGCGTCAGAAACTGTGGACACGACTCAAACCTTCAAACAAATCCTTAAGAAGTGGTTGAAAACGCAGCAGTCGTGTCGCTCACAGACGACTGTCCATTTGTCTCGGGCTCTTTATGCCCTAAACTGAGGCACTTCTGTTGTAAATACTGTAATATCGTGTTATTGTGTTGTGTGGAAACTTTTTTGCAGACGCGTCGATTAATATGCGCCGTCCTAATTCAAAATAAATAAGTCAATAAATAAAATAAAAAAAGCTCGAACGCACCTATTTTCACCCCCTGTCATTTGGACGATGCCGCGAAACGCCACGACCCGGATTCGGCGCAGTTCAAAACCTGATCTCGGACCGGAGCGAAACCCAGAACAAAAACGGGACAAAAGGGGTTTCATATCTGCAGAAACACGACGCTCTCACGTAAGCGCTGGTCCTGAACACCGCGAGCCTCTGGGGGGGAGGGGGCGGGCCACAGGTGACGGGAACATGAGCCGTTTGTGCCTCGGAGGGGTTTTATACGCATGTTTTGTGTCGTGTCTTTGCATGTTCGGAGCCTGAGAAACAGTGGGTCAGCCAGGCCCCGAGGAAGCTTCAAAACGCTCTGAAACGCCCAAAATGGAGTCAGTCGTTTGTGATTTTGTGATGACGCATCCAGAGCCTCGAAACAGGCAGAAAATGATAAGAAATGTTTGCATTTTGTTTGTGGTGTGATCGTTTTAATTTGTGCGAGTATATTTCTAAAAGTATTCGGTATTATTTTTGCAGGAAATTATGTGACATCATTTCTGCTGAGCCAACGGCGGCGGCTTTAGCAGAACTCCACAAAACACCTGCACTGTTCGCTCTCCGGACCCGACGCTGCCCAGGCCCAGGCCCCCGAGCCACAGCGCGACGGTGAAACTGTTCCTCCTGCACCTCCGGGGACGAGACCGCGGGTGGAGCAGGTGTGCGTAGTGGCCTGCACAAAAACTCTGTTGATCGTTGGTGCCGCAAAAAGTTTCATTTGTGCAGCTTTAGTTTTGGAGAATGATTAACGATTCTTTTATAGGTCAAATTGGGGTCGGCCCCACAGGAAGCTTCAAAATGCTCTAAAACGCCCAAAATGTCAATCGTTTGTGCTTCGTTTGTGCTGCAAAAAGTTTCGTTTGTGCGATTCTGGTTCTTCAGATATTTGCAGTTTTATTTTCAGCCGATGACGTCGTCCAGCCTCAAAATGTGAAATAAAGCTCAAAACAGGCAGAAGATAATAGAAAACTTTTGTGCGGTTTTGTGCTGCGACAGTTTTCATTTGTGCGAGTTTATTTCTCAAATGATTCATTATTATACCGCAGTGACAAGCGTAGGGGGGAGTCACCACTGAAACAGAGAGTGAACGCTCTAAAGGCACCGAAATGGACGGGAAGTTGGTCAATTCTCGTTTTACGGACGGAAGCGCAACCAGTAAAATCTCATCGGCCTAATCGAAGGCAAAGAAGCTGACGGATCAAGACGAGATATGATTCGTATCCTGAAAGATCTGAAGCAAAAAACATCCTGAGAACGAGTTGGATCAGCCGGTTGAGATGGCGAACGACGACGCCTGGTCACGGCGACAAAAGAGCCGACAAAAGAGCCGACAAAAGAGCCGACGAAAGAGCCGACGAAAGAGCCGACAAAAGAGCCGACGAAAGGGCCGGGCCTTCTATCGAATCCAAGCTACGCACACGATGACCGCCGCTTATTTCTGCCGTAATTACAGGACGTCGTTTCCGCTCAGCTGACGACGGCGACTCCGCAAAACCCGCGTCGATAAACGATCTGAGGCTGTGGAAAAGTCTGTGTTTTTACAGAAAATATGAATCAAAAGCAAATCACTGATACAGACTTTTCCAGTTTTTTTATTGGTTTTTCAGTGAGTCACTTCCACCTTTTTGCTGAAAATCAAACACCTAAACAGAATCGTGAATGGAGTTTGTGAAGCCGCCCGCGCACAGGGATGTACCACCGCAATAAATAAAACCAAAATGAAAGCATGTTTTTATCGGCTAAAAGTTCCCCACTGTGGCTTTAATAATAATAATAATCCAAATACTTATAATTCAGACAGTTTCAGCTCTGATATGATAAACACTGTGAAGTTCTGTACCTGTTTCTGGACCATGAAGAAGTCCTTTTTGTGAACGGAGATCCCTTTGTTGAACTGACGTCTCTCCGCAGCGCTCCAGTTATCAGACCCTGAACGCAACACAGGAGACACAGATCAGACCCTGAACGCAACACAGGAGACACAGATCAGACCCTGAACGCAACACAGGAGACACAGATCAGACCCTGAACGCAACACAGGAGACACAGATCAGACCCTGAACGCAACACAAAGATCAGACCCTGAACGCAACACAGAAATCAGACCCTAAACACAACAGAGATCAGACCCTGAACGCAACACAGGAGACACAGATCAGACCCTGAACGCAACACAGGAGACACAGATCAGACCCTGAACGCAACACAGGAGACACAGATCAGACCCTGAACGCAACACAGGAGACACAGATCAGACCCTGAACGCAACACAGGAGACACAGATCAGACCCTGAACGCAACACAGGAGACACAGATCAGACCCTGAACGCAACACAGGAGACACAGATCAGACCCTGAACGCAACACAGGAGACACAGATCAGACCCTGAACGCAACACAGAAAAACACAGAACAGATCAGACCCTGAACGCAACACAGAAAAACACAGAACAGATCAGACCCTGAACGCAACACAGAAAAACACAGAACAGGTCAGACCCTGAACACAACAGAGATCAGACCCTGAACGCAACACAGAAAAACGAACGCAACACAGAAAACACAGAACAGATCAGACCCTGAACGCAACACAGAAAACACAGAACAGATCAGACCCTGAACACAACACAGAAAAACACAGAACGGATCAGACATTGAATGCAACAGAGATCAGACCATGAATGCAACACATAAAAAACCCAGCACAGAGGTCAGTCACTAAAAATTAGACCCTGAACGCAACTCAGAGATGACAGTCCAGAAATCAAATCCTGAATACAACACAGAGATTATAGCACAGAGGTCAGACCCTGAACGCAACACAGAGGTAAAAACGAGTAAAACGTTTGTATTTATTTTGTAGCATAGATCACTACAGTTCACTAACGGCAGAGAGTCAAATTTAGAGCCATTTTTTTTCTTTTTACAAGTCAAAGAAACACAACTGTGACAACAATCTTTGAAACGCCAAGACGAGAGAGAGGAGAGCGCCGACAGACGTCGAATAAAAAGTGATTTATCTTGATTTTTCTAACTGCATATTTCTATTCTTCTGCTGTACTTTGCATTGCAACACTGGAATGTACCCGTTGTCAGAGAAATTTGATTCTTGTATTTATATTTTCTAGCAGTTGGAGCTTGAGCAGTTTCTAGTGAGTGAACAAAAGGCCCTTTGGTGTGCATCAGCTGTGGAGTCGCTCTCAGCTGGTCTCTGACATGTTTCTGTTGGGGTGGAGCGTTATTCAAGCCCGACCCCACCTCCCTCCCTCCTTCCTCCCTTCTCACTTTGTCTTTTTCTCTTTTTTCTTCACCCATCTGCATCTCCCTCTATCTCTGCACCCCAAACTCTTATTCTGGTCCAACCGTGCCTCCTTTTAGCTCATAAATCTCCCTCTTTCCCCGTCTTTATCGCTCTTTCTCAAGTTCAGCCACCGCAAACAAATCTCTCTCGCTCCTCTCTTATTCCCTATCTTTACCCCCCTCCCTCCTCCTCTTTCTTTCTTCCTCTCTTTCTTTCTCCCTCCCTCTCTCTTTTCTCTTCTCTCCCCAAAACCCGTCTCGCCCCAGTGAATCATGGGTAAACAAAGCCAGCTCTGTCTCAGGATTAGCCACAAGCTGCTACTGCCCCCTCCCGATTTTTTTTACTGTTGCGATCCAACGCCGCCACCCACTCCCCTCTCTCCTCTCCTCTATCACTCTCTTTCTCTCTTTCTTTACTCAAAATAGACCCTAATCACCTTTTCTCCGTGTCGTAATGTCGTTCTGTCATGATTCTCTTACTCAAAGCTGTATTTCGGTTCCTGCTTGTGCTCACCTACCCCCCGTCTCCGCCCACAAACACGTTTCACACTAAACTGGGAAGCACCTGGACTGAAGGGGAGAGTGAGGAAGGAGGGAAAGACTGATAACTCCCTCCTCCGCCCCTTTTCTCTCCTCCATTTAACCCTTTTATGCCTCTCTTTTTTTATCTCCCCCTTCCTCTTTCTTCCTTTTCTCAATCTTTCTCTCTCTCCCCATCCTCCCTCCTTCCCTATTTCCTTACTTTTTACTTTCACTCCTTCCTTCCTTCTTATTCTCTTCCTCCCTCTCTCCTTCTTTCTCGCTAGCACTCTCCCTCCTCTGTCTCCCACCTCCTTCCTTCTCTTTTATTTTCCTCCTCCATCTCTCTCTCCTTCCCTCCCTATTTCCTTACTTTTTATTTTCTCTCCCTTTCCCCTCTCACTCCCTCCTTCCTTCTCTTCCTCCCTCCCTCCCTCCCTCCCTCACCTTCCTTCCTTCTCTCCATCTCGCTCCCTCCTTTCTTTCATCTCCCACCTCCTTACTTCTTCCTCCCTCTCCCTCTTTCCCTCTCTATTTCCTTACTTTTTATTTTCTCTCCCTTTCCCCTTTCACTCCTTTCTTCCTTTCATCTCTTATTCTCTTCCTCCCTCCTTCCTTCTATCTCTCTCTCTCTTCCCACCCCTACTTATTTTCTTACTTTCTCTCTCTTCTACCACTCCTGTTCTCTGCCCTTCTCTCCCTTCCCCCTCTCACTCACTCCCTTCTTCCCTCCTTTCATCCTTTTCTCTTCCTCCCTCTCCCTCCATCCCTCCTTCCTTTCTTCCTTCTTTCTCTCCATCATCTCCTCCTTCCCTCCCTATTTCCTTACTTTTGACATTCTCTCCTATGTCTCCTCTTCTCCACCCTTCTCTCTATTTCCCCTCTCACTCCCTCCTTCCTTCCTTCCTTCTTTTTCTCTTCCTCCCTCTCCCTCCTCCTCTCTCTTTCTCTTCCTCTCTCCCTCTCCTTTAATTTTTTCCAATTCACGTTTTTATTTGCTTCATTCAACACAAAATGTTCATGCATCAATGTGAATGAAAAAGGAGCAGAAAGAAGTATAAACCCCCTCTTCTCCTTCTCTCTCCCTCCCTCCTTCTTTCTCTCCCTTCTGCAGCTGTGGAGGTTTAACGTTCAGACTCTGGTTTAAATGAAGAAACCGCCGAATCATTTCTGCAGAATTCGGCGTCGCATTCGGGCCAAACAAAATCAGTTTTTTATCTTTCCTCTGCGCAGCTCCAGTTTATCTGGAAACGACGGCTCTGCTCCTCCTCGAGCCGCCGGCCTGGTTTACCAAACACAAATATCACGGCTGAACACGGTAAACACGGCAAGTTTAAAGCCACACCGCGTAACCTTTCTGCGGGAGGGGTGAGTTTACAGGCCAGATCTACGGAGAGGAGCCCCTACTCACTGCGAGAGCGCACGATTCATTTGTATTTTTGATCAGTAAAAAGCACCGGGGATGTAATGATTGAAAGATACTGTATGTTTAACAGCGTATTGTGGAACATTCCAGCGAGCAAAAACATCGCCATGGAGACAAACACCTCCCCTCCACTATAAAAGATACACATACACCTTTAATATGTTCCATTTTATACTAAATACTAATAAAATACAATACTAAATACAATCGATCAATTAAATACGGTTTTAATCGTATTTAACCCTTGGAGACCTGGATTTTTTTCTTCATTTTGCGATTAAAACTGCCCCTTTTCCCCTATAATGAAGTGTTTTGTTCAGTGCAGCCTGTTATTTCACAATCTGCTGCTGTAGTTGTGTCATGAGGCTGTGATAAAAGCTACAGGACCAAAAATAGACATGAAAACACAAAACGGAAAATACATACATACAATTCCCACTCTTTCATACAAAACACACAGTAAACATGTATAAACAACTTTTTGGACATAAAAAATGCTCAATTTAGGGCCTTAGCTACAAAAACGCAAAATATCCAGTCTGGAAGTAAATTAAAACATCTCCTTATTGCCTCAAAACAAAAAAAAGGGCAATCGTCTCATGACTTTTCTGGTCCAGTCCTGGAAACAGCTCCTGTCAGGTCCAGGGCCAGAGCCACAGCACTTCTGCATTTCCATGATGTTTATCACATTTGGATTTGTTCATTTGGAGTGAAATGAACCTTTCAAATAAAACTATGCAGACCAAGATGCGTAATTTGACATTTATTTGAGAAAAAACTGCACTCAGAGCGGCTTTTTCAATTATTCTAAACATACTCGCTCGAGAGGAGTCGACCATCTTGAGCAAAATTTTAGCCGATCAAAATGGATGGAGCGCACGAGTTTGGCGGAAAACAAACTTCCTATTTGACACTTGATTTCCCAGCCTCACTGCGCAGTGTGCGTGACGTAGGATAAAGCCGGATCTACGTTTGGAGAGCTCCATGTCCGTCCTTTCAAAGGGGGAAAAAAAGTACGTTTCTATCTTTTACGGTTGGAAAGTTATGCACGGTTACGTAATAATAATACATTTTATTTATCAGGCGCCTTTCTGGACACCCAGGGTCACCTCACAACAACATAAACGAGTTAAGTGCCATTTAAAACACACAGTTAAAAGCCACAGTTAAATATAAAACCCCGGTATCGTATAAAATATCATCGGTCTTGAAGGGTTCATTTGTTCATGTTGTCATAAGGCGACCTTGGGTGTCCAGAAAGTGGCTTAATAAATAAAATGTGTTGTTATTATTTCTCGTATTGTTCTTCCGTTTAACTGAATTGTGTAACGTGTGTGTTAATGGAGTATTTCTTCTTACCTGAGTAGTGGTAGTTGGACAGATGATGCGACTTTGGGAAAATCTGATTCCTCAACAGCATTAACGACAAAGCGGCCTGAAAAACAACACAAAAGATCATTATTATGGCAAAATCAGGTTAAAAAATTAAACAAATATGTAAAAAAAAAGGTCCATATTACAGTATTTTTGGATCTATATTATAATGTTTCCTCATCAAAAACCTGTTTCATTCACACGTTTAACTCACAAACCCTGCACATTTATAGTTTATCGTTCTTCTCTCCGGCAGAAAACGCTCTGTTCCACCTTGTGATGTCATGTGGTGGTACAGGAAGTGCTCCACTCTGTCTCTAAAATCACTTGTAAAAGGAGCTGTTCGCTTGAAACCTACCGCTTCGTGACATCACAAGGTGGAACAGAGCGTTTGGAGCTTTGGAGACGTCTAAAATGTCTAAAACGTCACCACAGAAATGTTAATGTTTTGTCTGGAATGTTCCACAATATGGCATTTAACTTATCTATCTTTTTTTTCACTTTTTTGTTTTGTTTGAGCAATAAAACCGATTACAGTGAATTAAATACAGGGTAGATTTGTTGGTTTAATGCCCTACTGTGGAACATTTCAGGCAAAGCAAGCACATCTCCACAGACGCGAGCGAGCAAAAAGTGCAGAAAAGTTACATGACGCGTCTTTAAAGCGGCTCCTCTTCTGCACGGAGACGTTTTTAGTGCTGAAATCCACTTCGGGATTTCAGCACCAGCGTAACTGAACCTCTGGCACATTTTCAGATTTCGCTGAGATAAACTATTGTGTAACTGGGAGGGAGCTGCGGGCAGATTCCTCTTCTCTGTTCCCAAGAAATCCACACCCCCATTATCGATGTGCCATTTTTAGGACAGGACTTTATTAAAAGAAAACAAATCTCCAGGTGTCTTACGGTTTCAGGTGACTCACTGTACAGTAATGTTAAGACGATACAGTGACACGCGCAGGATTTTCTGAGTTTTAAATAGTTTTTAGGCTGTTTTCTGAAGCTATAATGCCATTTCCTCCTCATAAAACACACCCGGAGTTGTGTTTTGTTTCTTTCACACATGTTTAACGCACAGTTCTTCTCACAAACGTAAAACACTTCACCGGGGATGTAACAATAACTGAATGAAATCTGGTGATATCGTATTGTCAGAGGTCTCACAATAACATCGTGGAGCATCACAATATATCGAATCCTAAGTCTCAGTTCTGATGCAGAAATAGCTAAAAAACAGAGGGAACTACATAGACCATGATCCTTTGCTCCGTTTCAGTGCAGACGACATGAAGAAATAACTGTTCTAAGCACTTTTGCTTCTTCATTCTTTGGATTAAGTCTGTGAAGCGTTTTTAGAGGAAAAAGTCGCAGATTCACAGTTTTTTATTGTAATAAATCTGGTGCAGTGAGATGTTTATGGTGAAAATATCGTACAGAGAGATTTGGATTTCGTTCCATCCCGAATGGCAATAAATGTACCAAATGACTGGTCAAAGCGTTTTATAAAGTCAGTCTTGTTATTGTGCAGAATATCGTAACACAGCTCTGGAAAAAAATAAGAGACCAGTGCATTTTTATTCTGAAATCAGCGTCTCTGCCTGTGCGGCGACACAAACGCGCCTCATTCTGCTTCATGAGGCACTGAGCAAATCTGATTTAAGGAGGAAAAGTATAAAAACCACCGCCGTGTTCATCATTATTCCACCAAATATTGATCTCTGAGCTCTTCCTGAGTTCAAACATTAGCACTGTGTTGTTATAAAATGAAGATGATCTTGTTTTCTTCGCATTATTTGAGGTCTGAAAACATTTAATCTTTTTCGTTACGTTGACCATGTGTCATTTTCTGCACATAAACGCTCTAAATGACGATGTTTTTATTCGGAATTTGGGAGAAATGTTGTCAGTAGTTTATGGAATGAAACACAAATGTTAATTTTACTCATACACGAACCTAAAAGTAGTAAAATCAGAGAAACTGATCATTTTTCCGGAGCTGTATCATGAAATTTCCCACCGTAGGGCAGTAAATATCGTGTATATATATCGGATTGTGAGGCTTGGATATCGTTAGAACTCTTCACGGGAATCGTCTGGATCATTTCAGCCTCGGGAATGTCTCATCTCCACTGAACTAAAGTCCGTAAACTCTGGAAAGCTCTGATCCCCCACAGCGGAGTCTTAAAACGCACTTTTATCCTCTTGCTTTTCAGGCTTATAACACCGTGTGATCCTCTGTTTCCTTCATTTATTTTACTTCTTTATTGCTATTTTATGATTTTTATGGTTTTGCTTTTATTAGATTTTTCACTGGTTTTATTGCCTCAGGATTGGTATGATCACATTTTAGCAATTTACCTTTTTGTTTGTCTTCATTTTATGATCTCTGCGCTGCACTTTGGAAACGGCTTTGTTTGCAAAATGTGCGCGATAAACATTTGGATTTAAAGGTAAAAAGGTGGAACGGAAATGTAGACAGACTAATAAATAATAAAGAGTTACTCGAACGCGTGTGAATGTGACAAAAGAAAACACAACTCCAGGTGTGTTTCTGAGGAAGTAACGACATTATAACACGGCTAAAAGTGAACAAGAGTCAATTTTGCGTAATACACGACCTTTAAATCTGCACGAACAGCAGACGTGACGTAAACAAAGGCCGAGGCTCGTCTGGTTTACACAAAAGTTATGAATGGATGAAAAAAGTTTGACATTATCCCGTTAAATCAACGTTAAAACTGTCAGAAAGAACTCAGAACTCAGCGGGTCATCGAGTAATTTGACATTTTTTCCCCTCAAACTGCCAGTGCCACGAGAGAAAACCAAGAGAAAAGTGCCAAACAAAGTCTTAATTAGAAAATGATTAAAACCTGTCACAGGCAGTTTACACACAAATGTAAAGTAATGCACAGGCTTCCTGCTCTTTCTCACTGACACAATTTCAAAACTTTTCCATGACTTTTTCATGACTTAAAGTGAATTTTCCATGATTTTACAGCACCTACATGTGTAGAACTGAGCACTTTTAGGGCTAAATATGAAATGTGAACCTTTAAACTCACCTTATGGTTTGGTTTATAGTTTTTTAACATTCTAACATTCGTTTATTTTATTGTGTCTCTTTTAAACAAAACACCTGATTGTGTTTGTTGTGCTGGAGCGGCTGCACAGAGGTTCAGGAACAATTATAATCATGAGAACTTAAGAGAACGCTGCAGCTGTGTGAAAGAAATACGAATATTCCATGACTTTTCCAAACCTTTCATTGAATTTACAAAATGCCATGACTTTTCCAGACCTGGAAATGACATTTTCAACACGAGAAAAGCCAGCCACGTTCCAGAGGGAACGGGCCGGGGAGAGCGAAGCTTTTAAAGTAACGTTTTTGATCCTCAACGTTCACTGACTTAAGAGTAAGAAAATGAAGTCGTGTCCAAACAATTAAAGCAGAACTAAGTAACTTCAGGAGCAGAGCTTGTGAGAATGAACCGCCGTAAACACTCTCCTCACCCCCTCCTCACCCCCTCCTCACCCTCTCCTCACCCGCTCCTCACCCCCTCCTCACCCCCTCCTCACCCCCTCCTCACCCCCTCCTCGCTCACGTTTGTTTACACAAAGTCATGAACAGAGTCCACAACACAGTGTCTCAGGTGAGGAACGTTTTTTACTTTGTTTAATGGTGATTGATTTTAATCTTATACATAAGGTCTCTTGTAAAAATATATGTACGAGCGCCCGGAGTTCCCAGAGCACCCAGAGTTCCCGGAGCACCCAGAGTTCCCGGAGCACCCAGAGTTCCCAGAGCACCCAGAGTTCCCGGAGCACCCAGAGTTCCCAGAGTTCCCAGAGCCCCCAGAGTTCTCAGGGCACCCTTAGCGCCGGGAGCACCTGGAGCACCCAGAGTTCCCGGAGCCCCCAGAGTTCCCAGAGCACCCAGAGTTCCCGGAGCACCCAGAGTTCCCAGAGTTCCCAGGGCACCCTTAGCGCCCGGAGCCCGTCAGTTCGGGGTGTGTGGCTGAAGTGTCTGGAGCAGTTTGTTTCTCGTCAGAACAGAACAGACCCTGAGCTCAGATCCGGGTCGGCAGGAGCCAAGCTGCATGTGCGGTTTTTCCTCCAGAGGCAGAGGAGGCACCAGTGACCCCTTCAAACGCCCCAAAATGTCACATGTGACCATCAGAGGGGCTTTAGGGACATTTAATCAGGTAAAAATGTTACTTAGTTCTGCTTTAAATGCAAAACCTACTTCAAAATAAGACGAGTTTTCTCATGACAGATGCGCGCAACGCAAACGAGCCGCCCCACTGACTCTTTGCCTCCCAGTCGCTGCGCACGTGTGGAAAACTATTGTATTTCCATGACTTTTCCAGGATTTCCATGACCGTGGGAACCCTGAACGCATCGCGAAGAACAGCTGCGAGTCAGAGAGAGAGAGAAAAAGACGAGAGGAGGAGGAGGAGGAGGAGAGACGCGTTTGTCGCCGGCGGAGTCGAGGGAGGAGATTTTCGTGCCCGGGCGACGGTTGCCGGGCTGGCGTCTCCATGGAAACGGTTTGTTTGAAGACTCAGTCCGTTCAGTCGGGTTATTAAAAACACTCGAGTCATTTCCACTTCTGTAGAAAAGCAACGGGGATTTTACTGGGACAAAAGGGGCTCATGTGTTAAAATCTCTCAAAGTGACGGAGACTAAAGAATAAAGAGTCAAAAAGTTCATTTAAAAATATAAAATAACAAAATCTATAGTTTAAGTGAAATAAAGTGATATTTTTGAACTCTTGTGGTTCTGTGTGTTTCTGTGACCACATGTTTATGTTTTTATATTTTTTACTCTTTATTATTATGTAATATTGTGTGTGATGTGTGAGCTGCTGTGTCCAAATACTTTCCCTTGTGGATCAGTAAGTCTAAGTTTCAGATGGACTGGGCTCATTTTGGAGCTCACTGGGCTCAAACCCGAAATGAAAAATCAGAAAACGATTTGTTTTTTCAGTTTTCGATTTTGTAGTTTAAATGAATAATGGAAAAAAACGGAAAACAAACTCCTGATCCTAATATCGCCAGGACTGAACCAGGACTGAACCAGGACTAAACCAGGACTAAACCAGGACTGAACCAGGACTGAACCAGGACTAAACCAGGACTAAACCAGGACTGAACCAGGACTGAACCAGGACTGAACCAGGACTGAACCAGGACTAAACCAGGACTGAACCAGGACTGAACCAGGACTAAACCAGGACTGAACCAGGTCTGAACCAGGACTAAACCAGGACTAAACCAGGACTGAACCAGGTCTAAACCAGGACTGAACCAGGACTGAACCAGGACTGAACCAGGACTGAACCAGGTCTAAACCAGGTCTAAACCAGGACTAAACCAGGACTGAACCAGGACTAAACCAGGACTAAACCAGGACTGAACCAGGACTAAACCAGGACTGAACCAGGACTGTACCAGGTCTAAACCAGGACTGTACCAGGTCTAAACCAGGACTAAACCAGGTCTAAACCAGGACTACACTAAACGTATTGTTATCGATTTTTTTCACAAAAGCCTGAACGACACAGATTCACATACGGCGACATACGGTTACTTTAATCACACCGTTCCTCCTTTTCAGAATTTGAAAAGTGCGTTTTGCAGGTTAAAATCCCAAATAAAAACGGGATAAACTGAAGTCTCACCAGGACGTCTCCTCTGCACTGGAACAGGCAGTGATGGGCCAGCTCCTGGTTCGTTCCTCCTCCAGAGAAAACGCTGGAACAGGCCAAGTGCATCAGGTCCTGGACTGGAAACGCAAACATGAAGAGAGGCAGAAAACATGATTTATTATCATTTATCAGCCTGATCTCAATACTAAGGAAAAGGATTGATACGCAGCTCCAGTTTTGATAACACAATAATAATAATAATATTTTAAAGATATATACACTTTAAAGGACCTGTACCTGATTTTCTCCGTGTATTTGAGCAAAATGTGTCTCACCCCAGTACATTTATATTTACTCAGTGCTTTTTTTACTGCACATAAGTGACAGTAAATAAATAATAAATATGTAAATAAATAAATAAATATGTAATAAAATAAATAAATCAAATAATAATTATTAAATAAAATAAATAAATACATATGCACAGTTTATTTCCACACATAAAATTTATATAAATGTAATAGGTACAAAAAAAACATAAACATATATAAATAAATAGTAATAATAATTATATTTTCAAAAGTATTAATGAGCCAATAGTTTGAATCACATGACACATGAGGAAGAAAATAATAATAATAATAATAATAATAATAATAATAAATTATACTAAATAATGACACATAAATATTGTATTAGGGTCAATGACGTGTAAGGATATTCAACAGGCAAATTTTACAATACAAATAATATTACTTTCTATTGAACTTTTTCACATATTTCCAGTGTCAGGTGCATAAATCTGTGTTTAACATTTATATGAAGCATTTTTAGTGTAAAATGTCATGTGGTGCGACCGAGAATAACCTTAAAATAGTTTTATTTTCTAAAACATGGTTGCGATATTAATCTAAGTTCTGGGTAATATGAAGTGTATAGAAACAATTTTAATGCATATTGATATTTTCTTTTACATTTAACACACAATGAACAAACTACTGCCCTGTAAAACGCATCAAATGAAGAAAAATGCCTAAAGAACCATTCGCCCAAGTCGACTTTGTCTGTTATTAAACTCCAGCCACAGAATTCCTGCTGTTATTAGTCACACCACATGACATTTTAACACTTTAAGTACAAAAAACATGCAGAATAACTCATGATTTCTACAGAAAGGAGAAGGTACTGCAGAAATGTGGTGAAATATTATGAAATTTTAAACTGAGGAAAGTGCAACTGGACAGAAAATTTAGGCGTCATGTCAGAGCTCTTGAGGTCAAAATAAGTGCACTGGGTCCTAGCTGCATCTAATTCCAAAGCGTCTCATTGTCCGATAATCAGAAAGTGCACTGTTAGCTTCCTAGCATTACTGTGAAAAGGCAAAACTCTATTCTGACCTCTGAAAGTTGTGAAAAGCTCTTATAAACTCATCGTGGTGAGTAAAAAGAACGCTCTGAATGCATAAGATCAGTGAGATAAGTAACTTTGGACCACTGCAAACAGCTTTAAGACAGTAAAAATCAGGTACAGCTTTAATTTAAACGTTAAAAAGTGAGAAAGAAGGTCACGCACTGTAAAATCAGTGAGAGAAAACCGTGAACGCAGGTTATACTGTAAAAAAAGAGCAAACATGAGTAAGAACGGAGCTACAGGAAGTCTGGAGTTTACTCATCACTTTCACTACAGCGATGACTAACGCTCCAATCTGATACACAAATAAACGGCTTACATCGTGGAGCGGGGGGCAAATGCTGTTAAAATATTATAATTTACAGATGGTTGAGGTGTTAAGAGGAATTTCAGTGTCTTTAAAACGTGAAAAACACAAACTAGTTCATTCTAAAAGGGTTCGCAGAGTGTAGAGTTACTCCTCACTTACCTTAAAGGGATAGTTTTTTTGTTGTTTTTTTTTACATGAATCTGTATTATAATAATGTAATATTATTATTTTTGAATTGTGATACTTATTTCTGTCATTTTCAAAGCAATTCATCTTTCTCTTCAAGCTCCAGTGTGGACCAATCGTCTATCAAGAAGCCGCCGTGGACTGGAGCAGAGTTATTCTTAAAAATAGGGTTAGGGGACTGGTTAAAGGTCCTTTATTACGCACAAAAACAGACCCGGGGTTGTGTTTTGTTTCATTCACATGTTTGAGTAACTCTTTATTATTAGTCTGTCCACATCTCCAAAGCTCAAAATGCTCTGCTCCACCTCGTGATGTCATGAAGAGATGGTCAATCCGAGGTCTGAAATTATCCAAACGAGTCGAGAGAAGGTGTGTGGAGTTTAAAAACACAGTGGAGCACAAGGTGGAACAGAGTGTTTTCAGTTCGAGAGAAGAACTCGACCTAAACGTGCAGGATTTGTGTGTTAAACGTGCGTGAATGAAAAAAAAACCCAAACTATCCCTTTATTAAGCATTCAAAACATGTGAATTACTCACCACGATGAGTTTATAAGAGCTTTTCACAACTCTCAGAGACCAGAGCGGTGGTTCAGCAGCTAAGGTTAAAGTGCATGCTAACAGAGCAATTCCTGATGCTAGGATTAAACACTTTATACACAGATGCAGACAGTAAACAGCACAGTTATTCTGACCTGATAAGTCAGAGCTGCTTTTATGTATCTGCTATAACAGATACTGCTCAGATACACAAGAAAATAAATGTGCACATGGCCATGATTATGAAGGTCAGATATAGAGCTAAAAGAGCTAAAAAACAATAACTGTGAGAATCTTTAATGCATTCTCTTTTATGCTTTTAGATCAAATTAAAGATGCAACATGTACAGGGGATCTCCAGGTTTGACTAACCCACATTTAAGACTTTTTAAAGACCTTTTTAAGACCACTTGAAGGAAAATTTAGACCAACATCGCACCCATTATGCAGGCGAAAAACACCAGATCCACTTCTAATTATGACCATCACTAAGTGTTTTAAATAACAACAAATACTCAAAATCTCATTCAGAACTCATTTATAGTCAGATGCGTTGGTGTAAAATGGACAAAAATCATTTATAACATTCTAACAAGACAAACTAAGCATCACATTGTCTTGTCTCACGTTGCACTGTAGCCCGGTTGAGTTAAAAAAAAATAGGCTAATGAAATTTAAGACCTTTGTGGAAAAAACAAGACTTGGACAACATAATTTAAGATGTTTTAAGGCCTTAATTTAGGAACATGAAATTTAAGACCTTTTTAAGACTTTTAAGACCCTGCAGCCTCCCTGTGTGTAACTTTTCTCCTCTCTGTCCTGTAGTTTGGGTTTTGGGGCATTGGTTCTTTTGTCAGAACAGGCGTCTCACCTTTCTGCTGGTAGCTGTGGTTTTCCTCCATCTCTTTGAGCGGAGCCCAGAGCAGCGCCGCCTTGTGTTGGTCCTGGTCCACTGCAGCTCTGGACCTCAGCTCCGGGATCTCCGCCTGGTACCGCGACCCGATGTTTATACGGCTGAAACCGTGAAATAAAACCATCAGTGTGGTCAGTTTTATTCCCTGAATCTGGGTCAATGTTGTGTTTTTATACGCCCGTTTTAAGACGGGACATATTATGGTATGGCGCTGTCCGTCCGTCCGTCCGTCCGTCTGTCTGTCTGTGGACACTTCAAAGCTTTGAAGTCTTTGAAGCTTTGTCTTGGACACCCCATGGGTCAAGGATGTTTCCTACCCGTCGCTCTTGCTAACTGTGATCGTTTCCATCTCTGTCTTTTTATCTTCCATCTCTGTCCTTTTATGTTACGTGCCGTAGATCTGAACTCTCTTCTCAAATGTTCTGCTGCTGAAAGCGAGAACAACCCACATTCTCTGCTTCTTTGAGCTTTGACACATTAAAGCTTTGTAGTGTCTTTAAGTTCTGTTGCTGCAATCTGATTGGTGGAATTCCGATTTTCCACCGGAATTCCACCGGAATCGGTGGAATTCCGATTCCGATTCCGATTTCCCTATTGATTATCCGTGCGTATGTCTGTCCGTGTGTCCGTCTGTCCGTTTGTCTGTGGACAATTTCTTGTCCGCGCTCTAACTCGACAACCGTCTCACCTAGGAATGTCAAACTTCCAAACTGCACCAACAATTCATCTTTAACTAGGTTTGACAAATTCTAACTTAATTCTATATACAATAATTCAAAGTACGGGCGTATTTTGCCCCGCTGGCAGAGCTCTTGTTTAAATGATATACAAGGGAAGTTTAATAAGATCTGAAGATGAACTAAAGCCGTCCTTATGTTGGATTCAGTCGCGCGTCAAAATATCTGCTGTGCAACGTGCATCTCCGAAATTTTATAACTACGCATCAAAACAATTCAATGCAGACAATAAGTGCTGTGACCGGTCCTCTCTACCAACTCTCTATAGAGACACGACACTCCGCTCATTATAGACTTTGAGTGATAATGTGTTTGAGTACCTGTTTGAGTAATAATGCAGCTTTGGCACATTTGTTACCGTTTTAGAGGAACGAAACTTAAAACCGCATGGCTCATTTGCATACAGTATAAGCGCTGAAAAAAACTATATATGTTCAGCTTCTGTCGGACTTAAGGACATGATTCAGTGGAGTATGAATGTTCTTTCTGTGACAGAGGATCTGCTGCTCATTGTGAGTCTGTTCTGTGCTTCTACTTGTATTGTATTGTAGAGTAGTTTGTGTATTAGCAGTAGTTTTACTAATTTTTGTGTGCACTTTGAAGGAGCAGCTTCTCATCTCATTATACTGTGTATAAAGACAATAAAGGCTTTCTATTCTATTCTATTCTATTCTATTCTATTCTGTTCTATTCTATTCTATTCTATTCTATCTGTTCTATTGTGTTGGAGATTGTTCATGTTAAACTTTTCAGAGATTAAACGTCTGCAGTAGCATAGGCCGGTTTAAATCTTCACCCCCTAGCGTTGTGGCGGTGAATTACTTCGCAGCACACAGACCTCGACGCAAAGCTATAAATCAAAGAGGATGGTGGCAGTGTCCATTGAGTCGACGCAGAACTATAATTCGACCTTTAGCGTGAAAAGCCAAAAAAAGATTGTTTCTTCCACATTACTTCCTAGAAACAAACTAGCGCAGTGAAATCTGTGATGTTACAAAGCTCTAGGAAAGCTAGCACGGCCTCAGAGCGGGGCTAGGCTAAATCTTATAAAGCGGATTGATTAAAATGTGATTTAAAGTTGTGAAAATACAGAAGAATCTCTACAAAATCTTTGTGAAAGCAGCAGACGCCCTGTTTGAATTCCCCCAAAATACACCATGTTCTACGGGGGAATTCTGGAGGCTGCAGAACCTGGAGCGGCCTCTCGTCGATCTTTCTTTCTTTTCTTTCTTTACTTCATTCAGTAAAACCCTCGCAGAGGGACAGAGGGGGAGTGTATTATCCTGCTTTTATTATAGATCCATGTGAAATACTCACGGCTCGAGGCTGACAGGTGTGGCCTCGCCGATCGACGTCAAAACTGGTGGAGTTATGTCTGAACTGTCTGAAAGAACAGAACACAAACCTTCAGTCACAATGAAAACCTTTAAATCATGATAAAAAATCTGATAAAAACTCCAACAAAACTCCGAACAATAGAAAAAAACGCTTTATAATTCCAACACCTGCATGAAGTCGGCCCCATCAAACTCAAACCTACACAAAAACTCTGTCAATCGTTTGTGCTGCAAAAAGTTTCGTTTGTGCTTCTTTAGTTTTGGAGAAATTAACGATTCTTTTACAGGTCAAATTGGGGTCAGTCCCACAGGAAGCTTCAAAATGCTCTAAAACACCTAAAATGGAGTCAATCGTTTGTGCTTCGTTTGTGCTGCAAAAAGTTTTGTTTGTGCGATTCTGGTTCTTTAATATTTGCAGTTTTATTTTGGGTCGATGACGTCGTCCAGAACCTCAGAATGTGAAACAGCCTCAAAACAGGCAGAAAATTATAGAAAACGTTTGTATTTCGTTTGTGCTGTTTCTGTATTATTATATAAAATGAATCAAAATGCAAATTATTAAAGACTGTTACAGACTTTTCTGCAGCCTCAGATCGTTTATTTTCACTAATTTTGTGGAGTTTGTCGCCGTCAGCTGAGCGGAAATAACGTCCTATAATTACAGCAGAAATAATAATGAATAATTTTTTAAATAAACTCGCACAAATGAAAATTGTCACAGCACAAACAAAATACAAAGGTTTTCTATAATTTTCTGCCTGTTTTGAGGCTGTTTCACATTCTGAGGTTCTGGACGACGTCATCGACCAAAATAAAACTACAAATATCTTAAGAATCAGAATCGCACAAACGAAACTTTTTGCAGCACAAACGAAGCACAAACGATTGACATAGTTTTTGTGCAGGTTTGCGTTTGATGGGGCAGCTAATCCCAGGTACTCACTGGATCGCAGCAGACTCCTGGTGGCGGACTTGGGCGTTGCGGGCGGGAGTCCCTGGACACTGGCGGAGGCGGAGGAGAGGAAGGTGGAGAAGTAGAGGCCGGAGCCCTCCCTGACGGGGCTGAGGATGGGCGGGGGCGTGTAGGGCGGCATGGCCAGGGGGTTTTCGGGCAGGCGCACGGGGGAGCGCAGGTGGGACTGGTACGGAGTGATGGACGAGTAAACGGGCGGAGCGATGAACAGAGTGGGTTTGGGAGGAGGGATGAAGAGCGGCTCGGGGCGAGGGCGGCGTTTGGACTTTTTAGGGTCGTCGTCCTGCGAGCCGTCGCCAACGCCTCCATTCTGCAGGGAAAAAAACAAACAAAAAACTTAATATTAATCAAGGAGGAGACATTAACTTCATTTTCATTTCAGCTTTTCAAGACAAACTCACAAAATCACTGTGTTCAACTTATATAAAAACAAACAGACGCTAAATGTATTTCTGTATTCTAGCACCATGTTTGAAAATGAACACAGTTATAACATAATTCAAGGATTAAAAAATGTTTTCTTAATAATATTGGCCATTCATTTAAATAAATAAAAATACAGGCATTAAAAAAACGTATTGAAAAGCAGGTAAGGTATTAGAAAAAATCAATGATCCTCAGTTCTAGATATTAACGTTTGACAGATTTTTTTTCGCTACGGACCCGAGTTGGAAGAGATTACACAGACACCAGACACTAAAGTTGCACCGTGTAACTTTTCTAGTGGAGGGTCTGCCACAGTTTGGCGTAATTTTGATCGCAATTTCGATTTGTGTCAAACAATCTTCAAACTCATATACTGTATTTTTCGGACTTAAGTCACACTTTTTTCATGGTTTGGGTGGTTCCTGCGACTTATCCTCAGGTGCGACTTTTATATTACATTTTTCACACCAACACACACCCATAGACCAAATATATGAAGGGACAGAGCTAATGCGCTTAGGATCTTGTTACTCCTCTCTGTACCTGCTGCTGTGGCCTCGTCATTTGTTTTTTTGTTTTTTTTGCTATTTTGTCCGTCCAAAAAATCCTCTTCATAGCATAAAGTCTGGCTCCAGATTCACTCCTGTAACACTGAGCATCGGGAGCTTCATTTGAGCAGAGCTGAACATTTTATTACTATAACTCGCCTTTCAAGACAACATGTCGGTTCTTGGTCTCTGATTTTATAAAATAAATTTCCCTCAAAAGTGCAACTTATAGTCCGGTGCGACTTATATATGTTTTTTTCTTCTTCATTACACATTTTTTGACTGGTGCGACTTATATTCCGGAATGACTTATAGTCCGAAAAATATAGTAATTGAGTTGAAACGATAAAGCTTAACAAAGTTTATTTTGGGATATTTTTTGTATGAATAAGTATATTTATTTTATTTTTAAAATATAGAGATTGTAGAACAGCTGGATACTGTGGTCTCTCGTTTATCGCGGGGGTTATGTTCTAAAAATAACCTACAATAGGCAAAATCTGTCGTCGTCACCTTTATTTTTTATAATTATTATATATGTTCTAAGACTGTAAACCCGTCCGCGATCTAAACTGAGGAGCCCAGGGGGTGAAAACAGTTATGGGAAGTTGTTGTTGTGCTGTTTTTTGCTTTTTATTCTTATGAACAGACATGGACCTTTGATTACACAGAAAACAATGAGCAGGTTTTCCCTTAGCCAATCAGAACGCAAAACACAATGTTGTTCATACACAGTAAAAACATTTTTTTAAAAGCATTGTAACATTGCACAAAAAAGAAATCTGCAAAACAGTGAGGGACGACTGTATGTAGTTTATTTTGGATGTATTTATCTTTTTTCTATGCCTTATTTCATGTTCCAAGTATATTTTATTCATTTTCTGTTTTATGCATCACAAAACTGCTCTAAGGAACATATTTCTAGTCTGTATTTATTTTCAATTTGAAAGTTTTGCGTAAATGATCAATAACAAAGTGTTTTTTGAGAGAGAAATGCTGAATAAATGGATCAAGTAACTAAAAAAAAAATCATCATTTGCATAATCGTGATTTCAATATTGACCAAAATAATCGTGATAATGATTTTTTCCATAATCGAGCAGCTCTACAAGACTGATATGCTTAAGGCCACACTGCAGAATATTCTATAAAGTGCAGAAACTCCAGTAAAAACACAGCGCACCTTTAAGAAAGGTGCGCGAAAATGATGCAAGTCTCCTGTAACCAGACGCTGCAGCCAGAGCCCCAAATCCCTCAGAGTATATGGGGCAGTACAGCGGGGTACAGTACCAGAAAAACCCCGTTAATCTCTTTATCTGGGACATGGGGGACAGACGAGAATCCCCCCGTGACGACAGAAAACACAGTGACCGGGGCATAAAGGTGGGGGAGGGTCTGTTACGGGAGGATGTGGATATTAGAGGAGTTTAAAGCTGCGGCGGAGGAATCAGGGAGCTGCTGTTGCTCAGCGCTGCGACGCCGCTGCTCTCTGATTGGCCGCCGGAGTCACGTGATCAGGGTCAACGAGGATGTGACGGTGTTGCAGAGAAAAGTGCAATCCTGAAAACTTAAAAAATGGGTTTATAACTCCAATACTGCTGAATCCTGACCGATTTCTGTGCAGCTACGAAATAAAAAGTCTGGTTTATTTTGGTAGAAATACACAAATCGCAAAGGCTGCAATTATTTAGATGATAAAACGTCCTCTTTGAGAGCTAAACTTCCCTGTGACATGTGTCTTCTGTGTCAGATGCCCTCCCTTCTGCATGAAAGCTGCTAACCCTGTAGTTTAGATCTCTATAAACATGTTCAGAAATACACGGGATTCTTGGGTTTAAGACATGCACTGTGACCTGAATCTTGAATAAATACTGCACTATCACTACTGCAAGGCAAAAGGGGCAGGACCTGTACACGTTTCACTTCTATTTACTCAGTTTCAAATATCGTTTTCTATTTTTAAAGCCACCGTATGTAACTATTTGGCATGTTTTTATATTCATTTTGGCTGTGGTTTTGGTTTATGGCTCTGAAAAACGACATCCTTACTCAGAGCAGGCTCGCATCTCCACAGACCTGACTCTTATTTGGCCTGGAGAAAAGCCGCCTCCTGCTTGTTTCCACGGAAATGTTGTTTCTTTAGCTATAACATCCCACAGTATGGCAAACAACGCATCTATTTCCATGGGGAATGTCCTGAAGTGTGGTTTTAACTTTTTATTTCCATAACTTCTTAGGCTCTTTTTAAAGAAAATGTATCAAGTGTATTTACCTTGTTGACATGTTTCTGCTGCTGAAAACTTCAACAAGGTAAATACACTTGACTACACTGTCTTAAAAAAGAACCTAAGAAGTTCTGAATATGAACATCTTTGGCGTTTCTATTTCCATGTGACACCTTCAGAAACGTACACACTGCACCTTTAACTACACGGCTAAAAGTTAAGATATAAACACTTACATTTATCAGAAAATGGCTTTAAAAAAGTGAAATTATCTGTCACGATAACTTTACTCGACAAGTTATCTTAAAATAAACGACCTCTAGACGAGAATGAAGCAGAGTCAGAACTTGTAAGTAGAAAATAAATCTGAAAACAAGATGAATAACCTGATATAAGTTTTAAAATCCTGGCCGGATCAGAGAAAATTGCAGTGTAGAACATAGAAATAAAGACGGTGAAAAGCGTTAACCCCGGTGTGTAAATCGTACCTGTTCTGTGTTGTCCGAGAGGGAGTTCCTGAGAGACCTCCTCCTCTTCACGATCACCGACGGTTTGTGGTCCAGTCTGCCCGGGTCTCTGGTCCAGACCAGAGCCGGCTCTTCCCTGGACTCCGGCGAGGACCCCGGTCTTCGGACGGGGACCGAGACCGGGATCACCAGGGGGACCAGGCCTTCGTCTCTGGAGCACTTGGAGTTCAGAGCCTCCTCCACAGGACTCCAGGGTCTGTGAGGGTCCTGGAGGAAAACACAGAAGAATATCGAGGTTAAATCCTGGTTTTCAGATCCTAAAATATGATGTGAAGCAAGAGGCAGTTTCTCTTTTGATTATACTGGACTTTACCATGAAATATCCAAAAGGTGAACTCACAAATCTTCGACCTGATAATTTCTATCAGTCCCTAAACCCAAGAACTCACTGGATTACAACAAAATCTACAATTTAACAAGACTAATTTTATCTTCCCTCATTATTAAATATTATTTGCCTGTAAAACGATGACGTCCTCGAAAACACAGCAATAAAAGTCAAATGTTGTCTTTATTTTTACTGCTTTCTATATATTATTTGTATTAGGAATGGGGCAAGGTCGTGCACACGTGAGAAAAGTGATCTCGTGAGAGCTTTTCCTCCTGAATTTACCTTTGGATTGGACTAAAACAAAAGAATTAAGAGCTGGTGAGTGGCACAATTTGAGAAGCTGTAGTTGCAAAAAGCAGGACTACAAATGACCACTAAAGTATTACATAAAATATATCAAAACGGTAAAGCCAAAATTGTGAAATGTTTATGCCAAAATCTTGTGGTGTGTCTCGTCTGGTGAAAATTGCGTCTTGTCCCACCCATATTTTATATCCACACAGAAGACAAATATCTGAAGCAAGGAATTACGCAGCAAAGACACTAAAACTGAACTAACATTTTCTATTTATTTACTGAAATCCTCAAAGTGGCCGCTGTCTTTTTTTTTCACATGTTTTACTTCACGTGTTTAACCCTCACAGACGACAACTTCTCATTACCGTATCTCGGGAACTAAATGCGACATCGAAAAAATTCCAACAGTTCCTGAAAGCAGAGAAGTTGCGCTTTCTGCCCATAAAGGGTTATTACGGTAAATTTTTGCACTCGCCACGGAGCCTGTAGTATCGAGTGCAGATGGGGCGGAGATTTGGAGAGAGCGGCGGTAGTTTACAAGTGGTTTTTCGGTGCGTTTTCATTTTTGTGTGCGTGTTTTTCTTCTCTTTCGACTGTTATCACACATTAATACACAGACAGTCATGTTGAACAACTGCCAGATATTGAAAGCTGAACTCATCCTGGTAAAACGGGGCAAAAAAACTTACTCCTGGGACATTTTCTGACATTTTTTAAGTCAAAGAAACACAAAAAAATCCAGGCGGGACTTTGATTCGTGGAAATAATCGGGCTAAACGGGTTAATGTCTTCTGTGTATATTGAAAATGCAGAAAGTAATAAACAGAAAGAACATTTTTAATCAAGATTCAGTCATTTTTCCTGTAATTTACAACACAAACTAATCATGTTTTTGATATTATCACGTGGCTTTATAGTAGTTCACAGATACAGAGCATTTAAAACGATTCTGTGTAGGTGTTTATTTGTTTTTTTACAGTTTCAATTCTCTTTCAAATGAGTTTTTAGTTTCAATATTAAGTTTTAGTTTTGATTTAGATCTTAATTTTTACAGCTTTAGCCACAGTGACGCCTTTAAATCAATGGAGACGTATATAAACATAAACATAACATGTGGTTTATTCATAAGGTATTTGAGACATGATGGTGCATGACGGGAGCGTCCTGGGCCCAGTGCATGATGGGAGCGTCCTGGGCCCGGTGCATGATGGGAGTGTCCTGGGCCCGGTGCATGATGGGAGTGTCCTGGGCCCGGTGCATGATGGGAGTGTCCTGGGCCCGGTGCATGATGGGAGTGTCCTGGGCCCGGTGCATGATGGGAGTGTCCTGGGCCCGGTGCATGATGGGAGCGTCCTGGGCCCGGTGCATGATGGGAGTGTTACAGGTGCCGCTCTGGGGTCACGTGATCGGGGAAATTCTTCACATTTTTGCTTTGAGTCAAACCAGAAACACGACAAAGTTCAGGGTCCACGGAACAAAAGGAACAAAAGAGGAGAGGACAGAAAGGAAGAAAAGAGGAGGATGGAAGAGGAGAGAAGAGGAGAGGACAGAAGAGGAGGACAGAAGAGAAGAAAAGAGGAGGACAGAAGAGGAGAAAAGAGGACAGAAAAGAAGACGACAGAAGAGGTCAAAAGAGGAGAGAAGATGACAGAAGAGAAGAGAAGAGGAGAGAAGAGAAGAAGAGAGAAGAGGTCAGAAGAGGAGAGTAGAGGAGAGGACAGAAGAGGAGGACAGAAAAGAAGAAAAGAGGACAGAAAAGAAGAGAAAACAACAAAAGAGGTCAGAAGAGTAGAGAAGAAGAGAGAAGAGGAAAGGAGGGAAGAAGAGGAGAGACGAGGACAGAAGAGAAGAAGAGAGAAGAGGTCAGAAGAGGAGAGGAGAGAAGAGGAAAGGAGGGAAGAAGAGGAGAGAAGAGGAAAGAAGTGGAGAGAAAAGGAGAAGACAGAAGAGAAGAAAAGAGGACAGAAGAGGAGAGAAGAGGACAGAAGAAAAAAGGACAGAAGAGAAGAGGACAGAAGAGAAGAAGAGAAGAGGACAGAAGAGTAGAAAAGAGGACTGAAAAAAGAGAAGGGGACAGAACAGAAGAAAAGAAAATAGGACAGAAGAGGAGAAAAGAGAAGAGGAAAGGACAGAAGAGGACAGAAGAGAAGAAAAGAGGACAGAAGAGGAGAGAAGAGAAGAGGAAAGGACAGAAGAGGACAGAAGAGAAGAAAAGAGGACAGAAGAGGAGAGAAGAGAAGAGGTCCGTAGAGGAGAGGACATAAGCGAGGAGGTCAGAAGAGGACAGAACAGAAGAAAAGAAAATAGGACAGAGGAGGAGAAAAGAGAAGAGGAGAGGACAGAAGAGAAGAGAGGAGGACGAAAGGGGACAGAAAAGGACAGGGAGGAGGGGAGGGCATCTGACACACAGATGGAGGCAGCACTTGTGCAATGGGACAAAGCCATAACGGGTTTAAAGAGGCTGTACGCCGCGTTTTTACAGCTAATTAAATAAAAATGGATGTACTGTAAAAAAGCCTTACATGGAGACACTGTGCCCTGTCTGCACTTTAACATCTGCAAACCAGGAAGTACACCGTTAGCATGCTATACGTGCCTGTCATTCTTGCGGTAAAGAGTTAAAACCACCTGCCTGATGTCAACAGTTGCCGATGACCCAACCTCACGGTAAAAATACTCGTCTGTTCTGGACAAAAGCTGAAAAAGCCTGAACGACTTGAGGGTTCACGCAGACTTTTTCAGTGTATTTTAGAACAATAAAAACCACTGTTTAATGCCACTGTGGAACATTCAAGGCAAAGCAATAAACATCTGCACCATTTATGTAACTTTGAGCCTCTTGCACGTGTTTTTCCCCGAGTGTTTTTTTTTTAACTACAAATGGAAAATAAACCAACTTAACCCTGTGTAAAAGATCTGCATCTGTTTTCGTGAGAATCAAATCACTGCACTGTTTCACCCTCAACGCAAAAACAAAAGGAACAATAGAAGTCGGGTCTTTAATCTGCTCAAACAGAAAAGCTGAATGGGCCAAACTACAGCTGTTTGCACCAACAACAACAACAACAACAAAGGAGAAGGTCTGACATCCTGAAACATTTCTAAAGCCCGAGTCTCAAACCTTTCTCCTCGAAAACGCCACTGAACCGATTTTAGTCGCGATAAATTAAGTATATTTAAGTGTATTTAAGAGCCACGGCGAGTCTTGATGTGTAAACCGCAAAAGGCAACACCGTAAGCGAAGAATATTTCACTTTATTTAAGCAGATTCAGCTTGAAACGTAAAATGATCTACCGCTGAAATACGTATATGTGCTTTTCTTAATTCATTCAACGTTAGATTTTCTATCTTATTCTTATCTTCCAATCCTATGTATGTATACAGCACATTTCATAAACAGTTTCCAAAGTGCTGCACAAACACGTACGAATCATAAACAATAACAGTATAACGATAAACTAAAATAAACGCTCAGGTTTAATCGCACTAGTCTTAAAACAATAAAACCAGTCAAATAAATAAGAGCAGAACCACAGAGCAGCAATAAATAAATGCATTTAAAAAAACAAATAAAAGACACAGAGGAGCTAATCTTGAGTGTGGCAAAATGTATTTTCATATTTTAAGTGCAAAAAGTCTTGTTCAAGTGAAATTTACTTGAATCATGGTCAAATTTTATCATCTTAACGTGAGTAGGTTTGAGCTTTTCCCGTGCACAGTTAGACGAGCCTAAAACATAAAACAATTACCAGTTTATTAGTGGACAAAGTTGGGAATCAACGTTGGAAATTTATAATAGTAATAGGCATTTATTTCCTCAGACTTTTGTTATTCAGCACAAAGTTTCAAGATTCAAGATACTTTATTGTCATTATTCGAGAATAAGGAAATTTTGACGGACGCCCGGCTACAGAAGGATAAAAATAAAACAGAAGCATAAAGATAAAATACATCAGAAATAGATTTTAAAAAAGCATCATAAATAGAGTTCCAGTAGTGTAAAGTGACTGTTGCAATGTAACAAAACGTATAATTCAGAAATCCCTTGGCGACACTTGGAAAGAGGTGAAGAGCTGCAGGTTGGAGACTCCTGCACTAAAACCTGTTTCTTTAGAGCCTGTGTGAGCCCAGTGTTTTATTTGTTCTGGACTCAAAATCTATATTTACCAGGGATGTCCCAGTCCGATCTTCAGTATCAGTATCGGCTCTATGAGTATCGGACAGTATCGGATCCAGTCACGTGATCAGGCCGATCCAGTTTCACATGTTTTTGCAGCACCGACGCGCTTTACGGCAGCTGTGAATCAAAACGCCGCCATGTCGCTGTGTGGGGCTTTTCACTACAGCAAAACGAGAGTCAAACAGCGACGCAATCACCGCAAACAAACAGTTTCTCCTGGAGGAACCAGCAGAGCCACTTTAACGCGAACAATTTGATTCGTCACTTGCAAAAGAATCACCAGGACGAGTTTGGGATTCACAAGAGCAAAGCGACAAAGCCACAGCAGCGAAAACTGGAGGAGGCGTTTCAAAGAAGAGAAAAGCCTCGAAATGGCGACAAGTCCAAGAAAATAACACAGGGGGCGGTCGAATTCATCGCATCGTTCATTCATTTAGACGATCAACCGCTGTCTGTCGTGGAAAACATCGGCTTTCGTCTTTTGATGGACTTTTTGGAGCCAACGTACAAACTTCCTTCATGACGCTACATGACAGAGATGGAGCTACCGGATCAGATCGGGATCGGAAGCCAAAAAATCTTAATCGGGACATCTCTAATACTTACATTATACTACAGTTTAATTTACCCCATGTGTCATATCGTAATATAATCTGGGCTGCGCTTTCCCCAACTCCTCTGAACAAAATATTATTGGTGCAAAAACGTTCGAATTGCAACTCATTACATTCCACTAGCATCGTCTGCTCATTCATTCATTAAACTTAACATTCTTAATATTTATGAGACTAATATTCACCAAATTTGTATTTTTATGTAAACAATTCTTTATAATTCAACTACGATCCCAGAACAGGTCCCATTTTACTTAAAGATTCTTTCAGTTGTGGATGTTTCATTGTGTTTTAATCCATGTTTAAATCAAATGTATTTAATCGAAGGTGTGTAAATGTACTTTTTAAATTTTTTTTATTAATGCACAACTATAAAGTTCAACTTTAATGTATTCATAAGGTGGAGGCTTTAATATTTCACCTTTTTGGGGGGTTTTGCCTTTTCCTGCACTTTTCCCCCCGTACTTTTTTATCTAGTGAGTTTTCGCTAGTTTTTGTTATGTTAAATAAACTGTTCGATAATCAGGATGTGCACAGTTAGCATGCCGGTTGTTGTTCGCATTACCGTGATGGCAAAACTCCTCCCTGGCCTATGTGAGTTGTGCAAAGTGTTTATAAACTCATCACGGTGAATAATTAGGAAACTCTGAATGCAAAAGGTACTCGGGAGGAAGAACTTTGCAAACAGTTTAAAATGCACGAGTTTTGTTTTTGTTTTTTTAAGTTTTTAAGAAGAAAAATCACGTGCAGATCCTATAAAAGTGGATTTTGTGCATTCTCCGGAGCCACAGTTGCGCTCAAAGTCCAACATGTGGTTTTGTTGTTGGTGGAAAGACCCGGAGAGCTCCAAAAAACAGAGATTTTCTGCTGAGCTGTGCACTCTCTCTCTCTCTCTCTCTCTGTCCCCTCCCCCTCTTCTCTCTTTCTCTCCCCCTTTCTAAGTTAACCCTTTATTTCCTCTTCCTCTCTCTCCCTTCACATTCCCTCTCCTCCTTTTCAGACTCATTATTTATCCCTTATCTCTCTTTTCTTTTCTCCCTCCTCTTCTTCCTCTCCTCCTTTTTCCTCTTATGAACCATTATTCCTTTTCTCCCTTCACTCTCTTTCCCCTTACTTCCATCTCTTGCTCTCTCCTTCTTATCTCCTCTCCCATCCATCTCTTTCTCTAAAACTCTTTTTTTCTCGCCTTTCTTTCTCCCCTCCGTCCCTCCTCTTCTCCTTTTTCATCTTCTAACCCAATATTCATCCCCTCCTTCTCTCCTTTCTCCCTTCTCTCTCTGTCTCTCCTCTATCCTCTTTCCCTCCATCTCTTGCCCTCTCCTCATCTCTCCTCTCCCATCCATCTCTTTCTCTACAACATATCTGTATCCTGTCCATTCCTTTTTCTCTTTCTTTCTCACCTCCCTCCTCTTCTTCCTCTTCTCCTTTTTCCTCTTATGACCCATCCATCTCCCCTCTCTCCCCTTTTCTCCTTTCTCTCTCTCCTTTCCCTTTCCATATCCTCTCTCTCCCTCCTTACTTCCATCTCTCTCTTTCTCTTTCCCTCTCTTTAACATTTCTCTGTCCATTCCTCTTTTTCTCTCCTCTTTCCCTCTCTTGCTCTTCCTCTTTCTTTCTCACCTCCCTCCTCTTCTTCCTCTCCTCCTTTTTCCTCTTATGGCCCATCCATCTCCCCTCTCTCCCCTTTTCTCTCCATTACTTTCTCCCTCCCCTTTCTACCTCTCCTTTCCCTTTCCATATCGTTTCTCTCCCTCCTTACCTCTTACATCTCGCTCTTTCTCTTTCTCTACAACATATTTCTCCGTCCATTCCTCTTTCTCTCGCCTCCCTCCCTCCTCTCCTCCCTCTCTTCCGTCTTTGAACATTTCTTCCTCCTCTTCTGGTGGGGGAGGTGTGAGTAACCGAACACACTCAGCTCCGCCGCCCCAAAGGCAAAACCAGGCCACAGACTCACTCCACTGTCAGGACGTTTCAAACAGTAAAAGTCTGAGCTAAAGTACGACCGGGAGGCGCTGTAGAGGCTGCACTAGCACGGATTCATGACTGGTGCAGGCTCCGGGGTTCAGGTAGAGACCGTTCAGATCCGAAAGAGGCATTTTAGGTTTAAACACACTGGAGTTCAGCTTTGGAACTGGCAACGCAAACGAGAAACTAGAACAAATTATGACAAAACAAAAGGGAAATCATGTCGAAAGTTTCTGTAATTAAGAAAAAAATCAAGATTATGAATGTTATCTGTAAAAGTTATATTTGATTTGAACATGTTTAACTCGTATTTTGGGACACAGATGGGTCAAGTTTATGAAATTTAAAATAATAATCGTTAGGGGTATAACAATATCCAAGTCTCACAGTACGATATCGTCACGATATGAACCTCACAGTACGATATTTACTGTGATATCGTGAAAGCTCACGATTTGGTGGGGAGGCTCACGATATTACAATATTCTACATCGGGGGGTCCAAACTTTTTTTTATTATCAAGGGCCACATATTAAAACACAGACCAGTGTGAGGCCCGATCGAGGGTCATAGACTGAGGGTCAAAACAGTGAGTAATTCATTTATAACAGGTTTAAATGAGCCTCCAGACCTTTGTTCAGGCTCAGACCCTCAAAAGGACTCACTGAATCTGCTTGATCGAGGTAGATTTCAAAAACATGCAGTAAAAAGTACGACTGCGTTAGTATGAACCAATTCACCTGGACGCGTGAGGGCCAAAACAATCGGTCTGAGGGCCACATTTGGCCCCCGGGCCATAGTTTGGACATGCCTGTTCTACAGTATAAAAAGACTAGAGATGGGCATGATTAGTCAACTAATTGATAATCGATCATTAAAAATTTCGTCAATCACATACATTTTTCATCGACAAACCGAATGTAGGTTGTACAATCTCTGAAAACATGAACCATCTCCAACGCGACATACGAACAGAACAGACTCAGCATCAGCAGAACATCCTCTGTCACAGAGAGAACACTCATATTCACTGAGTCCTTTAGTCTGACAGAAGCTGAACCGAAGGAAAGAGCTGCTTTTTTCAGCGCTTATAGTTTATGCAAATGAGCCGTGTGGTTTTTAGTTTCTGTAAAACATAAACAAATGTGCCAAAGCTGCATTAAACATGTTATAATCGGGCTGATGTGGCTCTGTAGTGGTGATGGTTTATATGTTGTAAAGTTGAGTTTATTTGTGCAGATTAGTAATAATAATAGTAATTGTGATGATAATTTTTGGGATGTAACGATATCCAAATCTCTGTACGATATTTTCACCATATACATCTCACGGTACGATATTTATTACAATATTTTGTGTGTTTTGTGCTACTTTTTCCTCTAAAAATGCCTTCATAAGACTTAATCCAAAGAATGAAGATGTAAAAGTGCTTAGAACAGTTATTTCTTCATGTCGTCTGCACTGAAACTGAGCAAAGGATCATGGTCTATGTAGTTCCCTCTGTTTTTTTTAGTTATTATCTGCATCAGAACTGTTCATTTAAGCAAAGAGACTTGGGGTTCGATATATTGTGATGCTCCACGATGTTATTGTGAGACCTTTTACGATACGATATCACCAGATTTATGTTATTTGTACATCCCGAGTAAAAGTTATACTTGATTTGAACGTGTTTAACTCATATTTGGGGACACAGAACTACATATAGTTCTTTTAACAACACACGTTTGATCCATTTTTATCTTTAATCAACCTATTTTTGCAGCATTTTGAGCTTTAAAAAAATAAAAAATAAACAAACAATATCCACAACGTTCACACTTTCCAATCCTACAGTACAATTCTGCAGATCTGCGGCGCTCACATTGGCAGAGCAGAAGTATGTGTTTTGATAAGGCCCTGGTCACACCTCCGGCTCAGGCTTGTACACACAGAGTACACACAAAGTACACACAAAGTACACACAGAGTACACACACAGAGTACACACACAGGAGGTGCTGAGTGAAATCAGCTTCGTTCTAACACACACAGTTGGCAGAGCTCCTGTAGCAGCTGGCACAAGACGGAGCTCCAAACCACCAAACACAAACTAAGATACGTATATGTGAAACAGAACTGCGGAGAGAAGGTTTTCAGAGTCTAAAATGTGATGTTGTCGTTGTACTTTGCTGTCAAACGTCCAAAAAAGTACATTTCTAAATCTTGAAACTGCACATTTTTATCAGTAAGACTCCATACTCGTTATCAATTCCAATACCACAAACGAAGCTTTATTTAGACAATATAATGTGATTTTCAACATTAAATCGAAGCACTTTCTTTTCTGTTCCCACGTGGTCATATATCTGTGTAATCCCTCCGTGAACAGTGTTTTTTTTAGCATTGATACCTGCTCAAATGAGTTCTGATTCTAGTTTCGATCCTAGTTTCAGCATGGATTCGTGTCAAACAAAAACAAAATGCAGTGTCTTTAGTGCCTTTCTGTGTAAACGCTGCTCCACAAATGTGTCCTGAGATGCAGACGCAAAACCAGCCCAGGGGTTTGTCGGTGTAGAAGCCTCAGCAGAAGTAAAACAGAAAACAGTGACTCGACTTTTGTAACAGAAGAAGCAACAACAACAACAGCAGCAGCAGAAATAGCTGTTGTAATACTGTAAGTCACACTTGTAGCAGCAGCAGTGGTAGTAGTAGTAGTAGTAGTAGTAGTAGTAGTAGTAGTAGTAGTAGTAGTAGTAGTAGTAGAAGTAGTAGTAGAAGCAGTAGTAGTAGAAGCAGTAGTAGTAGTAGTAGTAGTAGTAGTAGTAGTAGTAGTAGTAGTAGTAGTAGTAGTAGAAGCAGTAGTAGTAGAAGCAGTAGTAGTAGAAGCAGTAGTAGTAGTAGTTGTACTGTAGTACTGACTGTAGTAGTAGCAGCAGTAGTAGTAGTAGTAGTAGTAGTAGTAGTAATAATAGTTGTTGTAATACTGAAGTGGCAGCAATTGTAGTAGCAGCAGCAGCAGCAGTTGTAGCAGATAAAGTAGTCGTTGTACTGTAGTACTGACTTGTACTATAGTATTAAAAGTAGTAGTAGCAGTAGTAGTTATAGTAGAAGTAGTAGTAGAGGTAGTAGTAATAGCAATAGAAATTGTAAGCAGTAGTAGCAGTAGTAGTAGTAGTAGTAGTAGTAGTAGTAGCAGTAGTAGTAGTAGTAGTAGAAGCAGTAGTAGTAGAAGCAGTAGTAGTAGTAGTTGTACTGTAGTACTGACTGTAGTAGTAGCAGTAGTAGTAGTAGTAGTAGTAGTAGTAGTAGTAGTAGTAGTAGTAGAAGCAGTAGTAGTAGTAGTTGTACTGTAGTACTGACTGTAGTAGTAGCAGTAGCAGCAACAGCAGCAGCAATAGTTGCTGTAATACTTCAAGTAGTACTTGTAGTGGCGCCAATTGTAGTAGTAGCAGTAAAAGTAATCATTGTACTGTCAGTAGTACTAGCAGCAGTAGTAGCAGTAGTAGTAATAATAACAGTAGTAGTAGTAGTAGTAATAGCAATAGTAATAGTAGTAGTAGCAGTATTGGTAATAGTAAAAGCAGTAATAGTAGTAATAGTTATTGCAGAAATAGTAGTAGTAGTAGCAGTTGTGGTAGTAGCTGCAGTAGTTGTAGCAATAGTATTAACAGTAATAGTAGAAGTAGTAGTAGTAGCAGAAGAAGTAGCAGTAGTAGTAGCAGTAGTACTAGAAGTAGTACTAGTACCTAAAGTTGTATTCTCTGCAGTATGAAAGTGTCTAAAATAAACACTCATCTTCCCCAAATACAAACACTCAGACTCTGAGTGTTTGTATTTGGGGAAGATGAGTGTTGTGGACTTCAGGGGCTGTTTTATGGGCTGAAGGGAACGAGGTTACAAAAGAATTACTCAGCAAAATGATTCAGGCTGATGGAACGGCGCTGACTCCCACACGAGCAAAAGACGGACAAACGTTTAAGAAAATACAGCTCTGGACGACTCATTCTGTGACGCAGAGAAATGATTCACGGCTAAAACAGCTGGTCATGTTCAAGCTGCAAGATCTCAATCAAATCTAATTCTATTTCAGATGCCCTTCCGCCGTCTTCACAGAGTCTTATTCTGCGTAAAAAACTGCTATTCCTGTAGTTTAAATCTGCACAAACATGATCAGAAATGTCACTCTTGTCTCATTAAGAGGCCAGAGCTGCAACAAATAAGTAAACAAACACAAAATGTACTATTAGTAGTCAATAATTAGCCGTACTAGTTATTTATTTAACCTCAAACAGCTCAAATGTCATTGTGCTCCAACGAAAATGACCAAAATCTCCACACTTTTACAAAGAAACTGTAGGAATAATAAAAAAAAACGAGCGGCAAAATGTACTGCTCCAGCTTTCATACTGTATATTGAACAATAAGTCAATATAGTAAATACAATAACGGGTCTGATTAGAACATAATAAATGTAATCACTATTTTTCCCCAACTGTTCATTTCTAGTCTGATGAAAACCTGTGAAAGCTCCAGGTGCAGCTCTTATGTGTGAGGAGCGCTGAGGATTTGCCCTGCGTTTGGGAAAGAGCCAAAACTACGGATGCACCCATAACACTTTTTTGAAAACCGATACGAGTAAAATCATTTCTGTTCTTGCTGATAGTGAGTACCGATACTTTACCAATCTGACAAATCCATAAAAAAATTAAATTAAATTAATAAACCCAGAAAAAAATACAAACAACCCTGATACTCCCTCTGCACACCCAGGCTGTCTCCCTAATTCAGGGATCGGCAACCTGCGGCTCCGGCTCCCTGTGACTTTGGAAAATAAATAATGAGTATTTAATTACATTGTATTTTTATTTTAGTTAGTTCATTATTAAATGTAATTCTAAATTTGTAGATAATGGTAATCTTGTAACATACATAATATTTTTGTTGGTCAAAATATGCGCCAAAGCCGCCCGGACTTACCGGCACCTACACCAGCAGCAGATTTATTATTGACCCCTGGTGGGTAAATGATGGTCAAAGGCAAGAAAAAAAAAAGTTTAATGCTCCGCGGGCAGATTTATTCAAGCTCCAGTGCACGTGATAAAATGATGACGGACACAGGCGGATTTTTGGTTCACTGCAGGTGGATAATTTAATCTTGGATTTTTACTTCCTACAAGCAGGACTCAAATAGACACTGAGTAATAATGGGTTTAATGCAGCTTTGTGCATATTTGTTTCTGTTTTAGAGAAACTAAACTTAAAACCGCACGGCTCATTTGCATAAACAGTATAAGCTGCGCTAATGTGTTCAGCTTCTGTTGGACTAAAGGACACGAGTCAGTGGAATATGAGTGTTCTCTCTGTGACAGAGGATGTTCTGCTGATGCCGAGTCTGTTCTGTGCATATGTATGTATGGAGATGGTTCATGTTAAACTTTTCAGAGCTCAGCCGAGTGCTTATACTGGCTTATTCAGGAAACTGACACTGGGATACTGCAGAATGTGTCGTGTAATGAAAGTATCGTATCGGTGCATCTTAGCCAAAACTACTTTTTTTTTGTCCAATCCTGAGAAAAAAAATCTCACAAGATCATTCTCCTCATGTGCGCACGATGTTGTGGCAAATTTGTCCCATGAGAGATGCTGCACAATCCCTAATAATTAGAAAATAAACTATGTAATCACTATTTTTCCCCCAAACTGTTCATCTCTAGTCTGATGAAAACCTGTGAAAGCTCCAGGTGCAGCTCTTATGTGACTACGATGAACACAGCGTCTGTGTGAGGAGCAGCGCTGAGAATGAGCCGGTATTTAACATGAGAGTGTAAATATTAAAGAAACCTGCCCCTAGATTAGCATTAGCTTTAACCTGTTCCTGTTTAAAGAACAAGAGTGACGCAAGAGCGATTACCTCACAGATAACACCACCAGACTGTAAACAAATGTGCACCGTCCGGCAATAATATTATGTTGACCGATTCTAGTTTCAAATTATAGAGAATTTAGGTTGTAAAAATGAACTGGGAAATCCATAATTGTGGTTTCAGTTCACAGCAAAATGTGTATCATCAGTCTGTTTCCTATCTGTGTAAATGTGTAACTGTGTTTTGTGTTTGCTGCTCCCTCTTGGCCAGGACTCCCTTGAAAAAGAGGTTCTTAATCTCACTGGGATATTTCCTGGTTAAATAAAGGTCAAATTAAAAAAAAAATCTGTCATTTGTCATTTATTTTGTATGATTACATAAGAATATTGACACTGGACTAAAAGATTTCAGTGGCTGTGTTCGAATACACACCAAAATCTGATTATAATCTGATTTTTGGACCTGTATGATTATTTATTAGAGGTGTAATGACTGTAATGACATCCTCACGGTACGATATTTATTGCAATATGGTGGGGAACCTCATGATATTACGATATTCTACATAATAACAAGACTGACATTATAAAACGCTTTGACCAGCCATTTGGTACAACATTTATTGTCATTAGGGATGGAAAGAAATCCAAATCTCTATTATATTTTCACCATAAACATCTCACGGTAACATATTTATTGCAATATTTTGTGGTGAATCTCCTCCTTTTTCCTCTAAAAATGCTTCAGACTTAATCCAAAGAATGAAGAAGCAAACGCGCTTAGAACAGTTATTTCTTCATCTCGTCTGCACTGAAACGGAGCAAAGGATCATGGTCTATGTAGTTCCCTCTGGTTTTTTTTTAGCATCAGAACTATTCATTGAAGCAAAGAGACTTGGGATTCGATATATTGTGATGGTCCACGATGTTATTGTGAGACCTTTGACGATACGATATCACCAGATTTACATTGTTACATCCCAAATACAAACGTGCTCTGAAATGTGATTCTTGAATTACACTGACAGTCAATGAAAACGTCCAGGTGACATTTTTAAAAATCATTTTATAACGAAGGTATGAAATTATGTAGAAACAGTACAGATCAATAAATCAACACATCCGAAGATGAAAGAAATTTTTTTTGAGAAATCGCTGTAAGCAAGAACAATGTACAGTCCAAACAAAATGGCCACCTTTCCATTACAAAGTTACAGCTTCAGTAGCGAGTGTTGTCCCCACCAACAGCAGTACAAGCGGTCAGTCTCCGACACATACTGCGTATCAAACGTGCGACTAGCTGTACGGAATCGATCCCGTAAGCGCCGATTCCGGATGTAACGATCCTGATCCGGAGTCGTTACTCTGTCACGTCCAGGACGTGGTCTGTCCGCCACAGAGCCAGTTTCATCATGTCGAACAAGACGTCTGATGGTTTGATGAGAACAGTTCAATCAACGTCCAACTTCGGAATAACTCAGGCCGGCTTGCACCATGCCGAGGGCTCGCCATCTTTGGCCGCCAGTTAACCGTGACATACTGGACGTATGGAATAAACATTTAGGCCTTTTCATGACCTTTATAAAGGCTTCACAGCCCATCCTTTAAGCCGTGTACAAATGCTTGTTTTACTCCAAAACAGCTCGGCATCCCGATTCACAGGGATCACTCCCTAAAGTCCAATGAGAAATTTTTGGGGAGTGTAAGACTCACGAATGAGTTCTGTGCGCACTTCTCAATGGACACATTCCAAATAAAACTTTTCCCAAACCCTTATTTTCAAATTATATTGAAAAATGTCACCTGGACGTTTTCATTGACTGTCAGTATAGTTTGTCAGATTTAAGTATTTCAAATGTTTAAAATATTAACTTTTAAACAGAATCCTATTATTCAAACATAAAGTTCCAAATTAATTTCAATATTTGTCAAAAAAAATGCTATTAGATATTTTCACCAAATCATTTAGTCCTGATCGCATGTTTTTCAGGGTTCCTGTAACTAAATACATACATTTGTATAAAGCGCTCTATAAATAAATTTTTGACTGAGTTCGACTGAAGACTAAGGCTGTGCAATTAACTGAATTTTGATTGTGATTATGATTTGTGTCAAACGAGCTCCAAACTCATATAATCGAGTTGAAACGATAAAGCTTAACAATGTTTATTTTTAGCTATTTCTGCATCAGAACTGTTCATTTAAGCAAAGAGACTTGGGATTCGATATATTGTGATGGTCCATGATGTTATTGTGAGACCTTTGATGATACGATATCACCAGATTTAACTTATAGTTACATCCCTAGTATTTAAAGAGCCGGTCAAAAATGAATTAATGTCATTTTGGGAGTATTTCAGACCTCATTTATCATGTGAATAAATATCATGCAACAACACTGAGCTCAAAATTGACCTTTGACCCTAATTTGTCAGTTTCTCTTATCTGCTTTCGTATCATGTGGCAAAAATAAGGCATTGTGCAAAGGCAAAGGCTGTAACAGTGTCACAGTATACAAATAATTGTTCATTATAGCAACTCACTGTCACATTCTGGGAGCCCTGCTTATTCTACTTTTGTCTGGACAAAACAGAAACTTTGGAGTCATTTTTCTCAGTTTCACACACTGGCAAGTTAAGGTTTTTTGCGTTTGCCGTGCAGGATATTATAATTTTCTTTCATTTAAATGTTTAGCTGTAAGATTCTGTACAAGGCTCCGCCCACAAGACCATAAATATACAAAAAACATGATACAAAACTGCACAGCAACTCCACAAACATGACTCAATGTGCAGTAGTTTCATTAGCGGGATGAACGCTGATTGAATTGTGATAGCGCTCTGAAGGGGGAGTGACTTAGTGTTGGGAGCAGACACGTATTTATATGTTAATATGTTGTTTTCGGGAAATACGGCATTTTAAAAACAATAAAAGACCACACGCTGATCTAAATATGTTCTGTGTGAGCTGTAAACACCCCTAGAAAAAACAAATACAAAAAACTCCCTCTTTAAATGACACATAAACCACAAAATCTGACGCCAGTCATCAGTTTACGTGTCATTTTAGAAGTGTTTTAACTCCTGAAACCTGATTTTGAGTGTGTGACCACAGACACTCTTGTTTGATTATGGTATCGCGGTCAATAATAGAGAGTAAAATTTAAGTTTCTGCGAACAATAATTTCAAATAAACATACAAATTTGACTTTGTTATAAATGAGGATGTTGCAGGACATTTCTTAACCAATCAAGTGTTATTACCATTAATATATTACATTATTATATTAACTTTGGGTTGTCAAAAGAATCAAAAATCTTGATACTAAGCGATACTAAAACAGGTAAATAAACTAGTAGGACTGAACGAGGCACAATTTCCACAAGACAAGACGAGATACGAGATTGGGTCCATGAGAATGACACAAGATTTTAAAGATTTTAACGAAATTCCTCAATTTTACAATTCAGTTTCCAATTTTGGCATCGTAATTTTGTTTACTGTTTTTTGGAACTGCAACAAACTCACCAACACGAACGCTTTTCTGTCCAACCCAAAAACACTTTGTCACTTTTGTCTTGCGAGATCTTGCGGCACGAGATCCTGCACCACCCCAGCAACAAGATACTCATTTGAGCAGGTATCGATACTAAAAAGTCACATTCACAGGAGAAACATTAACCTTTCCTGAATGATCTTGAGCTGTTTCAAAACAAGAATAAGAGCACAGATTCGACTATACGCCCATGGACCACAGAGCGATTACACAGATATAAGGCCACATGCGAATATAAAAGAAAATATCACAGTTTTAATGCTGAAAATCACATTATATTGTCTAAAAAAAGTGTGTTTTTGGTTATCATCTTGGTATTGGAATCAGTATTGAGTATCAAGTCTATTCTTTAGTATCAAATCAGGTCTGAAATTTTAGTATCGTGACAACATTATTACAACTATTACAGTTAATTTCATATAAAGAACTGCACCGAGATGAATAACTACAGTAAAAGCGCTCGTTGGCTTCTCCACCAGAGCCGTTTTATGGAGATGTAACTGTTCCCTTATTACATAATCTCACCGCACAGGTTATTTTTAGTACAAGGCAACAAAAACAAACATATTTACGCCCAAAAAGTGTTATTTTCTTTGTCATTTTGTTCTCATTGTTTCCTAAAGGAGCATTGTGTAACTTATTGCTTTGTCTGGAATGTTCCGCAGTACCTTTTTATCGTCATGGAGACCAAACCAGACCAGGTCACAGGTCAGATCTGTGGAGAGGCGACCCCCGCTCACAGTCAGAATGCTTGTTTTTTGGTTTTTCTAGGTATTTTTGAGCTATAAAACCACCTGTAACTTAATAAATGTAAGGTAGAGCTGTTTAATGTCACACTGTGGAACATTCTAAGCAGAGCAATGACGTCTCCATAGAAACAAGCGGGTGACCGACGGACCCTCCACCAGAAAAGTTACGCAATGCACTTTTAATAATGAAAGTCAAATCATAATAATATGAATTTGTTAAATGAAGATGATAATTGATAACAGAATAAATGTAAAGTAGAGCTGTTTAATGTCACACTGCGGAACATTCCAGGCAGAGCAATGACATCTCCATAGAAACGGACACAACGCCAGAAAAGTTACACAATGCACCTTTAAAGTGGGTAAATGTGCATGAAATTATAGGTAAAGTTAAATATGATAAAGCATCGTGCCCATGTCCAAAATATAACTTTCTTACTCTAAGTATTTTATTTTACGTATAATTTTTCATCCTCTTTTGTTCATGCATCATTTTATATCATTCCTTCTTTTTTTATTATCACGTTCATTCAACAAATTCATATTACGTAATCTTAGACCACAGGCTATTTTTAGTACAATGCAACAAAAACAAAAATATTTACAGCCTTAAAAAGCGTTATTTTTTTGTCATTTTGTTCATATTGTTTTTTAAATGTGCATTGTTTTTGGTAGAGGGTCCGTCACCTGCTTGTTTCTATGGACACGTCATTGCTCTGCTTAGAATGTTCCGCAGTGTGATATTAAACAGCTCTACTTTACATTTATTAAGTTACAGGTGGTTTTAGAGCTCAAAAACACCTAGAAAAACAACATTCTGACTGTGAGCGGAGTCGCCTCTCCACAGATCTGACCCGTAACTTGGTCTGGTTTAATTTCCGTGAACATAAAAAGGTTTCATGTCGTACTGCGGAACATTCCAGACAAAGCAATAACACTTCTCCACGAAGAAAAGCATTTGACGGACCCTCCACCAGAGAAATTAAATAATGCGCCTTTAATAATGCCTTCAGTGTTCGGTAGGATTAAAGGCGCAGTGCGTAACATTTCTGATTCTTGTTTCCGCGGAGATGTCATTGCTTTGCCTAGAATGTTTCCGCAGTGTGACTTTAAACAGCTCTACTTTACATTTATTAAGTTACAGGTGGTTTTAGAGCTCAAAAATACCTAGAAAAACAACATTCTGAGTGTGAGCGGGGTCGCCTCTCCACAGATCTGACCCCTAACTTGGTCTGATTTGGTCTCCGTGAAGATAGAGAGGTTTAATGCCGTACTGCGGAACATTCCAGGCAAAGCAATAACATCTCCATAGAGAAAAGCGTTTGTTACACGAGTAAAAAGCATTATTTCTGGTTATTTACCTTGACGAAGTTGGACGGTAGCGACTCCATCTCTGACGCCTTCTGCGCTAAAGTCTCGAGGTTGACCTCCTGCGACACCCTCCTCTTCCTGCGGGTGCTCTGGATGACACCCGTGGGCGCGCCGTTCTGGATCTGGGTGCCCTGATCCGGAAACGAAGCCACCGACGACGACAAAGAAGAAGAAGAAACCAGAAACGGATTCTCCACACTCGGCGCTCCCCCTTCTTTCGACAACCTCCGCGATCTCCTCAGAGACGGCTGCGGCGACGCGGGTTCACTCGGCTGGATTTGGTGCAGCGGATCCGTGCTTTGCTGTTGCGGCTCTGGCGTTATGTCCTGGATGATCGGCTCCTGGATTTTCGGGGGAGCCGGGAGAGAGGATTCGTTTGAGTGCACGACCACAGGCTGCTGAGCGGGGGGGAAAAAGTCTTGCATGTTTTGTTGGTTCAAACGCTGATTCTGCAACTGCTGCAAGTTCAGCCTTTGTTCGTGGACCAATTGTTGCTGCGCGGGACCCTGGCTTTGTAGCATGTGTGGTAAAACATTATGCGGTTTACTCTGGTAACTAGGAGGGTTGGGGAGAGCTGGATTAGTCCGATTCCCTTGAAGCGCCTGGTAATACGGCTGCAGGTGTTGCGTTTTTGGCTGACCGAACGCTAACTGGAAAGGCTGCAAAACGGAGCTGCTACTGCTGGCGTTGCTGTGCGTTCCTGGCTTTAGAGAGTCCTGAAATGTCTGGGAAGGCGGCTGAGCGGAAGCGGCGTTCGGTGGCTGGGGTTGCGGCTCTTGCGCGGACTTCGCAAACCCGGCCTGGCTCCTCATGTCTCCCATGAAGGCATAATTGGACGCCCAGTTTGTCATGCTGTTCGTCCACGCAGCTTGCCTGGGCTGGCTCTGCTGCTGCTGCTGCTGCATCGCCTCTTGCTGCGACCACTTCATCGGCACGGTCTGCTGGTAGTGCCCTCCTCGGTTCTGATCTCCTTTATCCGGGCTAAAAATAACAGAGTTTAAATACATATTGTGGTGCCCGTCTGTGTTAGAATTCACTGTGCTCGCTGCTTCGCTTTGCCCGGGGTCCACGGCGTTGCCAGATTGGAGGTAGTAGTCCTGCTGCTGGGACGCCTCCTTCATCGCTTGCTCAGTGAAAAATGTGATGCGTTTTCCGGTTCGTTTGGCGCCTGGTTTCTGCGGGGCGGGCACATTCATGACGGGCATCAAGAAGCGAAGGGGAGTGTTCAACCGACCATCCAAAAATAAGTGAGAAGACTACATTTAAGGCCGAATACCGGGGACGGTTTTCAAACAGTCGCTGCAGAAACTCCTCTTCTTAAAGCTGACGTCGCTGTAGGGCTGAGTTCTTTCTGCATGTGTGAATCCCTGTGCAGAAAACAAAAGAGGAACGAAAATAGGTCAGATGCAAGATTGAGCAAGTATTTTTAAAGGCGCACAAAGACATTTTTCTAGTTTCCAGGTAGTTGCAAGGAGATGTGTCTAAGATTTTCCACAGTATAACATTAAACTCTCATCACTCTCCATGAAAATAAGCAGGAGATGCCACCAAGCTAAGTTAGAGATGAGATCTGCGGAAAGGCGACCCTGCCGACACTAATAATGTATCTTTTACAATGCATTTTAAGCAAACAAAATTCCTTTAGTAAATGAATAAATGCAACATGCAACACTACCCCAAATTTAAGGCTTTTTACGACCTTAAACGAAAATTAAGACCAACATCGCACCGATTATGCAGGCAAAAAACACCAGATCCAATTCTAATAATGACCATTACTCACTGCTTTAAATAACAACAAATACTTTTACTATAAAAACTCATTCAGAACTCATTTATAGTCGTATGCACTGGTGTAAAATGGGCAAAAAAAATCATTTATAACATTATAACAAGACAAACTAAGCTTTCAGTGTCTTGTCTCAGAATACAAAAACATTGGACCTTTGTGAAAAAAATAAGACTTGGACAAGATAATTTAAGGCTTTAATTAAGTAACATGAAATTTAAGACCTTTTTAAGACCCCGCGGCGACCCTGTAGGTAAGTTCAGTGCCACACTGCAAAAAGCTTGGCCAAAATTTAAGATATAAACACTTCAATCTATCACAAAATTGACTTAAAAGTAGTGAAATTATCTGTCCGTGCAGCAAGTTATCTTAAAATAAACGACCTCTCGACTAGAATTAAGCAGTCTCAGAATGAGTAAGTCGATAATAAATCTGGAAAAAAGCTGAAAAACCTGATATAAGTTTTTACATTTTTAAAACCCCTATTGGAAAAGTTACATCATGCAACTTTAAGCTAAATAAAAAGACTGCATTTAGGTAATATATTGTCCTCTGTGAGTCTTATTCTGTGTAGTTTAAACCTCTACAAACATGTTCTGAAATACACGGGATTTGTGGATCAGTTTAGCGTCTTATGGGAACAACAGAACTAGAATGTTAAGTATTTCACTAAAAAGTAATAAATGAAAAAATTAAAATAAAATGCAAATCATACAGTGTGCAGTGAATTTTTTATTGTACTGTACGTATTTATTTGCAATTTTTCTATTTGCAAATTTTAGCTTTTTATGTTTTTTATTGACTTGCTTATTTATTTTATACTTTATTTTATTTACTGTGTTGATTTACATTGTGTCTACTCAGTGTGCTGCACTTTGGAGACTTAAAATGTGCTGTACAAATAAAGTTACAAATAAAAACTCTTTTTTGAGCGACACGTTAAGGCAGATAAAGACTATTCATGGATTTCAGAGCGATCAGAAATGAGCACAGTCGCCATAGGAATTAACAATTAAAAACAAAACTTTTTGAATGGCCCAAAACACTCAAAATTGAATAAACAAGAAGCCAAAACCCATGAAAAGTTGTTTTGTTTTTGCTACTGAAATAATAATAATAAGTTTTTAAGAGTGATTTTTTCCCCCGACTTTTGTCCAGTTTACAGAATCCACAAAGTATATTGAGAAATGCAAATTGCAGAGACGTCGCTCAGCCCTACGTAAATGCCCTAAAGTCACAACACCAAAAAGGGGGTGTTCAAAGGGGGGGATCCCGCCCACAACTGTGCGTTTAAACCCGGTGTTGGCTTTAGGAACAATGGGGCGGGTCGGAGGAGTGTGGCGAGGTGTGGAGAGGCGGAGGACAGAGGGGTGAAGAGGGAGGACAGCGACTGGAGCGAGATCGTGTGACTCGGGGATAATAAAGGCCTCAGAGGAGCGGAGCCAAAGACTAAAACTTTACACGGGAGATTTCATTCAAAAGATCCAAATGTCACGGATTAGAACCGAGATCGGTCAGAAGAGACGAGAGGAGAGACTTGAGACCACAAAAATGCTGCAGTTTATGCGTTTACTATTATTAACCTCTGTTTAAAGCCGCACCATAATGCAAATGATTCTGACAGTGAGTTAATTCCTGTCATTGTACTTCTGCTTTTTCGATCTACAGCTGCTCAGAAGTACCATATTTCTCTGATCCGGCCAAGATTTTCAAACTTCTATCTGGTTATTCATGTTGTTTTCAGATTTATTATGGACTTACTAGTTCAGAGACGGCTTCATTCTCGTCTAGAGGTCGTTTATTTTAAGATAACTCGTCAAGTAAAACGATCTAGCTGCACAGACTGATAATTTCACCACTTTTAAGTCATTTTCTGATCGATTTAAGTGTTTATATCTTACATTTTGGCCAAGCTCTGGTGGCAGGGCTGCTTAAATATGAAATACAGACGAAAAGTGACATTAAACTCCACTAAATGTATGAAACAAATGCTGAAAAATGCTGAGTGTAGAAAGGTTTGGTGCACAGTCAGACCAGTGCAGCCCCTCTGCCGTAAATATCCCAGTGAAGTGTTGTGATTCACCCTGAGCCCGGAGACGTTTATTATCACAAATACAAATACACAATCATTTTCCAACCATGGAAAACAAACCTCAGGGCGAATTACACCGGAACAATTATCAAAACAAGAACTAATTTCATTTTAACGAGCTCCGACGTTTCACTGAGAAACATTTCTGCACCGTGAAATCGCACAGTCCTGGTTTAGACCTGATTCAGACCTGGTTAAGTCCTGGTTTAATTCTGATTTAGTCCTGGTTCAGTTCTAGATCAGTCCTGGTTTAGTCCTGGCTTAGACCTGGTTCAAAGCTGGTTCAGACCTGGTTCAGACCTGGTTCAGTCCTCATTCAGACCTAGGGCTGGGTATCAATCAAATTTTTTCAATACCAATACCGATACCGATACCTTCATTTCGATACCGATTCCGTAACGGTACCTTTTTCGGTTCCTATTTTATATTAATTTTAGAAAGGAAAAAAAAAATCATGAAATGTTCTATTTCACATACTGGAGTTTATTTTCCACGATCATTCCAAGTCATTTCCAATAACTGAAAAATGAACAAGAACACAAGTGCACACCATCATATCTCACACACACACACACACACACACACACACACACACACAAACCCCTAACAGTTTTTCTTCAAAAAAATCAACATATCAGCCTTTTCAGGGGACAGACATGCTCTTTCCTGGCTCATGGTGTCCCCAGCGCTCAGCAGGAGTGGACGATGCCTGAACACACAGGTTCACACAGTGGCAGAGTTTCCCTCCTGTTTTCTTCTGAAAATGACAACAAGAAGAAGGCATCAGGGTAGATGCCAAATTAACTTTGTTCTCAAAATGAAATAAGAGGGAAAACAATAACATATTTCTACTTCACCTTTGTTGCCACTGCAGCTGTAGAGTCTTTTATTTTAGCCTTTTCTGCTAGTGTGAATGGATGTACACAAGCTGCCTGCCTTTTCCTCCTCACATCAGGGACCTGGCCAGAAGCTGCAAATGGTTTGCACTTTTAGTTTTGAGGCCAGCTAGGCAGGGGTGAACATCTTTCCTACCCAATGGCGGTGCACATTTTAAATGCTAGCATTTAAATCACTTTTGACTTGGCTAGCAGCTAGTTACATAGCCATAAACAAAAGTTACTCATTAATATCCTACAGTAGCCTACCGTTAATGCATAAACTTGCAACAAGCCAGTTCAACGGAATTCGTGGAACAAACTTACCCGATGAAATATCAGACACAGCGCTGTGCTCAGTACTTTCAGATGAATCCGAGTCTGGTCGTAAAACGTCCTGTAGAGAGGTGGTGGGTGCAGGCGAAGTCGCGGGTGGTGGTGGAAGATGCAGAAGGGGGTGTGTGAGAGAAGACGGTGCAGCTCTCCGCTCTCAGATGTATTCCCTGCACTGTCAAATGCTTGAGCATATCTGAAGTGTTGCCTGATTTGCAGGCGATAGTCTTGTCACATATATTGCACCGCGCGTTATTAGAGTCGGTCTTGCCAAAGTATAACCGTGCTTTCGATTTTTGTTGTGTTTTGACGACTCCGCAGCCAACGTATTAACTTATTGGTCCCATACAAGCGCTGAAGCTCGAGTCGCCTGTTAACGAGGGGGCGTGATCAGAATGTGTTTCTCATGCACGGGACGTTTCAGCCAATCTCTGGTGGCATTATCAGGCCATGTGCACACAGGCACATATTGGAGCTACACGTGATTATCCTCTGGGTATCGAAACGTGGAACCGAAAATCAAGACATATTTCGATACCCAGAAGAACCTAAACATTTCGGTCGGTGCCATGAAGGAACCGAATTTCGGTGCCCAGCCCTATTCAGACCTGGTTCAGTCTTGGTTCAGACCTGGTGGTTCAGACCTGGTTTAGTTCTTGCTTGGACCTGGTTCAGTCCTTATTTAGACCAGACTCAGACCTGGTTTAGACCTTGCATAATGCTGATTTAGATCTGGTTCAGACCTGGTTTAGTCCTTGCATAGTCCTGGTTTAGACCTGTGTCAGACCTGGTTTAGACCTGTCTTAGTCCTGGTTTAGACCTGGTTTATAGTCCTGGTTTAGACCTGGTTCAGACCTGGTTTAGACCTGATTTAGACCTGGTTTAGACCTGTTTTAGACCTGGTTTATAGTCCTGGTTTAGACCTGGTTCAGACCTGGTTAGGCCTGGTTCAGACCTGGTTCAGACCTGGTTTAGACCTGGTTCAGACCTGGTTTAGACCTGGTTCAGACCTGGTTAGGCCTGGTTCAGACCTGGTTCAGACCTGGTTTAGACCTGGTTTAGACCTGGTTTAGACCTGGTTTAGACCTGGTTTATAGTCCTGGTTTAGACCTGGTTCAGACCTGGTTAGGCCTGGTTTAGACCTGGTTCAGACCTGGTTAGGCCTGGTTTAGACCTGGTTTAGACCTGGTTTAGACCTGGTTTAGACCTGGTTTAGACCTGGCTCAGTGTGACTCAGAGGTGAATCTGAACAGGAAGAGCAGTTGAGCCTCATGAGTCAGAGTGAAACAGTAAAACAAAAGAGTCCAGACTCAGATCAGACTCAGGGACTGAGCCGGGTTTCCCCCTCATCACTACAGTCCCACTCTGCAACTGTCAGGAACCAACACGACCACAAATAACACTGAAAACTCTCTGAAAAATCATTTTAATAATGTTTCAGATGACGCCACAACCTTCTACTGGCCAATGGGGAACAAATGTAATGACAATTTCTCTGGCATTTCTGTTTTTATGTTTTATGAATGCTGCGATTTTGTTCAAAGTTCACATTTTAAACACATCCAGAACAACAACAACAACAAGATAAAAAGACAACAAACTAAAACAAGAGTCACACTGGATAGTTTTTTAATGCAGATTAAGTCTTTGTTGATCGTGGAGGGATTTATGGAAATGATCTCCTCTGTATTTGTCTGTAATATTGTAACTGTATGAATTTATTTATTTATGAATTTACTGCTGCCCCTTGGCCGGGACTTCCTTGTAAAAGAGGTTTTTAATCTCAACGGGACTTTCCTGGTTAAATAAAGGTTAAATTAAAAAAAAAATTAAAAAAAGGAGCTTGGAAAACCTGCAGCCTCCGCTCAAACTGCGATTTTAATGTGATTGTGGTAAAACTTAATACAGCGAACATCAGGGAGAATAAGTTTATCACATTTAACACATTTAAGAATCTGAAAACCACAACAGAGACACAAATGGGACAACACTATGGACTGGCCTGGACACACAGCTGATATTACTACGTGGGCACTTGGAAACATATCGGATATCGGCCTAAATCTTGACGATACGGGCCGATATTCCACGTTGGCCATGTTTTATCTTGTTATGAAGCTTAGACTCTCTATATTATGTCCATTTAAGCCAGATAAATGTCCTAATATGTGGCTCTGCATCAGTGTTTATCTGCGTTTGTTTACAGCCACAGCCATAGATCCACGTGCACAACACTGAGATTATTGTTTTTTCCGGACGCTCGGTGTGAGTCTGGATTAAAGGACAGTTCTTAGTGCAGACTTGTGATCTGAGAGGAGCCTGTGTGAGGCTGAGTGTTGAAATGTGTCGGTTTTGAAGCTCGTTTTGGTTCTTTCTCATTGGTTAGCGATTAGCTGCTGTAGCTTGCACACATAAACAGGCTGTTTTCTCTTCTGTTAGCGACTGTAAAGTGACTATAGTGGCCGTATATATGTTACTGGACATGCACTGATATGTAAATAAGCTGTGAATAGAAGTGTGAATTATTGGCATTTAGCAGATCATTAATTACCGCGGCACACACGCATTTACCGCTAAAGGCTAATAGCAGTAGTTTACTTACAGCACTTTCTTTACTGGCTAGAATATCATACAAAAATCCCATTAGGCTGAACAACTGTCTTTAAATATGACGTAAAGACCCAGAAGAACAATAAATGTCGCCTAAATAAACTCAACTGAAAACCCGATAGAGCCAAACCCAAGTTTTATAAACAATTGAAGATTTGCAGGGATTTTTTACGCCATAAATATATCGGTGCTTATATCGCCAGCTCCAACTCCCATTTTATCGGGCGCAAAACAAAATCCAAATCCAATCCGGGCCCTAATTACTACAACTACTGTGTTATCCAGTCATAATATATGAGTGTAAGAGGAGGGAAATTTAGGTCAAACACAAATGTAAAACTATGTAAACTAATGTAAACGTAATGCAAAATTGGATCAGGAGGATGGGACAAGCGGCAAAAAGATTTACAAGATTTACATGATTACAAGGTGCTCCACTGGTGTGTCAACTATTTTAATCTGTTTTACACTGTTGATAATGTCTGTGTGCATTTTTAAACTGAAATAATAAGAACAATTACATATTTTTTGTTTATAAAGCGTCTTTTGTGCTTGTTAGCATCCAAGGTGCTTTCCAGAGACACAATGGAAACAGAATTACGATATTAGAACAATAAATAAATACAATGCAATAAAGAAGATAATTAGTCCCAGTAGAGGAGCAAGAAAAGCCACTCGGACTTTAGAACCGTGCTGTGCTGAAACTCGAATGCCGAGGGTTTTACAGTCCACACTCACGCCTGCACAACTGAGCGACAAACCATGAGGAATTAAGTTAGTTGGAATCATGCTGGTCTTATATGATTGACTTTGGAGTCCGTTATAAATACGTAATACCAAAAAGCTCAAATATGTTCGTTCGTAGTATTTTTTAATGTAAAAAGGAAAATATGCTTGCTAGTAGGTCGCCATATTTGTTTTCGTCGCAAAAAATTCTGGGTCGATGACATCACGGGGTTGTTGACGTTGGATTCAACTAGTGCAAAACTCAGTGTCATCACAAGTTTCTATCAAATCTCATGTTTTCTTGAATTTAATTAGACGATAACCCAGTGGTTCTTAACGTGGTTTGAGGGTTCAGGGTCAGACTCACATCAGACTCATATGATTCATGATGACTCGCCCCGTTTGGCCGTTATTGGCTGCAGGAAATTTTGTGTGGCCAATAGTCTTGTGACTGTGGTGATGGTGTCATGTCATTTCTTTCTTAATATTTTCCCTTCATACGAACTATGTCGAGCAGAAAAAGAAAGTGGTCGGACGAATATGTGCAATATGGAGTGACATGTGTGCACCAATAAAAAATATATATATATATATATATATATATATATATATATATATATATATATACATACATACATACATACATACATACATACATACATACATACATACATACATACATACATACATACATACATACATACATACATACATACATACATATATATATATATATATATATATATATATATATATATATATATATATATATATATATACCTGTGTTCTGAATTTGAAAAAAATATATTTTATTTTTCCAATTAAGAAGGTTCGGTGAATGTGCAGATGAAACTAGTGGAGTTCAATGCCTCCAACCAGGTTAAGAACCACTGCTACAACCACATGCCACAGACTGTGAAAAGCTTCAGGCCTAAACCACATTCAGCGGCTGTGAGAAAGCGCTCTGGATACAGGTCCGGGTGGGCTGCTCCAATTCTCCAGGCTCGGATAGTGCGGGAAAGAGCTTCTCAGGCCGAGGCACCGAACACCACTCCCCGCTCCATCTGAGCCCGGCCTGAACCAGACCAGAGCCCTGACGTTCGCCGCTCGGATCCAGAACACAGAGGACGGCTCTGAACCAATCGGACCCAGACCATTACGCACTGGTCTTTCCCCGTCTGGAACCAGCACATGGCCTAGGGATCTGTCTGACCAACGCCAGCAGAGGACGACACAAGACCAAGGACCGGACCCTCAGACCCGTCCCGGGTCTTTACTGCTGTGGCTCTGACCCGAACTCAGAGCTTCTGCTCCGGGTTGATGTGCGGTGAGTTAAGCACAAAGTTATACAGTTTATATTTATAACCCGCTAATGACTAATGACACTGGTTTAGTCCAGGTTCAGTCCTGGTTTAACCCTAGTTTAGTCCTGGTTCAGTCTTGGTCCAGTCCTGGTTTAGCCCTAGTTTAGTCCTGGTTCGGTCTTCGTCTAGTCCTGGTTTAGCCCTAGTTTAGTCCTGGTTCAGTCTTCGTCTAGTCCTGGTTTAGCCCTAGTTTAGTCCTGGTTCAGTCTTCGTCTAGTCCTGGTTTAGTCTTGGTTCAGTCCATGAATTCCTGTTAAACAACTGCACAGTTTATTTCGGTCTTGGATCTGAAAGTAAGACTGCATGATATTCAGTTCTGCAATACAGATATTACAGCGATATTTTTAACAATATTTTCTGATCATTTTAGTCATTTTAAAACAAAAAGTCCATGTCTGTTTATTTGACTTTATACTAATGAATTAACACAGACAAAACCAAGACTAAATTCAGGAAACAATAAGGAAAATCTTTAATAAAACCACTTTTAATGCACATTTCTGACATATGGGGAACTTTGTGTGTTACTGTGATAAAATATATTGCAAACTCTGTAATTTTTTGCAGCTCTAGCACAAAGTATCCACCACACAAACTTGCAAAAAAACGCAAATACACCGTGCAAGTGTCAAATAAGGCAAAAAGTACAAAACTGCTTCTTAAAATGTCCGAAAATCTTGAAAACCTGGCGGAGTGTTTTGCAGTAACCTGGTTGTGTGGGAGCCGTGCTTTGCCATCGCTATGGGAACCTCACTCATTATCAATAACATAATCTGGAAGCAACTGGCTCGGAGCAGATTTTTGACACGGCGTCTTCTGCCAAATTATGAGGAGGCACAGAGATCCTGCTGCTCGTGTTAAAACAAAAAAAAAAACAAAAAAAAAAAAAACACTCTCAAATCTCTTCTCCAAATGTGCTCAAAATGAAAACTGTCGATCGCCACCTACTCCTGAAACCGCGACTGCATCCGCTTCCTACTGGACCGGAGTTACATAAAACTATCCGAGGAGGCTGCGTATTCATCTGTTCATGGGTTTTCATGACTTTATATTTTAATAGGGGTGTAACAATAGCATAAATATGGTGATATTGTACCGTCAAAGGTCTCTAATAATATCGTGGACCATCACAATATATCGAATCCCAAGTCTCTTTGCTTAAATAAACAGTTCTGATGCGGAAATAGCTAAAAAACAACAACCAGGTTACAGCAAAATACTCCACCTGGTTTTAAAGACAGATTTTTTGGACATTTTAAGAAGCAGTTTTATACTTTTTGCACGGTGTATTTGCGTTTTTTTGCAAGTTTGTGTGGTGGATACTTTGTGCTAGAGCTGCAAAGAATTACAGAGTTTGCAATATTTTTTAACACAATAACACCCAAGGATTTTTAGTTTTTCAACATTAAAAGTGGTTTTATTAAAGATTTTCCTTATTGTTTCCTGAATTTAATCTGGGTTTTGTCTGTGTTAATTCATTAGTATAAAGTCAAATAAAAAAGCACACAGTTTTTGTTTTAATATAACTAAAATGATCAAAAAATATGGTGAAAAATATTGCTATAATATCAGTATTGCAGAACTACATAGACCATGATCCTTTGCTCCGTTTCAGTGCAGACGACGTGAAGAAATAACTGTTCTAAGCACTTTTACATCTTCATTCTTTGCATTAAGTCTTGTGAAGGCATTTTTAGAGGAAAAAGTCGCAGATTTGCAATTTAAATATTGTAATAAATCTGGTACAGTGAGATGTTTATGGTGAAAATATCGTACAGAGAGATTTGGATTTCATTCCATCCCTAATGACAATAAATGTACCAAATGACTGGTCAAACCATTTTATAATATCGTAATATCGTGAGCTTTCCCACGATATCACAATAAATATTGTACTGTGAGGTTCATACCGTGAAAATATCGTATCGTGAGACTTCCTGGTGGATTTTTGGCACATGCATTGCCTTGAGTCTGACGATACGATACTTATCATGATGTGCACGTTACGATTCGATATATATCCCGATATATCCCGATACTAAAACAACGGATAATATATTGCAATTTATCAATAATTATTTCTGATAATATTGTCAACTAAACCTTCACGAGAACCAAATTGTATGAAATATAATTAATTACCTTTTTAAACCATGAGAACAGCGAAAGCAACTAATGAATTTTAGTGAAAAATTAAAAGAAATTCAGATGTATTTTGAGTAGACTCAGGAATTGTGCAATGAATTATCATGATGATATATCACGGAATCGATTTTTTCTTACTTCCCCAGTGGATTGTCCATACTTTTCACCGTAGAGATGTTATTGTTTTGTCTGAAATGTTCCGCAGTACGGCATTAAACCTTTCTATCTTCACGGAGACCGAACCAGACCAAGTTACAGGTCAGATCTGTGGAGAGGCGACCCCCGCTCACAGTCAGAATCCCTGTTTTTCTATGTATTTTTGAGCTATAACACCACCTGGAATGGAATAAATGTAAAGTAGAGCTGTTTAATGTCACACTGTGGAACATTCCAGGCAGAGCAATGACATCTCCATAGAAACAAGAAGGTGACTCCCAACCAAAAAGTTACATAGTGCATCTTTAAGTTTCACCTCCTCCTGTGGCTGCTACCTACTGGACGAGAGTTGCATAAAACTGTCCAAGTTGGCGGCTTATTCATTTGTTTGTGGGTTTTCATCACTTTTTCCCCATTGACAAGTTATTATTTTTAATTGTTAATCGCTACGGCAACAGTCCTAATTCTTCCATCATTCTGAGCCAGTGAACACTAATACGCAGCCATTAGCAATCGCAATGAGATGATTGATATAAATGAATGCCAAATGCCTAAAAATATCGAATATTGATTGTGATTTGATCTGCAGTTAGTGTTTTAATAACAGGCGCCTGCTCAAATTCACATTTTAAACACGTCCAGAAGAACTAATACGAGGCTGTGCGATGTAAACTACGGGGTGAGCAGCTTTTAGACAGAATAAGACAGAGGATTTTGTTGTGTGTGGGGAAAATTAAGGCACTTCCACAATTATAATTTACGATTTGCTAATTGCGTCCATTCCTATTGCAATTTCCCAGAAGAACTGAGAAAAAAACACTGAAATCTGAGCTGACAAACTAATAAAGATGTTTGTACAGAAATAAACTTCTTACGGATACCAGCTTTTATGCAAAAATAAGACCGGGATGTAGTTGTTTGTGGAGGAAATTAGGGCACTTCAAACATTTGTAATTTACGATTTGCAAATTGCGTTCATTCGTATTGTAATTCCCCCAAAAATTGACAAAAAGACTAAAGTCTGAGCCGACAAACTAATACAAGAAGATGTTTGTACAGACCTAAACTACAGGGTAAGCAGCTTTTATGCAAAATAAGACACGATTTTGTTGTTTGTGGGGAAAATTAAGGCACTTCTGCAATTATAATTTACTAATTGGTTCCATTCGTATTATTATTATTTGCACAAGAATTGACAAAAAGACTGAAATCTGAGCCGACAAAATAAATCAAGAATCACATTTCGGAGCAAGTTTGTACAGGTCTAAACTACAGGAGAGACAGGGAGGGCATCTGACACACAGGGACTTTTCAGAACATGTTTGTACAGGTCTAAACTACAGGAGAGACAGGGAGGGCATCTGACACACAGGGACTTTTCAGAACATGTTTGTACAGCTCTAAACTACAGGGTGAGCAGCTTTTACACAGAATAAAACAGGGGATGTCGTTGTTTGTGGAGGGAATTTAGCCACTTCACCATTTATAATTTACGATCTGCTAATTGCGTTCACGTTGTAATTTGGATGGTGATTTATCTGACAACACTGCGGCCCAAATACTCGGACTAGGACTTGGCACTGACAGAGAACTGACAATTGTCACCGTGCGCCTGTGGAGTCCGACTCTGAGCAGAGCTTAAAATAGAAGAGTGCAGCTGTTCAGATCCTGCACCGGGCCTGGGCTCCGGGGCGGCCGCAGACCCGGGGCCCGGTCCACAGCACGAGTCCGGCTACGAGACGACGGCAAGAAACGTATGTGTGACGAATGTGAGATGAGTCTGACGGTTTGGACGAGTTCAGAGGAGGTACAGTGGGTTTGTCAGGAAAAATATTAGGTAATCATGCTTTTTGTTGAGTCAGTGGAGGTGAAATCTGAAAAGGAAATTATCTCCTTCTTTAAAACTGTGATTTCAATGATTATTATACAATTAAAAAATAATAATTATACTCAAAAGTATGATTCATTACCATTCAGAATGATGGTAATTAACTGTTTTTTTCAAACCCGAAATGAAGCAAACTCACTTTTTGAATCTAGAAATTATTAGTAACGTTGGATAAATGGTCGATATGGTCACGATAAGCACGTCACGATTCGATATATCACGATATATCCCAATATTAAATGAGATATGACGATTTATCAACACCAGTTTTAATAATACAGTCAACTAAACCTTCAAGAGAACACAAGTGTATGAAATAGTTTATTTTTTAAATCATGAGAACAGTGAAAGCAACTAACGGATTTTTGTGAAACATATTATTTTAAAAATCAATTTTGAATTAGTGCTGCCGCGATTATTCGACGTTGTCGACGTCGATTATGAAAATGAGTCGACTACAATTTTTTTGGTCGAATATTCGCCTTTATTTATTTTTGGTCTCAAACGGCTCGTCCAGAGACCTTTTGCTTGCCTGAGATCAGGTATTTCCCCTCCACACCACTAGTCGTACTACACTCGAGGCCGACACCGGTGCGGCAGGCAGCGGCTACACCCGAGGCGGACACCGGCGCAGCTAACAGCGGCTACACCCGAGGCGGACACCGGCGCAGCTAACAGCGGCTACACCCGAGGCGGACACCGGCGCGGCTAACAGCGGCTACACCCGAAGCGGACACCGGTGCCGCGGGCAGCAACTGCGCCCGAGGCCGACACCGGTGCTGCTGACAGCGGCTACATCCGGGGGTTGACGCCGAGGTGGCTAACCTCGGCTTCACCAAAGGCTAACAGCAGTGGTAAATAATGGCACCGCCAAAGAAAACAAACTTGAGGAAGTATTTGCCGTGCGCACTCTGCTGGCTGGTCTCTCTCTTTCTCGACCACGACCACGATGCATGAGGTATTGAGCATACCGTTGCATATGCTGCTCGTGCAAACTCGTTAAATTGTGTGTGCATATCGTTGTTCAACATTGTTGAATGAGCACACACAACAGACATAACAGCAATAACCTTTGCAACTCGCACGCACAGCACACACAAGGTAAAATCTAACACACACACTTGTGTGTGTTAGAACCGCTTTTTTTTTTATTAGTCGTTTAGATTAGTCGACTAATCGAAAAATTAGTCGAGAGATTAATCGTTAGAAAATTAGTCGTTAGTGGCAGCACTATTTTGAATCAATATGAGAATTGTGCAATAAAGTATCACGATATATATCACTGAATCCATTTTTCTACACCATAACATGAGGTTCAGAAGATGTAAGAGAGGGTCAGAGGATGTAAGAGAGGGTCAGAGGATGTAAGAGAGGGTCAGAGGATGTAAGAGAGGGTCAGAGGATGCAGAGGAAAGGGTCAGAGGAGCAGAGAAGGTCAGCTGGATAGAGGATGCAGAGGAGCAGAGAAGAGGGTCAGATGATGCAAAAGAGAGGGTCAGAGGATCCAGAGGAGAGGGTTAGATGGATAGAGGATGCAGAGGACAGAGTCAGAGGATGTAAAAGATGTAGAGAAGAGGATGCAGAGGAGCAGAGAGGGTCTAAAAATGCAGATGGAAGGGTCAAAGGAGCAGAGGAGAGGGTCAGAGGATGCAGAGGAGAGGGTCAGAGGATGAGAAAGAGAGGATCAGAGGATGTAAAAGAGGGTCAGAGGATGTAAAAGAGAGGGTCAGCTGGATAGAGGATGCAGAGGAGCAGAGGAATGGGTCAGATGAAGCAGAAGATGCAGAGAAAATGTTCAGGGGAGAAGAGGAGAGAGTCAGAAGATCCAGAGGAGAGGGTCAAAGGAGCAGAGGAGAGGGTCAGAAGAGCAGAGGAGAGGGTCAGGGGAGCAGAGGAGAGGGTCAGAGGAGCAGAGGAGAGGGTCAGGGGAGCAGGGAAGTAAAGATCGTAGGCAAGTCATTGTTGTCAACCCTTTAATTTTATGTTTGCAATTAGGCGCAATTTAGCGTAGTAATTAAGAGGGCACAATGGCTCCTTACAATATCAGGCTAAACAAACAAATCATTAAAACACACGGCGCTGACCACTAATAGACTTCTTTTGACTAATGGCTCATATTAGAAAGAACGTTAAACTTGCAGAGAAGCTATTATTGCCGGCACAACCGCATTAAAACCCTCTCTCTTATTCCCCCCTTCATTATTTCGATAATACAGCGCTGTGTCTGAACTCCACGACCCTGCGCCTCCACGGAGTCTTATTCTGCGTAAAATCTGCTCACCCTGTACTTCAGACGTCTGCAAACATGTTCCGAAAAAGCGTGGGATTCTTGCATTAGTTTAAAAGTTAATCATTTCTGCACATCTCCCATTTAGGCAATGAAGTAACGACAATGAAAAAAACGACAATTTTCATTCAAATCACAAGCACGCTGCCGGTTCACTTTCACTTCCTAATTTGCTGAGTGAAACTGCCTTGTCATCTCGTGGCAAATTTAAGGCTAACCGTTCTAAAGTGTGTAATTTCTGGTTTCTTAATGACAGGGGGAAATGCTCTACAAACATGTCGCTTTATTCATCTTGAACCGTTCTGCGCGGCTTTCATGCAATTGTACAGTTCCTTCCTCTAAACTAGATTACATGTTAACTAACTTCCTTTTAACAAGTCGTAAATATCGGATTATGGTCACAGAGTTCAGCAAGAGCAAAATGAACGCTAATTTCCGACCACTACTTGCACAATGTGTTTATAATGCATTTTTTATACTGTATGTTCTTAAGTTTTGCATGCATTTTATACGCTTTTACACGCACCGTCAACAACATTCTGAACCAATTTAAAGCTGCATTGTGTAACTTTTCTCGTGTAGGGTCCGTCACCTGCTTGTTACTATGGATACGTCGTTGCTCAGCCTGAAATGTTCCACAGTACGACGTTAAACAGCTCTAACTTTACGTTTATTCAATTACAGGTGGGTTTATAGGTCAAAAATACCTCAAAAAAAGAGACATTTTCATTGTGAGCGGCGTCGCCTCTCCGCAGATCCCACCTGTAACTTGGTCTGCAATGACATCGCCATGGAGAAACGCATTTGCGAGAACCTCCACCAGAAAAGTGACACAATGAGCCTTTAAACTTGGTCAGTGTTTTGCTTCTTATAAAATGTGTAAAAAACTATTCTGGTATTATGTCTGCCTCCATGTTATTGTTTTTTTCCTGGAATGTTCCACAATATGGCATTTAGTTTACCTTAAAGCTCCATGGAGACGAGCAGGACATGTCGCCAGGCCAAGTTACAGGTCAGATCTGTGGAGAGGTGAACCCGCTCACAGAAATAATACATATTTTTGCAGTAATTTTGAGAAATAAAACCACCTGTAACTGAATAAAACGTCAAGTTAGAGCTGTTTAACATCATACTGTGGAACATTTCAGGCTGAGCAATGACATATCCATAGTAACAAGCAGGTGACGGACCCTCCACGAGAAAAGTTACACAATCCACCTTTAAATTAGTTCAGAATGTTGTTGATAGTGTGTGTAAAAGCGTATTGTATAGATATATTTCGTATCATATAGATATATTTGTTTAATGCCGTACTGCGGAGCATCCCGGGCAACGCATTAACATCGCCATGGAGACAAACAGATAAAAGTGACACAGTGCACCTTTAACACTGCCATCTCATCTGCAGCTTGCACATATCTGCTTAAAAGTCAAAAATATATGTCAAAACATGGCTATAGAATTTACAAATAGCAAAATCAACAAAGTAATTCCAAACTATTACGTGGAAAAAACATTTATAATGCATTACTTACATAGTTATAAGCATATTATTACGCATCTAGTCCTATCATCAACCTTCTGTGCTAATTTATATAGTGTTGAAATGCTGATTATTCCAATTGTAGTCAAAAAAATGTTATGTATCATCCTTTTTGCAGGTCACAAATATGTCAAAATGGGGCCATGTGATGAAATTAACAATGTATTTTGAAACTTACTTCCAAAATACATTTCTAATGCATTATTTACATGATTATAAGCATATTATTAAGCATTTAGTCCTATCAGCAACTGTCTGTGCTCATTTATATAGTGTTGAAAAGCCTATTATTGCTATTACAGTCAACAAAATGGACTTAACTCCATCTTTAGTCAATGCACTGCCTCTTGTGAAAGATTTAACGCTGTCTATCCTTGTTTACAGTTACGTATCATCCGTTTAACAGGTCATAAATATGTCAACATGGGGCCATATGGCGAAATCAACAAACTAATTTCAAACTATTACTTGCACAATACATTTATAACGCATTAGTTACATGGTTATAAGCATTTAGTCCTATCAGCAACCTTCTGTACTCATTTACATAGTGTTGAAATGCCACTTATTGCTATTATACTTAATGAAATGGACCAAATTCTATCTTTAGTCAACGCATTGCCTCTTATGAAATACTTAACAGTGTCTATCCTTGTTTACAGTTATGTACCATCCTTTTTACAGGTCACAAATATGTCAAAATGGGGCCATACGGCGAAATCAACAATGTAATTTCAAACCATTACTTGCACAATACTTCTACAATGCATTCATCAGCCTAGTTTTGCATATTACGATTTAAAGCCACAGTGTAAAAATAGACTCGGAGCAAAAACACATTCACTTTGGTTGAGTTTGGTCTTACTGTAAGTGGGCTTGCATCGCCACAAACCTGACTCTTATTTGGGCAGTGGGAGGGCCTCCTTCTGCTTGTTTCCACGGAAATGTTGTCGCTTTGGTCGTGATATTCCACAGTATGGGTTAAAAACGTGTCCATCTCCATGGGGAATGTTCCAAACTGTGATTTTAAGTTTCTATTTCCATGGAATCGTGCAGCTGACATGATTGTGCTGTTAATTAAACATGTATTAGTGTCAAAAACCTTCTGAACTCACGCGTATTAAGTGTTGGCTTGCACACTACTGCTATAATAGGTAACAGAATTGACGTAACCTTATGTTTAGTCCATGCATTGTCTCTTATGAAATATTTAACGCGCTCTAACCTCGCCTGCAGCCTGTGTGCACCATCATGTCTCTCCTGCACATGCCCTCCTCCTCTGCAGCCATGTTGTATCGAAGCGTCGCACGTAAACACGGGGCTTGTTGTTAGTTGCAGAAAAGCTTCGGGCCAAAACACCGGAGCGAGGGGCCACGCTGTTGCACGATCCGTGACGCATCATCGCGCAACAGAGCTTTTGGACCTAAATAAACGAGCGACACGTCTTTAAATTGGCTTACAAAACGTGTCAGCCGCCCTAATCCACCCTTCCTTCTTAAAATACTTCACCTCGAGTGGCACGAAGTGAAATAAGTAGAAAAGCAAGGCCGCTTCGATGCAAGAGACACACAGAGAGAGGCGACAGCGAAAAACATATAACCGCTGATAAATGGTTCACTGACCCACTCCCTGCTCTGATATTATGAATCCCCCGTAACTAAAAGCGATAATTATTAAAGATTATTTGCTGCACGGTATGAACGGACACGCTTTATTGCTAAAAGCGTGCTCAAAAGTGCAGCGGAATAAGCATAAAGCGAGACGCTGCCCGAACTTGCCCGGTGCGTCACATGCGCCGATCGAGACGACGTAAACAAAACTTTGCTTGCAGATTTCACGCGCAAATGAAGCCAGAAACCGAAAATATCGCCTCGTACCGGGGCTCCGTACTCACCACGGTCGTGCTGGAAGTTGTCAGCCGCACGGAGAGGCGCGGGGAGCGGGGAATGTTCGCGTTCCGTGGCGGCGTATCTCTGCGATGATTGCATGCATCCCCGGGGTTGAGTCATGCTACGCCGCTGACCTCACTCTTTTCTCCTCTTCGTTGTCTTTGCTGGTACTTTCCTTCAAGCCAAAGGGGAAAACAAAACACGTAAATCAAGCGACTTCCTGGTTCGGAGCGCGTCGTCGCCAGTGCGCAAAGACGCGACCCAAATCCGACGGCGGTCTCTTGCACGCTATTGCACGATACGATTGCACAAACTCGCGGTGCCAATGCGGCCTTTTCGCTGTAGTGTAGTGAATGCGATGCTTGTCTTGTGATGTGCAGACAGCGCAGAGAGGAGCACGGTGTAGCCACGCCCGCTTCCATGCCCCAATAAGGACTTCCCTCCCCCGCGTAAGGAGCGGTAAATTACGGAGCAGAATCCCGGTCAGTCCATGCGGGAAATTCCGACACACCAACACCCCCCGTGCGCTCATGCTCCTGCACACGAGGCAGGAACGAGGGAGAGGGAGAAGCTTGCAAGTTGTGTTGACCAAAAGTGTAAATCTACTTCTAGTGAAATTATAATATTGTGTTTTACTGAGCCTTTATGTTCATTTTCACTGCATATGTTCATTCTAGAACTTTGCGTTGCAACACTGGAATTTCTCATAGTGGGACAAATAACAAAAACTGCACCGCACACAAAACATAAATGAGATGAGCCTGCAGGTGTTTACAAAAAGTGTAAATCTACTAGTCAAATCGTAATATTGTGTTTTAATGAGCTGTTTATGCTCATTTTTCACTGAATATGTTAATTCTTGAACTTTGCGTTGCAACAGTGGACTTTCTCATTGCGAGACAAATAACCAAAACCCCACTGCGCCCAAAGCATAAATAAGACGAGCTTACAAGTGTTTACCAAAAGCGTAAATCTACTTCTAGTTAAATAGTTAGATTGTGTTTTAAGTAGTTTTATATCTTAATATTTCACTACTTATTTTTATTCTTAAACTTTGCATTGCAACACTGGAATTTCTCATTACGGGACAAATAACCAACACCCCACTGTGCACAAAGCTTAAATAAGACGAGCTTGCAATTGTTTAACAAAGGTATAAATCTACCAGTCAAATCGTAATATTGTGTTTTACTCAGCCATTTATGCACATTTTTTACTGCATATTTTTATTTTAGAACTTTGCGTTGCAACTCTGGAATTTCTCATTGCGGGACAAATAAGCAAAACCCCACTGTGCACAAAGCTTAAATAAGACGAGCTTACAAGTGTTTGCCAAAAGCATAAATCTACTTCTAGCCAAATGATTAGTGTTTATATTTTTCACTGCATATTTTTATTCTACTTTGCGTTGCAACACTGGAATTTCTCATTGCAGGACAAATAACCAACACCCCACTGCGCACAAAGCTTAAATAAGACGAGCTTGCAAGTGTTTACCAAAAGTGTAAATCTGCTTCTAGCCAAATGGTTTGACAGTTTATATTTTTCACTGCATATTTTTATTCTACTTTTCATTGCAACATTGCAATTTCACCCCACTGCACACAAAGCATAAATGAGAGGAGACGGGAGTGAAGCTTGTAAGTTGCGTTTACCAAAAGCGTAAATCTACTTCTAGTCAAATGGTTATATTTTGATTTAATGAGCTTTGCATCTTATTTTTTCACTGCGTACTTTTATTCTTGAACTTTGCGTTGCAACAATGGAATTTCACATTGCGGGATAAATAACCAACACCCCATTCACTAGTTAACAGAAAGCATAAATGAGAGGCGACGGGGAGAAGCTTAAAAGTGTTTACCAAAAGCGTAAATCTACTTCTAGTGAAATTGTTAGACTGTTTAGACTTTCACTGCATATTTTTATTCTACTTTGTGTTGCAACACTGAAATTTGTCATTGCAACACCTCATTCACCGTTTACACGAAGCTTAAAGAGACAGGGAGAGGCTTGCAAGTTGTGTTTACCAAATCGTTCTTCACCGTCTAGTCAAATGGTTAGATTGTATTTTAATGAGGTGTTTATGCACATTTTTTACAGCATTTTTTCATTCTTAAACTTTTGCGTTGCAACACTGGAATTCCTCATTGCGGGACACCGAAACCCCCACCGCACACCAAGCATAAGTAAGAGAAGACGGGGGCGAAGTTGTGTTTACCAACAGCGTAAATCTATTTCTAGTCAAATCATAATATTGTGTTTTACCGAGTTGTTTATGCACATTTTTCACTGCATATTTTTATTTTAGAACTTTGCGTTGCAACACTGGAATTCCACATTGCGGGACAAATAACCAAACCCCCCCCCCCCCCGGAACACAAAGCATAAATAAGACGAGCTTGCAAGTGTTTACCAAAAGCGTAAATCTACTTCTAGTTAAATGGTTAGATTGTGTTTTAATGAGCTTTGTATCTTAATTTTTCACTACATACTTTTATTCTTGAACTTTGCGTTGCAACACTGGAATTTCTCATTGCGGCACAAATAACCAACACCCTACGCACTGTTTACTGCACACAAAGCATAAATAAGAGAATACGAGGCGAAGCTTGCAAGTTGCGTTTACCTAAAGCGTAAATCTAAAGCGTAAATCGACTGTTTATAATTTTTCATTGCATATTTTTTATTCTACTTTACGTTGCAACACTGGAACCTCATTCAGCGTTTACATAAAGCATAAATGAGAGGAGAGAGGCGAAGCTTGTGAGTTTTATTTCCCCAAAACGCTCTTCTGCTTCTAGTAATATGGGTAGATTGTGTTTTAATGAGCTTCGCTTCTTAATTTTTCACTGCTTATTTTTATTTTTGGACTTCGTGTTGCAACCCTGAAATTCCCCATTGTGGGATAAATAACCAAACCCCCATAAACTAAAGGAAACTAAAGGAAAAGAGAGCGGTGGGACTTGAAAGTTGTGTTTACCAAAAGTGAAACTATTTCTATTCAAATGACGAGACTGTATTTTAATGAGCTGAATCTATATCTGTATCTGCAAGTTTTTATTCTTGGAACTTTTCGTTGCAACGCTCAAATTTAAGGTTCTGTCTGATCTTTGTCTCACTTCCACTTCTCAATTTCTGTAGGATGCTTTAAAGCTGCACTGTGTAACTTTTTAAACAGCCCTGCCTTATATTTATTCAATTACGGGTGTTTTTAAAGCTCGAAAACACCTAGAAAAACAAACGTTCTGACTGCGAGCGGGGTCGCCTCTCCACAGATCTGAGCCGTAACTTGATCTGGCTTGGGTCTCAATGAAGATAGAAAGGTTTAATGCCGTACTGCGGAACATTCCAGACAAAGCAATAACATCTGTCTTATATTTCAGCCTATAAAAATCCATAGACTACACAATTTACAAAGTTTCTTATGTTATTACCCATCTATTAATAATAATAATAATAATAATAATAATAATAATAATAATAATATATTTTATTTATTAGGGGCCTTTTTGGACACAGGGTCTCCTTATAGCAACAGGAACAAATTAAATACGATTAAAACACAGTTAAAGTGGGACAGTGTTTAATTGATTGATTGTATTTAGTATTTTATTTTATTAGTATTTATTATTCGCTGTTTATTGGTGCTGATTTCTATTGTGCGATTGAACTACAGCAACCTAACGTAATTATGTATGTCAATATATTGTGTATACGGGTCAGATCTCTGGAGAGGCGACGCCGCTCACAATAAAAATGCCTGTTTTTCAGTGTATTTTGAGCAATAAAAACCTGTAACTTAACTGAATAAATGCAGTATAGATACTCTGTATGTTTAATGCCACATCGTGGAACATTCCAGGCAACACATCTCCATGGATACAAGCTGGTAATCAAATAAAGACGGTGACGTTACACGGGAATCTTTTGCCGTGTTGCTTTGTTTTTTCAAAGGTTCCATATTCCGCTATTTTAAGGTTAATGTTATAATGTTGTTTCCTCATCAGGGACAGACCTGGAGTTGTTTTTGTTTTCACACGTTTAACGCAAAAATCCTGCATATTTAGAGTTGAGTTCTTCCCCCGAACAGAAAACGCCAAAGAAAACGACCGCTTTTGATTGAAGTAACGACATCATGACACGTCTTAAAGCTCACAAGAGTCAGTTTAGCGTAAAAAGGACCTTTATCTAATATTTGACCTTCCAGTTACACTAAACTTTGGGCAGAGGAAAACAAATATTACTCACAGATTTTTGGTCCAACAAGAATCAATGAAAGGCTGAGTAATGATGAGTCAGCGCATTACCTCACGCTCCAGCTTGATTTTCTTTTTTTTTTGGTTCGCTTATGGGACCTGCACAGAGGACGAGGCTGGAAATGTATTTTATGAGGTCGTGTGTACCTGACAACAGCTAGAGTTTCTTGATCAGATGAAGACTGGGGCTGTGCAAAAATATCAATATATCGGATCTTTTTAATAAGCTGATGCAATTCCGACACTGTGGGCTGCAGTATCGATATATCGAGTATTTTTAAATTAATTTGTGTGAGAGCTATACGTGTGTCGACATTTTCACTGTTTTGAGTAAAAATGGGTGTTTTTCATATTAACAGGGTTCCCCCGGTCATGGAGATCCTGGAAAAGTCATGGAATTTAGTAAATTTAATGAAAGTTTTGGAAAAGTCATGGAATTTTAGTACCTCTAAGTTATCATGAGGCGGTTATGATTATTTCTTAACACATGCGACAGGACAATACACAACAAGGTCTTTGGTTTTAGTTTCAGTTTCAGTCTTCTGCCTGTTGTTGATTTGTCCTCATATTCATGACGCAAATTTCATAAAATTTTTCTTTTCGTCAAATTTCATGATGCAATTTAATAAAAGCTGAGAGTCTTACCTTTTAAATGCAATTTATATCATGTTTTTATGTGTTTCGAAGGCTGAGATATTAAGATTTTCATGAACAAAGTTCTTCAAAAACCCTCAGGCGATAAGAACCTTTAGCCTAGAAGAGCACAGGCGTTTATAGGTGTTTTTTGCAGGCGTTTTAGGCGTAAATGGGTTAAAAGAGATGACAATAAACACACTGGCAGGATTTTGAATGTTTAAAATCTATAATACCAAACCATAAGGTGAGTGGAAAAGGTTCACAATTCATATTTAGTCCTTAAAGTGCTCAATTCCACACATGTAGATGCCGTAAAATCATGGAAAATTCACTTTAGGTCATGGAAAAGTCACGGAAATTTGAAAATCTGTCAGTGAAAAAGAGTGGGAATCCTGAATTAGTATTACCTTTGCAATTTATTGGAGTCAGTAGAGTTTTACTATCACAGCCATGATTTCACCTTTGTTTTTCACTGTATTGTGGCCTATGTATCGAGGTACGTATCGTATCGGCAACTTCTGAACGATACCCGGCCCTGATACAGACAGAGGATAAGACAAAACAGAGGTTTTGCTCTCGTTACGCGCCTGAAATATTGACCTGCATGAAACTCATCAAACTCAAACCTACACAAAAACTGTGTCAATTGTTTGTGATGCAAAAAAGTTTCATTTGTGCTGCTTTAGTTTTAGAGAAATTAACGATTCTTTTATAGGTCAAATTGAGGTGAGCCAAACAGGAAGCTTCAAAATGCACTAAAACATCCAAAATGTGTCAATCGTTTGTACTGCAAAAAGTTTTGTTTGTGTGATTCTGGTTCTTCAGATATTTGGAGTTTTATTTTGGGCCGATGACGTTGTCCAGCCCCTGAAAATGTGAAACAGCCTCAGAACAGCAGAAAATTATAGAAAATGTTTGTGCTTCGTTTGTGCTGTTTTGTGCTGTGACAGTTTTTATTTGTGCGAGTTTATTTCTAAAATTATTAATTATTATTTCTGGGGTAATTATAGGACCTCATTTCTTCTCCACTGACGGCGGCAAACTGCACAAAACTAGTGACGAAACGATCTGAGGCTGTGGAAAAGTCTGTTTCAGTCTTTAGTAATTTGCTTTTGATTCACATTTTCTATAATAACACAGACTTTTCCTCAGCCTCAGATCGTTTCTCTTCACTAGTTTTGTGGAGTTTGTCGCCGTCAACTGAGCGGAAATGACGTCCTATAATTACCGCAGAAATAATAATTAATAATTTTAGAAATAAACTCGCACAAATGAAAACTGTCACAGCACAAAACGGCACAAACGAAATACAAGCGTTTTCTATAGTTTTCTGCTGTTTTGAGGCTGTTTCACATTCTGAGGTTCTGGACGACGTCATCGGCCGAAAATAAAACTGCAAATATCTGAAGAACCAGAATCGCACAAACGAAACTTTTTGCAACACAAAACAACGCAAACAACTGACTCCATTTTGGACGGTTTTAGTGCATTTTGAAGCTTCCTGTGGGGCCGACCCCAGTTTGACCTGTAAAAGAATCGTTAATTTCTCTAAAACTAAAGAAGCACAAATGAAACTTTTTGCAGCACAAACGATTGACTTAGTTTTTGTGCTGGTTTGAGTTTGATGGGGCCAACTTCACGATGGTGAAATGTTGCACTTTACGGCATTAAACTAGTTGCTCTCCATGGAGACGAGCTGGTGATTCCACAGGTCAGATCTGTGGAGAGGAGAGCCATTCCACGGTCAGTGTGCGTTCTGTTGGCCTCCACACGAGCTAACTGTAAGTACTGAAGAGTCTATTGAAATCTGAGTCAATATTTGTTTTGCACTGGCTCCAAAGGTCAAACAAAGGCCGTCGTATGATCCATGGTCTGATCCCGGAGTAATCTACAGTTATGGCATTTCCCACAGCCACACCAGGTCCCTGAATGCAGCTCAGTTCCAGTTTTATAAATAGGCTACAGTACTGAGTCAGGGGAAGTAATGCTGCATATGCTCGATACTATTAACGGACTACATGCTATAGGGTTGTCAAAAGTATCGAGGATCAGATACTAAACCGGGCTAAAACTGGTATCGAAACTGGATACTCGTTTGAGCAAGTATCGATACTGAACAGAGTCATTCACAGGACAGAAATTAACCTTAAATGAACCTCCTGAATCTCTCTAAAATGATCTGGAGCTGCAACAAGTCTCAAAACAACTCTTCGATTGTCTAAAGAGTATTTTTTATTATCACTTCTGGTATCAGAATCGGTATCGAGTATCGAATCTCTTACTTATTACTGAATTTGAAATGGTTTGAGATTTGAAATTCGTCTTTTCAAACCTGGACTGAGTTCGTAGGTCACATTTTAAACACGCCCCGGGGAATTACCGTTGGAGAGAAGAGTGAAATCTGAACTAATCCAAGAATCCCGTGTATTCCAGAGCACGTTTGTGTAGACGACTGAACTACATTAGCGTTAGCGTTAGCGCTGCCGTAAAATAACACGATATTCTGTTTGTATCGGAGTTAAATGACCTGCAATAATTGAAAATCTTGGTTCAACTGCAATGAATTGTGAAACTCTCGTTATAATTTCAGTCAAATTTAAGTAAAAACAATTTCAATAAACATGAGTGAAAGTAAAAAGTACTAATAATTAGAGGTACTAGTACAGGTACTAGTAGAGGTTAGTTATACAGTAGTATTAGTAGTAGCAGTAGCAGAAGCAGCTGCAGTAATAGAAGTATTAGTAGCAGTAGTAGAGGTAATATCAGTAGTAGTAGTAGTAGTATTAGTAGTAGCAATAATAGTAGCAGTAGTTGTTGTAGCAGTACTATTAGCAGTAGTTACAGCCTATAACCTATAATCTATAACCTATAATCTATAACCTACAGTCTATAACCTATAATCTATAACCTATAATCTATAACCTACATCATATAACCTATAATCTATAACCTACAGTCTATAACCTATAATCTATAACCTATAATCTATAACCTACATCATATAACCTATAATCTATAACCTATAATCTATAACCTACATCATATAACCTATAATCTATAACCTACAGTCTATAACCTACAGTCTATGACCTATAATCTATAACCTACAGCCTATAACCTACAGTCTATAAAATATAATCTATAACCTATAATCTATAACCTACAGTCTATAACCTATAATCTATAACCTACAGTCTATAACCTATAATCTATAACCTACAGTCTATAATATACAGACAATAATTTACAGCCTATAATCTATAATCTATAACCTATAATCTATAACCTACAGTCTATAATCTATAATCTCTTTCTCCTTGTATCCGCTCATCTGCAGCTCCGGGTTTTCCCAGACTCTGGAAACACGGAGACTGAGACCCGACTCCTCTCCAGGACCCAGGGGGATTTTCCATCTTTAATAAAGGTTAAAGGTGTAACTTTTTCTGGCAGAGCGTCCGTCAAACGCTTTTCTCCATGGAGATGTTACCGCAGCTTCGTCTAGAAAGTTTTGACCTTCGTGTAGTCCAAACCAGACCAAGTTACAGGTCAGATCTGTGGGTAGGCGACCCCGCTCACAGTCAGAACGCCTGTTTTTCTAGGTATTTTTGAGCAATAAAACCATCTCTAAATGAATAAATGCAAAATAGAGCTGTTTAAAGTCAGTGTAGAAATAAGCACGTGACAGAAAAGTTACACAGTGCAGCTTTAAACCAATTTCTGCCACGATTTTAAACATGTAAAATCGAATAAAACACATAAATAATAGCCAAAAAAACCAAAACAAAACAACCAAAATGACTCCAGGAAGAATATCTGAGCTTACACAGCAAACTGAGGTCAAAATATTCACAAAAATACATGAAAAAATACTAAAATGCGTAATAAGATTTATATTTATTTTGATTTGTAATATTTGAGTTGTTAGGTAGTCACAAATAAGAATTACATAAGACATTTGGATGAGTTTTGTCTCATTTTATTTCAATTTTAAACTTAATAAATGCAGTTTTCAGTCCCTGTATTGGTTGAAAACAGTAACTGGCGGATACGTAAAGGTGCATCGCGTAACTTTTCTGCTGGAGGGTCCGTCACTCAGTTGTCTCCATGGAGATGTTATTGCTTTGCCCGGGAATATTCCACGTTATGACATTAAACACATGTATCTGGCATTTATTCATTACAGGTGCTTCTGCTGCTCGAAAATACAGCTATTCTCTCTGTGAACGGGCTCGCCGCTCCACAGATCTGAGCTGTGATGAAGCCCAGAGTTGCCTCCCTGAACCCTGGAAATGTTTTTGAGCCCAAAACGTTTCTCAAATTTACAAACGCTCGACAAGTGCAGAAAACCACAGAAACAGACGAAATATTTAGTCAACAAAAGTGAGTCACCTTCACTTTTCACACACGCACACACACACACACACACGCACTCACACACACACACACACACACACACACTTACACACACACACACACACACACACACACACACACACACACGCACTCACACACACACACACACACACACACACAGGACTGAAAACATGTCACTTTACCTTTTAATGCGTGTTTATTTTGCAAACTAAGGTCACTTCGGGTTATTGCAACTCCTGATTAAGTAAGAGTTAAACCTGCTGACGAGTTTGGTCTTCTTCTAGTCCTGGTCTAGTCCTGGTCTGGTCCTGGTTTAGTCCTGGTTTAACCCTGGTCTAGTCCTGGTTTAGTCCTGGTTTAATCCTGGTTTAGTCCTGGTCTAATCCTGGTCTAGTCTTGGTTTAGCCCTGGTTTAATCTTGAGCTAGTCTTGGTTTAGTCCTGGTCTAGTCCTGGTTTAATCTTGGTCTCGTACTGGTTTAGTTTTGGTTTAGTTCTGGTTTAGCCCTGGTTTAGTCCTGGTTTAGTTTTGGTTTAATCCTGGTTTAGTCCTAGTTTAATCTTGGTCTAGTCCTGGTTTAGCCCCGGTTTAATCCTGGTTTAGCCCTCGTCTAGTCCTGTTCTAATCCTGGTTTGGCCCTGGTCAAGTCGTGGTTTAAACCCGGTTTAATCCCAGTTTAATCCTGGTTTAGTCCTGGTCTAGTCCTGGTTTAGCCCTGGTTTTGCCCTGGTCTAGTCCTGGTCTAACCCTGGTTTAGTCCTGGTCTAGTCCTGGTTTAGTCCTGGTTTAGTCCTGGTCTAACCCTGGTCTAACCCTGGTTTAGTCCTGGTCTAGTCCTGGTTTAGCCCTGGTTTAGTCCTGGTCTAGGCCCGGTCTAGTCCTGGTCTAGTCCTGGTTTAGTCCTGGTTTAGTCCCGGTCTAAAGTGCATATGACAGTTTGATTCACTTCACTTTTTGTTTGGATAAAACTGAAATAACAGAACACGGGGAGGAGATGGGAGGAGGTGAAACCTGGAATTTTAGGATCACTCAAGGCCCAAACGCAGGAAAATATGAGATTATTCAAACACACATGAATAAATCAACTTTCTGTAAAGTCGTGACGAGGGAACAGCATTTTAACAAGGCTCAAGTCGATTTTGCATTCTGTGGTTAGACGGTTATTATTATCACAACTACTGATCTGATGCAGAATACTGTGGTCCTTTTATAGTCCCGTTTAATCCACGTTTTATTCCAGGTTTTTGTCCGACTTTAGTTCTAATTTTGAAGCCATGTTTGTACAGTTACACCATCTTATATCTTGGGCCATCACAAGGGCCCAAAATGATCACTTTTGATGACAATTTGTGAGGCGGGCAGATGTTTTTTTGTCTTTTGGAGTCTGTTGAGGGTGATATTTGACAGTAAAAAAGCAGCAGGCCTATTTTTTGCTAGTTTCTCCTATGTGTCAGGACAAACCATGCAAAATTTTAGGGTTATTTGACCATTTATGCAGTTGCAGCACCTTAATATTTACATCATTTCACCAATAGCTTTTCCTAAACGGGGTGTTTTTTGGGCCTGAGACCAAACAGGGCCGGGTTGGGAGTGTCCTTACCAACTCGTGATGGCCCAAGATAGAAGATAACAGGAAATAATAGTGAAATAAAGGAAGCAAAAAACATCCTGAGGAGTGGACCTGGCTCCCGGCCTAAGGCTACGTTCAGACCGCAGCCTGAAGTGACCAAATCCGACCTGTATCTGATCTTTTAACGACCGTCTGAACGACACACATACGATTTGTCCAAATGCGACCCAGGCCACTCGGATATGTGCTCCTAAAAACGATACAGATCCGATCTTTTGACATGCGACTTCAGCCTGAACGGCCAGGACGCGTTCATCCGACCTACACGTCATCAACAAGCGAGAGTTTGGCTGTTGCGCTGTCGGGGTGTAAGAAAAAATTGATTAAGTGATATATCGCGATACTTGTTTGTGTGATTCTCGCATCGTTTCAATATGCGGCCACACCGGTTTGTCAGAGCCTGATCCCGTCAGATCTCAGAGGCTCAGCAGGGCCTGGTCAGGACTTGGATGGGAGACCGCTGGGAATCCCAGGTGCCACAGGGGGGCGCCAGTGGCAAAAACCTGTTGTTGTGTCCTTAGGCAAGACACATCACCCACATTGCCTAAAATGAAAGTGGTGTGTGTGTGGCAGGATTCCCTTGAAAAAAAGATTGGTAATCTCAATGGGACTTTCCTGGTTAAATAAAGGTTAAATAAAAAAAATAAAACGCATCTGAATGGATTTTTTTATGTTGTGTTATGTTCTTCATGAAAATATCATAAGTTCCATTTACTGTTCTGATGATTTACACGTTAAACTAAATGTATTTCATCCAATTTTGGTCTCATGAAGGTGCACTCGACCATGATATTACACGTAACTATTGATAAATCACAATATATTGTCTTGTACTTTAGTGTTGGAATATATCGTGATATACTGAATCGTAACAGGGATATCGTGATCTGTATCGTATCGCCAGATTAATGCCAATGCACACCCCTACTGTGCTGTAACAAGCACCTGTCGTGAGCCAATACAGCCCAACGCCGACGTGTTTGCTACTGAAATAGGCCGAAGACGTGTTTCCTCCCATGAGAGTCGTACAACAGCGACTGTAAAATCTGCAGGCGCTCAGTGCAGCGTCCGTGTTTAGGCGACTTCCGTAAACACTGAGCTGCTGCTGTGACGTTTTCGTGTCCACCAATGCTCATGTGAGACACTTTTGGGGCATTTAAAGTTCACACTGGATTAGAAATGTGAACGACCTCGCCAAAAAAAAAAATCAGATTTCACAAAAAATCTTGCAAAAATGCCTCTTGCCAATGCATTAATATATAGAAGCTGCAGACGTTATGCTAAATGCTATTATCACTTTCCATATGTTTAACCCCAGTGTAAAATATATTATGTGCCCAGATGCACAGTACAGTCTGCTCTGACTCTGCGCAACAGTCAAATAAGGACACAAACTGTTAAAATGGCTATAAATGGCAGCAGCTCTGTGATGTAGCCACAACGTTTTTTTTCAAATGTCCAAAGACCAAAATATAAAAAAGCTCTGTCAAGTGGTAAACTAATGTGGCCCTCCTAACATATTTATACATGTTAAAGGTGCACTATGGCGCTTCTGCTCGTCTCCATGGAAACATTATGGCATGAAGCATAAATTAGTGGAAAGAAGCAGGAAACATTACCTGGCCAGATCTGTGGAGATTGGAGAGACGAACCAACGTTTTAGCCTGTGATAAATACAAGATAGAGAAGTTTAATGCCATACCGTGGAACATTTCACGCAAAACAATAATATTTTAACTGAAACAAGCTGGTAGTGGATCTTCTACCAAAATAGCTACATGGGGCAAGTTTAAACTATAAACTATAACTCAATGTAAACAAAAATAATACACGATATAGACAGACTGACAACAAAAGCAAACACTGCAAATAAAATCAGATTATGATCAGATTTCAAGTTATTTAAAGTGATACGTTATGTTATTTAAATTTATAATCCAATCCACTTTACTCATATAGCACATTTCATAAACAAAACCGTTTCCAAAGTGCTGCACAATACAAATAAAAAACGTATCCAATAGAAATGTATAAATAAAGCTCTACTTAACTCCACTAGCCCTCGTTAAGACAATAAAACTAGTAAAATCAAATAAGAAAAGATTTTAAAAAATTTAAATAAATAAAAGACACAGAGGACCACACAACACAAGCCAGAGAATAAAAGTGGATCTTAAGACTAGACTTAAAACGCTCCACCGTGTTTTAATAACATAAAATAATTATAAAAATATAAATGGAATATGAAAAAAGTATATATTATAATGCTATATAAATCATATAAAATAATAATTAAAAAGGCCACAGTGTCATTCATTTAAAATCTTTATAATATATGAACTTTTTTAAAAGAGTTTGAGGGTTGAAGACTACGTGGAAATCTAGAGGAGGTGCCCAAAACATGATGTACCCAACTCTCTCAGGAACACTTATGAAGAGACAGATAAGGGAGCACACAACGGAGAGTGCAAGACTCAATAAGGCGTGCAAAACTGATAAAATCATGCATCTTGAGTAGTATTTTATCTGCTGTTTTTACAATATACGTCTGCAGAACATTCAGATAATCAAATAAAGTACTTTTACATTGAGTTAACGCTTAAATCAATGAAATATGCCGATTTGATTAGCTGTAAACATGATATTTTTAAGTGATGCGCGTAAATAAAAATGGAAACTGATCGGAAAAGAAACGTTAGCTACGTTGGCGACACGTTAGGGCTAACATTTCACTTATTAAGTCATCAATGGAGTGCTTATGATGCAATAAAAAGGAAATCGCCCATCAAATCAAGCTAGCATGCAGAAATAACATTGACATTTGCAGTACTTACATGAATCAGCGTCGCTTTCCGGTTGAAAATCTGTAGTTTGGTATTTTTGCAGATTTGACTGTAAAGGCATCTCAGCTTGACAAACTTCTCATTTCCCGGGTTCGAGCTGTCACTGCAACAGCGAAACTAAACTAACTGGTATATTTTATTTATTAATATTTATTTTATTACATTATTATATTTGCATTTAGTGTTGAGTGGTAACATTAAAAAAAATGTGATTAAAATATATACATATATATATATATTTTTTTTAGGTGGGCGACATCTTTGTCCTTACAAAGAGTAATAACGCAACAAGATAGTTAAATCTTACGCAACAAATGGAGGAATTTGTAGAAAATAAAATCTAATCGGCCACAATTATATTTTATTGGATTAAATAAATATCTAGTAAGTTTTTCTGCGCGATATAGTGGCACAATTTGTTGTTTTAAATCAGTTTCATGATCAAATATTCTGCTGAGCGAACGCGGAAGCTAACTGCCGTAACTATTTCACTTTACACTGCACTTTGGACTTTTTGCTAGCGCGCACACAGAAACGTTATTTATCTGGATGAAATACGCAAAATATACGTTTATCGATAGTTTTATGACTTGCAGCCGAAGCTTGTTTGACTCGCTACTTGTCTTGCTAACTGTTGTATGCTATCAGTCCGCAGCAGAGTTGGACAATGAAAGTGCAGAGGGTCGTCCTTGCTTCTCGGCCTGGTAGGAAACATGTTGCAGGAATTTGTACACACTGACCTAGTTTACGTGCGTGGGACTTTACTGCGCTCTTGTGGATAAATGGTGCAAGTCTTTATAATAATAATAATAATAATCGTTTTGTTTTTGTTTTCTCGCAAAGGTAAAAATGGGGTGCCAGTTCCTGAAAATTTCCGCTTGGAGGAAACGACTTTATCGGCTGAGTTAAAAGAGGGAGAAGTTCTGGTGCGGACACTGTACCTGTCTGTGGACCCATACATGGTAATAATTGCATATTATTATTATTATTATAAATGGTGGTATAACCCCTAAGGCATTTAACTATTTACAACAATTCAACCCAAACCAAGTATCGGTAGTAATTATATTTTTGCTGTTTCTGGCTTTGTTTACATGCACCCTAAAGTATGATTATTATCTGACTGTACATCACCACGTAAATCAAAAAACTGAAAATCAGAAGAACCAGATTAAATTACATTAGATAGATTAGACAGATACTTTATTATTATCCCAATAGAAATGTGGTTTTCAGGCAGCATATAATACTTAAAACAATACATAATATAATATACATATACATCATTTCAATCTATATCATTTTATCAAATTATAGGGAAAAACCATATGACGTGTGGTACAATGACTTCCAGATATGAAAGAAATAAGACGATTTTTCTGTTTACACATTCATTTAATTTAATTTAACTCCCAAAATGTGAAAATAATCTGATTTTGAGTGCCAGTATACTTCTTTTTGTTAACTCACCAGGTGTTAACTCTCTTTTTCGTTTTCAAATGTTAAATCACTTTCTAAACTCGTCTTTGTCAGAGGTGCCGTATGAACGAGGACACAGGGTCAGACTACATCCGCCCTTGGCCCCTCGCTGAAGCCGCAGACGGAGGAGGAGTGGGTCTGGTCCAGTGCAGCCGCTGCAGCTCTCTGTCTGAGGGGGAAGTGGTCACCTGCTTCACCTGGCCCTGGCAAACGCACGCTGTCCTGCAGGGGGCGACGCTACAGAAGGTGGGTGCAGTCTGAGGGGTATTAAAATCCGTCAAACGCTCTTCTTCATGGAGATGTTATTGCTTTGTCTGGAATGTTTCATGGCACGGCATTAAACCTTTCTATATTCACGTAGTCCAAACCAGACCAAGTTACAGGTCAGATCTGTGGAGAGGCGACCCCCCGCTCACAGTCAGAACGCCTGCTTTTATAGGTATTTTTGAGCTATACAACCACCTGTAACTGAATAAATGTAAAGTAGATTTATTTAATGTCGCACTGTGGAACATTCCAGGCAAACCAATGACATCTTCATAGAAACAAGGCAAGTTTATTTGTAAAGCACTATTTGTACACAAAGTAATTCAAAGTGCTTTTTTTTTTTTTTTTTGCTTTATTTCGAGCATGAGAGAAAAACATGTTTATATACACATACACATATATACATATACAGATATATATAAACACAAATACACATCTATATATACATATACATAATACAATTCTTATAATAAATAATAAAATGTGGTACGCTCGCTTTACAGAATAAGAACTACATTAACAATACAAACAAATATAAGAATACAAACATAAATAATCATCATAAAATTAAAAAGAGACATTAAAATTAGAGAGAAGAGTGCGGAATGAGAAATGAAAAACTTTCAGTCAAACGCAGCTGAACAGAACCGTTTTGAGGCTGGATTTAAACATGTCAGAGATGTTAGAGCCTCATGAACCATCTGCACTCTGAGGGGCTCAGGGACCGGCCTCCTGCTGGAGCCCAGAGTCAGGACTAAACCAGGACTAAACCAGGACTAAACCAGGACTAAACCAGAACTAAACCAGGACTAAACCAGGACTAGAACCAGGACTAGAACCAGGACTAAACCAGGACTAAACCAGGACTAGAACCAGGACTAAACCAGGACTAAACCAGGACTAAACCAGGACTAAACCAGGACTAGAACCAGGACTAGAACCAGGACTAAACCAGGACTAAACCAGGACTAGAACCAGGACTAAACCAGGACTAAACCAGGACTAAACCAGGACTAAACCAGGACTAGAACCAGGACTAGAACCAGGACTAAACCAGGACTAAACCAGGACTAGAACCAGGACTAAACCAGGACTAAACCAGGACTAAACCAGGACTAAACCAGGACTAAACCAGGACTAAACCAGGACTAGAACCAGGACTAAACCAGGACTAAACCAGGACTAAACCAGGACTAAACCAAGACTAGAACCAGGACTAAACACGGAGAATCAGAGTTTCAGACTCATGCAGCTAAAACCTGGAACAGTCTGAACATGTGAGACAGACTCTGACTCTGACTCTGTTTAAATCCAGGCTCAAAACGGTTCTGTTCAGCTGCGTTTGACTGAAAGGTTTTCATTTCTCATTCCGCGCTCTTCTCTCTCATTTAATGTCTCTCTCTTTTTAATTTTATGACGATTATTACAAGCAGGTGACGGACCCCCAAGCACAAAGTTACATAATTCACCTTTAAAGGCGTCCGTACTCCTGTTTATCTCCGGTGCTTCTCTTTCTTGTCTCAGTTGGACCCTCAGCTTGTGGACGGGCATCTCTCGTACTTCCTGGGGGCCGTGGGGATGCCCGGCCTCACCTCCCTGTTCGGGATCAGAGACAAGGGTCACGTGACCAAAGGACAGACCATGGTGGTCAGTGGAGCGGCCGGCGCCTGCGGGTCTATCGCAGGACAGGTAAAGTCGGTCTCCTCCGCCCAGTGAGGAGGCTGTGGGTTAGACTCCTGAGCTCTCGGATTTATTTAGGTATGAAAATGTTCTTTGCAAACCGTAAAACATCTCCTTTCTGTGTAAAATCTGCTAACCCTGTAGTTTAGACCTTTACACACATGTTCTGAAATGCGTGGGATTCTTATATGAGGTTCATATTTCAGTCTTTTCTCGAATATTAATGTTCGTAGACGTTTAGAAGTTTAAAATTCATGACGCGCTGAATTTTGATGCTGACTAAGGAGATTTTGTTGTTTGTGGAAGAAATTATGGCACTTCAGCCTTTGTGATTTTCAAATTGTGTCGATTCGGATCACAATGAGTCTTTGGGCTTCGTCTTTTACCTTTTACCCGATCCATTCCTCTTATATGTTTAAGTGTATTGACAGTATTTGATATGCCGCCGGTGGGACTGGTGCATTTATTAAGGGGACTTAATGCGAGCGTAGGCAAAAAAGTTTGAAGATTGCCTGAAAACTCGATGGAAAAAATACAAAATGGATTTAAACGGCACATTTTCAGGAGTCTGTGATCAGTCGGAGCGTTCGGGATCCTGTTTAGCAGTTGGATTTTCAACAGAAAGGTGAGAGAGACTGACTGAAAAAGTTAAAACGGTTCCTTTTTGGTTTATGTAGGTATTATTGGTATTGGTATTATTTATTAGGCCCGAGCCCCTACAGGGCGTAGGGCCTATTGCTTCCGCAACGATGATGCCTGGGCGAAGCCCAGGCATCATCGTTGCTAACTGTCTTACGAAGTTCAGCGCGGCGCCTGAACTTCGTCCTCGATCGCGCTCACCGTGAACAGCAGTATCTCTAGCAACCCATGCCGAAGGCATGGGACATCCATATTTGTTCTTGCTAACAAGTCATTTGTTAACATTGGAGTGAATGGGCGAAGCCCATTCACTCAATTTTGACAAAAGTAGCGCGCAGCTCCTTCTGTTCCCAAAACACACTACTGACAACAAGCTTTATCCATGCCCCCATGCCGAAGGCATGGCCCATATTTATAGCTGCTAAAATGAATGGAAATCAATGGGGGTCAATGGCGGACTGACGAGATGTAGGAATGACGGGCTGCGTAAGCGCCCGTCATTCACCAATGACCCCACGGTGACGTGGGGAAGCCGAGAGCTTTCTCAAAAATGTATAATATGTCTTTCCTATGTAAAAGGATATATTGTTTTTAAGTAAATTATTATTATTTTTTTTATTTGTTTGTTAGGTCTTGAGTTCTACAGGGCGTAGGGCCTATTGCTTCCGCAACGATGATGCCTGGGCGCGAAGCGCTGAACTTCGTCCCTCGATCGCTCTCACCGTGAACAGCAGTGTCCTAGCAACCCATGCCGAAGGCATGGGACATGCATATTTGTTCTTGCTAACAAGTCATCGTCAACATTGAGTGAATGGGCGAAGCCCATTCACTCAATGTTGACAAAAGTAGCGCGAAGCGCCTCCTGTCCCCAAAACACACTCCTGACATCAAGCTGTATCCAAGCAACCCATGCCGAAGGCATGGGCCATATTTATAGCTGCTAAAATGAATGGAAATCAATAGGGGGTCAATGGCGACCCCACGATGCATACAGCGTAAGCGCCCGTCATTCACCAATGACCCCACGGTGACGTGGGGAATCTCGAGAGCTTTCTAAAAATGTATAATATGTCTTTCCTATGTAAAAGGATATATTGTTTTTGCTAAAATTAATGTTTCCTTATTTATTCTTTTTCTTCTGCACTTTGAGCTCTAATTTGACCCCCTGAACACGCTCAAAAACTCACCAAATTTTGCCCAAAATTCATAAGTGGCGAAAAATTTGATAAAATATATGTTGCATGTGTGGGCATAAAAGTATGTACGACAGCGCCACCTGCAAAAGTCAAAATACATTGCGCCTATGGGAGATGTCCCGACGAAGTTTGTCGCACAGTCATGAAATTGCACAGACATTCCTCATGTCAAGACGGAAAAATATTATTATGGCCACGCCCTGACAAACCAGAAGGCAGCCATCTTGGATTGAAATAAAAGTTGCCGAAGTCAGCATTTTCGCCACGTCGCATTTGGAACGAACTCCTCTGAAGGCGCGTTCACCACAGGGGCCAAAATCGGCGTACATCAACAAGAGAAGTGGGCCATTAAACGATAGCTGAATTTTTTAAAATAACTGTCACGGTTTACGTGCGAACCTGCAAAATTTGTTCAGATTTTTTTGCAATTTTCAAATGTCAAAATTTGCTCCCTGCTCACATAGAAAGTCCGATTCGGCTCAAATTTTAATCACTTGTAAAACTTTTGTGTCAGAGCCGACTAATTGTGACAAGAGCAAAAATGGTGTGATAGCGCCCCCTACAGAACACCACAAACTTTTGCATGGAGGGCCAAATTTTAGTTTTTCGAAAATGTACCAAATTTGCCCCAAAATTACTTTAGGTCATCTCAATCAAAAAAGCCAATGTAAACCATATCATATTTTTAACCGTGTTGCCATGGTGATGTGCGAAAGCTCCAATGTTATCCTAATGGGAAAGATGAGATAAATTCCCATTCATGAAAAATATTTTACTTTCACAGAATATTCTCAAATTTGGCTCAATGACTCTTCATGTCATCCCGATCAAAAAAGTCAATGACAACCATATTGTATATTTCACAGGGTTGCCATGGCGATGCGCCAAAGCCTCCATGTTATCCTTATGGGAAAATTTCTACAATTTCTTACTTTTCAAAGTGATATAACGTCTTATTAGTTTCATTCAAGAATGTGAAATTTGGCACAGTGATTCTTCAGGTCAGTCCAAACAAAAAAGTCCGAGGGGCCAAAGTTGTATTTTGCACGGTGTTGCCATGGCGATGTCCCAAAGTGCACATGTTTGTCTATGTTGGCACATCAGCATTTCCAGTGTGTGTGGACTTTGTCTTTAGTGAGAAATTCAGCCCAAAGCCACAAACACACAGAGACAAGAGGCTCATCAGCGCCACCCGGGGGAGCGTCGGCGCCACCCGGGAGAGCGTCAGGTCGGCCGAGTGCGATGCGCGGCCCGCGAGGGCCGTTCGATGCCGCTTGCGGCTTTACTTAGGCCCCGAGCCCCTACAGGGCGAGGGCCTATTGCTTTCGCAACGAGTGATGCCTGGGCGAAGCCCAGGCATCATCGTTGCTAACTGTCTTACGGTTCAGCGCGAAGCGCTGAACTTCGCCCTCGATCGCTTCTCACCGTGAACAGCAGTATCTCTAGCAACTCATGCCGAAGGCATGGGACATCCATATTTGTTCTTGCTAACAGTCATCGTTAACATTGAGTGAATGGGCGAAGCCCATTCACTCAATGTTGACAAAGTAGCGCCAAGCGCCTCCTGTCCCCAAAACACTCCTGACATGAAGCTGTATTCAAGCCCATGCCGAAGGCATGGGCCATGTTTACAGCTGCTAAAATGAATGGAAATCAATGGGGGTCAATGGCGGATTCCTCGACGAGATGGTGAATGATGGCGTAAGCGTCATTATTCACCAATGACCCCACGGTGACGTGGGGAAGCTCGAGAGCTTTCAAAAAATGTATAATATGCGTTTCTATGTAAAAGGATATATTGTTTTTGCTAAAATTATTATTATTTTTATTTATTTATTGTTTATTCTTTTTTTCTTCTGCTCTTGAGCTCTAATTTGACCCCCTGAACACGCTCAAAACTCACCAAATTTTGCTCAAAAATTCAGAAGTGGCGAAAAATTTGATAAAATATATGTTGCATATGTGGGCATAAAAGTGGCGCGACAGCGCCACCTGCAAAAGTCAAAATACATTGCGCTATGGGAGACGCCCAAACGTAAAGTTTGTCGTGACAGTCACGAAATTGCACAGACATTCCTCATGTCAAGACAGAAAAATATTATTATGGCCACGCCCCTGACAAACCAGAATGCGGCCATCTTGGATTGAAATAAAAAGTTGCTGAGTCAGCATTTCGCCACGTCGCATTTGAACGAACTCTGAAGGCGCCACCCACAGGGGTCAAAATCGGCGACATCAACTAGAGAAGTGGGGCATCAAACGATAGCTGAATTTTTAAAATAACTGTCACGGTTTGATGGCGGTTAAGCTGCAAAATTTGTTCAGAATTTTGGCAATTTTCTAATGTCAAAATTTGTTCTGCTCGCCATACAAAGTCCGATTGTGCTCAAATTTGAATCACTTGTAAAACTTTTGTGCCAAAGCTGACTAATTGTGACACGAGCAAAATGGTGTGATAGCGCTCTGCAGGACACAATAAAATTTTGCATGGACGGTCAAAATTTTACTTTTTCTAAAATGTACCAAATTTTGTACAAAATTACTTTGGGCTATCTCAATCAAAAAAGCCAATGTAAAGCATATGGTATTTTTAACCGTGTTGCCATGGTGATGCTCGAAATCTCCAATGTTATCCTAATGGGAAAGATGAGATAAATTCCCATTCATGAAAAATATTTTACTTTCACAGAATATTCTCATATTTGGCTCAATGACTCTTCATGTCATCCCGATCAAAAAAGTCAATGACAACCATATGGTATATTTCACTGGGTTGCCATGGCGATGCGCCAAAACCTCCATGTTATCCTTATGGGAAAATTTCAACAATTTCTTACTTTTCAAAGTGATACAACGGCTTAATAGTTTAATTGAAGAATGTGAAATTTGGCACAGTGATTCTTCAAGTCAGCCCGAACAAAAAAGTCCGGGGGGCCAAAGTTGTATTTTGCACGGTGTTGCCATGGCGATGTCCCAAAATGCCCATATTCGTCAATGTTAACACATCAGTATCTCCAGTGTGTGTGGACTTTGTGTTTAGTGACAAGTTCAGACCAAACCCACAAACACACAGAGACAAGAGGCTCATCAGCGCCACCCGGGGAGCGCCGGGTCGGCCGAGTAAGGAGGCGCGTATTCGGGCGAGGGTTGCCTCGATGCCGCTTGCGGCTTTAATTTTAATTGTTATTGACTGATTTATTTTGGTTACTACTTATTTACTACACATTGAGCTTCCATGTCTTGTGGATGTGTGTATGTCTGTATGTAATGAATTTGAGGAGAGCCCAGGAAGAATAGCTGGTGATGTTTCAGTAGCTAATGGGGATCTTAATAAACTAGACAAAACCAAACTGATTAAAAAACTGTCGGCTGAAGCAAGTTCGCTTCTGACTCTAATTTTATGTGAGAGAGAACAGTTTTTTTCAGTTCTTTCTGGTCAGACTGTGTCAAAGCAAAACTTGTGTAGCTTTTCTGGAGGCGGACGTTTTCCTTTATGAAGATGTTATTGTTTTGTCTGGAATGTTTCACAGTGTGGCATTAAACTAGAGCGACCACACGTCCCTGTTTCCCCGGGACAGTCCCAGTTCTGAGCCCCGTGTCCCCCTGTCCCAGCAGGTTTGTCCAAAACCACTGATTTGTCCCAGTTTTATACAAGAAACGTCCCAGGTGTCCCTATTTTTGACCAACCTGACCCCTGCCAACAGTAAAGAGAGGCACAAACTGACATTTGTTGAGGTAAAATGCAAAAAAGCTGCTTAAAAATGACCAAAACACAAAGAAAATGTGACTGTACTGACACAGTTTTCCTTAATTACAGACTTGCTTCACAGTTTTATTATTACCAACCACCACAAACTGGGGGTGTCCCAGTTTTTTATTTCGAAAATCTGGTCACGCTACACTTAAACCTTTCTAACCAAACGAGAGAGACCAAACCGGACCAGGTTACAGGTCAGATCTGTGGAGAGGCGACCCTGCTCGCAGTCAGACCGTCTGTTTTTCTTGGTATTTTTGAGCTATAAAGCCGCCTGCGATTGGGTAAATGTAAAGTAGAGCTGTTTAATGTCACACTGTGGAACGTTGGAGGCAGAGCGATCGCGTCTCCGTCAGAACTTCGGACAGAGCAGTGCCTACGGTTAGCGTCGGACCCCCGAGTATCCGTCTCTCGCTCCTTGTGTTGCAGATCGGGCGTCTGGACGGCTGCTCCGTCGTCGTCGGGATCTGCGGCTCGGAGGAAAAGTGCAAAACGGTCGTGGAGAAGCTCGGGTTCACTTCAGCCGTGAACTATCGAGAGGGAAACGTGTCCGACCGACTCAGGCGGTGCTGCCCAAACGGAGTGGACGTTTACTTCGATAACGTGGGAGGAGACGTCAGCGACACCGTGATATCCCAGGTAGAGAGTGCGTTTATTTTAAGAGAACTTGTCGAGTAAAATGAGCTTCCTGTGTTTTAAGTCAGTTTCTGATAGATTTAAGTGTTTATATCTTAACTTTTGGTCCAGCTTTTTGGCAGCGATAAGTGAGTGCAGTTTTTTTTTTTTTTTGCAAAACGTTTCATAGCACAGCAGTTTTTTTCGTGGGAAAGCTCACGATATTACGATATTCTGCATAATAACAGGACTGAGATTATAAAACGCTTTGACCAGTCATTTGGTACATTTATCGTCATTAGGGATGGAACAAAATCCAAATCTCTCTGTACGATATTTTCACCATAAACATCTCACCGCACCAGATTTATTGCAATATTTAAACTGTGAATCTGCGACTTTTTCCTCTAAAAATGCTTCACAGACTTAATCCAAAGAATGAAGATGTAAAAGTGCTTAGAACAGTTATTTCTTCATGTCGTCTGCACTGAAACGGAGCAAAGGATCATGGGCTATGTAGTTCCCTCTGTTGTTTTTTTTAGCTATTTCTGCATCCGAACTGTTCATTTAAGCAAAGAGACTTGGGATTCGATATATTGTGATGCTCCACGATATTATTGTGAGACCTTTGACGATACGATATCACCAGATTTACCTTATTGTTACGTCCCTGCCCCCGGTTTTTAACACAGCGTGAGATTTGTGTGGTTCTCTGACTCTTTTATTGATTTTATTTGCTAATTTTAGCATTTTTTAAAGTATTTTTTATTGACTTGCTTATTTATTTATTTTATGCTTTATTTTAATTCATGTGTTCATTTATATTGTGCCTCCTCTGTGGGTAAAATGTGCTCTACAAATAAAGCTGGATTGGAAAAACAGTTGGATGATTTCTGCTCTGGAACGTCCACTGAACAAAAGGTCAAAACTACGGCTTCATGACATCACAAGGTGGAACAGAGTGTTTTCGGCACTGGAGATGTAGACGGACTGAGTGTAAATGAGACAAAAACACAACTCTCGGTGTGTTTTTGAGGAGATAACATTATAACGCGGCTAAAAAAACGCACAAGAGTCCGTTTTGCGTCATATAAACCCTCTTAACCATCTTTGAACTTTCTGTTTTCTTAATTTTCAGATGAACAAAAATGGCCACGTGATTCTGTGCGGTCAGATCTCTCAGTACAACAAAGACGTGCCGTACCCTCCTCCCCTGAATGAACAAACCCAGGAAGCTCTGAGCAGAAACGGCATCACGAGGGAGAGGTTCCTGGTCCTAAACTACATGGACAAAGCTGACGCCGGCCTCTGCGAGCTCAGCCAGCTCGTCAGGACCGGACAGGTCAAGGTGAGCAGGAAGCAGAGGGGCCCCTTTCAAAATAAAACGCTGCCTCAGTTATAGCCGTTTGATCTGGTGTGTTTTCGGTTCGTGTGTCGCAGGTTTTGGAGACGGTCGTGAATGGGATTGAAAATATGGGCGGTAAGTTTCATCGTGTTTTAGTGAGTTTTTATATCCAGTGATGAGAGGTGTAACGATACGATATCGTCACGGTATAAACCTCACGGTACGATATTTATTGCGATATCGTGGGGAAGCTCACGATATTACGATATTCTACGTAATAACAAGACTGACATTATAAAACGCTTTGACCAGTCGTTTGGTACATTTATCGTCATTAGGGATGGAACGAAATCCAAATCTCTCTGTACGATATTTTCACCATAAACATCTCACGGTATCATATTTATTGCAATATTTAAACTGCGAATCTGCTCCTTTTTCCTCTAAAAACGCTTCACAGACTTAATCCAAAGAATGAAGATGTAAAAGTGCTTAGAACAGTTATTTCTTCATGTCGTCTGCACTGAAACGGAGCAAAGGATCATGGTCTATGTAGTTCCCTCTGTTGTTTTTTTTTAGCTATTTCTGCACCAGAACTGTTCATTTAAGCAAAGAGACTTGGGATTCGATATATTGTGATGCTCCACGATATTATTGTGAGACCTCTGACGATACGATATCACCAGATTTACGTTACTGTCACGTCCCTGTTAGTAACTGATCCACGTGGGAAATTACTTGGCTCACATGTTGCAGTATTATGACAAAGAAAACGTGAAATGTTTTATAGTTCCCTGCTGCAGGTTTGAAATAATTAAACCTGCTTGTCGCCATGGAAATGACTTGCCTGCTTACGTGCACTGTGCAACTTTTCGCGCGGGGATCCGTCGCCTTCTTGTTTCAGTGGAGATGTCATTGTTCTGCTTCGGATGTTCCACCATATGACTAATACTACCTCACATTTATACAAGTACGAGCCGTTTTAGAGCTCAAAAAATACCTGGAAACAGACATTCTGACTGTGAGCGGGGTCGCCTTTCCACCCGAAAAGTTACAGGATGCAGCTTTAAGCCTTTTTCTGGAACATTTCAGGGCTGTCACTAACGAGTACTGAGGGTAATTGATTAAAGGGACAGTTCGGAGTTTTGGACATGGGGACTTCATTTCCCCGTGAGCCAGAGTGTCGGAGACGTGCGGAGACACTTTTTTTTTTAAACATTCCTTGTATTTGGAGAGGTTGCGATTAGTACATTCCAGGCAAAACAGTGACATGACCCTCCACCTGAAATGTAAATAGTGCAAAACAGAAGATTAGTGTCAAGTTCGGTACAAATATATTGATTTGTGGTGAGCTGGTGGTGGGACAAGGAGATACAGGACAAAAATTAAAATGGTAGCTTTAATATGACATACGACTATTACATAAAGGTGAGTTGTTATAAAGCAACAGTAAAAAAAAGTGATTTAATACTTTTCCCTGCTTCCTTCTTCCAGTTGCCTTTTGCTCCATGATGAAAGGGGGAAACATCGGCAAACAGATCATCAAGATATCAGACTGAAACTGCCCCTTTTCCTTTTCTTTCGCCTTATTTTACTCTTCGATTCAGCGGCGACCCTAACATCCTCCTCCTAAGAAATGACTGTGAATTAATAGAAATTTGTCTGTCTTTTTTTTTTTTTGGTGAATAAATATGTTATAGAACAATAATGATTTTAAAATACCAAGCAATTAACAATAAAATTCACACAGTTTAGTTTGGACTGCGAAACCTGAGAAAAAAATCCATAAATGTAAATTTGCTGATAAGAAACCTGCATTCAGTGTATTTTACAAAGAAACTGAATTATATGTTAAGAGTATCAACCTTGTAATAACCCAAAGGCAATGAAAACAGTAGAATTCTGGTCCTTAATGTATCTTTACAGCTTTTTGTTTGTTTGTTTTGTTTTACTTTTCTCTTTGGTGATCCTAACATGACTGAAATGACTTTAAATGAAGGCATTTGTCTGGTTAAAAAAATAATAACTGAAATATGGTGACTGAAGACTTTGTCGTTACTGTTGTTTTTTTTTTTTTAGTCTTTTTCTATTTTTTTCCTAACATCCTTCTCCTACCTAAGACATGACTGTAAATTTATATTTGTTTAATTTATATTTTTTTCCCAGTTTAATACATATGTAGATATAGAACAGTAATGATTATGAAACACTAAGAAATTAACATTATGCAGTAAACGCTTTCTGTCTAATGTGGATCTCTTTGAACCTTGTAAACTTTTTTATATTTTATTATTATTCACAATTTTCCATATTCGTCACTGATGGTTAAATGACTTTTAATATTCCCTTCCGTGTCATAGGTCCAATGTAAGAGCTAAAAAGAACAAAATAACGGAAATTACTATACACTATATTACTAGCTCATTACATTGTTTAACTGTTATCCGTATCTTAATATACATTCAGTACAAATTACAAGTGGCTAAAATATACATTAACAAATAAAACAAATAACTTTATTATCAATCTTTTATATGACTTTTCACCGTTGTTTTTATTCACTACCGTTAACTTTTAACTTTACTTTTCGTCTTTTCAGTTTATCAAGCTAACGTTTTTGTCTTCACTTCCGCTCATACAGGAAATTACCAAAATAAAAGCCCAACCTTACTCTTTAAGGCCATGGACTGTGTGTGAATGTATATAAGTTAGACATTTACACTCTGATTTACGCACCTTTACACGCAGGTTTATCCAAAACCAGTGATTTGTCCCAGTTTTATACAAGAAATGTCCCGTGTGTACCTATTTTTCACCAGTGTGATCCCTGTCAACAGTAAAGAGAAGCAAACATTGTCATTTGTTTGTGTAAAATACAGAAAAGCTGCTTAAAAATGACCCATATCCAAAGAAAACGCGACTATACTGACTTATGAATGGTCTCTGCATAACAATATTCCTTAATTACACACTCGTTTCACAGTTTTATTATTACCAGCCACCATAAACTGAGGACGTCTCAGTTTTTTGTTTTGAAAATCTGGTTACCCTAAACAGGACATAAGCGATTTGTTATGATATTTTTGTGTATTTGATTACGTTCGTGTGTTTGTCATTGTTGAGTCTTGTCTTATTTTATTTTATTTTATTTTATTTTATTTTATTTTATTTTATTTTATTTTATTTTTTTAATTTTAATTTTATTTTTATTTTTATTTTTATTTATTTATTTATTTATTTATTTATTTATTTATTTATTTATTTTTTATGGAACAATACACGTTAATGAACAGACAAGCTTATATAGCATGAATGTAAACACACCGGCTTACAGCAGAATGCTTATTTTCATCCGTTGTCCCAAGGGTTTGGGGGAGGCAGGGAAAATGTGCAACACAATAGAGTAAAAATATTACAGAATTGTAATAATCTAAAACACCTAGTATATACACACCTGCAAACCTATCATAAACATCAATACACACAAGTCTGCTGCGTAAAGGCGACGTGTCAGTAATGTATTGTGTTGTCTGAACTGCTTTCGGCTTTCTTGTTCTGCTGTTGAGTTGTGGCAATGAGAAAAAACACGTAATTTTAGTCTTGAATATTTGTATTTTGAATCCTCACTGATCGTTTTATCGTAGTAGAGAGCAAGTGGGCGTTTCCAAAATTAATTCTCCAATGCGTAGCGGAGTGCGTAAAACAGGATTGGACAGATACTCCGCGGCAAAACCACTTCACGCAGGAGGCGGTTTGTTTGCGCCTCCTGTGCTCTTCAGGTTTGTTTGTGCTGAAAACGCATTGAAACGTTGAAATAACAAAGTATTCGTTGCCATAGAGAGCTGCCAGACGCGCGTTTTTGCGCACGGGCGAGTGTCGTGTCCTCCATGTGCAGAGAAACGGAGATGCGCAGGTGTTGAAAAGGTAAAAAGTGTGTAGAATCTCTCAGTCGTCCAGGTAGAATCCATGACAAAGGGTAGAGTTCAGTTTGTCAATTGGACAAATTGGTAAACTGATAAAAAAAAAAAAAAAAAAAAAGGTCCCACGTATCGGGTTTTTGCAAACTACCCTTACGCACAGCAACGCACTTATGCAACCCTACAGCTCTGTTGGCACGGAATGTGTATGGGGAAACTTGAAAATACGTTTTAAATCTCATATGTTCTCTGAAATGTAATTTGTTGTATAATTCCCCAGCTTTAGACCTTTCCGGATGCATAGTTCTGTTAGTTATTTGAGAAATTTAGGCGCATTGGACATTTTTTTTTTGCATTAACCAGATATACTTGACCCGTGACTTTACCCCACACTCTACTGCTGTTTAGTTTTGTGTTTGTAAGAGTCGGGGAAGTTTTGCCTTTGCAATCTATAAATAGGCCAGTAGTTGATGCCAAAGGGCTTCAGAATTGAGATGAAGCAGAGAGGCCTAGTCTATAAGATGTGTTTAATTCTGATTTTAAAGGAACTGAAGTTGCTCTATATAACTTTTGAGGTGGAGGATCTGCCGCTTGCTCGATTTTTCCATAATACGAAATTGAAACTTCTCTCACATTTTCTTTTTAATGCAGATAATTTTATTACAAAATCAAATACCTTGATAAACAGGATGATTCACAGGATAAACAGGATGAGTGTGAGCTGGGTGCCTGATTAGTTTCTGATTAGATGTGGATATTTTTAAATGCAAAACAAGAAGGTCAAATATGGTGATTCAAGAATTTTAGAGAATATTCATATTCACAAATTAAGTCGGGGCTCCAGACTAACTTTTTGCACTGCTTGCACTGGTAAGTCTAACTTTTTTTCTTGGGTGCACCAGCACAAAAGTTAAGTGCACACACTTTTTCGACAGCATCGCATTTAACATCACAGTTTTACAGGTTCACTTTTTTTTTTATTACTGTCCATATAGGTAATATTGGCTTGTAAATGATTAACGATCTGGTAAACCTAAAGTTCTTTATTCAAAACAGAATGATACAAGACCGGTAACTTGTTTGAAGTGCTTCAATAAGATCAATGTAAACTTTAAAAAATCTTGATAAATAAAATAAAATCTTATAAGTGGAAATGTTTTAGGGGCTGAACATCTCATTAACCTCTTAAACTGAACATTTCATTGCTTCAGTTAATCAATACAATTAATATACTTCAAGTTTATTAATGAAAATCTGAAATTTGATAAAGTTGTTGTTTGGATTTGATAATTCCGCTGCCTTTGTTATTAAAGGTCTTTTGGTATATTTAGAGAATCTGTACACGCAAACGGTTATTTTCATAGTCGACTAGTCAATAAATTATTCTGATTAATGGTTGTAGCCCTTCATCTTATCTCATAAAGCCAGAATAAAGCATTGCACAAGCACAAATTTGTTTTTTTTGTTTTTTTTTAGGTCTTCTTGAATCCCGTCTCCGAAATGTGCTCCGTTCCCGGCGTTCCAACTCCAGGCTCCGAAGTCTCCGTCGTCATCACCAGAGTGAACCTGAACCAGAACTGTGGCCTGGTGGAGCTATGGGCCAATCTGAACAACGAGATCAAACACGTGTACGAGCAGATGCGAGAGGAGATCCAGATTCCCAAGAGAAACTTCTGCGGCCCGGAAGGCAAAACCGGAGACCTGTGTTTGGTAAACATTGACGAGAAATGGCACCGGGCTAGAATCGTGTCCGTGCAAGAGGAGAACCATAATGTTTTTTTAATTGATCGTGGACATCCGCACGGCACGACTAGCGCCAAGTTGGCATGGGGCAAAGACGAGTGTTTCATCCTACCACCAGAAATCGAATGCTGCGTGCTTGCCAACGTCCTCTCCACGGAAAACAACTGGCCGGAAAGAACCGCCAACTTTCTTCAATCTCTACCAGGCAAAGAATTCCGAGGACTGGTCCAACATGCCTTAATGCCGGATAGGACGATTTTGCTGGACCTGCCGATCATTTCAAAGCATCTGTGCAAGGAAGGGGTCGCCAAAAAGATTCCCGCTGGAGAATTCAAAAACTTGGTGTTAAAGTGTCTGAATTTGCCGAAAGAAAATGCAAATCAGAAGATCACAAAAGAGCAAAGCTTGAACGTCAGTAATCAGCTTGAAAACGAAAATCACTACTTTTACCCCGAACTTATGACGAATACATTAGAATCTGTACGCGTGACAGAAGTGATCGATCCAGGAAACATATTTTGCGAACTCGCTATATATTCGAAAGCGATTAAGATCTTGTCCGAACAACTGAATGAAGAACTCGTAGCTAAAGCTGGCGCTGACGATTCCCAACCTCAAACCGCCGGAATGCCATGCGCCGCTTTGGGAATAGATGGAAAATGGCGACGTTCTGTTCTGAAACAACAAATAACTTCCGAGGATGCTACGGTTGAAGTCTTTTTCATAGACGAAGGCAAAGCTGAACTAGTCCAAGTAACAAATGTTCAAAAATTGGATGCAAAATTTTTGAGGATGCCTGTTGTAACGTATAATTGCAAGTTAGGGGGAGTAAAGATCGAGAAGCAATGGGAGCAGAAAGAAATCGATTACTTAAAATCGCTGATATTGAACCAAAACATCGTAGCTAGATTTGACTGTCATATTTTACCAGAAGATCAGTACAGTGTCAGCCTCTACACCCCCAACGCCGCTTGTATAAATGACCAGTTTTTGGAAAAGAAGGTAGACGAAATAAAAATTGACGCAAGACCAAACTTTCTAAGCGGCGCTCCTCATGATATCGCAAGCCCAAGCAATTTACCAACCAGCTACAACTCTCCATTCAGTCCTATGGAGATGCCACTTGGCGATTTGCTCACTGTCGGAGCCAGCGTTGGCGTCAAAATCTCCTCCGTAGACGGTCCGAACAGGTTTTGGTGTCAGAATACTCAGTGTGACAAAAAGCTGGATATTCTAATGTGCGATTTGCAAGCACATTACGCATCCATTCATTCGAAACCGCTCGTGGATTCCATTTGTGTAGCGCGAAATCCCGACAACAACAGGTGGTGCAGGGCCAAAATCATCACAAACCAACAATCTCCCGACGTGGAAGTTCGATTTATAGATTTTGGTCAAACTAAAATGGTCCCATTGCAAGAATTGCGTCCGATCGACCCAACTTTTCTCAGACTCGATGCACAAGCTTTCCAATGCTCCTTGCTCTGCGTTCCACCTGTGGATATTAACTACGCAAACGAAGAATTTCACAAGTTCGTAGATTCAAATTTGGCTCACGGTGGCGGGCTAACTTGCGTCGTAAAAGCGGTTGTGTCCGACGAAGAAGGCATGCTGCTCAACATGGTCGATCTGCAAACAGAATCTGAAAGTGCATCTCAAATTCTAGCTGAAAAACTCACGGCAAGACCCGAACTTTTGAACCATTCAGACCACAAAATCGAAGTGAATTCAGAAGAAAAGATCTGCATAAGCTATTCCGAGACCGTCCATAACTTCTACGCCCAACTTGATAAAAATTCACAACTGTTCCAGCAACTACAGAGTGATATTGAAAGACTAGTGGCCAATTCTTTGTATTCTGACTGCTCATTTGCTCCTAATGACCTCTGCGTAGCGAGATACAGCGATTCTAAGTGGCAAAGAGGACAAGTTGTGGAAACATCTCCAGATTTAAAAGTGCATTTTGTTGATTTTGGCCAAACGCTTCTTGTAAACAAATCAGATATTCGTCCGTTTCCACGGGAAGCAAGTGCAACAAGAACTATTCCTGTTTTGGCTGTTTCACTTGGGTTGTTCAACATCCCTGAAGAGATCCCTCAAGAAACCAACGCGTGGTTTGCTGAAAAAGTAAATGGCCAAAGTTTAACGATGTCTGTGTTGGGAAAAGGATCAAATGGGAAGCTCATGGTTGAGTTATTTGACGGTTTGAGAAGTCTGAATGTAGAAGTGAAAGATAAAATCATGAATTTTGCATCCAGTGGTGAAGGGATGAAACAAAAATCACCCATAATGCAAAGTGAACCGTTAAACATTACAGATAAGCCTACGTCACCGTCTCAAAATGCTCTTAGCAACTCCACAGCTAAGAAAATGGATGCCAGCGTTCAACTTACAAGTGCCAAGGAAAGCAATAATGAAGGAAAGACAAAATCAACACCAAATCAAACTGCAACCTCGGGTAAAATTCTCACTTACAAAAAGCCGATTATATATTTTAACAAGACTGAAGTGCTGCATGCCTCCTCTATTTCAGCTCCAGATTACTTTTGGTGTCAACGCAGCAACACTGAGGAGTTGGACAAAGTGACTAAACTTGCTCAAATTGAAGGACAAGCGCCACAAGATCCATGTTTCCCACAGTTGCTCCGTGAAGGAACCCCATGTTTGGCTTTGTACAAAAGTGACAAACTGTGGTATCGGGCACAAGTTATAGAAAAACATACAAACAAATTTTCAGTTGTATTTATCGACTACGGAAATGAAGAAGATATTGATAACAAAAACATGCGGCCAATATCTGCCAGTTTGCTCGAGATTTCGCCGCAAGCCTTTTTGTGCACGTTGTATGGAATTGTCCACGATGAGGAGCTATGGCTTGATTCACTTTACGATGAATTCTACGATCTTCTCATAAATAAACCACTAAATGTAAAGGTGCTAGACATGACGCAAAATATGGACATCAAAATGCCGCAGTACATGGTCCACATAGAGGATGCTGACGTGGATAAACTATTAGACACTTATGTAATTGGACCTTCAACCCCACCAAAAGAGATCTGCGATCTGTCTCAGGATTATTTCACTCATTTCTACTGTGAGCCAAAGAGTCTAGTCAATAAAAAAGTAGAAGTAATCATTGCCTCCAGTTCTGGACCTGGGCACTTTTGGTGTCAGTATAGTGATTCGGAAAAGCTGATTGAAATCACTAAACTTATTCCAAAAGCTAGTTTGGAAGAAAACAAATCATTCTCTGATAGTGTTTCTCCAGGAAGTCCATGCCTTGTTTTGTCTGGTGATAATGTTTGGGAGCGAGCACAAGTTATTAAAAGAGGCCTGGGTAGTGTAGAAGTGGCGCTCATTGACAAAGGCTATGAAGACGAGGTCTATTTCCAAGACACAAGACTGATACCACTGAGTCTGAGGATGATTCAACCTCAGGCGTTTTTATGCCGTATGGAACATTTTGACGAGAGTGCAGTTTGGAATGACGAGCTTAAGGCTCAGTTTCACAAAGCAATGGCGGACAAGGTTTTAGAACTAACTGTAGTATCCATGGAGTTTGATGAAGATGTTAAAATCCCACTTTATTCCATTGAACTTGATGCTAGTTCTTTGGAGAAAGTGAAAAAAGTATTCTACAAGCGAAGTGGGGAAGAAGCAGCAAGAGTGTTTGAAACTACTGCACAAAACTCTCTTACAACTCCTCCAACTCTTCCGATTATTCAGAAGACCTTTAGAAACCCTAACCTTGAAAAAAACACAACAGTGGCTGCATATGCTTCATTTATATCAGGGCCAGGCTACTTTTGGTGCCAGTTTTCTGACAGCGTACAACTAACCAACATCGAAAAAATGGTGAAAGATGAAGCGAGAATGCCACAAGATTGGAAATTTGGACATACTCTGGTCCCCGGCGACGCATGTGTAGGATTTTCCACCGAAGCTGGTTATTATCGTGCTCAGATTCTTGGCAAAACCAAAAATAAGTTTTCAGCTCTGTTTATCGACTACGGAAAAGAAGGTGATGTTATGACCGTGAATGCCCGCCCGATTTCTCAAGGTTTGCTCCAAATTCGTCCCCGCGCATTTCTTTGCTGTTTAAATGGATTTGACTATTCTAAAGGAAGCTGGGATGATGCTGCTTATGATTATTTTGGCAATTTCTTGACAGACAAGCTACTCAAAGTGACACCAGTTTGCAGACTTATACTCAAAGATAAAAAAATACCCCAGTTTTTTGTTGATATCGAATGCGGAAGCAAGTCGGTAAAGAAGGTGATGCAGAAGTATTGGAAAGCGAAAAACGTCGTGGACACCGTTTCAACCGAACCAGACAAAAATCGGCAAGAGAACTTGAACCCCATTAAGAAACGGCCGTATAAGAACCCCAGTGTAACCCTGAACAAAGCTGAGATGGTCTATGCTTCCTGTATTGGAGATCCACATTTTTTCTGGTGTCAGTTCGTCACTTGGGCCGATTCAGGTATTGAAAGAATGGCGCGGGAAGCAGGACTGTCCCAACCGCTCCCCAAAGCTTTGGATAAGGGAGAATCCTGCTTGGCTTTGTTTTCGGACGATAACCAGTGGTACAGAGCGTTGATCAGTGAGAAAAACGGCGAGAAATTCAATGTCGTTTTTATCGATTATGGAAACGAAACGGACGACGTGACGATTAAAGATACAAGAATCCTGCCGCGAAATCTACTCGAAGAACCTCCACAGGCGTTTCTGTGCACGCTGTACGGATTTGACCAATCACAAGGAACCTGGGATGACAAGGTGTATGACGATTTTTACAACACGATTCTGGACAAACGCCTAAAAGTGAAGATTATGGCCATGACGGAAAATACGGACCTGAACATACCTCAGTACGCAGTGACGCTCGAAATGGAAGGAAGAACCAACGTGAATGCGCTAATGAAGAAATACTGGACAAGATCAACTGGACCCCAAAAGCCACTGGAGCAGGTAAATGCATTTTAGTAACTTTTTATTGATAAAACTTGTAATTTGGTGTTTTTAATTCATGTTTTATTCTATTTATTTATGTTACAGGAAGCTGCCAGGACTTCTAATCGTACATTACTATGATGTAGACTGATTAAGGTAAAGATTTTTTTTATATTTTAAGATCGAAGATGAATTTTAAGAAGGAAGTTATAGGATTCTGACCAAGGTTTTAGAACTAACTATAGTATCCATGGAGCTTGATGAAGATGTTAAAATCTCACTATATTCCATTGAATTTGATGCTAGTTCTTTGGAGAAAGCGAAAACAAAAACATTTCTACGAGCAAAGTGGGGAGGAAGCAGCGAGAGTTCCTGAAACTACTGCACAAAACTCTCTGACGACTCCTCCAACTGTTCCCATGTTCAGAAAACATTCAGAAGCTATGACTACGGACAGTTAAGAATCCTTTTACGATTTTACGAATCCAATCTATTTCAGTACAGTTTTGTGTTCAGGGTCATTCCACGACAAATCTGCGAATGTCCTCGTTCTACTCAGTATGTTCAATATCAAACCTCTGTCTTTGCCATTGCACTTTCCACAGTCCTTCAAATATGTACTCATATTTGAAGAATAGAATTTTCAAGCAAATTCAAGCCCCCAGAAATCTGTGGTAAACCAAAAGCGCATGTGTAAAAGTCCATATTCTACAAGTACATTTGCCAATTTTTAGCCCTTGAAAATTTGAAGGACCTGCCTGAAATAGTTTTTTAGATACAGCAGTCTGAAAGTGGCTCCTTGGAAAACTCTGCTCAAAGCGGGTCAGGAGGAAGTTGATCAAATATTTTTAATGACAAAACTATAAGGAATTGGAAGCAAAAATTTGGGTCTTTTCCTATTAATAATAATAATAAATAATAGTACGGCATCAGTTTTTTATAGCGCTTTTTTGGACGCCCAAAGACGCTTTACAGAGCATTATTTTTTCACTCCACACTCAGTGGTGATAAATACTATTGTAGCCACAGCTGCCCTGGGACAGACTGACAGAAGTGAGACTCCAATCTGCACCATCAGCCCCTCCAACCCCCAACACTCATACTCCACTTTCATACTAGCGAATGTGGGTGAAGTGTCTTGCCTATGGACACAACAACAGTTTTTTGTGAGTGGCGCCCCCCTGTGGCACCTGATGTTCCCAGTGTCTCCCGTCCAAGTCCTGACCAGGTCCTGCTGAGCTTCTGAGATCTGACGGGATCAGGCTTGACAAACCGGTGTGGCCACTGTTGGAAAGTGTGAGAACCTCCTAGAATTTTTTCAGTCAAATCTGAGATGGTCGAGTCGGGGCATTCGAAGATTTGGCGTGAAATGACCCTTCATTTCTTTATTCACGTTTTATTCACACACGTTAAAATTGGAAGTGCCCTTGTTTTCCACGTACTTGATCTGCTTTTCATTTAAAGTCCCACAGTGTAACATTTCCAACTCCAGCAGTGTAATTTATCTACCAGGAATGTTACGCAGAAAGTGGAACCAGCTCTGCCTGTCTATGGACAGAATCATTTAAATCATTTTTTATCAATATATTTCTGTATTTGTTATCTCTGTCACTGTTTGGGGCAGAAACACATTTCTAATTGTTTTTTTCATTTTTTTCAGATCTGGGAACTTCTACAAAATGGTTAAAAAACACAGCAACACCAGAAGAAGAGGCTCAACACTTTATTTTTGTTTCACAGTAATTCATTTCACGTGTTTGCTGGTTGTTGCCGTTTGCAGGATTCTTATAGTTTAAACTTCACACTAAATGTATTTTGCACCTCACCTCATTCTTTTTGCATTTATTTGTAAAATTTCAGTTCAAAGCACTAAACTTTTAAACATGGATTATATTATTTTCCATATGTTCTATGAGTTAACAATGTTAACAATTATATGAATAAATAAACCTCTACGCTGAATATTTTTTCCAGACACTAAAATTCAGATGGCCTCATATCACCATATCCCATATTAAGAAAAAAATATGCACTCCCCTTCCAGAAGGTTTTCCATTATGATTAAAGTTTAAACAGTTACAGGACACATGCTAACTGTGAGCTACTAAATTACCTTCTGTGCAGTGACAATTCTAGCCTATGTGAAAAAGCCTGTAAAGAAAGAACACACACATACACACACAGCTTAGAGTTTCCATGCTTTTTAATCAAGTTTATAACATTCCCTTTTGCACATCAGGAAAAATTACCCAAAAAATCAAAAGTTGGGTTGATTTCTAAAAATGTTGACAAAAGAAAAACTGATTGCATCTTTGTGAGGCGCCCATGACTGAAGTTAGTGAACTTCAGTGGTGAGTCTTAAGTAGTACTTTCTCTTTCACAGATGTAGGTGCGAAGATTTGCACATCTCTGATCATCCCAGCACTTCTGGTCTGTAAATGACAAAACATATAATGAATAGTCTGATCAGTCAGTTTATTTCCTTCTGTTTCCCACATTCGCTCTCACAAATACTGTCATTCATACACCAGGGTCCATGGCCACTGCAGATAAGGTGAAGTGTCTTGCCCAAGGACACACTACATTTGAATTGCTAAGCTTCAGGTTGATGGGTACTGACCTGAGTAATTAGTCATGCCACACTCCTGGTTTCCATTGTAGTTGTCAGGTTGTCCAGGACACCAGTTTGTGTAGCCCAGAGGCTGACTGTTGATCCAGAACCAGGAGCCGGACTAAAACACAAAAGTCCAGGTTCACTCAGGAGTCCTTTTTCTTCGTGGTTGATGTGAAGAGATATTTCTCAAATCCAGGGCAACAGAAGGCCTGTAATCTGACTGATAAGTTCCTGTACCGTTCTGGTTTTCTAGATCCTTCTCTTTAACATACCTGCTGTGCATCTGAGAGGCCAATCCATGTGTCCTTTCCTCCAGCAAGACCCTTCACAAAGTCATCCTCCTCCTTAGAGTTGAGGACCACCAGGTGTCCTCCTGTGGTCAGACAGTGCATCTGAATGAGAGATTCAGACGAGAAAAGGATTCATCATTAATCAGGCCTGTACTGTTTGTATTATTATCATGTGAAAACTGTGAGCTGATGTTACATGAGCATTGGCCCAAGTCTGAGGAGTAGAGTGGAAAATATAATTGGATCCACCGGACATTTTCCATGGTCTATGTAGTGCTGCATCTGAAAACAAAAGACCACAACAGCTAACTTTTAGTCACAATTGTTAGTTTCATTGAGGTTGGTTTTATTGCATTGAAAATCTCTGAAAAACATGCATCCTCTTATGAGCGGGCTTGATTTACACAAAGTCGACTCTTCTTTGGCCTGGACGAGGGCCTTTTCCTGCTTCTGTCCATGGAAATGTTCCTTTAGCAATAACCTCCCACAGTGTGGTAGAAAACATCTCCATGGAGAACGTATCAAAGTGGTTTTATCTTTCTATCGCTGTGGAATCGTGCGGGTGACGTGCCATCTCCACAGTTACACACTGTAGCTTTACCTAGCAGACATTGGGCTTGCTGCAGACACACTCACCTGTATTCGGGTCGCTGTCTTTCACAGGCTCTGGAACCAAATAAAAACATGAATGATCAGTGTAAGTTCAGGAAGTACACACAGCTTCTGCACACTCACCTTGGGCCATTGCTCCACAGCAGAGAGCCAGCAGAATGAGCAACTTCATGATCAAAATGAACTCTTGTCCAAATAAAAACCTAAGAAAAAGAAAGAGTTGGTTACTTCATCGGCCTTCTTCTCCCAGCAGACTTCAGATGACTGTAGAGAATCAAGGCCAAACCTGCTTCAGTGTCTCTGTGCCTCAGACTCTGTCAAACTCGGCTTCTGTATTTATACACGACTGTGGCCATGAATCACTGCCACGTGTGATTCTCAGGAAGGAGATGGACTTAGGTGGAATAGTTAATGACCTTTTACAACCTCCATATTGAGGGCACAACTGAACCCAGTGTCACGTCTTATCTTGTCTCTTGGAATTGTGTCTCGTTTCTTCCCAAATCGTTTTCATCCATGTTAAATGTTTCTCTTTCTGTAGCAGTAAAGTACAAGGAGCTGTGCGTTATGCAGTTTTAATGCACAGTGTAGCGTGGTGTTCCTCTGCAAAGTGAAAACTACTACACACAGCTCCTCGTTTTTTAATGCGCTGTTACCACATCTACAAACAGAAATGTCTCACCTGTGAGTGTGAAAAGCCTTTTCACTGTCTGTAAATGTCCCAGTATCAGTTTGGTGATTCACAACAGTCGGGACAAAACAGGTCCTTTCTAAAACACAGCAGTTTGTAGAAAAATATTTTCAAAATATCTTCATTTGCATATTTATAAAGTTACATCGAAGGTTGATGTGTTTTAACAATTTTGACATAAATGTAAATGACAATTTTGAGGTCAGTGTAAATGTCCTGAGAGTTCAGCTGCTGAAAAAACATTAAAAAACTTTTATGTGAATAAAATTACATTTGATCAAAAGGCTTTAAATATTTTTTAAATGTCTACGGTGAACTTGTGAAAATATTTTCAGCTTGTTAATGCAGTGTCCCATCTTTTTGTCCACTGTAAACAGATATGAATAAATAATAAAGGACTCAAATGTGTGAATGAAACAAAACACAACCTCAGGTCTGTTTTTTATTCATTTTATCAAGATTTAAACCTTACAAGAGTTGGTTTTGAGTAATACAGTGAAAACGGACAAAAATGCAGAATTGGGGAGTTACTTTCACCACTTCTTGCTCAGTTCAGATGAAAAAGTAATTTGAATCATCAAAACAGTGAAAAGGTCAAATGTGTTGCATCAACGAGTTTCTTTCCTCAGCAAAACTGTAGCGCTGTAGTCAAATAAAAGTCCTCAAATGAACCTCTCTGATGCTTCAGGCATCGCTGCGTATCTGCCGCTCCTGTTTCCGCCTTAAAGACATAAACGTCATAATCAAATCAAACAGAGCTGTATCTGTTTGACTTAGTGTCTGTTTGACTTAGCTCAAGAACAATCTGAAATCTTCAAACAGGTCTTTGACAGGTTAATAGACCACATATCTAACAGTGAAAAGCAGTGCGTAATCTCTGGCCCTTCACCCTCACCGTCTTTTGGTAAAGTGAAGTTTAGCCGACGTTGCCAACTGCACACCTGTATAAAATGATTTTGTAGAGACAGGTGTGTATACCTTTTGTGGACAACTTCACAACGTTTTGGAATCGTCCAAAATTATTTAAAAACAATAAAGTCTTAAATTATGTTAACAGTACATATCATAATGTGCCCCCAAAAATGTGACATAATTTTAAAAGAAGTTATTTTGAAAACTAATAAGTCAAGCTCAATGAAATCAAACAGTTTAGGTGTTAAACATAATAAGTTTGTTATGGGACTGAAAAATCTGACATAATTTTACAAACCGTTATCTTAAACTATTAAGTCTATTAAGGTGCTGTTGGTCTCCCAGATCCTTCAGTCCTGCATAAGCACCTTCCTCTTTACATTTTTGGTGCTAAGTCCAAATTTGTTTCCACAGTCTTGGGTGAGTGTGTGGAGCAGATTCCAAGACACAGAATTATTTCTCTTTGGAAGTGAACGGCTCAACCTGAAAACAGAACAAAAACAAAACATTAATTAAATATAAAATCTCAAACGGTTTCTCTACATTCTGTGAAAATTTGAGGTTATTTCAACAAGAAGCTAAAAATGACCCTGTATATAGGCTTAATATGGATTTAAAGCATTAAGTGAAGCAAATAAATGATGTAAAGTTCATTTCAGACTCACTTTTCCTGGAATCGCTGGTCTAAACCTTCTGTTCTCTGTGGTTTAAACATAGCCTTAAGATGTGGAAAACCTATTTTATTTACCTTTTGTACCTCAATCTTGTAAACTTTTAAATGTAGTGTTATTGACTTTAAGTAGTAAAATACAATGAGCAAACTAAGCTGTTATGTTTACCTCAAATGCAGCTCTACATTTCCTGTTTTTTAATGAGGAACAGGCAAAAAACACATTTATACCGAGTTTCTTAATGTTATTTTGTTCCACAGCAGAAGACGAGTCTGTTATTGTCACTCAGCCGAGCTCTGACCAAACAGAAGGTAAAAGGTCCACGGTGCTCGGCTAATGCTAACGGCGCTGCTGCTGCTTTATGGGATCAATACAGGGTCATAAAAACGCACAGTTGTAATAAAGTTTTGCATCTGTGTAAGAGAAATTGTGTATGTGCAATTACATTTTGTACCTGTAGAAATATTTTGTACATGTGTGGGTGAAACATGTGTCCCCATAGAAATATTGCGAGCATGTGCAAATAAATGTTGTACCTGTAGAAACATTTTCTACGTGCGGAGGGAATTTTGTAACTATAGAAATATTTAGTGCATGTGAGAAAAACAAAAGCGTATGTGTACAAATATGTTGTACACATGTCCCTGCTCGCGACTCAAAAGTTCACGCTTGAGAAACTGATCTACAGATGTACGGATTTTTGACCTGAATTTTACTGCCACCTTGGGAGAGCCAATCAAAACATGACTTACTGCAAACCAATCAGTGCTTCCAGAGGACTTGGGAACCCACCCACATCCTTTAACGCGGCCTTGGTAAAGTTATGTTCCTGTTTGGTGCAGCAGAGGTCGTGGGAGAGGTGAGCCGTGTCCCAATTCAGGAGGCTGCAGCCTCCGGAGGCTGTGAAGGCTGCAGCCTCCTGAAGCCGCATAGGCTGTAGCCTTCAAACACGCCTTCGACACGGCCATGCGGGCCACATGGCCGTGTCGAAATGGGGCAGGTACAGCCCACGAAGCCACGCCCGTCGCCCAGCAACCAAGACACGCTGCTAATGGTAATGCTAACAACACGCACCTGCAGATTACGCACACAGATCATTAACAAAGATTACGCACGGGTAATCAAACTGTCACATTTTGAGAACAAGTTATTCTAATAATTCTAATCCACATTTTATGGCTAAAATATTGCTGTTTCTCCAATACATCTAAAATAGGCTAAATTACCAGTTTCAAAGTTTCAAAAACAGTGATGAGATATGCATTAAGTATTTTTAAATTGATAAGGGATTACATGTGTACAGGGAATGCATTTAAGTCATTTTATAAAGACTCTCCTTTGAGAAAAAATGGTTTATTAAACAATCAAATAAACTTCTGGAAATACTTTGTCATAATATGAATAGTCAAACATTAAACCCATCACACACGCACACAATGCATTCATAGGTTAATAATAAATAAATAAATAAATAAAATATGTCAGTGTACTCCCATTGTGTAACTTTTTTTTTTTTTTTTTTACAGAAGCAGGTGCCAATCCAAAATGAACAAATTATTTTTGCCAAATATGATCAGATTGAATACTGCTTCACTGCAGTACAATAGTACATTCTTATAGTACATGTAATTATAGTTACTATTAAAAGACACATCAGATAACTGGGACATCTCACCATGAATCAAATGTCACAGTGAAAAACGCTCAGATAAACTTATTCTGAACCTAAACTGCATGGAGACATCACTATTAGGACACATTCAGGACAGCAGCAGACAGCGGTGCAGGAAGCCAGATGCACCCAGAGGCCCCACAGGTCTTCTGCAGGTTGTGACTCTGCAGGTTGTGACTCTGCAGAAGTCCTCAGTGACTCTGAACATGGACAGTGGAGACATCTTGTATCTTCTGAAGGAGGAAGAGCAGAATGAACCTTACATCTGATCGGTTCTGTTGGTTCAAAGTCCTGTCCTGCAGAGTGAAAACCTGTAATGACACATTAAGACCTTAACTACCAACTATTACAGGAAAATGAGGTCCACAGAGCAAAGTACATTCACATCCAAAGTGTGTTGTGTCCTCATCCAGGAAGTTGCAGATGAGAAAAGAAAATTCATATAAAACATTTCAAACAGTTTCTCATTGTTATATTAAATGTGACTGGCCTAACAGACACAGGTGTCAATATAATGTATTCCCAGAATGAAATGCATGTGTGGGAGGCTTATATTACGTGATTTACAAGTAAATATTGTTATACTGCATGAAATAATGCGTGTTTTTACCTTACCTCCGAGCTACCCCTGTCTGTGAAAACATGGTGTTTCTTCCTCTTTAATCACTCCATGATCTTTTCCCCAAACAGTAAAAAAAAATTAGTGCTTGATGGAAATCTGTCCAAATATGAAAGTCTGAGCGGACTTGCTTAGCTCTAAATTACAAGCCAAACTTTTAGCTCAAAGCTCCAAAGTTCACGCAGTTAAAAACAAACTTTTTTGACAGTTTTGTGGGAGTTATGGCCGTATTTTAAGGTTACTGTTGTGTTAGTGATGATTTCCAATAGTTAAAAGTGTGTACTCACATGCCTGCTTTTTGCTCCGTGTTTTTCACTCCGTGTTTTTCACTCCGTGTTTTTGCTGTTTTCGAACATGACAGCCGCTGCGCGGTGCATGCTGGGATATTGGAGGCCGCAAAGGATACTCGGATGTAGCCTTCATTCATGGCCCGATCTCCATGGAAACCAGGCCAGTTTTAAGGCTGCACGAAATAAAATGAAATGGGACAGGCCTTGGTTTACCGGAAGTGATGTATGCGGCCTTAAAACCAGCCTCCGGAGGCTGCAGCCTTATGAATTGGGACACAGCTGTGGTGTTGAGAACGTAGCTTATTCGCATTGAAAGCAGGATGGAAGCAGACAATCCGGTGAGTGAGGTTCCGTTAAAGCACGGAATCGTCCAGTATTTTGGCAGTTAAATTATGCATCCAGCACAGGAAACAGAACGTGATTTCTTCTGTATTGTCTGAAATGAGTTCATGTCTGTCACACGTGTATAGTACAGAAACTAGGCTACCTGATTTCATAGCGTCCTGAATCCCTCCCGCGTGTGTGCATGCACCTGTAAAGTAAATATTTGAAAAGTAGTAGCCTATATACTTGTCTATATATCTATATCAACTATTGTTAGACAATCCCCACGCTGTCAGACTGCTGAACACTATCCCCACGCTGTCAGACTACTGAACACTATCCCCACGCTGTCAGACTACTGAACACAATCCCCACGCTCTCAGACTACTGAAAACAATCCCCATGCTGTCAGACTGCTGAACACTATCCCCACACTCTCAGACTACTGAACACAATCCCCACGCTGTCAGACTACTGAACACAATCCCCACGCTGTCAGACTGCTGAACACAATCCCCACGCTGTCAGACTGCTGAATACTATCCCCACGCTGTCAGACTGCTGAACACTATCCCCACGCTGTCAGACTACTGAACACAATCCCCACGCTGTCAGACTACTGAACACAATCCCCACGCTGTCAGACTGCTGAACACTATCCCCACACTCTCAGACTACTGAACACAATCCCCACGCTGTCAGACTGCTGAACACTATCCCCACGCTGTCAGACTACTGAACACAATCCCCACGCTGTCAGACTACTGAACACAATCCCCACGCTCTCAGACTACTGAACACAATCCCCATGCTGTCAGACTGCTGAACACTATCCCCACGCTCTCAGACTACTGAACACAATCCCCACGCTGTCAGACTACTGAACACAATCCCCACGCTGTCAGACTGCTGAACACAATCCCCACGCTGTCAGACTGCTGAATACTATCCCCACGCTGTCAGACTGCTGAACACTATCCCCACGCTGTCAGACTGCTGAACACTATCCCCACGCTGTCAGACTACTGAACACAATCCCCACGCTGTCAGACTGCTGAATACTATCCCCACGCTGTCAGACTGCTGAACACTATCCCCACTCTGTCAGACTGCTGAACACTATCCCCACGCTCTCAGACTACTGAACACAATCCCCACGCTGTCAGACTGCTGAACACTATCCCCACGCTGTCAGACTACTGAACACAATCCCCACGCTGTCAGACTGCTGAACACTATCCCCACGCTGTCAGACTGCTGAACACTATCCCCACGCTGTCAGACTACTGAACACAATCCCCACGCTGTCAGACTACTGAACACAATCCCCACGCTGTCAGACTGCTGAACACTATCCCCACACTGTCAGACTGCTGAACACTATCCCCACGCTGTCAGACTGCTGAACACAATCCCCACGCTGTCAGACTGCTGAACACTATCCCCACGCCGTCAGACTACTGAACACTATCCACACGCTGTCAGACTGCTGAACACTATCCCCACGCTGTCAGACTGCTGAACACTATCCCCACACAGTCAGACTGCTGAACACTATCCACACGCTGTCAGACTGCTGAACTCTCAATAATACTGCACTAAACTACTGTCTGTGATGCATAATACTCTTACCACTGCTGCACTAATGGACATCACTACCACTGTTACTGTTATCTGTGAAATAACCTGCTCCACATTCCACATGCAAAACCATTATGTGCAATATGGAACTCATCTGTGAAATAATATAATAATAATAATAATGCATCAGTTTTATATCGCGCTTTTCAGGACACTCAAAGACGCTTTACAGAGCATTATTCATTCACTCCAGACCCGGTGGTGGTAAACTACTATTGTAGCCACAGCTGCCCTGGGGCAGACTGACGGAAGCGAGGCTCCAATCTGCACCATCGGCCCCTCCGACCACCACCAACACTCACGCACACACCACTTTCATACTGGGCAATGTGGGTAAAGTGCCTCAGGACACTACGTTTTTGTGACTGGCGCCCCCCTGTGGCACCTGGAATTCCCAGTGTCTCCATCCAAGTACTGACCAGGCCCTGCTGAGCTTCTGAGATCTGATGGGATCAGGTTCTGACAAACCGGTGTGGCCACAATCTACCTACACCTTATTTAATCCTACCTGCACCTTTGTATATTATATTTTATTACATTTGTATTATATCTGTATTTCTTTATATTTTATTATATTCTTTACTATATTGTTTACTATTTCCCTTGTATTTGCAAACACTTTTTAAACAGTACTATTTATTGCAGCTTTTAGTACTTCTGAATATCTTAGCGAGTCAACAGTTCTTCTCATCCTGAGCATTTCATTGCTCTGTAAACCTTGTGTTGAACCTGCATATGACAAATAAACAATCTTGAATCTTGAATCACACATACACACACAGCTTAGAGTTTCCATGCTTTTTAATCAAGTTTATAAAATTCCCTTTTGCACATCTTTTGCACATCAGGAAAAAATTACCAAAAGAAAACTCAAAAGTTGGGTTGATTTCCAAAAATGTTGACAAAAGAAAAACTGATTGCATCTTTGTGAGGCGCCCATGACTGAAGTTAGTGAACTTCAGTGGTGAGTCTTAAGGAGTAATTTCTCTTTCACAGACGTAGGTGAGAAAATTTGCACAATTCTCATCATTCCAGCACTTCTGGTCTGTAAATGACAAAACACATAATAATGAACAATTCAAACTAGTAAAATGCATGTTTATTTCCTACTGTTTCGCACATTCTCTCTTATAAATACACTGTCATTCATACACCAGGGTCCATGGCCACTGCAGATAAGGTGAAGTGTCTTGCCCAAGGACACACTAGTATGCACTAGTACGAGTGAGGTTTGAACTGCTAAGCTTCAGGTTGATGGGTACTGACCTGAGTAATTAGTCAAGCCACACTTCTCATTTCCACGGTAGTTGTTAGGTTCTCCAGGACACCAGTTTGTGTAGCCCAGAGGCTGACTGTTGATCCAGAACCAGGAGCCGAACTAAAACACAAACACAAAAGTCCAGGTTCACTCAGGAGTTCTTTTTCTTCGTGGTTGATGTGAAGAGACATTTCTCAAATCCAGGGCAACAGAAGGCCTGTAATCTGACTGATAAGTTCCTGTACCGTTCTGGTTTTCTAGATCCTTCTCTTTAACATACCTGCTGTGCATCTGAGAGGCCAATCCATGTGTCCTTTCCTCCAGCAAGACCCTTCACAAAGTCATCCTCTTCCTTAGAGTTGAGGACCACCAGGTGTCCTCCCATGGTCAGACAGTGCATCTGAATGAGAGATTCAGACGAGAAAAGGATTCATCATTAATCAGGCCTGTACTGTTTGTATTATTATCATGTGAAAACTGTGAGCTGATGTTACATGAGCATTGGCCCAAGTCTGAGGAGTAGAGTAGAAAATATAACTGGATCCACTGGACATTTTCCATGGTCTATGTAGTGCTGCATCTGAAAACAAAAGACCACAACAGCTAACTTTTAGTCACAATTGTTAGTTTCATTGAGGTTGGTTTTATTGCATTGAAAATCTCTGAAAAACATGCATCCTCTTATGAGCGGGCCTGATTTACACAAAGTCGACTCTTCTTTGGCCTGGACGAGGGCCTTTTCCTGCTTCTGTCCATGGAAATGTTCCTTTAGCAATAACCTCCCACAGTGTGGTAGAAAACATCTCCATGGAGAACGTATCAAAGTGGTTTTATCTTTCTATCGCTGTGGAATCGTGCGGGTGACGTGCCATCTCCACAGTTACACACTGTAGCTTTACCTAGCAGACATTGGGCTTGCTGCAGACACACTCACCTGTACTCGGGTCGCTGTCTTTCACAGGCTCTGGAACCAAATAAAAACATGAATGATCAGTGTAAGTTCAGGAAGTACACACAGCTTCTGCACACTCACCTTGGGCCATTGCTCCACAGAAGAGAGCCAGCAGAATGAGCAACTTCATGATCAAAATGAACTCTTGTCCAAATAAAAACCTAAGAAAAAGAAAGAGTTGGTTACTTCATCGGCCTTCTTCTCCCAGCAGACTTCAGATGACTGTAGAGAATCAAGGCCAAACCTGCTTCAGTGTCTCTGTGCCTCAGACTCTGTCAAACTCGGCTTCTGTATTTATACACGACTGTGGCCATGAATCACTGCCACGTGTGATTCTCAGGAAGGGATGGACTTAGTTAATGACCTTTTACAACCTCCATATTGAGGGCACAACTGAACCCAGTGTCACGTCTTATCTTGTCTCTTGGAATTGTGTCTCGTTTCTTCCCAAATCGTTTTCATCCATGTTAAATGTTTCTGTTTCTGTAGCAGTAAAGTACAAGGAGCTGTGCGTTATGCAGTTTTAATGCACAGTGTAGCGTGGTGTTCCTCTGCAAAGTGAAAACTACTACACACAGCTCCTCGTTTTTTAATGCGCTGTTACCACATCTACAAACAGAAATGTCTCACCTGTGAGTGTGAAAAGCCTTTTCACTGTCTGTAAATGTCCCAGTATCAGTTTGGTGATTCACAAGAGTCGGGACAAAACAGGTCCTTTCTAAAACACAGCAGTTTGTAGAAAAATATTTTCAAAATATCTTCATTTGCATATTTATAAAGTTACATCGAAGGTTGATGTGTTTTAACAATTTTGACATAAATGTAAATGACAATTTTGAGGTCAATGCAAATGTCCTGAGAGTTCAGCTGCTTAAAAAACATTAAAAAACTTTTATGAATAAAATTACATTTGATCAAAAGGCTTTAAATATTTTTTAAATGCCTACGGTGAACTTGTGAAAATATTTTCAGCTTGTTAATGCAGTGTCCCATCTTTTTGTCCGCTGTAAACAGATATGAATAAATAATAAAGGACTCAAATGTGTGAATGAAACAAAACACAACCTCAGGTCTGTTTTTTATTCATTTTATCAAGATTTAAACCTTACAAGAGTTGGTTTTGAGTAATACAGTGAAAACGGACAAAAATGCAGAATTGGGAAGTTACTTTCACCACTTCTTGTTCAGTTCAGATGAAAAAGTAATTTGAATCATCAAAACAGTGAAAATGTCAAATGTGTTGCATCAACGAGTTTCTTTCCTCAGCAAAACTGTAGCGCTGTTGTAAAATAATTTAGTGAAATATAACAATATAACAAAAAATACTTACAGATACAGAAGCCCCCGATAATACTACATTAAATGATACGATATATCAATATATTTTTGCACACCCCTAATCATGAATACTAATTTGGAGTGCCTGTATTCCAGTATGGTGACTTTTTCTTTTGGTGATATTCAGAGTATGGTGCCTTTCCCCACGGGGCGATGTGAGGCTGCCCTCTCGTGGACCCACCACCCGTGAGAGGAGCCATAGGGGCCGGGTGCAGAGGGATCTGGGCGGCGGTCGAAGGCAGGGGCCCCGACAACCGGATCTCCGGACATGGAGACTAGCTCTGGGGACATGGAATGTCACCTCGCTGGGGGGGAAGGAGCCTGAGCTTGTGCGGGAGGTTGAGCGTTACTGGCTAGATATAGTCGGCCTCACCTCCACGCACAGCTTGGGTTCTGGAACCCAACTCCTTGAGATAGGTTGGACTCTCCACTTGTCTGGCGTTGGCCGCGGGGAGCGGCGGCGAGCTGGTGTGGGCTCATCGCCCCACAGCTCAGCCGCTGCGTGTTGGAGTTCACCCCGGTGAACGAGAGGGTCACGTCCCTGCGCCTTCGGGTCAGGGACAGGTCTCTCACTGTGGTGTCGGCCTACGGGCCGAACAGCAGTGCAGAGTACCCGGCCTTCTTGGAGTCTCTGGGAGGGGTACTGAATGGTGCACTGACCGGGGACTCCGTTGTTTTACTGGGGGACTTCAACGCCCATGTGGGCAATGACAGTGACACTTGGAGAAGGGTGATTTGGATGAACGGCCTCCCTGATCTGAACCCGAGCGGTGTTCTGTTATTGGACTTCTGTGCTAGTCACAGTTTGTCCATAACAAACACCATATTCGAGCACAAGGGGGTCCATCGGTGCACGTGGCACCAGGACTCCCTAGGCTGGAGGTCGATGATCGACTTTGTTGTCGTGTCATCTGACCTCCGGCCGTGTGTCTTGGACACTCGGGTGAAGAGAGGGGCAGAGCTGTCAACTGATCACCACCTGGTGGTGAGTTGGGTCTGCTGTCAGAGGAGAAAGCCAGAAAGACCTGGCAGGCCCAAACGTATCGTGAGGGTCTGTTTGGAATGTCTGGCGGAACCCTCTGTCGGTGCGGCCTTCAACTCACACCTCTGGGAGAGCTTCTCCCGGATCCCAGGGGAGGCTGGGGACATGGAGTCCGAGTAGTGACAATCCCCGAAACCCATTGGTGGACACCGGAAGTAAGGGATGCCGTCAGGCTGAAGAAGGAGTCCTACCGGGCCTTGCTGGCTCGGAGGACTCCTGAGGCAGCAGACAGGTACCGGCGGGCCAAGCGTGCTGCAGCCCAGGCAATCACAGAGGCAAAAACTCGGGTCTGGGAGGAGTTTGGGGAGAGCTGCTGACCTCGACTGGGGATGTTGTCGGCCGGTGGAAGGAATACTTTGGGGATCTCCTCAGTCCCAGCGTCACATCCTCCGAAGAGGAGGCCGAGGCTGGGGACCCAGAGGCGGACTCATCCATCACTAGGGGTGGGTATTGCCAACAACCTTGCGATATGATACGATTCGCGATACAGGGGTCTCGATACGATACGATTCGCGATACAGGGGTATCCCAATACATGGTCTTCAAGGCGATACGTATCCCGATATTTTACATTACGTAACCTATAATAAAAAAAAAGACAGATGTTTACTCAAATGTTATTTTTATTTTGGTGTAGTGCATCAGTTACAATGTAACAGAAGAAGGCTGTAAGGCAGAAACTGCCCTTGATTAACCTGTTAACACCCGCACTCGGCACAAGTGTCCAAATATGTACCAGATGTTCCAAACTGTAATAAGATGTAATGTATAATAAATAAACCATCTTCTGAAATTTAGGCATGTTTTCTTAAGATAAATAACTAAAACAAGCCAAAAAATTTCGCTCCATATGTCTCGTGTGCCTCCACCAGTGAGTGTGCGTAAAAGGAGGAGAGAGAGAGTCTCCATACACAGAGCGCATGGAGCTAGCCTATCACTACAGCACCTCTGCCCCACATGGGGCCCACCGCTGAAATCGTCTTTTCATAGGATACTCAGATCTGTCAATCATTTCCTGAAAGAACCAATGACTGAAGAGGTTTTGCCGTGGAACTGTCCCTCGGTCATGCGTAATACGCCGCTAACTGGACGCACTCGTTTTGTTCCCCAAGCTGTAGCGCGGCGCCTCGTAGCCGGACCGAAGCCTGGATACGCTTGTTTTGTAGCTAAGAGTGTGGAGAAAACAAACATACCCCACACCGCTAACAGGAGCTAAGCGTTTAGCTATGCTAAGGACCAAGAGCGAGAGGAGTAGAGAGATGCGTCGCTCATCCATTCAGACAAACTCGGACTTTCTGGATTATTTCTCCACATGGAATTATTTTATGAAAAAAGCAACTGGATATTCTTTTTCTGTGGACTGTTACGGACTAATTGAGTACAGCTATTCCTGGACTGGACCCGTTTCAGACCGACAGAACCGGCTCAAAGGTAAGAAATGTGATTAATATTTTCGGAAATTATAAGTTATGGCTCTTTGGGCTCGCTGTGTGGCATAAAATGAATGATATGGTTGTTTTACTGAGGAATTAAGCTTTCAAACGATGTATAGCATGTCAATATTGGAAAAATAAGTACGGTGAATATCTGGCTTGACTTTTTAATGTTGTGTAATCGCCCGCCGGCGCGCGGGTGGGTGTTAAATTTATTAATGTAAACATGGCTTAACAAGGCTGTATGCTGACATGCAGCTCCTTTGATGAAAGTAAACTTAAGATATGGCCTTAACAAGGCTGTAGTGCAGAAGGAATGCTGCCTTTGACAATACGAAATGCGCATTGCAAGGATCACTTATCAGACGCAGTTTGCTGAAGCTTGATAAATAATGTTTGTTGCATGTAAAATATCGATACTGACGCCTCCGTATCGATACGTGTATCGCCAAGAGGCCCACGACGATGTATCCCCGTATCGATTTTTTGAACACACCCCTATCCATCACCCTGGCTGAAGTCACTGAGGTGGTTAAAGCTCCTTGGTGGCAAGGCTCCGGGGGTGGATGAGATCCGTCCTGAGTACCTTAAGTCTCTGGGTGTTGTGGGGCTGTCTTGGCTGACACGCCTCTGCAACATCGCGTGGCAGTCGGGAACAGTACCTCTGGACTGGCAGACCGGGGTGGTGGTCCCTCTGTTTAAGAAGGGGGACCGGAGGGTGTGTTCCAACTACAGGGGAATCACACTCCTCAGCCTCCCCGGTAAAGTCTATGCCAGGGTATTGGAGAGGAGAGTCCGGCCAATAGTGGAACCTTGGATTCAAAAGGAGCAGTGTGGTTTTCGGCCTGGTCGTGGAACACTGGACCAGCTCTACACCCTCCATCGGGTGCTCGAGGGTTCATGGGAGTCCACATGTGCTTTGTGGACCTGGAGAAGGCATTCGACCGTGTCCCTTGTGGTGCCCTGTGGGGAATGCTCCGGGAGTATGGGGGTCCGGGGCCCTTTGCTAAGGGCTGTCCCTGTATGACCGGAGCAGGAGCTGTGTTCGCATTGCCGGCAGTAAGTCAGACCTGTTCCCGGTGCATGTTGGACTCCACCAGGGCTGCCCTTTGTCACCGGTTCTGTTCATTGTATTTATGGACAGAATTTCTAGGCGCAGCCAGGGGCCGGAGGGGGTCCAGTTCGGGGACCACAGGATCTCATCGCTGCTTTTAGCGGATGGGAGGGGCGGAGGAGTTCTTCTCTATGTTAAAAGCTCTTTAAAATGTAAACAGATTGAATGGCCAGAAGATGTCCAACTTGAGTGTGTAGGTGTAGACGTCTCATTGTCAACTGGAATGTCTTTCACCATAATTTGTTTATATCGTAAGCCATCTGCCAAGTTGGATTTGTTTGACAAACTAAAAAGTCTGCTTAATTATTGTGATTTAAATAAAGAAATAATCTTAATTTGTGATTTTAACATAAACTGCATTGATAAACCTAAAACCAAACCTAAAACTCCACACTCCACGGATGACCTGTCCCTAGCCAACAGTCTTAACGACTTCTACTGTCGTTTTGATGAGTCATCAAGCAGCTCTCACACCTCCAACTGTCCCAACAATAGAGACAATAGAGACAACCCGGACACTCATCCCCCCACTGTTTCCCCCCCACCAGAGCCATCTCCACCCTTTCACATTCATGAGGCAGATGTGAAGAAGCAGTTCAAGAGGATGAATGCCCGGAAGGCGTCAGGCCCAGATGGCGTCTCTGCTGCCACCCTGAGACACTGTGCTAACGAGCTGGCCCCAGTGTTTACGGACATCTTCAATTCTTCACTGCAGGCTTGTCATGTGCCTGTCTGCTTCAAAACTTCCACCATTGTTCCTGTCCCCAAGAAGCCAAGGACCACCGGACTCAATGACTACAGACCTGTGGCTCTGACATCTGTGGTCATGAAGTCATTGGAGCGCCTGGTTCTACCCCACCTCAAGACCCTCACGGCCCCCCTCCTGGACCCCCTGCAGTTTGCCTACAGAGCCAACAGGTCTGTAGACGACGCCATCAACATGGCTCTACACTTCACCCTGCGGCATCTGGACTCCCCGGGAACCTACGCCAGGATCCTGTTTGTGGACTTCAGCTCTGCCTTCAACACCATCCGCCCAGACCTCCTCCAAGGCAAGCTGTCCCAGATGAACGTGCCTGATCCTCTCTGCAGGTGGATCACTGACTTCCTGACGGACAGGAAGCAGCACGTGAGGCTGGGGAAGAATGTCTCGGACTCCCGGACCATCAGCACCGGCTCTCCCCAAGGCTGTGTTCTTTCTCCTCTGCTCTTCTCCCTGTACACCAACTGCTGCACCTCTTCCCATCAGTCTGTCAAGCTCATCAAGTTTGCAGATGACACCACGGTCATCGGGCTCATCTCGGACGGGGATGAGTCTGCCTACAGGACGGAGGTTGATCGTCTGGTGTCCTGGTGCAGCCAGAACAACCTGGTGCTTAATGCCCAGAAGACAGTGGAGATGATTGTGGACTTTAGGAAGCACATAGCCCCACTCCCCTCCATCATCCTGACCGACACCCCCATCACCACTCTGGACTCATTCCGCTTCCTGGGGATCACCATCACCCAGGACCTCAAATGGGAGCCCACCATCACCTCCATCATAAAGAAGGCCCAGCAGAGGATGTACTTCCTGAGGCAGCTGAAGAAATTCAACCTGCCAGCACGGACAATGGTGCAGTTCTACATTGCCATCATCGAGTCCATCCTCACCTCCTCCATCACCGTGTGGTATGCTGGAGCCACCACCAGGGACAAACAGAGACTGCAACGTGTTGTGCGCTCTGCTGAGAAGGTGATTGGTTGCAGCCTTCCATCTCTTCAGGACCTGTACACTTCCAGGACTCGGACACGTGCAGGTCGAATTGCAGCTGATCCTTCTCACCCTGGACATGGACTTTTTGACCTACTCCCCTCAGGCAGGAGGCTACGGTCCATTCGGACCAGAACCTCTCGCCACAAAAACAGTTTCTTCCCCTCTGCTGTTGGACTCATAAATAATAACACTCGGACTGGTCCCACCCCCCACTCTGCTTCTGTCACATGACCCTGTGTTCTCGCACCTGCCTGTTTTGCACTGATCACTGATACTCTCATACTCTATATTATTATACTCCTGTAAATTTGTAAATTTTGTTATATTATACTATAGCTTTATTTTATTCTATTATTTGTTGCATGTCTGTGTTTGTCTACATCCTGCTCCAAGTACCGCAGCAATTTCCTAATGTTGTGAACCTGTTCACTCATATGGCAATAAAACACATTCTGATTCTGATTCTGATTCTGATTCTAAGAAGGCCAGAAAGCACCTGAAACAGGTGACTGACCATTTTAATTTTAGTCAGCTAATTGAACAACCCACTCGAATAACTTCGCACTCAAAAACATTAATTGATTTACTTTTTGTAAACAAAAGAATTATTAAAACTTTTAATTACACAACTGGATTGTCTGACCACAATGCGATTTTTTTCTCTAGAAAACTTACAAAAAAAACGTTTTATTGATTCATATGGGCCTACAGAAGAATCATTAAATAATATGTCATATCCAAAAAAATCAACAATCTAATCTTGTGGCAACTATGCAACTAACTGACTGGAATGAAATAATACAAAGTGAGAACATAGAAAATAGTAGTCCTTTATTTCTCGCAAAAATTAAGGACATAATATCAAGCTTTACCAAAAGAGGGCGCCAATACAAAAGAAAGAAAAATTCACTACCTTGGGTAAATGATGAATGCAGGAAATGTATGAGAGACAGGGATGTACAACTTAAAAAATATCTTAAATCTCGCCTTATTATAGATAAACAAAAATTCACCTCCTTGAGAAATAAAGTGATGCAATGTTTGCGTAAGGCAAAAGCAAAATTCTTCATGGACATTATCTCTGAAGCAAAGGGAAATGGCAAAAAGGTCTGGCAAAATTTAAATAAATTACTTGGAAAAGAAAAGAAGGGAACAAAAAGAGAAATTGAGCTTAAAATAAACAACCTTATAGTGTCTAATCCAAATCTTTTAGCGACCGAATTTAATAATTTCTTTATTAATTCTGTTAGAGAGATAACAGAGTTGTTTCCATCGCCTGATCTCAGCACTAGACCCATTGATCCTGCACTTCCTGTGTTCACTCTACAGGAAATAACAGGACAGGAAGTCATTAACATAATTGGTTCACTTAAAAATTCAAAAACCAAAGATATCTATGGGCTGGATACACATTTTTTAAAGTTATGGAAAGAGTCTCTTGTTGCACCAATAACATATATGGTTAATTTATCATTTAAACAAAAAGTTGTTCCATCTTCTTGGAAAGTGGCTACGGTCACGCCAATTTACAAATCTGGTGATAAATTAAATATACTCAACTACCGACCAATCAGTATCCTTCTACTAATCTCCAAGGTTGCTGAGAGGTGGGTAGCTAAGATGATAAATGAACATTTAAATAAAAGTCATTCTGCCTTACATCCTGTGCAGTTTGGGTTCCGCATAAATCATTTTACTGAATCTGCAAACAATTTCTTCATTGAAAATGTCAAACGTAAACTTGATAACCATACATGTGTTGGTGCAGTGTTTCTTGACCTTAGAAAGGCATTTGACACTGTCAATCACGAAGTACTAGTGACAAAACTAACAGACTATAATTTCTCTCTCGATGCAATTGAATGGATTAAATCATACCTTCACTCTAGGAAACAAAGTGTATGTATTGAAAGTGTCATATCATCCCTTGTAGACGTTCCAGTTGGTGTGCCTCAAGGGTCAATACTTGGGCCACTTTTATTTTCATTATATATTAATAGTCTGCCTACAGCTTGTGTAAATGTTGATTTTCAAATGTATGCCGATGACGCTGCGATTTACACACATGCAAGGAGCATAAAAGAGGCGTCCTCCATTCTAACCACAGCAATGGAGTCGGTAAATGAGTGGTTATTTAAATCGTGCCTGTTGCTAAATACCAAAAAAACTGTTTGTATGATGTTTACAAAGCAGCCACAAGATATAAAACATTCAGGAGTGTTTCTGAGGGGGGAAGAGCTACAAATTGTGACTGAATTCAAGTACCTCGGTGTTACTCTTGATTCTACACTGTGCTTTAAGAATCATGTTAAAAGAATTGTTAAAACTGTAAAATTTAATCTTCAAAACTTTAGGCAAATCAGGCCATTTATAACTTTTGATGCTGCAAGAGTTTTTCTCCACTCAATGATTTTCTCTCACATTGAATACTGTATCTCAATTTGGTCTTTAGGTAATGTGAGCACACTCAAATTAATTTAATCACTCTATAAAAAATCGCTAAAAGTCTTTCATAGGAAACCAATTTCATTCCATGTTTGTAATATTTTAAAAAAGTACAATATTTTAAGCTTTGAAAATTGTAAACATTTTGGGACTTCCGGGTGAGCAACCCAAGATGGCGGCAGCATAATCTCGTGGTGCCCCCGATAATGCGGTTATTTTACCCTCCCTCACCAAGTTGAGGTCTCCTTTTGCTCAAGAATGAAAGATAAAGTGAAAAACAAACCCAAAACGAAATCGCGGAGCACTTTGTCAAGCCAGGACATGACTTCACTAAATGAAGAAGATAAGAGCGGAGATGGCTATGCTAGCCACTCAGACGCAGAAGCGCCCTACACGGGGTCGTTGGGAGCAGACGAAGAAACAGCTAATCTCCAAACTATCCTCCGCGAACTCAGACATTCACGTCGGGAAAATGACAAAAACTTCCGCGATTTGAAAGAGAGAGTCGATAAGAGACTTGACGAAGCAGAAAAGCGCATTATGGAGATGGAAGACCGAACGCATCTTATTGAGGAAGCAACACTGGAGCTCGTTAAGGCGCAACTTCAAGTGAAAATCTCAGACTTGGAGTCAAGGTCCAGACGTGGAAATATCCGTTTTCATCTTATCCCAGAGGGATCAGAAGATGGCTCACCATCAACTGCGGACTTTGTTACGAATTTGCTCAAAGAAAAATTAGACCTTCCACAGACGCTGGACTTGACCATAGAACGAGGACACCGCTCCCTCGGACCAAAGCCGCCACCCGAAGCAACACCGCGGTCAATAGTGGTCAAATTCGCCTCATATAAAACAAAAGAGGAAGTTTTGAAACAAGTGTGGCAAAGAAGAGGACTCACGCTGAACGGGAAAAAGGTAATAGTGGATCACGACTACGCTCCGGAAATATTGAGAAAGCGCCGTGAGTACACAGAAGCGAAGAGAGTTCTGAGAGAAAATAAGATCAAGTTCCAAACCCCATACCCGGCAAAACTGAAGGTTTTCTATGAGGGCGATTTAAAGATCTACACCTCTGCCGCGGAGGCGACTAAAGACATGGCGAGACGGGGACTACCTGTTACAGTCCTGAAGCCCGCCGCGTCCTGGGCGGACAAGATCAGAGGCGCCCTGTGGCAAATAGCGGGGCGAACGGAGGAGGAGAGGAGCGGCGAGGGACCCAAAGAAAGATACAAGAAGAAACTAGAGGCCTTCCGGAGGGAATAACAAGAAAAACTACGTGTCCAGATCGACATGAAAACTTTCTCAATTTGAGAGGGAGGAGAGGGAGGTATATTTGTGCGTTTTTTAAGAGGAGATGTCGGGGGACACGGGAGAACAGTGCAATGCACTGCACCAAGCAGGTACAGCCACAACCTAAAGGTCGTGATGGTTTTCCCTCTAACCCGCTCAAAACTCATTGTAACATCAGTAGTGTGGTCTTCATAGCGACCACCGAGAAGGAAGTCACTCTAAGATGGACATGTGTTAAGATGGTGGGAAAAGTTAAATTGTTTGAACTGTTCATTGTTATCTTATGTTCGAGTAGCACAGGGAATCACTTAATAACAGACGCTAACCAAAATGAATGCAAATGATGGCTTATCCAACTTTATTAAACATTTGTACATATAATGTAAAGGGGGTGATGAACCCAATCAAAAGAACCAAGATACTGGGGAAAATGAAAACAGAAAATGTGGGGGTGGTATTCTTACAAGAGACCCATTTATCAGATAAAGAACATGAGAAGTTGAAGCGGCAGGGCTTCAGTCAGGTATTCTACGCATCACACAGGTCTGGGCGTAAAAGAGGAGTGGCTACACTAATCTCCAACAAAGTTGTTTTTGAAAAAAACGTATGAATGTAAAGATAAAGAGGGCCGATACAACATGATAATGGGTAAACTAGATGGCTTAGATGTCACCCTTTTCAATGTTTACATGCCTCCAGGTTCACAATGGTATTTTTATAAGCATATATTGGATTTGATGATAACCAAAGCACAAGGGGTCATGATTTGTGGCGGAGATTTTAACGCAAGACTAAACCCTTTGTTGGACTCCTCAGCACAAATCTCACATAACAACATAGGGAAGAAAATCAGAAAACTCATGAGGGTAATGGGAGTATCTGACGTATGGCGTGAATATCATCCACAACAAAAAAACTATACATTTTATTCCGCAACCCACCATACCTATTCAAGACTCGACTATTTTTTTATGTTCAATAAGGATATAGAAAGGGTAAGAGAATGTAAATTTGGATCAATGGACCTCTCAGACCACAGCCCTGTATATATGAAAATTTGCAGCGACAAGACGAAAACACCATTTCTTTGGAGACTAAACTCAAGTATACTAAAAGGGGAAATTAAGGAGGAAATAAAAGAAGAAATCAAGAGATATATTGAGGATAATGATAAGGACAATGTCTCCCCAGAAATATTATGGGATGCGTGTAAAGCAGTACTTAGGGGTAAATTGATCGCAAAAGCCACATTACTGAAAAGAAAACATCAAGAAAAAATTAGAACTCTTGAACAACAACTAGGTGAATTGGAAGGCCAACATAAATTGAAACAAGACGATAACACGTTACAGAAGATTAAAAAAATTAAAAAGGAAATAAACCAAGAACTAGAAATTCAAATAAGTAAAAAGCTCTTATATTTAAAACAAAACTATTATGAAGCAGGTAGTAAATCTGCCAAAAATCGAGCATATAGACTGAAAAAACAGCAAGCCGAAAGAGCCATATATAAAATAAGAAAACCATCAACCAACGAAGTAACCTACAAACGGACGGAAATTGGAGAATGTTTTGCAGGGTATTATCAAAAACTCTACTCTTTAAAACAACAGGAAGAGGAAGACTTGACTAAAACATTGTTAGACAAACTAAAAATACCAACAATCTCAGAACTAACACTAACTAACATAATAACTGAGCAAGAACCAAAGCGATTAAAAGACTAAAACTACACAAATCTCCTGGCGCAGATGGATATAATGCAGATTGGTACAAAATTTATTCAGAGGAACTAAAACCTCTTCTCTTGAAAACATTCAACTGGGTTCTAAATGGAGGTCAGATCCCACCAACATGGAGAGAGACAATAATTACAGTTATTCCGAAAGAGGGAAAAGACAAATTGGATTGTTCCAACTTCAGGCCAACTAGCCTCTTGAACCAAGACTATAAAATTTTTACTTCAATAATGGCAAGGAGATTGGAACATATTATACCTGATATAATAAACTTGAATCAGACAGGATTTATCAAGGAAAGAAAGACAAGAGACAATATCAGACGGACATTTCATGTAATTCACGAAATACAAAGAAAAACGCCCAGGCCGTAATTATGAGCCTGGATGCCCAGAAAGCGTTTGACACTGTGGACTGGACTTTTTTATACAGAGTGCTTTCTGGCTTTAACTTCTCGGAAAAATTTATAAAAATAATTCAAGGCCTATATAACAAACCAATTGGGAAAATTAGAATAAATAGTTACCTGACAGACCCCATAAACATCGAACAAGGATGTAGACAGGGCTGTCATCTGTCGCCAATTTTGTTTGCAATATTCATCGAACCTTTAGCACAGTGGATAAGGCAAAATACCAAAATAAGTGGCATTAGGGTGAATGGCACAGAAGAAAAGATCGCACTATTTGCGGACGACATTCTTATCTACCTAGCAAAACCAGCAGAATCAATTTCGGAATTACATAAAACATTAATGGATTATGGGAAAGCATCTGGTTACAAATTAAACTCCCACAAATCTCAGGTGCTGACATTCAATTATAAGCCCGAATATGACATCAAGAAACTGTTTAAAATTAACTGGGATATGGATTCAATGACATACTTGGGAATAAATATTCCCAAAAAAATTGAGAGAATAACCGCCATAAACTATGATCCATTGATGGCTAATATAAAAAAGGATTTGGACAGATGGGGCCTGATACCTTTTCTGGGAACCCTACAAAGAGTAGAATCTATTAAAATGATCATATTGCCCAAACTGTTATACCTATTTCAAACTATACCTATTGATCCAGCAAATTCTATGTTTTTAGAACTGGATAAGTTATTTTCAAGATACATCTGGGAAGGGAAGAAACCTAGGGTCAGATATAAGACACTGCAATTAAATAAAAGTGAAGGAGGCCTGTCTCTTCCAAATATGAGAAACTACTACAAGGCAGCTCAGCTAAATCCACTAGTAGACATGTGCAACCCATCTTATACAGCTAATTGGAAAGAAATTGAATGTACAACAGAAAGTATACCACTACAAGCGGTTATAGGAAATACAAACCTATTGAACAAATTAACTGAAGTGAACCCTTGGTCGAAAACCACGATTAACATCTGGTCAAAATTAGTTAAGGAGTACACAGAAACTTGTCTAATGATTAGATGGACTGCATATGACGAAAACTTTACCCCAACTCTAAACGATAAAACTTTCAAAATGTGGTCTGATAGGGGATTAAAGATATTTAATAGCTTGTATTTAAAAGGTTCCATGAGAAGTTTCCAAGACTTGAAACAGGCATATAATCTTGAAAACAAAGATTTCTACAGATATCTTCAAATTCGCCATTATTTGGATAAAAAGAAAAAAGAACATAGAGAAACCCCATTATCAGGCATAACTAGAATATTCCTACAATCATATCAATCAGGCCCAAACAATAAATTGATTTCCAAATTATATATTGAACTACAAAAGGCATCCATCCATCCATCTTCTTCCGCTTATCCGGGGCCGGGTCGCGGGGGCAGCGGTCTAAGCAGGGGCTCCCAAGCTTCCTTCTCCCCAGCCACTTCCACCAGCTCCTCCGGACAGACCCCGAGGCGTTCCCAGGCCAGCCGAGAAACATAGTCCCTCCAGCGTGTCCTGGGTCTTCCCCGGGGCCTCCTACCGGTGGGACATGCCTGGAACACCTCCCGAGGGAGGCGTCCAGGAGGCATCCGGACCAGATGCCCGAGCCACCTCAGCTGGCTCCTCTCGACGTGGAGGAGCAGCGACTCTACTCCGAGCTCCTTCCGTGTGACCGAGCTCCTCACCCTATCTCTAAGGGAGCGCCCGGCCACTCTGCGAAGGAAACTCATTTTGGCCGCTTGTATCCGCGATCTCGTTCTTTCGGTCATTACCCAAAGTTCATGACCATAGGTGAGGGGAGGAACGTAGATTGACCGGTAAATCGAGAGCTTCGCCTTTCGGCTCAGCTCCCTCTTCACCACAACGGTCCGATGCAGCGACCGCATCACTGCCGACGCCGCACCGATCTGCCTGTCAATCTCACGCTCCATCCTCCCCTCACTCGTGAACAAGACCCCGAGATACTTGAACTCCTCCACTTGAGGCAGAGACTCCCCACCCGGAGAGGGCAATCCACCTTTTTCCGGTCGAGAACCATGGCCTCGGATTTGGAACAGCTGATTCTCATCCCAGCCGCTTCACACTCGGCTGCAAACCGCCCCAGTGCACGCTGCAGGTCCTGGTTCGATGGAGCCAACAGGACAACATCATCCGCAAAAAGCAGCGATGAGATCCTGTGGTTCCCGAACTGGACCCCCTCCGGCCCCTGGCTGCGCCTAGAAATTCTGTCCATAAATACAATGAACAGAACCGGTGACAAAGGGCAGCCCTGGCGGAGTCCAACATGCACCGGGAACAGGTCTGACTTACTGCCGGCAATGCGAACACAGCTCCTGCTCCGGTCATACAGGGACCGGACAGCCCTTAGCAAAGGGCCCCGGACCCCATACTCCCGAAGCACCCCCCACAGGGCACCACGAGGGACACGGTCGAATGCCTTCTCCAAGTCCACAAAACACATGTGGACTGGTTGGGCAAACTCCCATGAACCCTCGAGCACCCGATGGAGGGTGTAGAGCTGGTCCAGTGTTCCACGATCAGGCCGAAAACCACACTGCTCCTCTTGAATCCGAGGTTCGACTATCGGACGGACTCTCCTCTCCAGTACCCTGGCATAGACTTTACCGGGGAGGCTGAGGAGTGTGATTCCCCTGTAGTTGGAACACACCCTCCGGTCCCCCTTTTTATACAGAGGGACCACCACCCCGGTCTGCTAGTCCAGAGGTACTGTTCCCGACCGCCACGCGATGTTGCAGAGGCGTGTCAGCCAAGACAGCCCCACAACACCCAGAGACTTAAGGTACTCAGGACGGATCTCATCCACCCCTGGAGCCTTGCCACCGAGGAGCTTTCTAACCACCTCAGTGACTTCGGCCAGGGTGATGGATGAGTCCACCTCTGGGTGCCCAGCCTCGGCCTCCTCTTCGGAGGACGTGACGGTGGGATTGAGGAGATCCCCAAAGTATTCCTTCCACCGCCCAACAACATCCCCAGTCGAGGTCAGCAGCTCTCCCCCCGCACTGTAAACAGTATTGGTGAAGGGCCGCTTCCCCCTCCTGAGGCGCCGGACGGTTTGCCAGAATTTCCTTGGGGCCGTCCGATAGTCCTCCTCCATGGCCTCCCCGAACTCCTCCCAAACCCGAGTTTTTGCCTCTGCAACCACCCGGGCTGCAGCACGCTTGGCCCGCCGGTACCCGTCAGCTGCCTCAGGAGTCCACCTTCTTCAGCTTGACGGCATCCCTTACTTCCGGTGTCCACCACCGGGTTCGGGGATTGCCGCCGCGACAGGCATCACAGACCTTGCGGCCACAGCTACGAGCGGCCGCGTCGACAATGGAGGCCGAGAATGAAGCCCACTCGGACTCCATGTCCCCAGCCTCCCCCGGGATCCGGGAGAAGCTCTCCCGGAGGCGTGAGTTGAAGGCCGCGCCGACAGAGGGTTCCACCAGACGTTCCCAACAGACCCTCACGATACGCTTGGGCCTGCCAGGTCTTTCCGGCTTCCTCCTCCGCCAGCGGCCCCAACTCACCACCAGGTGGTGATCAGTTGACCTCCGGCCTAGGGAGTCCTGGTGCCACGTGCACCAATGGACCCCCTTGTGCTCGAACATGGTGTTCGTTATGGACAAAATGTGACTAGCACAGAAGTCCAATAACAGAACACCGCTCGGGTTCAGATCAGGGAGGCCGTTCCTCCCAATCACCCCTCTCCAAGTGTCACTGTCGTTGCCCACGTGGGCATTGAAGTCCCCCAGTAGAACAATGGAGTCCCCGGTCGGTGCACTGTCCAGTACCCCTCCCAGGGACTCCAAGAAGGCCGGGTACTCTGCTCTGCTGTTCGGCCCGTAGGCTGACACCACAGTGAGAGACCTGTCCTTGACCTGAAGGCGCAGGGACGCGACCCTCTCGTTCACCGGGGTGAACTCCAACACGCAGCGGCTGAGCTGTGGGGCAATGAGCCCACACCAGCTCGCCGCCGCTCCCCGCGGCCAACGCCAGAGAAGTGGAGAGTCCAACCCCTCTCAAGGAGTTGGGTTCCGGAACCCAAACTGTGCGTGGAGGTGAGGCCGACTATATCTAGCCAGTAACGCTCAACCTCCCGCACAAGCTCAGGCTCCTTCCCCCCCAGCGAGGTGACATTCCATGTCCCCAGAGCTAGTCTCCATGTCCGGAGATCTGGTCGCCGAGGCCCCTGCCTTCGACTGCCGCCCAGATCTCTCTGCATCCAGCCCCTATGGCTCCTCCCAGGGATGGTGGGTCCAGGGGAGGGCGGTCCCACGTCGTCCCTTCGGGCTGCGCCCGGCCGGGCCCCATGGGAAAAGGCCCGGCCACCAGGCGCTCGCCATCGAGCGCCCACCCCAGGCCTGGCTCCAGGGTGGGGCCCCGGTGACACCAATCCGGGCGACGTATCTTGCCTCTGCGTGTTTTTCATCATATGGGGCTTCTGAACCGCTCTTCGTCTGACCCGTCCCCCCGGACCTGTTTGCCTTGGGTGACCCTACCAGGGGCATAAAGCCCCCGACAACATAGCTCCTGGGATCATTCGGGTACTCAAACCCCTCCACCACGTTAAGGTGGCGGTTCGAGGAGGCAAAAGGCAGAGGGCGATAATTCGTTGTATATAAAAGAAAAATGGGAAAAGGAGAGTGAATTCAATATACAAGAGGATGATTGGAATAGAACTCAAAAGAATATATGGAGGACTACTTCCTCTCCGTACTGGCGAGAATATCTGTGGAAATGCATAGTACGCTACTTTAAAACACCGGCACAAAGAGGTTCAAAGGGGGATACATCATGTTGGAGATTATGTGGGAATAAAAAGGCTGGGCATTACCATGTTTTTTGGAGCTGCCCCAAATTTAATCAATATTGGGAGAAAATTAAACAAAACATTGAGGCCATATTTAAAATAAAGATCCCTTTAAATTTTGAAATTATGCTTTTGGGCAAACAGACAGAAATCAAAGGAACAAAAAAATATATGTGGAATATTCTGCTGGTCGCAAGTAAGAAAGTAATAACCAAAAAATGGATGAGCGACAATCTACCGGATGTGCAAGACTGGACTAATATTGTCGAAAACATTTCACAAATGGAAAGACTGACACTTATACAAAGACTGGAATACGACAGGTACAAAGAGGATTGGAAACCATGGAGAGACTTTATTAATACCCGATCATAAAAAAGGGGACTTTGTGATATTCCTTGTGTGTTGCTACTCAAGTGTTTAAATATTTGTTTTATTTTTGTTTTTTATTTTTACTTTGTAAAAGATAAAGAAAAAGAAAAAAAGGCAAATGGTACATTTGTAACTGTCATTTTTATTTGTTTGTTAATAAAAATTTGAATAAAAAAAAAAAGAAGAAAATTTTAAACATTTTAAATATGCATGCCTTGTGTATAAAGTGCTACATGGATTAGCCCCGCCTCCTATGTCAGACTTTTTCAAAACAAAAACTCCCACCAGTATCAGGACCAGGGCCTTGTCCAGAGGAGACCGTGAGGTGCCCAACAGAAAAAGATCTTGCTGAACACTATCCCCACGCTGTCAGACTGCTGAACACTATCCCCACGCTGTCAGACTGCTGAACACTATCCCCACGCTGTCAGACTGCTGAACACTATCCCCACGCTCTCAGACTGCTGAACACTATCCCCACACAGTCAGACTGCTGAACACTATCCACACGCTGTCAGACTGCTGAACTCTCAATAATACTGCACTAAACTACTGTCTGTGATGCATAATACTCTTACCACTGCTGCACTAATGGACATCACTACCACTGTTGCTGTTATCTGTGAAATAACCTGCTCCACATTCCACATGCAAAACCATTATGTGCAATATGGAACTCATCTGTGAAATAATATAATAATAATAATAATGCATCAGTTTTATATCGCGCTTTTCAGGACACTCAAAGACGCTTTACAGAGCATTATTCATTCACTCCAGACCCGGTGGTGGTAAACTACTATTGTAGCCACAGCTGCCCTGGGGCAGACTGACGGAAGCGAGGCTCCAATCTGCACCATCGGCCCCTCCCACCACCACCACCATTCACGCACACACCACTTTCATACTGGGCAATGTGGGTAAAGTGCCTCAGGACACTACGACAGTTTTTGTGACTGGCGCCCCCCTGTGGCACCTGGAATTCCCAGTGTCTCCATCCAAGTACTGATCAGGCCCTGCTGAGCTTCTGAGATCTGATGGGATCAGGCTCTGACAAACCGGTGTGGCCACAATCTACCTACACCTTATTTAATCCTACCTGCACCTTTGTATATTATATTTTATTACATTTTTATTATATCTGTATTACTTTATATTTTATTATATTCTTTACTATATTGTTTACTATTTCCCTTGTATTTGCAAACACTTTTTAAACAGTACTATTTATTGCAGCTTTTAGTACTTCTGAATATCTTAGCGAGTCAACAGTTCTTCTCATCCTGAGCATTTCATTGCTCTGTAAACCTTGTGTTGAACCTGCATATGACAAATAAACAATCTTGAATCTTGAATCACACATACACACACAGCTTAGAGTTTCCATGCTTTTTAATCAAGTTTATAAAATTCCCTTTTGCACATCTTTTGCACATCAGGAAAAAATTACCAAAAGAAAACTCAAAAGTTGGGTTGATTTCCAAAAATGTTGACAAAAGAAAAACTGATTGCATCTTTGTGAGGCGCCCATGACTGAAGTTAGTGAACTTCAGTGGTGAGTCTTAAGGAGTAATTTCTCTTTCACAGACGTAGGTGAGAAAATTTGCACAATTCTCATCATTCCAGCACTTCTGGTCTGTAAATGACAAAACACATAATAATGAACAATTCAAACTAGTAAAATGCATGTTTATTTCCTACTGTTTCGCACATTCTCTCTTATAAATACACTGTCATTCATACACCAGGGTCCATGGCCACTGCAGATAAGGTGAAGTGTCTTGCCCAAGGACACACTAGTATGCACTAGTACGAGTGAGGTTTGAACTGCTAAGCTTCAGGTTGATGGGTACTGACCTGAGTAATTAGTCAAGCCACACTTCTCATTTCCACGGTAGTTGTTAGGTTCTCCAGGACACCAGTTTGTGTAGCCCAGAGGCTGACTGTTGATCCAGAACCAGGAGCCGAACTAAAACACAAACACAAAAGTCCAGGTTCACTCAGGAGTCCTTTTTCTTCGTGGTTGATGTGAAGAGATATTTCTCAAATCCAGAGCAACAGAAGGCCTGTAATCTGACTGATAAATTCCTGTACCGTTCTGGTTTTCTAGATCCTTCTCTTTAACATACCTGCTGTGCATCTGAGAGGCCTATCCATGTCTTCTTTCCTCCAGCAAGACCCTTCACAAAGTCCTCCTCCTCCTTAGAGTTGAGGACCACCAGGTGTCCTCCTGTGGTCAGACAGTGCATCTGAATGAGAGATTCAGACGAGAAAAGGATTCATCATTAATCAGGCCTGTACTGTTTGTATTATTATCATGTGAAAACTGTGAGCTGATGTTACATGAGCATTGGCCCAAGTCTGAGGAGTAGAGTGGAAAATATAATTGGCTCCACCGGACATTTTCCATGGTCTATGTAGTGCTGCATCTGAAAACAAAAGACCACAACAGCTAACTTTTAGTCACAATTGTTAGTTTCATTGAGGTTGGTTTTATTGCATTGAAAATCTCTGAAAAACATGCATCCTCTTATGAGCGGGCCTGATTTACACAAAGTCGACTCTTCTTTGGCCTGGAGGAGGGCCTTTTCCTGCTTCTGTCCATGGAAATGTTCCTTTAGCAATAACCTCCCACAGTGTGGTAGAAAACATCTCCATGGAGAACGTATCAAAGTGGTTTTATCTTTCTATCGCTGTGGAATCGTGCGGGTGACGTGCCATCTCCACAGTTACACACTGTAGCTTTACCTAGCAGACATTGGGCTTGCTGCAGACACACTCACCTGTATTCGGGTCGCTGTCTTTCACAGGCTCTGGAACCAAATAAAAACATGAATGATCAGTGTAAGTTCAGGAAGTACACAGCTTCTGCACACTCACCTTGGGCCATTGCTCCACAGAAGAGAGCCAGCAGAATGAGCAACTTCATGATCAAAATGAACTCTTGTCCAAATAGAAACCTAAGAAAAAGAAAGAGTTGGTTACTTCATCGGCCTTCTTCTTCCAGCAGACTTCAGATGACTGTAGAGAATCAAGGCCAAACCTGCTTCAGTGTCTCTGTGCCTCAGACTCTGTCAAACTCGGCTTCTGTATTTATACACGACTGTGGCCATGAATCACTGCCACGTGTGATTCTCAGGAAGGAGATGGACTTAGGTGGAATAGTTAATGACCTTTTACAACCTCCATATTGAGGGCACAACTGAACCCAGTGTCACGTCTTATCTTGTCTCTTGGAATTGTGTCTCGTTTCTTCCCAAATCGTTTTCATCCATGTTAAATGTTTCTGTTTCTGTAGCAGTAAAGTACAAGGAGCTGTGCGTTATGCAGTTTTAATGCACAGTGTAGCGTGGTGTTCCTCTGCAAAGTGAAAACTACTACACACAGCTCCTCGTTTTTTAATGCGCTGTTACCACATCTACAAACAGAAATGTCTCACCTGTGAGTGTGAAAAGCCTTTTCACTGTCTGTAAATGTCCCAGTATCAGTTTGGTGATTCACAAGAGTCGGGACAAAACAGGTCCTTTCTAAAACACAGCAGTTTGTAGAAAAATATTTTCAAAATATCTTCATTTGCATATTTATGTTTTTTTTTTTTTTTTTTTTGCTGCTTTATTTCGAGCATGAGAGAAAACATGTTTATATACACATACACATATACAGATATATATAAACACAAATAAACATCTATATATACATATACATAATACAATTCTTATAATAAATAATAAAATGTGGTACGCTCGAAAAGGAGTGGGAAGAAGTAAAAACTTATTGACTCCCACCCCTAATTACTTTCTTTATGCTAAGCCATAAGGTTGCCTTCCTTAATTCAATCTATATAGTTGTATATTCATTATATATTCACATGTTCTATAATTAACCACTATAGATGACTGCCATTACTATCACTGTCGAATTCATACCCTATAATCATCACTATAATACTGCTGTATTATATACTGCTGTATTATATAATTTAATAACCTCCTCAAACAGCTCGAGCAGTTGTCTGTGATCCCTCCCGATCGCTGTAATCTCATCTGATAAAAAGTCCAGAGATCTTTTGAGGTCGTCAACCTCCTCCACCGCTGCTGCTTTCTTTGGTGGCATTTTTTGTGAAAGTTTATTTTGTGTTCAGTAAGATTGTCCAGCTGCGACCCCGAAAATCACGGGTCCGGGCAGAGCAGCGACACCGGCCCCAACACAGCACAGAGCACCCGACACAAAGCAAAACTCCAAAAAAAGTCCAACAATGTACAATAAACCACAATAATTCACATTGATCACAGTGAAATTACAGTGATATCTGGCGAAAATTTAGAAAAATCCCGCTCCTTGTGGCGCAGGCCTCCACGCACACCCAAGTAACTTTATAAAGTTACATCGAAGGTTGATGTGTTTTAACAATTTGGACATAAATGTAAATGACAATTTTGAGGTCAATGTAAATGTCCTGAGAGTTCAGCTGCTTAAAAAACATGAAAAAACTTTTATGAATAAAATTACATTTGATCAAAAGGCTTTAAATATTTTTTAAATGTCTACGGTGAACTTGTGAAAATATTTTCAGCTTGGTAAATGAAACCAAATTTTTAGGAGTCATGATTGACGAAGAACTTACCTGGAAATCACACATAAATTATACAAAAGGAAAAATCGCAAAAGTCATTGGCGTTTTACACAAAGTTAAATTTTCATGAAATAGTTCTGCATTAATAACACTGCACAACTCATTGATTGTGCCGCACTGAACTCACTGTGTAGAAATCTGGGGATCAACGTGTAAATCTTATTTACAATCTCTAATTGTTTTACAAAAAAGAGCCTTGAAAATCATTAGTAACAGTCACTTTAGAGATCCTTCCAACCCATTATTTATCAAATATAAGGGACTGAAATTTCATGATTTAGTTGACTTTAGAATATTACAAATAATGTACAAAGCAAATGGAAATGTATTACCAATTAATATTCAAACAATGTTTGAAAAAAGAGTAAGTAATTACTGTCTGAAGGGAACAGAAGTATTTAAAAAACCTCGATTTAGAACCAAGGTTAAGGAACAGAGTTTTGCAGTAAAAGGTGTAAACTTATGGAACAACCTAAATGATAAGATAAAAGAATCAAAATCGCTGAATATATTTAAAAAAGTGGTTAAATCAAGTGTATTAAATAATTATGAAACTGTAAACTGAGACAGTGTCTGTGGCAAAGTTAAACATTAGATGAAAACATTTATGACAGATTTTAGTTAAATTAAGATGCTAAACCAGAAATCAATTGTGAAAAGTAAATATATTTTTTGTAAAAAGGGGCAGAAAATATAAGATGTATTCTTCTCTCTGCTCCTTTTCATTCTGATATTGTACTGTCATGTAAAACAAAAAAAAGCCTTTTCTTTTATAATGAATGAAATAAAATAAATCAAATAAAAAAAAACTCGGCCTCTGTATTTATACACGACTGTGGCCATGAATCACTGCCACGTGTGATTCTCAGGAAGGAGATGGACTTAGGTGGAATAGTTAATGACCTTTTACAACCTCCATATTGAGGGCACAACTGAACCCAGTGTCACGTCTTATCTTGTCTCTTGGAATTGTGTCTCGTTTCTTCCCAAATCGTTTTCATCCATGTTAAATGTTTCTGTTTCTGTAGCAGTAAAGTACAAGGAGCTGTGCGTTATGCAGTTTTAATGCACAGTGTAGCGTGGTGTTCCTCTGCAAAGTGAAAACTACTACACACAGCTCCTCGTTTTTTAATGCGCTGTTACCACATCTACAAACAGAAATGTCTCACCTGTGAGTGTGAAAAGCCTTTTCACTGTCTGTAAATGTCCCAGTATCAGTTTGGTGATTCACAAGAGTCGGGACAAAACAGGTCCTTTCTAAAACACAGCAGTTTGTAGAAAAATATTTTCAAAATATCTTCATTTGCATATTTATAAAGTTACATCGAAGGTTGATGTGTTTTAACAATTTTGACATAAATGTAAATGACAATTTTGAGGTCAATGCAAATGTCCTGAGAGTTCAGCTGCTTAAAAAACATTAAAAAACTTTTATGTGAATAAAATTACATTTGATCAAAAGGCTTTAAATATTTTTTAAATGCCTACGGTGAACTTGTGAAAATATTTTCAGCTTGTTAATGCAGTGTCCCATCTTTTTGTCCACTGTAAACAGATATGAATAAATAATAAAGGACTCAAATGTGTGAATGAAACAAAACACAACCTCAGGTCTGTTTTTTATTCATTTTATCAAGATTTAAACCTTACAAGAGTTGGTTTTGAGTAATACAGTGAAAACGGACAAAAATGCAGAATTGGGAAGTTACTTTCACCACTTCTTGTTCAGTTCAGATGAAAAAGTCATTTGAATCATCAAAACAGTGAATATGTCAAATGTGTTGTTCAACGAGTTTATTTCCTCAGCAAAACTGTAGCGCTGTTGTAAAATAATTTAGTGAAATATAACAATATAACAAAAAATATTTACAGACACAGAAGCCCCCGATAATACTACATTAAATGATACGATATATCAATATATTTTTGCACACCCCTAATCATGAATACTAATTTGGAGTGCCTGTATTCCAGTATGGTGACTTTTTCTTTTGGTGATATTCAGAGTATGGTGCCTTTCCCCACGGGGCGATGTGAGGCTGCCCTCTCGTGGACCCACCACCCGTGAGAGGAGCCATAGGGGCCGGGTGCAGAGGGATCTGGGCGGCGGTCGAAGGCAGGGGCCCCGACAACCGGATCTCCGGACATGGAGACTAGCTCTGGGGACATGGAATGTCACCTCGCTGGGGGGGAAGGAGCCTGAGGTTGTGCAGGAGGTCGAGCATTACCGGCTAGATATAGTCAGTCTCACCTCCACGCACAGTTTGGGTTCCGGAACCCAACTCCTTGAGACAGGTTGGTCGTTGGACTCTCCATTTCTCTGGCGTTGGCCGCGGGGAGCGGCGGCGAGCTGGTGTGGGCTCATCGCCCCACAGCTCAGCCGCTGCGTGTTGGAGTTCACCCCAGTGAACGAGAGGGTCACGTCCCTGCGCCTTCGGGTCAGGGACAGGTCTCTCACTGTGCTGTCGGCCTACGGGCCGAACAGCGGTGCAGAGTACCCGGCCTTCTTGGAGTCTCTGGGAGGGGTACTGAATGGTGCACTGACCGGGGACTCCGTTGTTTTACTGGGGGACTTCAACGCCCATGTGGGCAATGACAGTGACACTTGGAGAGGGGTGATTGGGATGAACGGCCTCCCTGATCTGAACCCGAGCGGTGTTCTGTTATTGGACTTCTGTGCTAGTCACAGTTTGTCCATAACAAACACCATGTTCGAGCACAAGGGGGTCCATCGGTGCACGTGGCACCAGGACTCCCTAGGCTGGAGATTGATGATCGACTTTGTTGTCGTGTCATCTGACCTCCGGCCGTGTGTCTTGGACACTCGGGTGAAGAGAGGGGCAGAGCTGTCAACTGATCACCACCTGGTGGTGAGTTGGGTCTGCTGTCAGAGGAGAAAGCCAGAAAGACCTGGCAGGCCCAAGCGTATCGTGAGGGTCTGTTGGGAATGTCTGGCGGAACCCTCTGTCGGTGCGGCCTTCAACTCACACCTCTGGGAGAGCTTCTCCCGGATCCCAGGGGAGGCTGGGGACATGGAGTCCGAGTAGTGACAATCCCCGAAACCCATTGGTGGACACCGGAAGTAAGGGATGCCGTCAGGCTGAAGAAGGAGTCCTACCGGGCCTTGCTGGCTCGGAGGACTCCTGAGGCAGCAGACAGGTACCGGCGGGCCAAGCGTGCTGCAGCCCAGGCAATCACAGAGGCAAAAACTCGGGTCTGGGAGGAGTTTGGGGAGAGCTGCTGACCTCGACTGGGGATGTTGTCGGGCGGTGGAAGGAATACTTTGGGGATCTCCTCAATCCCACCGTCACATCCTCCGAAGAGGAGGCCGAGGCTGGGGACCCAGAGGCGGACTCATCCATCACTAGGGGTGGGTATTGCCAACAACCTTGCGATATGATACGATTCTCGATACAGGGGTCTTGATACGATACGATTCGCGATACAGGGGTATCCCGATACATGGTCTTCAAGGCGATACGTATCCCGATATTTTACATTACGTAACCTATAATAAAAAAAAAAGACAGATGTTTACTCAAATGTTATTTTTATTTTGGTGCAGCGCATCAGTTACAATGTAACAGAAGAAGGCTGTAAGGCAGAAACTGCCCTTGATTAACCTGTTAACACCCGCACTCGGCACAAGTGTTCAAATATGTACCAGATGTTCCAAACTGTAATAAGATGTAATGTATAATAAATAAACCATCTTCTGAAATTTAGGCATGTTTTCTTAAGATAAATAACTAAAACAAGCCAAAAAATTTCGCTCCATATGTCTCGTGTGCCTCCACCAGTGAGTGTGCGTAAAAGGAGGAGAGAGAGAGTCTCCATACACAGAGCGCATGGAGCTAGCCTATCACTACAGCACCTCTGCCCCACATGGGGCCCACCGCTGAAATCGTCTTTTCATAGGATACTCAGATCTGTCAATCATTTCCTGAAAGAACCAATGACTGAAGAGGTTTTGCCGTGGAACTGTCCCTCGGTCATGCGTAATACGCCGCTAACTGGACGCACTCGTTTTGTTCCCCAAGCTGTAGCGCGGCGCCGCGTAGCCGGACCGAAGCCTGGATACGCTTGTTTTGTAGCTAAGAGTGTGGAGAAAACAAACATACCCCACACCGCTAACAGGAGCTAAGCATTTAGCTATGCTAAGGACCAAGAGCGAGAGTAGTAGAGAGATGCGTCGCTCATCCATTCAGACAAACTCGGACTTTCTGGATTATTTCTCCACATGGAATTATTTTATGAAAAAAGCAACTGGATATTCTGGATATTTCTATATTTCTGTGGACTGTTACGGACTAATTGAGCACAGCTATTCCTGGACTGGACCCGTTTCAGACCGACAGAACCGGCTCAAAGGTAAGAAATGCGATTAATATTTTCGGAAATTATAAATTATGGCTCTTTGGGCTCGCTGTGTGGCATAAAATGAATGATATGGTTGTTTTACTGAGGAATTAAGCTTTCAAACGATGTATGGCATGTCAATATTGGAAAAATAAGTACGGTGAATATCTGGCTTGACTTTTTAATGTTGTGTAATCGCCCGCCGGCGCGCGGGAGGGTGCTAAGTGGTTTTTAATGTAAACATGGCTTAACAAGGCTGTATGCTGACATGCAGCTCCTTTGATGAAAGTAAACTTAAGATATGGCCTTAACAAGGCTGTAGTGCAGAAGGAATGCTGCCTCTGACAATACGAAATGCGCATTGCAAGGATCACTTATCAGACGCAGTTTGCTGAAGCTTGATAAATAATGTTTGTTGCATGTAAAATATCGATACTGACGCCTCCGTATCGATACGTGTATCGCCAAGAGGCCCACGACGATGTATCCCCGTATCGATTTTTTGAACACACCCCTATCCATCACCCTGGCTGAAGTCACTGAGGTGGTTAAAGCTCCTCGGTGGCAAGGCTCCAGGGGTGGATGAGATCCGTCCTGAGTACCTTAAGTCTCTGGGTGTTGTGGGGCTGTCTTGGCTGACACGCCTCTGCAACATCGCGTGGCAGTCGGGAACAGTACCTCTGGACTGGCAGACCGGGGTGGTGGTCCCTCTGTTTAAGAAGGGGGACCGGAGGGTGTGTTCCAACTACAGGGGAATCACACTCCTCAGCCTCCCCGGTAAAGTCTATGCCAGGGTACTGGAGAGGAGAGTCCGGCCAATAGTGGAACCTTGGATTCAAAAGGAGCAGTGTGGTTTTCGGCCTGGTCGTGGAACACTGGACCAGCTCTACACCCTTCATCGGGTGCTCGAGGGTTCATGGGAGTCCACATGTGCTTTGTGGACCTGGAGAAGGCATTCGACCGTGTCCCTCGTGGTGCCCTATGGGGAATGCTCCGGGAGTATGGGGTCCGGGGCCCTTTGCTAAGGGCTGTCCCTGTATGACCGGAGCAGGAGCTGTGTTCGCATTGCCGGCAGTAAGTCAGACCTGTTCCCGGTGCATGTTGGACTCCACCAGGGCTGCCCTTTGTCACCGGTTCTGTTCATTGTATTTATGGACAGAATTTCTAGGTGCAGCCAGGGGCCGGAGGGGGTCCAGTTCGGGGACCACAGGATCTCATCGCTGCTTTTAGCGGATGGGAGGGGTGGAGGAGTTCTTCTCTATGTTAAAAGCTCTTTAAAATGTAAACAGACTGAATGGCCAGAAGATGTCCAACTTGAGTGTGTAGGTGTAGACGTCTCATTGTCAACTGGAATGTCTTTCACCATAATTTGCTTGTATCGTAAGACATCTGCCAAGTTGGATTTGTTTGACAAACTAAAATGTCTGCTTAATTATTGTGATTTAAATAAAGAAATAATCTTAATTGGTGATTTTAACATAAACTGGATTGATAAGAAGGCCAGAAAGCACCTGAAACAGGTGACTGACCATTTTAATTTTAGTCAGCTAATTGAACAACCCACTCGAATAACTTCGCACTCAAATACATTAATTGATTTACTTTTTGTAAACTGGCCCGAAAGAATTATTAAAACTTTTAATTACACAACTGGATTGTCTGCGATTTTTTTCTCTAGAAAACTTACAAAAAAAACGTTTTATTGATTCATATAGGCCTACAGAAGAATCATTAAATAATATAAGTCATATCCAAAAAAATCAACAATCTAATCTTGTGGCAACTATGCAACTAACTGACTGGAATGAAATAATACAAAGTGAGAACATAGAAAATAGTAGTTGTTTATTTCTCGCAAAAATTAAGGACATAATATCAAGCTTTACCAAAAGAGGGCGCCAATACAAAAGAAAGAAAAATTCACTACCTTGGGTAAATGATGAATGCAGGAAATGTATGAGTGACAGGGATGTACAACTTAAAAAATATCTTAAATCTCGCCTTATTATAGATAAACAAAAATTCACCTCCTTGAGAAATAAAGTGATGCAGTGTTTGCGTAAGGCAAAAGCAAAATTCTTCATGGACATTATCTCTGAAGCAAAGGGAAATGGCAAAAAGGTCTGGCAAAATTTAAATAAATTACTTGGAAAAGAAAAGAAGGGAACAAAAAGAGAAATTGAGCTTAAAATAAACAACCTTATAGTGTCTAATCCAAATCTCTTAGCGACCGAATTTAATAATTTCTTTATTAATTCTGTTAGAGAGATAACAGAGTTGTTTCCATCGCCTGATCTCAGCACTAGACCCATTGATCCTGCACTTCCTGTGTTCACTCTACAGGAAATAACAGGACAGGAAGTCATTAACATAATTGGTTCACTTAAAAATTCAAAAACCAAAGATATCTATGGGCTGGATACACATTTTTTAAAGTTATGGAAAGAGTCTCTTGTTGCACCAATAACATATATGGTTAATTTATCATTTAAACAAAAAGTTGTTCCATCTTCTTGGAAAGTGGCTACGGTCACGCCAATTTACAAATCTGGTGATAAATTAAATATACTCAACTACCGACCAATCAGTATCCTTCTACTAATCTCCAAGGTTGCTGAGAGGTGGGTAGCTAAGATGATAAATGAACATTTAAATAAAAGTCATTCTGCCTTACATCCTGTGCAGTTTGGGTTCCGCATAAATCATTCTACTGAATCTGCAAACAATTTCTTCATTGAAAATGTCAAACGTAAACTTGATAACCATACATGTGTTGGTGCAGTGTTTCTTGACCTTAGAAAGGCATTTGACACTGTCAATCACGAAGTACTAGAGACAAAACTAACAGACTATAATTTCTCTCTCGATGCAATTGAATGGATTAAATCATACCTTCACTCTAGGAAACAATGTGTATGTATTGAAAGTGTCATATCATCCCTTGTAGACGTTCCAGTTGGTGTGCCTCAAGGGTCAATACTTGGGCCACTTTTATTTTCATTATATATTAATAGTCTGCCTACAGCTTGTGTAAATGTTGATTTTCAAATGTATGCTGATGACGCTGCGATTTACACACATGCAAGGAGCATAAAAGAGGCGTCCTCCATTCTAACCACAGCAATGGAGTCGGTAAATGAGTGGTTATTTAAATCGTGCCTGTTGCTAAATACCAAAAAAACTGTTTGTATGATGTTTACAAAGCAGCCACAAGATATAAAACATTCAGGAGTGTTTCTGAGGGGGGAAGAGCTACAAATTGTGACTGAATTCAAGTACCTCGGTGTTACTCTTGATTCTACACTGTGCTTTAAGAATCATGTTAAAAGAATTGTTAAAACTGTAAAATTTAATCTTCAAAACTTTAGGCAAATCAGGCCATTTATAACTTTTGATGCTGCAAGAGTTTTTCTCCACTCAATGATTTTCTCTCACATTGAATACTGTATCTCAATTTGGTCTTTAGGTAATGTGAGCACACTCAAATTAATTTAATCACTTTATAAAAAATCGCTAAAAGTCGTTCATAGGAAACCAATTTCATTCCATGTTTGTAATATTTTAAAAAAGTACAATATTTTAAGCTTTGAAAATTTTAAACATTTTGGGACTTCCGGGTGAGCAACCAAAGATGGCGGCAGCATAATCTCGTGGTGCCCCCGATAATGCGGTTATTTTACCCTCCCTCACCAAGTTGAGGTCTCCTTTTGCTCAAGAATGAAAGATAAAGTGAAAAACAAGCCCAAAACGAAATCGCGGAGCACTTTGTCAAGCCAGGACATGACTTGACTAAATGAAGAAGATAAGAGCGGAGATGGCTATGCTAGCCACTCAGACGCAGAAGCGCCCTACACGGAGTCGTTGGGAGCAGACGAAGAAACAGCTAATCTCCAAACTATCCTCCGCGAACTCAGACATTCACGTCGGGAAAATGACAAAAACTTCCGCGATTTGAAAGAGAGAGTCGATAAGAGACTTGACAAAGCAGAAAAGCGCATTATGGAGATGGAAGACCGAACGCATCTTATTGAGGAAGCAACACTGGAGCTCGTTAAGGCGCAACTTCAAGCGAAAATCTCAGACTTGGAGTCAAGGTCCAGACGTGGAAATATCCGTTTTCATCTTATCCCAGAGGGATCAGAAGATGGCTCACCATCAACTGCGGACTTTGTTACGAATTTGCTCAAAGAAAAATTAGACCTTCCACAGACGCTGGACTTGACCATAGAACGAGGACACCGCTCCCTCGGACCAAAGCCGCCACCCGAAGCAACACCGCGGTCAATAGTGGTCAAATTCGCCTCATATAAAACAAAAGAGGAAGTTTTGAAACAAGTGTGGCAAAGAAGAGGACTCACGCTGAACGGGAAAAAGGTAATAGTGGATCACGACTACGCTCCGGAAATATTGAGAAAGCGCCGTGAGTACACAGAAGCGAAGAGAGTTCTGAGAGAAAATAAGATCAAGTTCCAAACCCCATACCCGGCAAAACTGAAGGTTTTCTATGAGGGCGATTTAAAGATCTACACCTCTGCCGCGGAGGCGACTAAAGACATGGCGAGACGGGGACTACCTGTTACAGTCCTGAAGCCCGCCGCGTCCTGGGCGGACAAGATCAGAGGCGCCCTGTGGCAAATAGCGGGGCGAACGGAGGAGGAGAGGAGCGGCGAGGGACCCAAAGAAAGATACAAGAAGAAACTAGAGGCCTTCCGGAGGGAATAACAAGAAAAACTACGTGTCCAGATCGACATGAAAACTTTCTCAACTTGAGAGGGAGGAGAGGGAGGTATATTTGTGCGTTTTTTAAGAGGAGATGTCGGGGGACACGGGAGAACAGTACTATGCACTGCACCAAGCAGGTACAGCCACAACCTAAAGGTCGTGATGGTTTTCCCTCTAACCCGCTCAAAACTCATTGTAACATCAGTAGTGTGGTCTTCATAGCGACCACCGAGAAGGAAGTCACTCTAAGATGGACATGTGTTAAGATGGTGGGAAAAGTTAAATTGTTTGAACTGTTCATTGTTATCTTATGTTCGAGTAGCACAGGGAATCACTTAATAACAGACGCTAACCAAAATGAATGCAAATGATGGCTTATCCAACTTTATTAAACATTTGTACATATAATGTAAAGGGGGTGATGAACCCAATCAAAAGAACCAAGATACTGGGGAAAATGAAAACAGAAAATGTGGGGGTGGTATTCTTACAAGAGACCCATTTATCAGATAAAGAACATGAGAAGTTGAAGCGGCAGGGCTTCAGTCAGGTATTCTACGCATCACACAGGTCTGGGCGTAAAAGAGGAGTGGCTACACTAATCTCCAACAAAGTTGTTTTTGAAAAAACGTATGAATGTAAAGATAAAGAGGGCCGATACAACTTGATAATGGGTAAACTAGATGGCTTAGATGTCACCCTTTTCAATGTTTACATGCCTCCAGGTTCACAATGGTATTTTTATAAGCATATATTGGATTTGATGATAACCAAAGCACAAGGGGTCATGATTTGTGGAGGAGATTTTAACGCAAGACTAAACCCTTTGTTGGACTCCTCAGCACAAATCTCACATAACAACATAGGGAAGAAAATCAGAAAACTCATGAGAGTAATGGGAGTATCTGACGTATGGCGTGAATATCATCCACAACAAAAAAACTATACATTTTATTCCGCAACCCACCATACCTATTCAAGACTCGACTATTTTTTTATTTTCAATAAAGATATAGAAAGGGTAAGAGAATGTAAATTTGGATCAATGGACCTCTCAGACCACAGCCCTGTATATATGAAAATTTGCAGCGACAAGACGAAAACACCATTTCTTTGGAGACTAAACTCAAGTATACTGAAAGGGGAAATTAAGGAGGAAATAAAAGAAGAAATCAAGAGATATATTGAGGATAATGATAAGGACAATGTCTCCCCAGAAATATTATGGGATGCGTGTAAAGCAGTACTTAGGGGTAAATTGATCGCAAAAGCCACATTACTGAAAAGAAAACATCAAGAAAAAATTAGAGCTCTTGAACAACAACTAGGTGAATTGGAAGGGCAACATAAATTGAAACAAGATGATAAGACGTTACAGAAGATTAAAAAAATTAAAAAGGAAATAAACCAAGAACTAGAAATTCAAATAAATAAAAAGCTCCTATATTTAAAACAAAACTATTATGAAGCAGGTAGTAAATCTGCCAAAAATCTAGCATATAGACTGAAAAAACAGCAAGCCGAAAGAGCCATATATAAAATAAGAAAACCATCAACCAACGAAGTAACCTACAAACGGACGGAAATTGGAGAATGTTTTGCAGGGTATTATCAAAAACTCTACTCTTTAAAACAACAGGAAGAGGAAGACTTGACTAAAACATTGTTAGACAAACTAAAAATACCAACAATCTCAGAACTAACACTAACTAACATAATAACTGAGCAAGAACTAACCAAAGCGATTAAAAGACTAAAACTACACAAATCTCCTGGCGCAGATGGATATAATGCAGATTGGTACAAAATTTATTCAGAGGAACTAAAACCTCTTCTCTTGAAAACATTCAACTGGGTTCTAAATGGAGGTCAGATCCCACCAACATGGAGAGAGACAATAATTACAGTTATTCCGAAAGAGGGAAAAGACAAATTGGATTGTTCCAACTTCAGGCCAACTAGCCTCTTGAACCAAGACTATAAAATTTTTACTTCAATAATGGCAAGGAGATTGGAACATATTATACCTGATATAATAAACTTGAATCAGACAGGATTTATCAAGGAAAGAAAGACAAGAGACAATATCAGACGGACATTTCATGTAATTCACGAAATACAAAGAAAAAACGCCCAGGCCATAATTATGAGCCTGGATGCCCAGAAAGCGTTTGACACTGTGGACTGGACTTTTTTATACAGAGTGCTTTCTGGCTTTAACTTCTCGGAAAAATTTATAAAAATAATTCAAGGCCTATATAACAAACCAATTGGGAAAATTAGAATAAATAGTTACCTGACAGACCCCATAAACATCGAACAAGGATGTAGACAGGGCTGTCATCTGTCGCCAATTTTGTTTGCAATATTCATCGAACCTTTAGCACAGTGGATAAGGCAAAATACCAAAATAAGTGGCATTAGGGTGAATGGCACAGAAGAAAAGATCGCACTATTTGCGGACGACATTCTTATCTACCTAGCAAAACCAGCAGAATCAATTTCGGAATTACATAAAACATTAATGGATTATGGGAAAGCATCTGGTTACAAATTAAACTCCCACAAATCTCAGGTGCTGACATTCAATTATAAGCCCGAATATGACATCAAGAAACTGTTTAAAATTAACTGGGATATGGATTCAATGACATACTTGGGAATAAATATTCCCAAAAAAATTTAGAGAATAACTGCCATAAACTATGATCCAGTGATGGCTAATATAAAAAAGGATTTGGACAGATGGGGCCTGATACCTTTTCTGGGAACCCTACAAAGAGTAGAATCTATTAAAATGATCACAATGCCCAAACTGTTATACCTATTTCAAACTATACCTATTGATCCAGCAAATTCTATGTTTTTAGAACTGGATAAGTTATTTTCAAGATACATCTGGGAAGGGAAGAAACCTAGGGTCAGATATAAGACACTGCAATTAAATAAAAGTGAAGGAGGCCTGTCTCTTCCAAATATGAGAAACTACTACAAGGCAGCTCAGCTAAATCCACTAGTAGACATGTGCAACCCATCTTATACAGCTAATTGGAAAGAAATTGAATGTACAACAGAAAGTATACCACTACAAGCGGTTATAGGAAATACAAACCTATTGAACAAATTAACTGAAGTGAACCCTTGGTCGAAAACCGCGATTAACGTCTGGTCAAAATTAGTTAAGGAGTTCAGAGAAACTTGTCTAATGATTAGATGGACTGCATATGACGAAAACTTTACCCCAACTCTAAACGATAAAACTTTCAAAATGTGGTCTGATAGGGGATTAAAGATATTTAATAGCTTGTATTTAAAAGGTTCCATGAGAAGTTTCCAAGACTTGAAACAGGCATATAATCTTGAAAACAAAGATTTCTACAGATATCTTCAAATTCGCCATTATTTGGATAAAAAGAAAAAAGAACATAGAGAAACCCCATTATCAGGCATAACTAGAATATTCCTACAATCATATCAATCAGGCCCAAACAATAAATTGATTTCCAAATTATATACTGAACTACAAAAGGCATCCATCCATCCATCTTCTTCCGCTTATCCGGGGCCGGGTCGCGGGGGCAGCGGTCTAAGCAGGGGCTCCCAAGCTTCCTTCTCCCCAGCCACTTCCACCAGCTCCTCCGGACGGACCCCGAGGCGTTCCCAGGCCAGCCGAGAAACATAGTCCCTCCAGCGTGTCCTGGGTCTTCCCCGGGGCCTCCTACCGGTGGGACATGCCTGGAACACCTCCCGAGGGAGGCGTCCAGGAGGCATCCGGACCAGATGCCCGAGCCACCTCAGCTGGCTCCTCTCGACGTGGAGGAGCAGCGACTCTACTCCGAGCTCCTCCCGTGTGACCGAGCTCCTCACCCTATCTCTAAGGGAGCGCCCGGCCACTCTGCGAAGGAAACTCATTTCGGCCGCTTGTATCCGCGATCTTGTTCTTTCGGTCATTACCCAAAGCTCATGACCATAGGTGAGGGTAGGAACGTAGATTGACCGGTAAATCGAGAGCTTCGCCTTTCGGCTCAGCTCCCTCTTCACCACAACGGTCCGATGCAGCGACCGCATCACTGCCGACGCCGCACCGATCTGCCTGTCAATCTCACGCTCCATCCTCCCCTCACTCGTGAACAAGACCCCGAGATACTTGAACTCCTCCACTTGAGGCAGAGACTCCCCACCCGGAGAGGGCAATCCAGCTTTTTCCGGTCGAGAACCATGGCCTCGGATTTGGAACAGCTGATTCTCATCCCAGCCGCTTCACACTCGGCTGCAAACCGCCCCAGTGCACGCTGCAGGTCCTGGTTCGATGCAGCCAACAGGACAACATCATCCGCAAAAAGCAGTGATGAGATCCTGTGGTTCCCGAACTGGACCCCCTCCGGCCCCTGGCTGCACCTAGAAATTCTGTCCATAAATACAATGAACAGAACCGGTGACGAAGGGCAGCCCTGGCGGAGTCCAACATGCACCGGGAACAGGTCTGACTTACTGCCGGCAATGCGAACACAGCTCCTGCTCCGATCATACAGGGGCCGGACAGCCCTTAGCAAAGGGCCCCGGACCCCATACTCCCGAAGCACCCCCCACAGGGCACCACGAGGGATACGGTCGAATGCCTTCTCCAAGTCCACAAAGCACATGTGGACTGGTTGGGCAAACTCCCATGAACCCTCGAGCACCCGATGGAGGGTGTAGAGCTGGTCCAGTGTTCCACGACCAGGCCGAAAACCACACTGCTCCTCTTGAATCCGAGGTTCGACTATCGGACGGACTCTCCTCTCCAGTACCCTGGCATAGACTTTACCGGGGAGGCTGAGGAGTGTGATTCCCCTGTAGTTGGAACACACCCTCCGGTCCCCCTTTTTATACAGAGGGACCACCACCCCGGTCTGCCAGTCCAGAGGTACTGTTCCCGACCGCCACGCGATGTTGCAGAGGCGTGTCAGCCAAGACAGTCCCACAACACCCAGAGACTTAAGGTACTCAGGACGGATCTCATCCACCCCCGGAGCCTTGCCACCGAGGAGCTTTCCAACCACCTCAGTGACTTCGGCCAGGGTGATGGATGAGTCCGCCTCTGGGTCCCCAGCCTCGGCCTCCTCTTCGGAGGACGTGACGGTGGGATTGAGGAGATCCCCAAAGTATTCTTTCCACTGCCCGACAACATCCCCAGTCGAGGTCAGCAGCTCTCCCCCCGCACTGTAAACAGTCAGCTGCCTCAGGACTCCTTCTTCAGCTTGACGGCATCCCTTACTTCCGGTGTTCACCACTGGGTTCGGGGATTGCCGCCGCGACAGGCACCACAGACCTTGCGGCCACAGCTACGAGCGGCCGCGTCAACAATGGAGGCCGAGAATCAAGCCCACTCGGACTCCATGTCCCCACCCTCCCCCGGGATCTGGGAGAAGCTCTCCCGGAGGCGTGAGTTGAAGGCCGCGCCGACAGAGGGTTCAACCAGACGTTCCCAACAGACCCTCACAATACGCTTGGGCCTGCCAGGTCTTTCCGGCTTCCTCCTCCGCCAGCGGACCCAACTCACCACCAGGTGGTGATCAGTTGACAGCTCTGCCCCTCTCTTCACCCGAGTGTCCAAGACACACGGCCGGAGGTCAGATGACACGACAACAAAGTCGATCATTGACCTCCGGCCTAGGGAGTCCTGGTGCCATGTGCACCGATGGACCCCCTTGTGCTCGAACATGGTGTTCGTTATGGACAAACTGTGACTAGCACAGAAGTCCAATAACAGAACACCGCTCGGGTTCAGATCAGGGAGGCCGTTCCTCCCAATCACCCCTCTCCAAGTGTCACTGTCATTGCCTACGTGGACATTGAAGTCCCCCAGTAGAACAATGGAGTCCCCGGTCGGTGCACTGTCCAGTACCCCTCCCAGGGACTCCAAGAAGGCTGGGTACTCTGCACTGCTGTTCGGCCCATAGGCCGACACCACAGTACCCCGACCCGAAGGCGCAGGGACGCGACCCTCTCGTTCACCGGGGTGAACTCCAACACGCAGCGGCTGAGCTGTGGGGCAATGAGCCCACACCAGCTCGCCGCCGCTCCCCGCGGCCAACGCCAGAGAAATGGAGAGTCCAACCTATCTCAAGGAGTTGGGTTCCGGAACCCAAACTGTGCGTGGAGGTGAGGCCGACTATATCTAGCCGGTAACGCTCAACCTCCCGCACAAGCTCAGGCTCCTTCCCCCCCAACGAGGTGACATTCCATTTCCCCAGAGCTAGTCTCCATGTCCGGAGATCTGGTCGCCGAGGCCCCCGCCTTCGACTGCCACCCAGATGTCTCTGCACCCAGCCCCTGTGGCTCCTCCCGCGGATGGTGGGTCCAGGGGAGGGCGGTCCCACGTCGTCCCTTCGGGCTGCGCCCGGCCGGGGAAAAGGCCCGGCCACCAGGCGCTCGCCATTGAGCGCCCACCCCAGGCCTGGCTCCAGGGTGGGGCCCCGGTGACACCAATCCGGGCGACGTATCTTGCCTCTGCGTGTTTTTCATCATATGGGGCTTCTGAACCGCTCTTCGTCTGACCCGTCCCCCCGGACCTGTTTGCCTTGGGTGACCCTACCAGGGGCATAAAGCCCCCGACAACATAGCTCCTGGGATCATTCGGGTACTCAAACCCCTCCACCACGTTAAGGTGGCGGTTCGAGGAGGCAAAAGGCAGAGGGCGATAATTCGTTGTATATAAAAGAAAAATGGGAAAAGGAGAGTGAATTCAATATACAAGAGGATGATTGGAATAGAATTCAAAAGAATATATGGAGGACTACTTCCTCTCCGTACTGGCGAGAATATCTGTGGAAATGCATAGTACGCTACTTTAAAACACCGGCACAAAGAGGTTCAAAGGGGGATACATCATGTTGGAGATTATGTGGGAATAAAAAGGCTGGGCATTACCATGTTTTTTGGAGCTGCCCCAAATTGAATCAATATTGGGAGAAAATTAAACAAAACATTGAGGCCATATTTAAAATAAAGATCCCTTTAAATTTTGAGATTATGCTTTTGGGCAAACAGACAGAAATCAAAGGAACAAAAAAATATATGTGGAATATTCTGCTGGTCGCAAGTAAGAAAGTAATAACCAAAAAATGGATGAGCGACAAACTACCGGATGTGGAAGACTGGACTAATATTGTCGAAAACATTTCACAAATGGAAAGACTGACACTTATACAAAGACTGGAATACGACAGGTACGAAGAGGATTGGAAACCATGGAGAGACTTTATTAATACCCGATCATAAAAAAAAAAAGGGGGACTTTGTGATATTCCTTGTGTGTTGCTACTCAAGTGTTTAAATATTTGTTTTATTTTTGTTTTTTATTTTTACTTTGTAAAAGATAAAGAAAAAGAAAAAAAGGCAAATGGTACATTTGTAACTGTCATTTTTATTTGTTTGTTCATAAAAATTTGAATTAAAAAAAAAAAAGAAAATTTTAAACATTTTAAATATGCATGCCTTGTGTATAAAGTGCTACATGGATTAGCCCCGCCTCCTATGTCAGACTTTTTCAAAACAAAAACTCCCACCAGTATCAGGACCAGGGCTTTGTCCAGAGGAGACCGTGAGGTGCCCAACAGAAAAAGATCTTGCTGAACACTATCCCCACGCTGTCAGACTGCTGAACACTATCCCCACACAGTCAGACTGCTGAACACTATCCACACGCTGTCAGACTGCTGAACTCTCAATAATACTGCACTAAACTACTGTCTGTGATGCATAATACTCTTACTGCTGCTGCACTAATGGACATCACTACCACTGTTACTGTTATCTGTGAAATAACCTGCTCCACATTCCACATGCAAAACCATTATGTGCAATATGGAACTCATCTGTGAAATAATATAATAATAATAATAATGCATCAGTTTTATATCGCGCTTTTCAGGACACTCAAAGACGCTTTACAGAGCATTATTCATTCACTCCAGACCCGGTGGTGGTAAACTACTATTGTAGCCACAGCTGCCCTGGGGCTGACTGACGGAAGCGAGGCTCCAATCTGCACCATCGGCCCCTCCCACCACCACCACCATTCACACACACACCACTTTCATACTGGGCAATGTGGGTAAAGTGCCTCAGGACACTACGACAGTTTTTGTGACTGGCGCCCCCCTGTGGCACCTGGAATTCCCAGTGTCTCCATCCAAGTACTGACCAGGCCCTGCTGAGCTTCTGAGATCTGATGGGATCAGGCTCTGACAAACCGGTGTGGCCACAGTCTACCTACACCTTATTTAATCCTACCTGCACCTTTGTGTATTATATTTTATTACATTTTTATTATATCTGTATTTCTTTATATTTTATTATATTCTTTACTATATTGTTTACTATTTCCCTTGTATTTGCAAACACTTTTTAAACAGTACTATTTATTGCAGCTATTAGTACTTCTGAATATCTTAGCGAGTCAACAGTTCTTCTCATCCTGAGCATTTCATTGCTCTGTAAACCTTGTGTTGAACCTGCATATGACAAATAAACAATCTTGAATCTTGAATCACACATACACACACAGCTTAGAGTTTCCATGCTTTTTAATCAAGTTTATAAAATTCCCTTTTGCACATCTTTTGCACATCAGGAAAAATTACCAAAAGAAAAATCAAAAGTTGGGTTGATTTCCAAAAATGTTGACAAAAGAAAAACTGATTGCATCTTTGTGAGGCGCCCATGACTGAAGTTAGTGAACTTCAGTGGTGAGTCTTAAGGAGTACTTTCTCTTTCACAGACGTAGGTGAGATAATTGCTACATTCCTGATCATCCCAGCACTTCTGGTCTGTAAATGACAAAACACATAATGAACAGTCTGATCAGTCAGTTTATTTCCTTCTGTTTCCCACATTCGCTCTCACAAATACTGTCATTCATACACCAGGGTCCATGGCCACTGCAGATAAGGTGAAGTGTCTTGCCCAAGGACACACTAGTATGCACTAGTACGAGTGAGGTTTGAACTGCTAAGCTTCAGGTTGATGGGTACTGACCTGAGTAATTAGTCAAGCCACACTTCTCGTTTCCACGGTAGTTGTTAGGTTCTCCAGGACACCAGTTTGTGTAGCCCAGAGGCTGACTGTTGATCCAGAACCAGGAGCCGAACTAAAACACAAACACAAAAGTCCAGGTTCACTCAGGAGTCCTTTTTCTTCGTGGTTGATGTGAAGAGACATTTCTCAAATCCAGGGCAACAGAAGGCCTGTAATCTGACTGATAAATTCCTGTACCGTTCTGGTTTTCTAGATCCTTCTCTTTAACATACCTGCTGTGCATCTGAGAGGCCAATCCATGTGTCCTTTCCTCCAGCAAGACCCTTCACAAAGTCATCCTCCTCCTTAGAGTTGAGGACCACCAGGTGTCCTCCTGTGGTCAGACAGTGCATCTGAATGAGAGATTCAGACGAGAAAAGGATTCATCATTAATCAGGCCTGTACTGTTTGTATTATTATCATGTGAAAACTGTGAGCTGATGTTACATGAGCATTGGCCCAAGTCTGAGGAGTAGAGTAGAAAATATAACTGGATCCACTGGACATTTTCCATGGTCTATGTAGTGCTGCATCTGAAAACAAAAGACCACAACAGCTAACTTTTAGTCACAATTGTTAGTTTCATTGAGGTTGGTTTTATTGCATTGAAAATAACCTCCCACAGTGTGGTAGAAAACATCTCCATGGAGAACGTATCAAAGTGGTTTTATCTTTCTATCGCTGTGGAATCGTGCGGGTGACGTGCCATCTCCACAGTTACACACTGTAGCTTTACCTAGCAGACATTGGGCTTGCTGCAGACACACTCACCTGTATTCGGGTCGCTGTCTTTCACAGGCTCTGGAACCAAATAAAAACATGAATGATCAGTGTAAGTTCAGGAAGTACACACAGCTTCTGCACACTCACCTTGGGCCATTGCTCCACAGAAGAGAGCCAGCAGAATGAGCAACTTCATGATCAAAATGAACTCTTGTCCAAATAAAAACCTAAGAAAAAGAAAGAGTTGGTTACTTCATCGGCCTTCTTCTCCCAGCAGACTTCAGATGACTGTAGAGAATCAAGGCCAAACCTGCTTCAGTGTCTCTGTGCCTCAGACTCTGTCAAACTCGGCTTCTGTATTTATACACGACTGTGGCCATGAATCACTGCCACGTGTGATTCTCAGGAAGGGATGGACTTAGTTAATGACCTTTTACAACCTCCATATTGAGGGCACAACTGAACCCAGTGTCACGTTTTATCTTGTCTCTTGGAATTGTGTCTCGTTTCTTCCCAAATCGTTTTCATCCATGTTAAATGTTTCTGTTTCTGTAGCAGTAAAGTACAAGGAGCTGTGCGTTATGCAGTTTTAATGCACAGTGTAGCGTGGTGTTCCTCTGCAAAGTGAAAACTACTACACACAGCTCCTCGTTTTTAATGCGCTGTTACCACATCTACAAACAGAAATGTCTCACCTGTGAGTGTGAAAAGCCTTTTCACTGTCTGTAAATGTCCCAGTATCAGTTTGGTGATTCACAAGAGTCGGGACAAAACAGGTCCTTTCTAAAACACAGCAGTTTGTAGAAAAATATTTTCAAAATATCTTCATTTGCATATTTATAAAGTTACATCGAAGGTTGATGTGTTTTAACAATTTGGACATAAATGTAAATGACAATTTTGAGGTCAATGCAAATGTCCTGAGAGTTCAGCTGCTTCAAAAACATTAAAAAACTTTTATGAATAAAATTACATTTGATCAAAAGGCTTTAAATATTTTTTAAATGTCTACAGTGAACTTGTGAAAATATTTTCAGCTTGTTAATGCAGTGTCCCATCTTTTTGTCCGCTGTAAACAGATATGAATAAATAATAAAGGACTCAAATGTGTGAATGAAACAAAACACAACCTCAGGTCTGTTTTTTATTCATTTTATCAAGATTTAAACCTTACAAGAGTTGGTTTTGAGTAATACAGTGAAAACGGACAAAAATGCAGAATTGGGAAGTTACTTTCACCACTTCTTGTTCAGTTCAGATGAAAAAGTAATTTGAATCATCAAAACAGTGAAAATGTCAAATGTGTTGCATCAACGAGTTTCTTTCCTCAGCAAAACTGTAGCACTGTTGTAAAATAATTTAGTGAAATATAACAATATAACAAAAAATACAGATACAGAAGCCCCCGATAATACTACATTAAATGATACGATATATCAATATATTTTTGCACACCCCTAATCATGAATACTAATTTGGAGTGCCTGTATTCCAGTATGGTGACTTTTTCTTTTGGTGATATTCAGAGTATGGTGCCTTTCCCCACGGGGCGATGTGAGGCTGCCCTCTCGTGGACCCACCACCCGTGAGAGGAGCCATAGGGGCCGGGTGCAGAGGGATCTGGGCGGCGGTCGAAGGCAGGGGCCCCGACAACCGGATCTCCGGACATGGAGACTAGCTCTGGGGACATGGAATGTCACCTCGCTGGGGGGGAAGGAGCCTGAGGTTGTGCGGGAGGTTGAGCATTACCGGCTAGATATAGTCAGTCTCACCTCCACGCACAGTTTGGGTTCCGGAACCCAACTCCTTGAGATAGGTTGGACTCTCCATTTCTCTGGCGTTGGCCGCGGGGAGCGGCGGCGAGCTGGTGTGGGCTCATCGCCCCACAGCTCAGCCACTGCGTGTTGGAGTTCACCCCGGTGAACGAGAGGGTCACGTCCCTGCACCTTCGGGTCAGGGACAGGTCTCTCACTGTGGTGTCGGCCTACGGGCCGAACAGCGGTGCAGAGTACCCGGCCTTCTTGGAGTCTCTGGGAGGAGTACTGAATGGTGCACTGACCGGGGACTCTGTTGTTTTACTGGGGGAATTCAACGCCCACGTGGGCAATGGCAGTGACACTTGGAGAGGGGTGATTGGGAGGAACGGCCTCCCTGATCTGAACCCGAGCGGTGTTGTTATTGGACTTCTGTGCTAGTCACAGTTTGTCCATAACAAACACCATGTTCGAGCACAAGGGGGTCCATCGGTGCACGTGGCACCAGGACTCCCTAGGCTGGAGATTGATGATCGACTTTGTTGTCGTGTCATCTGACCTCCGGCCGTGTGTCTTGGACACTCGGGTGAAGAGAGGGGCAGAGCTGTCAACTGATCACCACCTGGTGGTGAGTTGGGTCTGCTGTCAGAGGAGAAAGCCAGAAAGACCTGGCAGGCCCAAGCGTATCGTGAGGGTCTGCTGGGAACGTCTGGTGGAACCCTCTGTCGGCGCGGCCTTCAACTCACACCGCTGGGAGAGCTTCTCCCGGATCCCAGGGGAGGCTGGGGACATGGAGTCCGAGTAGTGACAATCCCCGAAACCCATTGGTGGACACCGGAAGTAAGGGATGCCGTCAGGCTGAAGAAGGAGTCCTACCGGGCCTTGCTGGCTCGGGGGACTCCTGAGGCAGCAGACAGGTACCGGCGGGCCAAGCGTGCTGCAGCCCAGGCAATCACAGAGGCAAAACTCGGGTCTGGGAGGAGTTCGGGAGGCCATGGAGGAGGACTATCGGACGGCCCCAAGGAAATTCTGGCAAACCGTCCTGCGCCTCAGGAGGGGGAAGCAGTGCTTCATCAACACTGTTTACAGTGCGGGGGGAGAGCTGCTGACCTCGACTGGGGATGTTGTCGGGCGGTGGAAGGAATACTTTGGGGATCTCCTCAATCCCACCGTCACATCCTCCGAAGAGTAGGCCGAGGCTGGGGACCCAGAGGCGGACTCATCCATCACCCTGCCTGAAGTCACTGAGGTGGTTGGAAAGCTCCTCGGTGGCAAGGCTTCGGGGTGGATGAGATCCGTCCTGAGTACCTTAAGTCTCTGGGTGTTGTGGGGCTGTCTTGGCTGACACGCCTCTGCAACATCATGTGGCGGCCGGGAACAGTACCTCTGGACTGGCAGACCGGGGTGGTGGTCCCTCTGTATAAGAAGGGGGACCGGAGGGTGTGTTCCAACTACAGGGGAATCACACTCCTCAGCCTCCCCGGTAAAGTCTATGCCAGGGTACTGGAGAGGAGAGTCCGGCCGATAGTCGAACCAAGAGGAGCAGTGTGGTTTTCGGCCTGGTTGTGGAACACTGGACCAGCTCTACACCCTCCATCGGGTGCTCGAGGGTTCATGGGAGTTTGCCCAACCAGTCCACATGTGCTTTGTGGACCTGGAGAAGGCATTCGACCATGTCCCTCGTGGTGCCCTGTGGGGGGTGCTCCGGGAGTATGGGGTCCGGGGCCCTTTGGCTGTCCGGTCCCTGTATGACCGGAGCCGGAGCTGTGTTCGCATTGCCGGCAGTAAGTCAGACGTGTTCCCGGTGCATGTTGGACTCCGCCAGGGCTGCCCTTTGTCACCGGTTCTGTTCATTGTATTTATGGACAGAATTTCTAGGCGCAGCCAGGGGCCGGAGGGGGTCCAGTTCGGGGACCACAGGATCTCATCGCTGCTTTTAGCGGATGGGAGGGGCGGAGGAGTTCTTCTCTATGTTAAAAGCTCTTTAAAATGTAAACAGATTGAATGTCCAACTTGAGTGTGTAGGTGTAGACGTCTCATTGTCAACTGGAATGTCTTTCACCATAATTTGCTTGTATCGTAAGACATTTTTTATTTATTTATTTATTTTGAAACATGTGTCATTATGACAATAATATTTCACTTCAAGTGCTCTTTTTTGTACAGAGCAACCTGCATATCATCAACTTAAAGTGCACATGTTCAAAAGGGAACAGGGAGAAGCATAAGCTTATCGAGCCCTGCCCCACATTTACAAATCAAAAATCAAATATGAGTGATGAACATAGGCTCAACATCAAGTCCAACCACTGTAGTATGGCAGTCTTAGAACAGAAACACTCTTTCTTTCACACACAATGGAAGAAGAGAGAGAGAGAGAAAAAAACAAAACAAAAAAACAAACATCATGGGTGAACAGTCACCTCTTCTTTACGGTACTCCTCAAGGCAATAATTTTTAAATGCACTTTTGAATTGCAGAATAGTACCACATTGCTGGATGTTCTTAGGCAAGGTATTCCATAACTTAACACCGCCGACTGAAACGTTAAAGCTCATTGTGGTTCTTACACACTGTGTTCTCATATTTTCTTTTCTTCTGAGATTGTATTTTCCTTCTCTATCTAAGAACAATTTTTGGAGATGATCTGGAAGTAGTTTATTTCTAGCCTTATACAATACTTGCGCTGTTTTATAATTAATCAAATCAGTAAATTTTAGTACTTTCATCTGTAAGAATAAAATATTTGTGTGCTCTCTGTAAGCTTTGTTGTTTATAATTCTAATAACCTTCTTTTGCAGAACAGTTATGGATCGTAGGTTTGTTTTGTAGGTGTTACCCCACACCTCCACACAATAAGTTAGGTAGGGAAGGAATAGTGAGCTGTATAAAGTCTGTAGGGCGCTTTGAGATAATACCTGCCTAGCTTTGCTCATAACCCCAACACACTTCACCAACTTTGATCGAATATAGTTTATATGAGGTTTCCAGCAGATCTTCTTATCAAGAATTACACCTAGGAATTTAATTTCATCAACATTTTCTAACTCTACATTTTCGATACTGACTTTTGTACTTCCAAGCTTCTTGTTATGTCCAAACACCATAAATTTAGTTTTCTGTAAGTTTAAAGATAATTTATTTATATCACACCATTTTTTGATTTTCCCCATTTCCTGTGTAATCAAATTCAATGTCTGTTGCAAATCGTCTCCTGTGGCCAAAACATTTGTATCATCAGCAAATGTAACAAATTTAATATATTTTGCAACGGTAGATATGTCATTTATATACATTAGGAAGAGCTTAGGGCCCAATATGGAACCTTGCGGCACCCCATATTTTATTTCTGACAGGTCTGACTTAACTTCGTTTATTTGCACAAATTGTTTGCAATGCGTAATGTAGCTTTTCAGCCAGTTTGATACCAGACCTCTCAAACCATATCTTTCCATTTTATGAATAAGCAAGCTATGATTAATGGTGTCAAACGCTTTACTAAAGTCCAAAAATACTCCTACTGAGGACTTTCCTTTGTCCAGACACCCTGTGATTTCCTCCACCAAGTCAATTAATGCTAATGATGTGGATCTTCCAGCCCTAAACCCATACTGATTATCCGATAGTAGGACATGCTTTTCAATAAAACTGCCAAGTCTTGTACTAAATATTTTTTCTAATATTTTTGCAAATTGTGGCAACATTGAAATTGGCCGATAATTGTTAAAAATGTGCTTATCTCCAGATTTGAATAATGGAACCACTTTCGCTATTTTCATTTCCTCAGGGAATACTCCAGTTAAAAAAGATAAATTAAAAATATAGTTTAACAGTTTTACTATTTCTTCAATCACTCTCTTAACAATAACCATATCAATTTTGTTGTTATCAGTGGACAATTTGGGTTTAAAGTTGTGTACAATATCTAAGATCTCCTTTTCATCCACTGAGTTGAGGAACATCGAGTTATTATTTATTTCCACATTCTGGATTGCTTGGATGTCGCCCTCATTTTCCTGTTTAATTTCCTCTGCCAGTGTGGAACCTATACTCACAAAGTATTTATTGAATTCATTTGTGATATCCATAATATTTGTTATTGTCTTGTTATTATGGGTGAAATACTGAGGATAAGTGGCATTTGCCCTTTCCTTCCTGATTATCATATTTAATACTGCCCATAGTTCCTTTGTGTTATTTTTATTATTTTCCAGTTTGGTGCTATAATAGCCTCTCTTACATGTTCTTAATATACTAATAAGTTTATTTTTATATTGTTTATACTTCTTCTCCGCATCCTTTGTTTTTTTCTCAATAAATTCCTTGTATAATGTATTTTTCTTTTTGCATGCGTTTAAAAGACCTTTTGACATCCATTCGTTACTATTTGTTTTTGTATGCTTCTTATAACATTTTATTGGACAATGTTTGTCGTACAATATTTTAAATTTGTTGAGGAATATCTTATAAGCTTCATTTACATTAATTTCTTTATAAAGTTGACCCCAGTTTTGTCTTGCTAATTCTTCTTTTAAATTAGAAATTGAATGTTGTGATCTCAGTCTTTTATATATAATCTGTTCCCGCTCTTTAATTGTAATTTTACCATCAACTACTACAAACACTGGTAAGTGATCACTGATATCGTTTATGAGCAAGCCAGCCATTGTTGTATCTTCCAGGTCATTATAAAATATATTGTCTATTAATGTCTTACTGTGATGTGTTATCCTACTTGGTTTCGTAATCATCTGCCAAGTTGGATTTGTTTGACAAACTAAAATGTCTGCTTAATTATTGCGATTTAAATAAAGAAATAATCTTAATTTGTGATTTTAACATAAACTGCATTGATAAGAAGGCCAGAAATTACATTTGATCAAAAGGCTTTAAATATTTTTTAAATGTCTACAGTGAACTTGTGAAAATATTTTCAGCTTGTTAATGCAGTGTCCCATCTTTTTGTCCGCTGTAAACAGATATGAATAAATAATAAAGGACTCAAATGTGTGAATGAAACAAAACACAACCTCAGGTCTGTTTTTTATTCATTTTATCAAGATTTAAACCTTACAAGAGTTGGTTTTGAGTAATACAGTGAAAACGGACAAAAATGCAGAATTGGGAAGTTACTTTCATCACTTCTTGTTCAGTTCAGATGAAAAAGTAATTTGAATCATCAAAACAGTGAAAATGTCAAATGTGTTGCATCAACGAGTTTCTTTCCTCAGCAAAACTGTAGCGCTGTTGTAAAATAATTTAGTGAAATATAACAATATAACAAAAAATACTTACAGATACAGAAGCCCCCGATAATACTACATTAAATGATACGATATATCAATATATTTTTGCACACCCCTAATCATGAATACTAATTTGGAGTGCCTGTATTCCAGTATGGTGACTTTTTCTTTTGGTGATATTCAGAGTATGGTGCCTTTCCCCACGGGGCGATGTGAGGCTGCCCTCTCGTGGACCCACCACCCGTGAGAGGAGCCATAGGGGCCGGGTGCAGAGGGATCTGGGCGGCGGTCGAAGGCAGGGGCCCCGACAACCGGATCTCCGGACATGGAGACTAGCTCTGGGGACATGGAATGTCACCTCGCTGGGGGGGAAGGAGCCTGAGGTTGTGCGGGAGGTTGAGCATTACCGGCTAGATATAGTCAGTCTCACCTCCACGCACAGTTTGGGTTCCGGAACCCAACTCCTTGAGATAGGTTGGTCGTTGGACTCTCCATTTCTCTGGCGTTGGCCGCGGGGAGCGGCGGCGAGCTGGTGTGGGCTCATTGCCCCACAGCTCAGCCACTGCGTGTTGGAGTTCACCCCGGTGAACGAGAGGGTCACGTCCCTGCACCTTCGGGTCAGGGACAGGTCTCTCACTGTGGTGTCGGCCTACGGGCCGAACAGCGGTGCAGAGTACCCGGCCTTCTTGGAGTCTCTGGGAGGAGTACTGAATGGTGCACTGACCGGGGACTCTGTTGTTTTACTGGGGGAATTCAACGCCCACGTGGGCAATGGCAGTGACACTTGGAGAGGGGTGATTGGGAGGAACGGCCTCCCTGATCTGAACCCGAGCGGTGTTGTTATTGGACTTCTGTGCTAGTCACAGTTTGTCCATAACAAACACCATGTTCGAGCACAAGGGGGTCCATCGGTGCACGTGGCACCAGGACTCCCTAGGCTGGAGATTGATGATCGACTTTGTTGTCGTGTCATCTGACCTCCGGCCGTGTGTCTTGGACACTCGGGTGAAGAGAGGGGCAGAGCTGTCAACTGATCACCACCTGGTGGTGAGTTGGGTCTGCTGTCAGAGGAGAAAGCCAGAAAGACCTGGCAGGCCCAAGCGTATCGTGAGGGTCTGCTGGGAACGTCTGGCGGAACCCTCTGTCGGCGCGGCCTTCAACTCACACCTCTGGGAGAGCTTCTCCCGGATCCCAGGGGAGGCTGGGGACATGGAGTCCGAGTAGTGACAATCCCCGAAACCCATTGGTGGACACCGGAAGTAAGGGATGCCGTCAGGCTGAAGAAGGAGTCCTACCGGGCCTTGCTGGCTCGGGGGACTCCTGAGGCAGCAGACAGGTACCGGCGGGCCAAGCGTGCTGCAGCCCAGGCAATCACAGAGGCAAAAACTCGGGTCTGGGAGGAGTTCGGGGAGGCCATGGAGGAGGACTATCGGACGGCCCCAAGGAAATTCTGGCAAACCGTCCTGCGCCTCAGGAGGGGGAAGCAGTGCTTCATCAACACTGTTTACAGTGCGGGGGGAGAGCTGCTGACCTCGACTGGGGATGTTGTCGGGCGGTGGAAGGAATACTTTGGGGATCTCCTCAATCCCACCGTCACATCCTCCGAAGAGTAGGCCGAGGCTGGGGACCCAGAGGTGGACTCATCCATCACCCTGCCTGAAGTCACTGAGGTGGTTGGAAAGCTCCTTGGTGGCAAGGCTCCGGGGGTGGATGAGATCCGTCCTGAGTACCTTAAGTCTCTGGGTGTTGTGGGGCTGTCTTGGCTGACACGCCTCTGCAACATCATGTGGCGGTCGGGAACAGTACCTCTGGACTGGCAGACCGGGGTGGTGGTCCCTCTGTATAAGAAGGGGGACCGGAGGGTGTGTTCCAACTACAGGGGAATCACACTCCTCAGCCTCCCCGGTAAAGTCTATGCCAGGGTACTGGAGAGGAGAGTCCGGCCGATAGTCGAACCAAGAGGAGCAGTGTGGTTTTCGGCCTGGTTGTGGAACACTGGACCAGCTCTACACCCTCCATCGGGTGCTCGAGGGTTCATGGGAGTTTGCCCAACCAGTCCACATGTGCTTTGTGGACCTGGAGAAGGCATTCGACCATGTCCCTCGTGGTGCCCTGTGGGGGGTGCTCCGGGAGTATGGGGTCCGGGGCCCTTTGGCTGTCCGGTCCCTGTATGACCGGAGCCGGAGCTGTGTTCGCATTGCCGGCAGTAAGTCAGACGTGTTCCCGGTGCATGTTGGACTCCCCGGCCGGGGCTGCCCTTTGTCACCGGTTCTGTTCATTGTATTTATGGACAGAATTTCTAGGCGCAGCCAGGGGCCGGAGGGGGTCCAGTTCGGGGACCACAGGATCTCATCGCTGCTTTTAGCGGATGGGAGGGGCGGAGGAGTTCTTCTCTATGTTAAAAGCTCTTTAAAATGTAAACAGATTGAATGTCCAACTTGAGTGTGTAGGTGTAGACGTCTCATTGTCAACTGGAATGTCTTTCACCATAATTTGCTTGTATCGTAATCATCTGCCAAGTTGGATTTGTTTGACAAACTAAAATGTCTGCTTAATTATTGCGATTTAAATAAAGAAATAATCTTAATTTGTGATTTTAACATAAACTGCATTGATAAGAAGGCCAGAAATTACATTTGATCAAAAGGCTTTAAATATTTTTTAAATGTCTACAGTGAACTTGTGAAAATATTTTCAGCTTGTTAATGCAGTGTCCCATCTTTTTGTCCGCTGTAAACAGATATGAATAAATAATAAAGGACTCAAATGTGTGAATGAAACAAAACACAACCTCAGGTCTGTTTTTTATTCATTTTATCAAGATTTAAACCTTACAAGAGTTGGTTTTGAGTAATACAGTGAAAACGGACAAAAATGCAGAATTGGGGAGTTACTTTCATCACTTCTTGTTCAGTTCAGATGAAAAAGTAATTTGAATCATCAAAACAGTGAAAATGTCAAATGTGTTGCATCAACGAGTTTCTTTCCTCAGCAAAACTGTAGCACTGTTGTAAAATAATTTAGTGAAATATAACAATATAACAAAAAATACTTACAGATACAGAAGCCCCGATAATACTACATTAAATGATACGATATATCAATATATTTTTGCACACCCCTAATCATGAATACTAATTTGGAGTGCCTGTATTCCAGTATGGTGACTTTTTCTTTTGGTGATATTCAGAGTATGGTGCCTTTCCCCACGGGGCGATGTGAGGCTGCCCTCTCGTGGACCCACCACCCGTGAGAGGAGCCATAGGGGCCGGGTGCAGAGGGATCTGGGCGGCGGTCGAAGGCAGGGGCCCCGACAACCGGATCTCCGGACATGGAGACTAGCTCTGGGGACATGGAATGTCACCTCGGAAGGAGCCTGAGGTTGTGCAGGAGGTCGAGCATTACCGGCTAGATATAGTCAGTCTCACCTCCACGCACAGTTTGGGTTCCGGAACCCAACTCCTTGAGATAGGTTGGTCGTTGGACTCTCCATTTCTCTGGCGTTGGCCGCGGGGAGCGGCGGCGAGCTGGTGTGGGCTCATTGCCCCACAGCTCAGCCACTGCGTGTTGGAGTTCACCCCGGTGAACGAGAGGGTCACGTCCCTGCACCTTCGGGTCAGGGACAGGTCTCTCACTGTGGTGTCGGCCTACGGGCCGAACAGCGGTGCAGAGTACCCGGCCTTCTTGGAGTCTCTGGGAGGAGTACTGAATGGTGCACTGACCGGGGACTCTGTTGTTTTACTGGGGGAATTCAACGCCCACGTGGGCAATGGCAGTGACACTTGGAGAGGGGTGATTGGGAGGAACGGCCTCCCTGATCTGAACCCGAGCGGTGTTGTTATTGGACTTCTGTGCTAGTCACAGTTTGTCCATAACAAACACCATGTTCGAGCACAAGGGGTCCATCGGTGCACGTGGCACCAGGACTCCCTAGGCTGGAGATTGATGATCGACTTTGTTGTCGTGTCATCTGACCTCCGGCCGTGTGTCTTGGACACTCGGGTGAAGAGAGGGGCAGAGCTGTCAACTGATCACCACCTGGTGGTGAGTTGGGTCTGCTGTCAGAGGAGAAAGCCAGAAAGACCTGGCAGGCCCAAGCGTATCGTGAGGGTCTGCTGGGAACGTCTGGCGGAACCCTCTGTCGGTGCGGCCTTCAACTCACACCTCTGGGAGAGCTTCTCCCGGATCCCAGGGGAGGCTGGGGACATGGAGTCCGAGTAGTGACAATCCCCGAAACCCATTGGTGGACACCGGAAGTAAGGGATGCCGTCAGGCTGAAGAAGGAGTCCTACTGGGCCTTGCTGGCTCGGGGGACTCCTGAGGCAGCAGACAGGTACCGGCGGGCCAAGCGTGCTGCAGCCCAGGCAATCACAGAGGCAAAAACTCGGGTCTGGGAGGAGTTCGGGGAGGCCATGGAGGAGGACTATCGGATGGCCCCAAGGAAATTCTGGCAAACCGTCCTGCGCCTCAGGAGGGGGAAGCAGTGCTTCATCAACACTGTTTACAGTGCGGGGGGAGAGCTGCTGACCTCGACTGGGGATGTTGTCGGGCGGTGGAAGGAATACTTTGGGGATCTCCTCAATCCCACCGTCACATCCTCCGAAGAGTAGGCCGAGGCTGGGGACCCAGAGGCGGACTCATCCATCACCCTGCCTGAAGTCACTGAGGTGGTTGGAAAGCTCCTCGGTGGCAAGGCTTCGGGGGTGGATGAGATCCGTCCTGAGTACCTTAAGTCTCTGGGTGTTGTGGGGCTGTCTTGGCTGACACGCCTCTGCAACATCATGTGGCGGTCGGGAACAGTACCTCTGGACTGGCAGACCGGGGTGGTGGTCCCTCTGTATAAGAAGGGGGACCGGAGGGTGTGTTCCAACTACAGGGGAATCACACTCCTCAGCCTCCCCGGTAAAGTCTATGCCAGGGTACTGGAGAGGAGAGTCCGGCCGATAGTCGAACCAAGAGGAGCAGTGTGGTTTTCGGCCTGGTTGTGGAACACTGGACCAGCTCTACACCCTCCATCGGGTGCTCGAGGGTTCATGGGAGTTTGCCCAACCAGTCCACATGTGCTTTGTGGACCTGGAGAAGGCATTCGACCATGTCCCTCGTGGTGCCCTGTGGGGGGTGCTCCGGGAGTATGGGGTCCGGGGCCCTTTGGCTGTCCGGTCCCTGTATGACCGGAGCCGGAGCTGTGTTCGCATTGCCGGCAGTAAGTCAGACGTGTTCCCGGTGCATGTTGGACTCCCCACCAGGGCTGCCCTTTGTCACCGGTTCTGTTCATTGTATTTATGGACAGAATTTCTAGGCGCAGCCAGGGGCCGGAGGGGGTCCAGTTCAGGGACCACAGGATCTCATCGCTGCTTTTAGCGGATGGGAGGGGCGGAGGAGTTCTTCTCTATGTTAAAAGCTCTTTAAAATGTAAACAGATTGAATGTCCAACTTGAGTGTGTAGGTGTAGACGTCTCATTGTCAACTGGAATGTCTTTCACCATAATTTGCTTGTATCGTAAGACATCTGCCAAGTTGGATTTGTTTGACAAACTAAAATGTCTGCTTAATTATTGCGATTTAAATAAAGAAATAATCTTAATTGGTGATTTTAACATAAACTGCATTGATAAGAAGGCCAGAAAGCACCTGAAACAGGTGACTGACCATTTTAATTTTAGTCAGCTAATTGAACAACCCACTCGAATAACTTCGCACTCAAAAACATTAATTGATTTACTTTTTGTAAACTGGCCCGAAAGAATTATTAAAACTTTTAATTACACAACTGGATTGTCTGACCACAATGCGATTTTTTTCTCTAGAAAACTTACAAAAAAACGTTTTATTGATTCATATGGGCCTACAGAAGAATCATTAAATAATATAAGTCATATCCAAAAAAATCATCAATCTAATCTTGTGGCAACTATGCAACTAACTGACTGGAATGAAATAATACAAAGTGAGAACATAGAAAATAGTAGTCGTTTATTTCTCGCAAAAATTAAGGACATAATATCAAGCTTTACCAAAAGAGGGCGCCAATACAAAAGAAAGAAAAATTCACTATCTTGGGTAAATGATGAATGCAGGAAATGTATGAGAGACAGGGATGTACAACTTAAAAAATATCTTAAATCTCGCCTTATTATAGATAGACAAAAATTCACCTCCTTGAGAAATAAAGTGATGCAATGTTTGCGTAAGGCAAAAGCAAAATTCTTCATGGACATTATCTCTGAAGCAAAGGGAAATGGCAAAAAGGTCTGGCAAAATTTAAATAAATTACTTGGAAAAGAAAAGAAGGGAACAAAAAGAGAAATTGAGCTTAAAATAAACAACCTTATAGTGTCTAATCCAAATCTCTTAGCGACCGAATTTAATAATTTCTTTATTAATTCTGTTAGAGAGATAACAGAGTTGTTTCCATCACCTGATCTCAGCACTAGACCCATGGATCCTGCACTTCCTGTGTTCACTCTACAGGAAATAACAGGACAGGAAGTCATTAACATAATTGGTTCACTTAAAAATTCAAAAACCAAAGATATCTATGGGCTGGATACACATTTTTTAAAGTTATGGAAAGAGTCTCTTGTTGCACCAATAACATATATGGTTAATTTATCATTTAAACAAAAAGTTGTTCCATCTTCTTGGAAAGTGGCTACGGTCACGCCTATTTACAAATCTGGTGATAAATTAAATATACTCAACTACCGACCAATCAGTATCCTTCTACTAATCTCCAAGGTTGCTGAGAGGTGGGTAGCTAAGATGATAAATGAACATTTAAATAAAAGTCATTCTGCCTTACATCCTGTGCAGTTTGGGTTCCGCATAAATCATTCTACTGAATCTGCAAACAATTTCTTCATTGAAAATGTCAAACGTAAACCATACATGTGTTGGTGCAGTGTTTCTTGACCTTAGAAAGGCATTTGACACTGTCAATCACGAAGTACTAGTGACAAAACTAACAGACTATAATTTCTCTCTCGATGCAATTGAATGGATTAAATCATACCTTCACTCTAGGAAACAATGTGTATGTATTGAAAGTGTCATATCATCCCTTGTAGACGTTCCAGTTGGTGTGCCTCAAGGGTCAATACTTGGGCCACTTTTATTTTCATTATATATTAATAGTCTGCCTACAGCTTGTGTAAATGTTGATTTTCAAATGTATGCCGATGACGCTGCGATTTACACACATGCAAGGAGCATAAAAGAGGCGTCCTCCATTCTAACCACAGCAATGGAGTCGGTAAATGAGTGGTTATTTAAATCGTGCCTGGTGCTAAATACCAAAAAAACTGTTTGTATGATGTTTACAAAGCAGCCACAAGATATAAAACATTCAGAAGTGTTTCTGAGGGGGGAAGAGCTACAAATTGTGACTGAATTCAAGTACCTCGGTGTTACTCTTGATTCTACACTGTGCTTTAAGAATCATGTTAAAAGAATTGTTAAAACTGTAAAATTTAATCTTCAAAACTTTAGGCAAATCAGGCCATTTATAACTTTCGATGCTGCAAGAGTTTTTCTCCACTCAATGATTTTCTCTCACATTGAATACTGTATCTCAATTTGGTCTTTAGGTAATGTGAGCACACTCAAATTAATTTAATCACTCTATAAAAAATCGCTAAAAGTCTTTGATAGGAAACCAATTTCATTCCATATTTGTAATATTTTAAAAAAGTACAATATTTTAAGCTTTGAAAATTTTAAACATTTTGGGACTTCCGGGTGAGCAACCAAAGATGGCGGCAGCATAATCTCGTGGTGCCCCCGATAATGCGGTTATTTTACCCTCCCTCACCAAGTTGAGGTCTCCTTTTGCTCAAGAATGAAAGATAAAGTGAAAAACAAACCCAAAACGAAATCGCGGAGCACTTTGTCAAGCCAGGACATGACTTGACTAAATGAAGAAGATAAGAGCGGAGATGGCTATGCTAGCCACTCAGACGCAGAAGCGCCCTACACGGAGTCGTTGGGAGCAGACGAAGAAACAGCTAATCTCCAAACTATCCTCCGCGAACTCAGACATTCACGTCAGGAAAATGACAAAAACTTCCGCGATTTGAAAGAGAGAGTCGATAAGAGACTTGACGAAGCAGAAAAGCGCATTATGGAGATGGAAGACCGAACGCATCTTATTGAGGAAGCAACACTGGAGCTCGTTAAGGCGCAACTTCAAGCGAAAATCTCAGACTTGGAGTCAAGGTCCAGACGTGGAAATATCCGTTTTCATCTTATCCCAGAGGGATCAGAAGATGGCTCACCATCAACTGCGGACTTTGTTACGAATTTGCTCAAAGAAAAATTAGACCTTCCACAGACGCTGGACTTGACCATAGAACGAGGACACCGCTCCCTCGGACCAAAGCCGCCACCCGAAGCAACACCGCGGTCAATAGTGGTCAAATTCGCCTCATATAAAACAAAAGAGGAAGTTTTGAAACAAGTGTGGCAAAGAAGAGGACTCACGCTGAACGGGAAAAAGGTAATAGTGGATCACGACTACGCTCCGGAAATATTGAGAAAGCGCCGTGAGTACACAGAAGCGAAGAGAGTTCTGAGAGAAAATAAGATCAAGTTCCAAACCCCATACCCGGCAAAACTGAAGGTTTTCTATGAGGGCGATTTAAAGATCTACACCTCTGCCGCGGAGGCGACTAAAGACATGGCGAGACGGGGACTACCTGTTACAGTCCTGAAGCCCGCCGCGTCCTGGGCGGACAAGATCAGAGGCGCCCTGTGGCAAATAGCGGGCGAACGGAGGAGGAGAGGAGCGGCGAGGGACCCAAAGAAAGATACAAGAAGAAACTAGAGGCCTTCCGGAGGGAATAACAAGAAAAACTTCGTGTCCAGATCGACATGAAAACTTTCTCAACTTGAGAGGGAGGAGAGGGAGGTATATTTGTGCATTTTTTAAGAGGAGATGTTGGGGGACACGGGAGAACAGTGCTATGCACTGCACCAAGCAGGTACAGCCACAACCTAAAGGTCGTGATGGTTTTCCCTCTAACCCGCTCAAAACTCATTGTAACATCAGTAGTGTGGTCTTCATAGCGACCACCGAGAAGGAAGTCACTCTAAGATGGACATGTGTTAAGATGGTGGGAAAAGTTAAATTGTTTGAACTGTTCATTGTTATCTTATGTTCGAGTAGCACAGGGAATCACTTAATAACAGACGCTAACCAAAATGAATGCAAATGATGGCTTATCCAACTTTATTAAACATTTGTACATATAATGTAAAGGGGGTGATGAACCCAATCAAAAGAACCAAGATACTGGGGAAAATGAAAACAGAAAATGTGGGGGTGGTATTCTTACAAGAGACCCATTTATCAGATAAAGAACATGAGAAGTTGAAGCGGCAGGGCTTCAGTCAGGTATTCTACGCATCACACAGGTCTGGGCGTAAAAGAGGAATGGCTACACTAATCTCCAGCAAAGTTGTTTTTGAAAAAACGTGTGAATGTAAAGATAAAGAGGGCCGATACAACCTGATAATGGGTAAACTAGATGGCTTAGATGTCACCCTTTTCAATGTTTACATGCCTCCAGGTTCACAATGGTATTTTTATAAGCATATATTGGATTTGATGATAACCAAAGCACAAGGGGTCATGATTTGTGGAGGAGATTTTAACGCAAGACTAAACCCTTTGTTGGACTCCTCAGCACAAATCTCACATAACAACACAGGGAAGAAAATCAGAAAACTCATGAGGGTAATGGGAGTATCTGACGTATGGCGTGAATATCATCCACAACAAAAAAACTATACATTTTATTCCGCAACCCACCATACCTATTCAAGACTCGACTATTTTTTTATGTTCAATAAGGATATAGAAAGGGTAAGAGAATGTAAATTTGGATCAATGGACCTCTCAGACCACAGCCCTGTATATATGAAAATTTGCAGCGACAAGACGAAAACACCATTTCTTTGGAGACTAAACTCAAGTATACTAAAAGGGGAAATTAAGGAGGAAATAAAAGAAGAAATCAAGAGATATATTGAGGATAATGATAAGGACAATGTCTCCCCAGAAATATTATGGGATGCGTGTAAAGCAGTACTTAGGGGTAAATTGATCGCAAAAGCCACATTACTGAAAAGAAAACATCAAGAAAAAATTAGAACTCTTGAACAACAACTAGGTGAATTGGAAGGGCAACATAAATTGAAACAAGACGATAACACGTTACAGAAGATTAAAAAAATTAAAAAGGAAATAAACCAAGAACTAGAAATTCAAATAAATAAAAAGCTCCTATATTTAAAACAAAACTATTATGAAGCAGGTAGTAAATCTGCCAAAAATCTAGCATATAGACTGAAAAAACAGCAAGCCGAAAGAGCCATATATAAATTAAGAAAACCATCAACCAACGAAGTAACCTACAAACGGACGGAAATTGGAGAATGTTTTGCAGGGTATTATCAAAAACTCTACTCTTTAAAACAACAGGAAGAGGAAGACTTGACTAAAACATTGTTAGACAAACTAAAAATACCAACAATCTCAGAACTAACACTAACTAACATAATAACTGAGCAAGAACCAAAGCGATTAAAAGACTAAAACTACACAAATCTCCTGGCGCAGATGGATATAATGCAGATTGGTACAAAATTTATTCAGAGGAACTAAAACCTCTTCTCTTGAAAACATTCAACTGGGTTCTAAATGGAGGTCAGATCCCACCAACATGGAGAGAGACAATAATTACAGTTATTCCGAAAGAGGGAAAAGACAAATTGGATTGTTCCAACTTCAGGCCAACTAGCCTCTAGAACCAAGACTATAAAATTTTTACTTCAATAATGGCAAGGAGATTGGAACATATTATACCTGATATAATAAACTTGAATCAGACAGGATTTATCAAGGAAAGAAAGACAAGAGACAATATCAGACGGACATTTCATGTAATTCACGAAATACAAAGAAAAAACGCCCAGGCCGTAATTATGAGCCTGGATGCCCAGAAAGCGTTTGACACTGTGGACTGGACTTTTTATACAGAGTGCTTTCTGGCTTTAACTTCTTGGAAAAATTTATAAAAATAATTCAAGGCCTATATAACAAACCAATTGGGAAAATTAGAATAAATAGTTACCTGACAGACCCCATAAACATCGAACAAGGATGTAGACAGGGCTGTCATCTGTCGCCAATTTTGTTTGCAATATTCATCGAACCTTTAGCACAGTGGATAAGGCAAAATACCAAAATAAGTGGCATTAGGGTGAATGGCACAGAACAAAAGATCGCACTATTTGCGGACGACATTCTTATCTACCTAGCAAAACCAGCAGAATCAATTCCGGAATTACATAAAACATTAATGGATTATGGGAAAGCATCTGGTTACAAATTAAACTCCCACAAATCTCAGGTGCTGACATTCAATTATAAGCCCGAATATGACATCAAGAAACTGTTTAAAATTAACTGGGATATGGATTCAATGACATACTTGGGAATAAATATTCCCAAAAAAATTGAGAGAATAACCGCCATAAACTATGATCCATTGATGGCTAATATAAAAAAGGATTTGGACAGATGGGGCCTGATACCTTTTCTGGGAACCCTACAAAGAGTAGAATCTATTAAAATGATCATATTGCCCAAACTGTTATACCTATTTCAAACTATACCTATTGATCCAGCAAATTCTATGTTTTTAGAACTGGATAAGTTATTTTCAAGATACATCTGGGAAGGGAAGAAACCTAGGGTCAGATATAAGACACTGCAATTAAATAAAAGTGAAGGAGGCCTATCTCTTCCAAATATGAGAAACTACTACAAGGCAGCTCAGCTAAATCCACTAGTAGACATGTGCAACCCATCTTATACAGCTAATTGGAAAGAAATTGAATGTACAGCAGAAAGTATACCACTACAAGCGGTTATAGGAAATACAAACCTATTGAGCAAATTAACTGAAGTGAACCCTTGGTCGAAAACCGCGATTAACATCTGGTCAAAATTAGTTAAGGAGTACACAGAAACTTGTCTAATGATTAGATGGACTGCATATGACGAAAACTTTACCCCAACTCTAAACGATAAAACTTTCAAAATGTGGTCTGATAGGGGATTAAAGATATTTAATAGCTTGTATTTAAAAGGTTCCATGAGAAGTTTCCAAGACTTGAAACAGGCATATAATCTTGAAAACAAAGATTTCTACAGATATCTTCAAATTCGCCATTATTTGGATAAAAAGAAAAAAGAACATAGAGAAACCCCATTATCAGGCATAACTAGAATATTCCTACAATCATATCAATCAGGCTCAAACAATAAATTGATTTCCAAATTATATATTGAACTACAAAAGGCATCCATCCATCTTCTTCCACTTATCCGGGGCCGGGTCGCGGGGGCAGCAGTCTAAGCAGGGGCTCCCAAGCTTCCTTCTCCCCAGCCACTTCCACCAGCTCCTCCGGACGGACCCCGAGGCGTTCCCAGGCCAGCCGAGAGACATAGTCCCTCCAGTGTGTCCTGGGTCTTCCCCGGGGCCTCCTACCGGTGGGACATGCCTGGAACACCTCCCGAGGGAGGCGTCCAGGAGGCATCCGGACCAGATGCCCGAGCCACCTCAGCTGGCTCCTCTCGACGTGGAGGAGCAGCGACTCTACTCCGAGCTCCTTCCGTGTGACCGAGCTCCTCACCCTATCTCTAAGGGAGCGCCCGGCCACTCTGCGAAGGAAACTCATTTTGGCCGCTTGTATCCGCGATCTCGTTCTTTCGGTCATTACCCAAAGTTCATGACCATAGGTGAGGGGAGGAACGTAGATTGACCGGTAAATCGAGAGCTTCGCCTTTCGGCTCAGCTCCCTCTTCACCACAACGGTCCGATGCAGCGACCGCATCACTGCCGACGCCGCACCGATCTGCCTGTCAATCTCACGCTCCATCCTCCCCTCACTCGTGAACAAGACCCCGAGATACTTGAACTCCTCCACTTGAGGCAGAGACTCCCCACCCACCCGGAGAGGGCAATCCACCTTTTTCCGGTCGAGAACCATGGCCTCGGATTTGGAACAGCTGATTCTCATCCCAGCCGCTTCACACTCGGCTGCAAACCGCCCCAGTGCACGCTGCAGGTCCTGGTTCGATGGAGCCAACAGGACAACATCATCCGCAAAAAGCAGCGATGAGATCCTGTGGTTCCCGAACTGGACCCCCTCCGGCCCCTGGCTGCGCCTAGAAATTCTGTCCATAAATACAATGAACAGAACCGGTGACAAAGGGCAGCCCTGGCGGAGTCCAACATGCACCGGGAACAGGTCTGACTTACTGCCGGCAATGCGAACACAGCTCCTGCTCCGGTCATACAGGGACCGGACAGCCCTTAGCAAAGGGCCCCGGACCCCATACTCCCGAAGCACCCCCCACAGGGCACCACGAGGACACGGTCGAATGCCTTCTCCAAGTCCACAAAACACATGTGGACTGGTTGGGCAAACTCCCATGAACCCTCGAGCACCCGATGGAGGGTGTAGAGCTGGTCCAGTGTTCCACGACCAGGCCGAAAACCACACTGCTCCTCTTGAATCCGAGGTTCGACTATCGGACGGACTCTCCTCTCCAGTACCCTGGCATAGACTTTACCGGGGAGGCTGAGGAGTGTGATTCCCCTGTAGTTGGAACACACCCTCCGGTCCCCCTTTTTATACAGAGGGACCACCACCCCGGTCTGCTAGTCCAGAGGTACTGTTCCCGACCGCCACGCGATGTTGCAGAGGCGTGTCAGCCAAGACAGCCCCACAACACCCAGAGACTTAAGGTACTCAGGACGGATCTCATCCACCCCGGAGCCTTGCCACCGAGGAGCTTTCTAACCACCTCAGTGACTTCGGCCAGGGTGATGGATGAGTCCACCTCTGGGTGCCCAGCCTCGGCCTCCTCTTCGGAGGACGTGACGGTGGGATTGAGGAGATCCCCAAAGTATTCCTTCCACCGCCCAACAACATCCCCAGTCGAGGTCAGCAGCTCTCCCCCCGCACTGTAAACAGTATTGGTGAAGGGCCGCTTCCCCCTCCTGAGGCGCCGGACGGTTTGCCAGAATTTCCTTGGAGCCGTCCGATAGTCCTCCTCCATGGCCTCCCCGAACTCCTCCCAAACCCGAGTTTTTGCCTCTGCAACCACCCGGGCTGCAGCACGCTTGGCCCGCCGGTACCCGTCAGCTTCCTCAGGAGTCCACCACTCCTCCACTCCACCACTCCTTCTTCAGCTTGACGGCATCCCTTACTTCCGGTGTCCACCACCGGGTTCGGGGATTGCCGCCGCGACAGGCACTACAGACCTTGCGGCCACAGCTACGAGCGGCCGCGTCGACAATGGAGGCCGAGAATGAGGCCCACTCGGACTCCATGTCCCCAGCCTCCCCCGGGATCCGGGAGAAGCTCTCTCGGAGGTGTGAGTTGAAGGCCGCGCCGACAGAGGGTTCCACCAGACGTTCCCAACAGACCCTCACGATACGCTTGGGCCTGCCAGGTCTTTCCGGCTTCCTCCTCCGCCAGCGGACCCAACTCACCACCAGGTGGTGATCAGTTGACCTCCGGCCTAGGGAGTCCTGGTGCCACGTGCACCAATGGACCCCCTTGTGCTCGAACATGGTGTTCGTTATGGACAAAATGTGACTAGCACAGAAGTCCAATAACAGAACACCGCTCGGGTTCAGATCAGGGAAGCCGTTCCTCCCAATCACCCCTCTCCAAGTGTCACTGTCGTTGCCCACGTGGGCATTGAAGTCCCCCAGTAGAACAATGGAGTCCCCGGTCGGTGCACTGTCCAGTACCCCTCCCAGAGACTCCAAGAAGGCCGGGTACTCTGCTCTGCTGTTCGGCCCGTAGGCTGACACCACAGTGAGAGACCTGTCCCCGACCTGAAGGCGCAGGGACGCGACCCTCTCGTTCACCGGGGTGAACTCCAACACGCAGCGGCTGAGCTGTGGGGCAATGAGCAAGCCCACACCAGCTCGCCGCCGCTCCCCGCGGCCAACGCCAGAGAAGTGGAGAGTCCAACCCCTCTCAAGGAGTTGGGTTCCGGAACCCAAACTGTGCGTGGAGGTGAGGCCGACTATATCTAGCCAGTAACGCTCAACCTCCCGCACAAGCTCAGGCTCCTTCCCCCCCAGCGAGGTGACATTCCATGTCCCCAGAGCTAGTCTCCATGTCCTGAGATCTGGTCGCCGAGGCCCCTGCCTTCGACTGCCGCCCAGATCTCTCTGCATCCAGCCCCTATGGCTCCTCCCGCGGATGGTGGGTCCAGGGGAGGGCGGTCCCACGTCGTCCCTTCGGGCTGCGCCCGGCCGGGCCCCATGGGAAAAGGCCCGGCCACCAGGCGCTCGCCATCGAGCGCCCACCCCAGGCCTGGCTCCAGGGTGGGGCCCCGGTGACACCAATCCGGGCGACGTATCTTGCCTCTGCGTGTTTTTCATCATATGGGGCTTCTGAACCGCTCTTCGTCTGACCCGTCCCCCCGGACCTGTTTGCCTTGGGTGACCCTACCAGGGGCATAAAGCCCCGACAACATAGCTCCTGGGATCATTCGGGTACTCAAACCCCTCCACCACGTTAAGGTGGCGGTTCGAGGAGGCAAAAGGCAGAGGGCGATAATTCGTTGTATATAAAAGAAAAATGGGAAAAGGAGAGTGAATTCAATATACAAGAGGATGATTGGAATAGAATTCAAAAGAATATATGGAGGACTACTTCCTCTCCGTACTGGCGAGAATATCTGTGGAAATGCATAGTACGCTACTTTAAAACACCGGCACAAAGAGGTTCAAAGGGGGATACATCATGTTGGAGATTATGTGGGAATAAAAAGGCTGGGCATTACCATGTTTTTTGGAGCTGCCCCAAATTGAATCAATATTGGGAGAAAATTAAACAAAACATTGAGGCCATATTTAAAATAAAGATCCCTTAAAATTTTGAAATTATGTTTTTGGGCAAACAGACAGAAATCAAAGGAACAAAAAAATATATGTGGAATATTCTGCTGGTCGCAAGTAAGAAAGTAATAACCAAAAAATGGATGAGCGACAAACTACCGGATGTGGAAGACTGGACTAATATTGTCGAAAACATTTCACAAATGGAAAGACTGACACTTATACAAAGACTGGAATACGACAGGTACAAAGAGGATTGGAAACCATGGAGAGACTTTATTAATACCCGATCATAAAAAAAAGGGGACTTTGTGATATTCCTTGTGTGTTGCTACTCAAGTGTTTAAATATTTGTTTTATTTTTGTTTTTTATTTTTACTTTGTAAAAGATAAAGAAAAAGAAAAAAAGGCAAATGGTACATTTGTAACTGTCATTTTTATTTGTTTGTTAATAAAAATTTGAATAAAAAAAAAAAGAAGAAAATTTTAAACATTTTAAATATGCATGCCTTGTGTATAAAGTGCTACATGGATTAGCCCCGCCTCCTATGTCAGACTTTTTCAAAACAAAAACTCCCACCAGTATCAGGACCAGGGCCTTGTCCAGAGGAGACCGTGAGGTGCCCAACAGAAAAAGATCTTGCTGAACACTATCCCCACGCTGTCAGACTGCTGAACACTATCCCCACGCTCTCAGACTGCTGAACACTATCCCCACACAGTCAGACTGCTGAACACTATCCACACGCTGTCAGACTGCTGAACTCTCAATAATACTGCACTAAACTACTGTCTGTGATGCATAATACTCTTACCACTGCTGCACTAATGGACATCACTACCACTGTTACTGTTATCTGTGAAATAACCTGCTCCACATTCCACATGCAAAACCATTATGTGCAATATGGAACTCATCTGTGAAATAATATAATAATAATAATAATGCATCAGTTTTATATCGCGCTTTTCAGGACACTCAAAGACGCTTTACAGAGCATTATTCATTCACTCCAGACCCGGTGGTGGTAAACTACTATTGTAGCCACAGCTGCCCTGGGGCAGACTGACGGAAGCGAGGCTCCAATCTGCACCATCGGCCCCTCCCACCACCACCACCATTCACGCACACACCACTTTCATACTGGGCAATGTGGGTAAAGTGCCTCAGGACACTACGACAGTTTTTGTGACTGGCGCCCCCCTGTGGCACCTGGAATTCCCAGTGTCTCCATCCAAGTACTGACCAGGCCCTGCTGAGCTTCTGAGATCTGATGGGATCAGGCTCTGACAAACCGGTGTGGCCACAATCTACCTACACCTTATTTAATCCTACCTGCACCTTTGTATATTATATTTTATTACATTTTTATTATATCTGTATTTCTTTATATTTTATTATATTCTTTACTACATTGTTTACTATTTCCCTTGTATTTGCAAACACTTTTTAAACAGTACTATTTATTGCAGCTTTTAGTACTTCTGAATATCTTAGCGAGTCAACAGTTCTTCTCATCCTGAGCATTTCATTGCTCTGTAAACCTTGTGTTGAACCTGCATATGACAAATAAACAATCTTGAATCTTGAATCACACATACACACACAGCTTAGAGTTTCCATGCTTTTTAATCAAGTTTATAAAATTCCCTTTTGCACATCTTTTGCACATCAGGAAAAAATTACCAAAAGAAAAATCAAAAGTTGGGTTGATTTCCAAAAATGTTGACAAAAGAAAAACTGATTGCATCTTTGTGAGGCGCCCATGACTGAAGTTAGTGAACTTCAGTGGTGAGTCTTAAGGAGTAATTTCTCTTTCACAGACGTAGGCGCGAAAATTTGCACAATTCTCATCATTCCAGCACTTCTGGTCTGTAAATGACAAAACACATAATGAACAGTCTGATCAGTCAGTTTATTTCCTTCTGTTTCCCACATTTGCTCTCACAAATACTGTCATTCATACACCAGGGTCCATGGCCACTGCAGATAAGGTGAAGTGTCTTGCCCAAGGACACACTAGTATGCACTAGTACGAGTGAGGTTTGAACTGCTAAGCTTCAGGTTGATGGGTACTGACCTGAGTAATTAGTCAAGCCACACTTCTCATTTCCACGGTAGTTGTTAGGTTCTCCGGGACACCAGTTTGTGTAGCCCAGAGGCTGACTGTTGATCCAGAACCAGGAGCCGAACTAAAACACAAACACAAAAGTCCAGGTTCACCTTTTTCTTCGTGGTTGATGTGAAGAGATATTTCTCAAATCCAGAGCAACAGAAGGCCTGTAATCTGACTGATAAGTTCCTGTACCATTCTGGTTTTCTAGATCCTTCTCTTTAACATACCTGCTGTGCATCTGAGAGGCCAATCCATGTGGCCTTTCCTCCAGCAAGACCCTTCACAAAGTCATCCTCCTCCTTAGAGTTGAGGACCACCAGGTGTGCTCCTGTGGTCAGACAGTGCATCTGAATGAGAGATTCAGACGAGAAAAGGATTCATCATTAATCAGGCCTGTACTGTTTGTATTATTATCATGTGAAAACTGTGAGCTGATGTTACATGAGCATTGGCCCAAGTCTGAGGAGTAGAGTAGAAAATATAACTGGATCCACTGGACATTTTCCATGGTCTATGTAGTGCTGCATCTGAAAACAAAAGACCACAACAGCTAACTTTTAGTCACAATTGTTAGTTTCATTGAGGTTGGTTTTATTGCATTGAAAATCTCTGAAAAACATGCATCCTCTTATGAGCGGGCCTGATTTACACAAAGTCGACTCTTCTTTGGCCTGGACGAGGGCCTTTTCCTGCTTCTGTCCATGGAAATGTTCCTTTAGCAATAACCTCCCACAGTGTGGTAGAAAACATCTCCATGGAGAACGTATCAAAGTGGTTTTATCTTTCTATCGCTGTGGAATCGTGCGGGTGACGTGCCATCTCCACAGTTACACACTGTAGCTTTACCTAGCAGACGTTGGGCTTGCTGCAGACACACTCACCTGTATTCGGGTCGCTGTCTTTCACAGGCTCTGGAACCAAATAAAAACATGAATGATCAGTGTAAGTTCAGGAAGTACACACAGCTTCTGCACACTCACCTTGGGCCATTGCTCCACAGAAGAGAGCCAGCAGAATGAGCAACTTCATGATCAAAATGAACTCTTGTCCAAATAAAAACCTAAGAAAAAGAAAGAGTTGGTTACTTCATCGGCCTTCTTCTCCCAGCAGACTTCAGATGACTGTAGAGAATCAAGGCCAAACCTGCTTCAGTGTCTCTGTGCCTCAGACTCTGTCAAACTCGGCTTCTGTATTTATACACGACTGTGGCCATGAATCACTGCCACGTGTGATTCTCAGGAAGGAGATGGACTTAGGTGGAATAGTTAATGACCTTTTACAACCTCCATATTGAGGGCACAACTGAACCCAGTGTCACGTCTTATCTTGTCTCTTGGAATTGTGTCTCGTTTCTTCCCAAATCGTTTTCATCCATGTTAAATGTTTCTGTTTCTGTAGCAGTAAAGTACAAGGAGCTGTGCGTTATGCAGTTTTAATGCACAGTGTAGCGTGGTGTTCCTCTGCAAAGTGAAAACTACTACACACAGCTCCTCGTTTTTTAATGCGCTGTTACCACATCTACAAACAGAAATGTCTCACCTGTGAGTGTGAAAAGCCTTTTCACTGTCTGTAAATGTCCCAGTATCAGTTTGGTGATTCACAAGAGTCGGGACAAAACAGGTCCTTTCTAAAACACAGCAGTTTGTAGAAAAATATTTTCAAAATATCTTCATTTGCATATTTATGTTTTTTTTTTTTTTTTTTTGCTGCTTTATTTCGAGCATGAGAAAACATGTTTATATACACATACACATATACAGATATATATAAACACAAATAAACATCTATATATACATATACATAATACAATTCTAATAATAAATAATAAAATATGGTACGCTCGAAAAGGAGTGGGAAGAAGTAAAAACCTATTGACTCCCACCCCTAATTACTTTCTTTATGCTAAGCCATAAGGTTGCCTTCCTTAATTCAATCTATATCGTTGTATATTCATTATATATTCACATGTTCTATAATTAACCACTATAGATGACTGCCATTACTATCACTGTCGAATTCATACCCTATAATCATCACTATAATACTGCTGTATTATATACTGCTGTATTATATAATTTAATAACCTCCTCAAACAGCTCGAGCAGTTGTCTGTGATCCCTCCGGATCGCTGTAATCTCATCTGATAAAAAGTCCAGAGATCTTTTGAGGTCGTCAACCTCCTCCACCGCTGCTGCTTTCTTTGGTGGCATTTTTTGTGAAAGTTTATTTTGTGTTCAGTAAGATTGTCCAGCTGCGACCCCGAAAATCACGGGTCCGGCCAGAGCAGCGACACCGGCCCCAACACAGCACAGAGCACCCGACACAAAGCAAAACTCCAAAAAAAGTCCAACAATGTACAATAAACCACAATAATTCACATTGATCACAGTGAAATTACAGTGATATCTGGCGAAAATTTAGAAAAATCCCGCTCCTTGTGGCGCAGGCCTCCACGCACACCCAAGTAACTTTATAAAGTTACATCGAAGGTTGATGTGTTTTAACAATTTGGACATAAATGTAAATGACAATTTTGAGGTCAATGTAAATGTCCTGAGAGTTCAGCTGCTTAAAAAACATGAAAAAACTTTTATGAATAAAATTACATTTGATCAAAAGGCTTTAAATATTTTTTAAATGTCTACGGTGAACTTGTGAAAATATTTTCAGCTTGGTAAATGAAACCAAATTTTTAGGAGTCATGATTGACGAAGAACTTACCTGGAAATCACACATAAATTATACAAAAGGAAAAATCGCAAAAGTCATTGGCGTTTTACACAAAGTTAAATTTTCATGAAATAGTTCTGCATTAATAACACTGTACAACTCATTGATTGTGCCGCACTGAACTTACTGTGTAGAAATCTGGGGATCAACGTGTAAATCTTATTTACAATCTCTAATTGTTTTACAAAAAAGAGCCTTGAAAATCATTAGTAACAGTCACTTTAGAGATCCTTCCAACCCATTATTTATCAAATATAAGGGACTGAAATTTCATGATTTAGTTGACTTTAGAATATTACAAATAATGTACAAAGCAAATGGAAATGTATTACCAATTAATATTCAAACAATGTTTGAAAAAAGAGTAAGTAATTACTGTCTGAAGGGAACAGAAGTATTTAAAAAACCTCGATTTAGAACCAAGGTTAAGGAACAGAGTTTTGCAGTAAAAGGTGTAAACTTATGGAACAACCTAAATGATAAGATAAAAGAATCAAAATCGCTGAATATATTTTAAAAAAACTGGTTAAATCAAGTGTATTAAATAATTATGAAACTGTAAACTGAGATAATGTCTGTGGCAAAGTTAAACATTAGATGAAAACATTTATGACAGATTTTAGTTAAATTAAGATGCTAAACCAGAAATCAATTGTGAAAAGTAAATATATTTTTTGTAAAAAGGGGCAGAAAATATAAGATGTATTCTTCTCTCTGCTCCTTTTCATTCTGATATTGTACTGTCATGTAAAACAAAAAAAAGCCTTTTCTTTTATAATGAATGAAATAAAATAATAAAATGAAAAAAAACTCGGCCTCTGTATTTATACACGACTGTGGCCATGAATCACTGCCACGTGTGATTCTCAGGAAGGAGATGGACTTAGGTGGAATAGTTAATGACCTTTTACAACCTCCATATTGAGGGCACAACTGAACCCAGTGTCACGTCTTATCTTGTCTCTTGGAATTGTGTCTCGTCTCTTCCCAAATCGTTTTCATCCATGTTAAATGTTTCTGTTTCTGTAGCAGTAAAGTACAATAGTCAGGTCTGTAAGGGGCAAAAAAGCACCAAACCGTTACACGTTGGACAAAAGTGTGAAACTTTTTTTGTGAAACCCTTGGGGCATGTACTTCAAAAAAATCTCATGCTCCAAAAATTCTGCTCACCCTATAGGGTTGAAAATTCAAAATGGCCGCCAAATGACCCAGTTTTACTCATGATCATTAGAATGCACCCAAGTGATCATGCATGGTGCAGAAAGTAGCACCAAATAAATAAAAATGGTGTTGGGATGTAAAAATAGTTGAGGGAAGACAATTTCATTGTAGTTAAGTCCATCAGATGAATCATGGAAGGCCCAAATTGATGTTAAAATGGTCAAAATTGTCATATATATTTCAATTTACACTATCGTAATAAAACAACCAAGATTTCATTCATTGATTTCATGAACAAAGGAATGATCAGTTATGTTTTTGTGTGCTATACAGAGTGAACATGTGACAAATTTATAGTTCTTCTGTCTTCTAAATTATGCTCAATTACTACTCATGGCTCAAGAAATACTCAACACATATTTCCAAAAATGTCTTTATTTAGCTCTAAATTTCACATCTGCAACTGCATAGATCAGTGCAAGAAAGTCCGGCCTTAGCACATTTACAAGTACTGCAACCTCTTTGGGATTTGCAGCTGCATTTAATAAGTTCACTGCTTTAGCTGCTTCTGGCTTGGTCATCCAGACAGGCTCCCAGTGGTGTTGACTCAGAGTCCAGCCCCATTCGTCAGGTGTAGGAACAACAGGTTGAGCCTGGCAGCATGTTGACCACACACTTGTCTGATAAATGGCTCTTTTCACGTGTTGATGCAGTGCATCCTGCAAATAGTGGGGAAGACTTCATAAGAGAGGCAAAAAAACTATCTTTAAAAGTTTCTGGGACTTTAAGTAAAATCTATTTCAATTACATTACAGACATTTAGGTAAATAACAGCGAAAACTAATATGATTTTGAAAAGGAGTAAATGCTTTAAGTTTCAAAACGAAACTCTACCAAAAAACCAAACCATGTTTATTATGATTATGGAGTGTCATAACAATTACACAGTTAGTGAAAAATTAAATGAAGTCATTAAATTGAAAAAGATTCAATTTAATCTTTATTCAAAATAATCTTTATTCAAAATAAATAGACAAGATTTAACCTAATTCTACAAAAAAGAATCAACTTACCTTATTATCTAGATCTCTTTTAATATTGATGTACCATAGTAATTATAACATGTTACATGTATTCCAGGCTTCTTGATGTGAACAAAACAAATATAGTACCAACCAAATCAGTATCTTGTTTCTGAGAAAGAATCTGGAGCTCAAGGTCAAAGTAGTAAATCTGTTTCAGTCAGTGACCACAGTATTATAAACATAGCTGACGAAGTACAAACATGATAAACATGTGGCAATATAAAGATACAAAAGGAAAGAAGCAATAATAAACAAAGCAATACTGATGTATTCAAGAACATTTAGGATTCTTGTTAAAAAAATTCATGATTGCATTATATGTGGTTTTATTCAAACTTTATTTGAAAAAATTGCACCTCATAAAAAGTGTATAAACAGATTTATTCTAATTAAAATTATCTGGTGTATTGTTTTCTCTTTACTAATAAGTTTTCATTGCATGGCAATAGACAATATATTTTTATTAACCATACTTTGATTAATCCATGTTAAAAGAAATATAAGGTTCAGAAAACACTCGGTTTTGGTAATTCAGCTGTAATTTTATCATATTTTTATTAATATTTTCATAGAATTATTCCTTTTTCAACCATTTTTATTGCAAATAGTTGATATTTTTCTCTTTCTTATGCACCAAAACATTTCGATTTTGTGAAATAATTTGTGGAATTAATTGTTTTGATTTTACAATCTTGACGGTATATGATTTTCCGGGTTTTTAGTAAATTGGCAGCCATTTTGAGTGAAATATTTGACAGAATTTTTGGAGATTTTCTAAAAAGGTATGTTCAAATGAAACACTGTGCAAAATTTCATGCTTTTGTCCGCCAAGTAACGGTTTTTTCCCTTACAGACCTGACTACAAGGAGCTGTGCGTTATGCAGTTTTAATGCACAGTGTAGCGTGGTGTTCCTCTGCAAAGTGAAAACTACTACACACAGCTCCTCGTTTTTTAATGCGCTGTTACCACATCTACAAACAGAAATGTCTCACCTGTGAGTGTGAAAAGCCTTTTCACTGTCTGTAAATGTCCCAGTATCAGTTTGGTGATTCACAAGAGTCGGGACAAAACAGGTCCTTTCTAAAACACAGCAGTTTGTAGAAAAATATTTTCAAAATATCTTCATTTGCATATTTATAAAGTTACATCGAAGGTTGATGTGTTTTAACAATTTGGACATAAATGTAAATGACAATTTTGAGGTCAGTGTAAATGTCCTGAGAGTTCAGCTGCTGAAAAAACATTAAAAAACTTTTATGTGAATAAAATTACATTTGATCAAAAGGCTTTAAATATTTTTTAAATGCCTACGGTGAACTTGTGAAAATATTTTCAGCTTGTTAATGCAGTGTCCCATCTTTTTGTCCGCTGTAAACAGATATGAATAAATAATAAAGGACTCAAATGTGTGAATGAAACAAAACACAACCTCAGGTCTGTTTTTTATTCATTTTATCAAGATTTAAACCTTACAAGAGTTGGTTTTGAGTAATACAGTGAAAACGGACAAAAATGCAGAATTGGGAAGTTACTTTCACCACTTCTTGTTCAGTTCAGATGAAAAAGTAATTTGAATCATCAAAACAGTGAAAATGTCAAATGTGTTGCATCAACGAGTTTATTTCCTCAGCAAAACTGTAGCGCTGTTGTAAAATAATTTCGTGAAATATAACAATATAACAAAAAATACTTACAGATACAGAAGCCCCCGATAATACTACATTAAATGATACGATATATCAATATATTTTTGCACACCCCTAATCATGAATACTAATTTGGAGTGCCTGTATTCCAGTATGGTGACTTTTTCTTTTGGCCCCACGGGGCGATGTGAGGCTGCCCTCTCGTGGACCCACCACCCGTGAGAGGAGCCATAGGGGCCGGGTGCAGAGGGATCTGGGCGGCGGTCGAAGGCAGGGGCCCCGACAACCGGATCTCCGGACATGGAGACTAGCTCTGGGGACATGGAATGTCACCTCGCTGGGGGGGAAGGAGCCTGAGGTTGTGCAGGAGGTCGAGCATTACCGGCTAGATATAGTCAGTCTCACCTCCACGCACAGTTTGGGTTCCGGAACCCAACTCCTTGAGACAGGTTGGTCGTTGGACTCTCCATTTCTCTGGCGTTGGCCGCGGGGAGCGGCGGCGAGCTGGTGTGGGCTCATTGCCCCACAGCTCAGCCACTGCGTGTTGGAGTTCACCCCAGTGAACGAGAGGGTCACGTCCCTGCGCCTTCGGGTCAGGGACAGGTCTCTCACTGTGCTGTCGGCCTACGGGCCGAACAGCAGTGCAGAGTACCCGGCCTTCTTGGAGTCTCTGGGAGGGGTACTGAATGGTGCACTGACCGGGGACTCCGTTGTTTTACTGGGGGACTTCAACGCCCATGTGGGCAATGACAGTGACACTTGGAGAGGGGTGATTGGGATGAACGGCCTCCCTGATCTGAACCCGAGCGGTGTTCTGTTATTGGACTTCTGTGCTAGTCACAGTTTGTCCATAACAAACACCATGTTCGAGCACAAGGGGGTCCATCGGTGCACGTGGCACCAGGACTCCCTAGGCCGGAGATTGATGATCGACTTTGTTGTCGTGTCATCTGACCTCCGGCCGTGTGTCTTGGACACTCGGGTGAAGAGAGGGGCAGAGCTGTCAACTGATCACCACCTGGTGGTGAGTTGGGTCTGCTGTCAGAGGAGAAAGCCAGAAAGACCTGGCAGGCCCAAGCGTATCGTGAGGGTCTGTTTGGAATGTCTCGCGGAACCCTCTGTTGGTGCGGCCTTCAACTCACACCTCTGGGAGAGCTTCTCCCGGATCCCAGGGGAGGCTGAGGACATGGAGTCCGAGTAGTGACAATCCCCGAAACCCATTGGTGGACACCGGAAGTAAGGGATGCCGTCAGGCTGAAGAAGGAGTCCTACCGGGCCTTGCTGGCTCGGAGGACTCCTGAGGCAGCAGACAGGTACCGGCGGGCCAAGCGTGCTGCAGCCCAGGCAATCACAGAGGCAAAAACTCGGGTCTGGGAGGAGTTTGGGGAGAGCTGCTGACCTCGACTGGGGATGTTGTCGGGCGGTGGAAGGAATACTTTGGGGATCTCCTCAATCCCACCGTCACATCCTCCGAAGAGGAGGCCGAGGCTGGGGACCCAGAGGCGGACTCATCCATCACTAGGGGTGGGTATTGCCAACAACCTTGCGATATGATACGATTCTCGATACAGGGGTCTCGATACGATACGATTCGCGATACAGGGGTATCCCGATACATGGTCTTCAAGGCGATACGTATCCCGATATTTTACATTACGTAACCTATAATAAAAAAAAAAGACAGATGTTTACTCAAATGTTATTTTTATTTTGGTGTAGCGCATCAGTTACAATGTAACAGAAGAAGCTGTAAGGCAGAAACTGCCCTTGATTAACCTGTTAACACCCGCACTCGGCACAAGTGTTCAAATATGTACCAGATGTTCCAAACTGTAATAAGATGTAATGTATAATAAATAAACCATCTTCTGAAATTTAGGCATGTTTTCTTAAGATAAATAACTAAAACAAGCCAAAAAATTTCGCTCCATATGTCTCGTGTGCCTCCACCAGTGAGTGTGCGTAAAAGGAGGAGAGAGAGAGTCTCCATACACAGAGCGCATGGAGCTAGCCTATCACTACAGCACCTCTGCCCCACATGGGGCCCACCGCTGAAATCGTCTTTTCATAGGCTACTCAGATCTGTCAATCATTTCCTGAAAGAACCAATGACTGAAGAGGTTTTGCCGTGGAACTGTCCCTTGGGCATGCGTAATACGCCGCTAACTGGACGCACTCGTTTTGTTCCCCAAGCTGTAGCGCGGCGCCGCGTAGCCGGACCGAAGCCTGGATACGCTTGTTTTGTAGCTAAGAGTGTGGAGAAAACAAACATACCCCACACCGCTAACAGGAGCTAAGCATTTAGCTATGCTAAGGACCAAGAGCGAGAGTAGTAGAGAGATGCGTCGCTCATCCATTCAGACAAACTCGGACTTTCTGGATTATTTCTCCACATGGAATTATTTTATGAAAAAAGCAACTGGATATTCTGGATATTTCTATATTTCTGTGGACTGTTACGGACTAATTGAGCACAGCTATTCCTGGACTGGACCCGTTTCAGACCGACAGAACCGGCTCAAAGGTAAGAAATGCGATTAATATTTTCGGAAATTATAAATTATGGCTCTTTGGGCTCGCTGTGTGGCATAAAATGAATGATATGGTTGTTTTACTGAGGAATTAAGCTTTCAAACGATGTATAGCATGTCAATATTGGAAAAATAAGTACGGTGAATATCTGGCTTGACTTTTTAATGTTGTGTAATCGCCCGCCGGCGCACGGGAGGGTGCTAAGTGGTTTTTAATGTAAACATGGCTTAACAAGGCTGTATGCTGACATGCAGCTCCTTTGATGAAAGTAAACTTAAGATATGGCCTTAACAAGGCTGTAGTGCAGAAGGAATGCTGCCTCTGACAATACGAAATGCGCATTGCAAGGATCACTTATCAGACGCAGTTTGCTGAAGCTTGATAAATAATGTTTGTTGCATGTAAAATATCGATACTGACGCCTCCGTATCGATACGTGTATCGCCAAGAGGCCCACGACGATGTATCCCCGTATCGATTTTTTGAACACACCCCTATCCATCACCCTGGCTGAAGTCACTGAGGTGGTTAAAGCTCCTCGGTGGCAAGGCTCCAGGGGTGGATGAGATCCGTCCTGAGTACCTTAAGTCTCTGGGTGTTGTGGGGCTGTCTTGGCTGACACGCCTCTGCAACATCGCGTGGCAGTCGGGAACAGTACCTCTGGACTGGCAGACCGGGGTGGTGGTCCCTCTGTTTAAGAAGGGGGACCGGAGGGTGTGTTCCAACTACAGGGGAATCACACTCCTCAGCCTCCCCGGTAAAGTCTATGCCAGGGTACTGGAGAGGAGAGTCCGGCCAATAGTGGAACCTTGGATTCAAAAGGAGCAGTGTGGTTTTCGGCCTGGTCGTGGAACACTGGACCAGCTCTACACCCTTCATCGGGTGCTCGAGGGTTCATGGGAGTCCACATGTGCTTTGTGGACCTGGAGAAGGCATTCGACCGTGTCCCTCGTGGTGCCCTATGGGGAATGCTCCGGGAGTATGGGGTCCGGGGCCCTTTGCTAAGGGCTGTCCCTGTATGACCGGAGCAGGAGCTGTGTTCGCATTGCCGGCAGTAAGTCAGACCTGTTCCCGGTGCATGTTGGACTCCACCAGGGCTGCCCTTTGTCACCGGTTCTGTTCATTGTATTTATGGACAGAATTTCTAGGTGCAGCCAGGGGCCGGAGGGGGTCCAGTTCGGGGACCACAGGATCTCATCGCTGCTTTTAGCGGATGGGAGGGGCGGAAGAGTTCTTCTCTATGTTAAAAGCTCTTTAAAATGTAAACAGATTGAATGGCCAGAAGATGTCCAACTTGAGTGTGTAGGTGTAGACGTCTCATTGTCAACTGGAATGTCTTTCACCATAATTTGCTTGTATCGTAAGACATCTGCCAAGTTGGATTTGTTTGACAAACTAAAATGTCTGCTTAATTATTGTGATTTAAATAAAGAAATAATCTTAATTGGTGATTTTAACATAAACTGGATTGATAAGAAGGCCAGAAAGCACCTGAAACAGGTGACTGACCATTTTAATTTTAGTCAGCTAATTGAACAACCCACTCGAATAACTTCGCACTCAAAAACATTAATTGATTTACTTTTTGTAAACTGGCCCGAAAGAATTATTAAAACTTTTAATTACACAACTGGATTGTCTGCGATTTTTTTCTCTAGAAAACTTACAAAAAAAACGTTTTATTGATTCATATAGGCCTACAGAAGAATCATTAAATAATATAAGTCATATCCAAAAAAATCAACAATCTAATCTTGTGGCAACTATGCAACTAACTGACTGGAATGAAATAATACAAAGTGAGAACATAGAAAATAGTAGTCGTTTATTTCTCGCAAAAATTAAGGACATAATATCAAGCTTTACCAAAAGAGGGCGCCAATACAAAAGAAAGAAAAATTCACTACCTTGGGTAAATGATGAATGCAGGAAATGTATGAGAGACAGGGATGTACAACTTAAAAAATATCTTAAATCTCGCCTTATTATAGATAAACAAAAATTCACCTCCTTGAGAAATAAAGTGATGCAATGTTTGCGTAAGGCAAAAGCAAAATTCTTCATGGACATTATCTCTGAAGCAAAGGGAAATGGCAAAAAGGTCTGGCAAAATTTAAATAAATTACTTGGAAAAGAAAAGAAGGGAACAAAAAGAGAAATTGAGCTTAAAATAAACAACCTTATAGTGTCTAATCCAAATCTCTTAGCGACCGAATTTAATAATTTCTTTATTAATTCTGTTAGAGAGATAACAGAGTTGTTTCCATCGCCTGATCTCAGCACTAGACCCATTGATCCTGCACTTCCTGTGTTCACTCTACAGGAAATAACAGGACAGGAAGTCATTAACATAATTGGTTCACTTAAAAATTCAAAAACCAAAGATATCTATGGGCTGGATACACATTTTTTAAAGTTATGGAAAGAGTCTCTTGTTGCACCAATAACATATATGGTTAATTTATCATTTAAACAAAAAGTTGTTCCATCTTCTTGGAAAGTGGCTACGGTCACGCCAATTTACAAATCTGGTGATAAATTAAATATACTCAACTACCGACCAATCAGTATCCTTCTACTAATCTCCAAGGTTGCTGAGAGGTGGGTAGCTAAGATGATAAATGAACATTTAAATAAAAGTCATTCTGCCTTACATCCTGTGCAGTTTGGGTTCCGCATAAATCATTCTACTGAATCTGCAAACAATTTCTTCATTGAAAATGTCAAACGTAAACTTGATAACCATACATGTGTTGGTGCAGTGTTTCTTGACCTTAGAAAGGCATTTGACACTGTCAATCACGAAGTACTAGAGACAAAACTAACAGACTATAATTTCTCTCTCGATGCAATTGAATGGATTAAATCATACCTTCACTCTAGGAAACAATGTGTATGTATTGAAAGTGTCATATCATCCCTTGTAGACGTTCCAGTTGGTGTGCCTCAAGGGTCAATACTTGGGCCACTTTTATTTTCATTATATATTAATAGTCTGCCTACAGCTTGTGTAAATGTTGATTTTCAAATGTATGCCGATGACGCTGCGATTTACACACATGCAAGGAGCATAAAAGAGGCATCCTCCATTCTAACCACAGCAATGGAGTCGGTAAATGAGTGGTTATTTAAATCGTGCCTGTTGCTAAATACCAAAAAAACTGTTTGTATGATGTTTACAAAGCAGCCACAAGATATAAAACATTCAGGAGTGTTTCTGAGGGGGGAAGAGCTACAAATTGTGACTGAATTCAAGTACCTCGGTGTTACTCTTGATTCTACACTGTGCTTTAAGAATCATGTTAAAAGAATTGTTAAAACTGTAAAATTTAATCTTCAAAACTTTAGGCAAATCAGGCCATTTATAACTTTTGATGCTGCAAGAGTTTTTCTCCACTCAATGATTTTCTCTCACATTGAATACTGTATCTCAATTTGGTCTTTAGGTAATGTGAGCACACTCAAATTAATTTAATCACTTTATAAAAAATCGCTAAAAGTCGTTCATAGGAAACCAATTTCATTCCATGTTTGTAATATTTTAAAAAAGTACAATATTTTAAGCTTTGAAAATTTTAAACATTTTGGGACTTCCGGGTGAGCAACCAAAGATGGCGGCAGCATAATCTCGTGGTGCCCCCGATAATGCGGTTATTTTACCCTCCTCACCAAGTTGAGGTCTCCTTTTGCTCAAGAATGAAAGATAAAGTGAAAAACAAGCCCAAAACGAAATCGCGGAGCACTTTGTCAAGCCAGGACATGACTTGACTAAATGAAGAAGATAAGAGCGGAGATGGCTATGCTAGCCACTCAGACGCAGAAGCGCCCTACACGGAGTCGTTGGGAGCAGACGAAGAAACAGCTAATCTCCAAACTATCCTCCGCGAACTCAGACATTCACGTCGGGAAAATGACAAAAACTTCCGCGATTTGAAAGAGAGAGTCGATAAGAGACTTGACAAAGCAGAAAAGCGCATTATGGAGATGGAAGACCGAACGCATCTTATTGAGGAAGCAACACTGGAGCTCGTTAAGGCGCAACTTCAAGCGAAAATCTCAGACTTGGAGTCAAGGTCCAGACGTGGAAATATCCGTTTTCATCTTATCCCAGAGGGATCAGAAGATGGCTCACCATCAACTGCGGACTTTGTTACGAATTTGCTCAAAGAAAAATTAGACCTTCCACAGACGCTGGACTTGACCATAGAACGAGGACACCGCTCCCTCGGACCAAAGCCGCCACCCGAAGCAACACCGCGGTCAATAGTGGTCAAATTCGCCTCATATAAAACAAAAGAGGAAGTTTTGAAACAAGTGTGGCAAAGAAGAGGACTCACGCTGAACGGGAAAAAGGTAATAGTGGATCACGACTACGCTCCGGAAATATTGAGAAAGCGCCGTGAGTACACAGAAGCGAAGAGAGTTCTGAGAGAAAATAAGATCAAGTTCCAAACCCCATACCCGGCAAAACTGAAGGTTTTCTATGAGGGCGATTTAAAGATCTACACCTCTGCCGCGGAGGCGACTAAAGACATGGCGAGACGGGGACTACCTGTTACAGTCCTGAAGCCCGCCGCGTCCTGGGCGGACAAGATCAGAGGAGTCCTGTGGCAAATAGCGGGGTGAACGGAGGAGGAGAGGAGCGGCGAGGGACCCAAAGAAAGATACAAGAAGAAACTAGAGGCCTTCCGGAGGGAATAACAAGAAAAACTACGTGTCCAGATCGACATGAAAACTTTCTCAACTTGAGAGGGAGGAGAGGGAGGTATATTTGTGCGTTTATTAAGAGAAGATGTCGGGGGACACGGGAGAACAGTACTATGCACTGCACCAAGCAGGTACAGCCACAACCTAAAGGTCGTGATGGTTTTCCCTCTAACCCGCTCAAAACTCATTGTAACATCAGTAGTGTGGTCTTCATAGCGACCACCGAGAAGGAAGTCACTCTAAGATGGACATGTGTTAAGATGGTGGGAAAAGTTAAATTGTTTGAACTGTTCATTGTTATCTTATGTTCGAGTAGCACAGGGAATCACTTAATAACAGACGCTAACCAAAATGAATGCAAATGATGGCTTATCCAACTTTATCAAACATTTGTACATATAATGTAAAGGGGGTGATGAACCCAATCAAAAGAACCAAGATACTGGGGAAAATGAAAACAGAAAATGTGGGGGTGGTATTCTTACAAGAGACCCATTTATCAGATAAAGAACATGAGAAGTTGAAGCGGCAGGGCTTCAGTCAGGTATTCTACGCATCACACAGGTCTGGGCGTAAAAGAGGAGTGGCTACACTAATCTCCAACAAAGTTGTTTTTGAAAAAACGTATGAATGTAAAGATAAAGAGGGCCGATACAACTTGATAATGGGTAAACTAGATGGCTTAGATGTCACCCTTTTCAATGTTTACATGCCTCCAGGTTCACAATGGTATTTTTATAAGCATATATTGGATTTGATGATAACCAAAGCACAAGGGGTCATGATTTGTGGCGGAGATTTTAACGCAAGACTAAACCCTTTGTTGGACTCCTCAGCACAAATCTCACATAACAACATAGGGAAGAAAATCAGAAAACTCATGAGAGTAATGGGAGTATCTGACGTATGGCGTGAATATCATCCACAACAAAAAAACTATACATTTTATTCCGCAACCCACCATACCTATTCAAGACTTGACTATTTTTTTATGTTCAATAAAGATATAGAAAGGGTAAGAGAATGTAAATTTGGATCAATGGACCTCTCAGACCACAGCCCTGTATATATGAAAATTTGCAGCGACAAGACGAAAACACCATTTCTTTGGAGACTAAACTCAAGTATACTGAAAGGGGAAATTAAGGAGGAAATAAAAGAAGAAATCAAGAGATATATTGAGGATAATGATAAGGACAATGTCTCCCCAGAAATATTATGGGATGCGTGTAAAGCAGTACTTAGGGGTAAATTGATCGCAAAAGCCACATTACTGAAAAGAAAACATCAAGAAAAAATTAGAACTCTTGAACAACAACTAGGTGAATTGGAAGGGCAACATAAATTGAAACAAGATGATAAGACGTTACAGAAGATTTAAAAAATTAAAAAGGAAATAAACCAAGAACTAGAAATTCAAATAAATAAAAAGCTCCTATATTTAAAACAAAACTATTATGAAGCAGGTAGTAAATCTGCCAAAAATCTAGCATATAGACTGAAAAAACAGCAAGCCGAAAGAGCCATATATAAAATAAGAAAACCATCAACCAACGAAGTAACCTACAAACGGACGGAAATTGGAGAATGTTTTGCAGGGTATTATCAAAAACTCTACTCTTTAAAACAACAGGAAGAGGAAGACTTGACTAAAACATTGTTAGACAAACTAAAAATACCAACAATCTCAGAACTAACACTAACTAACATAATAACTGAGCAAGAACTAACCAAAGCGATTAAAAGACTAAAACTACACAAATCTCCTGGCGCAGATGGATATAATGCAGATTGGTACAAAATTTATTCAGAGGAACTAAAACCTCTTCTCTTGAAAACATTCAACTGGGTTCTAAATGGAGGTCAGATCCCACCAACATGGAGAGAGACAATAATTACAGTTATTCCGAAAGAGGGAAAAGACAAATTGGATTGTTCCAACTTCAGGCCAACTAGCCTCTAGAACCAAGACTATAAAATTTTTACTTCAATAATGGCAAGGAGATTGGAACATATTATACCTGATATAATAAACTTGAACCAGACAGGATTTATCAAGGAAAGAAAGACAAGAGACAATATCAGACGGACATTTCATGTAATTCACGAAATACAAAGAAAAAACGCCCAGGCCGTAATTATGAGCCTGGATGCCCAGAAAGCGTTTGACACTGTGGACTGGACTTTTTTATACAGAGTGCTTTCTGGCTTTAACTTCTCGGAAAAATTTATAAAAATAATTCAAGGCCTATATAACAAACCAATTGGGAAAATTAGAATAAATAGTTACCTGACAGACCCCATAAACATCGAACAAGGATGTAGACAGGGCTGTCATCTGTCGCCAATTTTGTTTGCAATATTCATCGAACCTTTAGCACAGTGGATAAGGCAAAATACCAAAATAAGTGGCATTAGGGTGAATGGCACAGAACAAAAGATCGCACTATTTGCGGACGGCATTCTTATCTACCTAGCAAAACCAGCAGAATCAATTCCGGAATTACATAAAACATTAATGGATTATGGGAAAGCATCTGGTTACAAATTAAACTCCCACAAATCTCAGGTGCTGACATTCAATTATAAGCCCGAATATGACATCAAGAAACTGTTTAAAATTAACTGGGATATGGATTCAATGACATACTTGGGAATAAATATTCCCCAAAAAATTGAGAGAATAACCGCCATAAACTATGATCCATTGATGGCTAATATAAAAAAGGATTTGGACAGATGGGGCCTGATACCTTTTCTGGGAACCCTACAAAGAGTAGAATCTATTAAAATGATCATATTGCCCAAACTGTTATACCTATTTCAAACTATACCTATTGATCCAGCAAATTCTATGTTTTTAGAACTGGATAAGTTATTTTCAAGATACATCTGGGAAGGGAAGAAACCTAGGGTCAGATATAAGACACTGCAATTAAATAAAAGTGAAGGAGGCCTATCTCTTCCAAATATGAGAAACTACTACAAGGCAGCTCAGCTAAAGACCCCGAGATATTTGAACTCCTCCACTTGAGGCAGAGACTCCCCACCCGGAGAGGGCAATCCACCTTTTTCCGGTCGAGAACCATGGCCTCGGATTTGGAACAGCTGATTCTCATCCCGGCCGCTTCACACTCGGCTGCAAACCGCCCCAGTGCACGCTGCAGGTCCTGGTTCGATGGAGCCAACAGGACAACATTATCCGCAAAAAGCAGCGATGAGATCCTGTGGTTCCCGAACTGGACCCCCTCCGGCCCCTGGCTGCACCTAGAAATTCTGTCCATAAATACAATGAACAGAACCGGTGACAAAGGGCAGCCCTGGCGGAGTCCAACATGCACCGGGAACAGGTCTGACTTACTGCCGGCAATGCGAACACAGCTCCTGCTCCGATCATACAGGGACCGGACAGCCCTTAGCAAAGGGCCCCGGACCCCATACTCCCCACAGGGCACCACGAGGGACACGGTCGAATGCCTTCTCCAAGTCCACAAAACACATGTGGACTGGTTGGGCAAACTCCCATGAACCCTCGAGCACCCGATGGAGGGTGTAGAGCTGGTCCAGTGTTCCACGACCAGGCCGAAAACCACACTGCTCCTCTTGAATCCGAGGTTCGACTATCGGATGGACTCTCCTCTCCAGTACCCTGGCATAGACTTTACCGGGGAGGCTGAGGAGTGTGATTCCCCTGTAGTTGGAACACACCCTCCGGTCCCCCTTTTTATACAGAGGGACCACCACCCCGGTCTGCCAGTCCAGAGGTACTGTTCCCGACCGCCACGCGATGTTGCAGAGGCGTGTCAGCCAAGACAGCCCCACAACACCCAGAGACTTAAGGTACTCAGGACGGATCTCATCCACCCCCGGAGCCTTGCCACCGAGGAGCTTTCTAACCACCTCAGTGACTTCGGCCAGGGTGATGGATGAGTCCACCTCTGGGTCCCCAGCCTCCGCCTCCTCTTCGGAGGACGTGACGGTGGGATTGAGGAGATCCCCAAAGTATTCCTTCCACCGCCCGACAACATCCCCAGTCGAGGTCAGCAGCTCTCCCCCCGCACTGTAAACAGTATTGGTGAAGGGTCGCTTCCCCCTCCTGAGGCGGCGGACGGTTTGCCAGAATTTCCTTGGGGCCGTCCGATAGTCCTCCTCCATGGCCTCCCCGAACTCCTCCCAAACCCGTGTTTTTGCCTCTGCAACCACCCGGGCTGCAGCACGCTTGGCCCGCCGGTACCCGTCAGCTGCCTCAGGAGTCCACCGGGCCAGCAAGGCCCAGTAGAACTCCTTCTTCAGCTTGACGGCATCCCTTACTTCTGGTGTCCACCACCGGGTTCGGGGATTGCCACCGTGACAGGCACCACAGACCTTGCGGCCACAGCTACGAGCGGCCGCGTCGACAATGGAGGCCGAGAACGAAGCCCACTCGGACTCCATGTCCCCAGCCTCCCCCGGGATCCGGGAGAAGCTCTCCCGGAGGCGTGAGTTGAAGGCCGCGCCGACAGAGGGTTCCACCAGACGTTCCCAGCAGACCCTCACGATACGCTTGGGCCTGCCAGGTCTTTCCGGCTTCCTCCTCCGCCAGCGGACCCAACTCACCACCAGGTGGTGATCAGTTGACAGCTCTGCCCCTCTCTTCACCCGAGTGTCCAAGACACACGGCCAGAGGTCAGATGACACGACAACAAAGTCGATCATTGACCTCCGGCCTAGGGAGTCCTGGTGCCACGTGCACCAATGGACCCCCTTGTGCTCGAACATGGTGTTCGTTATGGACAAACTGTGACTAGCACAGAAGTCCAATAACAGAACACCGCTCGGGTTCAGATCAGGGAGGCCGTTCCTCCCAATCACCCCTCTCCAAGTGTCACTGTCGTTGCCCAGTAGAAGTCCCCCAGTAGAACAATGGAGTCCCCGGTCGGTGCACTGTCCAGTACCCCTCCCAGGGACTCCAAGAAGGCCGGGTACTCTGCACTGCTGTTCGGCCCGTAGGCCGACACCACAGTGAGAGACCTGTCCCCGACCCGAAGGCGCAGGGACGCGACCCTCTCGTTCACCGGGGTAAACTCCAACACGCAGCGGCTGAGCTGTGGGGCTATAAGCAAGCCCACACCAGCTCGCCGCCGCTCCCCGCGGCCAACGCCAGAGAAATGGAGAGTCCAACCCCTCTCAAGGAGTTGGGTTCCAGAGCCCAAGCTGTGCGTGGAGGTGAGGCCGACTATATCTAGCCGGTAACGCTCGACCTCCCGCACAAGCTCAGGCTCCTTCCCCCCCAGCGAGGTGACATTCCATGTCCCCAGAGCTAGTCTCCATGTCCGGAGATCTGGTCGCCGAGGCCCCTGCCTTCGACTGCCGCCCAGATCTCTCTGCATCCAGCCCCTATGGCTCCTCCCGCGGATGGTGGGTCCAGGGGAGGGCGGTCCCACGTCGTCCCTTCGGGCTGCGCCCGGCCGGGCCCCATGGGAAAAGGCCCGGCCACCAGGCGCTCGCCATCGAGCGCCCACCCCAGGCCTGGCTCCAGGGTGGGGCCCCGGTGACACCAATCCGGGCGACGTATCTTGCCTCTGCGTGTTTTTCATCATATGGGGCTTCTGAACCGCTCTTCGTCTGACCCGTCCCCCCGGACCTGTTTGCCTTGGGTGACCCTACCAGGGGCATAAAGCCCCCGACAACATAGCTCCTGGGATCATTCGGGTACTCAAACCCCTCCACCACGTTAAGGTGGCGGTTCGAGGAGGCAAAAGGCAGAGGGCGATAATTCGTTGTATATAAAAGAAAAATGGGAAAAGGAGAGTGAATTCAATATACAAGAGGATGATTGGAATAGAATTCAAAAGAATATATGGAGGACTACTTCCTCTCCGTACTGGTGAGAATATCTGTGGAAATGCATAGTACGCTACTTTAAAACACCGGCACAAAGAGGTTCAAAGGGGGATACATCATGTTGGAGATTATGTGGGAATAAAAAGGCTGGGCATTACCATGTTTTTTGGAGCTGCCCCAAATTGAATCAATATTGGGAGAAAATTAAACAAAACATTGAGGCCATATTTAAAATAAAGATCCCTTAAAATTTTGAAATTATGTTTTTGGGCAAACAGACAGAAATCAAAGGAACAAAAAAATATATGTGGAATATTCTGCTGGTCGCAAGTAAGAAAGTAATAACCAAAAAATGGATGAGCGACAAACTACCGGACGTGGAAGACTGGACTAATATTGTCGAAAACATTTCACAAATGGAAAGACTGACACTTATACAAAGACTGGAATACGACAGGTACGAAGAGGATTGGAAACCATGGAGAGACTTTATTAATACCCGATCATAAAAAAAGAAAAGGGGAGTTTGTGATATTCCTTGTGTGTTGCTACTCAAGTGTTTAAATATTTGTTCTATTTTTGTTTTTTATTTTTACTTTGTAAAAGATAAAGAAAAAGAAAAAAAGGCAAATGGTACATTTGTAACTGTCATTTTTATTTGTTTGTTAATAAAAATTTGAATAAAAAAAAAAAAAGAAAATTTTAAACATTTTAAATATGCATGCCTTGTGTATAAAGTGCTACATGTATTAGCCCCAACTCCTATGTCAGACTTTTTCAAAACAAAAACTCCCACCAGTATCAGGACCAGGGCCTTGTCCAGAGGAGACCGTGAGGTGCCCTACAGAAAAAGATCTTGCTGAACACTATCCACATGCTGTCAGACTGCTGAACTCTCAATAATACTGCACTAAACTACTGTCTGTGATGCATAATACTCTTACTGCTGCTGCACTAATGGACATCACTACCACTGTTACTGTTACCTGTGAAATAACCTGCTCCACATTCCACATGCAAAACCATTATGTGCAATATGGAACTCATCTGTGAAATAATATAATAATAATAATAATGCATCAGTTTTATATCGTGCTTTTCAGGACACTCAAAGACGCTTTACAGAGCATTATTCATTCACTCCAGACCCGGTGGTGGTAAACTACTATTGTAGCCACAGCTGCCCTGGGGCAGACTGACGGAAGTGAGGCTCCAATCTGCACCATCGGCCCCTCTGACCACCACCAACACTCACGCACACACCACTTTCATACTGGGCAATGTGGGTAAAGTGCCTCAGGACACTACCACAGTTTTTGTGACTGGCGCCCCCCTGTGGCACCTGGAATTCCCAGTGTCTCCATCCAAGTACTGACCAGGCCCTGCTGAGCTTCTGAGATCTGATGGGATCAGGCTCTGACAAACCGGTGTGGCCACAGTCTACCTACACCTTATTTAATCCTACCTGCACCTTTGTATATTATATTTTATTACATTTGTATTATATCTGTATTTCTTTATATTTTATTATATTCTTTACTATATTGTTTACTATTTCCCTTGTATTTGCAAACACTTTTTAAACAGTACTATTTATTGCAGCTATTAGTACTTCTGAATATCTTAGCGAGTCAACAGTTCTTCTCATCCTGAGCATTTCATTGCTCTGTAAACCTTGTGTTGAACCTGCATATGACAAATAAACAATCTTGAATCTTGAATCACACATACACACACAGCTTAGAGTTTCCATGCTTTTTAATCAAGTTTATAACATTCCCTTTTGCACATCTTTTGCACATCAGGAAAAATTACCAAAAGAAAAATCAAAAGTTGGGTTGATTTCCAAAAATGTTGACAAAAGAAAAACTGATTGCATCTTTGTGAGGCGCCCATGACTGAAGTTAGTGAACTTCAGTGGTGAGTCTTAAGTAGTACTTTCTCTTTCACAGACGTAGGTGAGAAAATTTGCACAATTCTCATCATTCCAGCACTTCTGGTCTGTAAATGACAAAACACATAATGAACAGTCTGATCAGTCAGTTTATTTCCTTCTGTTTCCCACATTCGCTCTCACAAATACTGTCATTCATACACCAGGGTCCATGGCCAGTGCAGATAAGGTGAAGTGTCTTGGCCAAGGACACACTAGTATGCACTAGTACGAGTGAGGTTTGAACTGCTAAGCTTCAGGTTGATGGGTACTGACCTGAGAAATTAGTCAAGCCACACTTCTCATTTCCACCGTAGTTGTTAGGTTCTCCGGGACACCAGTTTGTGTAGCCCAGAGGCTGACTGTTGATCCAGAACCAGGAGCCGAACTAAAACACAAACACAAAAGTCCAGGTTCACTCAGGAGTTCTTTTTCTTCGTGGTTGATGTGAAGAGATATTTCTCAAATCCAGGGCAACAGAAGGCCTGTAATCTGACTAATAAGTTCCTGTACCGTTCTGGTTTTCTAGATCCTTCTCTTTAACATACCTGCTGTGCATCTGAGAGGCCAATCCATATCTTCTTTCCTCCAGCAAGACCCTTCACAAAGTCCTCCTCCTCCTTAGAGTTGAGGACCACCAGGTGTGCTCCTGTGGTCAGACAGTACATCTGAATGAGAGATTCAGAGGAGAAAAGGATTCATCATTAATCAGGCCTGTACTGTTTGTATTATTATCATGTGAAAACTGTGAGCTGATGTTACATGAGCATTGGCCCAAGTCTGAGGAGTAGAGTGGAAATAATAACTGCATCCACCGGACATTTTCCATGTTGTATCTAGTGCTGCACCTGAAAACAAAAGACCACAACAGCTAACTTTTAGTCACAATTGTTGTTTCATTGAGGTTGGTTTTATTGCATTGAAAATCTCTGAAAAACATGCATCCTCTTATGAGCGGGCCTGATTTACACAAAGTCGACTCTTCTTTGGCCTGGACGAGGGCCTTTTCCTGCTTCTGTCCATGGAAATGTTCCTTTAGCAATAACCTCCCACAGTGTGGTAGAAAACATCTCCATGGAGAACGTATCAAAGTGGTTTTATCTTTCTATCGCTGTGGAATCGTGCGGGTGACGTGCCATCTCCACAGTTACACACTGTAGCTTTACCTAGCAGACATTGGGCTTGCTGCAGACACACTCACCTGTATCCGGGTCGCTGTCTGTCACAGGCTCTGGAACCAAATAAAAACATGAATGATCAGTGTAAGTTCAGGAAGTACACACAGCTTCTGCACACTCACCTTGGGCCATTGCTCCACAGAAGAGAGCCAGCAGAATGAGCAACTTCATGATCAAAATGAACTCTTGTCCAAATAAAAACCTAAGAAAAAGAAAGAGTTGGTTACTTCATCGGCCTTCTTCTCCCAGCAGACTTCAGATGACTGTAGAGAATCAAGGCCAAACCTGCTTCAGTGTCTCTGTGCCTCAGACTCTGTCAAACTCGGCTTCTGTATTTATACACGACTGTGGCCATGAATCACTGCCATGTGTGATTCTCAGGAAGGGATGGACTTAGGGGGAATAGTTAATGACCTTTTACAACCTCCATATTGAGGGCACAACTGAACCCAGTGTCACGTCTTATCTTGTCTCTTGGAATTGTGTCTCGTTTCTTCCCAAATCGTTTTCATCCATGTTAAATGTTTCTGTTTCTGTAGCAGTAAAGTACAAGGAGCTGTGCGTTATGCAGTTTTAATGCACAGTGTAGCGTGGTGTTCCTCTGCAAAGTGAAAACTACTACACACAGCTCCTCGTTTTTTAATGCGCTGTTACCACATCTACAAACAGAAATGTCTCACCTGTGAGTGTGAAAAGCCTTTTCACTGTCTGTAAATGTCCCAGTATCAGTTTGGTGATTCACAAGAGTCGGGACAAAACAGGTCCTTTCTAAAACACAGCAGTTTGTAGAAAAATATTTTCAAAATATCTTCATTTGCATATTTATAAAGTTACATCGAAGGTTGACGTGTTTTAACAATTTTGACATAAATGTAAATGACAATTTTGAGGTCAATGTAAATGTCCTGAGAGTTCAGCTGCTTCAAAAACATTAAAAAACTTTTATGAATAAAATTACATTTGATCAAAAGGCTTTAAATATTTTTTAAATGCCTACGGTGAACTTGTGAAAATATTTTCAGCTTGTTAATGCAGTGTCCCATCTTTTTGTCCACTGTAAACAGATATGAATAAATAATAAAGGACTCAAATGTGTGAATGAAACAAAACACAACCTCAGGTCTGTTTTTTATTCATTTTATCAAGATTTAAACCTTACAAGAGTTGGTTTTGAGTAATACAGTGAAAACGGACAAAAATGCAGAATTGGGGAGTTACTTTCATCACTTCTTGCTCAGTTCAGATGAAAAAGTAATTTGAATCATCAAAACAGTGAAAAGTGTTGCATCAACGAGTTTCTTTCCTCAGCAAAACTGTAGCGCTGTAGTCAAATAAAAGTCCTCAAATGAACCTCTCTGATGCTTCAGGCATCGCTGCGTATCTGCCGCTCCTGTTTCCGCCTTAAAGACATAAACGTCATAATCAAATCAAACAGAGCTGTATCTGTTTGACTTAGTGTCTGTTTGACTTAGCTCAGGAACAATCTGAAATCTTCAAACAGGTCTTTGACAGGTTAATAGACAACATATCTAACAGTGAAAAGCAGTGCGTAATCTCTGGCCCTTCACCCTCACCGTCTTTTGGTAAAGTGAAGTTTAGCCGACGTTGCCAACTGCACACCTGTATAAAATGATTTTGTAGAGACAGGTGTGTATACCTTTTGTGGACAACTTCACAACGTTTTGGAATCGTCCAAAATGATTTAAAGCTGATTGTCTACACTCAAATAGTGTGGGATCAGGTATCCTATCCACAAACATCAATTTAACTCTACAGTGGATCAATAGTAATGCGGTATGAAGTCACAAACACCTGAATAAAATGATTCTAATGCAGCTCCTCTTTGTACAAAGCTTAATGAACATAACTGTACTGTAAATCATGCAAGAGTTATTTAGGACGCTGCCACCAACGGGGTAATGGGAGGTCACCTTAATATCAGAAGTTTAATGCCAATGACTCTAATTGAGACTGCGTTTGCATTTCTGAAAGCTGGTTAAACGAACACTTACCCACCAACTTAACAGACATACCAGGATTCACATGCTATAGGAAAGACAGAACTAAAGGCCTAGGGGTGGTGTATTCATTTATATATGAGAGCGCTCGGCTGTTTTTTAAGGAAACTCCTGCACACTGTCTCACTCTGTTTTTTCTTTTATTGATACATACGACGTTTCAGTCCCTCCGGACCTTCCTCAGGTATGAGCACAGCCCTTTCGTTACATTACGTTAAGGCACTGCCCCCTCAAGAATCATCATCCCATCGTAACAGTGAAAAATAATACATTTACAATTAGACCCCAATAAACTATACACCAATCGTCTTTTTAGCACTAAAAAGATGCAAAGCCTATTGGATTTTTACTTTACAAACTTTTAGTCGTAAAGGCTTAAATGATGAACTGCTGTTTAATGTAATGTTCACTAGCAGGGACCACGCCACAACACATGTGCAAAGCGAAAAGCGTTTATTGTGTTGAGACGAGGCAGGTCGGCTGGGTTGAGAGTCAGGGTGGGGGTACAGTCTCAATCTTCACATGGCCCAGCAGGAACGGGACCCCCCCTCGTAGGCGTCTTATGTCTGGACAGATATGGGATGTGAGGGTGGGGTCGAGTTATCCGGAACGAACTGGGTTGCCGGGTTAGGCTGATATAAATAGGCTTCTGGGTAATTGAGGCTGTGAGCTGTGATTCGCTGGAGAGGAGTCGAGGGCGGCTGAGGTGTGGTCCTGCTCCCGAATTTAAATTAATCATATTAACTACATTTATGAAAAGGAAGAAAAAGTGTTATATTTAAGAACACAGATACACGCCCTCCCTCTGAGCCATGAGGGAGGTTCATATTAAACTTTGTCTGTATCATGCAATGTAAACATCTTTTTATGCTGATAATTATCTTTGTATTTTTCCAAATGTTATTAAGGTGTTTTAATTCACAAGAGATTGGTGTATAGTTTATTGAGGTCTAATTGTAAATGTATTATTTTTCACTGTTACGATTGGATGATGATTCTTGAGGGGGCAGTTCCTTAAATGTAGTTAACATGATTAACTTAGGTTCAGGAGCAGGACCACGCCTCAACCGCCCTCGACTCCTCTCCAGCAAATCACAGCTCACGTCTGCCACGCCTCAATTTCCCAGAAGCCTATTTGTAGCAGCCTATCCCAGCAACCCAGTTTGTCCCGAATAACTCGACCCCACCCTCCCAACCCCGATCTGTTCACTTCCAGACATAAGCCGCCTACGAGGGGGGTCCTGTCCTGCTGGGCCATGTGAAGATTGAGACTGAACCCCCACCCTGAGTCTCAACCCAGCCGACTCGCCTCGTCTCCATATAACAAATTCTTTTCGCTTCGCACATGTGTTGTTGGCGTGGTCCCTGCTAGTGAACGTAACATAACGAAGGGGCTGTGTTCATTCCTGAGGAAGTTTCCAGAGGGACTGAAACGTCGTATCAATAAAAGAAAAATCAGGAGTGAGACAGTGTGCGGGAGTTTCCTTAAAAAACATGAAGTGCCTCACCTCCAACGCACCTGCCGCCCAGTCAGGTGTGCAGAGTCTGCACAGAAACATACGAGAGCGCTACACATGTTCTAAACTTGAACTGAATGTGGAGCTGGAATGTCTTGGGCTCACGGTCAGTCGCCTTTTCACCCAGTATGAGATTAAATACAACTGTACTCAACTTTTACCTCAAGAGTCTTTTGTCTGTTGTTGATCACGGTAATGAATGGATAATATATGGTGACGTTAGTATTTATTGGATGAGCAATGGTGCAAAATCTAAGTTTAAAACAATCATGACAAAATATCAATGCAAGCAACTTATACAAATGTCCACTCGACTGACTAGAAATAGTAAAACTGTCATTGATCTTATCTTCACAAACAGACCTGAAAGGGCAAGAAAAACATACAGTTTAGTTTCTGGCCTTTCTGATCACAATTTGATCTTGGCTAATTGCATAGTGACCACTTCTCGTGTAAATTTCAGATGAAACAGCCGTTTGAATCATCAAAAAATGATGAAAATGTCAAATGTGTTGCATAAAATTGTTTCCTTTCTGAACAAGTAGCAAAACTGTAGCTCTGTAGCAAAATAATTCAGTAAAATATAACAAAAAATACTCTTGGCGATATATCGATATTTCAATATTTTTGCACACTCCTAGTACTGAAGACTAATTTGAAGTACCTGTATTCCAGTACAGTGACTTTTTCATTTGGTGATATTCAGAGTACGGTGACTTTTCTATAATCAAAGGAATACACTGTGGTCCTTGATGAGAAAAACACTGAACCCCCCTCGCCCCAGTGTCTGCGTACACTGGTGTATGAGTGAGTGTGTGAGTGGGTCCTTGTTCTAAAGCACTTTGAGCCTTGAAGATGGAAAAGAGCTGTATAAAAATGTGACCATTTATCATTTCATGGGTTGAGTTTTATGTATTATTTTTGTCTATTATTTTAGAAAATGTAGGCCTATGTAATTTTTTAGTCAGATGCTGCAGAGAAAACAGAAACTACCGTAAATCATTTCGCCACACAGGAAAACCCAAAAATGTCCACTGAGCAACTCTCTGCATTTATTCCGATCAATCTGATCCTGATTCACCCTCGCAGGGGTGAGGCAACAGAGGCTCACTCATCCTGGGAGGTGATTTCCCATCAGCATCAGCTGAGCTTTGCTTCTTTGTCATCTGTGAAGTATGTAAGTGAACTACAAGCCCTTCCAGTTAGCCCCACATGTTTGCAGTTTGCCCCCAGTGTCCAGTGCCTCAACCTGCCCTTTGTGCCCAAGGTGGATACAGCCTACAGCTTCAGCCTTTCATCCTCCACCTTTTCATCTTCTGAGGAGCGTTGACTTCACTCTCTGTGCCCCATCCGGGCTTTGTGAGTGTTTGTTGACAGAACAACTGGCCTTAGAAAGGCAGATTGTTTGTGTCTTGGGCTTTGCCTCACCTGGGCAGGATTGTTGGCTTACACCTGCAGGGGTGTAGTACCTCTGCAGGGCTTGAGGGTACGCTCCACGAGGGGTGTAGCTACATCATGGGCCCTGTTCAGAGGTGTATCCATCCAGGATATGTGCACTGTGGCCACTGTCACTGGGTCACTGTCCGGCACCGCAGTGACCCACTGCTTCAGGAGCTTTATTTGCACATCCATATCTCCCATAGGGAAACACCGAACGATGTTAGAAAAAGAACTCAAGGTTACGTAGGTTCTTTGAAAACAGAAATCGGTTTAGAATCACGATATTAGGAGGAGGCGACTGTATGAGGAGAGGGGCCGGACCCCGAGAGTCGTCCTGTCAGAGACAGACGTGGGGCCATTGGAGCGTCTGTGGATGGTTTCGCCCGAGGCAATCGTGAAACACCTCACTTATTATCAAAGAACCGGGGTTACGTTAAGTAACCTTGAGATCTTTGTTGTGAAATTTTTCACTGCGACTTTGACTGTTGCACATTTGAGAGCTTGAAAATATTTGTGCCGAATATTTACAAGGTGAAATTTTTGGTCTTGACAAGAGAACAGCCGGTGTTCACTTTAAAGAAATGTTTGAGTAATGAGGGTGAAGCATCCATATTTTTACTGACGGGTCTAAGAAGGGACAGAGGGTGAGTTTTGAGACGTTTGTCTCTGAGCTGTTTAGGCAAAGTGTGTCACATGACCTTTCAGTTCTCAGCGGAGCTTCTGCTATAGTGTGTTCAGACTCTGCAGCAGCATTTTCTGTCCTTAGTCATACGTCACATGATAATCTGGGATCAAGAGCTGTGTTTGTGTGGATCCCGGGACATGCTGGTAGTATGAGAAATGAGGAAGCAGATGCCCTGGCCAAAAAGTCACTTCAGGAAGAAAATATAGATGTGGTGGTCTTGTTGGGGAAGCAGGAATGCTGCAGTTCCTGTGAGCATCATCTAGTTAATAAAAGGCAAAAAGAATGGGAGGGGGAACAGCAGGGCTCTATCTGAGAATTTAATACCTTTAATGTCGTGGAAGGCAGCACTGTGCACTGCAGCGTGTAGCCTGCCAGAAACTATTAGAAGAAGAAGAAATTTATCCCAAATATGTAGATTATACTATGTGGACTTTAAAGTCTACAGTGTTTTTTTGTTGTTGTTTTTTTCTGGTGACATTTATACTGGGGAAGTGCCCGATCTCATCATCTGAGGGACTTTTATCACTGCTTTTTTTGCTTTAAGGTCAAACACGGGTTTCTTTATTTTGCCTAAACAAATGACAATGCTCCTCTTTACTGTTGGCAGGGATCGGATTAGTCAAGAATTGTGATAGTCCTGTTGTAGTCCTGGTTTAGATCTGATGTAGTCCTGGTTTAGAGTTTAGTTTAGTCTTGGTTTACTGGTCAAAATTAGGGACATTGGGGACATTTCTTGTATAAAACTGGGACAAATCCCTGGTTTTGGATAAATCTGCTGGGACGGGGGACACAAGGGGCCCTCTCCAAATAGTTAGGTTCAAAGTGGAAACCATTGCTTACATGTTCCTTTCTGTAGGACCTCTGTTGCTAAATTTTCTTTTGTTCACCGAGGTGCAGCGCTGTGGACTGACATTCAAAATCTTACAGAAACAGGTTTTAGGTGAAATACTTTTAAAATCAAGTTTTAAAAAATATCTTGTAGACTTCAGTCTTTTATCCAGGTAGTTCCCATATCCTTGTATGTGAACATAGGCAATTATAGTTCTTTATTTGCTCTTATTATTATGTATGACGTATGAGATCTCACTGTGGCAGTGAGTCTGTCAAGGCAACAAACTAGTGTAGTGATGGGGGCAAGTTCTGAACTTCCACGTAAAATGCCAATTTGCTTCACACTGAAGAATCTTAACACCACTTTAACCCATCTGACAACAGCCACGAGTCTAACAAACAAAACGCTCTGCCTGGTTCACTCATTAGTGTCTGGAAACGTTAGAAAACAACTTTATAAGCACCTCACACTTCCCTCTGTTGATTTCCCGCTGCACAGACCAAAGCTCAAGCATGTGGCCACACCGGCTTGGGCAGAAGCTCAGCAGGGCCTGGTTAGTACTTGGATGGGAGACCAGTGGGAATTCCAGGTGCCACAGGGGGGCGCTAGTGGCATTTTGTCCTTAGGCAAGACACTTCTCCCACATTGCCTAGTATGAAAGTGATGTGTGCGGCAGGACTCCCTTGAAAAAGAGATTAGTGATCTCAGTGGGACTTTCCTGGTTAAATAAAAAAGTGAAATAAAAAGACTAAAAACAGTTCCGTTTAGCTGTGCATATGACTGAGAGGTTTTCATTTTTCATTCCACACTCTTCTCTCTAATTAAATGAATTGTCTAATAATATTTTTTTTTTTTAAAAAAAGATAATTTATGTTTTCATTTGTTTGTCTTGTGATTTTAATATATTTCTTATTCTGTAAAGCACTTTGAACTGCTTTGTGTACGAACTGTGCTATACAAATAAACTTGCCTTTGCCTTGTGTCTATTTTTTGTCCTTTTAAATGTTGGGTGCAAACACTAATAAATAAAAACAAGAGCTCCTCCAGCGGGGCAAAATACGCCCGTACTTTGAATTATTGTATATAGAATTAAGTTAGAATTTGTCAAACCTAGTTAAAGATGAATTGTTGGTGCAGTTTGGAAGTTTGACATTCCTAGGTGAGACGGTTGTCGAGTTAGAGCGCGGACAAGAAATTGTCCACAGACAGACGGACAGACGGACGGATAATCAATAGGGAAATGTGGCTCTTGCAGTAGGAGTATGAGTATGACATCATCACATTCTAGAATCGGAATTTGCCTCTTCATGAAGACAAAGCTTCAAAGACTTCAAAGCTCTGAAGTGTCCACAGACGGACGGACGGACAGCCCGTGGGTGCCGCAGGTGGGTGGCTCCGGTGTCGCCCGCCCTCCTCCGTGTGTTTGGCCGGTGCCTGGAGACGCGCCATGTCCGAGCTGCACCAGGCGGCGGCCGCGGGGGATTTATGCGCCGCGGAGGAGATTCTGAGACACAACAAATGCGACCCGAACGAGAGGGACATCGACTGGAGCTACAAGACCCCGCTCCACTGGGCTGCGGCCGGGGGTAAGTGAGTTTGGGGCGGCCCTGGGAGACTCGAGGTCCCGTGGCCTGTCGATCTGAGCTCCTCCAGCACTACTGCGCATGCGCAAAACCCCCGAGCGCTAATACAGTTTAAATCATAGAACTATAATAACATAGTTCCAGTGATTTGTCCCAGTTTTATAGCAAAAATGTCCCAGTTGTCCATATTTCTAACCAATCTGATCCCTGCCAACAGTAAAACAGGGGCATAAATTGTCTTTTGTTTTGGTAAGAATGCATAAAAATGACCAAAACACAGAAAATATGACCCCTGTCCCAGCAGATTTATCCAAAATAGTGATTGATTGAAGTGATTTGTCCCAGTTTTAGAGCAGAAATGTCCCAGTTGTCCATATCTGATCCCTGCCAATGGTAAAACAAGGCATAAATTGTCTTTTGTTTTGGTATAATACAAAAAAGAATGCATAAAAATGACCAAAACACAGAAAATATGACTAAACTAAGGTGACCAGACGTCCCTATTTACCCAGGACAGTCCCAGTTGTGCAGATTTATCCAAAACCACTGATTTGTCCCAGTTTTATATAAGAAACGTCCCAGGCGTCCCTATTTTTGACCAATCTGATCCCCACCGACAGTAAACAAGGGAATATATTGCCATTTATTAAGCTAAAATACAGAAAACTGAGCTTGAAAAATAAAATAAGAAAAAAATAAGAAAAAAATACACCATCAGAAGTCCCTCAGATTATGATTATGACCCACAAAGTAAGCTGTGAATGGACAATGTTTAGGCTGATCAGATAGTCTCTATTTCCCCGGGACAGTCCGAGGTTTGAGCCCTGTGTCTCCTGTCCCAGCAGATTTATCCAAACCCTTTGATTTGTCCCAGTTTTATACAAGAAATGTCCCAGGTGTCCCTATTTCTGACCAATCTGATCCCTGCCAACAGTAAAAAGAGGCATAAATTGTCATTTGTTTAGGTAAAATACAGAAAAGCTGCTTAAAAACGATCAAAACACAAAGAAAATGTGACTATACTGACTCACATTAGTCGTGAATTGTGTCCGCTGAACAGTTTTCCTTCATTACGCAGTCGATTCACAATTTTATTATTACCAACCACCAAAAAAAACAACAAAAAAAACAAAAAAACAATAAGTGATGTCCCAGTTTTTTATTTTGTAATTCTGGTCACCGTACTCACCATACTACTTATTATACAGCCATGGTTTAAACGCTGTCGATTTGAGCTCCCGAAGCAGAAGTGCAGGAACAAGTCACATTTTAAAAGTGTTTTGGTTTTATTATATGTATTATATATATCGACATGTGCGTGTATTTGATTTTATCGTTACCATTTTCATTACATTGTATTTTATTTTGTGTCCAAGCGTAGAAAACGTTGTAACTTTATTTAAAGATAATGAAATATTAGGAAATTCACGCCTATGATATTAGAGTTCAATTTTATATATTTAACGCTATTTAATATAAAGATTTCAGTGTTTCCAGTCATTTCTTTCTCTTATATCGCTGGGTTTCAGAAGTCGTCACAGTATTAGTGTTGTAGTACTCAATAGTGTGGTCTTGGTCTTGAGACTGGCCTCGTCTTGAGACTTGGTCTCGTCTCGGACTTGACCACATTTCGACTCTGGTCTTGTCTCGGTCTTGAAGGCGTTTGGACTCGATCTTGTCTCGGTCTCAAGGTCTGACACTCAACGAGTGATAAAATGGAGATAAATGTATAAAAACATTGATATTTATGCACCAAAATAACCGTAAAATAGAAATAAATGTAGACAATTACAAAGATGGTCTCAATTTGATCTCGACCCTCAGAGGTCTCGGTCTTGTCTCGGTCTCGACCCTCAGAGGTCTCGGTCTTGTCTCGGCCTCGACCCTCAGAGGTCTCGGTCTTGTCTCGGTCTCGCCCCTCAGAGGTCTCGGTCTTGTCTCGGTCTCGACCCTCAGAGGTCTCGGTCTTGTCTCGGTCTCGACCCTCAGAGGTCTCGGTCTTGTCTCGGTCTCGACCCTCAGAGGTCTCGGTCTTGTCTCGGTCTCGACCCTCAGAGGTCTCGGTCTTGTCTCGGTCTCGACCCTCAGAGGTCTCGGTCTTGTCTCGGTCTCGACCGTCAGAGGTCTCGGTCTTGTCTCGGTCTCGACCCTCAGAGGTCTCGGTCTTGTCTCGGTCTCGACCCTCAGAGGTCTCGGTCTTGACCCTCAGAGGTCTCGGTCTTGTCTCGGTCTCGACCCTCAGAGGTCTCGGTCTTGTCTCGGTCTCGACCCTCAGAGGTCTCGGTCTTGTCTCGGTCTCGACCTTCAGATGTCTCGGTCTTGTCTCGGTCTCGACCTTCAGAGGTCTCGGTCTTGTCTCAGTCTTGACCTTCAGAGGTCTCGGTCTTGTCTCGGTCTCGACCCTCAGAGGTCTCGGTCTTGTCTCGGCCTCGACCCTCAGAGGTCTCGGTCTTGTCTCGGTCTCAACCTTCAGAGGTCTCGGTCTTGTCTCGGTCTCGACCTTCAGAGGTCTCGGTCTTGTCTCGGTCTCGACCTTCAGAGGTCTCGGTCTTGTCTCGGTCTCGACCCTCAGAGGTCTCGGTCTTGTCTCGGTCTCGACCCTCGGAGGTCTCGGTCTTGTCTCGGTCTCGACCCTCGGAGGTCTCGGTCTTGTCTCGGTCTCGACCCTCGGAGGTCTCGGTCTTGTCTCGGCCTCGACCCTCGGAGGTCTCGGTCTTGTCTCGGTCTCGACCTTCAGAGGTCTCGGTCTTGTCTCGGTCTCGATCTTCAGAGGTCTCGGTCTTGTCTCGGTCTCGACCCTCAGAGGTCTCGGTCTTGTCTCGGTCTCGACCCTCAGAGGTCTCGGTCTTGTCTCGGTCTCGACCCTCAGAGGTCTCGGTCTTGTCTCGGTCTCGACCCTCAGAGGTCTCGGTCTTGTCTCGGTCTCGACCCTCAGAGGTCTCGGTCTTGTCTCGGTCTCGACCCTCAGAGGTCTCGGTCTTGTCTCGGTCTCGACCCTCAGAGGTCTCGGTCTTGTCTCGGTTTCGACCTTCAGAGGTCTTGGTCTTGTCTCGGTCTCAGGACCCTGTGGTCTCGGACAGGTCTTGGTCTCCATTAGTGCGGTCTTGCCTACGACACTACTACACATATTCATATAAATGAGTGTAAATTTGACATAATTAAGGTATAAAGTGTGATCGCCATGTTGCAAAAAGCATCAAACCTGCTGTTTCTAATCCAAAGAAACATGTAAAACTGGGACGTCAGGGTCAGGATTTGGTTTTATTCGATCTGTACGACTGTAAACAGAAAAACGTGCGGTCGCTTATTTCGACGGGGGAGCGTGAATCGATACACGTCTCCGTCGGTTTAGTCTACGGGGAGCTCATTTCGACGGGCGGCCCATTTCGTCACCTGCAACGGGATCTGTGGGCTCAGGTTTCGGGTTGGGAAAAATTCAGCATGCATTTTTAAAGCCGCATTGTGTAACTTTTCTAGTGGTTTTGCATCTCCTTCCTGTGTAAAAGGGGCTTAACAGAGCTCCAGACAGACAGATGCCTACAGTTAGCATCACACGGCATCAGCTGCACAATATCAATAGGCCTCGTGTGTGACGTCCTATCATAGACATCAAGAATTATTTTCAAATGCTAAATAATATTTCAAATAATAATCAACCAAATTACTCACCGTTTTCTTTCCCTTTTTAACTTCCTCAGGTTTACTTTATTATTATTTTGTGTATGATCATTGACCTTTTTCACAACGACGTCACATCCGGTCAGTGCTTTTCTACGGCAAAATACCTGTGGAAAAGTTTTGCATATTTTTGACCAGCTTCATAAATCTTCCCCAACACCAAATCTTCATCCAGCAACCACAGAAAAGCACTGACCGGAAGTGACGTTTACCCGACACAAAAAGGTCTGATCATTGCACTACAGCAGGGGTGTCAAACTCATTTTGGTCCGGGGGCCGTATGCAGCCTACTTTGATCCCAAAAGGGCCGGATCAGAAAACTCAGTTCTCTCATCAAGTTATCGTATTTTTCTCCATGTCTCGTAGTGGTGTTTAAGATTATATTCCTCAAGCAACGCCACTTGTGCCAAACACACTGAGCACAGATTTCCCATTCACCTCTGTCAACAAATAAGAATTAGACTATTTTTCTTGGGAAATCCTGAACTCAGCATCTGCTTTTCTCATTTTTTGACATTTTGCTGATGAGGGTCACGGTCGACAGTCAAAACGATCGTCCTTTAAGAGCGTTTGGAAAGAGGAAAGTCTTCATTTGTGCTGCTCTGGTGGGAGTCGCAACGTACAGAAACACCGGAGATGCTGCTGTGCTAAACGGTGCAGAAAATTAACAGAAAAATCAGAAAATTTTAAGTATTTTAATAGAAAAATCAGCCGAGGGCCAGATTAAAGGTCTTGGAGGGCCGGATCTGGCCCCCGGGCCGCATGTTTGACACATGTGCACTACTGTATTATTCAATCGTATTATTGTTTTTTTTTTAATTATTATTATTACGTCCTCTGCCGCCCCCTGCAGGTCACACAGAGTTGGTGGAGCTCCTCCTGGCTCACGGGGCTCGCTCGTGTCTTCAGACGGAGCTGGGTTGGACCGCGGCTCATTTCGCCGCCGAGTCCGGGCGTTTGGGCGTCCTGCATCTGCTCCACGTGCACCACGCACCCCTGGACAAACGCGACCGCTTCGGAGACACGCCCGGCCGCATCGCCCAGATCTACGGACACAAGGAGTGCGCGCTCTTCCTCGAAAAGTACGATCTGACTCCTGACTGCATGTTTAAAGTATATGGAGGATGATCAGCTCTATTCACGTGACGTCACAAACCAGGAAGACGTTTGGAAAGATGCGACTTCAACTTCCGGCTTCCTCTACCCAACGCAAAACTGTGATCCAAACCTTTTTTTGTTTGTTTGTTCCTTTACAATTTTATTCCGTTCTTTTCTGTATATTTATTTTGCTACTCGTGCCTCTTGTACGTCTTTTGTTTTAAAATGACTGTAAAAGCATTGAATTATTTCATTAATAAAAAAATATAATAATAATAAAAATAAAAATGACAACTTCCGGCTGCAGTAGTAACAGGTGCAACTACTGCAAATAAGACAGAAAGTGCCGCCCGTAGGAAGTTGTAATTGCATCTTTCCAAACGTCTTCCTGGTTAAGCATAAATATTTGTTTAATCAGATTTTGAATTTTAAACGCTGCTAAATTTCTCACTTTTTAACTTTTTTTTAAACTCTGAACTTCTGAAATTTAGTTGCTAGAATTTGTGTACATTTTCAAAGTGTTTAAAATTCAATATATACATAAAAAAAAAAAGTTTCAGCACAGATATTTTCAAGCGCTCAAATTCAAGAGTCAAAATTCAGTGTAAAATACGCAGTGAAAGATCCAAGAGGCCTGAGGAATCGATCCAAAGTGAGACGATCTAACTTAGGCTGATGTTCAGACTGCAGGGCTTAAAGCTCAATTCTGATTTTTTTTTTGCAAGGTCGTTCACATTTCCAATTAAACGCGACTTGTGTGTGAGCTCCAGTGTGAACTTTAAACCCCCCAAAAGTGTCTCACATGAGCAGTGGACGACAGGGCGACGCCACAGCAGCAGCTCAGTGTTTACGGAAGTCGCCTAAACACGGACGCTGCACTGAGCTCCTGGAGATTTTTAAAGTTGCTGTCGTTCCACTCATGCAGGAGGAAACACGTCTTCGGCCTGTTCGGACTGTTCAGACTGAAGTCGCATGGCAAAAGATCAGATATGTCTCGGTTTTAGGAGCACAGATCCAAGTGGCCTGGGTCACATTTGAAAAAATCGGATCTGTGTCGTTCAGGCGGTCGTTAAAACATCAGATACAGGTCGCACAGAGGTGGAAAAAAAAATCGGATTTGGATCACTTCCGGCTGCAGACTGAACGGAGCCTTTGTAACAAGCAGGAAATGGTGCAGTGAAGCGATCTGATTGGCCAAAAATTAGCCCCACCCAAACCTCATCTCTTTTATTAAGTGTAAACTCCGCCCACAGACGAAAACGACCAATAGGAAACAACTATCTTGGCATCTTGGATCTTTGCTGTGAAATTTTCCACTGTGAGTTTTCCACTCTGTTGAATTTGAGGGCTTGAAAATATCTGTGCTGAATATTTAAAAGATGAGATTTTGAAACTGAAACATATTAAAAAAGTATACTTAAAATCACAGCAACTAAAATTCAGAATAAAAATAATTCATCTTGTTTAAGTTTAAAAATGTGAGAAATGCAAAATCTGATGGGACAAATTACCTTCCATACCTATATTGTGCTTTCTGTGATTGTCCTTGAGCAAGACACTTCTCACACATGATTTTACATAACTATGACTTTATTGTATATAATAATAACATTTTTTGCTTATTTTACAGAAATGTGAATATATTTTTCCACGCAAACTCTTTACATTGATCACACGTGTGTTTTAGCAACTACGTTTCCCCACAAACCCAAACACGAATTTACAGTAAAAAGTACAGTTATCGTCAGTATAACGAGCCCTGTTTGTGTTGCGTTTCAGGGCAGAGGCGGAGTGCCAGGCCCACCGTAAAATGGCCGCTGAGAAAGGCCTCAGCCTGGACGAAGAAGACGAGCACTGGAGCCTGGACGGCAAAGAGAACACGGACAATATCAACACGGCACAGTGAATCCACCACACGAGGATTTATGAACAGCCCATTTTAGACTCAAACCTGCAACAGCTAATCAACAAATCATAACGCTCGACGACAAAAAAAAACTGTAGTCGTCTCTGGACTCCACAGACTCTAAAACATAAAAGACCTTTTGGTACTTTCTAATAATAATCTTAATAATAATAAGTGCATTAGTGGCAGCCCGGCTTTCTACTACGATAATTGTGACTCTTTGTCCCATTCACAAGATTTTCCATCAATTTTATGTGTGTTCAAACAAGTCACAAGAATAAAAAGGCGACGCTTTAAATGCTTAAAGGACTTAAAGGGATAGTTTGGGTTTTTTGATATGAATCTGTACGTCTCCGTCAGCAGAGTCGCACCAACTCTGACTTACCTCCCGACAGCGTCTGAGCCGAGTTCTTCCCTGGTTTCGGTGCTGACGAAAGTGTCCGGAAAGTTGTCCGGAGTCACGAAAATAAAGTGTTTTTCTTCTCAAAACAATATGTGTTCAAAAGAGTGAAACATCTGCATCATAAAACCTGAACGGGGGAAAAGTCAGAGCTCGTAATCTCTTGGTACTATTTTCTCTGCGGTCGTATCACCGCGCTGCCTCCAGGTGGCGCCGCGCACGATCCCAACACTTTTTCAGTAGTTTGGCAGAGTTTACGAGCTCAGACCGACATGAGAGAGGTAACGTGAGAGCTACATCCATAAGTATATAAGCCTGTATAAGAATATATATAAAAATGGTGCAGACTTGTGATTCTCCAGGTGGAACAACAAAACTCCAGGTTCTTCAGGTTCTCGTCCCTCTGTCCCTCCTGTTTCTCTGCTGTTCTGACTCCAGCTGCTGAATTTGGGCATCAGTTTATTCGGGTTCATACAGATCTCCCCTTGGCTCTGTGCTAAGGCCACGTCTTCATCGTCGCTGTCGTGGTCACACATGTTGAAGAAAAACTCTTTATTTTCATGACTCCAGACAACTTTGCCGGACACTTTCATCAGCACCGAAACCGGGGAAGAACTCGGCTCAGACGCTGTCGGGAGGTGAGTCAGTGTTTATGCCCGACTCTGCTATCCCTTTAATCTGCACTCAGCCATAGCAGTATTCATATTCTACAATTAAAGAGGGGCTTTTTACTTCTATCGGGTGTTGACTGGAGCAGAGTTATGCTTAAAAATAGGGTTAAAGGGAACTGGTTAAAGGTCTTTTATTACACAGATTTAACTCTTGTGAGATATAAGCCATGTGATGATGTTGTTACCCCCTCAAAAACAGACCTGGAGCTGTGTTTTGTTTCATTCACGCGCGTTTCACACACAAATCCTGCACGTTTAGGTCGAGTTCTTCTCTCAAACTGAAAACACTCCACTCCACCTTGTGCTCCACTGTGTTTTTAAACTCCACACACCTTCTCTCGACTCGTTTGGATAATTTCAGACCTCGGATTGGCCATCTCTTCATGACATCACGAGGTGGAGCAGAGCATTTTGAGCTTTGGAGATGTGGACAGACTGATAATAAAGAGTGACTCAAACATGTGAATGAAACAAAACACAACCCCGGGTCTGTTTTTGTGCGTAATAAAGGACCTTTAACCAGTCCCCTAACCCTATTTTTAAGAATAACTCTGCTCCGTTAACCTTCTAGTTTTGCGCTGGCTTCTTGATAGACGACTGGTCCACACTGGAGCTTGAAGAGAAAGATGAATTGCCCTGAAAATGACGGAAATAAGTATCACAATTCAAAAATAACAGTAAAACGTTTTTAAACTTGTCAAAAGCGCACTTCACGTGCCCGTCACGCACCTGAAGCAAAAAACCACAGTTAGAATAATGAACGAACAATGGATCGCACGTATTTATGAAGTAAAATGCTTGGAATCCACAAGGTGAGTGAGGAAAAAGTTATTCCTTATGCATTCAGAGCCTCCTAATTATTCATATTGTTCGTTTATAAGAGTGGAGTTTTGTCGTTACAATTAAAGATAACAGCAGCTAGCATCATCGGATTGATTATCGGACAATAAAACGCGTTAAAATTATATTCAGACAGTACACGGCGGACTTATTTTGACCTCAGGAACTGCTTACACAACATACGTGCACTGGGGAAGACACATACCCAGCAAAACTGAAGGTTTTCTATGAGGGCGATTTAAAGATCTACACCTCTGCCGCGGAGGCGACTAAAGACATGGCGAGACGGGGACTACCTGTTACAGTCCTGAAGCCCGCCGCGTCCTGGGCGGACAAGATCAGAGGAGTCCTGTGGCAAATAGCGGGGTGAACGGAGGAGGAGAGGAGCGGCGAGGGACCCAAAGAAAGATACAAGAAGAAACTAGAGGCCTTCCGGAGGGAATAACAAGAAAAACTACGTGTCCAGATCGACGTGAAAACTTTCTCAACTTGAGAGGGAGGAGAGGGAGGTATATTTGTGCGTTTTTTAAGAGGAGATGTCGGGGGACACGGGAGAACAGTACTATGCACTGCACCAAGCAGGTACAGCCACAACCTAAAGGTCGTGATGGTTTTCCCTCTAACCCGCTCAAAACTCATTGTAACATCAGTAGTGTGGTCTTCATAGCGACCACCGAGAAGGAAGTCACTCTAAGATGGACATGTGTTAAGATGGTGGGAAAAGTTAAATTGTTTGAACTGTTCATTGTTATCTTATGTTCGAGTAGCACAGGGAATCACTTAATAACAGACGCTAACCAAAATGAATGCAAATGATGGCTTATCCAACTTTATCAAACATTTGTACATATAATGTAAAGGGGGTGATGAACCCAATCAAAAGAACCAAGATACTGGGGAAAATGAAAACAGAAAATGTGGGGGTGGTATTCTTACAAGAGACCCATTTATCAGATAAAGAACATGAGAAGTTGAAGCGGCAGGGCTTCAGTCAGGTATTCTACGCATCACACAGGTCTGGGCGTAAAAGAGGAGTGGCTACACTAATCTCCAACAAAGTTGTTTTTGAAAAACGTATGAATGTAAAGATAAAGAGGGCCGATACAACTTGATAATGGGTAAACTAGATGGCTTAGATGTCACCCTTTTCAATGTTTACATGCCTCCAGGTTCACAATGGTATTTTTATAAGCATATATTGGATTTGATGATAACCAAAGCACAAGGGGTCATGATTTGTGGCGGAGATTTTAACGCAAGACTAAACCCTTTGTTGGACTCCTCAGCACAAATCTCACATAACAACATAGGGAAGAAAATCAGAAAACTCATGAGGGTAATGGGAGTATCTGACGTATGGCGTGAATATCATCCACAACAAAAAAACTATACATTTTATTCCGCAACCCACCATACCTATTCAAGACTCGACTATTTTTTTATGTTCAATAAGGATATAGAAAGGGTAAGAGAATGTAAATTTGGATCAATGGACCTCTCAGACCACAGCCCTGTATATATGAAAATTTGCAGCGACAAGACGAAAACACCATTTCTTTGGAGACTAAACTCAAGTATACTAAAAGGGGAAATTAAGGAGGAAATAAAAGAAGAAATCAAGAGATATATTGAGGATAATGATAAGGACAATGTCTCCCCAGAAATATTATGGGATGCGTGTAAAGCAGTACTTAGGGGTAAATTGATCGCAAAAGCCACATTACTGAAAAGAAAACATCAAGAAAAAATTTGAACTCTTGAACAACAACTAGGTGAATTGGAAGGGCAACATAAATTGAAACAAGACGATAACACGTTACAGAAGATTAAAAAAATTAAAAAGTAAATAAACCAAGAACTAGAAATTCAAATAAATAAAAAGCTCCTATATTTAAAACAAAACTATTATGAAGCAGGTAGTAAATCTGCCAAAAATCTAGCATATAGACTGAAAAAACAGCAAGCCGAAAGAGCCATATATAAAATAAGAAAACCATCAACCAACGAAGTAACCTACAAACGGACGGAAATTGGAGAATGTTTTGCAGGGTATTATCAAAAACTCTACTCTTTAAAACAACAGGAAGAGGAAGACTTGACTAAAACATTGTTAGACAAACTAAAAATACCAACAATCTCAGAACTAACACTAACTAACATAATAACTGAGCAAGAACCAAAGCGATTAAAAGACTAAAACTACACAAATCTCCTGGCGCAGATGGATATAATGCAGATTGGTACAAAATTTATTCAGAGGAACTAAAACCTCTTCTCTTGAAAACATTCAACTGGGTTCTAAATGGAGGTCAGATCCCACCAACATGGAGAGAGACAATAATTACAGTTATTCCGAAAGAGGGAAAAGACAAATTGGATTGTTCCAACTTCAGGCCAACTAGCCTCTAGAACCAAGACTATAAAATTTTTACTTCAATAATGGCAAGGAGATTGGAACATATTATACCTGATATAATAAACTTGAATCAGACAGGATTTATCAAGGAAAGAAAGACAAGAGACAATATCAGACGGACATTTCATGTAATTCACGAAATACAAAGAAAAAACGCCCAGGCCGTAATTATGAGCCTGGATGCCCAGAAAGCGTTTGACACTGTGGACTGGACTTTTTTATACAGAGTGCTTTCTGGCTTTAACTTCTCGGAAAAATTTATAAAAATTATTCAAGGCCTATATAACAAACCAATTGGGAAAATTAGAATAAATAGTTACCTGACAGACCCCATAAACATCGAACAAGGATGTAGACAGGGCTGTCATCTGTCGCCAATTTTGTTTGCAATATTCATCGAACCTTTAGCACAGTGGATAAGGCAAAATACCAAAATAAGTGGCATTAGGGTGAATGGCACAGAACAAAAGATCGCACTATTTGCGGACGACATTCTTATCTACCTAGCAAAACCAGCAGAATCAATTCCGGAATTACATAAAACATTAATGGATTATGGGAAAGCATCTGGTTACAAATTAAACTCCCACAAATCTCAGGTGCTGACATTCAATTATAAGCCCGAATATGACATCAAGAAACTGTTTAAAATTAACTGGGATATGGATTCAATGACATACTTGGGAATAAATATTCCCAAAAAAATTGAGAGAATAACCGCCATAAACTATGATCCATTGATGGCTAATATAAAAAAGGATTTGGACAGATGGGGCCTGATACCTTTTCTGGGAACCCTACAAAGAGTAGAATCTATTAAAATGATCATATTGCCCAAACTGTTATACCTATTTCAAACTATACCTATTGATCCAGCAAATTCTATGTTTTTAGAACTGGATAAGTTATTTTCAAGATACATCTGGGAAGGGAAGAAACCTAGGGTCAGATATAAGACACTGCAATTAAATAAAAGTGAAGGAGGCCTATCTCTTCCAAATATGAGAAACTACTACAAGGCAGCTCAGCTAAATCCACTAGTAGACATGTGCAACCCATCTTATACAGCTAATTGGAAAGAAATTGAATGTACAGCAGAAAGTATACCACTACAAGAGGTTATAGGAAATACAAACCTATTGAGCAAATTAACTGAAGTGAACCCTTGGTCGAAAACCGCGATTAACATCTGGTCAAAATTAGTTAAGGAGTACACAGAAACTTGTCTAATGATTAGATGGATTGCATATGACGAAAACTTTACCCCAACTCTAAACGATAAAACTTTCAAAATGTGGTCTGATAGGGGATTAAAGATATTTAATAGCTTGTATTTAAAAGGTTCCATGAGAAGTTTCCAAGACTTGAAACAGGCATATAATCTTGAAAACAAAGATTTCTACAGATATCTTCAAATTCGCCATTATTTGGATAAAAAGAAAAAGAACATAGAGAAACCCCATTATCAGGCATAACTAGAATATTCCTACAATCATATCAATCAGGCCCAAACAATAAATTGATTTCCAAATTATATATTGAACTACAAAAGGCATCCATCCATCTTCTTCCACTTATCCGGGGCCGGGTCGCGGGGCAGCAGTCTAAGCAGGGGCTCCCAAGCTTCCTTCTCCCCAGCCACTTCCACCAGCTCCTCCGGACGGACCCCGAGGCGTTCCCAGGCCAGCCGAGAGACATAGTCCCTCCAGTGTGTCCTGGGTCTTCCCCGGGGCCTCCTACCGGTGGGACATGCCTGGAACACCTCCCGAGGGAGGCGTCCAGGAGGCATCCGGACCAGATGCCCGAGCCACCTCAGCTGGCTCCTCTCGACGTGGAGGAGCAGCGACTCTACTCCGAGCTCCTTCCGTGTGACCGAGCTCCTCACCCTATCTCTAAGGGAGCGCCCGGCCACTCTGCGAAGGAAACTCATTTTGGCCGCTTGTATCCGCGATCTCGTTCTTTCGGTCATTACCCAAAGTTCATGACCATAGGTGAGGGGAGGAACGTAGATTGACCGGTAAATCGAGAGCTTCGCCTTTCGGCTCAGCTCCCTCTTCACCACAACGGTCCGATGCAGCGACCGCATCACTGCCGACGCCGCACCGATCTGCCTGTCAATCTCACGCTCCATCCTCCCCTCACTCGTGAACAAGACCCCGAGATACTTGAACTCCTCCACTTGAGGCAGAGACTCCCCACCCACCCGGAGAGGGCAATCCACCTTTTTCCGGTCGAGAACCATGGCCTCGGATTTGGAACAGCTGATTCTCATCCCAGCCGCTTCACACTCGGCTGCAAACCGCCCCAGTGCACGCTGCAGGTCCTGGTTCGATGGAGCCAACAGGACAACATCATCCGCAAAAAGCAGCGATGAGATCCTGTGGTTCCCGAACTGGACCCCCTCCGGCCCCTGGCTGCGCCTAGAAATTCTGTCCATAAATACAATGAACAGAACCGGTGACAAAGGGCAGCCCTGGCGGAGTCCAACATGCACCGGGAACAGGTCTGACTTACTGCCGGCAATGCGAACACAGCTCCTGCTCCGGTCATACAGGGACCGGACAGCCCTTAGCAAAGGGCCCCGGACCCCATACTCCCGAAGCACCCCCCACAGGGCACCACGAGGGACACGGTCGAATGCCTTCTCCAAGTCCACAAAACACATGTGGACTGGTTGGGCAAACTCCCATGAACCCTCGAGCACCCGATGGAGGGTGTAGAGCTGGTCCAGTGTTCCACGACCAGGCCGAAAACCACACTGCTCCTCTTGAATCCGAGGTTCGACTATCGGACGGACTCTCCTCTCCAGTACCCTGGCATAGACTTTACCGGGGAGGCTGAGGAGTGTGATTCCCCTGTAGTTGGAACACACCCTCCGGTCCCCCTTTTTATACAGAGGGACCACCACCCCGGTCTGCTAGTCCAGAGGTACTGTTCCCGACCGCCACGCGATGTTGCAGAGGCGTGTCAGCCAAGACAGCCCCACAACACCCAGAGACTTAAGGTACTCAGGACGGATCTCATCCACCCCCGGAGCCTTGCCACCGAGGAGCTTTCTAACCACCTCAGTGACTTCGGCCAGGGTGATGGATGAGTCCACCTCTGGGTGCCCAGCCTCGGCCTCCTCTTCGGAGGACGTGACGGTGGGATTGAGGAGATCCCCAAAGTATTCCTTCCACCGCCCAACAACATCCCCAGTCGAGGTCAGCAGCTCTCCCCCCGCACTGTAAACAGTATTGGTGAAGGGCCGCTTCCCCCTCCTGAGGCGCCGGACGGTTTGCCAGAATTTCCTTGGGGCCGTCCGATAGTCCTCCTCCATGGCCTCCCCGAACTCCTCCCAAACCCGAGTTTTTGCCTCTGCAACCACCCGGGCTGCAGCACGCTTGGCCCGCCGGTACCCGTCAGCTGCCTCAGGAGTCCACCTTCTTCAGCTTGACGGCATCCCTTACTTCCGGTGTCCACCACCGGGTTCGGGGATTGCCGCCGCGACAGGCATCACAGACCTTGCGGCCACAGCTACGAGCGGCCGCGTCGACAATGGAGGCCGAGAATGAAGCCCACTCGGACTCCATGTCCCCAGCCTCCCCCGGGATCCGGGAGAAGCTCTCCCGGAGGCGTGAGTTGAAGGCCGCGCCGACAGAGGGTTCCACCAGATGTTCCCAACAGACCCTCACGATACGCTTGGGCCTGCCAGGTCTTTCCGGCTTCCTCCTCCGCCAGCGGACCCAACTCACCACCAGGTGGTGATCAGTTGACCTCCGGCCTAGGGAGTCCTGGTGCCACGTGCACCAATGGACCCCCTTGTGCTCGAACATGGTGTTCGTTATGGACAAAATGTGACTAGCACAGAAGTCCAATAACAGAACACCGCTCGGGTTCAGATCAGGGAAGCCGTTCCTCCCAATCACCCCTCTCCAAGTGTCACTGTCGTTGCCCACGTGGGCATTGAAGTCCCCCAGTAGAACAATGGAGTCCCCGGTCGGTGCACTGTCCAGTACCCCTCCCAGAGACTCCAAGAAGGCCGGGTACTCTGCTCTGCTGTTCGGCCCGTAGGCTGACACCACAGTGAGAGACCTGTCCCCGACCTGAAGGCGCAGGGACGCGACCCTCTCGTTCACCGGGGTGAACTCCAACACGCAGCGGCTGAGCTGTGGGGCAATGAGCAAGCCCACACCAGCTCGCCGCCGCTCCCCGCGGCCAACGCCAGAGAAATGGAGAGTCCAACCCCTCTCAAGGTGTTGGGTTCCGGAACCCAAACTGTGTGTGGAGGTGAGGCCGACTATATCTAGCCAGTAACGCTCAACCTCCCACACAAGCTCAGGCTCCTTCCCCCCCAGCGAGGTGACATTCCATGTCCCCAGAGCTAGTCTCCATGTCCGGAGATCCGGTCGCCAAGGCCCCTGCCTTCGACTGCCGCCCAGATCTCTCTGCACCGGCCCCTATGGCTCCTCCCGTGGATGGTGGGTCAGGGGAGGGCGGTCCCACGTCGTCCCTTCGGGCTGCGCCCGGCCGGGCCCCATGGGAAAAGGCCCGGCCACCAGGCGCTCGCCATCGAGCGCCCACCCCAGGCCTGGCTCCAGGGTGGGGCCCCGGTGACACCAATCCGGGCGACGTATCTTGCCTCTGCGTGTTTTTCATCATATGGGGCTTCTGAACCGCTCTTCGTCTGACCCGTCCCCCCGGACCTGTTTGCCTTGGGTGACCCTACCAGGGGCATAAAGCCCCCGACAACATAGCTCCTGGGATCATTCGGGTACTCAAACCCCTCCACCACGTTAAGGTGGCGGTTCGAGGAGGCAAAAGGCAGAGGGCGATAATTCGTTGTATATAAAAGAAAAATGGGAAAAGGAGAGTGAATTCAATATACAAGAGGATGATTGGAATAGAATTCAAAAGAATATATGGAGGACTACTTCCTCTCCGTACTGGCGAGAATATCTGTGGAAATGCATAGTACGCTACTTTAAAACACCGGCACAAAGAGGTTCAAAGGGGATACATCATGTTGGAGATTATGTGGGAATAAAAAGGCTGGGCATTACCATGTTTTTTGGAGCTGCCCCAAATTGAATCAATATTGGGAGAAAATTAAACAAAACATTGAGGCCATATTTAAAATAAAGATCCCTTTAAATTTTGAAATTATGCTTTTGGGCAAACAGACAGAAATCAAAGGAACAAAAAAATATATGTGGAATATTCTGCTGGTCGCAAGTAAGAAAGTAATAACCAAAAAATGGATGAGCGACAAACTACCGGATGTGCAAGACTGGACTAATATTGTCGAAAACATTTCACAAATGGAAAGACTGACACTTATACAAAGACTGGAATACGACAGGTACAAAGAGGATTGGAAACCATGGAGAGACTTTATTAATACCCGATCATAAAAAAAAGGGGACTTTGTGATATTCCTTGTGTGTTGATACTCAAGTGTTTAAATATTTGTTTTATTTTTGTTTTTTATTTTTACTTTGTAAAAGATAAAGAAAAAGAAAAAAAGGCAAATGGTACATTTGTAACTGTCATTTTTATTTGTTTGTTAATAAAAATTTGAATAAAAAAAAAAAGAAGAAAATTTTAAACATTTTAAATATGCATGCCTTGTGTATAAAGTGCTACATGGATTAGCCCCGCCTCCTATGTCAGACTTTTTCAAAACAAAAACTCCCACCAGTATCAGGACCAGGGCCTTGTCCAGAGGAGACCGTGAGGTGCCCAACAGAAAAAGATCTTGCTGAACACTATCCCCACGCTGTCAGACTGCTGAACACTATCCCCACGCTCTCAGACTGCTGAACACTATCCCCACACAGTCAGACTGCTGAACACTATCCCCACACAGTCAGACTGCTGAACACTATCCACACGCTGTCAGACTGCTGAACTCTCAATAATACTGCACTAAACTACTGTCTGTGATGCATAATACTCTTACTGCTGCTGCACTAATGGACATCACTACCACTGTTACTGTTATCTGTGAAATAACCTGCTCCACATTCCACATGCAAAACCATTATGTGCAATATGGAACTCATCTGTGAAATAATATAATAATAATAATAATGCATCAGTTTTATATCGCGCTTTTCAGGACACTCAAAGACGCTTTACAGAGCATTATTCATTCACTCCAGACCCGGTGGTGGTAAACTACTATTGTAGCCACAGCTGCCCTGGGGCAGACTGACGGAAGCGAGGCTCCAATCTGCACCATCGGCCCCTCCCACCACCACCACCATTCACGCACACACCACTTTCATACTGGGCAATGTGGGTAAAGTGCCTCAGGACACTACGACAGTTTTTGTGACTGGCGCCCCCCTGTGGCACCTGGAATTCCCAGTGTCTCCATCCAAGTACTGACCAGGCCCTGCTGAGCTTCTGAGATCTGATGGGATCAGGTTCTGACAAACCGGTGTGGCCACAATCTACCTACACCTTATTTAATCCTACCTGCACCTTTGTGTATTATATTTTATTACATTTTTATTATATCTGTATTTCTTTATATTTTATTATATTCTTTACTACATTGTTTACTATTTCCTTGTATTTGCAAACACTTTTTAAACAGTACTATTTATTGCAGCTATTAGTACTTCTGAATATCTTAGCGAGTCAACAGTTCTTTCTCATCCTGAGCATTTCATTGCTCTGTAAACCTTGTGTTGAACCTGCATATGACAAATAAACAATCTTGAATCTTGAATCACACATACACACACAGCTTAGAGTTTCCATGCTTTTTAATCAAGTTTATAAAATTCCCTTTTGCACATCTTTTGCACATCAGGAAAAATTACCAAAAGAAAAATCAAAAGTTGGGTTGATTTCCAAAAATGTTGACAAAAGAAAAACTGATTGCATCTTTGTGAGGCGCCCATGACTGAAGTTAGTGAACTTCAGTGGTGAGTCTTAAGGAGTACTTTCTCTTTCACAGACGTAGGTGAGATAATTGCTACATTCCTGATCATCCCAGCACTTCTGGTCTGTAAATGACAAAACACATAATGAACAGTCTGATCAGTCAGTTTATTTCCTTCTGTTTCCCACATTCGCTCTCACAAATACTGTCATTCATACACCAGGGTCCATGGCCACTGCAGATAAGGTGAAGTGTCTTGCCCAAGGACACACTAGTATGCACTAGTACGAGTGAGGTTTGAACTGCTAAGCTTCAGGTTGATGGGTACTGACCTGAGTAATTAGTCAAGCCACACTTCTCGTTTCCACGGTAGTTGTTAGGTTCTCCAGGACACCAGTTTGTGTAGCCCAGAGGCTGACTGTTGATCCAGAACCAGGAGCCGAACTAAAACACAAACACAAAAGTCCAGGTTCACTCAGGAGTCCTTTTTCTTCGTGGTTGATGTGAAGAGACATTTCTCAAATCCAGGGCAACAGAAGGCCTGTAATCTGACTGATAAATTCCTGTACCGTTCTGGTTTTCTAGATCCTTCTCTTTAACATACCTGCTGTGCATCTGAGAGGCCAATCCATGTGTCCTTTCCTCCAGCAAGACCCTTCACAAAGTCATCCTCCTCCTTAGAGTTGAGGACCACCAGGTGTCCTCCTGTGGTCAGACAGTGCATCTGAATGAGAGATTCAGACGAGAAAAGGATTCATCATTAATCAGGCCTGTACTGTTTGTATTATTATCATGTGAAAACTGTGAGCTGATGTTACATGAGCATTGGCCCAAGTCTGAGGAGTAGAGTAGAAAATATAACTGGATCCACTGGACATTTTCCATGGTCTATGTAGTGCTGCATCTGAAAACAAAAGACCACAACAGCTAACTTTTAGTCACAATTGTTAGTTTCATTGAGGTTGGTTTTATTGCATTGAAAATAACCTCCCACAGTGTGGTAGAAAACATCTCCATGGAGAACGTATCAAAGTGGTTTTATCTTTCTATCGCTGTGGAATCGTGCGGGTGACGTGCCATCTCCACAGTTACACACTGTAGCTTTACCTAGCAGACATTGGGCTTGCTGCAGACACACTCACCTGTATTCGGGTCGCTGTCTTTCACAGGCTCTGGAACCAAATAAAAACATGAATGATCAGTGTAAGTTCAGGAAGTACACACAGCTTCTGCACACTCACCTTGGGCCATTGCTCCACAGCAGAGAGCCAGCAGAATGAGCAACTTCATGATCAAAATGAACTCTTGTCCAAATAAAAACCTAAGAAAAAGAAAGAGTTGGTTACTTCATCGGCCTTCTTCTCCCAGCAGACTTCAGATGACTGTAGAGAATCAAGGCCAAACCTGCTTCAGTGTCTCTGTGCCTCAGACTCTGTCAAACTCGGCTTCTGTATTTATACACGACTGTGGCCATGAATCACTGCCACGTGTGATTCTCAGGAAGGGATGGACTTAGTTAATGACCTTTTACAACCTCCATATTGAGGGCACAACTGAACCCAGTGTCACGTTTTATCTTGTCTCTTGGAATTGTGTCTCGTTTCTTCCCAAATCGTTTTCATCCATGTTAAATGTTTCTGTTTCTGTAGCAGTAAAGTACAAGGAGCTGTGCGTTATGCAGTTTTAATGCACAGTGTAGCGTGGTGTTCCTCTGCAAAGTGAAAACTACTACACACAGCTCCTCGTTTTTTAATGCGCTGTTACCACATCTACAAACAGAAATGTCTCACCTGTGAGTGTGAAAAGCCTTTTCACTGTCTGTAAATGTCCCAGTATCAGTTTGGTGATTCACAAGAGTCGGGACAAAACAGGTCCTTTCTAAAACACAGCAGTTTGTAGAAAAATATTTTCAAAATATCTTCATTTGCATATTTATAAAGTTACATCGAAGGTTGATGTGTTTTAACAATTTGGACATAAATGTAAATGACAATTTTGAGGTCAATGCAAATGTCCTGAGAGTTCAGCTGCTTCAAAAACATTAAAAAACTTTTATGAATAAAATTACATTTGATCAAAAGGCTTTAAATATTTTTTAAATGCCTACAGTGAACTTGTGAAAATATTTTCAGCTTGTTAATGCAGTGTCCCATCTTTTTGTCCGCTGTAAACAGATATGAATAAATAATAAAGGACTCAAATGTGTGAATGAAACAAAACACAACCTCAGGTCTGTTTTTTATTCATTTTATCAAGATTTAAACCTTACAAGAGTTGGTTTTGAGTAATACAGTGAAAACGGACAAAAATGCAGAATTGGGAAGTTACTTTCACCACTTCTTGTTCAGTTCAGATGAAAAAGTAATTTGAATCATCAAAACAGTGAAAATGTCAAATGTGTTGCATCAACGAGTTTCTTTCCTCAGCAAAACTGTAGCACTGTTGTAAAATAATTTAGTGAAATATAACAATATAACAAAAATACAGATACAGAAGCCCCGATAATACTACATTAAATGATACGATATATCAATATATTTTTGCACACCCCTAATCATGAATACTAATTTGGAGTGCCTGTATTCCAGTATGGTGACTTTTTCTTTTGGTGATATTCAGAGTATGGTGCCTTTCCCCACGGGGCGATGTGAGGCTGCCCTCTCGTGGACCCACCACCCGTGAGAGGAGCCATAGGGGCCGGGTGCAGAGGGATCTGGGCGGCGGTCGAAGGCAGGGGCCCCGACAACCGGATCTCCGGACATGGAGACTAGCTCTGGGGACATGGAATGTCACCTCGCTGGGGGGGAAGGAGCCTGAGGTTGTGCGGGAGGTTGAGCATTACCGGCTAGATATAGTCAGTCTCACCTCCACGCACAGTTTGGGTTCCGGAACCCAACTCCTTGAGATAGGTTGGACTCTCCATTTCTCTGGCGTTGGCCGCGGGGAGCGGCGGCGAGCTGGTGTGGGCTCATCGCCCCACAGCTCAGCCACTGCGTGTTGGAGTTCACCCCGGTGAACGAGAGGGTCACGTCCCTGCACCTTCGGGTCAGGGACAGGTCTCTCACTGTGGTGTCGGCCTACGGGCCGAACAGCGGTGCAGAGTACCCGGCCTTCTTGGAGTCTCTGGGAGGAGTACTGAATGGTGCACTGACCGGGGACTCTGTTGTTTTACTGGGGGAATTCAACGCCCACGTGGGCAATGGCAGTGACACTTGGAGAGGGGTGATTGGGAGGAACGGCCTCCCTGATCTGAACCCGAGCGGTGTTGTTATTGGACTTCTGTGCTAGTCACAGTTTGTCCATAACAAACACCATGTTCGAGCACAAGGGGGTCCATCGGTGCACGTGGCACCAGGACTCCCTAGGCTGGAGATTGATGATCGACTTTGTTGTCGTGTCATCTGACCTCCGGCCGTGTGTCTTGGACACTCGGGTGAAGAGAGGGGCAGAGCTGTCAACTGATCACCACCTGGTGGTGAGTTGGGTCTGCTGTCAGAGGAGAAAGCCAGAAAGACCTGGCAGGCCCAAGCGTATCGTGAGGGTCTGCTGGGAACGTCTGGTGGAACCCTCTGTCGGCGCGGCCTTCAACTCACACCGCTGGGAGAGCTTCTCCCGGATCCCAGGGGAGGCTGGGGACATGGAGTCCGAGTAGTGACAATCCCCGAAACCCATTGGTGGACACCGGAAGTAAGGGATGCCGTCAGGCTGAAGAAGGAGTCCTACCGGGCCTTGCTGGCTCGGGGGACTCCTGAGGCAGCAGACAGGTACCGGCGGGCCAAGCGTGCTGCAGCCCAGGCAATCACAGAGGCAAAAACTCGGGTCTGGGAGGAGTTCGGGGAGGCCATGGAGGAGGACTATCGGACGGCCCCAAGGAAATTCTGGCAAACCGTCCTGCGCCTCAGGAGGGGGAAGCAGTGCTTCATCAACACTGTTTACAGTGCGGGGGGAGAGCTGCTGACCTCGACTGGGGATGTTGTCGGGCGGTGGAAGGAATACTTTGGGGATCTCCTCAATCCCACCGTCACATCCTCCGAAGAGTAGGCCGAGGCTGGGGACCCAGAGGCGGACTCATCCATCACCCTGCCTGAAGTCACTGAGGTGGTTGGAAAGCTCCTCGGTGGCAAGGCTTCGGGGGTGGATGAGATCCGTCCTGAGTACCTTAAGTCTCTGGGTGTTGTGGGGCTGTCTTGGCTGACACGCCTCTGCAACATCATGTGGCGGCCGGGAACAGTACCTCTGGACTGGCAGACCGGGGTGGTGGTCCCTCTGTATAAGAAGGGGGACCGGAGGGTGTGTTCCAACTACAGGGGAATCACACTCCTCAGCCTCCCCGGTAAAGTCTATGCCAGGGTACTGGAGAGGAGAGTCCGGCCGATAGTCGAACCAAGAGGAGCAGTGTGGTTTTCGGCCTGGTTGTGGAACACTGGACCAGCTCTACACCCTCCATCGGGTGCTCGAGGGTTCATGGGAGTTTGCCCAACCAGTCCACATGTGCTTTGTGGACCTGGAGAAGGCATTCGACCATGTCCCTCGTGGTGCCCTGTGGGGGGTGCTCCGGGAGTATGGGGTCCGGGGCCCTTTGGCTGTCCGGTCCCTGTATGACCGGAGCCGGAGCTGTGTTCGCATTGCCGGCAGTAAGTCAGACGTGTTCCCGGTGCATGTTGGACTCCGCCAGGGCTGCCCTTTGTCACCGGTTCTGTTCATTGTATTTATGGACAGAATTTCTAGGCGCAGCCAGGGGCCGGAGGGGGTCCAGTTCGGGGACCACAGGATCTCATCGCTGCTTTTAGCGGATGGGAGGGGCGGAGGAGTTCTTCTCTATGTTAAAAGCTCTTTAAAATGTAAACAGATTGAATGTCCAACTTGAGTGTGTAGGTGTAGACGTCTCATTGTCAACTGGAATGTCTTTCACCATAATTTGCTTGTATCGTAAGACATTTTTTATTTATTTATTTATTTTGAAACATGTGTCATTATGACAATAATATTTCACTTCAAGTGCTCTTTTTTGTACAGAGCAACCTGCATATCATCAACTTAAAGTGCACATGTTCAAAAGGGAACAGGGAGAAGCATAAGCTTATCGAGCCCTGCCCCACATTTACAAATCAAAAATCAAATATGAGTGATGAACATAGGCTCAACATCAAGTCCCACCACTGTAGTATGGCAGTCTTAGAACAGAAACACTCTTTCTTTCACACACAATGGAAGAAGAGAGAGAGAGAGAAAAAAAACCAAAAAAAAACAAACATCATGGGTGAACAGTCACCTCTTCTTTACGGTACTCCTCAAGGCAATAATTTTTAAATGCACTTTTGAATTGCAGAATAGTACCACATTGCTGGATGTTCTTAGGCAAGGTATTCCATAACTTAACACCGCCGACTGAAACGTTAAAGCTCATTGTGGTTCTTACACACTGTGTTCTCATATTTTCTTTTCTTCTGAGATTGTATTTTCCTTCTCTATCTAAGAACAATTTTTGGAGATGATCTGGAAGTAGTTTATTTCTAGCCTTATACAATACTTGCGCTGTTTTATAATTAATCAAATCAGTAAATTTTAGTACTTTCATCTGTAAGAATAAAATATTTGTGTGCTCTCTGTAAGCTTTGTTGTTTATAATTCTAATAACCTTCTTTTGCAGAACAGTTATGGATCGTAGGTTTGTTTTGTAGGTGTTACCCCACACCTCCACACAATAAGTTAGGTAGGGAAGGAATAGTGAGCTGTATAAAGTCTGTAGGGCGCTTTGAGATAATACCTGCCTAGCTTTGCTCATAACCCCAACACACTTCACCAACTTTGATCGAATATAGTTTATATGAGGTTTCCAGCAGATCTTCTTATCAAGAATTACACCTAGGAATTTAATTTCATCAACATTTTCTAACTCTACATTTTCGATACTGACTTTTGTACTTCCAAGCTTCTTGTTATGTCCAAACACCATAAATTTAGTTTTCTGTAAGTTTAAAGATAATTTATTTATATCACACCATTTTTTGATTTTCCCATTTCCTGTGTAATCAAATTCAATGTCTGTTGCAAATCGTCTCCTGTGGCCAAAACATTTGTATCATCAGCAAATGTAACAAATTTAATATATTTTGCAACGGTAGATATGTCATTTATATACATTAGGAAGAGCTTAGGGCCCAATATGGAACCTTGCGGCACCCCATATTTTATTTCTGACAGGTCTGACTTAACTTCGTTTATTTGCACAAATTGTTTGCAATGCGTAATGTAGCTTTTCAGCCAGTTTGATACCAGACCTCTCAAACCATATCTTTCCATTTTATGAATAAGCAAGCTATGATTAATGGTGTCAAACGCTTTACTAAAGTCCAAAAATACTCCTACTGAGGACTTTCCTTTGTCCAGACACCCTGTGATTTCCTCCACCAAGTCAATTAATGCTAATGATGTGGATCTTCCAGCCCTAAACCCATACTGATTATCCGATAGTAGGACATGCTTTTCAATAAAACTGCCAAGTCTTGTACTAAATATTTTTTCTAATATTTTTGCAAATTGTGGCAACATTGAAATTGGCCGATAATTGTTAAAAATGTGCTTATCTCCAGATTTGAATAATGGAACCACTTTCGCTATTTTCATTTCCTCAGGGAATACTCCAGTTAAAAAAGATAAATTAAAAATATAGTTTAACAGTTTTACTATTTCTTCAATCACTCTCTTAACAATAACCATATCAATTTTGTTGTTATCAGTGGACAATTTGGGTTTAAAGTTGTGTACAATATCTAAGATCTCCTTTTCATCCACTGAGTTGAGGAACATCGAGTTATTATTTATTTCCACATTCTGGATTGCTTGGATGTCGCCCTCATTTTCCTGTTTAATTCCCTCTGCCAGTGTGGAACCTATACTCACAAAGTATTTATTGAATTCATTTGTGATATCCATAATATTTGTTATTGTCTTGTTATTATGGGTGAAATACTGAGGATAAGTGGCATTTGCCCTTTCCTTCCTGATTATCGTATTTAATACTGCCCATAGTTCCTTTGTGTTATTTTTATTATTTTCCAGTTTTGTGCTATAATAGCCTCTCTTACATGTTTCTTAATATACTAATAAGATTATTTTTATATTGTTTATACTTCTTCTCCGCATCCTTTGTTTTTTTCTCAATAAATTCCCTGTTTTTCTTTTTGCATGCGTTTAAAAGACCTTTTGACATCCATTCGTTACTATTTGTTTTTGTATGCTTCTTATAACATTTTATTGGACAATGTTTGTCGTACAATATTTTAAATTTGTTGAGGAATAACTTATAAGCTTCATTTACATTAATTTCTTTATAAAGTTGACCCCAGTTTTGTCTTGCTAATTCTTCTTTTAAATTAGAAATCGAATGTTGTGATCTCAGTCTTTTATATATAATCTGTTCCCGCTCTTTAATTGTAATTTTACCATCAACTACTACAAACACTGGTAAGTGATCACTGATATCGTTTATGAGCAAGCCAGCCATTGTTGTATCTTCCAGGTCATTATAAAATATATTGTCTATTAATGTCTTACTGTGATGTGTTATCCTACTTGGTTTCGTAATCATCTGCCAAGTTGGATTTGTTTGACAAACTAAAATGTCTGCTTAATTATTGCGATTTAAATAAAGAAATAATCTTAATTTGTGATTTTAACATAAACTGCATTGATAAGAAGGCCAGAAATTACATTTGATCAAAAGGCTTTAAATATTTTTTAAATGTCTACAGTGAACTTGTGAAAATATTTTCAGCTTGTTAATGCAGTGTCCCATCTTTTTGTCCGCTGTAAACAGATATGAATAAATAATAAAGGACTCAAATGTGTGAATGAAACAAAACACAACCTCAGGTCTGTTTTTTATTCATTTTATCAAGATTTAAACCTTACAAGAGTTGGTTTTGAGTAATACAGTGAAAACGGACAAAAATGCAGAATTGGGAAGTTACTTTCATCACTTCTTGTTCAGTTCAGATGAAAAAGTAATTTGAATCATCAAAACAGTGAAAATGTCAAATGTGTTGCATCAACGAGTTTCTTTCCTCAGCAAAACTGTAGCGCTGTTGTAAAATAATTTAGTGAAATATAACAATATAACAAAAATACTTACAGATACAGAAGCCCCGATAATACTACATTAAATGATACGATATATCAATATATTTTTGCACACCCCTAATCATGAATACTAATTTGGAGTGCCTGTATTCCAGTATGGTGACTTTTTCTTTTGGTGATATTCAGAGTATGGTGCCTTTCCCCACGGGCGATGTGAGGCTGCCCTCTCGTGGACCCACCACCCGTGAGAGGAGCCATAGGGGCCGGGTGCAGAGGGATCTGGGCGGCGGTCGAAGGCAGGGGCCCCGACAACCGGATCTCCGGACATGGAGACTAGCTCTGGGGACATGGAATGTCACCTCGCTGGGGGAAGGAGCCTGAGGTTGTGCGGGAGGTTGAGCATTACCGGCTAGATATAGTCAGTCTCACCTCCACGCACAGTTTGGGTTCCGGAACCCAACTCCTTGAGATAGGTTGGTCGTTGGACTCTCCATTTCTCTGGCGTTGGCCGCGGGGAGCGGCGGCGAGCTGGTGTGGGCTCATTGCCCCACAGCTCAGCCACTGCGTGTTGGAGTTCACCCCGGTGAACGAGAGGGTCACGTCCCTGCACCTTCGGGTCAGGGACAGGTCTCTCACTGTGGTGTCGGCCTACGGGCCGAACAGCGGTGCAGAGTACCCGGCCTTCTTGGAGTCTCTGGGAGGAGTACTGAATGGTGCACTGACCGGGGACTCTGTTGTTTTACTGGGGAATTCAACGCCCACGTGGGCAATGGCAGTGACACTTGGAGAGGGGTGATTGGGAGGAACGGCCTCCCTGATCTGAACCCGAGCGGTGTTGTTATTGGACTTCTGTGCTAGTCACAGTTTGTCCATAACAAACACCATGTTCGAGCACAAGGGGTCCATCGGTGCACGTGGCACCAGGACTCCCTAGGCTGGAGATTGATGATCGACTTTGTTGTCGTGTCATCTGACCTCCGGCCGTGTGTCTTGGACACTCGGGTGAAGAGAGGGGCAGAGCTGTCAACTGATCACCACCTGGTGGTGAGTTGGGTCTGCTGTCAGAGGAGAAAGCCAGAAAGACCTGGCAGGCCCAAGCGTATCGTGAGGGTCTGCTGGGAACGTCTGGCGGAACCCTCTGTCGGCGCGGCCTTCAACTCACACCTCTGGGAGAGCTTCTCCCGGATCCCAGGGGAGGCTGGGGACATGGAGTCCGAGTAGTGACAATCCCCGAAACCCATTGGTGGACACCGGAAGTAAGGGATGCCGTCAGGCTGAAGAAGGAGTCCTACCGGGCCTTGCTGGCTCGGGGGACTCCTGAGGCAGCAGACAGGTACCGGCGGGCCAAGCGTGCTGCAGCCCAGGCAATCACAGAGGCAAAAACTCGGGTCTGGGAGGAGTTCGGGGAGGCCATGGAGGAGGACTATCGGACGGCCCCAAGGAAATTCTGGCAAACCGTCCTGCGCCTCAGGAGGGGGAAGCAGTGCTTCATCAACACTGTTTACAGTGCGGGGGGAGAGCTGCTGACCTCGACTGGGGATGTTGTCGGGCGGTGGAAGGAATACTTTGGGGATCTCCTCAATCCCACCGTCACATCCTCCGAAGAGTAGGCCGAGGCTGGGGACCCAGAGGTGGACTCATCCATCACCCTGCCTGAAGTCACTGAGGTGGTTGGAAAGCTCCTTGGTGGCAAGGCTCCGGGGGTGGATGAGATCCGTCCTGAGTACCTTAAGTCTCTGGGTGTTGTGGGGCTGTCTTGGCTGACACGCCTCTGCAACATCATGTGGCGGTCGGGAACAGTACCTCTGGACTGGCAGACCGGGGTGGTGGTCCCTCTGTATAAGAAGGGGGACCGGAGGGTGTGTTCCAACTACAGGGGAATCACACTCCTCAGCCTCCCGGTAAAGTCTATGCCAGGGTACTGGAGAGGAGAGTCCGGCCGATAGTCGAACCAAGAGGAGCAGTGTGGTTTTCGGCCTGGTTGTGGAACACTGGACCAGCTCTACACCCTCCATCGGGTGCTCGAGGGTTCATGGGAGTTTGCCCAACCAGTCCACATGTGCTTTGTGGACCTGGAGAAGGCATTCGACCATGTCCCTCGTGGTGCCCTGTGGGGGGTGCTCCGGGAGTATGGGGTCCGGGGCCCTTTGGCTGTCCGGTCCCTGTATGACCGGAGCCGGAGCTGTGTTCGCATTGCCGGCAGTAAGTCAGACGTGTTCCCGGTGCATGTTGGACTCCCCGGCCGGGGCTGCCCTTTGTCACCGGTTCTGTTCATTGTATTTATGGACAGAATTTCTAGGCGCAGCCAGGGGCCGGAGGGGGTCCAGTTCGGGGACCACAGGATCTCATCGCTGCTTTTAGCGGATGGGAGGGGCGGAGGAGTTCTTCTCTATGTTAAAAGCTCTTTAAAATGTAAACAGATTGAATGTCCAACTTGAGTGTGTAGGTGTAGACGTCTCATTGTCAACTGGAATGTCTTTCACCATAATTTGCTTGTATCGTAATCATCTGCCAAGTTGGATTTGTTTGACAAACTAAAATGTCTGCTTAATTATTGCGATTTAAATAAAGAAATAATCTTAATTTGTGATTTTAACATAAACTGCATTGATAAGAAGGCCAGAAATTACATTTGATCAAAAGGCTTTAAATATTTTTTAAATGTCTACAGTGAACTTGTGAAAATATTTTCAGCTTGTTAATGCAGTGTCCCATCTTTTTGTCCGCTGTAAACAGATATGAATAAATAATAAAGGACTCAAATGTGTGAATGAAACAAAACACAACCTCAGGTCTGTTTTTTATTCATTTTATCAAGATTTAAACCTTACAAGAGTTGGTTTTGAGTAATACAGTGAAAACGGACAAAAATGCAGAATTGGGGAGTTACTTTCATCACTTCTTGTTCAGTTCAGATGAAAAAGTAATTTGAATCATCAAAACAGTGAAAATGTCAAATGTGTTGCATCAACGAGTTTCTTTCCTCAGCAAAACTGTAGCACTGTTGTAAAATAATTTAGTGAAATATAACAATATAACAAAAAATACTTACAGATACAGAAGCCCCCGATAATACTACATTAAATGATACGATATATCAATATATTTTTGCACACCCCTAATCATGAATACTAATTTGGAGTGCCTGTATTCCAGTATGGTGACTTTTTCTTTTGGTGATATTCAGAGTATGGTGCCTTTCCCCACGGGGCGATGTGAGGCTGCCCTCTCGTGGACCCACCACCCGTGAGAGGAGCCATAGGGGCCGGGTGCAGAGGGATCTGGGCGGCGGTCGAAGGCAGGGGCCCCGACAACCGGATCTCCGGACATGGAGACTAGCTCTGGGGACATGGAATGTCACCTCGGAAGGAGCCTGAGGTTGTGCAGGAGGTCGAGCATTACCGGCTAGATATAGTCAGTCTCACCTCCACGCACAGTTTGGGTTCCGGAACCCAACTCCTTGAGATAGGTTGGTCGTTGGACTCTCCATTTCTCTGGCGTTGGCCGCGGGGAGCGGCGGCGAGCTGGTGTGGGCTCATTGCCCCACAGCTCAGCCACTGCGTGTTGGAGTTCACCCCGGTGAACGAGAGGGTCACGTCCCTGCACCTTCGGGTCAGGGACAGGTCTCTCACTGTGGTGTCGGCCTACGGGCCGAACAGCGGTGCAGAGTACCCGGCCTTCTTGGAGTCTCTGGGAGGAGTACTGAATGGTGCACTGACCGGGGACTCTGTTGTTTTACTGGGGGAATTCAACGCCCACGTGGGCAATGGCAGTGACACTTGGAGAGGGGTGATTGGGAGGAACGGCCTCCCTGATCTGAACCCGAGCGGTGTTGTTATTGGACTTCTGTGCTAGTCACAGTTTGTCCATAACAAACACCATGTTCGAGCACAAGGGGGTCCATCGGTGCACGTGGCACCAGGACTCCCTAGGCTGGAGATTGATGATCGACTTTGTTGTCGTGTCATCTGACCTCCGGCCGTGTGTCTTGGACACTCGGGTGAAGAGAGGGGCAGAGCTGTCAACTGATCACCACCTGGTGGTGAGTTGGGTCTGCTGTCAGAGGAGAAAGCCAGAAAGACCTGGCAGGCCCAAGCGTATCGTGAGGGTCTGCTGGGAACGTCTGGCGGAACCCTCTGTCGGTGCGGCCTTCAACTCACACCTCTGGGAGAGCTTCTCCCGGATCCCAGGGGAGGCTGGGGACATGGAGTCCGAGTAGTGACAATCCCCGAAACCCATTGGTGGACACCGGAAGTAAGGGATGCCGTCAGGCTGAAGAAGGAGTCCTACTGGGCCTTGCTGGCTCGGGGGACTCCTGAGGCAGCAGACAGGTACCGGCGGGCCAAGCGTGCTGCAGCCCAGGCAATCACAGAGGCAAAAACTCGGGTCTGGGAGGAGTTCGGGGAGGCCATGGAGGAGGACTATCGGATGGCCCCAAGGAAATTCTGGCAAACCGTCCTGCGCCTCAGGAGGGGGAAGCAGTGCTTCATCAACACTGTTTACAGTGCGGGGGGAGAGCTGCTGACCTCGACTGGGGATGTTGTCGGGCGGTGGAAGGAATACTTTGGGGATCTCCTCAATCCCACCGTCACATCCTCCGAAGAGTAGGCCGAGGCTGGGGACCCAGAGGCGGACTCATCCATCACCCTGCCTGAAGTCACTGAGGTGGTTGGAAAGCTCCTCGGTGGCAAGGCTTCGGGGTGGATGAGATCCGTCCTGAGTACCTTAAGTCTCTGGGTGTTGTGGGGCTGTCTTGGCTGACACGCCTCTGCAACATCATGTGGCGGTCGGGAACAGTACCTCTGGACTGGCAGACCGGGGTGGTGGTCCCTCTGTATAAGAAGGGGGACCGGAGGGTGTGTTCCAACTACAGGGGAATCACACTCCTCAGCCTCCCGGTAAAGTCTATGCCAGGGTACTGGAGAGGAGAGTCCGGCCGATAGTCGAACCAAGAGGAGCAGTGTGGTTTTCGGCCTGGTTGTGGAACACTGGACCAGCTCTACACCCTCCATCGGGTGCTCGAGGGTTCATGGGAGTTTGCCCAACCAGTCCACATGTGCTTTGTGGACCTGGAGAAGGCATTCGACCATGTCCCTCGTGGTGCCCTGTGGGGGGTGCTCCGGGAGTATGGGGTCCGGGGCCCTTTGGCTGTCCGGTCCCTGTATGACCGGAGCCGGAGCTGTGTTCGCATTGCCGGCAGTAAGTCAGACGTGTTCCCGGTGCATGTTGGACTCCCCACCAGGGCTGCCCTTTGTCACCGGTTCTGTTCATTGTATTTATGGACAGAATTTCTAGGCGCAGCCAGGGGCCGGAGGGGGTCCAGTTCAGGGACCACAGGATCTCATCGCTGCTTTTAGCGGATGGGAGGGGCGGAGGAGTTCTTCTCTATGTTAAAAGCTCTTTAAAATGTAAACAGATTGAATGTCCAACTTGAGTGTGTAGGTGTAGACGTCTCATTGTCAACTGGAATGTCTTTCACCATAATTTGCTTGTATCGTAAGACATCTGCCAAGTTGGATTTGTTTGACAAACTAAAATGTCTGCTTAATTATTGCGATTTAAATAAAGAAATAATCTTAATTGGTGATTTTAACATAAACTGCATTGATAAGAAGGCCAGAAAGCACCTGAAACAGGTGACTGACCATTTTAATTTTAGTCAGCTAATTGAACAACCCACTCGAATAACTTCGCACTCAAAAACATTAATTGATTTACTTTTTGTAAACTGGCCCGAAAGAATTATTAAAACTTTTAATTACACAACTGGATTGTCTGACCACAATGCGATTTTTTCTCTAGAAAACTTACAAAAAAACGTTTTATTGATTCATATGGGCCTACAGAAGAATCATTAAATAATATAAGTCATATCCAAAAAATCATCAATCTAATCTTGTGGCAACTATGCAACTAACTGACTGGAATGAAATAATACAAAGTGAGAACATAGAAAATAGTAGTCGTTTATTTCTCGCAAAAATTAAGGACATAATATCAAGCTTTACCAAAAGAGGGCGCCAATACAAAAGAAAGAAAAATTCACTATCTTGGGTAAATGATGAATGCAGGAAATGTATGAGAGACAGGGATGTACAACTTAAAAATATCTTAAATCTCGCCTTATTATAGATAGACAAAAATTCACCTCCTTGAGAAATAAAGTGATGCAATGTTTGCGTAAGGCAAAAGCAAAATTCTTCATGGACATTATCTCTGAAGCAAAGGGAAATGGCAAAAGGTCTGGCAAAATTTAAATAAATTACTTGGAAAAGAAAAGAAGGGAACAAAAAGAGAAATTGAGCTTAAAATAAACAACCTTATAGTGTCTAATCCAAATCTCTTAGCGACCGAATTTAATAATTTCTTTATTAATTCTGTTAGAGAGATAACAGAGTTGTTTCCATCACCTGATCTCAGCACTAGACCCATGGATCCTGCACTTCCTGTGTTCACTCTACAGGAAATAACAGGACAGGAAGTCATTAACATAATTGGTTCACTTAAAAATTCAAAAACCAAAGATATCTATGGGCTGGATACACATTTTTTAAAGTTATGGAAAGAGTCTCTTGTTGCACCAATAACATATATGGTTAATTTATCATTTAAACAAAAAGTTGTTCCATCTTCTTGGAAAGTGGCTACGGTCACGCCTATTTACAAATCTGGTGATAAATTAAATATACTCAACTACCGACCAATCAGTATCCTTCTACTAATCTCCAAGGTTGCTGAGAGGTGGGTAGCTAAGATGATAAATGAACATTTAAATAAAAGTCATTCTGCCTTACATCCTGTGCAGTTTGGGTTCCGCATAAATCATTCTACTGAATCTGCAAACAATTTCTTCATTGAAAATGTCAAACGTAAACCATACATGTGTTGGTGCAGTGTTTCTTGACCTTAGAAAGGCATTTGACACTGTCAATCACGAAGTACTAGTGACAAAACTAACAGACTATAATTTCTCTCTCGATGCAATTGAATGGATTAAATCATACCTTCACTCTAGGAAACAATGTGTATGTATTGAAAGTGTCATATCATCCCTTGTAGACGTTCCAGTTGGTGTGCCTCAAGGGTCAATACTTGGGCCACTTTTATTTTCATTATATATTAATAGTCTGCCTACAGCTTGTGTAAATGTTGATTTTCAAATGTATGCCGATGACGCTGCGATTTACACACATGCAAGGAGCATAAAAGAGGCGTCCTCCATTCTAACCACAGCAATGGAGTCGGTAAATGAGTGGTTATTTAAATCGTGCCTGGTGCTAAATACCAAAAAAACTGTTTGTATGATGTTTACAAAGCAGCCACAAGATATAAAACATTCAGAAGTGTTTCTGAGGGGAAGAGCTACAAATTGTGACTGAATTCAAGTACCTCGGTGTTACTCTTGATTCTACACTGTGCTTTAAGAATCATGTTAAAAGAATTGTTAAAACTGTAAAATTTAATCTTCAAAACTTTAGGCAAATCAGGCCATTTATAACTTTCGATGCTGCAAGAGTTTTTCTCCACTCAATGATTTTCTCTCACATTGAATACTGTATCTCAATTTGGTCTTTAGGTAATGTGAGCACACTCAAATTAATTTAATCACTCTATAAAAAATCGCTAAAAGTCTTTGATAGGAAACCAATTTCATTCCATATTTGTAATATTTTAAAAAAGTACAATATTTTAAGCTTTGAAAATTTTAAACATTTTGGGACTTCCGGGTGAGCAACCAAAGATGGCGGCAGCATAATCTCGTGGTGCCCCCGATAATGCGGTTATTTTACCCTCCCTCACCAAGTTGAGGTCTCCTTTTGCTCAAGAATGAAAGATAAAGTGAAAAACAAACCCAAAACGAAATCGCGGAGCACTTTGTCAAGCCAGGACATGACTTGACTAAATGAAGAAGATAAGAGCGGAGATGGCTATGCTAGCCACTCAGACGCAGAAGCGCCCTACACGGAGTCGTTGGGAGCAGACGAAGAAACAGCTAATCTCCAAACTATCCTCCGCGAACTCAGACATTCACGTCAGGAAAATGACAAAAACTTCCGCGATTTGAAAGAGAGAGTCGATAAGAGACTTGACGAAGCAGAAAAGCGCATTATGGAGATGGAAGACCGAACGCATCTTATTGAGGAAGCAACACTGGAGCTCGTTAAGGCGCAACTTCAAGTGAAAATCTCAGACTTGGAGTCAAGGTCCAGACGTGGAAATATCCGTTTTCATCTTATCCCAGAGGGATCAGAAGATGGCTCACCATCAACTGCGGACTTTGTTACGAATTTGCTCAAAGAAAAATTAGACCTTCCACAGACGCTGGACTTGACCATAGAACGAGGACACCGCTCCCTCGGACCAAAGTCGCCACCCGAAGCAACACCGCGGTCAATAGTGGTCAAATTCGTCTCATATAAAACAAAAGAGGAAGTTTTGAAACAAGTGTGGCAAAGAAGAGGACTCACGTTGAACGGGAAAAAGGTAATAGTGGATCACGACTACGCTCCGGAAATATTGAGAAAGCGCCGTGAGTACACAGAAGCGAAGAGAGTTCTGAGAGAAAATAAGATCAAGTTCCAAACCCCATACCCGGCAAAACTGAAGGTTTTCTATGAGGGCGATTTAAAGATCTACACCTCTGCCGCGGAGGCGACTAAAGACATGGCGAGACGGGGACTACCTGTTACAGTCCTGAAGCCCGCCGCGTCCTGGGCGGACAAGATCAGAGGCGCCCTGTGGCAAATAGCGGGGCGAACGGAGGAGGAGAGGAGCGGCGAGGGACCCAAAGAAAGATACAAGAAGAAACTAGAGGCCTTCCGGAGGGAATAACAAGAAAAACTTCGTGTCCAGATCGACATGAAAACTTTCTCAACTTGAGAGGGAGGAGAGGGAGGTATATTTGTGCATTTTTTAAGAGGAGATGTTGGGGGACACGGGAGAACAGTGCTATGCACTGCACCAAGCAGGTACAGCCACAACCTAAAGGTCGTGATGGTTTTCCCTCTAACCCGCTCAAAACTCATTGTAACATCAGTAGTGTGGTCTTCATAGCGACCACCGAGAAGGAAGTCACTCTAAGATGGACATGTGTTAAGATGGTGGGAAAAGTTAAATTGTTTGAACTGTTCATTGTTATCTTATGTTCGAGTAGCACAGGGAATCACTTAATAACAGACGCTAACCAAAATGAATGCAAATGATGGCTTATCCAACTTTATTAAACATTTGTACATATAATGTAAAGGGGGTGATGAACCCAATCAAAAGAACCAAGATACTGGGGAAAATGAAAACAGAAAATGTGGGGGTGGTATTCTTACAAGAGACCCATTTATCAGATAAAGAACATGAGAAGTTGAAGCGGCAGGGCTTCAGTCAGGTATTCTACGCATCACACAGGTCTGGGCGTAAAAGAGGAATGGCTACACTAATCTCCAGCAAAGTTGTTTTTGAAAAAACGTGTGAATGTAAAGATAAAGAGGGCCGATACAACCTGATAATGGGTAAACTAGATGGCTTAGATGTCACCCTTTTCAATGTTTACATGCCTCCAGGTTCACAATGGTATTTTTATAAGCATATATTGGATTTGATGATAACCAAAGCACAAGGGGTCATGATTTGTGGAGGAGATTTTAACGCAAGACTAAACCCTTTGTTGGACTCCTCAGCACAAATCTCACATAACAACACAGGGAAGAAAATCAGAAAACTCATGAGGGTAATGGGAGTATCTGACGTATGGCGTGAATATCATCCACAACAAAAAACTATACATTTTATTCCGCAACCCACCATACCTATTCAAGACTCGACTATTTTTTTATGTTCAATAAGGATATAGAAAGGGTAAGAGAATGTAAATTTGGATCAATGGACCTCTCAGACCACAGCCCTGTATATATGAAAATTTGCAGCGACAAGACGAAAACACCATTTCTTTGGAGACTAAACTCAAGTATACTAAAAGGGGAAATTAAGGAGGAAATAAAAGAAGAAATCAAGAGATATATTGAGGATAATGATAAGGACAATGTCTCCCCAGAAATATTATGGGATGCGTGTAAAGCAGTACTTAGGGGTAAATTGATCGCAAAAGCCACATTACTGAAAAGAAAACATCAAGAAAAAATTAGAACTCTTGAACAACAACTAGGTGAATTGGAAGGGCAACATAAATTGAAACAAGACGATAACACGTTACAGAAGATTAAAAAAATTAAAAAGGAAATAAACCAAGAACTAGAAATTCAAATAAATAAAAAGCTCCTATATTTAAAACAAAACTATTATGAAGCAGGTAGTAAATCTGCCAAAAATCTAGCACATAGACTGAAAAAACAGCAAGCCGAAAGAGCCATATATAAAATAAGAAAACCATCAACCAACGAAGTAACCTACAAACGGACGGAAATTGGAGAACGTTTTGCAGGGTATTATCAAAAACTCTCCTCTTTAAAACAACAGGAAGAGGAAGACTTGACTAAAACATTGTTAGACAAACTAAAAATACCAACAATCTCAGAACTAACACTAACTAACATAATAACTGAGCAAGAACTAACCAAAGCGATTAAAAGACTAAAACTACACAAATCTCCTGGCGCAGATGGATATAATGCAGATTGGTACAAAATTTATTCAGAGGAACTAAAACCTCTTCTCTTGAAAACATTCAACTGGGTTCTAAATGGAGGTCAGATCCCACCAACATGGAGAGAGACAATAATTACAGTTATTCCGAAAGAGGGAAAAGACAAATTGGATTGTTCCAACTTCAGGCCAACTAGCCTCTTGAACCAAGACTATAAAATTTTTACTTCAATAATGGCAAGGAGATTGGAACATATTATACCTGATATAATAAACTTGAATCAGACAGGATTTATCAAGGAAAGAAAGACAAGAGACAATATCAGACGGACATTTCATGTAATTCACGAAATACAAAGAAAAAACGCCCAGGCCGTAATTATGAGCCTGGATGCCCAGAAAGCGTTTGACACTGTGGACTGGACTTTTTTATACAGAGTGCTTTCTGGCTTTAACTTCTTGGAAAAATTTATAAAAATAATTCAAGGCCTATATAACAAACCAATTGGGAAAATTAGAATAAATAGTTACCTGACAGACCCCATAAACATCGAACAAGGATGTAGACAGGGCTGTCATCTGTCGCCAATTTTGTTTGCAATATTCATCGAACCTTTAGCACAGTGGATAAGGCAAAATACCAAAATAAGTGGCATTAGGGTGAATGGCACAGAAGAAAAGATCGCACTATTTGCGGACGACATTCTTATCTACCTAGCAAAACCAGCAGAATCAATTCCGGAATTACATAAAACATTAATGGATTATGGGAAAGCATCTGGTTACAAATTAAACTCCCACAAATCTCAGGTGCTGACATTCAATTATAAGCCCGAATATGACATCAAGAAACTGTTTAAAATTAACTGGGATATGGATTCAATGACATACTTGGGAATAAATATTCCCAAAAAAATTGAGAGAATAACCGCCATAAACTATGATCCATTGATGGCTAATATAAAAAAGGATTTGGACAGATGGGGCCTGATACCTTTTCTGGGAACCCTACAAAGAGTAGAATCTATTAAAATGATCATATTGCCCAAACTGTTATACCTATTTCAAACTATACCTATTGATCCAGCAAATTCTATGTTTTTAGAACTGGATAAGTTATTTTCAAGATACATCTGGGAAGGGAAGAAACCTAGGGTCAGATATAAGACACTGCAATTAAATAAAAGTGAAGGAGGCCTGTCTCTTCCAAATATGAGAAACTACTACAAGGCAGCTCAGCTAAATCCACTAGTAGACATGTGCAACCCATCTTATACAGCTAATTGGAAAGAAATTGAATGTACAGCAGAAAGTATACCACTACAAGCAGTTATAGGAAATACAAACCTATTGAACAAATTAACTGAAGTGAACCCTTGGTCGAAAACCGCGATTAACGTCTGGTCAAAATTAGTTAAGGAGTTCAGAGAAACTTGTCTAATGATTAGATGGACTGCATATGACGAAAACTTTACCCCAACTCTAAACGATAAAACTTTCAAAATGTGGTCTGATAGGGGATTAAAGATATTTAATAGCTTGTATTTAAAAGGTTCCATGAGAAGTTTCCAAGACTTGAAACAGGCATATAATCTTGAAAACAAAGATTTCTACAGATATCTTCAAATTCGCCATTATTTGGATAAAAAGAAAAAAGAACATAGAGAAACCCCATTATCAGGCATAACTAGAATATTCCTACAATCATATCAATCAGGCCCAAACAATAAATTGATTTCCAAATTATATATTGAACTACAAAAGGCATCCATCCATCCATCTTCTTCCGCTTATCCGGGGCCGGGTCGCGGGGGCAGCAGTCTAAGCAGGGGCTCCCAAGCTTCCTTCTCCCCAGCCACTTCCACCAGCTCCTCCGGACAGACCCCGAGGCGTTCCCAGGCCAGCCGAGAGACATAGTCCCTCCAGCGTGTCCTGGGTCTTCCCCGGGGCCTCCTACCGGTGGGACATGCCTGGAACACCTCCCGAGGGAGGCGTCCAGGAGGCATCCGGACCAGATGCTCGAGCCACCTCAGCTGGCTCCTCTCGACGTGGAGGTGTAGCGACTCTACTCCGAGCTCCTTCCGTGTGACCGAGCTCCTCACCCTATCTCTAAGGGAGCGCCCGGCCACTCTGCGAAGGAAACTCATTTCGGCCGCTTGTATCCGCGATCTTGTTCTTTCGGTCATTACCCATAGTTCATGACCATAGGTGAGGGTAGGAACGTAGATTGACCGGTAAATCGAGAGCTTCGCCTTTCGGCTCAGCTCCCTCTTCACCACAACGGTCCGATGCGACCGCATCACTGCCGACGCCGCACCGATCTGCCTGTCAATCTCACGCTCCATCCTCCCCTCACTCGTGAACAAGACCCCGAGATACTTGAACTCCTCCACTTGAGGCAGAGACTCCCCACCCACCCGGAGAGGGCAATCCAGCTTTTTCCGGTCGAGAACCATGGCCTCGGATTTGGAACAGCTGATTCTCATCCCAGCCGTTTCACACTCGGCTGCAAACCGCCCCAGTGCACGCTGCAGGTCCTGGTTCGATGGAGCCAACAGGACAACATCATCCGCAAAAAGCAGCGATGAGATCCTGTGGTTCCCGAACTGGACCCCCTCCGGCCCCTGGCTGCGCCTAGAAATTCTGTCCATACATACAATGAACAGAACTGGTGACAAAGGGCAGCCCTGGCAGAGTCCAACATGCACCAGGAACAAGTCTGACTTACTGCCGGCAATGCGAACACAGCTCCTGCTCCGATCATACAGGGACCGGACAGCCCTTAGCAAAGGGCCCCGGACCCCATACTCCGAAGCACCCCCACAGGGCACCACGAGGACACGGTCGAATGCCTTCTCCAAGTCCACAAAGCACATGTGGACTGGTTGGGCAAACTCCCATGAACCCTCGAGCACCCGATGGAGGGTGTAGAGCTGGTCCAGTGTTCCACGACCAGGCCGAAAACCACACTGCTCCTCTTGAATCCGAGGTTCGACTATCGGACGGACTCTCCTCTCCAGTACCCTGGCATAGACTTTACCGGGGAGGCTGAGGAGTGTGATTCCCCTGTAGTTGGAACACACCCTCCGGTCCCCCTTTTTATACAGAGGGACCACCACCCCGGTCTGCCAGTCCAGAGGTACTGTTCCCGACTGCCACGTGATGTTGCAGAGGCGTGTCAGCCAAGACAGCCCCACAACACCCAGAGACTTAAGGTACTCAGGACGGATCTCATCCACCCCCGGTGCCTTGCCACCGAGGAGCTTTCCAACCACCTCAGTGACTTCGGCCAGGGTGATGGATGAGTCCACCTCTGGGTCCCCAGCCTCCGCCTCCTCTTCGGAGGACGTGACGGTGGGATTGAGGAGATCCCCAAAGTATTCCTTCCACTGCCCAACAACATCCCCAGTCGAGGTCAGCAGCTCTCCCCCCGCACTGTAAACAGTATTGGTGAAGGGCCGCTTCCCCCTCCTGAGGCGCCTGACGGTTTGCCAGAATTTCCTTGGGGCCGTCCGATAGTCCTCCTCCATGGCCTCCCCGAACTCCTCCCAAACCCGAGTTTTTGCCTCTGCAACCACCCGGGCTGCAGCACGCTTGGCCCGCCGGTACCCGTCAGCTGCCTCAGGAGTCCACCGGGCCAGCAAGGCCCAGTAGAACTCCTTCTTCAGCCTGACAGCATCCCTTACTTCCGGTGTCCACCACCGGGTTCGGGGATTGCCGCCGCGACAGGCCCCACCGACCTTGCGGCCACAGCTACGAGCGGCCGCGTGGGACAATGGAGGCCGAGAACGAAGCCCACTCGGACTCCATGTCCCCAGCCTCCCCGGGATCTGGGAGAAGCTCTCCCGGAGGCGTGAGTTGAAGGCCGCGCCGACAGAGGGTTCCACCAGACGTTCCCCAGCAGACCCTCACGATGCGCTTGGGCCTGCCAGGTCTTTCCGGCTTCCTCCTCCGCCAGCGGACCCAACTCACCACCAGGTGGTGATCAGTTGACAGCTCTGCCCCTCTCTTCACCCGAGTGTCCAAGACACACGGCCGGAGGTCAGATGACACGACAACAAAGTCGATCATCGACCTCCGGCCTAGGAGTCCTGGTGCCACGTGCACCAATGGACCCCTTGTGCTCGAACATGGTGTTCGTTATGGACAAACAGTGACTAGCACAGAAGTCCAATAACAGAACACCGCTCGGGTTCAGATCAGGGAGGCCGTTCCTCCCAATCACCCCTCTCCAAGTGTCACTGTCGTTGCCCACGTGGGCATTGAAGTCCCCCAGTAGAACAATGGAGTCCCCGGTCGGCGCACTGTCCAGTACCCCTCCCAGGGACTCCAAGAAGGCCGGGTACTCTGCACTGCTGTTCGGCCCGTAGGCCGACACCACAGTGAGAGACCTGTCCCCGACCCGAAGGCGCAGGGACGCGACCCTCTCGTTCACCGGGGTAAACTCCAACACCCAGCGGCTGAGCTGTGGGGCTATAAGCAAGCCCACACCAGCTCGCCGCCGCTCCCCGCGGCCAACGCCAGAGAAATGGAGAGTCCAACCCCTCTCAAGGAGTTGGGTTCCAGAGCCCAAGCTGTGCGTGGAGGTGAGGCCGACTATATCTAGCCGGTAACGCTCGACCTCCCGCACAAGCTCAGGCTCCTTCCCCCCAGCGAGGTGACATTCCATGTCCCCAGAGCTAGTCTCCATGTCCAGAGATCCGGTCACCGAGGCCCCTGCCTTCGACCGCCACCCAGATCTCTCTGCACCCAGCCCCTATGGCTCCTCCCGCGAATGGTGGGTCCAGGGGAGGGCGGTTCCACGTCGTCCCTTCGGGCTGTGCCCGGCCGGGCCCCATGGGGAAAGGCCCGGCCACCAGGCGCTCACCATCGGGCACCCACCCCAGGCCTCACTCCAGGGTGGGGCCCCGGTGACACCGATCTGGGCGACATATCCCCCCTCTGAATATTTATCATCATAGGGGTCTTCTGAACCGCTCTTCGTCTGACCCGTCCCCCGGACCTGTTTGCCTTGGGTGACCCTACCAGGGCATAAAGCCCCCGACAACATAGCTCCTGGGATCATTCGGGTACTCAAACCCCTCCACCACGTTAAGGTGGCGGTTCGAGGAGGCAAAAGGCAGAGGGCGATAATTCGTTGTATATAAAAGAAAAATGGGAAAAGGAGAGTGAATTCAATATACAAGAGGATGATTGGAATAGAATTCAAAAGAATATATGGAGGACTACTTCCTCTCCGTACTGGTGAGAATATCTGTGGAAATGCACAGTACGCTACTTTAAAACACCGGCACAAAGAGGTTCAAAGGGGGATACATCATGTTGGAGATTATGTGGGAATAAAAAGGCTGGGCATTACCATGTTTTTTGGAGCTGCCCCAAATTGAATCAATATTGGGAGAAAATTAAACAAAACATTGAGGCCATATTTAAAATAAAGATCCCTTAAAATTTTGAAATTATGTTTTTGGGCAAACAGACAGAAATCAAAGGAACAAAAAAATATATGTGGAATATTCTGCTGGTCGCAAGTAAGAAAGTAATAACCAAAAAATGGATGAGCGACAAACTACCGGACGTGGAAGACTGGACTAATATTGTCGAAAACATTTCACAAATGGAAAGACTGACACTTATACAAAGACTGGAATACGACAGGTACGAAGAGGATTGGAAACCATGGAGAGACTTTATTAATACCCGATCATAAAAAAAGAAAAGGGGAGTTTGTGATATTCCTTGTGTGTTGCTACTCAAGTGTTTAAATATTTGTTCTATTTTTGTTTTTTATTTTTACTTTGTAAAAGATAAAGAAAAAGAAAAAAGGCAAATGGTACATTTGTAACTGTCATTTTTATTTGTTTAATAAAAATTTGAATTAAAAAAAAAAAGAAGAAAATTTTAAACATTTTAAATATGCATGCCTTGTGTATAAAGTGCTACATGTATTAGCCCCAACTCCTATGTCAGACTTTTTCAAAACAAAAACTCCCACCAGTATCAGGACCAGGGCCTTGTCCAGAGGAGACCGTGAGGTGCCCTACAGAAAAAGATCTTGCTGAACACTATCCACATGCTGTCAGACTGCTGAACTCTCAATAATACTGCACTAAACTACTGTCTGTGATGCATAATACTCTTACTGCTGCTGCACTAATGGACATCACTACCACTGTTACTGTTATCTGTGAAATAACCTGCTCCACATTCCACATGCAAAACCATTATGTGCAATATGGAACTCATCTGTGAAATAATATAATAATAATAATAATGCATCAGTTTTATATCGCGCTTTTCAGGACACTCAAAGACGCTTTACAGAGCATTATTCATTCACTCCAGACCCGGTGGTGGTAAACTACTATTGTAGCCACAGCTGCCCTGGGGCTGACTGACGGAAGTGAGGCTCCAATCTGCACCATCGGCCCCTCCCACCACCACCAACACTCACGCACACACCACATTCATACTGGGCAATGTGGGTAAAGTGCCTCAGGACACTACGACAGTTTTTGTGACTGGCGCCCCCCTGTGGCACCTGGAATTCCCAGTGTCTCCATCCAAGTACTGACCAGGCCCTGCTGAGCTTCTGAGATCTGATGGGATCAGGCTCTGACAAACCGGTGTGGCCACAATCTACCTACACCTTATTTAATCCTACCTGCACCTTTGTATATTATATTTTATTACATTTGTATTATATCTGTATTTTTTTATATTTTATTATATTCTTTACTATATTGTTTACTATTTCCCTTGTATTTGCAAACACTTTTTAAACAGTACTATTTATTGCAGCTATTAGTACTTCTGAATATCTTAGCGAGTCAACAGTTCTTCTCATCCTGAGCATTTCATTGCTCTGTAAACCTTGTGTTGAACCTGCATATGACAAATAAACAATCTTGAATCTTGAATCACACATACACACACAGCTTAGAGTTTCCATGCTTTTTAATCAAGTTTATAACATTCCCTTTTGCACATCTTTTGCACATCAGGAAAAATTACCAAAAGAAAAATCAAAAGTTGGGTTGATTTCCAAAAATGTTGACAAAAGAAAAACTGATTGCATCTTTGTGAGGCGCCCATGACTGAAGTTAGTGAACTTCAGTGGTGAGTCTTAAGTAGTACTTTCTCTTTCACAGACGTAGGCGCGAAGATTTGCACAATTCTCATCATTCCAGCACTTCTGGTCTGTAAATGACAAAACACATAATGAACAGTCTGATCAGTCAGTTTATTTCCTTCTGTTTCCCACATTCGCTCTCACAAATACTGTCATTCATACACCAGGGTCCATGGCCAGTGCAGATAAGGTGAAGTGTCTTGGCCAAGGACACACTAGTATGCACTAGTACGAGTGAGGTTTGAACTGCTAAGCTTCAGGTTGATGGGTACTGACCTGAGAAATTAGTCAAGCCACACTTCTCATTTCCACCGTAGTTGTCAGGTTCTCCAGGACACCAGTTTGTGTAGCCCAGAGGCTGACTGTTGATCCAGAACCAGGAGCCGGACTAAAACACAAACACAAAAGTCCAGGTTCACTCAGGAGTTCTTTTTCTTCGTGGTTGATGTGAAGAGACATTTCTCAAATCCAGGGCAACAGAAGGCCTGTAATCTGACTGATAAGTTCCTGTACCGTTCTGGTTTTCTAGATCCTTCTCTTTAACATACCTGCTGTGCATCTGAGAGGCCAATCCATATCTTCTTTCCTCCAGCAAGACCCTTCACAAAGTCCTCCTCCTCCTTAGAGTTGAGGACCACCAGGTGTCCTCCTGTGGTCAGACAGTGCATCTGAATGAGAGATTCAGACGAGAAAAGGATTCATCATTAATCAGGCCTGTACTGTTTGTATTATTATCATGTGAAAACTGTGAGCTGATGTTACATGAGCATTGGCCCAAGTCTGAGGAGTAGAGTGGAAAATATAACTGGATCCACCGGACATTTTCCATGTAGGTAGTGCTGCATCTGAAAACAAAAGACCACAACAGCTAACTTTTAGTCACAATTGTTAGTTTCATTGAGGTTGGTTTTATTGCATTGAAAATCTCTGAAAAACATGCATCCTCTTATGAGCGGGCCTGATTTACACAAAGTCGACTCTTCTTTGGCCTGGACGAGGGCCTTTTCCTGCTTCTGTCCATGGAAATGTTCCTTTAGCAATAACCTCCCACAGTGTGGTAGAAAACATCTCCATGGAGAACGTATCAAAGTGGTTTTATCTTTCTATCGCTGTGGAATCGTGCGGGTGACGTGCCATCTCCACAGTTACACACTGTAGCTTTACCTAGCAGACATTGGGCTTGCTGCAGACACACTCACCTGTATCCGGGTCGCTGTCTGTCACATTCTCTGGAACCAAATAAAAACATGAATGATCAGTGTAAGTTCAGGAAGTACACACAGCTTCTGCACACTCACCTTGGGCCATTGCTCCACAGCAGAGAGCCAGCAGAATGAGCAACTTCATGATCAAAATGAACTCTTGTCCAAATAAAAACCTAAGAAAAAGAAAGAGTTGGTTACTTCATCGGCCTTCTTCTCCCAGCAGACTTCAGATGACTGTAGAGAATCAAGGCCAAACCTGCTTCAGTGTCTCTGTGCCTCAGACTCTGTCAAACTCGGCTTCTGTATTTATACACGACTGTGGCCATGAATCACTGCCATGTGTGATTCTCAGGAAGGGATGGACTTAGGGGAATAGTTAATGACCTTTTACAACCTCCATATTGAGGGCACAACTGAACCCAGTGTCACGTCTTATCTTGTCTCTTGGAATTGTGTCTCGTTTCTTCCCAAATCGTTTTCATCCATGTTAAATGTTTATGTTTCTGTAGCAGTAAAGTACAAGGAGCTGTGCGTTATGCAGTTTTAATGCACAGTGTAGCGTGGTGTTCCTCTGCAAAGTGAAAACTACTACACACAGCTCCTCGTTTTTTAATGCGCTGTTACCACATCTACAAACAGAAATGTCTCACCTGTGAGTGTGAAAAGCCTTTTCACTGTCTGTAAATGTCCCAGTATCAGTTTGGTGATTCACAAGAGTCGGGACAAAACAGGTCCTTTCTAAAACACAGCAGTTTGTAGAAAAATATTTTCAAAATATCTTCATTTGCATATTTATAAAGTTACATCGAAGGTTGATGTGTTTTAACAATTTGGACATAAATGTAAATGACAATTTTGAGGTCAATGCAAATGTCCTGAGAGTTCAGCTGCTTCAAAAACATTAAAAAACTTTTATGAATAAAATTACATTTGATCAAAAGGCTTTAAATATTTTTTAAATGTCTACGGTGAACTTGTGAAAATATTTTCCGCTTGTTAATGCAGTGTCCCATCTTTTTGTCCACTGTGAACAGATATGAATAAATAATAAAGGACTCAAATGTGTGAATGAAACAAAACACAACCTCAGGTCTGTTTTTTATTCATTTTATCAAGATTTAAACCTTACAAGAGTTGGTTTTGAGTAATACAGTGAAAACGGACAAAAATGCAGAATTGGGGAGTTACTTTCATCACTTCTTGCTCAGTTCAGATGAAAAAGTAATTTGAATCATCAAAACAGTGAATATGTCAAATGTGTTGCATCAACGAGTTTCTTTCCTCAGCAAAACTGTAGCGCTGTAGTCAAATAAAAGTCCTCAAATGAACCTCTCTGATGCTTCAGGCATCGCTGCGTATCTGCCGCTCCTGTTTCCGCCTTAAAGACATAAACGTCATAATCAAATCAAACAGAGCTGTATCTGTTTGACTTAGTGTCTGTTTGACTTAGCTCAGGAACAATCTGAAATCTTCAAACAGGTCTTTGACAGGTTAATAGACCACATATCTAACAGTGAAAAGCAGTGCGTAATCTCTGGCCCTTCACCCTCACCGTCTTTTGGTAAAGTGAAGTTTAGCCGACGTTGCCAACTGCACACCTGTATAAAATGATTTTGTAGAGACAGGTGTGTATACCTTTTGTGGACAACTTCACAACGTTTTGGAATCGTCCAAAATGATTTAAAGCTGATTGTCTACACTCAAATAGTGTGGGATCAGGTATCCTATCCACAAACATCAATTTAACTCTACAGTGGATCAATAGTAATGCGGTATGAAGTCACAAACACCTGAATAAAATGATTCTAATGCAGCTCCTCTTTGTACAAAGCTTAATGAACATAACTGTACTGTAAATCATGCAAGAGTTATTTAGGACGCTGCCACCAACGGGTAATGGGAGGTCACCTTAATATCAGAAGTTTAATGCCAATGACTCTAATTGAGACTGCGTTTGCATTTCTGAAAGCTGGTTAAACGAACACTTACCCACCAACTTAACAGACATACCAGGATTCACATGCTATAGGAAAGACAGAACTAAAGGCCTAGGGGTGGTGTATTCATTTATATATGAGAGCGCTCGGCTGTTTTTAAGGAAACTCCTGCACACTGTCTCACTCTGTTTTTTCTTTTATTGATACATACGACGTTTCAGTCCCTCCGGACCTTCCTCAGGTATGAGCACAGCCCTTTCGTTACATTACGTTAAGGCACTGCCCCCTCAAGAATCATCATCCCATCGTAACAGTGAAAAAGAATACATTTACAATTAGACCCCAATAAACTATACACCAATCGTCTTTTTAGCACTAAAAAGATGCAAAGCCTATTGGATTTTTACTTTACAAACTTTTAGTCGTAAAGGCTTAAATGATGAACTGCTGTTTAATGTAATGTTCACTAGCAAGGACCACGCCACAACACATGTGCGAAGCGAAAAGCGTTTATTGTGTTGAGACGAGGCAGGTCGGCTGGGTTGAGAGTCAGGGTGGGGGTACAGTCTCAATCTTCACATGGCCCAGCAGGAACGGGACCCCCCCTCGTAGGCGTCTTATGTCTGGACAGATATGGGATGTGAGGGTGGGGTCGAGTTATCCGGAACGAACTGGGTTGCCGGGTTAGGCTGATATAAATAGGCTTCTGGGTAATTGAGGCTGTGAGCTGTGATTCGCTGGAGAGGAGTCGAGGGCGGCTGAGGTGTGGTCCTGCTCCCGAATTTAAATTAATCATATTAACTACATTTATGAAAAGGAAGAAAAAGTGTTATATTTAAGAACACAGATACACGCCCTCCTCTGAGCCATGAGGGAGGTTCATATTAAACTTTGTCTGTATCATGCAATGTAAACATCTTTTTATGCTGATAATTATCTTTGTATTTTTCCAAATGTTATTAAGGTGTTTTAATTCACAAGAGATTGGTGTATAGTTTATTGAGGTCTAATTGTAAATGTATTATTTTTCACTGTTACGATTGGATGATGATTCTTGAGGGGGCAGTTCCTTAAATGTAGTTAACATGATTAACTTAGGTTCAGGAGCAGGACCACGCCTCAACCGCCCTCGACTCCTCTCCAGCAAATCACAGCTCACGTCTGCCACGCCTCAATTTCCCAGAAGCCTATTTGTAGCAGCCTATCCCAGCAACCCAGTTTGTCCCGAATAACTCGACCCCACCCTCCCAACCCCGATCTGTTCACTTCCAGACATAAGCCGCCTACGAGGGGGGTCCTGTCCTGCTGGGCCATGTGAAGATTGAGACTGAACCCCCACCCTGAGTCTCAACCCAGCCGACTCGCCTCGTCTCCATATAACAAATTCTTTTCGCTTCGCACATGTGTTGTTGGCGTGGTCCCTGCTAGTGAACGTAACATAACGAAGGGGCTGTGTTCATTCCTGAGGAAGTTTCCAGAGGGACTGAAACGTCGTATCAATAAAAGAAAAATCAGGAGTGAGACAGTGTGCGGGAGTTTCCTTAAAAAACATGAAGTGCCTCGCCTCCAACGCACCTGCCGCCCAGTCAGGTGTGCAGAGTCTGCACAGAAACATACGAGAGCGCTACACATGTTCTAAACTTGAACTGAATGTGGAGCTGGAATGTCTTGGGCTCACGGTCAGTCGCCTTTTCACCCAGTATGAGATTAAATACAACTGTACTCAACTTTTACCTCAAGAGTCTTTTGTCTGTTGTTGATCACGGTAATGAATGGATAATATATGGTGACGTTAGTATTTATTGGATGAGCAATGGTGCAAAATCTAAGTTTAAAACAATCATGACAAAATATCAATGCAAGCAACTTATACAAATGTCCACTCGACTGACTAGAAATAGTAAAACTGTCATTGATCTTATCTTCACAAACAGACCTGAAAGGGCAAGAAAAACATACAGTTTAGTTTCTGGCCTTTCTGATCACAATTTGATCTTGGCTAATTGCATAGTGACCACTTCTCGTGTAAATTTCAGATGAAACAGCCATTTCAATCATCAAAAAATGATGAAAATGTCAAATGTGTTGCATAAAATTGTTTCCTTTCTGAACAAGTAGCAAAACTGTAGCTCTGTAGCAAAATAATTCAGTAAAATATAACAAAAAATACTCTTGGCGATATATCGATATTTCAATATTTTTGCACACCCCTAATAATGAAGACTAATTTGAAGTACCTGTATTCCAGTACAGTGCCTTTTTCATTTGGTGATATTCAGAGTACGGTGACTTTTCTATAATCAAAGGAATACACTGTGGTCCTTGATGAGAAAAACACTGAACCCCCCTCGCCCCAGTGTCTGCGTACACTGGTGTATGAGTGAGTGTGTGAGTGGGTCCTTGTTCTAAAGCACTTTGAGCCTTGAAGATGGAAAAGAGCTGTATAAAAATGTGACCATTTATCATTTCATGGGTTGAGTTTTATGTATTATTTTTGTCTATTATTTTAGAAAATGTAGGCCTATGTAATTTTTTAGTCAGATGCTGCAGAGAAAACAGAAACTACCGTAAATCATTTCGCCACACAGGAAAACCCAAAAATGTCCACTGAGCAACTCTCTGCATTTATTCCGATCAATCTGATCCTGATTCACCCTCGCAGGGGTGAGGCAACAGAGGCTCACTCATCCTGGGAGGTGATTTCCCATCAGCATCAGCTGAGCTTTGCTTCTTTGTCATCTGTGAAGTATGTAAGTGAACTACAAGCCCTTCCAGTTAGCCCCACATGTTTGCAGTTTGCCCCCAGTGTCCAGTGCCTCAACCTGCCCTTTGTGCCCAAGGTGGATACAGCCTACAGCTTCAGCCTTTCATCCTCCACCTTTTCATCTTCTGAGGAGCGTTGACTTCACTCTCTGTGCCCCATCCGGGCTTTGTGAGTGTTTGTTGACAGAACAACTGGCCTTAGAAAGGCAGATTGTTTGTGTCTTGGGCTTTGCCTCACCTGGGCAGGATTGTTGGCTTACACCTGCAGGGGTGTAGTACCTCTGCAGGGCTTGAGGGTACGCTCCACCAGGGGTGAAGCTACATCATGGGCCCTGTTCAGAGGTGTATCCATCCAGGATATGTGCACTGTGGCCACTGTCACTGGGTCACTGTCCGGCACCGCAGTGACCCACTGCTTCAGGAGCTTTATTTGCACATCCATATCTCCCATAGGGAAACACCGAACGATGTTAGAAAAAGAACTCAAGGTTACGTAGGTTCTTTGAAAACAGAAATCGGTTTAGAATCACGATATTAGGAGGAGGCGACTGTATGAGGAGAGGGGCCGGACCCCGAGAGTCGTCCTGTCAGAGACAGACGTGGGGCCATTGGAGCGTCTGTGGATGGTTTCGCCCGAGGCAATCGTGAAACACCTCACTTATTATCAAAGAACCGGGGTTACGTTAAGTAACCTTGAGATCTTTGTTGTGAAATTTTTCACTGCGACTTTGACTGTTGCACATTTGAGAGCTTGAAAATATTTGTGCCGAATATTTACAAGGTGAAATCTTTGGTCTTGACAAGAGAACAGCCGGTGTTCACTTTAAAGAAATGTTTGAGTAATGAGAGTGAAGCATCCATATTTTTACTGACGGGTCTAAGAAGGGACAGAGGGTGAGTTTTGAGACGTTTGTCTCTGAGCTGTTTAGGCAAAGTGTGTCACATGACCTTTCAATTCTCAGCGGAGCTTCTGCTATAGTGTGTTCAGACTCTGCAGCAGCATTTTCTGTCCTTAGTCATACGTCACATGATAATCTGGGATCAAGAGCTGTGTTTGTGTGGATCCCGGGACATGCTGGTAGTATGAGAAATGAGGAAGCAGATGCCCTGGCCAAAAAGTCACTTCAGAAAGAAAATATAGATGTGGTGGTCTTGTTGGGGAAGCAGGAATGCTGCAGTTCCTGTGAGCATCATCTAGTTAATAAAAGGCAAAAAGAATGGGAGGGGGAACAGCAGGGCTCTATCTGAGAATTTAATACCTTTAATGTCGTGGAAGGCAGCACTGTGCACTGCAGCGTGTAGCCTGCCAGAAACTATTAGAAGAAGAAGAAATTTATCCCAAATATGTAGATTATACTATGTGGACTTTAAAGTCTACAGTGTTTTTTTGTTGTTGTTTTTTCTGGTGACATTTATACTGGGGAAGTGCCCGATCTCATCATCTGAGGGACTTTTATCACTGCTTTTTTTGCTTTAAGGTCAAACACGGGTTTCTTTATTTTGCCTAAACAAATGACAATGCTCCTCTTTACTGTTGGCAGGGATCGGATTAGTCAAGAATTGTGATAGTCCTGTTGTAGTCCTGGTTTAGATCTGATGTAGTCCTGGTTTAGAGTTTAGTTTAGTCTTGGTTTACTGGTCAAAATTAGGGACATTGGGGACATTTCTTGTATAAAACTGGGACAAATCCCTGGTTTTGGATAAATCTGCTGGGACGGGGGACACAAGGGGCCCTCTCCGAATAGTTAGGTTCAAAGTGGAAACCATTGCTTACATGTTCCTTTCTGTAGGACCTCTGTTGCTAAATTTTCTTTTGTTCACCGAGGTGCAGCGCTGTGGACTGACATTCAAAATCTTACAGAAACAGGTTTTAGTTGAAATACTTTTAAAATCAAGTTTTAAAAAATATCTTGTAGACTTCAGTCTTTTATCCAGGTAGTTCCCATGTCCTTGTATGTGAACATAGGCAATTATAGTTCTTTATTTGCTCTTATTATTATGTATGACGTATGAGATCTCACTGTGGCAGTGAGTCTGTCAAGGCAACAAACTAGTGTAGTGATGGGGGCAAGTTCTGAACTTCCACGTAAAACGCCAATTTGCTTCACACTGAAGAATCTTAACACCACTTTAACCCATCTGACAACAGCCACGAGTCTAACAAACAAAACGCTCTGCCTGGTTCACTCATTAGTGTCTGGAAACGTTAGAAAACAACTTTATAAGCACCTCACACTTCCCTCTGTTGATTTCTCGCTGCACAGACCAAAGCTCAAGCATGTGGCCACACCGGCTTGGGCAGAAGCTCAGCAGGGCCTGGTTAGTACTTGGATGGGAGACCAGTGGGAATTCCAGGTGCCACAGGGGGGCGCTAGTGGCATTGTGTCCTTAGGCAAGACACTTCTCCCACATTGCCTAGTATGAAAGTGATGTGTGCGGCAGGACTCCCTTGAAAAAGAGATTAGTGATCTCAGTGGGACTTTCCTGGTTAAATAAAAAAGTTAAATAAAAAGACTAAAAACAGTTCCGTTTAGCTGTGCATATGACTGAGAGGTTTTCATTTTTCATTCCACACTCTTCTCTCTAATTAAATGAATTGTCTAATAATATTTTTTTTTTTTAAAGATAATTTATGTTTTCATTTGTTTGTCTTGTGATTTTAATATATTTCTTATTCTGTAAAGCACTTTGAACTGCTTTGTGTACGAACTGTGCTATACAAATAAACTTGCCTTTGCCTTGTGTCTATTTTTTGTCCTTTTAAATGTTGGGTGCAAACACTAATAAATAAAAACAAGAGCTCCTCCAGCGGGGCAAAATACGCCCGTACTTTGAATTATTGTATATAGAATTAAGTTAGAATTTGTCAAACCTAGTTAAAGATGAATTGTTGGTGCAGTTTGGAAGTTTGACATTCCTAGGTGAGACGGTTGTCGAGTTAGAGCGCGGACAAGAAATTGTCCACAGACAGACGGACAGACGGACAGACGGACAGACGGACAGACGGACGGATAATCAATAGGGAAATCTGGCTCTTGCAGTAGGAGTATGAGTATGACATCATCACATTCTAGAATCGGAATTTGCCTCTTCATGAAGACAAAGCTTCAAAGACTTCAAAGCTCTGAAGTGTCCACAGACGGACGGACGGACAGCCCGTGGGTGCCGCAGGTGGGTGGCTCCGGTGTCGCCCGCCCTCCTCCGTGTGTTTGGCCGGTGCCTGGAGACGCGCCATGTCCGAGCTGCACCAGGCGGCGGCCGCGGGGGATTTATGCGCCGCGGAGGAGATTCTGAGACACAACAAATGCGACCCGAACGAGAGGGACATCGACTGGAGCTACAAGACCCCGCTCCACTGGGCTGCGGCCGGGGGTAAGTGAGTTTGGGGCGGCCCTGGGAGACTCGAGGTCCCGTGGCCTGTCGATCTGAGCTCCTCCAGCACTACTGCGCATGCGCAAAACCCCCGAGCGCTAATACAGTTTAAATCATAGAACTATAATAACATAGTTCCAGTGATTTGTCCCAGTTTTATAGCAAAAATGTCCCAGTTGTCCATATTTCTAACCAATCTGATCCCTGCCAACAGTAAAACAGGGGCATAAATTGTCTTTTGTTTTGGTAAGAATGCATAAAAATGACCAAAACACAGAAAATATGACCCCTGTCCCAGCAGATTTATCCAAAATAGTGATTGATTGAAGTGATTTGTCCCAGTTTTAGAGCAGAAATGTCCCAGTTGTCCATATCTGATCCCTGCCAATGGTAAAACAAGGCATAAATTGTCTTTTGTTTTGGTATAATACAAAAAGAATGCATAAAAATGACCAAAACACAGAAAATATGACTAAACTAAGGTGACCAGACGTCCCTATTTACCCAGGACAGTCCCAGTTGTGCAGATTTATCCAAAACCACTGATTTGTCCCAGTTTTATATAAGAAACGTCCCAGGCGTCCCTATTTTTGACCAATCTGATCCCCACCGACAGTAAACAAGGGAATATATTGCCATTTATTAAGCTAAAATACAGAAAACTGAGCTTGAAAAATAAAATAAGAAAAAATAAGAAAAAATACACCATCAGAAGTCCCTCAGATTATGATTATGACCCACAAAGTAAGCTGTGAATGGACAATGTTTAGGCTGATCAGATAGTCTCTATTTCCCCGGGACAGTCCGAGGTTTGAGCCCTGTGTCTCCTGTCCCAGCAGATTTATCCAAACCCTTTGATTTGTCCCAGTTTTATACAAGAAATGTCCCAGGTGTCCCTATTTCTGACCAATCTGATCCCTGCCAACAGTAAAAAGAGGCATAAATTGTCATTTGTTTAGGTAAAATACAGAAAAGCTGCTTAAAAACGATCAAAACACAAAGAAAATGTGACTATACTGACTCACATTAGTCGTGAATTGTGTCCGCTGAACAGTTTTCCTTCATTACGCGCTCGATTCACAATTTTATTATTACCAACCACCAAAAAAAACAACAAAAAAAACAATAAGTGATGTCCCAGTTTTTTATTTTGTAATTCTGGTCACCGTACTCACCATACTACTTATTATACAGCCATGGTTTAAACGCTGTCGATTTGAGCTCCCGAAGCAGAAGTGCAGGAACAAGTCACATTTTAAAAGTGTTTTGGTTTTATTATATGTATTATATATATCGACATGTGCGTGTATTTGATTTTATCATTACCATTTTCATTACATTGTATTTTATTTTGTGTCCAAGCGTAGAAAACGTTGTAACTTTATTTAAAGATAATGAAATATTAGGAAATTCACGCCTATGATATTAGAGTTCAATTTTATATATTTAACGCTATTTAATATAAAGATTTCAGTGTTTCCAGTCATTTCTTTCTCTTATATCGCTGGGTTTCAGAAGTCGTCACAGTATTAGTGTTGTAGTACTCAATAGTGTGGTCTTGGTCTTGAGACTGGCCTCGTCTTGAGACTTGGTCTCGTCTCGGACTTGACCACATTTCGACTCTGGTCTTGTCTCGGTCTTGAAGGCGTTTGGACTCGATCTTGTCTCGGTCTCAAGGTCTGACACTCAACGAGTGATAAAATGGAGATAAATGTATAAAAACATTGATATTTATGCACCAAAATAACCGTAAAATAGAAATAAATGTAGACAATTACAAAGATGGTCTCAATTTGATCTCGACCCTCAGAGGTCTCGGTCTTGTCTCGGTCTCGACCCTCAGAGGTCTCGGTCTTGTCTCGGTCTCGACCCTCAGAGGTCTCGGTCTTGTCTCGGTCTCGACCCTCAGAGGTCTCGGTCTTGTCTCGGTCTCGACCCTCAGAGGTCTCGGTCTTGTCTCGGTCTCGACCCTCAGAGGTCTCGGTCTTGTCTCGGTCTCGACCGTCAGAGGTCTCGGTCTTGTCTCGGTCTCGACCCTCAGAGGTCTCGGTCTTGTCTCGGTCTCGACCCTCAGAGGTCTCGGTCTTGACCCTCAGAGGTCTCGGTCTTGTCTCGGTCTCGACCCTCAGAGGTCTCGGTCTTGTCTCGGTCTCGACCCTCAGAGGTCTCGGTCTTGTCTCGGTCTCGACCTTCAGATGTCTCGGTCTTGTCTCGGTCTCGACCTTCAGAGGTCTCGGTCTTGTCTCAGTCTTGACCTTCAGAGGTCTCGGTCTTGTCTCGGTCTCGACCCTCAGAGGTCTCGGTCTTGTCTCGGTCTCGACCCTCAGAGGTCTCGGTCTTGTCTCGGTCTCAACCTTCAGATGTCTCGGTCTTGTCTCGGTCTCGACCTTCAGAGGTCTCGGTCTTGTCTCGGTCTCGACCCTCGGAGGTCTCGGTCTTGTCTCGGCCTCGACCCTCAGAGGTCTCGGTCTTGTCTCGGTCTCAACCTTCAGAGGTCTCGGTCTTGTCTCGGTCTCGACCTTCAGAGGTCTCGGTCTTGTCTCGGTCTCGGTCTTGTCTCGGTCTCGACCCTCAGAGGTCTCGGTCTTGTCTCGGTCTCGACCCTCGGAGGTCTCGGTCTTGTCTCGGTCTCGACCCTCGGAGGTCTCGGTCTTGTCTCGGTCTCGACCCTCGGAGGTCTCGGTCTTGTCTCGGCCTCGACCCTCAGAGGTCTCGGTCTTGTCTCGGTCTCGACCTTCAGAGGTCTCGGTCTTGTCTCGGTCTCGACCTTCAGAGGTCTCGGTCTTGTCTCGGTCTCGACCCTCAGAGGTCTCGGTCTTGTCTCGGTCTCGACCCTCAGAGGTCTCGGTCTTGTCTCGGTCTCGACCCTCAGAGGTCTCGGTCTTGTCTCGGTCTCGACCCTCAGAGGTCTCGGTCTTGTCTCGGTCTCGACCCTCAGAGGTCTCGGTCTTGTCTCGGTCTCGACCTTCAGAGGTCTCGGTCTTGTCTCGGTCTCAGGACCCTGTGGTCTCGGACAGGTCTTGGTCTCCATTAGTGCGGTCTTGCCTACGACACTACTACACATATTCATATAAATGAGTGTAAATTTGACATAATTAAGGTATAAAGTGTGATCGCCATGTTGCAAAAAGCATCAAACCTGCTGTTTCTAATCCAAAGAAACATGTAAAACTGGGACGTCAGGGTCAGGATTTGGTTTTATTCGATCTGTACGACTGTAAACAGAAAAACGTGTGGTCGCTTATTTCGACGGGGAGCGTGAATCGATACACGTCTCCGTCGGTTTAGTCTACGGGGAGCTCATTTCGACGGGCGGCCCATTTCGTCACCTGCAACGGGATCTGTGGGCTCAGGTTTCGGGTTGGGAAAAATTCAGCATGCATTTTTAAAGCCGCATTGTGTAACTTTTCTAGTGGTTTTGCATCTCCTTCCTGTGTAAAAGGGGCTTAACAGAGCTCCAGACAGACAGATGCCTACAGTTAGCATCACACGGCATCAGCTGCACAATATCAATAGGCCTCGTGTGTGACGTCCTATCATAGACATCAAGAATTATTTTCAAATGCTAAATAATATTTCAAATAATAATCAACCAAATTACTCACCGTTTTCTTTCCCTTTTAACTTCCTCAGGTTTACTTTATTATTATTTTGTGTATGATCATTGACCTTTTTCACAACGACGTCACATCCGGTCAGTGCTTTTCTACGGCAAAATACCTGTGGAAAAGTTTTGCATATTTTTGACCAGCTTCATAAATCTTCCCCAACACCAAATCTTCATCCAGCAACCACAGAAAAGCACTGACCGGAAGTGACGGTTACCCGACACAAAAAGGTCTGATCATTGCACTACAGCAGGGGTGTCAAACTCATTTTGGTCCGGGGGCCATATGCAGCCTACTTTGATCCCAAAAGGGCCGGATCAGAAAACTCAGTTCTCTCTTCAAGTTATCGTATTTTTCTCCATGTCTCGTAGTGGTGTTTAAGATTATATTCCTCGAGCAACGCCACTTGTTCCAAACACACTGAGCACAGATTTCCCATTCACCTCTGTCAACAAATAAGAATTAGACTATTTTTCTTGGGAAATCCTGAACTCAGCATCTGCTTTTCTCATTTTTTGACATTTTGCTGATGAGGGTCACGGTCGACAGTCAAAACGATCGTCCTTTAAGAGCGTTTGGAAAGAGGAAAGTCTTCATTTGTGCTGCTCTGGTGGGAGTCGCAACATACAGAAACACCGGAGACGCTGCTATGCTAAACGGTGCAGAAAATTAACAGAAAAATCAGAAAATTTTAAGTATTTTAATAGAAAAATCAGCCGAGGGCCAGATTAAAGGTCTTGGAGGGCCGGATCTGGCCCCCGGGCCGCATGTTTGACACATGTGCACTACTGTATTATTCAATCGTATTATTGTTTTTTTTTAAATTATTATTATTACGTCCTCTGCCGCCCCCTGCAGGTCACACAGAGTTGGTGGAGCTCCTCCTGGCTCACGGGGCTCGCTCGTGTCTTCAGACGGAGCTGGGTTGGACCGCGGCTCATTTCGCCGCCGAGTCCGGGCGTTTGGGCGTCCTGCATCTGCTCCACGTGCACCACGCACCCCTGGACAAACGCGACCGCTTCGGAGACACGCCCGGCCGCATCGCCCAGATCTACGGACACAAGGAGTGCGCGCTCTTCCTCGAAAAGTACGATCTGACTCCTGACTGCATGTTTAAAGGCCTGTATATGGAGGTGATGATCAGCTCTATTCACGTGACGTCACAAACCAGGAAGACGTTTGGAAAGATGCGACTTCAACTTCCGGCTTCCTCTACCCAACGCAAAACTGTGATCCAAACCTTTTTTTGTTTGTTTGTTCCTTTACAATTTTATTCCGTTCTTTTCTGTATATTTATTTTGCTACTCGTGCCTCTTGTACGTCTTTTGTTTTAAAATGACTGTAAAAGCATTGAATTATTTCATTAATAAAAAAATATAATAATAATAAAAATAAAAATGACAACTTCCGGCTGCAGTAGTAACAGGTGCAACTACTGCAAATAAGACAGAAAGTGCCGCCCGTAGGAAGTTGTAATTGCATCTTTCCAAACGTCTTCCTGGTTAAGCATAAATATTTGTTTAATCAGATTTTGAATTTTAAACGCTGCTAAATTTCTCACTTTTTAACTTTTTTTTAAACTCTGAACTTCTGAAATTTAGTTGCTAGAATTTGTGTACATTTTCAAAGTGTTTAAAATTCAATATATACATAAAAAAAAAAAGTTTCAGCACAGATATTTTCAAGCGCTCAAATTCAAGAGTCAAAATTCAGTGTAAAATACGCAGTGAAAGATCCAAGAGGCCTGAGGAATCGATCCAAAGTGAGACGATCTAACTTAGGCTGATGTTCAGACTGCAGGGCTTAAAGCTCAATTCTGATTTTTTTTTTGCAAGGTCGTTCACATTTCCAATTAAACGCGACTTGTGTGTGATCTCCAGTGTGAACTTTAAACCCCCCAAAAGTGTCTCACATGAGCAGTGGACGACACGGCGACGCCACAGCAGCAGCTCAGTGTTTACGGAAGTCGCCTAAACACGGACGCTGCACTGAGCACCTGGAGATTTTTAAAGTTGCTGTCGTTCCACTCACGCAGGAGGAAACACGTCTTCGGCCTGTTCGGACTGTTCAGACTGAAGTCGCATGGCAAAAGATCGGATATGTCTCGGTTTTAGGAGCACAGATCCAAGTGGCCTGGGTCACATTTGAAAAAATCGGATCTGTGTCGTTCAGGCGGTCGTTAAAACATCAGATACAGGTCGCACAGAGGTGAAAAAAAATCGGATTTGGGTCACTTCCGGCTGCAGACTGAACGGAGCCTTTGTAACAAGCAGGAAATGGTGCAGTGAAGCGATCTGATTGGCCAAAAATTAGCCCCACCCAAACCTCATCTCTTTTATTAAGTGTAAACTCCGCCCACAGACGAAAACGACCAATAGGAAACAACTATCTTGGCATCTTGGATCTTTGCTGTGAAATTTTCCACTGTGAGTTTTCCACTCTGTTGAATTTGAGGGCTTGAAAATATCTGTGCTGAATATTTAAAAGATGAGATTTTTACTTTGAAACTGAAACATATTAAAAAAGTATACTTAAAATCACAGCAACTAAAATTCAGAATAAAAATAATTCATCTTGTTTAAGTTTAAAAATGTGAGAAATGCAAAATCTGATGGGACAAATTACCTTCCATACCTATATTGTGCTTTCTGCGATTGTCCTTGAGCAAGACACTTCTCACACATGATTTTACATAACTATGACTTTATTGTATATAATAATAACATTTTTTGCTTATTTTACAGAAATGTGAATATATTTTTCCACGCAAACTCTTTACATTGATCACACGTGTGTTTTAGCAACTACGTTTCCCCACAAACCCAAACACGAATTTACAGTAAAAAGTACAGTTATCGTCAGTATAACGAGCCCTGTTTGTGTTGCGTTTCAGGGCAGAGGCGGAGTGCCAGGCCCACCGTAAAATGGCCGCTGAGAAAGGCCTCAGCCTGGACGAAGAAGACGAGCACTGGAGCCTGGACGGCAAAGAAAACACGGACAATATCAACACGGCACAGTGAATCCACCACACGAGGATTTATGAACAGCCCATTTTAGACTCAAACCTGCAACAGCTAATCAACAAATCATAACGCTCGACGACAAAAAAAAACTGTAGTTGTCTCTGGACTCCACAGACTCTAAAACATAAAAGACCTTTTGGTACTTTATAATAATAATCTTAATAATAATAAGTGCATTAGTGGCAGCCCGGCTTTCTACTACGATAATTGTGACTCTTTGTCCCATTCACAAGATTTTCCATCAATTTTATGTGTGTTCAAACAAGTCACAAGAATAAAAAGGCGACGCTTTAAATGCTTAAAGGACTTAAAGGGATAGTTTGGGTTTTTTGATATGAATCTGTACGTCTCCGTCAGCAGAGTCGCACCAACTCTGACTTACCTCCCGACAGCGTCTGAGCCGAGTTCTTCCCTGGTTTCGGTGCTGACGAAAGTGTCCGGAAAGTTGTCCGGAGTCACGAAAATAAAGTGTTTTTCTTCTCAAAACAATATGTGTTCAAAAGAGTGAAACATCTGCATCATAAAACCTGAACGGGGGAAAAGTCAGAGCTCGTAATCTCTTGGTACTATTTTCTCTCGGGTCGTATCACCGCGCTGCCTCCAGGTGGCGCCGCGCACGATCCCAACACTTTTTTCAGTAGTTTGGCAGAGTTTACGAGCTCAGACCGACATGAGAGAGGTAACGTGAGAGCTACATCCATAAGCATATAAGCCTGTATAAGAATATATATAAAAATGGTGCAGACTTGTGATTCTCCAGGTGGAACAACAAAACTCCAGGTTCTTCAGGTTCTCGTCCCTCTGTCCCTCCTGTTTCTCTCTCTGCTGTTCTGACTCCAGCTGCTGAATTTGGGCATCAGTTTATTCGGGTTCATACAGATCTCCCCTTGGCTCTGTGCTAAAGGCCACGTCTTCATCGTCGCTGTCGTGGTCACACATGTTGAAGAAAAACTCTTTATTTTCATGACTCCAGACAACTTTGCCGGACACTTTCATCAGCACCGAAACCGGGGAAGAACTCGGCTCAGACGCTGTCGGGAGGTGAGTCAGTGTTTATGCACGACTCTGCTGACGGAGACGTACAGATTCACGTCAAAAAACCCAAACTATCCCTTTAATCTGCACTCAGCCATAGCAGTATTCATATTCTACAATTAAAGAGGGGCTTTTTACTTCTATCGGGTGTTGACTGGAGCAGAGTTATGCTTAAAAATAGGGTTAAAGGGAACTGGTTAAAGGTCTTTTATTACACAGATTTAACTCTTGTGAGATATAAGCCATGTGATGATGTTGTTACCCCCTCAAAAACAGACCTGGAGCTGTGTTTTGTTTCATTCACGCGCGTTTCACACACAAATCCTGCACGTTTAGGTCGAGTTCTTCTCTCAAACTGAAAACACTCTGTTCCACCTTGTGCTCCACTGTGTTTTTAAACTCCACACACCTTCTCTCGACTCGTTTGGATAATTTCAGACCTCGGATTGGCCATCTCTTCATGACATCACGAGGTGGAGCAGAGCATTTTGAGCTTTGGAGATGTGGACAGACTGATAATAAAGAGTGACTCAAACATGTGAATGAAACAAAACACAACCCCGGGTCTGTTTTTGTGCGTAATAAAGGACCTTTAACCAGTCCCCTAACCCTATTTTTAAGAATAACTCTGCTCCGTTAACCTTCTAGTTTTGCGCTGGCTTCTTGATAGACGATTGGTCCACACTGGAGCTTGAAGAGAAAGATGAATTGCCCTGAAAATGACGGAAATAAGTATCACAATTCAAAAATAACAGTAAAACGTTTTTAAACTTGTCAAAAGCGCACTTCACGTACCGTCGTTTTCTTCCTGATATACCTCAGCAGCCCGTCACGCACCTGAAGCAAAAAACCACAGTTAGAATAATGAACGAACAATGGATCGCACGTATTTATGAAGTAAAATGCTTGGAATCCACAAGGTGAGTGAGGAAAAAGTTATTCCTTATGCATTCAGAGCCTCCTAATTATTCATATTGTTCGTTTATAAGAGTGGAGTTTTGTCGTTACAATTAAAGATAACAGCAGCTAGCATCATCGGATTGATTATCGGACAATAAAACGCGTTAAAATTATATTCAGACAGTACACGGCGGACTTATTTTGACCTCAGGAACTGCTTACACAACATACGTGCACTGGGGAAGACACATTTGGCACACGGGTCAAAGACGACGCTGTCCAGTTGCAATTTCCTCAGTTAAAAGGTTCAAATTTCATAATAATTCAGCACATTTCTGTAGCACCTCTGACCTCCGTGGAACCAAATCTTTTTTTTTTTCAGAAATCCTGAGTTATTCTGCATGTTTTTGGTACTTAAAGTGTTAAAATGTCATGTGGTGCGACCGTGCATCATGTGGTGCGACTAATAACAGCAGGAATTCTGTGGCCGGAGTTTAATAACAGACAAAGTCGACTTGGGTGAACGGTTCTTTAGGCATTTTTCTTCATCTGATGCATTTCACAGGGCAGTAGTTTGTTCATTAAACACAAGCAGGAGACTGTCATAGTGGAGCAAAAGAAAATATCAATATGCATTAAAAATCTATTATTTGAGAGGTAAATTTGATTATAAAGATAGAAGGGTGAAAACGAGAAGGAGAAGTTTCTGTATTTCTGTTTGTGGCGTAAGATTGTGGAATAAGTTAAATGTGGAGCTCAAGGAACGTCCGAATGTAAAACAGTTTAAAAAATGTTTAAAGAAATGATTTTGTCACACTACACTGATGAAGAAGCTTCTTTTTGAGATGCTTCTTGTTATTGCTGGTTTGAAAGGAACTCATGTTTGCTGTGGCTGATCAGTACAGTTTAATTTAAATGTGAACGACGACTTAGGCCTGTAAAGTCGCTCCGTTAAATCCAAATGAAAGACGAACAGGAAGTCAAAAAGGAACTATTTCTAATTTTTGAGAAGGTGCGGGATTTAATTAAGTTTTTTTTTTACTTCTTCCCACTCCTTTTCGGGCATGTAAACAAACTGGATTGTCCTTATTTCTTGTATTTGGAGTTTGCATGTTGTGCACTACGCTCGAAATAAACCATAAATGTAAATAATTTCTGAGAGAGAACTATTTTTATATTTTATCTTATTGTATTTATCTTATCTTTATCTTATTTTTATTTTGAAACTTGACTCTAACTACTTGGTCGGTTGCATCTGTAACAAAGAAAATTTCCCCTCGGGGATGAATAAAAGTCATTCTGATTCTGATAAACCATTAAAAATCTAAAGAAACGGCGACAGTTTGTTTCTATACACTTCATATTACTCAGAACTTATTAACGTTTCAGAAAATAAAACCATTTTGAGGTTATTCTCAATCTCACCACATTTTTACACTAAAAATGCTTCATATAAATGTTAAACACAGATTTATGCACCTGACACTAAATATGTGAAAAAGTTCAATAGAAACTAGTATGTTTTATATTTTAAAATTTGCCTGTTGAAAATCCTTACGAGATTGAGTGATATATGGGAAAAAACATCACTTTAATCCTTCCTCTGCGTTGTTTGAATTTGTGGAGAATTACTACAAACCATAATATAAAAAAACGGATAAACCGAAGTATCTGTGTCACACTTTTAAAAACAAAATGTGTTTGTGGTAGTTTCGTCTTTTCTTTACGTACCATTTTGTCGCCCACACATGTCGTGATGAAGATGAAAAGCCCCTGTCAATGTAAAAACAAAGAGAACATGGTGTACGGTCATAGAAAATATCGTTTACATAACATAACATTTACATAATTCACATAACATCATGAGCATTTGAAGAGGCACTATGTGATTTTACATTTGTGGAGGGTCTGCCCCGCTCCGGTCTCAACTGACATGTCACCGCTTTGCCTTGAATGTCCCAGAGTATGGCATTAAACCTCTATATCGCGGGTCTAAATGACTGTAAGCAGCAAAAAAGGCAAAGCAGTGACAGTGTGATGGACCCTCTGCCGGAAAATAAACATAAAGCTGTGTTCTTCCCAAAGCGATGCAGCTCAGGTCGAGAAAATCTAGACTTTATATCAAATGGAGCAGATACCCGACATTTATTACGCGTCGGAAACCTGCTGGGCCTTTGTTGGCGCAGCAGGAGCGACACGGAGCTTCTTTTATAACAGTCTCTGATATTTGTTGTCAGGTTCTTTTTTCAGACCAAGAGTTTGTTTTCATCCTTGACAGTTTCGACGGCTCACTCGCGGTCACGTCACGCCACTGTGTCCGTTCAGCTGATTTAAACTGATTTTGGCTCTGTCCTTTAACACGGCGGAGGCAGGACAACAGCGCCACCTGCAGTCCGGCTCCCTCAGGACAGCGTGAGAGCAAAAGGGTTGATAGTCCCGTGACGTTTGCTCCTTCATTTGGAACACAGGACGACAAATATCGTCGCTGGATTAAAGAGGAAATCGAGATGATAAACCGGGACGAGGGGCTTTTTTTACTCTCACACACCTGCGATACTGTCCTGAGGGAGTGGGACTGCAGGTGGCGCTGTCGTCCTGCCTCCGCCAGCAGGAGCACGACGCCAAAACCGGTTTAAATCAGCTGAACGAACACATAACAAGAACACGTGACTCTGAGGAAGACCGCAGTGAGAAGTCTAAACTGTCAGGAATGAAAACAAACTCTTGTGTCTGATATATAAAGAGTGGATGTGTAATTATGTCTGTTGTTTGCTTGTTTTTTGTTTTGTCACAAACTTACATTGTAAATAAATAAATAAATAAATGTGTATTCACTTAAATCTCTGTATTATTGCTGACAAAGAAAATAAAAACTAAGTTTAGCAAACGTTTCTGATAAACTATGATTAAAGTTGTTTTTTTTTTCCATAGTGTCAATAAAGTCTCAATAAACAATACAGTTTTAGGACTGCAGTTGTTACTGTCAGCATTTCCGGAAACTACAAGTACATTTCTGAAAGCACAAAAGGAGCTAAAGGTACTACAATATATTTACAACATATTTCCATACAACTGTACAACAACTCAAAATTATGTAACAGATAAACTTATGTCCTGTCAATTATCGCATCGTAATAAGTCATTAAAAATCTCTTGCATATAGCTGAGATTTTTAATTACTTATTACTTATTTATGGCTTATTTGACACCATCTCTTGCTATATTTTTTGCTACATATTTTTTTGTTTGTTAGACTCGTGGCTGTTGTCAGATGGGTTAAAGTGGTGTTAAGCTTCTTCAGTTTTACGTGGAAGTTCAGAACTTGCCCCCATCACTACACTAGTTTGTTGCCTTGACAGACTCACTGCCACAGTGAGATCTCCACCGAGGAAACACTGATCTGTGCCGTTTTTTGGCTTCTGACAGAATTCAACCTCCTCTAGAAACGGACTTTACCTTCAGACGTCCTGGAGTTACACTTTAAGGTCACGTGGGGGGTCAAGGTCTGGTTAGGTTTGGCAAAGTCTGTGGATGTGGATTCATTTTTGTCTTTTCCACCATGAATGCATCTAATTTCACCTGTGATTCCCCACGCGGTAAACAGGAAGTCACGGAAATCTGCGAGAATCCATTTTTCTATCTTCTGCATTAAAAAAATGGACTCCGTTTTCATAATCACACCTATTTTATTTTTACTTGTACATATATTCATTTATTTAATTATGCCTTATTTGACACCAATCTCTTGTTATTTTTACTACTTATTTAGAATTTATTATTACCATTTATATTTTTACTCCTCGTTATTACAGTGTCTAGTGATGCGTGAGCTTCATGCGTCATTTTCCTTGTGGATCAATAAAGTTTAAGTCTAAGCCTGTGAAGCGGTTACAGGCCGCCGCTCCGACACTGGCGTCTAATTGTCGGAGTGTCGTGTGTCCATTTGTTCTCAAACGTTCCAGCACTCTGACATTTTTCCCCCATGGTCGGAGCGGCGGCACATGAGCTTTTTTTTTTCAACATCCCGTCATTCCGACAAGTAATTATCAAGTTTCGACTGCGCTCTTTTCAGGACCAGATTTTCATGGACTGGAGGCGTAGGAGCGAGGGAGGAGGCCATGGTTTAATCCTGGTTAAATCCTGCTGTAGTCCTGTTTTAGACATGTTTTAGTGCTGTTATAGACCTGGCTTAGTCCTGGTTTAGATCTGGTTTAGTCCTGTTATAGACCTGGCTTAGTCCTGGTTTAGATCTGGTTTAGTCCTGTTATAGACCTGGCTTAGTCCTGGTTTAGATCTGGTTTAGACCTGGTGTGAGGAGCGAAGGAGGAGGCCATGGTTTAATCCTGGTTAAATCCTGTTGTAATCCTGTTTTAGACCTGGTTTAGTGCTGTTATAGACCTGGCTTAGTCATGGTTTAGATCTGATTTTAGTCCTGTTATAGACCTGGTTTAGTCCTGGTTTAGACCTGGTTTAGACCTGGTTTGAGTCCTGATTTTAGTCCTGGTTTAGATTTAGACATGGTTTACTCCTGGTTTTAGACGTGGTTTTAGTCCTGTTTTAGACTTGGTTTTAGTCCTGGTTTAGTCCTGGTTTAGTCCTGGTTTAGACCTGGTTTAGACCTGGTTTAGTCCTGATTTACTCCTAATTTAGACCTGGTTTAGTCCTGGTTTAAAAGCAGGTCTATGCCAGGACTAAAACCAGGTCTAAACCAGGACTAAAATCAGGACTAAATCAGGACTAAAAGCAGGTCTAAACCAACACACCTCTCGCCGGTGCCTCGTGAGTAAATTGTCGGAAATGCAACATAAATGGCAACATAAAAGTGTCGGAATGGCGGTGTCAAAGCGTGTCGGAATGGGGGGATGTCGGAATAGGGGTTGTCAGACTGGCGGTGTGTCGGAATAGGGGATGAACCCCCGCGTGAAGCTATAAATGCGACTGTACGTTTACACAATCGTTAGTTTCGTTTTGTCTGAGTTCGGGGTTCTGGCTGCACAGGTAAGTCTCTCGGCTCGTTACCCAGATTCAAGACCTACTTTGTTCATTTAAATCCACCCTTCTGGACTTTACCACGTACCTGAAACGCATTCGTGATGGTGAACAGGTAGTGTATCGCGTACGCCAGGGGCCCGTAGGTGAGGTCAAAGAGGATCATCAGAAACCCCAGTCCCCAGGTGAGTCCAAACACCGGAGTCAGGAGGATTACAGATCGGATCACTGATTTTGCTGAATTCTTATCCTTATTCTCCAACATCTGCTGTGCTTTTATGGGCTGCAGCAACTTCATGATCACGAGACACATGAAAAATATATTCACGAAAAAGATGATCCCGACGGGCAGAATGAACGAGAAGATGGATCCTTTCAAAACGCCGTTGTAGACCAGCCAGCGCGTTTCCTTCGAGTAGTACTGACCCTCCGCACCGTTGTTGGCGAGAAACGTGATCACGACAATTAGCAAAGGGCAAACATAGCCCACGACCATGGCGAATCTCAAATAGGCCGTTTTACCAACGCCGTGCAAAGAAACGTAAACGGTTTTGTGCAGGAGAATGCTGCTGAGACAGAACATCCAAAAGAACATGGCGAGATAGCAAAAATGTTCAACTACCACAAAGGTTTTACACCAAATGTCGCTAAGGTCATCAGGCGAGGATGAAGCCACGAAGCAGATATCTCCAATTAGCAAGCACAGGGAGATGTTCACGTGAGCGCAATGACGTAAATGCAGCGTATCGGTTTTCACGACGTCGTGCCAAATGATCAACTCTACCACGAGACAAATGATGAGACAAACTATGGACACGGAGAGCCCTACATATGTGAGTTCGGTGAGGTATTTCACTTCTATCTTAGTCTTCGACATCAAGATCGCAAACGAAGAGAGGTGAGTGCACTTGCAGGTGGACTCGCCAGTCCACTTGCAGCCATTTTCAGACCAGTCGCTGATTTCGGTGTCCCAGTAAACGCATTTCAGTCTGTAGTTACGCGGTCGAGCCTGTATGAGGCGGAAGATGATTTCGATGTTAACCGGTCCTTCTAACTTGTTTCCTTTTTCTGAGTGCCTGGTGGTGGAAATGACAATGCTATTAGGAACATCGTTGCTGTTGTTGGGAAAATAATTCTGGAGATGTAGAAATCCGGTGGTTTTGATCAACGTCCCATCGCCGTCTATCAACACAGTGTTCTTAAAAACTGTATTGTTGCATTGTGAACTGGTTGAACTGCAGTTGACAACTTGAAGGTTTTGAAACGTCCCCTGGTCGTACCCTCCAGATTTTTGGATGAGTTCCTCCACAGAGGACAAGTACGCCTCTGCTAAACCTTTGGCGCTGTTTTCTGATTCTTGTGGAGATGTCCAAGAATGTGCCAGAGACTCATTCAAAAGGTTACTGGAGGTTCTCAGGAAATCCTACAAATGAAACACAGAAAGCGTTGAAAACATTACAAAAGTTAAGGTCCCACATTACACTATTTCTGATCTATGTAATGATGTTGTGTCCTCATCACAAACAGACCTGGAGTTGTGTTTTGCTTCATTCACACATGTTTGACACACAAACCTGCAGATTTAGGCCAAGTTCTTCTCTCCAACAGAAAACAAAGACAAAGGGTGATTCAACAGACTAAGGCTGAGCGAGCCTAACCCTTGGGGAGGCGATATGTCAGCCCAAAACAAAAGACCAACCACTACACGAAGTCTTTTACTCCTTCTGCCATAAAACTTCTAAATGGAAAGTAAATTTGCTAATGTGTCCCCTGATGCACTGAGATTTCAATGTCTGCTGTATGTACATGATTTTATTTATGGTTTATGCACAGTCGGAGATCTGCAAACTGAATTACCTTTTGGGATTAATAAAGTTGTTGACTGATTGAAAATACTTTGATTCATGGTGTTAAATTAAGCAAAATGGACTCTTGTGAGATATTAGCCACGTTATAACGTTGTTACCTCATCAAAAACACACCTGGAGTTGTGGTTGAAAATGGTAAACAGTATGATTTGTGCTCACATTGACGGCCTCGCTTTTGTTGATGGATCCCAGTTTGTCGCCCATGGTTTTTATGACGTTCACAGAGGTCTGGAGGTTGGCATCTTTCCCGATCACTGTCGAGTTCTGGGTGGTCATGGACTGAAGTTTATGGAACACATTTTGAGCGTTGTCCTGCAGAGCCCCCAGCCCAGTGTCTGACGTCTGAGGAGGAAAAGGGTGAGTTTGAGCTAAGGGATGTAACCATGATGTAACCAAATCTCTCGATACTGTATTCTCGCGACATGCATCTCACGGTGCGGATTTAAACAGACATTTTCAGGAGCCTGTGATCAATACCAGCGTTCATGCTCCTGCACACAGCACAGCGCAAACCAGCTCACCTGTTTTAGTTCCAGTTAAATCAGCTCTTTCTGGTCAGATTGCGCTAAAACAAAGCTCAGATTAAAGTCTAATAAGCCTTTGACAGAGCAGCGTCTTCAGTTAACAGCAGTAGGCCCTGCTCTGTCTCAGCCTTTGTTACTCAAGTTAGATTTACTGACTCATTAATTGTTATATACAGTTGTGCTCATAAGTTTCCAGACTCTGGCAGAATTGATGATTTCTTGGTTCAGAAGCTGCACATGGGACGTACTTGGATATTCAACATGATAATGATCCAAAACACAAAGTGGAGCTGTCACTGGCTCCAGCAGAATAAAGTGAAGGTTCTGGGGTGTTCGTCTCTTCTGACCTCAGTATCACTGAGCCTCTGGGCAGATTCAAGCTGCAGTTCAGACAAGAGCCCAAGAATTTACAGGAACTGGAGCCTTTTGCCAAGAAGAATGAGCGGCTTTACCATCAGAGAAAATAACACATCCACAACTATCACAAAAGACTCCAGCTGTCAGTGGGTCATTTGTGTAGTTTCTGTGTCATTATGATTTAAAAGAGGAAACACAGTTGTTTGATAATAAATGTCTTCACCCAAACACTGACCATGAGTGAAAGAAAAGTTTTTGTGTTATTCATATTCTCTGAAAGACGGACAAGAAATCAATCACATTCTGTCAGGTTCTGTAAACTTATGAGCACAACTGTAAATCCATTCTTTTTGCCTCAATCTTTGACAGTGTTTGCTCATGTGTGCATTGTGTCACCATGAAACTCCAAAACATTTCACCATAGAGAAACATGTAGAACACCCCCAGCGTGGTGCCACAGTACTTGAGACTCACTCTGGCATTAATCAGGACCCTGCGCAGTTCCAGGTTCACACAGTTGGACGTCTCCTGGGCCCAGGTCGTGTCTCCGTTACAGTAACGTCGTTTGGTGCCCACAGACCCAGAGCACTTCAGCTCCGCTGTTTTCAGCACCGGGGTCGGCTTCCAGTCCCCCTCAGCAGCGCAGACAGGGTCGCCCACTGCAGGAGGAGGAGACGGGAAGGAGGAGGAAGAGGTGGAAGAAGAGTATTCAATATAGGTCCTGGCTAAAGTGCAGATCAGGTCATTTGGAACCATTTGTTCTTTATTTATTGAAGCACAACTCCACTAAAGACTCATTTATGTGCTACATTCTAGACACAAACAGCACGGTAGGGTTGGGATATCCAAATTTTTATACCATTAAACCGTCTCAGTATTTTACCAGGGTTTACGGTAATTACTCTGACTAATTCAGAATTATTTTGTAGCTGCACCTAAACCATTCAGAAACAGAGTCGCAGCTTTATATTTGAAGATGAGGCACAAGTTCTGATCAAACCAAACTTTGCAGCGCGTTCGATCGCATCAGCGTACGAGCTGTTTTTATCAGCGCTTATACTGTATGCAAATGAGGTTTTAAGTTTCGTTTCTGTAATACGTAAATAAATGTGCGCAAAGCTGCATTAAACACATTATTACGCAAAGTCTAGAACGAGAGGAGCAGTGGAAATGTAGAGCGGTGAAGAGGACCAATCACAGCTCTTATCGTCTGTGTTGTTTTGAGGCGTTGTTAGAAAGTTTCGGAGGTTCACGTTGGTCGACACAAACACGTTTTGACGCAGAACCATAAATCGGGCTTTACCGTCTCCTCCGTGAAAGTCTGACTTCGCCCTCGTGCGGGAACTTTCTCCTCTTCAGCCTCGTCCCCTCTCGACTCTCGGCTTCAATAAAACGTCTCCGTCACAAACTTTTGGGCTCAGCGTCGCACACGAAGCGTCAGTCAGGTTTTTTTCTTCTTCCTCGCTGCGTGTGGATGGAAATCTCCGAGCGGAACCACGTTTGAAGAGGAGAGAGAGCGGAGGGGAGAAAGTCCTGCTGTGGTTTTAGCTCCTTATGCAGATTTTTTTAATGACGGTGATGAAACTGACACCGTCACTACTTTCTGATACCGCGGGACACCAGATTACCGCATTACCGCCCAACCCTACAGCACAGAGACGTATCCGTACCTATAGGTTCTTTTCAGATTCTTGACAGTATATTTAATGCCATATAGTGGAACATTTTAGGCAAAGCAATAATGTCTCCAAGGAGGCAAACAGGTGGCGCCCCCTCTACCAGAAAAGCTGCATAATGCCTCTTTTAAACTGTCTGTAAATGACGCGTACCTTTGATGACGGCGATCTTTATGGAAGCCGTTCGCGTCTGGTTGCACCTGTTTGTTAACCTACAGGTGACCGTAGGGTTTGTAGCGTCACAGCTCACGTACGTCTTTGCGTTGAAGATCTTCATTCCGACATAACCTGGAAAAATACGTTCAAAATAAAAATGTAAAGACAAGCAGGTGCAGACAGGAGGCCTAAAGTACCACAAACAAAGATATTTTATAGATATTCATAATATATTTTCTGACTGGAGTCGTCTTCTTTTAAAATGTCTGTAGTTTCCTCTTTTTCCCAGGTCACATTGTACGTCTCATAGTTCTGCTCCACTTCACAGCTGATGATGACTGCGACTAGGCCGTTGGGTTCTTGACAGACAGGAAAACCCGGATTGGTCCTGATCGTGATATTTGGCTCTACACAGATATCCAGGTGTACTAGGGCCGTGTGGTGGATGTTCAGCTCACTTTCTTTCTGTACGAAACTGCAGCTGTACCAGCCTAGAAAGCGGAAAAATCAGTAAGAATCATTAAAAAGTAAATCGTCCCTCCATTTGCTCCCTACACTGAGTCCTTCCCCTCCTTCAGAGCCCCATCATGCTTTTGTATGTTTGGAGATTTGCTGTGTGGGAGGAGGTAACTGTAAGGAGCGTTTGAATAGGGCCTGGGAGAGATCACTAGATTACTCAAACATGCTTATATTACATCTAAAAACCCTCCAAACGTGTTTATGATGAGGGAACCTTGTTAGAAAGACAGTTTTTTATAATACTCCAGTGTTCCACCAATTTGTCTCCTGTTATCGCTTTGCCTGGAGTGATTCAAGGGCGTTAAACTCACCGTTGCTTCACAAACGTCACTGAAATAAACAAATCTTATTAAACGATCATGTTTGGCTGGGTTCAAGGTTCAACGGAGGGAGTGGGGACCAGACTGATATTTATCTGTATGGAATAAAAACAGAAAAAAAACAGTCTGGATTTGACAGGTAAGTTGTTTGTGGTTTGTTCACACACCCCGGCTCCCTGCTGTGCCAACTCCTGAGCGCCCCCTAGGCTGCAGTGCTTTACACTAATAGGTCTTTTCCACTGGCGCTGTTCAGCACGGCACGTTTTGTTTGCTTTTCGACCGGGGGTTGGACCTGGAGCCGTTACGATTTTCCATACCTGCTTCGGAGCCGTTCTAACAGACGGTTGTCCACTGACTGGTCGGAGGAAATGACGTCATACGCGCGACGAAGCTTCAGGATCTTTAAATAATCACCCGCCGCGTGTAAAAAAAACACGCCGACAACGCGACAACAGCGAACACGTCAACAGAGGATAAACAACGGGGCAGATTGTGAAGAGCGCGATGTGACACTAATAATGTCGCCTAAAAATGACGCAGTCCTGCTACTCCACCCACTTGCAGAAAAGCTTCACCGTGCCATGCCCATAGTGTAGTCAAAAAGCCCTGTAAGGTTCTACAGGACTCTTCTTACCTCTCCAGAGCTGAGAGACGGGGGACAGCCCGATCGTGCTCTCCGTAGCACTGGAGGTGACCGTGGCCTCAGTCCCTGTGTAAATTTCTTTGCTTTCATTCAAGTAGTTTGTGAGCTTCCAGGACGGGAACACCCCCAGGTCCGTGGTGGAGGTGCAGCTCAGAGTCACATTGGATCCATAGCCCAAGATGCCCTTAGGTTCTGAGAGGTGAACTACACCTGACAAACAGACAGGTGCATCATTATTCAAACATGATTTCTATACTAAGGAAGGCAAAGCAAGGCAAGTTTATTTGTATAGCACAATTCATAAACAAAGTAATTCATAAACAAAGTAATTAAAGTGCTTTACAGAATAAGAAATACATTAAAATCACAATACAAACAAATCAAACATAAATAATCATCATAAAATTTTAAAATAGAGATGGGACATTAAATTAGAGAGAAGAGAAGAGAAGAGTGCATAATGGCAAATGAAAACCTTTCAGTCATATGCACAGCTAAACAGGACCGTTTTTAGTCTGGATTTAAACAGAGTCAGAGTCAGAGTCTGTCTCATGTTCAGACTGTTCCAGGTTTTAGCTGCATGAGTCTGAAACTCTGACTCCCCGAGTTTAGTCCTGACTCTGGGACCAGCAGGAGGCCGGGACTAAACCAGGACTACAGCAGGACTACAGCAGGACTACAGCAGGAGTTCGGTCCCTGAGCTCCTCAGATGCAGATGGTTCATGAGGCACTAACATGTCACAGATGGACTTTGGAGCTCGGCCCTGGAGAGACTTGTGCAGGAGCAGAGCTGCTTTAAAGTCTCTGAGCCACAGGGGGCAGTGCAGAGACCTGAGCACAGGACTTATGTGCTCGTACTTCCTGGTTCGAGTCAGGACCCGAGCTGCAGCGTTCTGGATGTTCTGGATGTTCTGTAGCTGTTTTACAGCTCGTTTGCAGAGGCCAGTGAGAGGCCAATACAGTATCTAACCTACTGGAGACAAACGCATGGAGAAGTCTCTCCAAGTGCTTTAGACAGTCGACCTTTGATTTTTGCTGTGTTTTTAGATGGTAAAAGGTGCAGATGTTATTGATTTGATGTGGCTGTTAAAGTTCAAGTCCATTATTACCCCGAGATTTCCAGCCTGATTTGCAGGTTTTAGAGAGAGAGACTGGAGGTAACTGCTGACACTGTCTCTTTATTTCTGTGGGCCAAAGACTCTGACTTCTGTCTTGTCTGAGTTTAGCTGGAGAAAGTTGTTTTCATCCACACACTGATCTGTTGGATGCAGTGGCAGAGTGAGTCCACTGGTCCATATTCTCCTGCTGCAGTGAGACATAGATCTGAGTATCGTCTGTGCAGTTGTGGTAGGAAAAAATACCAATTCCAATATCATGATGATAGTACAAAAAAGCATTGTGGCCTTATATTCTTAGTGGGCCATGGTCAGTGTTGATGCACGACTCTGCTGACGGGGACGTACAGATTCATGTAAAAAACCCAAACTATCCCTTTAATCCTCTAAATGTGTGTTTAAAATGCATTTACCTGAAGTGTGCAGGTTGAGATTAGCAGACAGAAGACTGGTCAGATTCTGAGACATTTCCTGAAGAATTGAAGGTTTCACAGGTTCAGCGATCACCACCTGAAAGTCCACGATCACACTCCCCACTCTGAACCAAACACAGGAAATGATTTTTTTTAACAAAAGAAGGTTTAAAGAGGGGAGGGGGCATTGTACTTGTGTGGGGTATTAACTGTTCCACACAGCATATTTAGATCACCATGTTCCCTTTTACTGTATTCGCAGAAGGAGTATTCCTGTATCTGCACATCGTGTCGGGTTTGTGAAGTTGTAGCGTACAGTTTTGTGTCATGTTTATGGAGGAATATCGTGTGGGTGACGTAGGCTTGTGGGAGGGGTCTTGTACAGGCATATACTGCACCTCTGTGTAGTCGGCCCCATCAAACTCAAACCTACACAAAAACTGTCAAACGTTTGTGCTGCAAAAAGTTTAATTTGTGCTGCTTTAGTTTTGGAGAAGTTAACGATTCTTTTATAGGTCAAATTGAGGTCATCCAAACAGGAAGCTTCAAAATGCTCTAAAACGCCCAAAATGGAGTCAATTGTTTGTGCTGCAAAATGTTTCATTTGTGAGATTCTGGTTCTTAAGATATTTGGAGTTTTATTTTCGGCCGATGACAATTTTCATTTGTGCGAGTTTATTTCTAAAATTATTAATTTATTTCTAAAGTAATTATAGGACGTCATTTCCACTCAGTTGACGGCGGCAAACTCCACAAAACTAGTGAAGAGAAACGATCTGAGGCTGAGGAAAAGTCTGTGTTATTATAGAAAATATGAATCAAAGCAAATCAAAGACTGATACAGACTTTTCCTCAGCCTCAGATCGTTTCACTTCACTAGTTTTGTGGAGTTTGTCGCTGTCAGATTAGCGGAAATGACGTCCTATAATTACTTTAGAAATAAATTAATAATTTTAGAAATAAATTCGGGCGGCACGGTGGCTGAGTGGCAACACTCAGGCCTCACAGCAAGAAGGTTGCGGGTTCGGTCGCCCGGGCCTTTCTGTGTGGAGTTTGCATGTCCTCCCCGTGTCTGGATGGGTTTCCTCCGGGTGCTCCGGTTTCCCCCATCAACCCAAAACATGCAGCACCCCTATGAACTAACATCAAGGACCATGTTGTCCACCCTCCTGTGGGCTCACCACCTGAGCCCACAGGAGGGGTTCATAGGGGGGGTCAGGTGCTATGTGTATTGGGCAGCACGCTGCCCCCGTGACCCAGCCGGATTAAGCGGGAGAAGATGGATGGATGGATGGAAATAAATTCGCACAAATGAAAATTGTCACAACAGAAAACAGCACGAAATACAAATGTTTTCTATATTTTTCTGCCTGTTTTGAGGCTGTTTCACATTCTGAGGTTCTGGACGACGTCATCGGCCCAAAATAAAACCGCAAATATCTTAAGAACCAGAATCACACAAACGAAACTTTTTGCAGCGCAAACGAAGCACAAACGATTGACTCCATTTTGGGCGTTTTATTTGGCCGTTTTAGAGCATTTTGAAGCTTCCTGTGGGACTGACCCCAGTTTGACCTGTAAAAGAATCGTTAATTTCTCCAAAACTAAAGAAGCACAAATTAAACTTTTTGCAGCACAAACGAAGCACAAACGATTGACATAGTTTTTGTGTAGGTTTGAGTTTGATGGGGCCGACTTCACGCAGGCGTATACTGCTAACCGTAAGGGCCCAGGAGAGATCACTAGATTACTTGAACATTACTTAAACATATGGATGACATTTAAAGGTCGAGGGAACAACACTGTCATATGTTAGGAAGCAATTTTACATCATAACCCCTCTTAAATACATTTTACTGTAAAAAAATTCACCTGTATCCGAGGATTATCAGGCTGTCAAATCCATAAATGCGACTATAAAATGTTTGAATCTGTAAACAAGCTCAGATTAGTCATTCATTTTCCATATTTTTATTTTTGGTTTAAAAATAGTTCGATAAATAAAAAAGATTACCTCTCTGGTCAGATTGTCGTTGCATTGCTTGTAGGGTTCTGAGGTGGGAGTGTCCAAACATTTATGGTAAAATGTACTCGATTTGAGTTCCAGAGATCCCTTGAGAGTTACTGTGAAGAAGAACTGAAAATTCAAAAGTCGTTTTGTCACTTCGTGCCCCGAACCCTGCACAGCAACATGGATTTGCACGATATGTGTTCACAAACTCCGCTGGTGCGACAGGGCCAATCACAGAGCGGCGCTGAGGTGTGGGCGGAGCCAAAGGTGAACCAAAACAAACATGGCGGCGCCGACAGACGTACTTCAGCCTATTTTAGCGTCAATCCAGAAAAACGCCAAAGCAAAAGTTGGATTTTGTCTTGTTCCGCTGTTGTGACTGATTTAAATATGTAAAAATGTAATGCAAATATATACAAATGAAGGGTCTGTACCTGTTTTATTAGAGCGTCTGTACCTGTTTTATTAGAGCGTCTGTACCTGTTTTATTAGAGCGTCTGTACCTGTTTTATTGGAGCGTCTGTACCTGTTTGGTCGGGGCGTCTGTACCTGTTTGGTCGGAGCGTCTGTACCTGTTTGGTCGGAGCGTCTGTACCTGTTTGGTTGGGGCGTCTGTAGCTGTTTGGTCGGAGCGTCTGTACCTGTTTGGTCGGAGCGTCTGTACCTGTTTGGTCGGAGCGTCTGTACCTGTTTGGTCGGAGCGTCTGTACCTGTTTGGTCGGAGCGTCTGTACCTGTTTGGTCGGAGCGTCTGTACCTGTTTTATTAGAGCGTCTGTACCTGTTTGGTCGAGGCGTCTGTACCTGTTTGGTCGGAGCGTCTGTACCTGTTTGGTCGGGGCGTCTGTACCTGTTTGGTCGGAGCGTCTGTACCTGTTTGGTCGGGGCGTCTGTACCTGTTTGGTCGGGGCGTCTGTACCTGTTTGGTCGGAGCGTCTGTACCTGTTTGGTCGGAGCGTCTGTACCTGTTTGGTCGGGGCGTCTGTACCTGTTTGGTCGGGGCGTCTGTACCTGTTTGGTCGGAGCGTCTGTACCTGTTTGGTCGGGGCGTCTGTACCTGTTTGGTCGGAGCGTCTGTACCTGTTTGGTCGGGGCGTCTGTACCTGTTTGGTCGGGGCGTCTGTACCTGTTTGGTCGGAGCGTCTGTACCTGTTTGGTCGGAGCGTCTGTACCTGTTTGGTCGGGGCGTCTGTACCTGTTTGGTCGGGGCGTCTGTACCTGTTTGGTCGGGGCGTCTGTACCTGTTTGGTCGGGGCGTCTGTACCTGTTTGGTCGGGGCGTCTGTACCTGTTTGGTCGGGGCGTCTGTACCTGTTTGGTCGGAGCGTCTGTACCTGTTTGGTCGGAGCGTCTGTACCTGTTTGGTTGGAGGTGCAGGAGTCCGGGGGGTTGTCGCACACGTCGGTGCCGCAGCACTGAGCCGGAGAGTGACACGCCGTATCCTTCCACCGATATCCCTCCACACAGCGACAGGTCTTTTGATTGTCCACGACGTCACACTCTGAAACAGGAGGAAAACAGTCGGTCTCCGGGACGATCGCAGGGACGATCGCAGGGACGATCGCAGGGACGATCGCAGGGACGATCGCAGGGACGATCGCAGGGACGATCGCAGGGATGATCGCAGGGACGATCGCAGGGACGATCGCTGAAGCGCTGAGGGACGCGACGGCTCCCGCAGCGATCGGCTCCAGTCAAATGAAGCTCGTCGAGGCAGAACCGCACATTACGTAGCGCCGGTTAACGTTTAAAGACTGAAATGAGGAGCGTGGGCGCAGCGGTTACGGAGAGAGACGACGTTCAATACAAAATGAAGCGGAGCCAGTGACCCGCGTGAAGTCGGCCCCCATCAACCTGCAAACGATTCTTTTATAGGTCAAATTGGGGACGGCCAAACAGGAAGCTTCAAAATGCACTAAAACGCCCAAAATGGAGTCAGTCGTTTGTGCTTCGTTTGTGCTGCAAAAAGTTTTGTTTGTGCGATTTGTGGTTCTTCAGATATTTGCAGTTTTATTTCTGTCCGATGACGTCGTCCAGAACCTGAGAATGTGAAACAGCCTCAAAACAGGAAGAAAATTATAGAAAACGTTTGTATTTGGTTTGTGCTGTGACAATTTTCATTTGTGCGAGTTTATTTCTAAAATTATTCATTATTATTTCTGTGGTAATTATAGGACGTCATTTCAGCTCATCTGACAGCGACAAACTCCACAAAACTAGTGAAGAGAAACGATCTGAGGCTGTGGAAATGTCTGTGTTATTATAGAAAATATGAAGCAAATTACTAAAGACTGAGACAGACTTTTCCACAGCCTCAGATCGTTTATCGACACTAGTTTTGTGGAGTAACTTTTTGCAGCACAAACGAAGCACAAACGATTGCGTCTGATGGGGCGACGTCGCGGAGACGAGCCAGGAAACCTTTTGCACAACGGTCAGAAGCGCCGCGATGTCGGGTAAACGCCGCTTCCGGTTCATGTTTTTCTGTGGTAAATATGTGTGGAAATGTGTCCCGTCTTCTCCAGCAGCTTCGTAGATCTGCCCCAACACCAAATCTTCAACCAACAAGGTCGACAAAGGAGAAACATGAAGAACTTCTCCAAAACGATCGAGGGAGGAAAGACGAGAGCTTAAAGGAAACACTGTGGCCACGAATAAAACGTGAGGAACTTGTTCACGAACTGCGTCTTGAGTTGTGTAAAACTATAATTTATATTTACCCCACAAAATGAAGTCAAAATGTTCAGCGTTCATCCTCGTACCTGTCGTCTTTTTCAGATTTTGGAGGCTGAAACTGTTTTGATCGTCATAATCTTTGTGCAGAAGATTCCCGGAGACCTTAGCCCAAGCTTCTTTGTCGATCAGCAGCGTCACGTAGTGCATCTGAGTGGAGTTTGTATGTAGCAAAGAATCTGAAAAATTAAATGCACGTTCCTCTTAATTATTGTCATTTGTCCTTGTAATTAAATAAATTCAAGATAGGCCGAGAAAACTCATTTTTATTTACTTGTTTTGGGATTTTTAATGTAAAAACTTTAACGTGGAAACAATAAGCGGTCGACTCTGCACGGGAAAATGTTCTTATAATTAATTTAACCAACGTTCCCCCTCATTAGGACGTGAGGATCGGCCCTGAAAGCAGCGCCTACACACGCCAGACCTTCTATTCTTGAACTTTCGGACATAAATACAACATACAGAGGGATTTTGTTTTCAATATCTAATTACAAGTCCAAGTTATTACAGATTTAACTGCAAAAAAAGACGCTCAAAATATGAAATAAGATCCAAAATCCCCATATTTATACAAGAAAAAGCGAGAAATTTAAGGCAGGCTCTTTATATGTTTCTGTTTTGAATGTACCAAAAATGTTAATATTTGTCTGTTTTTACAAATAAAATGTGTTCTTTTTACATGATAAAAAACATGTAATTTTTATTTATTTTTTCTTACGTTTGTGCGACTAAACCACAGAAGAAATGTCAAATTTATATCTCTAAATTTGCCATTTTTCCTATTCTCCTGCGGTGCCTTAAAGCTACACTGTGTAAAATCCCACGCAGGGCAACAACATCTCCATGGAGACAAGCAGCCAGCAGTCAGAAAAGTTACGCAGTGCATCTTTAACACAGAACAATGCACTGCTCATTCTTTCTCCAGCGCTCACAACAGACAGACACGTTACCTGCTCCATGAACCTGCGAAAAAACACAGTGATTTTAGTTGAAAAAAAGTGCGAAATATTAAAACAAACGTCATTAAATGTTTGTTTTAAGGCGCTGACCCGTGTGAGGCAGAGTCCCAGGACACAAACGAGAGGCAGCGTCCACATCCTGTTCGGAGAGAAGCACAAAACATTAAAGATTTTAAAGTCCCGCGGCACGAAAAACGGAGCTTTAACCCTTTTGGCTCCCGCAGGGGTCGACGCCGCTTCAAATGAGCGCAACTCCTCGCCACGATTTTAATCATTCAAACCGCCCCCGAGAGCTGTGAAACGGGGCTTTAGTTTTTACTTTGAGTTCATTTGAAAGGGGACAGTGCGATTTCATAAAACACATGATTATACGTGGTTAAGAAAGCCAGAATTAGCCAGAAGACTAGTTTTCATCTGCAGTCCCCTGGCCACAGTATAAAAACACAATGAGATACGTCTATACAAGAGGAAAGAAGAAAAGAAAAAATAAAAATAAATAAAGGAGCACAGAGCAATGCCTGTACAGTATAATACAAGATACATATACATACACTTACTGTACAATTAGGAAAGAATAAGACTTTACAACACATGTGTCAAACATGCGGCCCGGGGGCCAGATCCGGCCCTCCAAGACCCTTAATCTGGCCCTCGGCTGATTTTTCTATTAAAATACTTAAAATTTTCTGCACCGTTTAGCATAGCAGCGTCTCCGGCGTTTCTGTACGTTGCGACTCCCACCAGAGCAGCACAAATGAAGACTTTCCTCTTTCCAAACGCTCTTAAAGGACGATCGTTTTGACTGTCGACCGTGACCCTCATCAGCAAAATGTCAAAAAATGAGAAAAGCAGATGCTGAGTTCAGGATTTCCCAAGAAAAATAGTCTAATTCTTATTTGTTGACAGAGGTGAATGGGAAATCTGTGCTCAGTGTGTTTGGAACAAGTGGCGTTGCTCGAGGAATATAATCTTAAACACCACTACGAGACACGGAGAAAAATACAATAACTTGAAGAGAGAACTGAGTTTTCTGATCCGGCCCTTTTGGGATCACAGTAGGCTGCATACGGCCCCCGGACCAAAACTCATTTTGGTCCGGGGGCCGTATGATTTACGATGTCAAAACAGGCTTTTCTTTCAGTGTTGGCAGCTGTAGCTTGAAACGGGGCTTGAAAACTGAAGAAAATTCAATTCCTTTTTGGCCTTTTCGTCGTATAACACAGTTTGAAAAGTATTTCATTACATAAGAACGGTAAATACTTCTCCGGGAAAAGGGCGTCATTAAATTATTTACACACAGGACATTCTTTGACACAATTATTGACAAAAATAGACGATTCGATTCAACTCAATCTCTGTTAAGAACGCATAACATCTGGTTCATAATAAGAAAGTATGTAAAAAATAAGAATAATCATTAACAAAAAAGAAAAACAGACAAAAAAGACCAGGTGTTGCAATAAATATAGCGATTATTATAGGGTTAAGTCACGTTAGAATTGTTGTTTCGGTTTGTTTCATTCACAATGTTTGAGTATTTTTTTATTTATTATTAGTCTGTCGACATCCGCAAAGCGTTTTCAAGCTTTTGTTTTCGGGTCAGCGTAGGGAAGTCTTTGTTTTGCCCTGGAATTGCCGAGCTCGACCTAAAGGTAAAAGGAGCTGTTCACTTACAGTTAGACTTGGGGCTCAGTAAAGTTTGTCTAAGTCTAAGTGAACAGCTCCTTTTGCCTTTAGTTCAGCCGAGACCGGCCATTTCAGGGCAAAAACAAAACCCTCCACGAACTGCCCTCCACCGACCTTCAAAAACTTCCCTCCGTCACCAGAATGAGCTTTAATGAACTGAATTTGCTATAATTACCTCAACATTATCACCAGTTTGATCAGACTTATGAAGATATGACAGAACAGACAAGTGGAAAAAACCAGGACTACGTGGACTAAACCAGGTCTAAACCAGGACTAAAGCAGGTCTAAACCAGGACTAAAGCAGGTCTAAACCAGGTCTAAACCAAGTCTAACCCAGGTCTAAACCAGGTCTAAACCAGATCTAAACCAGGACTAAAACAGGACTAAACCAGGACTAAACCAGGTCTAAACCAGGTCTAAACCAGGACTAAAACAGGATTAAACCAGGACTAAACCAGGTCTAAACCAGGATTAAACCAGGACTAAACCAGGACTAAACCAGGTCTAAACCAGGTCTAAACCAAGTCTAACCCAGTTCTAAACCAGGTCTAAACCAGATCTAAACCAGGACTAAAACAGGACTAAACCAGGACTAAACCAGGTCTAAACCAGGACTAAACCAGGACTAAACCAGGTCTAAACCAGGACTAAACCAGGTCTAAACCAGGACTAAACCAGGTCTAAACCAGGACTAAACCAGGACTAAAACAGGACTAAACCAGGTCTAAACCAGGACTAAACCAGGTCTAAACCAGGTCTAAACCAAGTCTAACCCAGGTCTAAACCAGATCTAAACCAGGACTAAAACAGGACTAAACCAGGTCTAAACCAGGACTAAAACAGGATTAAACCAGGACTAAACCAGGTCTAAACCAGGATTAAACCAGGACTAAACCAGGACTAAACCAGGTCTAAACCAGGTCTAAACCAAGTCTAACCCAGGTCTAAACCAGGTCTAAACCAGATCTAAACCAGGACTAAAACAGGACTAAACCAGGACTAAACCAGGTCTAAACCAGGACTAAACCAGGTCTAAACCAGGACTAAATCAGGTCTAAACCAGGACTAAACCAGGTCTAAACCAGGACTAAACCAGGTCTAAACCAGGACTAAACCAGGTCTAAACCAGGACTAAAACAGGACTAAACCAGGTCTAAACCAGGACTAAACCAGGTCTAAACCAGGACTAAAAGTGGTCCTACACTGAATTTCCTATAATTACCTTAATATTATAACCATTTTGATGAGACTTAGTAAAATATGACAGAACAGACAGTGACGCACACCTTCTCCTTCAGTCTACATTTTACACACAAAAGACATCAAAAATAACAGGATGCAAACCAAAGGAAAAGGCTATTTATTCATTTTGTTAAATTCCTTACAGGTTTTCAGTGTGTCTAAATCACTGTGGACATAAAGACGACACTCAAATCTCGGGTGACCAGATTTTCAGAATAAAAACGGACACATCCCTGGTTTGGGTTGGTTAGTAACAATAACACAGTGAAACAAGTGCGTAATTAAGGAAACCTGTTCTGCAGTCGGCACCAGTGAGTCAGTTTAGTCACATTTTCTTTGTGTTGTGGTGATTTTTAAGCAGCTTTTCCATATTTTACGCAAACAAATGCCTCTCTTTACTGTACAGACTGGTAAAAAAAAGGGACATCTGGGACATTTCTTGTATAAAACTCACACAAATTATTGGTTTTGGATAAATCTGCTGGGACAGGGGGGACACAGGGCTCAAAACTGGGACTGTCCCGGGTAAACAGGAACATTTGGTCGCCTTATACCAGGATAATCGCAGGGATAAAGTGACGAGATTGTCAAAATGGTAAACTAGGACATACCTGGGTTGGGATGATTGGTATAAATAAATAGTCATGATCTGAGGAGCTTCTGTTGCTGCATTTTTTTTTTTTGCTTTATGGTCATTTGCAAACACGGATTTTTGTATTTTGGCAAAACAAACGATAATTTATGCTCCTCTTTACCGTTGGCGAGGGTCAGATTAATCAAGAATTATGATAATCCTGCTTTAGTCCTGGTTTAGTCTTCTGGTTTAGATCAAATCGGTTAAAAATAGGGACGTTTCTTGTATAAAACTGGGACAAATCATTGGTTTTGGGGACACGGGGCTCAAAACTGGGACTGTCCCGGGTAAATATGTACGTCTGATCATCCTACTCAAACGAAAAAGTGCGTCCAAACTTTTAACCCAGAGACCGACTAAGGTTGAAAACGATATTGAATAAACCAAATATGAACTCTCGAATGTAAATAAAGTTCTGTTGGCAGATCTCTTACCTGCTCCGTTTTCCCTTTATTGCAGCTTCACTGGACACAGACCCTCCTTGTGTTCAACATTACACCAGACGCAAAACCAAATGAGATGAGACTGAATTACATGTTAGACGCACACAAAAGAGACGCTGTTTTGCCACTAGGAATTTGACTGTCAAAACTACGAAACTGTGACGTCGTTTCAGCGCTTATGGACGGAAGAGCAAACAGAGCGATGGGCGATGAGCACTTTATCTGGGTATCTGGAGCAAATTTGAATAGTCAACAGGAAGCGGACGTTTTGTGGCTTACAAAAACATGCAAAAGGGAACGGTTTGAAAATGAATTCTGGAAAGACGCGATATAGCGCAGGGATCTCGCCAAGAGAGCTCTGAATTACACGTATTGTCCTGTACCCCATCGAAGTGTTCCCATGGCTCTAAAGCAGGAGTGTAACGAACCTCACACTACGATATTAGGGATGGAACGAAATCCAAATCTGTACAATATTTTCACCATCCACATCTCACCGTTCAATATTTATTGCAATATTCTGTGGAGGCTCCAAAAAATCCTCTGTACTTCGACTAGAGTAATATTATTTGAAAAGTCACAGTAGTCTTTTCATACGATTTTGAGGGGTTCCAAGTAAATTTCTAAACCGGAACCAAAATCCATTTTTCTAACTTGATTTTTTTCATGTGATACTTTTGCTTGAATACCTTTCACCTCTGTATCTGTATTTTTACTTAAGTAACAGAACTGAGTACTTCATCCACCACTGCATTAGACAAGCAGATTTCAGACTGTGCACCGGAGCACTGTTCCTTTTTAAGAAAACAAGCCTAAAGACTTACTTATTATTATTACACATTACATCTTATTACAGTTTGGAACATCTGGTACATATTTGGACACTTGACATATTTTTACACAAAGGGTCACAACTAGAGGTAAGATCTTAAGCCCGAGCCCAACCCGTCCTGACCCGAAATTCGGGTCGGGTCGGGCCTAAAATGTCAATCATTGCTTCGGGTCGGGTCGGGCTTTTCTCTCTCTCGCTGACTTTTTAAAATAAATATATGTTAAACAGGACTCCTGTTTAGCAGTTAAATTCGTGCGCAGAGCATGAGCCAGAGCCAGAGCAGAGCATGCTCTGCACACGTGAACGACACCCTCTTAATAATCTTCCCCTCCGCAGGTCCTCACAGATAAAATATGAAATTTCGGGTTTGCTTCGGGCTCGGGCCTGCAAATCAAGTTAATTGGTCGGGCTCGGGTCGGGTCGGGCTTTAATACCCGCGGGTCGGGTCAGGCTGGATTTTTTAGGCCCGATCTTACCTCTAGTCACAGCACCAAACCCTTAGGCCCAGAGTCTGAAATTTTACACAGTTGTTGCCAATAACTTGAACAGTGGGTGTAGCGAGCCACAAATGTCTAGGATGAAGTTTGCCCAAGTTACAGCCTTTATTATTTTGGGTTTTTTTCCTAGGCAAAAATTTTTAGACATTTTTGAATGTCTGTACTGTAAGTTAGCTGCACTCATAGTCTTCATATGCAGATCTACAGAAACTAGAAGGTCTAAGCTTTAAAATGATGCATCACACAAGCATGTGGGGTCTAAGGTTTTCTTTTAATAAGCTTTGGCACTTGGGTTTGTGTTACCGTTGGGCACAGATGAAATTAGGACAGTGGCAACAGGTTAACCTTGTGATGTTATTGGTAATCCAGGAAGTGCAACTCTGAATTTAACATCCACACAGCATCAACAGACCATTTTTTTCTGATATCAACATTTGGAAGATGCATTGGAACTTTCTAACTTTCTATTTTCCTGCGTCTCTACCCCCTCTGCATCGGACGTTCAGAATAAAACCGCTGTGGTTTGACATTACAGGAAGTGGAGGCTCGTTACCCGGCAACAGGACACAGCAAAAAGTGAAGTCGTGTTTAAAACGGTAATTTTTAGGAAACCACGCACGCAGCCACATAACTACAGCTGTTTACCTGATACGTGAATGTGCAGCTAACAGGGGTGTAACGATATCCAAGTCTCTGTACGATATTTTCACCATAAACATCTCACTGTACCAGATTTATTACGATATAAAACTGTGAATCTGCGACTTTTTCCTCTAAAAATGCTTCTTAATCCAAAGAATGAAGATGTAAAAGTGCTTAGAACAGTTATTTCTTCGTGTCGTCTGCACTGAAACGGAGCAAAGGATCATGGTCTATGTAGTTCCCTCTGTTTTTTTTAGCTCTTTCTGCATCAGAACTGTTCATTTAAGCAAAGAGACTTGGGATTCGATATATTGTGATGCTCCACGATATTATTGTGAGACCTTTGACGATACGATATCACCGTATTTACCTTATTGTTACATCCCTACTCTTATGTATATTTTATTTCCTGCGACCGCTAAAACAAGAATAAAGGTTGGAGACCCCTGATTTAGAGCAAAACAAACAAATACAGGTCTAAACCACCCAATATCCTTCTCTCGGTGTGGAGGTTGTGGGTTAGACTCCTGCAAACCCGCTAACCGCCACATTTCAAACAGGAAGTGAGCATGAGGACATTATTTTGGTCTTAAAATGTTCGTATTAACTCGCTCTGCATAATCCTGGGTTGTTTTATTTTGCTTTTTTGTCCATAAATTACTTCTTAGCCCTAATGTGTAGCTCCAAATTCGCTCCCAGCCTCGATGAGCTTCACTTGACTGGAGCCGAGCGCTGTGGGAGACGTCACAGTCCCTTCGTCCGCTTCTTTATACAGTCCAATATGGTGCGCGTTCTCCCTGTGTTATCGTGGCAGAGTGGTTAGCCCGTCTCCTCCTCAGTCAGGTTTAGTCTTATGGACAATGTACAGCGACATTAAAGCTGCACTGTGTGACTTTTCTGCTGGAGGGTTCAGCAGTTTTGCCTCGATTATTCCATCCATCCATCCATCTTCTCCCGCTTAATCCGGCTGGGTCGCCAAACAATACTCATAGCACCTGACCCCCCCTATAAACCCCTCTGCAGGTGGTGAGCCCACAGGAGGGTGGACAACATGGTCCTTGATGTTAGTTCATAGGGGTGCTGCATGTTTTGGGTTGATGGGGAAACCGGAGCCAGGAGGAAACCCATCCAGACACGGGGAGACAGGGATCCAAACTCCACACAGAAAGGCCCGGGCATTGAACCCACAACCTTCTTGCTGTGAGGCCTGAGTGTTGCCACTCAGCCACCGTGCCGCCGCCTCGATTATTCCACAGTACGGAAATAAACTCGGTAATCACAACAGAGACAGGTTAATGGTCAGATTTATGGAGAAGCGAGCCTGAAAATGGTAAGAATTCACGTTTTTAAAAATATTTTTGAGCGATAAAACACCTGTAAATGAACAAATACGAGGGAAAAATGTTTGGGAAGTTACATCGTGCACGTTTAAGCTCATAAAAACAGATGTTCCTCACCAGATTAGAGCTAAAAACAGCTCGTTTCCATCTGCAGCCCCTGATAACCAAATTATACGATGTCATTTCATTCTGTCAATAATAGAAGCAGCATAAAGAGGTTGTGGGTTTGACTCCTGGACGTACTTTTCTCTAAACACCAGTTAAAAACGATTATTAAACCACAATAAACAACATAAATGTACTTTAAATGGGTTTATTTAAAAAAAACAATATAAAAAAACATCTGTTAACAATAACAACACGCAAATTAGAGAAATCTTACAACTTATTTAGATTTTTTTCTTTATTACTCTGAAAAAACTGTAAAAAGCTTCTTTTTTTTCCATTACTACTTCATTTTCTGGTGGAGCTGGTCACTCGCTCGTCTCCATGGAGATGTTGTTGCCCAAAATGCGACACAGTACGGCTTTAAAATCACCTACTGACACTGAACAGCTGAACGTTCCCCGGACGTGCGACGCTAACTGAAGGCACAACACGGTCTGAAGCTCTATTAGGCGTTACACTGAGCTTTGTTTTAGCACAATCTGACGAGAAAGAAACGACTGACATGAGCCGATTCGTGCTGTGGAAGAATGGCGCGTTCAGGTCGTTCTCGGAAGTCGGATTTCCCACGTCTGTTTGTCTTCACTTGCGCCTCGTCCCGTGAACACGTCCCCCCCGTCCTCAGAGGTCTCCCACCCAATGGGCTCGATTCACGCTCATGACACAAACCAGGAGGACGTTTGGAAACACGTGACGACGACTTCCGGTGTAGTTCCCGACTCTGGATCCGACCGCGAAAAGAGCGACTGAACGCAGCACAAGTCTCTCATTTCTCTTTCCTCGCTTCCTCCTCCTTGAATCCTCTCGACTCTGCAGGAAACGGGTGAGGAAATCCCGCCCACAAAGAAGACACAGGGAGGAGACATAAAGTCATAAAGTTTGATTCTTTTTTCTGACATCTGCTCCTTCCGTGGTTTTGTTTAATATAATGACAGGTTTTGATTGACAGCTGAAAAATGGATGATTGTGGAGAAGAATGAAGGAATAGGAAGCGAGGAAAAGGAATCAAGGAGAAGGAATCAAGGAGAAGGAAGTGTGGACTGACCCCAGACCCATTTTGTATTTTTATTTGAGTTTCCAGACTAACTTTATTTTTGCTAACCTCAGATTTATGTCACTGCAAAGTATCAGCATCTATGGAGAGGAGCAATTTACAGGTCAGATCTGGGGAGAGGTGACCATGCTCAACGTGAGGGGCTGTTTACATGACAACGGTAACGGGTAGAAAACGCAAAACATTTTTCCGGATGTCCCTATCGTTTAGGCGCCGTTTCGGGACGTTGAAAACGCAAAAATCTGAAAACGCTCCACCCTGTCGTCGCCGTGTAAATGGTTCAAAACGGAAAACTGCATTTTTGTGGCCGTGATGTAGAGTTTACGTCACGAGCACGAGTCAGTACAGGGAAAAAAACAAACATGGAAGAGCTTCAACTTCCCGAGCCGCAAATGCCACAGGACTCGAGTCAGAAAGTGCCGACACTGATCACACACTGAGTCACTGAGCAAAGAGACAATTTTAACACATCGCAGACTTTTGGTGCCCTGGAGCAGCGGGCAGAAGGTTATACGCAGGTGTCTGATCTTGGTCTGCGCACTGGGCGAGCAAACTACATCAGCAAACTGCACGTTTCATCTCCATGTGCAGCAGAATTCCCCAAAACGCTCGTTTAAACGTGGAATAAGAGTGAGAACGAAGAAGCACTTTTGCATTTTTGCTTCAGACCGTTTCCGTGTCAGCGCAGCCTGAGAGCACCTGTTTGCCAAGGGATTTCTGAGCAACAGAAACATCCATAAAGAATGAAAAAGCCACACATTCCTGCGAACTCAGTAACAGGAGACGAGCAGGCAAATTCTTCACCAGAAAAGTTACATAAAGCATCTTTAATTTGAATATTTCCTTCCAAATTTGCAAACAGTCTATAATTTTGTATTTCCCCCACGTTTTTATCTCTCACTCCACAGAATTAAGAATAAAAGAATTGAATGCAGTTACACACATCTCGAAACAGATCAAATCATTCAGGTTTATAAGAAAAAGCATTAAAATAAGTAAAACTACACAATTAAAGTACCTCTACAGAACACCGATACTTCTGTAGTGTTTGGCCTCATTTCCATATTCGCCTCTAGGAAACAGACACATGCAAACTTATGGTAACTGCAATAAAACTGACGGTTCATCTGTGGTTATGTCCATAAAATATGAAAATGTATTAAAGGAAACAGGAAACAGAGCTGGGGCTTTCCAGCCAGGATTTGTTTTGAACATACATGTTTAAACATGTATTTTCATGAGTAGATTTAGTAGATTTTAAAAGCATTATTTATTTTTCAGTATCAAAGTTTGAGGTCTGTCTGAAAGTAAACTTCAAATAAACAATTATTTTTTCATCATTCTAGTCTTAAAGGGGCAAAGGTGTAACTTTTTGGTTGGGGGCCTGTCACCCTGTTTCTATGGAAATGACACGGCTCTGCTTTGAATGTTCCACAGTATGGCATTAAACAACCTTACATTTATTCAAGTATAGGTGGTTTTATAGCTCAAAAATACAGACACAAAAAGGCATTGTGACTGTGAGCGGGGTCGCCTCTCCACAGATCTGGCCTGGTTTGGTCTCCACTGAAGATGGTTAGTCAAACGATACATTTTTAAAACCAGATTAATCACACTTTAGAATTTTGATTAATCATGATTACTCGCAGTCAATTATTCTTCAAAAAAAGACACAAAAATGCAATTTATTATCAAAAAGTTATATAATTGACATGTTTCTATCGCTGGTAGTTTTGTTGCCGCGGCTGCACTCGGTTTGTTGTTGTTGGTGCAGTGTGATCGTTGCTGCCGCTGAATCAAACGCGTATTTTGCTATAAGACGGTATTTTAAACTTGTTGTGCTTCTGTGCAAAGAGAGTTCATCACTGCAAATATCTGCAAACGACCTCAGTTTATCTAAAGTTGCGTATGGACCTGATCACTGACCTAATAACCTGCTCCGCCTTTCAGGACCATCCGCACTTTCCACAGAGGAGCGTTCAGAATAAACTGTGTGATTAATCTGCGTTTAAAAAAAACATTAGTGAGATATTTTTTTGTGATTAATCGCAGGTGTTAACGTCGACAGCCCTAGTTAAAAGCCACACTGTGAAACATTTCTGCCAAAGCAAAACCATCTCCACGGAGAAACTGAGGCTGTGGACCCTCCCCAGAGTTACACAAAGCCCCTTAATGCCCTTTTGTTTGTGTGAATGGGAAAATTGTTATACAAATGTAAATAAATACTAATAAATACTGACTCATGCAGTATGAAAACCAACATTTGTACCCTCTAGACTAATTAGCATATGCAAATGTTAAAGGTGCACTGTGTAACTTTACTCAACTACAGCTGCTTTTATGGCTCAAAAATACAGAGAAAAACAAACATTCTGACAGAGAGCGGGATCGCCTCTCCACAGAGCTCCTCCTGTGACTGTAATCAATCTCAATGGAGAAAAGAATCTGGCGAACCCCCCACCAGAAAAGTTACACAATGTACCTTTATGTTTAGCATCAGTCTGAGACGTGTTAAGACCATCTCTTCATTGTTTCGTGTCAAAAACATTGTCATTCATTGCGTGTTTGAAGCCCTTTTGTTTACATCTATAATTCTGTGCAAAAGCTTTAGGCAGGTGTGGAAAAAATGCTGTAAACGAGGAATGCGTCAAAAATGGAAGTGTTAAACGTTTATTTTCATCAATCAACAAAATGCAGTGAACGAACAAATCAAGTCAGTATTTGGTGTGAGCTTTGCCTTCAAAAGAGCATCAGTTCTTCTAGGTACAGTTGTGCTCATAAGTTCACATCCCACTGGCAGAATTGATGATTTCTTGGTTCAGAAGCTGCACACAGGACGTACTTGGATATTCAACATGATAATGATTCAAAACACAAAGTGGAGCTGTCACTGGCTCCAGCAGAATAAAGTGAAGGTTCTGGAGTGTTCGTCTCTTCTGACCTCAGCATCACTGAGCCTCTGGGCAGATTCAAGCTGCAGTTCAGACAAGAGCCCAAGAATTTACAGGAACTGGAGCCTTTTGCCAAGAAGAATGAGCAGCTTTACCATCAGAGAAAATAACACATCCACAACTATCACAAAAGACTCCAGCTGTCAGTGGGTCATTTGTGTAGTTTCTGTGTCATTATGATTTAAAAAGCACTAACCATGAGTGAAAGAAAAGTTTTAGTGTTTTCATTCATATTCTCCGAAAGATGAACAAGAAATCAATCAAATTCTGTCAGAGTCTGTAAACTTATGAGCACAACTGTACCTGCAGACAGTTTCTGAAGGAACTGGGCTGGTCGGTTGTTCCAAACATCTTGAGGAACTAAGCACAGCTCCTGTGTGGATGTCGCTTCCTTCAGGGCCCTGCACAGGTTCAGGTACCTGCAGATACCCGATGGGTGAACCGCAAATTTTAATGTAACGGGTGAAAAAAGCCGTGCTGTGTCGGACGCAGGAGAGCGCGGGACTAATCTGCGGTTTACAAAACATCACGTGCGAACAAAAAACAGGGCTGTGTTTTTAGTGAAATGCAAAAATGTCATTGTTTCTACAAGATGATTAAATGTAAAATCCGCATGTTTTTGCTGCACGCATTCCCAGAAATCTGCCGCCTTCATTTTCAAACCACGCCTGGGATGTCCTAGGGTTCAAAATTACTCCCGAGGAACCGAAAAGAAAATTAGCGAGTGGAGAGTACAAAGTTTTGGCTCTTTTTTGGCTCTCGGACTGATTTGAAGTCTGGTGCGGTTCGAGTGCCGGTGTGTATTTACAGCGGGTCGGATCAGGTGCGGAATTTTATCTAAACTGTGTCGGAAAACGGGTCGGGTGCGGATAGAGGTACGACGGGCGCGGGCGAATGAGGTTTATCAAAATCAGACCCGTGCAGGACTCGGGCTTCCTCACGTCCTTCTGTCTCTTCATGTAAACACAACTTCTGCTTTTTTCTTTATGCTGAAAATCGCTCTGATTGACTTTTTGAAAGCGTTCTTTGTTTGCAGCATTTTTTCACACCTGCCTAAACTTTTGCACATTGCATGTCTTTAATTAAATCCCGTCACCCTTAAGATTAGACCCGTATCAAGTATTGAGTATCAAACACACCCCCCCCCACCAAAAAGTACTTGGTATCGTATCAGTACCAAAAACTGTGGCATCGCACATCTCTGTCCGTTGTCGTTTCTCTCGCTGTTGAGTTTCATTTTGGCCTATATTTTATCTTTTTACAGCTTTTGGTTTGTTTTTAAAGGTCCTACATTACACAAAATTGACCCTTGTGAGTGTTAAGTTGTGTTATAATGTTATTAGCTCCTCAAAAACAGACGTGGAGTTGTTTTGTTTCATTCACACATGTTTGAGTAAACCCTTTATTGGAAATTCCAGAGCTGAAATTATCCGAATGATTACCGTATTTTCTGGACTACGCCGCTCTGGAGTATAAGCACCAGCCAAAAAACGCACAAAGAAGAAGGAAAAAAAAAACATGTTCAACTTGCGCTGGACTAGAAGTTGCATTTTTGGAGAGAAATGTATTTTATAAAATCAGAGACCAAGAACAGACACTTCAACAGGACCTCGGCTTGGAAGTCTGCTGCAGGTTTTGGGAAAGGCGGTTACGGTGCACGAAGCGGTGACACCAAGAAGATCCCGCAATGTCATTTATATTCATCACCTTGGCAACAACCTGGACGTGGAGGCATCGACAAGCCTCTCCCGGCAGCACCATCTGTGAACTTGTTCCTCTCGCTGTGCCACTGAGCTTTTAGCTGCGATGTTGAGTCACGCAGCTTCCGCTCACTGCTTTTCTGCGGCAAAATCCCTGTGGAAAAGTGTCGCATATTTTTGAGCAGTTTCGTAAATCTGCCCCAACACCAAATCTTCACCCAACAAGGAACAAAGAACTGTCCATGAAGAATTTACCCACAACGATCGAGGGAAGAAAGACGAAAACTTAAAGGAAACGACGACGAACATCAGTGAACTATCGATGCCGATACTTTACCAATCTTACAAATGGGTGAAAAATATATATAATAAACCAGGAAAAAATACAAACCACCCTGATATTCCTCTACACACCAGACTGTCTCCCTAAGAAGAACTTTGAACTTTTCTTTCATTTTATTATTATTTAAATTAGCTTTGATTCATTCATTTTTTCCATATGTGAATATTAAAATTTGACAATAAACTTTTGGAATCTTGATCAGAATGTGTTTAATACAACTTTGGCACATTTGTTTTCGTTTTACAGAAACTAAACTTAAAACCGCACGGCTCATTTGCATAAACAGTATAAGCGCTGATGTGGTTCAGCTTCTGTGGGACTAAAGGACACGACTCAGTGAATATGAGTGTTCTCTCTGTGACAGAGGATGTGCTGCTGATGCTGAGTCTGTTCTGTGCGTTTGTCGCGTTGGAGATGGTTCAGGTGAAACTTTTCTCTTTCACTGACGTCGCTACAGTCGCTTTATTTATGTCGCTCTGGTTTCTCATAACCGGGACACTGGATTATTCGGGAAACTGAAACCGGGAAACTGAAGAATGTGTCATGTAATAGTGGTATCGGCAAATGTTTAACGAGTGCCAGTATGTTATGGAAGTATCGGGCCAATACCTGATCAAAGTATCGGTATCTGTGCCATCCATCCATTCATCTTCTCCCGCTTAATCCGGCTGGGTCGCGGGGGCAGTTTGCTGCCCAATACTCATAGCACCTGACCCCCCCTATGAACCCCTCTGCAGGTGGTGAGCCCACAGGAGGGTGGACATCATGGTCCTTGATGTTAGTTCATAGGGGGCATGTTCATGCGGGCATGTTTTGGGTTGATGGGGGAAACCGGAGCACCCGGAGGAAACCCATCCAGACACGGGGAGGAACATGCAAACTCCACACAACCGCGACCCGGGGATCGAACCCGCAACCTTCTTGCTGTGAGGCCTGAGTGTTGCCACTCAGCCACCGTGCCGCCCGGTATCTGTGCATCCCTAGTAATTTGTTTAAATTATATATTATAATATACAAGTCGCACATGAGTATAAGTCGCAGGACGACCAAAACCATGAAAGAAGTGGGACTTATAGCTCGAAAAATACAGTATGTGGGTGAAGGTGTCTGGAGTTCAAAAACGCTTCGTGTATCAAGAAGGAAGAGAGAGTTTTCAGTTTGAGAGAAGAACTCGGCTCAAATCTGCAGAGTTTGTGTGTTAAACCTGTTTGAATGAAACAAAATACAACTACAGGTCTTTCTGTGACGAGGAAACATTAGAACAGAGATCAGAAAACAGCGTAAAACGAGCCCTTTCAACTTTGTCCCGTTTTTGGTTAAGCTGCAGATTCACCCACATGCGATAATAATGCATTTTCAGATAAACACTTTTTCACAAATCTAATCACAGTCCGTCAAGTTTAATCCATTTTTAGCCTTCTTTGCGATTGTCACGTGAGTAAGTGAGCGCTTCGGGGCCAGTTAAGTGCATTCATTATACTGTATTCATCTTTAAAACATTCAAGTATCGTAACTTCTTCTCCAAAAATGGCTTGTTCTGATTAATAACAAATCTGTTTAAAGTGCATATGACGGCCTTTCATTCGTTTTCACTTGGTTTGGGGGGGTCAATATTTATCATTTTTGTGGCAGATTGTGAAAAATAAGTTAAGAAAAGTCCAAAAATCTAGACATAGCGGTGAATTTTTAAAATTACCTCCAAAATAAAGCAACAGTTTAGAAACAGAGTCCATTTTTCTGCCCGTTTAAACCTTCATTTAACAAAATAAACCTGCTGTCACGTATTATTCTTAGTCTAATCATAACTATTGTGTAATTTATGACCAACCGGAAAGTAAAATTATAAACTAAATAAAAAAATAGGGCAAGATTTTATCATTTTCAAAGCTTAAAAGGTTCTGTATTACGCAAAATGGACTCCTGTGAGCTTTAAGTCGGGTTATAGTGTCGTTTCCTCCTCAAAAACAGACCTGGAGTTGTGTTTTGTTTCATTCACATGTTTGAGTAATTTTTATTATCAGCTCAAAACGCTCTGTTCCACCTTATGACGTCATGAAGTGGTAGTTTTCAACTGAACAGCTCCTTTTTCCAGTGGTTGAAGGAAGAATAAGAGGAAAAGTACAACACTTAAGTACAAATTTTAGGTGTTTACAGTGGACGCTTTCTGCTTTCTGCTTTCTGCTTTCTGCTTTCTACTCCACTACATTTTAGATCTGGACCGAAAAGTAAAAAGTGCTTTTCTTTATGGTTTGAGACCTGCTGAAATGGTGGAGACTTTATGTTTTTTAGCACATTTAATCTGAGTTAAATTCCCCAAATTTGAGCAAAACAAACACACAAAAACAGCTAGAAAAATTAAGAAATCAATAGAAAAACTTAAAATTACCTAAATTATCTTTTCATTTAATATTGTAAATCTAATAATCTCTACAAAATACTGTTACTTTTTACTCTTTAAGTACATTTTTAAACAGGTATTTTAATATTTTAGCTCGAGTAGATTTTTTCAGGTGATACTTTTACTTTAGTAACTTTTTCCTCTTGTACCGTTGCTTTTACTTCTACTTCTAACTGTATGTTTTACTCGTACTTAATTTGTTTATGTTGTTATAAGGAGACCTGGTGTGTCCAGAAAGGCGCCTAATAAATAAACTGTATTATTATTATTATTACTAGTGAGTGGCAATTTAAGGGCTGAAACGAGTCCAGTTCTTGTTTCATTTTGCTGGTTTTACTGCGTCTGATCAAATCTGAGTCCATCCATCCATCCATCTTCTCCCGCTTAATCCAGCTGGGTCGCGGGGGCAGCGTGCTGCCCAATACTCATAGCACCTGACCCCCCCTATGAACCCCTCTGCAGGTGGTGAGCCCACAGGAGGGTGGACAACATGGTCCTTGATATTAGTTCATAGGGGTGCGGGCATCAAATCTGAGTGTTTATTTTTATTTTATTATTGTTGTCCTTGTTTTGTATTTGTGCAGCACTTTGTTTATGAAATGTGGTGTAGAAATAAAGTGGACTGGAAATGATTCTAGTGAAGATGTGCGAAGTTTAACGACACTTCCTGTATCACCGGGTGACGTCACAAAGTGGAACAGAGTTTTCTGCTTGAGAGAATAACTCAGATCGGGGTAATAAAAGCTGCTGAGTGCGTCTGCGGCTGTAGTTTGATAGTTTGATCTGCTTTAAAGACATTTACAGCAACAAGTGCAGGAAAAAAGCTGACAGCGTCACAGAGAACTCCACTTATGGACTCTTTACAGCTTTTTCCTCAGGCAGAAAACTGCGCCACCTACAGGCCAGGACCACCAGACCTCAGAACAGTATTTACCCTGATAATAATAATAATAATAATACTACATTTAATTTATTAGGCGCCTTTCTGGACACTCAAGTTCGCCTTACAACAACATAAACAAGTTAAGTACGATTAAAACATACAGTTAAAGTGGGACAGTGTTTAAACTGATTGTCTTTAGTGTTGTATTTTATTAGTATTTAGTATTTCGTAATGTATTAGACAGTACTGATGCCATTAGGTAGATCAATTCTTTCGGAAAACTCGGATACTAAAGCACCGAACAAAATAGCACGGACTTGGGAAGCACTTTAGAAAATGGGTTAGAAGCTGTTTTTCAAGACTGTTTTTGACACGATATTTTAAACTGTTTATTCGAGTTTTTATTTGTGCTGCTGTTGACGAGCACCTGAGTGCAGCGTTTCGTTTCTGTGCATTTTTATACGGAAATAACAAATAAATTCTGATTCTGAAGCTTAAATCTGCATCAGAGTTGTGTGCAAACCTCCAGGTCTGTTTGTGATGAGGAACGAACGTTAAGCGCAACACGGGCACTTTAAATAATAATAATGAATAATAATAATAATGTTTTGGACAGAGTGACCGTCATAGGCACTTTAACTTCAGCTGTGTTCATACGGACGTCTCGTGTTCGGTCAGTGTGGTCTGAGTTTCAGGTAGAAAAGTGCGTCTCTCCTCTGCAGAATTCACGCCGTTCACCTCCTTCTGCGGAAAAACAAAGATCACAATCAGCTAAATTATCTTTTCATTTAATATTGTAATACTGTAAATCTAAAAATCAAAATGCCGTTACTTTTTACTCTTTAAGTACATTTTTAAACTTGAATATTTTTGCTTGAGTAGATTTTTTCATGCGATACTTTTACTTTTCCCCCTTGTATCGTTACTTTTGCTTCAGTGACAAAATTGAGTTCTTCCTCCACCACTGCCTTTTACCTTTAGTTCAGTAAAGAGCGGCAATTTAAGAGCTCAAATAAAAATCGCATTATTATCTTAAAGCTGCACTGTGTAACTTTTCTGGTGGAGCGTCCGTCAAATGCTTTTCTCCACGGACCCTGAGCCAGAAACGTTACACAAAATGTTCCTATATAAAACAAAAATAATAAGAATGTAGCTGCGGTTGTGTCTCTGACAGTTTATAAATGTATGAATGTGTGAGGTGATTGGCTATTGTTTTAGCCTCATTTAAACTGCTTCTCTCCTCACAGCATCAGCGAAGCCCTGTACTGTCCTCCGTAATCAGGATGTTAAAATCAGTCTCCATGCATAGAGTACATCATATTTTTAGTTTATAAAGAAAAGGCACTCAATTTTTTATTGTAAATCAGTATTACTTATACCGTAAAATACCAAATAAGAGCCGGGTCCCCTTTAAACGCCGGGTGCAGGTGAATATTTGTACATTTGTATATTATGAAAATATATACAAATGAGTAGGGGTGGCACGGTATATGTATTCGTATTGAACCGTCGCAGTACGGGGGTCACGGTTCGGTGTGCGCATTTTGACGGAGAATATACGGTACAAAAGTTTAATATTGAACTGACCAACGGGACTTTCCTTTTCCGACGGTTTCCTTAACCATTGCCATGTGGCCTGATGGGTCCATGAACATGTGGACATGTCTGGATTGGTCTAGCGAGCAAACTCCGCCTTCAAATACAAAACTGCTGTTGTTGCTGCTGTTAGGTCGTTGCGAGAGGGTGAAAGACGATGCAGAGTAATTCAAGCCCGAAGTTAGAAGACCCACCACCATCATTTAAGTCGGTGGTGTGGGCAGGCCTCTACAGTGCGTCCATTTCACTCACATTTGCGAGCAAATATTTCATCGTGCGAACGAGGAAAATAAAACAGTCGCACCTGTGCGAGTGCTTCTGCAGCACAATAAGGAGCTGCGCACAGACGCAACGTGACGAGTTAAACGTTCTACATGTATCAAACATTTGGGGCAAACTCACACTAGGACTTTAGAATCGTGCCCAAGCCTGGATCGCCCCTAAAGCACGACACGCCCAGCGCGAGCGCAACTGAACCGAGCCCGGGCACGACTCCAGCATACGAGCTCCGGGTGTGCGGCGACATCACTCATACGAACAAACTCCGCTTCAAAACACACCCACGCCCCCTTAACCGAGGAGCGGCACCGCAGCAGGACCCACACCTGTCCCACCACTCAGTAGATTCCCCGGTGCCGCTGGACTTCCCTCTCTAAAGCGAGAGCTTTGTCTCGGTCTTGTCTCGGACTCGAGCGCATTTGGACTCGGTCACGTCACGGACTCGATGTCTGAATACTGAGTGCATCATATTTCATTACGGCCGCTGCTGTCGCCAATAAACTTGTCCCAGTGTGCGGGACCTGTGTGCTGGAGCCCGAGTGTGCGGGACCTGTGCGCTGGAGCCCGTGGACACTGCACCGCCAGCGCGCGGCTCGTCCACAGCTCCACCCTCAGCCTGCGTCACAGGGCAGGTTAAACATCTGCCCTGTGAAAAAAACTCATTTTCTGTCAGTGTCCGCACAGAGCAGAGCTACGGCACAGAGCAGGCGATATGTGGGCTGAAGTTTGCCAAAGAAAATGCCAAATAAATCTGTTTGTCACAACTCCAGGAATTTGAAAATACAGGTTTAAAAATTCTACCCACTTTATTCACATTGAAGCAGTTTTGTGTAAAGTGCCAGTGGAAGTTCTCTTAAAGAAGAGGTTCTCAAACTGTGGGTAGTGTTGTGTTTTAGTTTTAGTTTTTCCTCGAGTGATGCAGAAAAGAGGAGCCACTGTCTGTGTGAATGTTCTTGTACGTTAGCTTAGGTCCCTAAAAAGACCATGTGTTCAAACTTCACTGATGTCCAGCTCAGTAACCAGTCAATATACTCAATGTGGTGCTTGCGTGTTCACTTGTTTTACATGTTTTACTTTTACTTGTTTTACTACAAGTTGCAGTTATCTCAGCTGGAGATTTAGGCAATAAAAAGCTGCCTTTGAGGACAGCCTTTCTGGTTATGTTTTTTTTCCTGCACTGTACCGAAAATGTACCGAACCGTGGGGTCTGAACCGAGGTACAAATGAGCATCAGTTCCGAATAAACGGTGAGTCTAATGTTGGTGCTGAAGACAGAAGTCGAGCTGCAGCGACAGGAGCAGGACTGATGCTCGTGTCGTCTCTACACAAACCAAACTTAAAACCACACGGCTCATTTGCATAAACTATAAGCGCTGAAAAACACAGCTGCTCCTCCTGATGCGGTGGACGAACGTTCTCGCTCCGCTGCTCCACACTCGCTGCGTCTGTCGTTTGTTTTGCTCAATAAATGTTTTTTGACTTGGGTTTTAATGGCTTTCCACAATTCAGGAGTCGCTTTCAAATGTGGGAAACTCTTCGCTCCGTAGATATTTTGTCGCAACATTTCAAATTAAATCGCCCTACGTCCGTATAGAAAGTCGCCTAAATTACAGTCAGAAGAGGCCAGAAAAGAATTTGAGTTCCAGATTTTCCCTCCCGCCTGGCCTCAAATAAACACCTGGTCTGTTAAGTGATTGAATCCGGCTCTTATTTGGCATTTTACGGTAAATGTATTTTCTGAGTGTTTACACAGATATTCAAACTAAAGTAACACACTTTAGGTCACTCACCGTCTGGGGCAGAGGCCTCACACAGCAGAGCTTCTGTTTGACGTTTTCAGGAAGAAAAAATAAAAGTTTGCCCAAAAGTGGAAAAACAGTCCCTGGAGTCAAGTCCTCCTCCCTCATCGGACCTGAAATGAAGATATATTTACATTACATTACCTTTTTTTTATATAGTTACAGATAATTCTGCAAATGAAAAGAGCGAATTGCAGTGTTTTTTAGAGATATTTTGTCAGAAGGTTATTCAAATCATTGTTAAAACACCTTATTTTACGCACGCCTGTTATTTTTAATCACAGTTTGTACATGCGACCTGTGAGGAAGCTGATGACGAGTCCGATGAAGATGACGGAGACGCAGGTGAAGCCGCTGTACCACATGTAGGACAGGGAGTAGAAGCTCTGCAGCCCCGAGGGTCTGAGGGACGGAGAGGAGGCAGGTTTACAGCTACAGCCGTGAGAAAACTGGCACAAACATGGCACAAACTGGGTAAACTCGGTCACGCACTAGTGTAGGTGCTCGTATTTCATGAGCAAGTGAGTTTTAATCGCTATTGTTCTAAAATACTGAGCCTTACAGATCCGTTTAGGGCAGAAGTGATAAAAAAAAAGCTGGGCAACAGAAGTGTCATTGTTCCCCGTTCATTCTGATTCATTCAGACTGAACACGGACAGAAGACGGAGATAAAAACGTTTCCAGCACCAAAACGTCTGGTTGTTTTGTGTGTGGTTGTCAGAATAGATATTCAACCGGCGGACTAAAGTATTAAAGTTTTATTCACAAGGATCTGGCACTCGGACACCGTTTGTTGAGAAAATATGTGTGATCTTTTGACGATAAATCCTTTCGCATTAGGGTTGGGCTGTAATACAGTAATACGGTATCCCGAGGTATCGAAAAGTAGCAATGATATCAGTTTCATCACTGTCGTTAAACAAATCTGCATAAGGACCTAATATAATATGAGGAGCATTTTGCCGGAGCTACGACCCTGCGTCAGGCCACAGATTCCACCACAGTCGCTTCAGACACGGGACACAGCGTCGACTTTCTCCCCTCCGCTCTCTCTCCTCTTCAAACGTGGTTCCGCTCGGAGATTTCCATCCACACGCAGCGAGGAAGAAGAAAAAAACCCGACTGACGCTTCGTGTGCGACGCTGAGCCCAAAAGTTTGTGACGGAGACGTTTTATTGAAGCCGAGAGTCGAGAGGGGACGAGGCTGAAGAGGAGAAAGTTCCCGAGGGCGAAGTCAGACTTTCACGGAGGAGACGGTAACTTCTCCGAGTGCCGAGAGCGCGGGTCTGTCGGATACAACATGCTGCAGTGGGAAACATCACACGCCCTGGATTGTCGCCTTTTACTTTTTACTCCAGAATCTGCCTCTTCTGTGATTTTCTTGTCTCGGCGTGTCCCAGATCATTAAACGGAGGGAGATACGCGCTGGGGGTGGCACGGTTCACAAAATTCACAGTTTGGTTCGTATTGCGGTTTAAGGTCACAGTGTTCGGTTCTGTACGGTTCTTGTTTTATTTATTTATTTATTTTAAAAACCCCAGTAAAAATCAGTAATATTTGATGGGTTTTTTTACTCAAAATGATGAGATCAAAATGAGGAGATGCAGTCTGCGTGGAATGGTTTAGTCCTGGTTAAATCCTGTTTTAGTCCTGGTTTTAGACCTAGTTTAGACCTGGTTGTAGTCCTGGGTTAGTCCTGGATTAGTACTGGTTTTAGTTCTGGTTTAGAGGTGTGCCACCCCTAATATGCGCTGGCAAAGTTTGGTTTGATCAGAACTTGTGCCTCATCTTCAAATATAAAGCTGCTCTTCTGTTTCTGAAGGGTTTAGGTGTAAGATACAAAATAATTCTTAATTAGTCACAGTAAAACCGTAAACACCGGGAAAATGCTGAGAAGCTTTAACGGCATCAAAATTTGGATAGTGCCCAACCCTAGTTCGCATGGCTTGAGTTCTGCCGTACTTCTGTTGCCAAAATGCGTGTGCAACCGTGCCTACGTCACCACTGTTCCCCAACACTAAAAGAGTCTACAGTCCCGCTGAGGTCTGCAGAGCCCAGCACCTGAGAGCCACAGTGACGACAGCAGACGAGGAGTTTGGGGCCAGTCCGGATCTACAGCCTGACACCACAGCCCTGGGTCCTGGGGTCCGGGACAGAATACTCCCGATGCCCACCCAGAAGGCGAGAGATAGGCCCCCCGCTAAACCTGCCACAGCGCCCTGACGGGAAATACAAAGACACGGCGTCATGGTTTTATTAGTGTAATCGTGTTCAGACAGGGACTACTTTTCCCCAGAGAGAAAAAAAAAAACACATCATTTGACACTTGTATTGTACGTACGATGGAGTTGGCCCACGGGAAGAACATGCCGAGACAGAAGAGGCCGAGAACGGGACCTCCCACCATGCCAAAGATTTTCAGAGTTATCTAAAAAAAACACAATACTCATAAACGGTTCAAATTGCTCTTGTAATCTTAAATAAACTTTACCAGAAGCACAGAGTCTCCCATGTGGTGAGTGACGTAAGCCATGGCCAGACACAGCAGCCCGTAGAATATCGCTGTACAAATATATTCACATTTATAGACAGTATTTTCATAACTTTTGTCTTTCTGATTTTACACAAAGGCATCACAGACCCAGAGCTTTGGACAGCAGCGTGGCTCTTCTCTCACTCAGAGCAGGAAACTGGGGCTTGATCAGGTCCTCCATCGTCACAGTGGCCAAAGAGTTAAAGGCAGAAGAGATGGTGCTGAAGAAAGAGAAAAAACAGGTTTAGAGTCTTCGATATCCTCCCTCATGTGCCCTTTGGCAAGACACTCCGCTCAGATTGCCTCATATGAAAGCGGTGCGTGAGTGCCGAGACCGTACAGACTGAAAACCTCACTTCTGTCAGTCTGTAAAGTGATTTGCGTGGCTTGAACGCCGCTATAAACATCCAAATTATCAGATATCAGAGCCGTTAGAGAAAAATTAGCTGGGATATCGGCAGGGCTGGGTATTAGGGATGTAACAGTAACGGAAATCTGGTGATATTGTATCGTCAAAGGTCTCACAATAATATCGTGGGCCATCACAATATATCGAATCCCAAATCGATTCACTTAAATGAACAGTTCTGATGCAGAAATAGCTAAAAAAAAGAGAGGGAACTACATAGACCATGATCCTTTGCTCCGTTTCAGTGCAGACGACATGAAGAAATAACTGTTCTAAGAACTTTTACATCTTCATTCTTTGGGTTAAGTCATTTTTAGAGAAAAAAGTCGCATATTCACAGTTTAATATTGCAGTAAATCTGGTACAGTGAGACGTTTATGGTGAAAATATCGAACAGAGAGATTTGGATTTCGTTCCATCCCTAATGACAATAAATGTTGCACCAAATGACTGGTCAAAGCGTTTTATAATGTCAGTCTTGTTATTCTGTAGAATATCGTAACATCGTGAGCTTTCCCACAATATCACAGTAAATATTTATACCGTGACGATATCGTATCGTGAGACTTGGATATTGTTACAATCCTACTGGGTATTATGAAGAAGTTGCCGTTTTGACACATACCACGATACGTTTTTCGATACAGCGCACTTTCGGTTCAATACAATTTGATGTGATATATTTCTGATCGATTCGATATGGTTCAGTAAAAAACAAAGGCTAAATTTTGGCTGAGATACTAAAAGACTTTATTAAACCACCATAAGTCCTTCACACTGTTCCCATCAGGCAAAAATCCCTCATGTTTGTAAAAAAAAATATACAAAAGTGCTTTATTCCAAATGCCATCGCCTCTCTGAACCTCAGCAGATGATCTCAGACCACTGATGTTGCTTTTTTTTGTTATTATTATGTGTTTTTAAAAGTGTTTTTTGCAAAGAATTATTTCTGTCACCTTCTGGGACAGACAATAAAGTTCATCTATATGTCTGTCTACAGTAAGTTTGTGAAAAGTAAATTCGAAAAACAACTATTTTACTCAAAACGGTGCAAATGTCAAATGTGTTGCATAAACAAGTTTCCTTTCTCCAAATAAGCAACACAATTAAAGCTCTTTCACAAAATAATTTAGTCAAATATACCAAAAAATACTCTTAACGCTAAATATCGACACAGCAGCCCACGATATCGATACTGTACCATCAAAATAAACCGTACCATTTATCGAGATTTCAGTATTTTCAGTATTTTTCAGTTTCCAAATATCAGTTCAGTTGATTTCGTCTGTACGTAAATCAAGAAAAATAAGTGTATATCGGTCTATATCCATAAGTTACTGTACGTGAAGCAGCGTATATAAGGAGTTTGATTAGATTTTCTTAGTACCTGAGAGCAGCACTGAACAGACAGGCCACGAAGAGCCCGGGGAGCCCAGGCAAACCCCGCAGCATGTCCATCACGAAGTAAATCACCATCTGCAGGACAAGACAGGAATTACACTTGTCACTGATCAGACTGTGACATTAAGCAAAACCTGGACTCTGAAACCACCCTGTTCTGCAGCGGTCATCTTGGTTTAGTCCTAGTTTAGTCCTGGTTTAGTCCCGGTTCAGTACAGCTCTTGCGGGATGTTTACACTCTACAGCATCAATCAAAGAAGCTTCAAAGCTGGTTTAGACCTGGTTTAGGCTCAATTAAGCCCTGTTTACACACGGTTTAGTGCTGGTTTTAGTGCTGGTTTTAGTGCTGGTTTTAGTGCTGGTTTTAGTCCTGGTTTTAGTGCTGGTTTTAGTCCTGGTTTTAGTCCTGGTTTTAGTCCTGCTTTATTCCCAAATTAGCTCCAGTTTAGTCCTGATTTAGACCTAAATTATGCCAGTTTTAGACCTGGTTTAATCCCACTGTAGTCTTGGTTTAGTCCTAGTTTAGTCTTGGTTTAGTCCTGGTTTAATCCTTCTTGTAATGCTGGTTGAACTCAAGTCCTGGTTCAGTGCTTGTTTAGTGCTTGTTTAGTCCTGGTTTAGACCTGGTTTAGACCTGGTTTAGACCTGGTTTAGTGCTGGTTTAGTCCTGTCTTTATACTGGTTAAATTTGAGCGCTGGTTTAGTCCCGGTTTAGTCCTTGCAAGCTCAAATCTTGGTTTAGTCCTTCTTTAACACTGGTTAATCTCAAGTCCTGGATGAGTCCTGGGTTTAGCCCTACTATAGTCCTGGTTGAGTCCTGACTCAGTCCCAGCTCAGTCCTTCTTTAATACTGGTTAAACTTGAGTCCTGGTTTAGTCCTGGTTGAGTCCTGACTCAGTCCCAGCTCAGTCCTTCTTTAATACTGGTTAAACTTGAGTCCTGGTTTAGTCCTGGTTTAGTCCTACTGTAGTCCTGGCTCAGTCCTGGCTCAGTCCTGCTTTAATACTGCCTAAACCCAAGTTCTGGCTCAGTCCCGGTCCAGTCCTGCCTAAACCCGAGTCCTGGTTTATTTCACGTTCTCATTCCTCATAAATCCACTTTGAGGCACTGACCGCATCTGCTTTGGTGGCCAGCAGCTGCTCGGAGTGATCTTCTCCGCAGTATCGAGCGAACATGATGAGACCCATCACACAGCTCAGAGCCAGAGTCAGCTGCAGAGACGGGAAAACCATGTAACACGACCTACGGGAGAAAACTTCATTCAGAACGTGTCGGCGCCTGTGTGCAGATTAGAAATACAGTGCGAGGATTTACCAGGAACCGTATGTACACTTCTGTATTCAGTCTACGCCCTGTCAGTCATATCGCCTGTGCACTGTTTTTCCTCACGACCTCTCGTGTAAAGCGGAGATAAATTCACGTTAGGGTCAAAAAGTAGCAGCAGTATCAGTTTCATTACCGCCATTAACAAAATCTGCAGCGCATAAGGACCGGATATAATATTAGGAGCGTTTTGGCTTCAGGGGAGAGACGCAAATGTTGAGGAGCTATGACCCTGAGTCAGGCCAGAGATACTTACTTGATATTTTTACCAACAAATTCAGCACAAGTACGTTTAATCTCATTATTGCTGTGATTTTAGGAAGTGAGGTTTTATGAATTGTGATGTTTTATTGTGTATTTTCATTGCTATATTGTAATGTAAACTGTACATATTTTGTGTGTTCACCTGCAGATGGAAAGTAGCAGGAGCCAAATCTGGTGCAGTTCATCTCTTCCTTTATAAAGATTAATGAATTTTGTACATGGTCCCTGACAAATAAAGACTAAACTAAACTAAACTAGATCCCGCCACAGTGGCTTCAGACACGGGGCACGGCGCCGACTTTCTGTGTTACCACATGACATCACAAGGTGGAGCAGGGCGTTTTCTGTTTGAGAGAAGAACTCAATCTGCCCAAATGTTCAGGGTTTGTGTGTTAAACATGTGGAAATGAAACAAAAACACAACTCCAGGCCTGTTTGTGTTGACGAAACAAGATTATTGTAGGGATTATACTGTCAACGTTAACGCCTTAACGAATGCGATTAATCACAAAAAATATCGCACTAATGTTTTTTTTTAACGCAGATTAATCACACAGTTTATTCTGAACGCTCCTCTATGGAAAGTGTGGACGGACCTGAAAGGCGGCGCAGGTTATTAGGTCAGTGATCAGGTCCATACGCAGATGTGACTGTGACTGGTGCTCGGAGGCAAATTTCTCTTCAAAAAACTGCCCGACGGGACTTTAGATAAACTAAGGTAGATTGCAGATATTTGCAACGATGAACTCTCTTTCCACAGAAGCACAGCACCAATTATGACAGATCAGAAAACGGTGTAACATGAGCCCTTTAAAAAAGCATTCACCCAATTCACCAAACATGAGTGGGTTTCTAGCGCAGAAGCTGTGTTTGTGTTTACCTGACCGCCTCCTTCTCACTGCGGGAGCTCAGGTACCTCTGCACCTGCGACTGGTTCACGCCGTACAGCGCCCACATGAGGAAGACGCCCCCTAGTGCCAGAGTCCAGAACGTGTGGCGCTCCGTGGGGTCCGGGTTCAGACTGGACACAGACAAAACACACGAACAAAGAGGTGTTTTTTTTTTTTTTAAGACTATTGGAACTTGCAAGATTTTTAAAAGTCTTTATAGAAATACACAAGCAGGTCACTTAACTTGTGTCTGATGTTTCAAGATAATCAATTGTAATTATATGTTATGATATTAAAATACTCCCGGATTTGTAATTTATCCATTCTAAACATCCTAATTATTCAATAAGATGAGTTTATAAAGTGCTTTCACAATTTAAGGCCTCCACACACTACAGGAGAATTTGCCCGATTTTCGTTGCACGTTTAAAAATCGTTTAAGACCGAAACATCATCTCGTGTGTAGCGGCCTTTACAGAAATCAAAGTGGAGTTTTGACCTCAAGAGCTGTTAATAAAATAGATCTTTACTGGGATAAGACACGTTTTCCTCATATATATGGTGAAAACTATCAGATAAGCAGCCCGTAAACATAAATCTAAATAAAATACAACTAAATATCTAAAACTGAGCACTAAAAAGGAGTTTGTGGACGTTGTATGAAACTCACTCGAGCCCAGAGATGCGTCCTCCCTCCCAGACCTTGGTCCAGACCTGGGAGGGGCCCCCAGTCTGATACACGCCCACCACGATCACCGCCACCTGCCCCAGAAACATCACCGCAGTCTGGAACACGTCCGTCCAGATCACGGCCTTCAACCCGCCCTAAAGAGGGAGACACGTGTGAGAATCCTCTGCTCCTCTGCATCCTTCTCTCCTCTGCATCCTCTGCTCCTCCAGACCCTCTCCTCTGCATCCTCTGCTCCTCCAGACCCTCTCCTCTGCATCCTCCTCTCCTCCTCCAGACCCTCTCCTCTGCATCCTCCTCTCCTCTGCATCCTCTGCTCCTCCAGACCCTCTCCTCTGCATCCTCCTCTCCTCCTCCAGACCCTCTCCTCTGCATCCTCCTCTCCTCTGCATCCTCTGCTCCTCCAGACCCTCTCCTCTGCATCCTCTGCTCCTCCAGATCCTCTCCTCTGCATCCTCTGCTCCTCCAGATCCTCTCCTCTGCCTCCTATCCTTTGCAACCTTCTCTCTCTCCTCTGCATCCTCTGATCCATCTGACCTTCTCTGTAACTTCTGCCCAATCTGACCCTCTCCTCTGCCTCCTTCTCTCCTCTCTCCTCTGCATCCTTCTCTCCTCTGCATCCTTTGCATCTTCTGCTCAATCTGACCCTCTCCTCTGCATCCTTTTCTCCTCTGCATCCTTCCTTCTCTCCTCTGCATCCTTCCCTCTCTCCTCTGCATCCTTCCTTCTCTCTGCATCTTTCCCTCTCTCCTCTGTATCCTTCTCTCCTCTGCATCTTCTGCTCAATCTGACCCTCTCCTCTGCATCCTTCCTTCTCTCCTCTGCATCCTTCCTTCTCTCCTCTGCATCCTTCTCTCCTCTGCATCCTCTGACTCTCTTCTCTGCCTCCACCCACAGCGTTCGGCTCCAGTCAAATGAAGCTCATGAAGCTAGCGGCTTTATAGGGGTGAATTTGGAGCTATTGACCCTTTTAGTGTTAGTAAACAGTGGTGACGTGGGCTCGGTTGTGCATTTTGGCAACAGAAGTACGGCAGAACTCAGCAGCTTGTCGAGCTACACGAAATAATTATCGTCAAAAGATCGAGAATATTTCCTCAACAAGCTGAACTTTGACAGTGTCCGACTGCCAGATCCTTGTGCGATCAGTGAGTAAAACTTTAGTCTGCTGGGAGAATATCGATACTGACAAACACACACTGAACAACCAGACATTCTGGTGCTGGAAATGTTTTTATCTCTGTCTTCTTCTGTCCGTGTTCAGTCTGAATGAATCAGAATGAATGGGGAACAATGACACTTCTGCTGCCAAAATCACTTCCGTCCTGAAAGAGTTTATACGGAATAGGAATTGATTTATGGACAAAATAACGTCATGAAAACACCAGAATCATTCGGAGCGATGGAGCCGGAAGCGCCTCCAAGACCATTTCCTGTTTGGAATGTGGCATTAGCGGGTTAGCAACGTCCATGGACTGTCCAAATTATGGTTTAAAATGACCAAATATGGACAAGTTCAAGTTTTATAACAAGAAATAAGCTTGTAGTGGAATCAGATCATATAATGTTTAGTAAGAGTAATATTTTCAGATTAAAATCAGGAGTCTCACCAGTGTAGTGTACAAAGTGCAGACCAGTCCAGTGGCTAGAACCGTTCCCCATAATTGAATCCCAGTGACTGAAATGAGAAAAAGGACATTCATTCTGAACCAGAGATTTCGCAAATAAAATGATAATAAATGTAACTCGAGTCTTACCAGCGTTTAGTGCAAAGGCGGGAGTATAAACACACACTCCCATGTAGATAACCTGTTACAAAAGATAAAACAAATCAGGCTTTACTAGTGTTTATTTACGTACAAATCTTAGACAATAACTAATATAAGCTGATTTATTTAAAAAGGAGCACTGTGGAACTTTTCTGACGGTGTGGTTCAATAGCTTCAAATCCAAATCCACTTTATTTCTATAGCAAATTTTACAAACAGCAGTTTCCAAAGTGCTGCACAGATAAAAGAACAAGAAATGCTCAAATTTGGTCATACCAGTCCTAAAGCAATAAAACCAGTCAAATCAAATTAAAGCAACACCATAAAAAAAACAAATCACAAAGTAGCATTAAAATAAGTAAAATAAAATAAATAAAAGACACAGAGGAGCACACAAACTCACGCGGTGTTAAAAGCCAGAGGAGAAAAGTGGGGGGGGGGGGCAGAGCGTTCCACAGTTTGGAGCTGCAGAAAAGTCTGGTCCCCTCTGGTTTTAAGTGTCCACTTTGGCACCACGAGCTGGAGCCTGAGCCCTCGGACCTCAGAGCGCGCAGGGTGTAAATTTAGATGAGGTCCGAGACGTACTGTGGGACCAGTCCATTTTTTTTTTTTTACCTTTATTTACCCAGGAAAGTCCCATTGAGTTTATGTACTAATCTCTTTTTCAAGGGGTCCTGCCATGCACACATCATTTACATACTTTCATACTAGGCAATACAAGGCATTTAAAGCTTTTAAAACAAGCAATAATATCTTAAAATCAACTCTAAAACAAACTGAAAGTAAACAACGCTAAAATCGGGGTAATGTGCTCGCATTTTTTTGCTTCCAGTTAAAAGTCGCGCAGCAGAATTTTGGGCCACTCATGCACATGCTGTGGCACTGCCCTCAAGTTAAATTATTTTGGAAAGCTGTAACTGACAGGCTGTCAGACATGTCTGATGTTCAGATCTCTCCGTGCCCATTGTTGTGCCTGCTTGGAATAAGAACTCAAGGTTTTCCATCTAAAAAGTGGACCATATATTATCATTGGTTTTTTATCAGCTAAACGCATCATCGTGATGAACTGGAAGCAACGTAAACATCAGTGCTTTGACATAGACAATTGGTATAAAGACTTTTTGGATTTAATTTCTAATGGAGCTGGCTGTGCAACTGTTGGACACAAAAAACAAACACACCGTTGACCCGTGGACGATGACCAAACTTCATCTGGATAAAGTGTAAAACAAGTGTATATATGCAAATATTTATATGTGCAAATTTGCTTTGAGAACCTTAGGGTGTAAATACCAATACACATGCACTGTTTTGAGTGACGCCCCCATCCCTTGTTTGTTTGTCTCTTGCATATGCGTTGGTTGTATGTTTTGTTGTGTTTTATGTTTGCTTTGTTGTGGCAGAAAATTACAAAATTATAAATAAAAAAAATAAATAAATAAATAATTTGGACCAGCTGTAAGTGAGAAAGTGCATGAGGCTTGTGCCGGGAAAAAGTGCATTACAGTCGTCTAAATGAGAGGAGATAAAAGCGTGTGTGACCTGTTCAAATGATTTAAAAGATAAAAAAGGTTTAATTTTAGATAAAAGCTGCATACGATTAAAAAAAAACAAACAGATTTTACATGCGCATTCACGTTTGTCAAATTTAAAATCACTGTCAATAATGACGGCGAGGTTGGTGTCAGAACGTTTCACGTGTTTTAGTCGGTATTGTAAAAGACAATGACCTCAGTTTTTTTTATTTTTACTCACCATGGAGATGTTACTGCTTTACAAAATAAAATTAAACTTAAAAAGGTGCATTCACGGCAGAAAGTGTCTTGAAAAACAAAGCATTACTACAATAAACGGGGGCATGTGGCAGGGAGATGCGTTTAAGAACATGGGCAATACTGAGGAACATTCCAAGCGAGACGAGCAACTAGTGGACCGTCTGCCAGAAAAGTTACATAGTGCATCTTTATGTTATTGTTTCACGGACCGTTTGAAAGATGAAGGTGAGGGTCCCACAGATTCGAACAGCTTTACTGAACCGAAGCTCAAGATACTGAAAAACAAGAGAACAGCGATGATTAAAAAAGATAAAGTTTACAAAACGAAACATTAAAGGTGCACTGCGTAACATTTTTCTACTGGATTTTTACTTTTAACCCTGTCAAAAGTTTGGATACACATTTTCATTTTTGTTTCTTCTTTGTTTCTATAATTATTTGCTTCGTAGATTCTCTGAGAAGGCATCAAAACTATGATTTTACCGATGTGGAACGTACCGGATAAAAGATTTACTCAAAATAACTCATAATAATTAATAAGTAACTTGTAATAAACTTGTAATAAAAAAGCAACATAGTGCTTTCTGAACTCTGGTACACACTGTGCGTACCTTGAATGCCCCAGTGGATCCAAATGGATGTTTCAAGTTATGCACAGAGGAGTGTGACAGTGATTAATCTGCAGTTAAGCGCCGCGATCCATAGAGAAACTCAACTAAAAGCTTTGGTATATCGCTTGAAGGCCAGTGCGTCGGCCATTTCAGACAGGTCCTAAACAGTGCACCTAAGGGTAACTTTAACACATTACACAAACAAAACCGCGTGTTCACACAGCGCCTGCCCGCAGATGCAGCAGATGTTTGTTCAAATAAGCAAAGGTTTGGGTCGGGTCCCAGTATTTGAACCCATTTGCTCAGAGCCACGTAAACATGAATTAGTTCATAGCAGAATAGTAAAATTCTGGCAGGCATGTGCATGGAGCCTCATAGAAATGCAAAATGAGGTTAGCGCGGTGACCTGAGCCCTCGGGCTGTGCGATTGATCATACCGCAGCATTTCAATACTGCAGTTAGAACGACAGCCCTGATTTTAGCATTTCTTAATCCTGAAAAACCTAAACACATCTAAAACAGGCATCTTAAAACTTTATTTTTTCCACCGTATTTGCTAATATGTTCATGATGTCACCACAGTAGCTGCTGAAAATTCCACCTTACACATAGATGTAGAACACCCCTGGCCTCAAGTCACTGCAAAGACTTTTTCAAACACTTTGACTGAAACAATTAGGGTTCAACATTTGGGAATTTTCCATCTGAATATTTAAAGGTACGCTGTGTAACTTTTCGGTTGAGGGTCCATCAGCTTCCATGGATTTGTCATTGCTCTGCTAAGAATGTTCCACGGTATAACTTTACACAGCTCTACCTTACATTTATTCAATTACAGACGGTTTTACAGCTCAAAAATATCTAGAAAAACAAACATTCTGACTGTGAGCAGGGTCGCCTCTCCACAGATCTGACCTGTAACTTGGTCTGGTTTGGTCTCCATGAAGCGTCCACACTTGTACATGTATTTGAGTTGTTTTTCGTTGTGTTCATCCACTCTAATCCGATGGAAAACGGCTCCGGAGATCTGGATGCTCCAGCTCCCACGGATTCGCCTGAGCACGGATCTGATCCGGCGCCGTATGGACGCATGAAAACGCTGATACGCTGACGACGGGGCTCTAGTTGCTGTTCTTATTGGCCCGCGTCACTGCGACTTGTGCCTTCCTGATTCGCTGGGTTTGCGGCATTGGTTCATGTGACGCTATTGCGGAAAACAGTTTAAACAAACCCGAGACAAACGGGAAACAGCGTCGGTCCACGAAAAGACTGTTTTCACACTTGCATCTTCCTCAGCTCGAAATTGGCTGCTGCAACTTCCTTAAAACTACGGCAACTTCAGATACGGTGCTTCACTTCCTTGTGTTTATCGCCCATGTGGTGTCGTGACGATGTGACGCCAGCTGAGTCATGTGACTAACGTTTCAGGTGATCCAGATACGACGTGTTTGGACGCAAATCGTTTCCAATGCGCTGACACGGTGATTCGTTTCAGTGTAAACGCTCTCTGAGAAACATTTCAGACAAAGCAGTAACACCTCCATAGAGAAAACCATTTGGCGATTTGACGGAGCCTCCACCAGAAAAGTTACACAATGCACTTTAATTGTAGGAATACCTGAGAAACACCCAGCATCACCACACTGTAAAGATCTACTCTCTGTAAATCCAGACTCGTACCTCATAGGCACTCGACAGCTTAAGTCTGTACAGCACAGGAATGAAAACATGGGCCGGAATGATCAGGCCCAAAATGTAGGCGCACCCGATGAACCAGTACTGGGTCCCGTGGGTGTAGATCTCAGCGGGCACCCCGATAATGGCCACGGCAGACTGGAATGACGCCATGAGAGACAGGGACACAGGCAGGCACCCCATGCTCCTGTCGGCCATTAGAAACTCCTGTGTGGTCCTCTGACGACCTCCTGGAAAGAGAGAGCGATGGGAGGGTAGTCAAACGCAGGCCCGTCGACAGATACCTTATTTTTCGGACTATAAGTCACACTTTTTTCAGGGTTTGGGTCGACTTATACTCAGGTACGACTTATATATCGCATTATTCACACTGACTGTCCCTAGATCAAATATATGAATCCTACAGATGAATCAAAAATGAAAAAACTAATTGTTAGCAGTTTTTTTTAATTTTGGTTTTATGGACAAATAAAGAAAAGAGTTGTTTTTTCGCTTTCTTATTTTTGGCTTTATATTGAAAAACAAATGAACGAATGATACACGGATTGTTCTCTATACGGTTGTTTTTATTACTATAACTTCTATAACTCGCCTAATTTTTGGTTCTTGGTCTCTAATTTTATAAAATAAATTTCCCCTCAGTGCGACTTATGCTTTTTTTTCTTCTTCATTGTGCATTTTTTGACTGGTGCGACTTATACTCCGGAGAGATTTATAGTCCGAAAAACACGGTAAGTGTTTTGCTTCTGTTTCCAGCTGGTTCCTGTGCTTTTTCTAACGTTACAGCAGTGGCCACAGCTGTAACTCGATATTATTGACAGCACTAACATATTTTAAACGGTTAAGAGTTTAAGTACAAGATTTAAAGGTACAAGGTGCAACTTTTGGAATCGCATCGCCAACCTGTGATGCTTATCAAGGGCGGGTGTGGTGGGAATCTTTTATTTTGTTTTCTGTTGTGGTCTGTTTAAGTTAAAGAATGTATTTTATGGGTTTAGAGAACTGTTCACTAACAACTGCTAAAGCATTTCTGTGTTCCTGCCACATGTGACGGCGGCAAACTCCACAAAACTAGTGTCGATAAACGATCTCAGGCTGCAGAAAAGTCTGTATCAGTCTTTAGTAATTTGCTTTTGATTCATATTTTATAAAGTAACACAGACTTTTCCACAGCCTCAGATCATTTCGCTTCACTAGTTTTGCGGAATTTGCCGCCATCAACTGAGCGGAAATGACGTCCTATAATTACTGCAGAAATAATAATGAATCATTTTAGAAATAAACTCGCACAAATGAAAATTGTCACGAAATACAAACATTTTCTATAATTTTCTGCCTGTTTTGAGCTCTATTTCACATTCTATTGAGCTCTATTTCACATTCTGAGGGTCTGGACGACGTCATCGGCCCAAACTGCAAATATCTTAAGAACCAGAATCGCACAATCAAAACTTTATGTAGCACAAACGAAGCACAAACGATTGACTCCATTTTGGGCGTTTTAGAGCATTTTGAAGCTTCCTGTGGGGCTGACCCCAATTTGACCGATAAAGAATCGTTAATTTCTAAAAGAAGCACAAACGAAACTTTTTGCAGCACAAAACAGCACAAACGATTGACAGTTTTTGTGTAGGTTTGCGTTTGATGAGGCCAACTTCACGCAGGTATTGTTCTGTCTTCGATATGGTAATTCTCATGACAGGCTTAGGTATCGATACTAAAAAAGTCCTATTGACAAACAGAAATGAACCTTTCCTGAATGATCTTGAGCTGTGTAAGCACAAGTATAAGAGCCACTGAGGGATTATACAGACATATAAACACATAAAAAGCATGAAAAGTCAGAACAAAAGTTAAGCGCGGTTTAACCTGACAGGGCGTAGTACACTCCTATGGCCAGAGAGGCGCCGAGGAGCACAGCGAAGATGGCGTAGTCTGCAGTGGTGAACAGGAGCTTGTGAGGGGAGGTGTCCATCCTGACGGAGCAGGGTCAGCGTCTCGGCGTCTCCACCAACGGCACGAGGGATTAAATACAGTGTGGGTTCGCCTTCCTGGTCCATTAGTCAGTTATCAACCTTGAAGAGAGATAAACATGATAAAAAAAAAGTGTGTCAAAGTTAAATAACAGGACAAATATTATGTTTACTGTACAGCTGCGGTGTACGGGAACAAAAAAACCCCAAAACATCAAATTATAACATAAACAACTTGGCCTTCGTGTCCAGTGTTTTTATAATTAATAATGAATCAGCATTAGAATTGTTATCAGTTTTGTTTACCTCGTATCTTGTAGTTCAAGTTTAGGGCATTTGAAATCAAAATATCAAAGTATATTTTGTGTAACTTTTCGAGTAGAAGCTCCGTCAAATGCTTTTCTCCATTTCACAGTACGATATTAAACCTTTCTATCTTCATGGAGACCAAACCAGACCAAGTTACAGGTCAGATCTGTGTCTCTGTCGGTTTTTTCTAGATATTTTTGAGGTATAAAACCACCTGTAATTTTTATCATTATTGTTTTATTTTGGGCAATTAAGAAGTTTACAGTCTTTTACAATGGAACACATAACATTAGAGAAATCATGGTAGAAATAACAAAAACAACTAAATATTTTGCCCAAAAAGGAGTGGGAAGAAGAGAATTTATTTAATCCCGTCCCTCTCTTCTAACGTAACACACTTATTTTTCATTTTTCAGACATTTTTCGTAACTATATGAACTATTTACAAGTGCGGACAGTGTATAACTGTTCTAGATAATTAATTATCATCATATTGCAATAATAATACGCGAGGATACCAGCAATGTTAAGAAATTTAAAGATACCAAGAATGGAAACAGACAACAAATATAAGTAATGGTAATGGAAGCACATGCAGCAATGGTCAGGAAACAAGCATAAAGCAGCTCTACAAAAGGCACGATTGTTCTGATATTAAGACCCACTCTCTATATACTGTGACCAGACCATATGGTTATAGAACAACTTGAATTTATGGATATTTTGGCATCGTTTGAGACGTGTATCCAGACTGTTCCAGAGTTTTACACCATATATAGACACACAGAAACTTTTACGAGCAGTTCGAACATTGGGAAATTGAATAAATGTAATGTAATGTGTAATGTAGAGGCGTTTAATGTCATACTGTGGAACATTCCAGGCACAGCAATAGGGCTCAGTATCATCAAGAAGTTGCCGATATGATACATACCTCGATATAGTGCACTTTCAATTCGATACGGTATATTTCAAATCGATTCAATGGGGTTCAAAAATAAAATTAAAAAAAGGCTAAATCGTGGCTGTGATACTAAAAGTCTTTGTTAAACCACTTCTTGTACAAAGTAAATATGAAACACAAACATTTTAATCTTCAAAACAGTGAAAATGTCAAATGTGTTGAGTTTCCTTCCTCTAAAAAAGCAACACAACTGTAGCAGTGTAACAAAATAATTTAATAAAATATACCAAAAATACTCTTGGTGATATATCGATACAGCAGCCCACGATATCGATACTGTACCATCACATTAAACGATACGATATAGCAATATTTCGATATTTTTGCACACTCCTACATGGCAATGATAAGCATGTGACGAATCCTCCACCTGGAAAGTTACATAATGCATCTTTAAGCCTGGAATTATTGTTCTAATTTGAACATTTGAATTTTGCCTATTTTAGAGATCCTTTTTATCCTCTTTTGTATCAGTTCTTGTTTAGAAATAGGCCTGTCACGATAATCACTATTAGGGGTGTGGAAAACTATCGACATATCGTATCGTTTAATGTGATAATACAGTATCGATATCGTGGGCTGCTGTATCGATACATCGCCAAGAGTATTTTTTGGTATATTTTGTTAGATTATTTTGTTGCGGCCCTACAGTTTTGTTGCTTGTTCAGAGGAAGCAAACTCGTTTATGCGACACATTTGACATTTTCACTGTTTTAAATGATTAAAATGATGGTGTTTGATATTAACTTTGCACAAGAAGTGGTTTAACAAAGACTTTTAGCATCACAGACATGATTTAGCCGTAGAGGGTAGAATAAGTCACATCTATGGCTAATTATTGGTTCATTCTTTTATTCATTTGTTGCACGTTAGGCCCTTAAATGATACGGTTTATTTTAAAAACAGGTTTACTGGGATTGTCCTGTTTAATAGCCTATTTAGAATTACTGCTGCAATGATATCGTCCACTTTTAGACCTGGTATAGTCCTAGATTAGACCTGGAACAGTCCGAGTATAAACCAGGTTTAGATGTGGTGGTACTCGGAAAACTACAGCCCACAATGAAACGTTGCTGAGTAGTTGAATCCTGACCACAGATACTGGTTTGGCTCAGATCGTTTTGTTTCTTTGTGTTTCACCAAAAGACAAATATCACTGACCGCTGAGTGCAGAGAACAGAGTCTCTACAGCGCAGCAGGCAGCCTCCAAAGAATGTGCAGTTAGTTACATAGAGAACCAGTTTTATACAGACAAAAAATAGTAAAAATAGTACTCTATAAGACCTCTACTGAAGCCATAACGTGAGGTATCTGTATGTATCGTATTTAAGTACATTTTAACATGGATGCTTTTTACTTTTACTTCACTACATTTTAGAGCAGCGTATCTGTACTTTCTATTCCACTACATTTTTGAATGTACTTTATTTTGTAGTAAAAGTATTTTTATTGTTGTGTGAGACCTGCTAAAAAAGACTGCAGGGTTTATTTTTATCAGGGTCATAGTTTGAGCAAACAAAACCCACATAAAATAATCTGTTTCTGCTGAATTTCTTTATCAAAATCACTACATTTGAAGCTTTATTAGATCTCAAATTCTTTGCAAAATAGTTTAACCTTTTACTTTTGATGAACATTTTTAAATGGATAAGTTTTTCTAGAGATACTTTTTGAGTGCTTTTTGCTTCAGTATCTGTACTTTTACTATAGTAACAAAATTGAGTAGTACATCCACTGCTGGTCATATCTAAGGATGTAATAACAATTTTACATGTTATTGTAAATGCCAAAAACAGTCCTTAACATTTTTATTTGATGTAGTTTTCATTTTAAACATATTTTTTTAATTTTTAAATGGTTCAACATGACTCTAGCTTCTGTCTGTCTGCAGGTAATGTTATAAAGTTATTTCTTAAGCCTTTAGCCACAAACTATTTCACATTATAATGCAAAATAATTCTTAGTTTTTCATTCACAACAAAATTTTAATTGATGGTCAAATATATAGTCACTGGAATAAATGCACAGATGTATTAAGAGGAGAAAAGCACGTGTCGTTAATGTCTTAGATAATATTTAATTAAAATAAAATAACAATGAATGAATAGTCTTTGCACTACTTATTTTAAATTTCCAGATCATAAACATAGATATAATGTATCTACGCCTATTTTCCTTAGATCTCTAAATAAGCTGAATAAGTTTTTCGTCAAAGTAAATAAAGAGGCAGCGGCGGTTCACGTAATGTAGGTGAATGTGTCATGCTCACCTTCCCACGCCGCGCTCCTGTCGCCATAATTTGTCGCTTTCCGTAACGTAAACGTACAACAAGTTGACGAAAAGTGAATCTGAAAACTTAAATAACATTGTTTTAATTCATGACCCGTGTTTTAATCCTGCTTTAGCCGCAGTTTAGTGCTGAACAGTGGCGCTCACATAAATCTTCCATGTGATCGCTGTAAACGTTCTGAACTTTCTTCCGGGGATGTGCGTGCGTGATGACGTTATGGGCAGCGTAGGAAGTTATCTTTAATTATTATTTTGTATTTTCTTATTTTTCTTATTTTATCTTTTTTATTTATTATTATTATTATGTTCTATTTTTTAATCTATTTACTTATTTTTTTGTATTTTTTTCCTCTTTTATTTTTTTGGGTGACTGCGTAGGAAGTTCCGACGCACGACAGGAGGAGAGCCGCCAAAATCAAAAAAACAAACAAACTTTACAACACTCTTCAGGCGCTTTATTTCATCGCGGATTCCGAGATAAACATTACAGACGATGGAAAATGCATCCGCAAAGGGTAAGAATCATATTCTTTAGTTTGTCAGTCACGGCGAAGAAACTTGTTTGCTAGTTCGGCTAACACCTATAGCATCGATTGTAATAACCAAATAATATGTATGCTGTATTTAGCCTTAAAAGTATCACAACAGGGTGACCAGACGTCCCTATTTACGCGGGACAGTTACAGTTTTGAGCCGTGTGTTCCCTGTCCCAGCAGATTTATACAAAACTAGTGATTTGTCCCAGTTTTATACAAGAAATGTCCCAGGTGTCCCTATTTTTGACCAATTTGAGCCAAACCAAGTCTAAACCAGGACTAAACTGAGACTTAACCAGGACTATCGTATTTTTTTTACTATTCTGATCCCTGCCAACAGTAAAGAGGAGCGTAAATTTTCATTTGTTTTGCCAAAATACAGAAATCCGTGTTTGGAAATGACCATAAAGCAAGCCACAGAAGCCCCTCAGATTATGACTGATACGAGAATGCACAATCACACATGCTCTTTTCACAGTTTTATTTATACCAGGGGTCTACCAGTACCTCCAAGTAGCTCGCCAAAGGATTTCTGAATTATACATATTGTGCTGAATGACAAAAAATTGATGAACTGCCATTTTTTTTGTATGTATCGTTTTAATGCACTAAAAATTAGATAAAGGTAGTGTTTTAGAGGCATCTTGCTGTTCCCAATCTAAGGCTTAATTTTGCTCAGTTTCTTGTGACTGCTAAAAGTAGTAGGTCATTGGCTTCTGAAAAAGGTTGGAGACCCCCGATTTATACCAACCATCCCAACCCGGGTGTGTCCCAGTTTAGAATTTTGAAAATCTGGTCACCCTACTTCACAATCAAGTATATATCAGGCCTAAACCAGATCCTTCATTGGTAGAAAGTGGCACATACTAATGCATTTAGTAAATGTAACTGTTTATTACTGTTAAGGCGAGTAATTCCCTTGTGGATTACTAAAGTTTGTCAAAATCTAAATCTAAAACCATTTAAAAATAACTCTGGGTATGTCTTACATCCACACCCACGATCTTATCATTATCTGATTTCTGGAGTTATCACATTTATCACATTTCTTTCTGACTGTTCACACCTATACAGGTTTTGGTTAAGAAAATTATGCAAAAATGACTAACTATTGTGGAAAGGTAAGGTGTCAGTTGTTTTTAATGATCAGGTTTATCTTGTGCTGTAAACACACACATCAAAAATCAGATCATATCATTGGGTTATGTGAATCTGATTATTCTTTTTATCTTATCTTTTATGCTGCTGATGACCTGGACTTGAGTCGAGTGTTTCGTTTGTGTATTTTTTTTTTATACGGAAATCACAAATAAATTCTGATTCTGATCTAACTTTTACTGGTCATGTAACTCTAACTATTGTGTACTGAGGGCGAACCCAAAGACTTAAATATGAATATTGTCTAGAACAGTAACGCCACCAGCTGTACCACTGTTTGAGAAGCACTAACTTACTATAACAGAGATGGTTGATTGTGTTCTTTGTATTTGTAGGAGTTCTGGGTCATTTGAGTTTCCTGGAGGCCCGATCGAAACAAAAGAAACCCGGAGCAAAGCCACAGAGTCGAGAGCAGGAGCTGAAGGCTAAAGTGGAGGAGCTGAAGAAGCAGAGAGACAGACTGAGAGCCGAGATAGACGTGCACCAGGTAACGAGCACTTTCATTAACCGTGCACAATAAACTGCAAAGAGGAGTACAAACAAAAGAAAATGTCATGGATTAAGTAGTTAAAGGCTTCTAACTTCTATGAAATTGTCTGTTTTTCCCAAATTTTCATTTATTTAAGTCGTAACACACATAAATGTAAAGTACACAGCGTCGGTGATCAACAACGCAAAGATATATTACTGGAGTTTGAGAAAAGAACTTAAGCTCTTTATTTATTTATTTTATTTTTATCATGTCATGTGTTTTATCAGTTAGTTGGCAAATACTAAAAATAAAATGCATTGCTTTGATTTCTTTTTAAACTTTAAACGCAATTGTGAACAAGCTCTGCTCCTACTGCACATAAAATAGTAGCATTTATGCAGCATTTTAATCTTTCTTTATTAGAAAAGGGACAAGGTCTTGTACCAAGGTTCAGGGTTCTTTATTTGTCATTCAAGCGTGTGAAAAAAAAACACATGACAGAATAAAATGTGTTCATCGAGGCCCAGTGATAAAGACAGTTAAAACGATGTGAAATAAGCAATATTAAAAGTACATCAAGAGCATTTAGCAGTTCCAACAGACAAGTACGAGTAAAACGTGTGGCAAGATGGAGAGGCGGTCTGAGCAGGAAGTCAGTGTGCACCGTTCAAAAGTCTGACGGCCTCAGGAAAAAAAGACAAGATCTCACGAGACCAATTTGCCACAAGATTGTACGAACACACACGAGGAAAATGATCTCGTGAGATTTTTCCAAGTGTTTACATTTGGATTGGACAAAAAACTAAACGCTTTTGAGCTAACGTTTTGAGAAGCTGTAGTTTCAAAAAGCAGTGCAAAAACGACCTCAAAAGTGCTTGATTAAAAAAAAAAAACATGTAAAGGCCAAAACTGTGAACTGAACACCACAATTTATTTATTATAGTTTATATCAAAATCTCGCCTTGTCTCGATTTCGTGGACCTTATTTCATGTCTAGTCTCGTCTTGTGTGAATTCTGTCTCGTCCCACCCCTGTTCTTTACTGAAATCACACTGGGCTGGTCAGTAATATTTAGTGCTGCCACTAACGACTAATTTTCTAACGATTAATCTCTCGACAAATTTTTCGATTAGTCGACTAATCTAAACGACTAATTAAAAAAAAAAAAAAGCGGTTCTAACACACACAAGTGTGTGTGTTAGATTTTCCCGGGAGGTTACCTTGTGTGTGCTGTGCGTGCGAGTTGCAAAGGTTATTATACGCCCGTGATAAAACGGGACGTATTATGGTATGGCGCTGTCCGTCCGTCTGTCCGTCCGTCTGTCCGTCCGTCCGTCCGTCCGTCCGTCCGTCCGTCCGTCCGTGGACACTTCAAAGCTTTGAAGTCTTTGAAGCTTTGTCTTCATGAAGAGGCAAAATATCAATGTGCTTTTCTGTTGTTTACAATGTATAGGATTATTGTTTCCCTCTTGCTGTAGATCTGAACTCTCTTCTCAAATGTTCTGCTGCTGAAAGCGAGAACAACCCACATTCTCTGCTTCTTTGAGCTTTGACACATTAAAGCTTTGTAGTGTCTTTAAGTTCTGTTGCTGCAATCTGATTGGTGGAATTCCGATTCTAGAATGTGATGATGTCATACTCATACTCCTACTGCAAGAGCCAGATTTCCCTATTGATTGTTATGGGCGTATTTTGCCCCGCTGGCGGAGCTCTTGTTGCTGTTATGTCTGTTGTGTGTGCTCATTCGACAATGTTGAACAACGATATGCACACACAATTTAACGAGTATGCACGAGCAGCATATTGCAACGGTATTCTCAATACCTCATGCATCGTGGTCGTGCTCCCGCGCCTCGGGTGTAGCCGCTGTTAGCCGCGCCGGTGTCCACCTCGGGCGCAGCCGCTGCCCGCCGCGCCGGTGTCCGCCTCGGGTGTAGCCGCTGCCCGCGGCACCGGTGTCCGCCTCGGGTGTAGCCGCTGTTAGCCGCGTCGGTGTCCGCCTCGAGTGTAGTACGACTAGTGGTGTGGAGGGGAAATACCTGATCTCAGGCAAGCAAAAGGTCTCTGGACGAGCCGTTTGAGACCAAAAATAAATAAAGGCGAATATTCGACCAAAAAAATTGTATTCGACTCATTTTCACATTCGATTACGTCGACAACGTTGAATAATCGCGGCAGCACTAGTAATATTGTAGGTTTCCATAATTGTAGCACATGATTTGGTATTGCCCATTTTATACGGTGTAATCCTTCATTCATCCATCAAATGTGAAATGGCCCCAGATAATCACAGTTTAAACTCGCACTAAATTAACCCCATCATTCTTTAAAAAATCTAAAATCATCTTTATTAATCCCATAGTAAACATATTTTTATATTGACTCAGACTCTCCAAAAGCTGAGAACGTCTTTGGACAATAATGAAGACATGGAAATGGACGACAGTTCTGAAAACGCAAAACTCCTGAGGCTGATGGCGAAACAAACTCAACTCAAGGATGTGCTGTTGGCTCATCACCTCATGGGTAAAGTTTAATACGTCTGATTCTCTCCTCTGTAGTACTACTTTTATAGTCTTGGGTGCCCCAACTTTTTTATGTCTTGCACTAGTACTTATGTACCTATTTATTTACTCTATCTTTTATTTATTGTTTTTTTCTGCACTTGTCTTCATTGGATGGTGAGTTGCTTTTAATCTCATTGTGCCATGTGTATGTTGTGGATTGCTGAAAAGTAAGAGAATGAGGCGCACACAAGACCTATGCCAAAAAGTGTATATTAAAGCCGAAACTCCAGTAGGAGTCATTGAGAATGGGCTAGACCCGAATCGTCTGTCTTTACTCCAGTCTACAGACTTGTCATGTTTCGGCTTTAATATAATATTGTCTTGTGTGCGTCTCGTTCTTTTACTTTTCAGTGTTTCCACTTTCTGTGAGTTGACGCACCAAGCAATACACGAATCGAAGACAAGGCGCAAACGCCGACCTTTTTTGGTTTTCAGCGTATATTGTGGATTATGCATACGTATAGTGACAATAAAAGGCATTCTATTCTATGTTTGATCTGTCTTTATATAATACATTGTTCTGCATAAATAGCTTTTTCCTGCATAGTTATTTTTTTCCTGCATAAATAGTTCTTTTTTCCTGCATAAATAGTTCCTACATAAATACTTATTTTTTCCTGCATAAATGGTTCTTTTTTCCTGCATAAATAGTACTGTTTCCTGCATAAATAGCTCTTTTTTCCTGCATAAATAGCTCTTTTTTCCTGCATAAATAGCTCTTTTTTTCCTGCATAAATAGTTCTTTTCCTGCATAAATAGTTCTTTTTTCCTGCATAAATAGTACTCCCCCTGCAGGTGTAGTCTTGTAAGTGCAGTTTGGGTCAGATACACAGAGATACCCATAATAGTTTTTGCCGCGCCCCTTTTATTCAACTAATCGATCGGCAGCGCGTCTTTAGTCGGCTAAGAATCTTTTTAGTCGATGACGGCTGTATACTTCTCTGGATCCTCTTTCCAAACGATCCCAGACTGGATTTACTAACACTTCAAAGCATAATCCATGTTTTTCTTTCTGTTTTAGGAGGTTATGACGTCATGAAGACAAACCAGAACAAGTCCCTGTGTTTCTCTCTGGCCACCGCGTACCAGGGCGCCGTCCTGGACACGTATAACATAGAAATAAGCGTGAGCCAAACCCTGAGAATCACGCGACACAACATCCCTCCGTTTATCCCTGTGAAGGATTTGGCTGAAGAGACGAACATGCAGGAAAACATCCGAGGGTTTTTGGACACTCTGAGCCTCCATCTGAACGCTTTCGTCGGGCGCAGGCAGCAGGTCAAACTCGTGAAGGTGCGGCTTTCAGAACAACTGATAATCACTAATCCAGAAAAGAGTTAAATATTATTAACTGATACTTTGCAGCTGATGTTAACAATATTCTGTGGGGCACTACTCAGTCTGAAGCTCTGTGACTCGAGTTAGACTTTAATCTGAGCTTTAGTTCAACACAATTTAACCACGGTAAACTAACCAGACTTGGTTGGAACTACATTAAACCGGGACCAGGCTGAGTTTTGGCTTAATCGTGTGTTGGGCTTCGTGTAGTAAACATGGGGTAACGAGAACTGATTAATACCTCAGGACCAGCTCCCGATCGGCAATCGTAGGTCACAAGAATATCAACTCTTGCGGGGGTTTCGTACCGTTGAAGTTGAGAACATGAATCGTGAGCTGTGAACTTTTAAACCCTGCGATTTGGACGTACAATTTGATCTGGGGCTGAGTGAAACGATCGAAAATGTTGCACAGTGTACGTCCGGCTTTAGGTGATCTGATTTTACTGTTAAATGAGTCACTCTCAAATAACCAACATTTCCTTTTTTTTTTGTAAATTCAGTGAAAGTTTTGGAAAAGTCATGGAATTTTAGCATCTCTTTCACCCAACTCCAGCGTTCTGTTAAGTTCTCATGAGGCTATTATAATTATTTCTTAACATCTGCGCAGTCGCTCCAGCAGGACAACACACAATAAGGTGTTTTGTTTAATAGAGACACAATAAAATAAACACACTGACAGGATTTAGAATGTTAAAAACTATAATACCAAACCATACGGTGAGTGGAAAGGTTCACATTTCATATTTAGCCCTAAAAGTCTGAGAAATTCTATGCACGTAGGTGCTGTAAAGTCATGGAGAATTCACTTTAGGTCATGAAAAAGTCATGGAAAAGTTCTGAAAATTTGTCAGTGAAAAAGTGGGAATCCTCAGCCCACAGTTTTTCAGTTAGTCTCTCTCAACTTTTACACCAGGTCTGGAGTGAATGAAAAATTCTCAGATACTAAAGCTTTGTAAAGCGTCTTTGGGGACATGTGTCTGTGAAAAGCGCTGTATGAATAAAGTTACCTTACTTGACCTTTTTGTTGAATATCAAACTCTTAAACAAACAGGACCATGAACGCTCGTATTGATCACAGGATCCTGAAAATGTGCTGTTAGAATCCATTTTGTATTTTTTTTTCTTTTTTTGGCAGTGTTTGCTCATGTGTGCATTGTGTCTTTATGGTAAGTGCTAAACATTTCACCATAGAGATGCATGTAGCCTCCCCATTCCCGAGCGTATTGTCACTGCAAAGCATCATTTGCAAAAAACAACAGATCTCTGACAGCTGGACAAAAGTTTTTACTCGGTTTCTTTAAAGTAATGTGGGAAATGCTGTGATTCTGTTGTGTATAATCATTTATTATGCCCTTATCCTCCCTCCTTCGCTCCTTCCCTCGTTCCCTCTCACAGGAGCGCCACTCGTCGGTGGAGGTGTTGGAGACGAACGCCCTGTGCTCTCTCCTGGTCCTGATGCTGACGGAGCCAAAGACAAACAAGTCTCTGCTCTGTTCCCTCGAGTATTTAGACCACAGCAAGAGCCTCCCCACATGCGTCACTGTCCAGTGTGAAGGTACTGGAGACCAAAGAGGGTACACTGACCGATACTGACCAATACTGATCAATATAGAGCGTATACTGACCGATACTGACCAATACTGACCATTACTGAACATTACTGACCAATACTGACCAATATAGAGTGTATAATGACCAATACTGACCAATATAGAGCGTATACTGACCGATACTGACCATTACTGACCAATACTGACCAATATAGAGTGTATAATGACCAATACTGACCAATATAGAGCATATACTGACCAATACTGACCAATATAGAGTGTATACTGACCATTACTGACCAATATAGAGTGTATACTGACCAATACTGACCAGTATAGAGTGTATACTGACCGATACTGACCATTACTGACCAATACTGACCAATATAGAGCGTATACTGACCGATACTGACCAATACTGACCAATATAGAGCGTATACTGACCAATACTGACCAATATAGAGCGTATACTGACCGATACTGACCAATATAGAGTGTATACTGACCAATACTGACAATTACTGACCAATATAGTGTATACTGACCAATACTGACCTATACTGACCGATACTGACCAATACTGACCAATATAGAGCGTATACTGACCAATACTGACCAATATAGAGCGTATACTGACCGATACTGACCATTACTGACCAATACTGACCAATATAGAGTGTATAATGACCAATACTGACCAATATAGAGCGTATACTGACCGATATTGACCATTACTGACCAATATAGAGTGTATACTGACTGATACTGACCATTACTGACCAATATAGAGCGTATACTGAGGAATACAGACCAATACTGACCGATACTGACCAATACTGACCAATATAGAGTGTATACTGACCAATACTGACCAATATAGAGTGTATACTGACCGATACTGACCAATACTGACCAATATAGATCAATATAGAGTGTATGCTGACCAATACTGACCAATATAGAGTGTATACTGACCAATACTGACCAATACTGACCATTACTGACCAATACTGACCAATATAGAGCGTATACTGACCAATACTGACCAATACTGACCAATACTGACCAATACTGACCAATATAGAGCATATACTGAGGAATACAGACCAGTACTGACCGATACTGACCAATAATGACTAATACTGACCAATATAAAGTGTATACTGACGAATATAGTGTATACTGACGAATTAGTGTTGTCAAGGGTATTGAAAATCACATACTAATCGATACTAAAACTACTACTGAAACTAGATCCTCGTTTGAGCAGGTACTGAGACTAAAAGTCCCGTTCCCAGGACAGAAACGAACCTTTCCTGAAGCTTTAGAACAACCTTGAGCTGAATCAGAACAAATGTAAGAGCACACAGACGAGTATGCGCACATGGATACAAGGCCACAAGGGAATAGAAAAGAAAGAACTATGATTTAATGTTGAAAATCACATTGGATAGATGTTTTATTACTGTTTTACAATGATTAGATGTTGGTTTCCTCTGCAGAGAACTGACTAACCTCACTGACGATCCACTGGGCGCTGTTAAACACTGTTAAAATACGTTACTTCCTTAAAATTTTTCTCTTTTGCTCAAGTTGATTGAAAAAGCATAGTGAATATGTTTTCGAAACAAAGACTGCGGTTACATGCACACTCAAAATCAGATTATTATCAGATTTTTGTAAATTAAAATGACATAAAAACAGTAAAATCTGGTTTATTTCATCATAGTTTGACGTTAAACAGCTCTATTTTACATTTATTCAATCGCAGGTGGGTTTATAGCTCAAAAATACAGAGAAAAACAAAACAAACGGGCGTTCTGACTGTGAGCGGGGTCGCCTCTCCACAGATCTGACCTGTAACCTGGTCTGGCATTTCAGACAAAGCAATAACATCTCCACAGAGTAAAGCATTTGACGGAGATAACACAAGAAAAGTTACACAAACATGCGCCTTTAAAATAATAAATAACAATTTGATGTGCGAGGTGAACTACGCCACTGACAATAACTATATTACAATCACACAGAAAGTTTATCACTGTTGATTTCACTTTTATTTACGCCATAATTCCTTTGGTTTTCCAGAGTGTGACGTGTCTAGCTCCCCCCAGTGGCAGAAGAACAAGGCGCTGCTCCAGGACACTCCGGCCCACGAGGCTTTAGAGATCATGAGGAAAACTGGACAGATCATGTAAAAACATTTACCCCAAACAAACAAGGACACAGTGTTTAAACTCTGAGACCAGGGCTGTCCAAACTTTTTCATCCCAGGGCCACATATTAAGACACAGAGCAGCGTGAGGATCATCGAGGGTCATAGAAACAGTGAGTAATTCAAACATGTGCTTTTATAACAGGTTTAAATGACCCTCCAGACCTTTGTTCATGTTTAGACCCTCAAAAGGAAACATTAAATTTGCTTGATCAAGGTGGATTTCAAAAACATGCAGTAAAAAGTCCAACTTGCGGTAGTTTGGGCCAATTCACCTGGTTTTTTTTTTTTATGTAAATATATAAACTGTTTTTCTTATTGTAGAGTGGGCAGACCTCACTTTGGGACCTGGGCTGCCCAACCATTGTGTGTACTGTGGTCCAAAGCGAGAAAAAATAGCTGAAGAAGGCTTTTTTGCCAAAACTTAATTTAAAATTAAAAAAAGCTTTTGCACTTTGGCCGTCTTGAGTGTGCGATCCAATTTTTTCACCTTTATGTTGCTGTTCCTTGCATTCGCACCTCTACAAAAATTTTAGTGTGCGTTTTCTGTTACATCCAATTCACCTGGAAGCCTGAGGGCCAAGACTAGACTGTACATCGAGGTATTTAATATAACAACAACAAAAAACACAACACTGTAGAATCTCTATAGTTTAAACCGAGCTGGAGACAGAGTTAGAGTGAGTGGAGTTTGCTCGAACTGTCAAACTGCAGATTTTCTGACCTGGTTTATGGTTTATATCTCTGTAATTACCGTATTTTTCGGACTATAAGTCGCACCCGAGGCAAAACTATTAGAACTCCAGACTGTCCATGTGAACGTCTGTGTCCAGAGAATCATTTTAGAAGTGAAATCAGCCTCGTATTTGAAGGATTTATGTCCGAGCAGCAGCAGTGAGTTGTACTTTCTGATAGAAGCTCAGCAGCGGCGGACTGATATATGAGAAAATAGTCCCTCAACATGCGACGATTCATGCGACGCAAGGTTAGTTTTATTTCAAACATTATTTTCTGGACACGGACGTTCACAGGGACAGTCTGGAGTTCTAATAGTTTTTCCTCGGGTCTGTGGAGTGGGTCAGACTGTTTATAGTGGCAGGACGACTATGGCCATTGACATGCACTAGCCTAGCACCAGCACCTCTGCAAATACAAGGACTGGAGGAAGATTTAAAAACGTGTCTCCACACATCTCCAACACTCATGAGAAAATGAAGCCCTATGTCCAAAATTACGAACCGTCCCTTTAATCGGTTCTCGTTGCCTCATTTTTACTACACGAAGCGCAACACACGATTAAGTCAAAACTTGATCCCAAAAACAGTCGCAAGAGTGAAAAATCGGCTCAAAAACGGCCAAAAACCGCACAGTGTACGCCCGGGTTTACAGGCGGCTGGTTGTAACTGTTGAACGTAACGCTATTAATGACGTCTTTCATTCAAATTATAATACACAAATGAATAGGACATTTCTAAAAGGAAAAAAGAAAGAATACAGTGACATATAGATGAAGAAAACTGGGCCATTTCCTCAGTTTTCCTCAGTTATTATCACCAACAGAGCCCAAAGGAAGTCGCCATCCGCATGTTTCCAAACGTTTTCCGGGTTTGTGACGTAAGCGTGAGTAGACGCCATCACCGCCGTTTCTAAGGAGGTTCCTCTGGTGAATCGGCTTTACTTTTCTCCTTCAGTCGGTCGATAAACTCTTGCACTCGCCTCTCCAGCGCCTCCATCTGGGCTCTCCTCGCCTTCTCCATCTCCTCTCTGGCTTTCTGCTGCCTTAAAACCCTCTCCTTTTCTGAAATCGAATCGATCAACGCGATGTTCTTCATCTGTAGAAGTGAAACGCCGCTTTGAACGTGGCTCCTTTGTCTCACCGGGGCGGAAATCGACCGACTTTGCTTATCTTCCGATCCAGATTTTACGTTTTGCCTCGTCCCGTAAGCCGTGTGAACGCCTCTGCAGTAGCTGAACTCGTCGATTTCTTTCATCGCGATGTCCACGATCGCTTTGGGTTCACAGATCTTCACGTTGCCGAGTTTTCTCTGCTCCCTTCTCCAAAACTCCTTCCTTTGTTGCAGCGTCTTGTAGGAAAATCTGAATTGTTTGTCTATAAGTTGTAATTTTTGCCTTCGGTCGTGCTCTGCCTTTTGGTTAAGCACTTCCAGTTCTCTTTCCAAAGCGCTCATTGGTCTCCTTTGCTCGGTTTCCATTTTTAAATCCAAGAAAGTCAGAAAATATAAAAATCCTTGGTCCAGTTTAAGCCGAGGTAAGTAGTTAATAGTCGAGCGTGGGGTAACATAAGCAGGCTTTGTATTGCGAGTGAATGGGAGGTTGGTAACTATGCGCTGACGTGCCAAAAGTTTAGGAGTGTAGAGTTTCATATTGTCAGAACTCGACTGTCACGAGATCGGACAATCACGTTTGACAAAAGCTTCAGCTGTGGAGGGAAGTGAAGGTTACACTAGTTGAAAAATTGCCCTTCTAATCTTATTATTTTTTATGCTTTTTCTGAAATTCCAAACAAATTATAAATATGACTTCTCTACATCCATTGGACTCATAAAGAACCCTTCATTCTTCATTCATTCACACTAAAATACTGGTGTTTACAACCATTGGAGGCAGTAAGTGACAGAAGAGCAGAATATATGTATTTCCATGTGTTTCCAGTTGTGGGGATTGAATCACCAAGCTTCAAATTATGGGGCAAATGTATTAAATAAGATACCACTGTTCTACGAGAGAGTCACTTTGTCTTTTTCAAATCTTAAAAGGATAGTTTGGTTTTTTTGACATGAATCTGCACGTCCGCATCAGCAGAGTCGCATCAACACTGACTTACCTCCTGACAGCGTCTGAGCCGAGTTCTTCCCCGGTTTTGGTGCTGATGAAAGTCAAGCAAGTTGGCTGGAGTCATGAAAATAAAGCGTTTTACTTCTCAAAACAATGTGTTCAGAGTGAAACATTTGCGTCACAAAATGTGAACCAAAATGTGACCTCATAATCTCTTGGTACTATTTTCTCTCCGGTCGTATCACTGCGCTGCCTCCAGGTGAAGCTGCACCAAAAAACATGCAGAATAAAAAATGATTCGGTTCCATGGAGATCAGAGGTATTACAGAAATGTGGTGAATTATGACAATAGACAAAATGTCTATTGTGATTGAGAATGTCTTGGAGTGTAGATCAATTGAACTTTGCAATGATAAGAAGAAAAATATTATAATTAGTTGTGTGTATAGGGCACCTGGTTCAAGCCTTGAGGTCTTTAACAACTGGATCGAATCCACTTTCTCACTTCATCCCGATTAAACAGTATTTATTTGCAGTGATTTTAATATTGATCTGTTAAATAAAAATAATCACAAACCCACCAATGATTTCTTAAACACAATGTATTGTCTAAATTTGCACCCTAAAATTACAAGACCAACCAGAATAACATCTGGAAGTGCGACTCTGATTGACAATATTTTTACAAATGACATTTGTCAATAGTTTTGTTAGTGGACTGCTAATTACTGACATCAGTGATCACTTACCAATATTTACTATTTACAGTGCTGGTTACCAACACAAAACAGCAACAACACCGGGATTTGGAAGAGACTCAAGACACCAGAGGCTCTTAATGCCTTATAACGTGATTTTTAAAATCAGGATTGGAGTGAAATCTACTGCTGTAATAATGATGATAAAGCCTATAGAACATTTTTGAGTTTATTTAAAGCACTTTATGACAAGAACTGTCCTCTAAGACAAATTAAATTAAATCAAAAACATTAAAATGAACCATGGATTAGTGGAGGAATAAGAAATGCATGTAGAAAGAAAAATAAACTTTATCATGATTTTATTAAGATCACTGGAAGAAAAAATATAAAAACAAGTTGACAACTATTATAAGAACTGCTAAAAAATATTACAGGGTTTTGGAAGAAAACAGAAATAATATACATGGTATGTGGAGTATAGTAAACAATATAATAAAAAATCAAAATAGTGGGAAAAAAACTTTCCCATCATTCTTTATAGACGACAATAAAAAACTTACAGGTATGAAAGAAGTTGCTGACAAGTTGAATGAATATTTAGTACATATCGGTCTGCGATTAGCGGGAAAATCAACAGTGTTGAATCTCCTGATTATCCTTTGATTGAGAGACAGTGTAATTCTGTTTCTCTCTGGTGTAAATGAAAATGAAGTTATTAATACTGTTCTAAAATGTAAGTCAAAAGTGTCTACGGATTGTGATGAAATTGATATGAAAACTGTAAAATGAGCATCTCTAAACCTTTAACCTGTATATAACCTATACAGACCCATCTCCCTTTGACCACAGTTCTCAAAAATTATAGAAAAATTATCTGACACAAGATTGGAATCATTTACTCAAAAATGTAACATAATAACAGACAATCAATATGGTTTTAGAAAAAATCAGTCAACATCATGAGCTTTAATTGACACGGTATAAAAGATATAACTAACTCTATTGACAATAATAAACATGCTGCAGGAATATTCATAGACTTAAAAAAAAAAGGCCTATGATACTATTGACCACAATATTTTAACATCTAAGCTGGAAAGATTTGGTATTAGAGGAGTAGCTTTAAACTGGGTCCAGAGTTATCTAAAAAACAGAAAACAGTTTGTGAAAATTGGTGATTACTCTTCATCATGTTTGAACATTCCTTGCGGTGTCCCCCAGGGGTCAGTATTGGGCCCCAAACTCTTTAATCTTCATATTAATGATTTATGTAATATTTCAAACAGTCTAAAAATTGTGTTTTTTTTGCTGACGACACAAACATGTTCTGTTCTGGGGATAAGTTAGATGAATTACTGAACATGGTCAATATAGAAATGAAAAAAGTGAAATCATGGTTTGACTCGAATAAATTAACACTCAATTTGAGTAAAACAAAATGTATAATATTTGGGGAAACGTGACAAACAAACAAAGGTTCAAATACAAATAGATGGAACCATTATTGAAAGAAGACGAACAATTAAATGTCTTGGTGTGATTATTGATGAACATATGAATTGGAAGGATCACATTAATTACATTGGAAACAAACATTTTCTTGATCACAGATCACTACATATATTATATTGTTCTCTCGTTTTACTATATCTGAGTTATTGTGCTGAGATATGGGGAAACAACTATAAAAGCTCAATCTTGCAAATCATCTGGTTACAGAAAAGGAAATACATATTATCAATAATTCTGGTTACCTTGATCACACTAATATATTGTTTCTGAAGTCTAAAATACTAATGTTCAGTGATCTAGTAAAATATCAGACAGCTCAAATTATGTACAGAGTACAACAAAACTCTCTTCCCAAAAATATCCAAACACATTTTAAACCTAATATCTATAACTTAAGGGTTAATGTAAATAAATACAGTTTACCCAAATTTAGGACAATGAAAAGTTTGTGTATCTCAGTATCTGGTGTCATATTATGGAATGACTTGAGCCTAGACTTGACACCAGCTCCAGCAGGATGAATTTTAAGAAGAAATATAAGGAAATTATACTGATGAACTATGAAAACACAGAAAAGTTCTAAGTTTGATATGTTTTCTCCTGTGAAATTGTTGCATAACAGGAAACTGAAAAAATAGATTAAGTTGTAAGAAGGAAAGGGTGGGATTAAAAAAGTTAAACTTCTTCCCACTCCTTTTTGAACATCCATCCATCTTCTCCTGCTTACTCCAGCTGGGTCGTGGGGGCAGTTTACTGCCCAATCCTCATAGCACCTGACCCCCCATGAACCCATATATAGCATCTGTCATTTTGACTTATGATTTAGTCAGTGCATGATTTGGTTTTTTGCATGTTTGAAATAAATTCATTCATTCATTCAATTATTATGAAATTTGAACATTTTTTAACTGAGGAAATTGCAACTGGATCCATGTAACTATTATTGAATCCAATAAATGCATAAAAATGGAGACTAGAAAATCTTTTAATTACTTATACAGAAAAGTTGAAGTGAAAACAGCTGCTTTGTGCATGAGGCGGGTACAGTGAACACGGGACACACACACACATACTCACACACACACGCATACACACACACTGACACACACACGCATACACACACGCACACACTGATACACACACGCACACACGCACACACAAACATAAAATAAAAACCATGTGTTACCAAAAGTGCACTGTCCCTTTAAATCCCAGCGCACAGGAAGCCGCATTTCACCTTCTGTGAACAAACAAACATCTGTGGCGAAATGTAACTTCTGCTAAATCCTGAATTCTTAGAAAACACCCGGGACTGCGCAAATCTTCGCTCGGTGAGTGCAATTGTTAGACACGTGAACGCACCAGGTCACGATCATTTTTTATTTTAATCAAGTTTATTTTGCAATTAAACACGTGCAAACAACGTGCTTTCCATATTGAGTTTGCTGCCACATCTATTGCACTTTCGTCCTCATTCCCAACGTTCATTTTTAAGTCTTTTCTACGCGTTAAATCACGTGGAGCAGCCCGGCGGCACGTACTTTTACGTAAGTTGCGTAATCGTAACGTAACAGTGGATTTCACATTTGCTACACAAAGTGTAGATTGTTTTCCACTGTTACCCAATGCCCCTTTCGTTTCTGTAATTGTATGTCGAAATGTACCAGTTTAATCTATTTTTTGCGGTCGCTCTTCCGTAAAAGTAGTTTTGGTTTTAGTTTGACAAACACGCCCCCTGCTGTTTGCACAAGTCATTCTGTTTAGTAGTTTAGAGTTATTAATGAAGAGGTTCACCATGGTAAGACGGCTTTTTTGTTGTTTTGTATTTTTTTCTATTATTTTTATTTAATTACCACAAATACAGGGTTAGACATGGTTATAGAATAGATTCATATTAAACAAATTCAACTTAAATTAAAATTAAAAGCCAAGACTACCAAACTATTCTATTTTTTTCCATTCAAAAATTATATATAGGTTTTTTTTGTTTGGTTGGTTGTTTTTTTGTTTTGTTTTTTGTTTTTTACATTTTTAATCGCTCGAGGCAACAGTCCTATGTTCATGGATAACGTCTTAGCTCAATTTCACCCCAAAAATGCAAATCAGAACGATAACTCCTTGTTTTTTAGTCATGTTTTTCGATATTTTGACTTATAAATATATAAATGTAATGAATGTTATATGGTGATTATTGTTTAAAAACAGCAGCTGAGTCGGATTCACCACGTCTTACAGACCGGGACATTTCTACTCGGAAAAACCTACAACACAGTGAGTCTGTTTAACTATTACTAAACTATAAACTATTACTATTACTAAATGACTAAACCTGGACTAAAAGTAGACTAAACCTGGACTAAACTTGGACTAGAAGAGGACCAAACCGGGATTACAGTTTATGATTTATCTAATTACATTTGAACAGACACTACATCAAAATCAAGACTAGAACTGGACTAAATATAGGACTAAATCTGAACTACACCTGGACTAAATTTGGGACTACACTTGGACTAAAGTTGGACTAAACCGGAGCTAAAGGTGGACTAAAACTGGACTTGAACAGGACCAAACCAGGTCCACATCAGGACCAAACCCGGGACTGTCACTTATGGTTTATCTAATTATATTTGAACAACAAACACATCAAAAGCAGGACTAAAACTGGACTAAATCTAGACCAAACGTATGTCTACACATGGACTAAACCTGGACTAAATACAGGACTAAACCTGGACTAAAGTTGGACTAAACCTGGACTAAAGTTGGACTAAGCCTGGACTAAACTGGACTAAACTGGACTAAACCTGGACTAAATACAGGACTACCCCTGGACTACACCTGGACTAAAGTTGGACTAAATACAGGACTAAACCTGGACTAAACCTGGACTAAATACAGGACTAAACCTGGACTAAAGTTGGTCTAAACCTGGACTAAAGTTGGACTAAGCCTGGACTAAACTGGACTAAACCTGGACTAAACCTGGACTAAATACAGGACTACCCCTGGACTACACCTGGACTAAAATTGGACTAAATTAGTGCTGCCGTGATTATTCGACGTTGTCGACGTAATCGAATGTGAAAATGAGTCGAATACAATTTTTTTGGTCGAATATTCGCCTTTATTTATTTTTGGTCTCAAACGGCTCGTCCAGAGACCTTTTGCTTGCCTGAGATCAGGTATTTCCCCTCCACACCACTAGTCGTACTACACTCGAGGCGGACACCGGCATGGCTAACAGCGGCTACACCCGAGGCGCGGGAGCACGACCACGATGCATGAGGTATTGAGAATACCGTTGCAATATGCTGCTCGTGCAGACTCGTTAAATTGTGTGTGCATATCGTTGTTCAACATTGTCGAATGAGCACAAACACAACAGACATAACAGCAACAAGAGCTCCGCCAGCGGGGCAAAATACGTCTGTAATAATCAATAGGGAAATCTGGCTCTTGCAGTAGGAGTATGAGTATGACATCATCACATTCTAGAATCGGAATTCCACCAATCAGATCGCAGCAACAGAACTTAAAGACACTACAAAGCTTTAATGTGTCAAAGCTCAAAGAAGCAGAGAATGTGGGTTGTTCTCGCTTTCAGCAGCAGAACATTTGAGAAGAGAGTTCAGATCTACGGCAAGAGGGAAACAATAATCCTATACATTGTAAACAACAGAAAAGCACATTGATATTTTGCCTCTTCATGAAGACAAAGCTTCAAAGACTTCAAAGCTTTGAAGTGTCCACAGACGGACGGACGGACAGACGGACGGACAGACAGACGGACGGACAGACAGACGGACGGACAGCGCCATACCATAATACGTCCCGTTTTATCACGGGCGTATAATAACCTTTGCAACTCGCACGCACAGCACACACAAGGTAACCTCCCGGGAAAATCTAACACACACACTTGTGTGTGTTAGAACCGCTTTTTTTTTTTAATTAGTCGTTTAGATTAGTCGACTAATCGGAAAATTAGTCGAGAGATTAATCGTTACAAAATTAGTCGTTAGTGGCAGCACTAGACTAAATACAGGACTAAACCTGGACTAAATACAGGACTACACCTGGACAAACCTGGACTAAACCGGGACTAAACCGGGACTAAAAATGGACTCAAATTGGACCAAACCTCATCCAAACCTGTATTAAACTTGGACTAAACCTGTACTTAACCTGGTCTAGCACAGAACCAAACCAAGTCCAGATCAGGACCGACCTTTGGTTAAACCCGGACCCAAACAGGTCCGACTCTCACGCTTTGATCCTCGTGTGTTTCTTTAGTCTTGTGTCCGCTGCAGCTCTCGTGCCGTGAACATGATGCACGCCGTGTGTGTGGATGAACCAGGAGGACCGGAGACCCTTCGGATCCGGACTATTCCCAGACCCGAGCCTGGACCCGGGGAAGTCCTGGTCCGAGTCCACGCCACGGCCCTCAACAGAGCCGACCTCCTGCAGGTGAGAGAGGGAAAGAGACAGTGAAAATGAATGAATGAATTTTTCTTTAATGAATTACTGTTTAATACACCAACACCTACAGCCATACACGGGCGAGGGGGGAGTGTCTTGCCTAAGGACACAACAGCGTTAGTCCAAGTCGCCTTTGGGTCCTGGAAGAGCGTCCTAACCTGTGATGGGTCATGCTGGTAGATTGAAACCTCCATAAACTTTTAATAATGATTTTGAATGGCTGCTGTTGGGGCGTTTAAAGTTCACACGGGAGATCACAGACAAGTCGCATTTAATTGGAAATGTGAACGACCTCGCCAAAAAAAAAAATCCGAATTGAGCTTTAATCCCTGCAGTCTGAACGTCGCCTAATTTTGCCCAAACACTGTTAACATCTGGAATAAGATACAAGATGGCAGAGATATTTACAGAAAAAAACATAACTCATCTTTTATGAGCACGGGAACGAATACATATTTGTTTCTTTGTTGTGCACAGATACACGTCGATGTTCGTACACAAAACACAGATCCATGTACACGTGATTAAATACAATCAGTCAGTTAAAATACTGTCTAATGCTAAATACTAAAGCAATAAATACTAATAAAATACAATACTAAATACAATCAATTAAATACTGTCCCAATTTAACTGTATGTTTTAATCGTATTTCATTTGTTTATGTTGTTGTGAGGCGACCTTGGGTGTCCAGAAAAGCACCTAATAACTAAAATGTGTTATTATTATCATTATTATTACTAGTTTTTCCTCTTCTTTCCCCTCAGAGGCGTGGGCTGTACCCCCCTCCCCCCGGCGAGAGTGAGATCTTGGGTCTGGAGGTTTCTGGGACCATGGAGGCGACCGGACCCGGAGTGAAGTCCAGGTTTAAAGTGCGTACACTGCACAAAAGCAGGGCCAAAATCTAAGAAATAAACACTTAAATGTATCAGAAAATGACTTAAAAGTAGAGAAATTCTCTGTGCACGCAGCAAGATCAGTTTACTTGACGAGTTATCTTAAAATAAATGACCTCTAGACAAGAATTAAACAGTTTCTGGTCCAGTAAGTCGATAATAAATCTGAAAACAAGGTGCATAACCTGATGTAAGTTTTAAAATCTTGGCCAGATCAGAGAAATTTACGGTATATGACAGGTTTTCATGTTTTTCTATTTATTATTTGCTTCGCCTGTCCATATTTATGATAGTTTTACATGATTTAAGTGACAGTTTGTGGAAAAAAGTTGGTCCTGTGTCATCTACAAGGACAATTCTACAATTTACGAACAAGGACAACTGACAGTAAAGGTGTTGCCATTTATTTTTATTAATCTAATCATAACTATTGTGTAATTTAGACAAGTTGTGGCTAGGGCTGGGTGGTAATACAGTAATCTGGTGTCTCGCGGTATCAAAAAGTAGCAGCGGTATCAGTTTCATCACCGTCATTAAAAAATCTGCATAAGGAGCTAAAACCACAGCAGGACTTTCTCCCCTCCGCTCTCTCTCCTCTTCAAACGTGGTTCCGCTCGGAGATTTCCATCCACACGCAGCGAGGAAGAAGAAAAAAACCCGACTGACGCTTCGAGTGCGACGCTGAGCCCAAAAGTTTGTGACGGAGACGTTTTATTGAAGCCGAGAGTCGAGAGGGGACGAGGCTGAAGAGGAGAAAGTTCCTGCTCGAGGGCGAAGTCAGACTTTCACTGAGGAGACGGTAAAGCTCGATTTATGGATCTGCGTCAAAACGTGTTTGTGTCGACCGTCGTGCAGCTACGAAACTTTCTAACTACACCTCAAAACGCTGCAGACGATAAGAGCTGTGATTGGTCCTCTCCACCGCTCTACATTTCCACTGCTCCGCTCATGATAGACTTTGAGTAATAATGTGTTTAATGCAGCTTTGGCACATTTGTTTACGTTTTACAGAAGCTAAAATTAAAACCACACTGCTCATTTGCATACAGTATAAGCGCTGATAAGAACAGCTCGTGCGTTGACGCTGTAAAGTTTGGTTTGATCAGAACTTGTGCCTCATCTTCAAATATAAAGCTGCGACTGTTTCTGATGGTTCAGGTGCAGCTACTAAATAATTCTTAGTCAGTCACGTTAATACCGTAAACCCCCCGGGAAAATACTGAGAAGGTTTAACGGGATCAAAATGTGGAAACCGCCCGACCCGACTGTGGCCCTTATGAACATTACAGTTGCTAAGTTATCGAATATTCCCTCTGTGTACGGTTTGCCTCACCGAGATGTTCATGTTCAACCAGAAACAAAATTATCACCAAAAAATAACAAGAGGAGGAGAGAGGAGAGAGGGAGGAGGAGAGAGGGAGGAGAGAGGAGGAGCGAGGAGAGAGGAGGGAGAGGAGAGGAGGAGGAGAGAGGGAGGAGAGAAGTGGAGCGAGGAGAAGAGAGGAGGAGAGAGAGGAAGAAAGAAGAGGAAGGAGGAGAGGAGAAGAGAGGAGAGGAGGAAAGAAGAGGAAGGAGGAGAGGAGAAGAGAGGGAGCGGAGAGGAGGAGAGGAGAAGAGAGGAGGGAGAGGAGAGGAGGAGGAAAGACTAGGAAGAAGGAGGGGGAGAGAGGAGGAGGAGAGGGGGAGAGGAGGCGAGAGAGAAGGAGAGGAGAGGGAGGAGAGAAGAGGAAGGAGGAGAGGAGAAGAGAGGAGGGAGAGGAGAGGAGGAGAGAGGAGAAGAGAGGAGGAAAGAAGAGGAAGGAGGAGAGGAGAAGAGAGGAGGGAGAGGAGAGGAGGAGGAAAGACTAGGAAGAAGGAGGGGGAGAGAGGAGGAGGAGAGGGGGAGAGGAGGCGAGAGAGAAGGAGAGGAGAAGGAGGAGAGAGAGGGAGCAGGAAGGGAAGAGAGGAGGAGGAGAGAGAGAAGGAAGAGGGAAAGGAGGAGAAAGGGGAGGAGGAGGAAGGAGAGGGGAAATGGAGGAAGGGAGGAGGAAGGAGAGGAGGGGTGGGGGAGAAGAGGAGAGAGGGGGAGCCGGAAGGGAAAAAGAGGAGAAGGAAAAGGAGAGGGAAGGAAGGAGAGAGGGGATAGAGGAGAAGTGGAAGTGGAGAGGAGGAAGAGGGGAGAGGGGGAGCAGGAAGGGAGGAGAGAAAGAGGAGGAGAAAGGGAGGTGAGGAGGAAGAGGAGAGAGGAGGAAGGAGGAGAAGAGAGGGAGGAGAGAGGAGAAAGTAGAATCTTAATGAAATCAATCAATCAAACTTTATTTATAGAGCGCTTTTCATGCAAAAACGCAACACAACGCGCTTATGCTAATGCTAATGCTAATGCTAGTCTAAGCTGTCGTGTGTGCACTTTCAGCCCTCAGACCGGGTGATGGCTCTTCTCTGTGGAGGAGGATACGCTGAGTTTGTGAAAGTTCCTGAAGATTTGCTCCTGGCCGTTCCTCCAAACCTGTCGCTGTCCGAAGCCGCCGCGCTCCCCGAGGCCTGGCTCACCGCCTTCCAGCTGCTGCACTTCGTCGGTGAGTTCTGCCCCGAGACTCCAGAGATAAAAAAAAAACAAAACAGATACGTAAAGTGTTTGGATCCGACTTGGAAATAAATGCCGTCCTCAGTCTCTGCTCTGGTATCGGTTGGTATCGAGTATCGGCAGATATTTAAAGTATCGGTATCGGTGCTGCAGTTTTTGCCACTGAAAAGGTCTGTGCGGATTATTCATGAATAAATGTTTCTTTTCTCCTCTTCTTCTCTTCATCCTTCTCCTCTCTTCCTCCATCCCCCCTCTCCTTCTTCCTCCTCTTCTTCCTCCTCTCCTCTCTTTTTCCTCCCCTCCATCCTCTTTCTCCTCCTCTTCCCTCCTCTCCTCTCCTGTTTCTCTTCTTCCTCCTCTTCCTCTCCTCCTCTACTCCACCTCCTCTTCTCCTCCTCCCTCTCTCTTCCTCATCCCCCCTCTGCTTCCTTCTCTCTTCTCTTCCTTCTCTTCTCTTTCTCCTCTCTCCCCCCCTCTCCCCCTTCCACCTCTCTCTCCTCCTCTCCGCCTCCTCTCTCCTCCTCATCTCCTCCTCTCCTCTCTCCTCCTCTACTCCCCCTCTCCTTCTCTCCCCCTGCTCTCTCTTCCTCTCTCCCCGTTCCCTCTCCTCTCCTGCTCCTCTCCTCTGTCTCCTCCTCTCCTCTCCTCTCCTCTCTCTCTCCTCCCTCTCTCTCTCTTCCCTCTCTCCTCCTCTCCTCTCCTCTCCTCTCCTCTCTCCTCCTCTCCTCTCTCTTCCTCTCTCCTCCTCTCCTCTCCTCTCTCCTCCTCCTCTCCTCTCTCCTCTCTCTTCCTCCTTTCCTCTCCTCCTCTCACCTCCTACTCTCCTCCTCCTCTCCTCTCTCTTCCTCTCCTCTCCTCCTACTCTCCTCCTCCTCTCCTCTCTCTTCCTCTCCTCTCCTCTCTCCTCCTCCTTTCCTCTCCTCCTCTCCTCTCCTCTCTCCTCCTATTCTCCTCTCCTCCTCCTCTCCTCTCCTCTCTCCTCCTCCCCCTCTCATCTCTCCTCCTCCCTCTCTCCTTTCTCCTCCTTCTCTCCTCCTCTTTCCTCCTCCTATCCTCTCCTCTGTCCTCCTCTCTCCTCCCCCTCTCCTCTTCTCCTCTCTCCTCCTCCCCCTCTCTCCTCTCTCCTCTCTCCTCCTCTCTCCTCTCTCTCCTCCTCCCCCTCTCCTCTGTCCTCCGCTCCCCTCTCCTCTCCCCCCTCACCTCCTCCCCTCTCTCCTCCCCTCCTCTCCCCTCCTCTCCTCTCCCCTCTCCCCCCTCTCCTCTCCCCTCTCTCCCCCTCTCCCCCCTCTCCTCTCCCCTCTCTCCACCTCCCCCTCTCTCCTCTCCTCCTCTCTCCTCCTCTCCCCTCTCTCCTCCCCCTCCTCTCTCCTCTCTCCCCCTCTCTCCTCTCTCCCCCTCTCCCTCTCTCCTCCTCAGCCCGTGTGCAGGAGGGGGAGGTGGTCCTGGTCCACGCCGGTGGGAGTGGGGTGGGTTCTGCGGCGGTGCAGCTGGTGCGTCTGTTTAAGGCGGTGCCTTTAGTGACGGCGGGAACGCAGGAAAAACTGGCACTGGCCAAATCCCTGGGAGCGGCCGAAGGATTCAACTACAGAGACGAGGACTACGTGACGGGCGTGCAGCGCTTTACAGCAGGTACGGCGAGGAATAACCACCCTTTAAAGCTGCACTGTGGAACTTTTCATTGCTCAGCCTGGAATGTTCCACAGTGTGACTTTAAACAGCTCGACCTTATTTTTACTCAATTACAGGTGATTTTACAGCTCAAAAATACCTAAATTCCTACATTCTGACTGTGAGCGGGGTCGCCTCTCCACAGATCTGACTCATAACTTGGTCTGGTTTGGTCTCCATGACGATAAAAATGTTTAATGCTGTACTGTGGAACATTCCAGACAAAGCAATAACATCTCCATGGAGAAAAGCATCTGACGGAGCCTCCACCACCGCATATGACAGGATTTCATGATTTCTAATTCTTTCTAAGGATTAAAGACCATTTAAAGCTGCACTGTGTAACTTTTATGACGCCGTTTACCCTTTTTTGTCGTTAAGGAGCTGTTTTTGCTCGGTATGTTCCACAGTACGGCATTAAACGTCTTTTCAGTCAAAAGTCGTTTCGTTAGAGATGGTTTTACTGTTCATAAATATGGGGATCGCCTCTCCACAGAACTGATCTGTACCTTGGCCTGCTTGTTGCCATGGCGATAGATCCAGTAAGTTTCATGCTGTTCTGTGAAACTTTCCCGGCTGAACAGTTCATCTGGCGTAGCCTCCCCAAGAAAAGTTACGCAGTGCACCTTTAAAATGAAGATGTTCGGTTCAGGTCAAGTTTCTTTCTGTAGCTCATTTAAAACAACTTCAGCGTCGCATAAAAGTCAACAAAAACAGAAGAAACCGTTATGAATAAAGAAAAACAAATACAACACTTGAAACGTATTTTTATATAACACAAATAAAATAATGGTGTCGTATTGTTTCTAATTTGATCAGTGTTTTTGTGTTTTTATTGGTTAAAGCCACTTTTTATCTGGCCTGGAGGGAACCCTCTGCTTGTTTCCATGGAAAATGTTGTTCTTTTAGCTATAAATTATAATATTCTACAGTTTGGCATAAAATGTCTCTAATGGATTTAACTTTCTATTTCTGCAGGAGACATTTTCACAGTTTAAGGTTTCATTTATACCAGACTCACTTTCTTTCCTTTTTCGTTCAGAATCAGGTTTTATTGCCACATGAGTGAACAGGTTCCCAACATTAGGAAACTGCTGCGGTACAAGGAGCAGAATGTGGACAAACACTAAACAGGCAACAAATAAAATAGAATAAAATAAAGTAGAAAACAATAAACTATAATATAACACAAAATGTACAAATTTATAAGAATATAACAGTGCGGCTAATGATAAACCATTATATATGTCCATTCAAATATCCTTCTTTCTCCAAATGACGTAACATTTGGAGTTGTTGTTGAGGACAAATCAAAACACTTTACAATTAATAATATGAAGATAAGATAAGATAAGATAAGACAGGACTTTATTAATCTCGCAGTGGAGAAATTCAACAGTCACAGTAGCTCCAGGACAGTTTAGTGCAAAAAAGGAAAAAAAAGTGTGATACAATCAAGATAAACAATAATAATAAAAATAGAAATAATAATAAAAAATAATAATTCTTATCATGGGAATTTCTTTCACTCACAAATGTAAATTTGGTAGCACTAAACCCTAAACTCTTATTTATTGTTTTCCTCAAAGCTTCGTCACCCCTGAGAGATTCACTGAAGCAAATCTAAGACTGGCTCTATAATAATAATAATAATAATAATAATAATAATAATAATAATAATAATAATAATAATAATAATAATAATAATAATAATAATAATATGCATGTCTAATATAACATAATGTAATGTAATAATAATAAAATAGAATATAGAATAATATGACCACACGACACTTGACCCCTGTGGCGCCTTAACTGTAATTATGTGGCTCTCAGTGTTTTGTTTTTTTTCTTATCTTTATGAGCCTGTATCATTTTATTATTCATTAAAAAAACATTCTTTCATCCCAGACTCTCCATGGAGACAAAGAAAAGTTGCGTAGTGCAGCTTTAATGTGTGAGATATCCTGTCCTAACAGTCTCTTCCCCAGGCAGAGGAGCAGACGTGATCCTGGACTGTATCGGGGGCTCCAGCTGGCAGCAGAACGTCTCCTGCCTGGCGCTGGACGGGCGCTGGGTGCTGTACGGGACACTAGGGGGCAGCACTGTCAATGGAGATTTACTGAAGAGACTTCTGTCCAAACGAGGCCAGCTCCTGTGCAGCCTGCTCCGCTCCCGGAGTCTGCAGGTGAGACAGGGGATTATGTTTGATTAAGACTGAAAATACACCACAACAAGAGCAGTGTAATGTTTATTTCTCACACGGGGAAATCTACAAATCAGTCATGTTGAATATGCAAATATATTCTAATTCTAGTCATTTTAATATGCAAATATATTCCTATTCTAATCATTTTGAATATGCAAATAGATAAAGCAGGACATGTGGAAAATCCCTCAGTCGTCCCGGTAGGATCCACGGCAAAGGGAGAAATTCAGTTTGTCAACTGGACAAACATTTATTTGGTCGAATACGCAGCTCGTCCAAGCTGCTTCTTCAGTTCTGGTCAGACGCTGGAGGACAAAGACTTAAACCCACCTGAAAGAGAGGAGACGGTTACTATGAAGTTACTCTGAAACTGTAAACAAGTAGGTGTATTAGTTTCAGAGTAATTTCATAATAGTGAGCTCTAGGGCCCGACCGATATGGATTTTGTTGCAGCTGATTTTATAATGATAAAATGGGAGTTGGAGCTGCTGATATAATCGCTGATATATTTATGACGCAAAGATTCACTGTAAATCGACGTTTATTGTTCTTCTGCCTCTTTACGTCTTATTTAAAGACAGTCGGTCGGCCTAATGGTGTTTTTGTACGATATTCAGTAAAGAAAGTGCTGTAAGCAAACTACCATTATCAGCCTTTAGCGGTAACTGCATGTGCGCAGCGGTAATTAATGATCTGCTAAATGCCGATAATTCACACCTCTGTTCACAGCTCATTTCCATATCAGCGCGTGTCCAGTAACATCTATACGGCCACTATAGTCACTTTACAGTCGCTAATAGAAGAGAAAACAGCCTGTTTATGTGTGCGAGCTACAGCAGCTAATCGCTAACCAATGAGAAAGAACCAAAACGAGCTTCAAAACCGACACATTTCAACACTCAGCCTCACACAGGCTCCTCTCAGATCACAAGTCAGCACTAAGAACTGTCCTTTAATCCAGACTCACACTGAGCATCTGGAAAAAGAAGAGAATCTCCGTGTTGTGGATCTACAGAGAAGGCAGAGAAGGATGTAAACAAACGTACATGGTGATGCGTTCAGGGGCAGGACGGACACAGACAAATGACTCCTCAGATAAATCCTGATGCGGAGCCACATATCAGAACATTTATCAGTCTGTAAATTGGATTAAATGTGCAGAATATAGAGAGTCTGAGCTTTATAACAAGGTAAAATATATAAACGTGGAATATCGGCCCATATTGGCAAGATTTAGGCCGATAGCCGATATGTTTGGGAATATGCAATACTGCTCATAGGTGGGATCCAGGGAAGGTGCAATATCTTTGGGCACTTACAGTGAGTAGGCTTCAGGGAATGTGCATTTTTTATTTTATTTATTTTTTGGCGTAGACAGTTATAGGCTTCAGGGAGTGGGCAATGTCCTTTGGCACCTTAGGCAGAAAGGCCCCAGGGAATGTGCAATACTCACCCTTACACTTTTAGGCCCCATGTGCAATACTCACCTTTCCACTTTTAGGCCCCATGTGCAATACTCACCTTTCCACTTTTAGGCCCCATGTGCAATACTCACCTTTCCACTTTTAGGCCCCATGTGCAATACTCACCTTTCCACTTTTAGGCCCCATGTGCAATACTCACCTTTCCACTTTTAGGCCCTATGTGCAATACTCACCTTTCCACTTTTAGGCCCCATGTGCAATACTCACCTTTACACTTTTAGGCCCCATGTGCAATACTCACCTTTACACTTTTAGGCCTCGGGGAATGTGCAAAATATGCTAACTATGGGAATGGTGCAATATTATCAAATGTTGAATGTTTTTTTTTTATGAACTGCATTAATTGATGTGTCCACTGTGTGTGTGCTGTATGTTATATGTCTCTATATGTGGCATGAGTGCCCTTGTCCCAAGACAATAAAGGCTAATCTAATCTAAGAGCCCATATCAGCTGATAATATTGGTTAGCCGATATATCGGTCAGGCCCTAGCTCCTCAGGCAGATATAAGGCAGTGTTTGAATTTCTCCTTTTGCCGTGGACGACTGAGGGATTTTACACATCCTGTTTTATCTATTTGTATTTTCAAAATGACCAGAACTAGAAGATTTGGACAAATACCACTGTTTGTTTTAGATAATATTGTTTGAACATTGTCACTGATCTCTCTCCTCCCTCTCCCTCCCTTCTTCCCTCCTCCCCTCCCTATCCTCATTCTCCTCTTTCCCCTATTCCCTCTCTCTTATCCCCCCCCTCTCTCTCTCTCTCTAACCTCCCCTCCATCCTTCTCTCTCCCTACGTCTCCCTTCCTCTCTGTCTTTTTCTCCTTCTTCCCTCCTGCTCTCTCTCCCCATCTCGCCTTCCCTTGCTCTCCTCTCGTTCCCCTATCCCTCCTTCTCATTCCCTACCTCTCCCTCTCTCTCTCCTCCTTTATCCCTCTTCTTCCTTCTCTCCTTTTCTCCCCTCTCCCTCCCTCATTCTCTCGCCTTCCCTCGCTCTCCTCAGTACAAGTCCTCCCTGATCCGCTCCTTCTCTTCTCTGGTGCTCCCTCACTTCTGTGACCCGGAGCTCCTGAGGCCTGTGATCGACTCCGAGTTCAGCCTGGACCAAGTGTGTGAGGCTCATTCGCACATGGAGGCCAACAAGAACATGGGCAAAATCATTTTAAACATCGTTCCTAAAGCGAAACACTGACAGAAAACTCACACTGTGCTTCTGTCTCTTCTATTGTTTTAATCTAAAGCCCTATTCGCACGGGATGAAAGGAAGTCCGTAAATTCCTCTATTTTATTGAAATTACGACTGGATATGTCGTAACATCACATCAGTTTCTATGTCTTTCGCGCTGCTAAGTAAGTAAATTTATTAAGTATGCTAAAAAATAATAATAATTTTAAAAAAAGTTCCTTACCGCCTGCTGCTACACATCATCCAGGTCAACATCCGGTGACAATTTTCTCTCCTCTTGGATCTCTTTCCCTTTTTGTGGATCGGTTTCCATGTAGAGGCTGTGAGGCTGTGTTATAATTTGCCCCTAAAAAGCTCAAAACTGCTCATCAAAATTTCTACCGCAGCCTCCGTTACTCAAGACGGAAAGAGATGTAAAAGGTAGAGAAAAGACCACGGAAATAAAAGGAATAGTCCGAAAAGATGTGCAATTACAACAACAAACACTGAGCTGCAGATTCGCACAGGACTCGTATTATCACCGGACGTCTGTGTTTGGTGAAATATAGTCAGTAAATTGCGGCGGAATTTTTACTTTACAGATTACAGACATGGAGCATTCGCACGGGATTAAGACTCAGACCATCTCCGCAATTATTACAAATCACCAAAGGTCCACAGGTAAAACTGATCCTGTGTGAATCGGGCTGAAGACGTTTGTGAGTCATTGATCTTAACGCACCCATTATAAATGCCTGTAATTTATGAATTATAACTGTCTTTTTTAATGTGGCCTTGATTTTCTGTCATGTTCATGTGCTGTGTGAATGGATGAATGTTGCTGTGCACTGTGAGTTGCTTGCGCCTTTTATTCCAGTGTGTTTTTTATACTGCAAATGGCAAATAAACTGAAACTGATTAGGGTGCATCAGGTGCCTTTACTTTGGAAAAAACAAATTACTTTGTCCCATGTTTTTTTCCTTTTCTGATATATAGGTAAAAAGAAAAAAAAAGAAATAAAAGGCAGCTCTTAGGTAGAGAGGTAAAGAGTCACTTGATTTGAGTCGCCCCCGCCCTGCGACCTCAGGACGTATTTCAGGGCTGTAATGTAAAGTAATGGAGCAAAAGCCACATAATTACGTCAAATTTTCTGAAAAGTTCAGCCCCTTCCACAGACCTCATCAGGGCACGAGGCCTCAGCACAGTCAAATTCCAAACATAATAATGCATCAGTTTTATATCGTGCTTTTCAGGACACTCAAAGACGCTTTACAGAGCATTATTCATTCACTCCAGACCCGGTGGTGGTAAACTACTATTGTAGCCACAGCTGCCCTGGGGCAGACTGACAGAAGCGAGGGTCCAATCTGCACCATCGGCCCCTCCGACCACCACCACCATTCACCCACACACCACTTTCACACTGGGCAATGTGGGTGAAGTGTCTTGCCTAAGGACACAACGACAGTTTTTGCCACTGGCGCCCCCCTGTGGCACCTGGAATTCCCAGTGTCTCCCATCCAAGTACTGACCAGGCCCTGCTGAGCTTCTGAGATCTGACGGGATCAGGCTCTGACAAGTATTTGAGTCAAACATGACTCAAACACAGCGATATGAGCTCATTTAACATGATCAGATATGTCTGTGTGTTATGTCTAACAAAATATTAGACATATAACCTAATACAAAATAACTTTATACATATATATATATATATACACATATATATATATTGTTTTTTTTTTTTTTTTGCGGCACGGTGGCTGAGTGGCAACACTCAGGCCTCACAGCAAGAAGGTTGCGGGTTCGATCCCCGGGTCGCCTGGGCCTTTCTGTGTGGAGTTTGCATGTTCCTCCCCGTGTCTGGATGGGTTTCCTCCGGGTGCTCCGGTTTCCCCCATCAACCCAAAACATGCCCGCACCCCTATGAACTAACATCAAGGACCATGTTGTCCACCCTCCTGTGGGCTCACCACCTGCAGAGGGGTTCATGGGGGGGTCAGGAGCTATGAGGATTGGGCAGCAAACTGCCCCCGCGACCCAGCCGGATTAAGCGGGAGAAGATGGATGGATGGATGGATTTTTTTTTAAAAAACAAGGTCAAGTTAGGGAGTGCGGCACGTGCTTGTTTCTATGGATATGGTATTGCTCTGCCTGGAATGTTCCACAGTGTGGCATTAAACAGCTCTACTTCACATTTATTCAATTACAGGTGGTTTTATAGCTCAAAAATACCTTCAAAAACAGGCCTTCTGACTGTGAGCGGTGTCGCCTCTCCACAGATCTGACCTGTAACTTAGTCTGGTTTGGCCTCCGTGAAGATAGAAAGGTTTAATGCCGTACTGCGGAACATTCCAGATAAAGCAATAACATCTGGCAACACAGGTTCAGATGTAGCTCCTTTTCTAAAACTGTAAGAGTGCAGGCTACATACAGATCCTTTAAAACTATGACCAATATTATTTAAAGTCATTTTTTTATTTACTCATTTAACTAAAACACACTTAAGATCATTATATTTAAGACACCTGCAAAAACATTCGCACCTGTTTTCCCGATTTGTCAGTTTTTTAGATTTAAACTTTTGCTTTGTGGTTGGAAACTGTGGCTTCACACCAGGGAATTCCTAGAAAAAAAGATCCTTTATTAAAATTTAAATTGACAAATGCAAATATAAGAAAACACTTATTTTGTTTAAATCCTGCTTAAAGTGGATTAAAGTGAAATTTTAGACGTCATCAGTGTGTCTGAAATTTCCACTTAATGTAATTTTCAACACGTTTTTCAGCTTTTCTTCGCAGATTTGGGTAAAACTATCATTTAGATTCACGACAGTTAAGTGAAAATTAGAGATAATCATAAAAATCTGTCAAAAATACTGTCCCTTTAACAGTGCACTGAAGCTGCGCCCATATTTCCAGTCAGTCTGAGGTGTTGTCACAATAATCCAAAGTTTATAAATGACTCAGGTAGTTTCACTTTAGAACCGGCTCTGCAGCTTTTGTCTTATGAATGTGAAGTATCAGCAAATCCACCACCACAGGAGCACAGGTAAGAACCGGGATTTAAATGACATTTTTTGTACTTTTAACGGTTTCTTTTTACACCGAGGAGAGGTCAGGTCTGAAGAGAGATTAAAAGTAAGCGCGTTAGTCCTTTTTTTAGTATTTGTTTAGTCCTTGTTTAGTGTTTTTTTTTTTCTTTTAGTCCTTTTGGTTCAGTCTGAGGTTTACTCCTAGATTTGTTCTGGTTAAGTCTTGGTTCAGTTCTGGTGTAGTCCTAGTTTAGTCCTAAGACGTTTAAACCAAACTGGTCTCTTTCTTTAGTCAGGTTTAAGTCCTGGTTTAGTCCCATTCAATGTTATGAACACAAACACAATGGGTTGAGTCACTTTTTATCACGTGTTGTTTGTAATAAATGGGAAATATAATCCGTGTTTATTCATGTTAAAGGAGTCCCTGCTGCAGTTCTGTTCTGGTCTCCACGTGTGATCGGAGCCCAACATGGACGGAGAGGAGGCGGCCGACGAGCAGAGGTGGGTAGTGCTTTTATTATCGTGACTTCTTGCCAAAATAGGCCATTATTTTACTCAGTGAGGTCTGAAAATTACTCTGAGAAGTGAAATAGGCCATTATTACAACGGCAGGAAGTGCGGTCAGTGTTTTTCTACGGCAAAATGTTTGTTAGACTCGTGGCTGTTGTCAGATGGGTTAAAGTGGTGTTAAGCTTCTTCAGTTTTACGTGGAAGTTCAGAACTTGCCCCCATCACTACACTAGTTTGTTGCCTTGACAGATTCACTGCCACAGTGAGATCTCCACCGAGGAAACACTGATCTGTGCCGTTTTTTGGCTTCTGACAGAATTCACCACCTCTAGAAACAGACTTTAGCTTCAAACGAGCCGGAGATCAACTTTTTAAATTATTAACTTCCTGGATATTTTGATCAGACGAGAAGAACTGGTGACAGATCTGTATCGAAAAGAAACTCATAAATGCTCCTTTTTAATGCAGACTCCTTCCATCCTCCTCACCTGAAAAGCTGAAAGTTTGCTGATCAGCCAATTTAATCGGGTCAGAAGAATTTGTACTAAACAAAAAGACGATGTCAAACAAGTGAACGACCTAGAGAATCGAAGGAGGAGTGGATAGAAGGAGCCAGAAACAGATTTGGTGATATAACAAGAAAACAAGAGCGTCTCCAAACCAAACACAAAAGACAAACTAAAAACATACCCATGTGCTGTTTAAAATATTCTGCCCAAGGAAAAGACTCATTTGCATATTTGAGTTTCATATTTTCTGTGACTTGCTCCTTTCTTTTTGTCAGAGTTGGAGCTTCTGGACTTTCTGGACCTAAACCTTTTCCTCACAGTTTGTCTGTGAAAAGCGACAGCTCCTTGTTCAGAGACGTCGATTTTAAAGATGCAAAGTGAGTTAACTATACTTTATGAATCAGTATACGAACACTTTTGGGTGATTTGATTTAAGATATTTTTGTAGTTCTTCAGAAATTAGCTGAAAAAATCCCTGTAAATAATTATAACAAATGTGAATAAAACTTGAATTGACTCTAATATAAAAAAAATACCAAAATCTCACCTTTGTTCCACACATCTGAGTGGGGTTATCAACTTCTTTATCTATTAGAGAATATTATGCGTAGACAATTTAATATGAAATACTGAAATAGGTGAAATTTATGTTTTTACTTTTGATACACAGCAAAAGAAATGATAAATGTCTCATTATTGTATTTTAAGTAAGTAAGATCCATACATTTTGTAATTTCTAAATATTTTGAAACTAAACCTGGCCATATTTTCAAGTGCACATCTCCAGTTTTCTGTTATGTATAACTAAAGACTGTAAAAAGGAAAAGCTGCACCATTAATACTGCTCCCTCTCCCCTGTGGGCAAAGCTCACTGTTTGTTTTGTTTTATTTTATTATTAATTTATTTTATTTTGATCATTTTATTGTTATATTTAATTTTAATTTATTTATTTTTTATTTTATATTACTTTTTAAATGTTTTTTTTAATGCATTTTTAAAATTTATTTTTATTCTCAGCTGTATCATTAATTAATACTGCTCCCTCTCCCCTGTGGTCAAAGCTCACTGTTTTGTTTTGTTTTATTATTTTTTATTTTTATTTTAATGTATTATTATTATTATTATTATTATTATTATTATTAATTTTTTAATTCTCAAAATTCTCAAGAAGCTGAAACCCACGGACAACATTAGTATATTTTATGTCAGTGTATTAAACCCCTCATTTCCACAGACTTGATCCTGAGGGCGGATACGTGCACCCGAGGAACACCAGCTCCATGGACAGAGACTCGAGCTTTAAAAAACCGTAAGTGAAAAAACAACTCATTAAACTCCAAAAATCAGCGTTAATGAAAACTTTTCGAGCTGCTAAACTGGACAGAACCTGGACTAAAGGGGCGAGTGAGGAGAGGAGGTCTGGAGGTTTAAGGAACACAAACATTACTGCCAAAAAGGAACCGCAGACAATGCTATTAAATAAATAATAAAGTTACTCAGAATATAGTAAAATACATGGGAGTATTTGATAACACCATTTTTCTACAAACTGTCAGGGATTGAAAATAGAAAATATCACAATTTCATTATATAATTTTTTACCCTGCAAAAAAGTCTGGCCAAAATTTAAGACATAAACACTTAAATCTATCAGAAAATGATGTAAAAGTAGTGAAATTATCTGTCCATGCAGCAAGATCATTTTACTTGACACGTTCTCTTAAAATAAACGACCTCTTGACTAAAATTACCCGTCTCAAAACTATTAAGTCGATAATAAATCTGAAAACAAGATGAATAACCTGGTATAAGTTTTAAAATCTTGGCCAGATCAGAGAAATTTGCAGTGTATTCTCTAAATGATAGAAAAATAAATGTTAATAAACCAAAAATAAAAAAATTGGGGGGCTTTATAGACTTTTTAGTGTGGGTAAACAGTGGTGACGTGGGTTCGGTTGCGCATTTTGGCAACAGAAGTTTGTCAAGCTACACAAAAGGATAATCGTCAAAAGATCAAGAATATTTCCTCAACAATCTGACTTTGACAAACGGTGTCCGACTGCCAGATCCTCGTGCGATCAGTGAATAAAACTTTAGGCCTTGTCCACACGTAGCCGGGTATCTGATAAACCGAAGATGTTTTGCTGTGTTTTGACCTGTCGTCCACACGAACACGCATCAAAACGAGTATTCAGGAAAAACTCCGGCCAAAGTGAAGATTTTTGAAAACTCCGTTTATGCCTGTTTGTGTGGACAGAGATAACTGGGGTTTTGCGTTTTAAAACGTCACTGTCTGCGCCAAAAAATATGAATCTGCCCTGACGTCAAACGTGCGACATTTGTTTAGGCGACTGCAATAGTCAAAGCCAAAGCAGACTATGGATCGGAGTCGTTTCTTGAGAGCTGTGTGTGTGTTGAGCAGAATTAGAATCAGTGTTTAGGAGCAATTCTGACTCCAAGTCTGTCCAGACAGAGGAACTCGGCGCCATGTTTTCTGTTGTTTAAGTTTAGGCGGAAGTGACGGCGAAGTGACGGCTCAATGGAAATAACACCATCTACAGGTTTGGAATGTGTATGAATGTGGTTGAAAACGCAGATGTTCGGTTATGTGTGGAAGGTATTTTTTCAAGACGAGGTGGTGTGGATAAAACAATTTTTATAAACTGAGGGGGAAATGTTCGGTTCTAAAAATACCCGGCTACGTGTGTACATGGCCTTAGTCCGATGGTAGAATATCGATTCTGACAAACACACACAAAACAACCAGACATTTTGGTGCTGGAAACGTTTTTATCTCCGTCTTTTTCTGTTCAGTCTGAATGGATCAGAATGAACAGGGAACAATTCAACACTTCTGTTGCCAAAATGCGCACGCAGCTTTTTTTAAAATGATCACATCCGTCCTAAAAGGGTCTATTTGTTTGTTTGCGACTCAATGCAAAAGTAGTGAGTTGCTCTGATTGTCCCGTTTGTTCACAGGACGGCGCAGTGGATCTCAGAGGAAACACTAGGCTCCATATTTACGGTCAGTCTTCTTCATCTTTATTCTTTTATGACGTAACCATTAGGGCCCGACCGATATGGATTTTGTTGCTGTCGATATGATACCAGTAAAATGGGAGTTGGAGCTGCCGATATAATCGCTGCTATATTTATGATGTAAAAATTCACTGTAAATCTTCAGTTGTTTCTAAAACTCAGGTTTGGCTCTATTGGGTTTTCAATTGCGTTTGTTTAGGCAACATACATTGTTCTTCTAGCAATTTGAATGATATTCTAGCCAGTAAAGAAAGTGCTGTAAGTAAACTACTGCTATTAGCCTTTAGCGGTAAATGCGTGTGTGCCGTGGTAATTAATGATCTGCTAAATGCCGATAATTCACACCTCTATTCACAGCTCATTTCCATATCAGTGCGTGTCCAGTAACATATATACGGCCACTATAGTCACTTTACAGTCGCTAACAGAAGAGAAAACAGCCTGTTTATGTGTGCGAGCTACAGCAGCTAATCGCTAACCAATGAGAAAGAACCAAAACGAGCTTCAAAACCGACACATTTCAACACTCAGCCTCACACAGGCTCCTCTCAGATCACAAGTCTGCACTAAGAACTGTCCTTTAATCCAGACTCACACTGAGCGGCCGGAAAAACAAGAGAATCTCAGTGTTGTGGAGGTGGATCTACAGTTACTGGTGTAAACAAGTGCACATAGCGATGCGTTCAGGGGCAGGATGGACACAGACAAATGACTCCTCAGATAACTCCTGATGTGGCGCCACATGTGAGGACATTTATCTGTCTGTAAATTGGATTAAATGGGCAGAATATAGAGAGTCTGAGCTTTATAACAAGGTAAAACATGTCCATGTGAAATATCAGCCCATATCGGCAAGATTTAGGCCGATATGTTTCCAAGAGCCCAACCGATATATCAGTCGGGCCCTAATAACCATCTCTCTGTTATCATTAAAAGTGCATGATGTAACTTTTTGGTTGGGAATCCGTCACCGGTCATCTCGTTTTTATGGAGAGGATCATTTTCAGCTCTGGAGATCAAGCATTATAACACGTCTTAACTCACAAGAGTCAATTTAGCATAATTTAGGGGGGGTTTTTTTGTATTACTTCTTCTTCAGCGCCTGGAGCAGACTCTCATTAGTTTTGTGAAAGAGGAGCTGAAGCGGTACCACAGGGTTCTGGCCTCAGATTACCCACAATGCCTTGAGAACAAGGAGGACGACGAGCAGAGGAACAGAGAGGCGTTTCTGAACATCACGATGGACGTTCTGAGGAGGATGCAGCAACAGAAGCTGGCGGATAGACTTCACTGTAGTAAGTCAAATATAGAGACCACAGCGTAGATGTAGACTGAGGTTTACAACATTAAAACCGTAGTATTTTCTTTTATATTCCTGTGTGTCCTTATATCTGTGTAATCCCTCAGAGGTCCATGAGCGTAAAGTAGTTTATATGCTCTTATACTTGTTCTAATAAAGCTCAAGATTCATTTCAGTCCTGTGAATTGGACTTTTTTAGTATCGATACCTGCTCCAATCAGTATCTAGTTTCGGTACTAGTTTTAAAATCGATTAGGATCTGATTTTTGATACTAAAAAAGTATAAGAGCACATAGACTAGTATACATGCATGCACCATAGAGGGACTACACAGATATAAGACCACATGGGAATAGAAAAGAAAATACTTGTCGACACTGCAAAACGATTGGCCAAAATTTTAAATATAAACACTTAAATCTCTCAGAAAATGACTTAAAAGTAGTGAAATTATCTGTCCATGCAGCAAGATCATTTTACTTGACGCGTTATCTTAAACTAAACGACCTCTAGACTAAAGTTAAACAGTTTCTGAACTAGTAAATAGATAATAAATCTGAAAACAAGATGAATAACCTGGTATAAGTTTTAAAATCTTGGCCAGATCAGAGAAATTTGCAGTGTATTGTCTAAAAAATATGAATATATGTTGAATCTACGGTCTTGACTGTTTTCAGGCAGTCTTACAGGGGTCTATCAGAAGGAGCTGAAGTCCAGTCTGCAGCAGAGGTTCAGCCGTGTGTTGGAGGGCGTGGCTAAACCAGGAGACTCCGCCCCCCTGAACCAGATCTACACAGAGCTCTACATCACGGAGGGCGAAGCCTCAGAGGTCAACCAGGAACACGAGGTCAGACTCATGGAGACCGCGTCCAGGAAACAGAGCACTCCAGAGACTACTATAAAGTGTGACGATATCTTTAAACACCACGCTCACAGATGGGGACCGGTCAGAGCAGGGGTAACAGAGACACAAGGACCAATCAGAGCAGTGCTGACGAAGGGCGTGGCCGGCGTGGGGAAAACGGTGCTGACTCAGAAGTTCAGTCTGGACTGGGCTGAAGGCCGAGCCAACCAGGACCTCCAGCTGCTGTTCCCGTTCACTTTCAGAGAGCTGAACGTGCTCCGAGACACAGAATTCAGCCTGGTGGAGCTGCTGCACCACTTCTTCAGTCCATCCACACGTCTCTGCAGCTATGAACACCTCCAGGTGCTCTTCATCTTTGACGGTCTGGACGAGTGCAGACTTCCTCTGGACTTCAGACAAACCAAGGCCCTGAGCGACCCCACAGAGTCGGCCTCCGTGCACGTGCTGCTGGTGAACCTCATCAGGGGGAGGCTGCTTCCCTCCGCTCGCCTCTGGATAACCACACGACCCGCCGCGGCCAATCAGATCCCTGCTGAGTGCGTCTCCATGGTGACAGAGGTGCGAGGGTTCACCGACCTGCAGAAGGAGCAGTACTTCGGGAACAGGTTCAGAAACCAGGCCACAGCCATCATCTCCCACATCAGGAGCATCCGCAGCCTCCACATCATGTGCCACATCCCGATCTTCTGCTGGATCCTCTCTGTTGTTATACGGAAGCTTCTGGAACAAACAGAGAGACCAGAGCTGCCCCGGACTCTCACACAGATGTACATCCACCTTCTGGTAGTGCAGCTTAAACAGAAGAACATCAAATACGACGGGAAACTGGAGGCGGATTCAGCCTGGTCTCCTGAAAACAAGGAGATGGTGAAGTCTCTGGGGAAACTGGCCTTTGAGCAGCTGCAGAAAGGAAACCTGATCTTCTACGAGAGTGACCTGAGCGAGTGTGGGCTGGACGCTGCAGCAGCCTCAGTTTACTCCGGAGTGTTCACACAGGTGTTTAGAGAGGAGCCAGGCCTGTACCAGGACAAGGTCTACTGCTTCATCCACCTGAGCGTGCAGGAGTTTCTGGCTGCTCTCCACGTCCATCAGACCTTCTACGACACTGGAGTCAACCTGCTTTTCCCAGAACAAACCCACAAAGCCTCCAAGGAGCTCTTCTACCAGAGGGCTGTGGACCAGGCCTTACAGAGCTCAAACGGACACTGGGACCTGTTTCTGCGCTTCCTCCTGGGGCTGTCTCTGCCGACCAACCAGAGCCTCCTGCAGGGTCTCCTCCCACAGACGGGGGGCGCTGCAGACGAGACAGCGGTGTACATCAAACTGAAGATGAACGAGTGCGATTCTACAGAGAGAGCCTTGAACCTGCTCCACGGTCTTGGTGAGCTGAACGATCGCAGTCTGTTGGATCAGGTGCAGCGTTACCTGAGGGCGGGGCAGTTCTCCCGACAAATGCCCCCGGCTCAGTGGTCGGCTCTGGCCTTCATCCTTCTGTCCTCGGACACAGAGCTGGACCTGTTTGACCTCAGGAGGTTCAGAGCTTCTCAGGATGTGCTGCTCCGGCTGCTGCCCGTCGTCAAAGCTTCCAACAGAGCCATGTGGGTTTTTTTTACTTTTCTATGTGACGTTTTTAGTATTGATACCTGCTCAAATGAGTATATATGAGTTTTGATACTAGTTTTACGAGCGATTATGACCTATTTGATACTAAAACAGTAGAAGACCAGATAGACTCGTACCGTATTTTCTGGACTGTAAGTCGCTCTGGAGTATAAGTCGCACAAGCCAAAAAATGCACAATGAAGAAGAAAAAAACATATATAAATGGGGGGAATTAATTTTATAAAATCAGAGAACAAGAAAACAGACATTTCAACACTTCAAACTGTCGACTTCGGTTTGGAAGTCTGCAGCTGTTTTTGTGGCACCGTTCTCCGTGCTCTGATAGAAACGGTTGTTTTGCATGAAGCGGTAGCAGCTTTTTTTGTTTTCTTCTTTGCAGTTTGAGTATCCTCCGCTTTTAACTAGTCTCGTACAAGTTTCTCGCTCCCTCCAAACTTTCTTTCTGCTGCTTGATCACTGTTTTCGGCTGCATATTTCACCGCTTGCAGCTTGTAATCTGCAGAATATGATTTTCTTTTTGGTGCATTTGTCTTCAGTCTTCATTTGTCGCCCCCTCGAGGCTGTTGGTGTGAAAATAACGAACATGTTTTAAAATAAATCACATGGTAGAGTATAAGTCGCAGGAACCACCAGAACCATGATAAAAAAAGTGCGATTTATAGTCCGAAAAATACGGTATAAACCCATGGACCACCGTGGAGCTACCTGGACACATGGTAATATAAAAAAGTACAATTATTTAATCTTGACAATGACAATGCTGTCTAAAAAAGTTAGGTATTTTTTTTATCATTATCATCATGGCATCAGAATCTGTACTGAGTCTATTCCTTAGTATCGAAAGTATCTAGAGTTTGAAATTTTAGTATCATAACAACACTAGTAGTTATACAATATGTGTATGAACCTATGGGCCTGACTGTGTGAAGCAGTTTATCCATAGACTGTAAATGGATAAAGCTGAACCCGATGGCCGCCACGAATAAGAAGTGAGCGTCAACACAAATTTGCTTTCTAGTATAAAACTGTCGCCCCTCTCCCCCCGTAACTGCTGCTGTTAGACCTGGTTTTAGTCCTGGTTCAGTGAGGGAGTGAGTGAGACCAAAAACAAAGCTCTTAATTTAATGGTCGATGTACGTCAGGGTGACTAGACGTCCCTATTTACCCGAGACGGTCCCAGTTTTGAGCCCTGTGTCTTCTGTCCCAGCAGATGTATCCAAAACCACTGATTTGTCCCAGTTTTATACAAAAAATGTCCCTATTTTGACCAATTTGATCCCTGTCATCACTAAAGAGAGGCATATATTGTCATTTGTTATGGTAAAATACAGAAAAGCTGCTTAAAAATGACCAGAACACAAAGAAAATGTGACTATACTGACTCATGTTAGTGCCGAGTGCAGAACAAGTTTCCTTAGTCACGGACTCACAGTTTTATTATTACCAACCACCCAAAACCAGGGATGTCACAGTGTTTTATTTAGAAAATCTGGTCAATCTAATCTACGTTCTTACTCTCGCCCGTGGTCCCTGGTTTAGATCTGGCTTAGAACTGGTTTAGATCTCTGTTCCTACTCTCACGTACGGTCATGACGTTGGGGTAATGACCACAGAGACGAGATAATGGATACAAGTGGTTGAAATGAGTCTTTAGTCCTTATCCTTAATCATAGGGTGAGGAGCTCGACGCACACACACACACACACACCTTTAACACTCGTTTTGTTGTTTTCCTATTGTAGCCTGACTGCCTGTGGGCTGGGAGAGGAGGCGTGTGTGGCTCTGTCCAAAGTTGTGTCTGCACAGTCGTCGTGTTTGAAGGAGCTGGATCTGAGCCGTAACAGCCTGAGGGACTCTGGACTGCAGCTGCTCACGGAGGGGCTGCACAGTCCACACTGCACCCTGGAGTCTCTCAGGTGAACTACAGGCCTGGGGTTTCTGATTGTGTCAAAGACGAACAACGTAACTTTTCCAGTTTGGGGTCGGCCACCATGGAATGAAATGTTCTATAAAATGGTATTTAACTTATCTAACAAGCAATAACCTGCGTGAAGTCGGCCCCCATCAAACCCAAACCTACACAAAAACTATGTCAGTTGTTTGTGTTTCATTTGTGCTGCAAAAAGTTTTGTTTGTGCTTCTTTAGTTTTGGAGAAATTACGCTTTTTTTATAGGTTAAATCAGGGTGAGCCAGCCAAACAGGAAGCTTCAAAATGCAACAGTCCAAAATGGAGTCAATCGTTTGTGCTTCGTTTGTGCTGCAAAAAGTTTCGTTTGTGCAATTCATATTTGCAGTTTTATTTTTGGCCGATGACGTCGTCCAGCCCCTCAAAATGTGAAACAGCCTCAAAACAGGAAGAAAATTATAGAAAACGTTTGTATTTGTTTTGTGCTGTGACAATTTTCATTTGTGTGAGTTTATTTCTAAAATTATTCATTATTATTTCTTCAGTAAATATAGGACGTCATTTCCGCTCAGCTCACGGCGGCAAACTCCACAAAACTAGTGGCGATGAACGATCTCAGACTGTGGAAAACTCTGTATCAGTCTTAAGTGATTTGCTTTTGATTCATATTTTATATAATAATACAGACTTTTCCACAGCCTGAGATCGTTTATCGCCACGAGTTTTGCGAAGTTTGCCGCCGTCAGTTTTGGTCGTGGTAGCAGCGATCTTGCTGGTGATTCGCAAGGCATTCTGGGAAATTGCTCATACACCACGGTTTGGAGTGTGCCTGAAAAATCTTGGTTTAGAGGGGTATACAGCCTGACCTCTTTCCCCTACCCCTCTGCCATAACAGTATCTGGGAACCCCTAACCCTACACGTGAACGCACTAAACGGAGGGGTAGGAGAAAGTGGTGTAATGGGATTCAGCCTTAGTGTTTCCTGTGTGATCTCTCGCAGACTGCAGTGCTGTAGCCTCTCAGAGCAGAGCTGTGGTCTCCTGTCTTCAGTCTTGTCCTGCTCCTCAGGCCTGAAACATCTGGATCTCAGTAACAACGACCTGAAGGACTCTGGAGTGCTGCGTCTGTCAGAGGGTCTGAGGAGTCCAAACTGTAAACTACAGTCACTCAGGTCTGTACCCACCTATTCCCATATATGTGAGCAAAATATAGTGTAGAAGAAGAATTAGAAAGTGTTTTAGTGTCCGATAATCAGTGCTGAAAAGTGCTTCCAAACTCATCATAGTGGATCATTAGAATGCTCGGTCTGTACAGTTTGTCCGGGTGCCTGGTCTCCAAGACGGGTGTCTCTGTCCTCTGTGACACTCTGAAACTGAACTCTCGTCTGACGGAGTTGGATTTGAGCTACAACCACACGGGGCTCCCGGGGGTCACTCAGGTGATGTCTGCGGAGAAGTGCCTGAAGGGGATTTGCTGTGTGTTCAAGTTGGCACCGTGTGGAGAACAGTTTTTAAAACCAGGCCTAAAGAAATGTAAGTACAACCCTATAAACACTCATCTTGTCTAAAGTAATGTGCTGAGTCAAAGTGATGTGAGATGTTCAAATTGAGCCAATAAAATGGCACAAAACAATAGAATTTAGTCTGATTATGGTCCCTGAGTTTGTGTGCATGTAAACAGCCACTGAAGGAAATGTTGGATATAGTATATATGTATGTGTAGCCTAACCTATACTTATATTAGAGGTTCTATATTACACATAATGGATTCTTGTGAGCCTTAAAGGGATAGTTTGGGTTTTTTGACATGAATCTGTACGTTCCTGTCAGCAGAGTCGTGCATCAACACTGACTTACCTCCCGACAGCGTCTGAGCCGAGTTCTACCCCGGTTTCGGTGCTGATGAAAGTATCCGGCAAGTTGGCTGGAGTCATGAAAAGTGTTTTTCTTCTCAAAACAATATGTTTTAAAAAGAGTGATACATTTGCATCACAAAACTATAAATGTCAAACCTCATAATCTTTTAGTACTATTTTCTCTCCGATCATATCACTGCGCTGCCTCCAGGCAGGAAGCTGCGCCTGTTTCACTGTTTCCTGCTCGGAAAGTTCACGACAACATGTGTGACGACGACACCGACGATGAAGACATGGCCTTTAGCACAGAGCCAAGGGGAGATCTGTATGAACCCGAATATACTGATGCCCAAATTCAGCAGATGGAGTCAGAACAGCAGAAAGAGAAACAGGAGGGACAGAGTGGGACAAGCTGAAGAACCTGGAGTTTTGTTGTTCCAGCCTGGAGAAGTCCGCACTATTTTTATATATATATTCTTATTTATCTTATACAAGCTTATATACTTATCGCTGTAGCTCTCACGTTAGCTCTCACATCACAGCGTCATAGGCCTGAGCACGTAAACAATGAACTACTAAAAAATGTTGGATTTGTGCGCAGCTTCACCTGGAGGCAGCGCTGTGACACGACCAGAGAGAAAATAGTACCAAGAGATTGCGAGCTTTGACTTTTTTTTCCGTTCACGTTTTGTGATGCAAATGTGTCACTCTTTTGAACACATATTGTTCTGAGAAGACTAATGCTTTATTTTCATGACTCCAGCCAACTTGCCGGGCACTTTCATCAGCACAAAAAACGGGAAGAACTCGGCTCACCGGTGTCAGTGTTGATGCGACACTGCTGACGGAGACGTTCAGATTCATGTTAAAAAACCCAAACTATGCCTTTAAGCCGTGTTAGAATGTTAAAATTGTTTTGTTTCATTCACACATGTTTGAGTAACTATTTATTCTTAGTTTGTCTACATCTCCAAAGCTCATAATGCTCTTTCCACCTTCTCCTTTAGACTTGACCGACCTGTCTCTGGACGTGAACACCGCCTACAGAAAACTGAGCCTCTCATCCGACCTCCGCACGGTGATCTTCGTGGAGGAGGAGCAGCCGTACCCAGACCTCATGACCCGCTTTGACTGGTACCCCCAGGTCCTCTGCTCCTCTGGCCTCACGGCGCGCCACTACTGGGAGGTGGACTGGAGCGGCGTGGTGAGTATCGCCGTGAGCTACAGGAACACCCCGCGGAAAGGACAAGATACGGGAATCTTGTTCGGACAAAACAGCGGCTCGTGGAGGATCTGGTGTTCCAACGGTCGGATCTCAGTCTGCGGGAATAATCAGGAGCAGTACCTGGACGTTCCTCCGGGGGGCGCCGTGGGGAGAGTAGCCGTGTTCCTGGACTGGGAGGCCGGGTTCCTCTCGTTCTACAGAGTCCTGGAGAATCGACTGGTCCACCTCCACACCTTCAGCGCCACCTTCACCCAGCCTCTGTACGCCGGGTTCGGCTTTGGGTCGTGTTTCTCCTCCGTCAGTCTCGTCTCGAAGAAACAGCTGTCTCCCTGAAGCCAGACGGTCGTCGGTTCGATTCTCAGCATGATCCCTGTGTCCGCGTGGGTTTCCTTTGGGCGCTCTCGGGTTGTAACCTGACCAGCAAAGAACAATTTATGACTTTCCCGGCCTTGTCTTCCATTAATCTTTGTGATATTATTCTTAATCTTAGTTATTTAAATACTGGACCATGCCTTCCCGTTACAAACATATTTCTACAGTATTGATGGTGGTTTTCAGATAAAAATGCGACACTTCAAATGTTATAGTCGCAAATTGTGGGCTCATAGCAGTGCACCTACCTGCCTCACTCCAGCTGAGCCCCGAGCGAGATCTAACCATCCATACTAGTGTTGTCATGATACTAAAACTGGATTTCAGTAGAACTGGAACCAGAATCAAGTTTGAACCTGAATCTGAGCATTTTAAAAACTTGAACAAGGTTGGATCACGCTCGAATGAACTGCCAATGAACTGCCTGTACCATAGAGTGTATATACATGAGTGGACTAAGTGAGTGTGACGTCTCCACAGCATCAGCGTCACTCAAATGAGGCTCCTGTTGCCACGGTTACAGAATAATAATAACTAATAATAATAGGGCTGAAACGATTCATCGAGTTAATCGATTAAATCAATTCGAAAAATGCATCGATTATTATTTTTTGCCTCGATGCTTCGTTTTATTTTCATACGCTCGGCGATGGCCGGAACCTTTTGTGGTAGAGGTAAAGTTCCCGCACGACCACTGCACTTCACTGTACACACAACCGCGCGGCGCCCATAACCTCCTCCTCATCTCCTCCGGTACCGGAGGAGATGAGGAGGAGGTTATGCTCTTATTGAGTTTATGCTACGGCGCGCACTCCGCATCTCCGGTACGCCGCGCACTCTGCGCGTGGATTGTGTCTTGTCGCGTACACTCTGTGGACCGCGCTTCCTCCTGTGCCTCTAAACCAAAACTCACACCAGGACTAAGCCAGGTCTAAACCAGGTCTAAACCAGGTCTAAACCCAGGACTAATCCAGATCTAAAACCAAACAAGAATGTGCAGGAGGTGGTTGCTACATTTATGTAGTTTTAAAAATCATGACAAAATCAAGTAATCCAAAGTATTCAGATTACATTACTCATTTTAACTAATTTAATTGATTATGTCACAAACTACATTTGGGGGAATGTAATCTGTAATCTGTAGGGGATTACATTTTAAAAGTCACCTTCTCAACACTGATGCTACAACATCTAAACGGAAACAGTACATTACATCAAGTGGAAAAGAAACCGCGAGGTGAGTCAACCTTAGCCCAGCGATAATTACGTTTTTCATGTCCAAAACACGTGGATCTGTCAGTGCAGGTGGAGTGGACTTAACATGTGCAAAGTAGACACGACAATAACAAACGATTACTTGATTATTTGAACAAAATAATCGACAGAATAATCGATTACTGTAATAATCGATAGCTGCAGCCCTAAATAATAATAACTTTTAGCTTTTGTCATCAAACTTTAAATAGTAAGTTTAAGTCATTGATTTATGTTCTATGTTCTGTTATGTACGAACAACAATAGAGTCGAAATTCACTTTACTTTATGCTAGTTAAGACTCTAGTAACGTTAGCTATTGGAATTGTTGGAAATATTTTGTCATTTTACTTCAAAAATAATCAATCGGGGCAGGAAAGAGGGAGGGAGGACGAGCTGTCAATCAAACCTGTTGCTAACACTAGGGGGAGGGACTTCGGGGAATGAAGGTGACTGGTCCGTTATTTATGTTCATATCTTGATTAAGGAACAAAAAAGTGAAATGAAAAGTTCAGAATCCTGTGTCGCAGGTTCATACGAACATTTTAAGACCAAAACGTCGAGGCCACAGCAGCAGGTCCTGAGAGACGAGCGAGAAGATCCCAGTGTGAGTCAATGGGAAAAATGGAGAGAAGGAGCCGGAAGAGCCTCCTGGAGCACTTCCTGTTTGGCACGCGGTGGCTAATGAGTTGGCTATGTCCACTCATATATACAGTCTATGATCTGGACAAATGTTCAACTCTCTTTTCACTCCATACAGTGTCATTAAAGTTACTGTAATTTCTGCTTTGTGCAATTCTAATAAAACTTAAGTACGCTTGTATTGGTTTCACTGCCCTGATCTCCCTTTAGTTTTGTAATTTAAAACTAGTCACAAATCACTGTTACGCTACACAACAGCTCATGGTTTCATATATTGGTATTGGTCAAACATTCAGATATGTTGGGTTAATATTTTTTCTATGAAACTACAGAGGTTGATGTTGTTATTTGGTTATTTTGGTTCTCAAGAGTGAATCCAGTGTGTTTAAACCTAAAATGCCTCTCTCTGATCTGAACAGTCTCTCCCTAAACCCTGCAGCCAGTCATGAGTCAGTGCTAATGCAGCCTCTGCAGCTCAGTGGGGGAATGCTGGAGGTTCTAACCATAGAATGAGGGAAAATGTGTGTTCGTGTCATCATTATGGAGGTTTAGGCACTGACAACCAGATTAAGTTGTAACTGGATCTTTTTTTAATGGTGCACTGTGTAACTTTCTGATTGGGAGTCTGTCGCCTGCTTGTTTCCATGGATATATCATTGCTCTGACTGGAATGTTCCACAGTATGACATTAAAAAGCTCAACCTTTATTCAACTGCCGGTGATTTTATAGCTCAGAAAAACAGGCATTCTTACTGTGAGCGGGGTCGCCTCTCCACAGACCTGACCAGTAACTTGGTCTGGTTTGCTCTCCATGAAGATAGAAAGGTTTAATACCATACTGTGAAACATTCCTGACAAAGCAATAACATCTCCATGGAGACAAGCATTTTAGTTTAGTTTAGTTTAGTTTAGAAAACTTTATTTACCCTGATTTTGCCCCTTTCCTTTATTTTCCCTCGAGGGACAATTCTGTTTGCAGTCACAGCATAAAACACACACTTTTCACACGGTCCAGGCTCTCGTACAGTTTTGGGCACCAGAGCTGAACATCAGGGCAACTGAGACACGAGGAGCAAATGTGGCACAAACTGCAAAGGCCAAATACAAAACAGAACAACATTAAAAACAATAAACAATAGGGGGAAAAAGCCACTTGGCTCAGCCTATTTCACCTCTGTGTTTATAAAGGCATAAGCCAATCTATGAGCGCCACCCAGAGGGCATCAGGAGGAACCTCTTTAAGAATGTGGTCTGAGCTGCCGTGATATATTTGGCCTTCAGGAGCACCTGCTGCTCCATGAAGAGTTGAGGTTGGGCGTCTGCACACCAATTATCTTTGAGCACATTATTACAATGCTCAGGCTGTTTTTGTCTTTCACTGACAAACCATAAAACCAACAGGTAAAAGAAAAGGTTAAAAGGCTCAGTAAAAGAATGATAAAAAGCACACAGTATTGGTTTAGAGATACTAAAAGGGTTGAGTTTGTGTAGCAGATGGATTCTCTGTTGACTTCTTTTAACAACAGAATCTGTGTTTTTGTCAAACCATAGCTCTGAATCAAATACTGTGCCTAAGTATTTGGAGGATTACACAATGTCCACAATGTCCACACTGTCTACATTTCCTCCTTTATGACACTGATCTCATGATCTGAATGTTCTTACCTGAAGTCAACTATCATTTCTTAGTCCTCACACCATGTGACACAGTTGGACAGGGCGCTGCCATGGCCTGTTTCTGTGCCCTGCAGGAGAGACAGCAGTTCTGTGTCATCTGAAAATGTGACGAGACTTCCCTCCTGACGGCTCCTGACGGCTCTGTGAACATTATATAAAGAATCTGAGACAAGACAAACTGAAGAGAATCAATACTGGAGAAGACACTTTCAGACAATTGTCCATTTACTAAAAACTGTTGTTCTCAGCCAGTTTAACGTTTAAGAGCATCAATAAAAAAAAGTTTAAGAGCAACAATAAAATCTGCAACAGCAGGGCATTCAAATAAAATGTCAGGTTGTATATTAATAAAAGTGGAAGAAAAATCAGCAAATACAATTCTCGCATAGGACTTTGGCTTCTCCAGGTTCCTAAAGTCCTATTCAAGAATTTGATTTGCTGATTTTCCTCCGCTTTTATTTTTCTGGCCCTTTCACCAGAAAAGTTACACAATGCACCTTTAAAGAAGCCAATAGTCACCTGCCACACTACATAGCTCACCTTTAACACTGTCAACATTAAGCGTTTGTCACAAGCTTATGCACGAGCAGGCGTGACGTGAAATATTATAGTTTTAAAAAGCCTGAAGAAGGCAGAATCTCCTGAATACAATACATTTCCAATTAGGATATAAAGAAAGACATAGGCCTATTAGCACAATTAATTTATAATGTTGCATGATAATATCAAAGCCACAATATTAAATCCACTTAATATTGGATGCATATTTCTTAATTCAAGTTCAATGTGAAATTTTAATGCAAAGGGTTTCAGTAGGGTTTCACCTGCTTGTTTCTATGGATATGTTGTTGCTCTGCCTGGAATGTGCCACAATATGACATTAAATCGCTTTACCACAAATTTATCTCCACAGATCTGACCTGTAACTTGGTCTGGTTTAGTCTTCATGAAGATAGAATGGTTTAATGCCATACTGTGAAACATTTCAGACGAAGCAATAACATCTCCATGGAGAAAAAGAACTTAGACCTTTGGACCCTCCACCAGAAAAGTTACACAATGCACTTTTAAAAAGCAACGTTGGCTGCCTCCTGCACTTCTAACTAAATGTAATTAATTACAAAAAAAAAGAAAGCTAAATGTATTACTATTCACCGTTGAGTGATCATGAAAGAGATATAAAACCATTTATCTTAGTTCTTTTTTAAGACATTGTAGTCAAGCGTATTACCCATAGAACTATAATAAAATCTTATCTTATCTTAAATCTCTTATTATACATCCATGGTATTACCTTGTTTCGGCTGCTAGCTGCAAAAAAAGGGAAAAAAAGGGGAACCTAAGAAGTTAAAGTACATAAGAAGACATAATGAACATCTTTGGAGATATAAAACCAATAAAATAATTAAATATCGGATAAAAACTTTCTTGCGGCGGTGATTTCCCGCGTACGTACGCACGTCCCACGCCCTGGAGACGTCATCGCGTTACTTCCTGCTTCTCGGCTGTAAACTTTTGACACAAAATGAAGTTCAAAATTCGGTATTTCTCTGTTTAACGAATGGATTCGACTTTAGGACGAGCAGCGGGAAATTTTGGGACAGTGTAAATTAACCCCGCACCGGGACGTTTAATCAGTAAGTACGTAAAATGCGTTTGTTTATTCTGAACAAAGTTGAAGCTAGTTGCCTCATGTTGGGCTAAGTTAGCTCTGTCACTTAGCAGTTTGTCACAATTTGACCTTAACTTTAGAGAAATAACACAAAAGCCACAACTATCGGTATTAACTTTTATTAATTTAATGCATTATACAGTTACTCATACATACAGTTATACAAGAGATAGTCCTAACATATTATCTCAGGATGAATTTAATAAAAAAAATAAATAAATAAAAATCACTTTATCAGATATTTTATTTTTAATCATGGTTTACTGTTGATCTGAACGGCATTTATAGTGGCTCAAATGGGGTTTGCATGTTTACACATAGTTTCCACATTTCTTTTAAAATAAATGCTCATATTAAAGGTACACTGTAACCTGCAGCCTCTTACCATAGAGATATAGTTTTGTTTTTGTTTCAGAATGTGCCACAATCTGTGAGACCACGTGGTAACATAAAAGAAAGTACTTATTTAATGTTGAAAATCACATTTTAGTGTCTAAATGATCTTTTAAATTATCATCATGGTATTATAATCTGTACTGAGTATCACATTTATTCTATAGTATCAAAATCGAGTTTAACATATTAGTATTGTGACAACACTAATCACTATGGAGATACCACCAAGCTAAGTTACAGGTCAGATCTGTGGAGAGGCGACCTTATGGGGGTAGTTTTGTTCCTTTTTTATTCAAACAAAGAAAAAAATCCAAACAAAATATACAGCTTTGAAAACAAAAAAAAACATGTTTACATTTTTAAGATGGAAAAATATTTGATTGAGTTTTGATTTTCTTTCATTTTAAATGTGAAATCTTTGATTGCGGGCCAAAGTTTTGTTTGCAAGTTGAAAAGTTTTGAACCTCAAAATCTTTTGCAAACCAAGAGCGTTTGCTTGCAAGTTCAAATGAACGCGATGGGTAGTTTTGTTCCTTTTTTATTCAAACAAAGAAAAAAAATCCAAACAAAATATACAGCTTTGAAAAAAAAAAAAAAACATGTTTACATTTTTAAGCTGGAAAAATATTTAATTGAGTTCTGATTTTCTTTCATTTTAAATGTGAAATCTTTGATTGCGGCCCAAAGTTTTGTTTGCAAGTCGAAAAGTTTTGAACCTCAAAATCTTTTGCAAACCAAGAACGTTTGCTTGCAAGTTCAAATGAACGCGATGGGTGGGATCTTAAAGAGGAGAAAGGGTGGATTTCTATTGGTAGCTTGCCTCTGATTGACAGTTGGGCTGGTGCCTGCCAGGCCCTCCCACCAACTCTTCTACTGCCTATCTACCAAGTTACCCCGCCCCCTGAAGACGGTGTGTGAATGGGAAGAAGTCCGTTGGTGGGAAATTGGAAGGTAAGTCGCTATAATGAAATAGTTTAAAATTCTAAACAGCAAGACCATACGTTGTATTGTAAAGATATTTGAATATAAATGTTTCCCTTGTCAGTGATACCTAGAATGCAGTGGATTCATGACCACACATACGTTGTAGCTACGGTACCTCCTGACGTGGTAGTAACATTGAAAGCACAACAAGCCTTGTCACTCAGTTTTCGCTTTCCTTTCTGTCTGTGAGGTTAAGATGCAGCCACCAGAGCAGATTCTACCCGTTGAAAGCAATACCCAAAAGCCATGTTTTATAAATCCTAGCATATAAGAGGCCTAGCTCGCTCTTAACTGAGCAAGTTACGTCAAGGGTACGTATTTACCTCCTTCACTTGCAATGTTACTACCACGTCAGGAGGTACCGTAGCTACAACGTATGTGTGGTCATGAATTCACTAATCTGCAATGTTGTGACAACGTAACCGTGTTAGCTGGGTAGCATGTAAGAGGCCTAGCTCGCTCTTACCTGAGCGGGTTTTAGTAATTTCTGTACCAAATCAAAATAGCTGAAGCTCTTACACAACAAGGTCTAAGTTTAACTGTGCTGGGGTTCTCTAGGTAGCTAGCTAGGTAACGTCTCTAGTATTAGCCCAGTAAATGAGGTAAATTGGTGCACCGTCTTTGCTTATGCAAAACAGTGCACCACTGCATTCTAGGTATCACTGACAAGGGAAACATTTATATTCAAATATCTTTACAATACAACGTATGGTCTTGCTGTTTAGAATTTTAAACTATTTCATTATAGCGATTTACCTTCCAATTTCCCACCAACGGACTTCTTCCCATTCACACACCGTCTTCAGGGGGCGGGGTAACTTGGCAGATAGGCAGTAGAAGAGTTGGTGGGAGGGCCAGGCAGGCACCAGCCCAACTGTCAATCAGAGGCAAGCTACCAATAGAAATCCACCCTTTCTCCTCTTTAAGATCCCGCCCATCGCGTTCATTTGAACTTGCAAGCAAACGTTCTTGGTTTGCAAAAGATTTTGAGGTTCAAAACTTTTCGACTTGCAAACAAAACTTTGGCCATAATCAAAGATGTCACATTTAAAATGAAAGAAAATCAGAACTCAATCAAATATTTTTCCATCTTAAAAATGTAAATATGTTTTTTTTGTTTTCAAAGCTGTATATTTTGTTTGGATTTTTTTTTCTTTGTTTGAATAAAAAAGGAACAAAACTACCCATCGCGTTCATTTGAACTTGCAAGCAAACGCTCTTGGTTTGCAAAAGATTTTGAGGTTCAAAACTTTTCAACTTGCAAACAAAACTTTGGCCCGCAATCAAAGATTTCACATTTAAAATGAAAGAAAATCAAAACTCAATCAAATATTTTTCCATCTTAAAAATGTAAACATGTTTTTTTTTGTTTTCAAAGCTGTATATTTTGTTTGGATTTTTTTTCTTTGTTTGAATAAAAAAGGAACAAAACTACCCCCATACGACCTTGCTCACAGTAAGAAGTGAAGCAGTTCAAACCAGCGGTTGAATAAGTGTAAGATAGATCAGTCTAATGGCAATAGCATCAAGACGGAGATGTAGGTTAATGTTTGTGTTTATTTATTATACGCCCGTTGTAATAAGACGGGACGTATTATGGTATGGCGCTGTCCGTCTGTTCGTCTGTCCGTCTGTCCGTCCGTCCGTCCGTCTGTCCGTCTGTCTGTGGACACTTCAAAGCTTTGTCCGCGCTCTAACTCGACAACCGTCTCACCTAGGAATGTCAAACTTCATGGCTGGACACCCCATGGGTCAAGGATGTTCCCTATTGATTTCAAGGTCACAGGGTCAAAGGTCAAGGTCACGGCCCGACCCTTTGCGAAAACCTGCCCGTTGCTCTTGCTAACTGTGATCGTTTCCATCTGTCTTTTTATCTTCCATCTCTGTCCTTTTATGTTACGTGCCGTAGATCTGAACTCTCTTCTCAAATGTTCTGCTGCTGAAAGCGAGAACAACCCACATTCTCTGCTTCTTTGAGCTTTGACACATTAAAGCTTTGTAGTGTCTTTAAGTTCTGTTGCTGCAATCTGATTGGTGGAATTCCGATTCTAGAATGTGATGATGTCATACTCATACTCCTACTGCAAGAGCCAGATTTCCCTATTGATTATCCGTCCGTCTGTCCGTCTGTCCGTCTGTCCGTCTGTCCGTCTGTGGACACTTCAAAGCTTTGAAGTCTTTGAAGCTTTGTCTTCATGAAGAGGCAAAACATGTGGGGCATGCGCCGATATATATATATATAAGGTATACTGTCTTTGTGTATTTTATTGTATATTTTTGTATCGATCCATGCTGTAGGTCAGTGGTATCAATTTTATGTGACTTCAGGTTTTTTCACACTTGTTATACGCCCGTTGTAAGACGGGACGTATTATGATATGGCGCTGTCCGTCCGTCCGTCCGTCCGTCTGTCTGTCTGTCCGTCCGTCCGTCTGTCTGTGGACACTTCAAAGCTTTGAAGTCTTTGAAGCTTTGTCTTCATGAAGAGGCAAAACATGTGGGGCATGCGCCGATATATATATAAGGTATACTGTATTTGTGTATTTTATTGTATATTTTTGTATCGATCCATGCTGTAGGTCAGTGGTATCAATTTTATGTGACTTCAGGTCACATGAACTGCCTTATTGTGCTTACCGGTATGTGCCATAGAACGCCAGTATTGGAATCTTCCAAACTGCACCAACAATTCATCTTTAACTAGGTTTGACAAATTCTAACTTAATTCTATATACAACAAGAGCTCCGCCAGCGGGGCAAAATACGCCCGTACTTTGAATTATTGTATATAGAATTCTAGAATCGGAATTCCACCAATCAGATTGCAGCAACAGAACTTAAAGACACTACAAAGCTTTAATGTGTCAAAGCTCAAAGAAGCAGAGAATGTGGGTTGTTGTCGCTTTCAGCAGCAGAACATTTGAGAAGAGAGTTCAGATCTTTCATGAAGACAAAGCTTCAAAGACTTCAAAGCTTTGAAGTGTCCAAGGACAGACGGACGGACAGACGGACGGACAGACGGACGGACAGACGGATGGACAGACGGACGGACAGCGCCATACCATAATACGTCCCGTCTTACACAACGGGCGTATAATAATTCAAGGTACGGGCGTATTTTGCCCCGCTGGCGGAGCTCTTGTTAAATATGGGACAGTGCACATTGATCAACGTGTTAGAGCAGCTGTAAACGTGCCAGTCGCCGTGCAGACTCAGTTTCATCCATAGTCCCATTGGCAGGACGATGGCAAGACAAAAAAAACAGGACATAATAACATAATACACATTCAGTCCATCACACATGACAAAGACATTAAGGTCAGTGAATATTACTGTAGACGTTTGAGTAAAAGTAGAACATGCTAAAAGCCCACACAGCACACAAATTAAAGACAATACACACAAATCACAATCACACAACAAGAGACGTTTGCTGTGCGGTTAAAACACATGCAGATTAGTTATGTTCACATGTCTGATTGTTCAAAAGGTGCTAATTCGTGGATCTACGAAAGCTCTGGGTAGAGGTCATGTTCCTTATTTCAGAGGGGGCCAGATTCCAGGAGTGTGCGCCGCGAACTGGCAAGCCTGACTGTCCAAACGAAGTCTTTCTGAATGGGATTTTACAAACTCCCACCACAGAAGTTACAGTGAACCTTTAACTTAAATTTTGCACAGGTTTTTAGTTCAGATGGTTTCTTGTTTCCTTCTTTGTTTGAGTAATGTGGAAGTGTAACTGTGTTGGACTCCCACTCGTAACTTAGTCATGCCCTTATTTTAACAGAAGTAGATGAAATGAGAATTTATTTTAAACTCATCTTGCACAAAATGGACTAACACTTCTCCTAATGCTTCCCTAATATTTGCATAACATCATTGTTTCGTTTTTGCTGCTGTCAGTCCTCTTGCAAGTGTTTCAAAGTACAAAAAAACACCACCACAGGGAGACCCACAACCTCTTACTCTGACTAATGTGTTCTATTTTCCCTTTTTCTTGCAGGAGCTTACGTACAAGAGTGTGTGTCTTTGTCTTTAGTTTAAAAATAATTTAAAAATCATGGAGGATCCGAACAGACCGCAGAGAAAGATGTCCACCGCTGGGGACAGCCTCTACAAAGTCCTGGGGCTGGAGAAAGGAGCCTCTCAAGATGAAATCAAGAGAGCTTACAGGTCTGAACCTCTTCTCTGCGTTCTCTGCTCCATCTGACCCATATATTCACCGTCCCTCTGTATTTACTGTCCCTCTTCTACACCGTATCTTCACTGTCTCTCTTTTGTAACATATATTCACTGTTTCTGTTCTCTTTTATGACTTATAGGAACAAAGGAAGTGATTGAGATCATAACTTTGCAGGACTGGGTGTGGTTAGTCAATGTTTAAAGACCTCAAATTTATTTTAATAGTTTTCCTTCACGTGACATCTCGGCTTCCTAAGAAGCCTGCTGTTAAAGTCGAATACGTATAATAAATTAATAGGGCTGGGTGATATGGACCAAAAAATGTATATATCTCGATATGTTTACAGGAAAAATAACCCCCCCAAAACTACTGCAAAAACAAATATAACAAATTCCACAAAGTCTTTTTTTATTGAAGTGCAAAGAGGCAGGCAGTCCATATAGGAACTGTGCTTCTTTTGCTGCATTTAAGGTAAAAAAAATCCTTGACTGCATAAATTTAACGGTAAAATAAAAGAAATAATACATATTGCCTTAACTCAGCTCAAGCGCATCTTTCATTAACTCTGTTGTAGCCCTCAACAAAGAGCCAAAAGTTTCTGTAACTGTTTCACATTAATATTTTAAGCAAGAAACAACAATTTGTCTGTTTCAGGCTTAAGTGCAGCTTTGACAAATAACTATATTTCCACTGTCCACAATCCTTTCAGTTCAGTGCTGGAGAAGCACTGCCACCAGTGTAGTGGCAGCTCCGCGTTTAGTCCTGGATTAGTCCTAGTCCTGGTTTAATCCGCGGCCAAACTCCGTGCTCCGCAGCTGAGTTTAGTCCTTGTTTAGTCCTTGTCCTGGTTTAGTCCTGGTTTAGTCCTGGTTTAGGCCTGGTTTAGTCCTGGTTTAGTTCTGGTTTAATCCGCGGCCAAACTCCGGGCTCCGCAGCTGCGTTTAGTCCCTGTTTAGTCCTAGTCCTGGTTTAGTCCTGGTTTAGTTCTGGTTTAATCCGTGGCCAAACTCCAGGCTCCGCAGCTGCGTTTAGTCCCTGTTTAGTCCTAGTCCTGGTTTAGTCCTGGTTTAGTCCCGGTTTAGTCCTGGTTTAGTCCTAGTCCTGGTTTAGTCCTGGTTTAGTCCGAGGCCGAGCTCGCGGGGACAAAAGCGAGGAGGCGAGCGCAGCACAGAGAGGACATCAAGTGAAGCGGCGAAATCAGAAGTAAATATAAGCATTTTAGCGATATATCGATATATATCTGGATGTATTTTAAATATCGAGATATCGCCCACCGCTATAAATGAATAATTATTATAATCCTGTATAGATTTCTGAACAGTTTTGAGTCTTTAAGAGTGAGTTTTCCAGCAGTTCCTTCAGTTCTGATGCTGCTCTGATGAAGAACGGGCTAAATCTCCATCTGAGAAGAGGCGCTAACTGCCCTGAAACTGCACACCCGAGCCGTTTACACAAAATGCTGAAGTTTTCACACAGAACCACCCAGAAAAAATGCTATTCTTAACCTTCGCCTATGTGACTAGTTCCTACTTACACGACTTAGTTTGGACACACATTTTTTATTTAACTCTGATTATTTACATTGCAGATTCTCGCTGAAAGTATCGAAACTATGAATGGACAAGTTTGGAATGAGGCAAACAAAAAAAAAAACTCCATCCATCTTCTCCCGCTTAAACCAGCTGGGTCGCGGGGGCAGCTTGCTGCCCAATACTCATAGCACCTGACCCCCCCTATGAACCCCTCTGCAGGTGGTGAGCCCACAGGAGGGTGGACAACATGGTCCTTGATGTTAGTTTATAGGGGTGCGGGCATGTTTTGGGTTGATGGGGGAAACCGGAGCACCCGGAGGAAACCCATCCAGACACGGGGAGGAACATGCAAACTCCACACAGAAAGGGCGACCCGGGGATCGAACCCGCAACCTTCTTGCTGTGAGGCCTGAGTGTTGCCACTCAGCCACCGTGCCGCCAAAAAAAAAAACTCAAAATTACTCAAAAGTTGTTTAGATTTTTTTTTTTAAATACCCACCCTTTGTTTTTATACCCTGTTTTTTACTCTTGGCATTTCTTGACCCCGATGCAGTTATGAAGTAAAAACCATTTCAGAGAGAAAGCCAAGGGTTTACAGCACCATTAACAGCACAATATATAAATTAATTAAAAAGTGACAGACCCACAACCAAAAAGTTTCACAGTGCACCTTTTAAATTCATTTTCTTTGCTACATAATTCCATAGATCTTGCTTCATGTATTTCTGTATTTCTCTAAAATGCAGAAACACTGAATGAGAGAGTCCGTCCAAACTTCTGACTAGTATTTGCACATTATGTTTATTTTTTTACAGGAAATTAGCTTTGAGGCATCACCCGGACAAGAACCCGGACAACCCCAATGCGGCTGAGAAGTTTAAGGAGATCAACAACGCCAACTCGATCCTGAGCGACGAAAACAAACGGAAAATCTACGACGAGTACGGCTCCATGGGGCTGTACGTGGCGGAGCAGTTTGGAGAAGAAAGTGTCAAATACTACTTCCTCATGTCCAAGTGCTGGTTCAAGGTCTGTATCGTTTCCCTTCGTCATTCGGTTAGTTTCGTTTAGCTTCTTTAGTTTGTTTTAAAGGGAGAAACAGTGAAGAGAAGTTTTGTGCCAGACTACCTGACAATTTCCGTCTGCAGCCCCTGACACAGACAAAAACATAGAATACTGCACAATACTGAGATTCTCTTCTTTTTCCGGCCGCTCGGTGTGAGTCTGGATTAAAGGACAGTTCTTAGTGCAGACTTGTGATCTGAGAGGAGCCTGTGTGAGGCTGAGTGTTGAAATGTGTCGGTTTTGAAGCTCATTTTGGTTCTTCTCATTGGTTAGCGATTAGCTGCTGTAGCTCGCACACATAAACAGGCTGTTTTCTCTTCTGTTAGCGACTGTAAAGTGACTATAGTGGCCATATATATAGGGCTGGGCGGTATACCGTTTGAACCGGTATACCGGTAATTTTTATTTTTATGATATGAATTTTTTATTTACCGCCATACCGTGTGTGCGCGCATATGTCGGCAACACAGAGCGGCGTAACGTCGCACAGCGGTAGATTGAGCGGGGGCTGTTTTTCAGTGTTACACCAAACAAGCCAACAAGCCAGGTAAGGATAGCGAGTTGAGTGGTGAGCATGGACGAAGAAAATGACACAGACACAGAACTCATTCCGAAAAAGGGAGCCGTGTCTGTTGTTTGGAAATACTTCGGTGTTAAAAAATCTGACGCGGATCAAACACGCATCATCTGTAAGTGTTGTCGAGCTAATGTTTTAGCTGCAGGAGGCAACACAAGCAACTTGCTTCACCACCTTTGCCACAATCATATCCTGGAATACGAAGATTGCATGAAAGTAAAATCTGCATCTTCTCCCCAATCTCTGCGTAACGTTGGCACTGCAGCACAAAACACTACACAGACGTCCCTGGTAGGCGCGTTTGCTCAAGGGACCGTCTGTGTAGTGTTAGGCGCGTTTGCTAAAGGGACCGTCTGTGTAGTGTTTTGTGACACGGCTCCCTTTTTCGGAGAGCGGGAGTGCGCGGAGCCGCGCCCGAGCGAGAGTGCGGGTGCGCGGAGCCCCGCTCTTCACCTTTTCGCCCGGGCACGGCTCCGCGCACCCGCGCTCTCCGCTCTCTCGCCCGGGCACGGCTCCGCGCACTCCGTCTAAAGGGACCGTCTATGACAAGAAAAGCAAACGTTGGAATGATATTACCAACTCTATCACACTCCACTTAGCCAAAGACAAAAATACCGTTAAATACCGTGATACTGTGATAATTTAAAAAAATACCGTGATATCAATTTTTGGTCATACCGCCCAGCTCTACGTATATATGTTACTGGGATATAGGGAATAGAATAGAAGTGTGAATTATCGACATTTAGCAGATCATTAATTACCGCGGCGCACACGCATTTACCGCTAAAGGCTAATAGCGGTAGTTTACTTACAGTACTTCCTTTACTGGCTAGAATATCATATAAAAATGCCATTGGGCCGATGTACTGTCTTTAAATATGACGTAAAGAGGCAGAATAACAGTAAATGTCGCCTAAATAAACCCAATTGAAAATCTAATAGAAAAAAAACCCAAGTATATTCTCTTATATTGTGGTTGATTTTTACCGTATATTCTCTTATAGTGTGGTTTATTTTTCCCCTATGTTCTTTTATATTCAGGGTTTGTTGATTTTTATCATATATTCTCTCATAGTGTGGTTAATTTTTACCGTATATTCTCTTATACTGTGGCTGATTTTTACCGTATATTCTCTTATATTGTGGCTGATTTTTACCGTATATTCTCTTATATTGTGGTTGATTTTTACCGTATTTTCTCTTGCTCCGTGCTCAGGGCCTGGTGATCTGCTGCTCCATCTTCACCTGCTGCTGCTGTTTCTGCTGCTGCTGCTTCTGTTGTGGGAAATGTGGTCCCAAAGAAGAGGAAGACTTCGGATACATCAACCCCGAGGACCTGGAGAACGAACTGCGCCAACAAGAAGGTCAGGAATAACAAATATGTAAAGGATAATAAATAAAAACATAAAAACAAGGTCAGGAATAACAAATACGTAAAGGATAATAAATAAAAACATAAAAACAAGAAGGTCAGGACTAAAAATACATGAATGATAATAAAAAATAAGTGAATGAATAAAGAAGAAGCAAATCTATACTCCAAAAAGTAATGGTAAAGCGCTTTTAAAACTCAGTTTTACAATATAAATACTATTATTACAAACAGTACAGGACTCCCTAATAATAAAGCATTTAAAAACAATAAAGTCTTAAATTATGTTAACAGTACATATCATAATGTGTCCCCAAAAATGTGACATAATTTTAAAAGAAGTTATTTTGAAAACTAATAAGTCAAGCTCAATGAAATCAAACAGTTTAGGTGTTAAACATAATAAGTTTGTTATGGGACTGAAAAATTTGACATAATTTTACAAACCGTTATCTTAAACTATTAAGTCTATTAAGGTGCTGTTGGCCTCCCAGATCCTTCAGTCCTGCATAAGCACCTTCCTCTTTACATTTTTGGTGCTAAGTCCAAATTTGTTTCCACAGTCTTGGGTGAGTGTGTGGAGCAGATTCCAAGACACAGAATCATTTCTCTTTGGAAGTGAACGGCTCAACCTGAAAACAGAACAAAAACAAAACATTAATTAAATATAAAATCTCGATCGGTTTCTCTACATTCTGTGAAAATTTGAGGTTATTTCAACAAGAAGCTAAAAATGACCCTGTATATAGGCTTAATATGGATTTAAAGCATTAAGTGAAGCAAATAAATGATGTAAAGTTCATTTCAGACTCACTTTTCCTGGAATCGCTGGTCTAAACCTTCTGTTCTCTGTGGTTTAAACATAGCCTTAAGATGTGGAAAACCTATTTTATTTACCTTTTCTACCTCAATCTTGTAAACTTTTAAATGTAGTGTTATTGACTTTAAATAGCAAAATACAATGAGCAAACTCAGCTGTCATGTTTACCTCAAATGCAGCTCTACATTTCCTGTTTTTTAATGAGGAACAGGCAAAAAACACATTTGTACCGAGTTTCTTAGTCTTATTTTGTTCCACAGCAGAAGACGACTCTGTTATTGTCACTCAGCCGAGCTCTGACCAAACAGAAGGTAAAAGGTCCACGGTGCTCGGCTAATGCTAACGGCGCTGCTGCTGCTTCACTAATACTGGTGTAACTACGCGCAGGATAGAACATGTTTTTGTGCTTCTAATTTTGTTGTGAAAGGGAGAATTAACAGAGTAACTGTCCTGACTAAACTGGCTTTCTCATGCAGAGTACCAGAGAAATGACTAATGGAGCTAATGTGTTTACTTCAAGTGCATTTGGCTGGTTTTATCGTTTTACTTTGCCAGCACGATGCGTTTGAACATGTTTTGCCTTCCTGTTTTCTCCACTGTGTAACATTTTTGGCGGCGCGTCTGTCACCTGCTTCTCTCTGTATCTTTTGCTTTAAATGTCACACAATATTCACCACAAACCAGGACGACGTTTGGAAACGTGCGACGACACCTTCCTCTGGGCTCTGTTCGCGGTAAATTCTGACAAAATCAGAAAGATGAGAAAATGTCCCAGTTTTCTTCATCTCCATGTCATCGTAGCGTTCCGTGACGTTCGGCTCATCCACAGTGCCAACCGTACCTCAGTTTTCATCATTTCCCCACTGATGCACAACTCAGTAGGGATGTTAACTCGTATCTGTTTGACCGTCGGTTAAATGGAACCCTACTGTACCAGACGCCTGAACGCAGATTTTCTGTGATGCGAGGTCTCGTTGCCGCGTTTGTTCATCCATTCGACTTGGAGGCGACACGCACTGACACGCCCCTTTTCACCTCAAAATGCGACACCCTCAAGCCTCTTCTACAGGTGAGAAAAGTCAACGTACCGTGCTAACTCTGCTAACCGTGCTAACTGTGCCCCACCGAGAGCTTTCTCTGTGTTTATGATTATCTCTACAGGCTTTAGTGCTGCTGCGAGCTGTAGTTTGAGTTTCCACAGAAGTGCTTTTGTTGTGTAGCGACTATTGGATGTTTTGCTGTTTTATCCTCACGGTTTTGTGCATATTGTAACTAGAGTTGGGCGGTATCCAAATTTTGATACCGTTAAACCGTCTCCACATTTTCCCGGGGTATACGGTATTACCGTTGCTAAGGCTAAAAAAAAAAAAAACACACTTCGTAGCACTAAGGTGGAGTCCGCTGGCCAAATGGCAGCTTGCACTTATACCATTTAGAAACAGAAAAGCAAGCATTACATAGGCCTAATGATACTGAAAACATAACAAAACATGTAAAAAATTAGTAACTTTTATTAACAAATGTTTAAAAAGTGCAAATACAGCAGTCAACCGACAGAACGAAATAACAAATTATCTGTGGGCTAAAGCTAGCTAACAAGACATAACCGAAAATGTGCACATGAGAACGCAGCAGAAATGCTCGTTTGTATATTTTTAAAATATATTAACATGAATCAAATAAATTAAAACGACAACTATACAACATTTCGAACCGTTTTTGTACGTCAGAAAAAGCCACTCCTTATTGAAAATAAAATGATTAAGCTATTGAATGTTTTTCGCCAGAAAAACCAGCATGTTCACTTTTTCCGGCTTGAGTAGGGCACGTTGTGGGTTGACAACTTTGCCCGTGGTGCTGAAGACCCGTTCCGATGGAGAGCTTGTGGCACAAACACACAGGTATTTTCGGGCAACCCGCGACATTAAAGGAAAGCGCCCGACTCCATTGGATTTCCACCAAAGAAGGGGGTCTTCATCTCCCGAAATAACAGGCTCGCGACAATATGCAGTTGTCTCTGCTTCTGCTCGCTCCTCTACAGTGCGAAATCCGAAATGCTGCCAAATTGCAGACGTTGTTTTTCTTTGGGACCAACTCAGCGCGGCCTGTCATGTTGTCTTGTCCTTCTCCTTTCGGAGTGGTAATGTCACGTGACTACGCAACATCCAGGAACTTCATCGAATGTCAACAGTTAAGAGCAACATTACACTATAACATAGTAATATTCGTTTTAAACTGTAATAGTATTAAATTAACAAACACAACCACACATACATAAGTGTTGAAAAAACACTCTTTATTTAGGCATTAAATCAATTATAGTTAATATTATATTAGGGCAAGATTTTTTTTAATGACGGTAATGAATCTGATACCGTGGCTATTTTTAGATACCGCGGGATACCTTATTACCGTATTACCGCCCAACCCTAATTGTAACTAAAGTCATGACTGCTGGGTTAAACTGAGCCTTATGTGCGTGTCTGTGTATAAATGCTTCATGTGCGGTGTTGACAGACTCGTGCTCCGCAGTCTATAAGCGGCGTCTCTTTGGTCATTTTCTGAAATGAGCCACGACGATGTTTTAAATGACCTAACACTTCAACGCCTTTATCTTCAGTGCCGTCATGTGTGAGAGCCGGCGGCAGCACCGCTCCAGTCCAATTTGCTGTTATTTCAAATAGCGATTAGATTTAGAATAGATTTTAAACTGAACAGTAAACCGATTTTAACCGGTTAACGCGCCTCGTGATCGGTCATGATGCTTTTTAGCTTTCGCCATCCCTAACTCCAAGCACAGTGGGTACATGTGATTAGAAGAGACGAGGGCGCCACAATCAAGATAATTCCAAACTGCACATATGTATGAAGTCTTCATTTGACCAACAGCCACATTTACTTCAGTGGGTCTGATCACGGTTGAAACTACAGCGGAAGTCGTCATCTCATGTTTCCAAACATCTTCCTGGTTTGTGACGTAAGCGTGAATGGAGCCAATATGGCATTTAACAACTAATCTTTGTTGCCTATTCAATAAACAGTGTTTTTATTGCCAAAAAAGCATTCTTATAATTCTAACATGTAACTTGGTCTGGTGGAGTCACCTGCTCGTCTCCATGGTGATAGTCAAGTTAAATCTCATACTGTGGGACATTCCAGGCGAAGTGGCAACATCTCCATGGAGACGAGCAGGAGATGGACCTGTCAGCAGAAAAGCTCGCATAATGCACCTTTTTTAACTATATATGTGTGTTTAACTCATTTCTGATTATAAACATCTGCCCCCATTGGCCACGTTTACATGATGTTTTTGAATTCCGAATTATCCATCCACCTATTTTCTTCCTCTTATCTGGGGACGGGGTGCGGGGGCTTCAGTCTAAGCAGGGACTCCCAGACTTCCTTCACCCCAGACACTTCCTCCAGCTCCTCCTGGACCCTGAGGTGTTCCCAGGCCCAGAGACAGAGTCCATCCAGCGTGTCCTGGGTCTGCCCCGGGGCCTCCTCCCGGCGGGACATCAAAATCAGAATAAACCACCCACTTACTTCGGAATTAAGTGTTTACCTGGTCTTTTTAAAGCGGGATCCTTTTTATTCGGAATTAAAGCTCATGTAAATGTGGCATCTCTCCCCTTTAGTCCTCCAGACTCCGCCCCGTTTAGCAGCTGCATTTTTCCCTCCCGTTTTGTTTCTTCGTTCTTTGCAGGTGAAAATGCGCCGATCGTGATCCAACCTCAGGCAGCAAACGGAGCTGGACCCAGTAACCCTCCCATCGCTCTCCCAGACAAATGAACCACCAGCACCCCCTTCCCCCGTCTGCGCCCGTTTGCCCCACCCCGGGACTCCCGAACTGGCCAGAGACTCCAGCCGTGACCCCTCTTGTCTCTGGAGGTCCCTTTGGTGATTTTACGCAACTCACCCACTTCCGGACTGACTTTAAACTGAATTTTTGGTCGTTTACACAGATATTTGAATGTGCCAATGTAGATATTTGACAATTAGCCAATCAAATATTTATTTTTTAATCCTTTTATTGTTGTTGTTATGGGAACGGCATAGGGAAAATTGATTAAATGTGCACTTTAAATAATATTTTTAAAATTGTGATGTTGCCAAAATGGTCTGATAACTTTGGGAAATATTTTAGACTTTAATTATGAGGTAAATTAATATGCAAATGAGATGCGTAATACGTAGATCAAGCAAAACTCAACCACACGATATGCTCTGATTTAGCTCTGGTTTAGTCCTGGTTTAGTCCTTGGTTAGTCCTGGGTTAGTCCTGGGTCAGTCCTGGTTTAGCCCTGGTTTCGTCCAGGGTTAGTCCTGGGTCAGTCCTGGTTTAGTCCTGGTTTAGCTCTGGTTTGGTCCTGGGTTAGTCCTGGTTTAGCCCTGGATTAGCCCTGGTTTAGTCCTGGGTCAGTCCTGGTTTAGTCCTGGCTTAGTCCTGGCTTAGCCCTGGCTTAGCCCTGGTTTAGCCCTGGTTTAGCCCTGGCTTAGCCCTGGGTTAGCCCTGGGTTAGCCCTGGGTTAAACTTGCTTTTGTGCTGGTTTAATCCTGGTCTAGTCCCACTTTAGTCCCAGTTTAGTCCCGGTTTAGTCCTGGTTTAGTCCCAGTTTAATGCAGTTCTTGTAGGGTTTTCCAAGCCTGCAGTGGTCAGTATCCATCAGTGCTGCTTTAGACCTTAGCTAGTCCTGGTTTAGTCCTAGTTAAGTCCTGGGCTGGCCCTCCCTTAGTCCTGATTTGGACCTGGTTTAGATCTGAATTGGTTTAGTCTTGGCTTAGTCCTAGTTTAGTCCTAGTTTAGTCCTGGCTTAATGAAGCTCTTGAGCGGGGATCCCAGTCTGCAGTGGCCCTTATACACGTGAGGTACGTTAGACCTCGGCTAGTCCCGGTTTAGTCCCGGTTTAGTCCTGTTTTAGTCCTGTTTTTTCCAGTTATCAACCCTATCCTACCTAATCCACACACGCACACTTTCCTCCCTCTGGCTGCTGTTTAGCTACCTCTCATCAAAGTTTGCAGTCCATAAAAAGTAAAAAAAAAACCAACACCTTTTTAAAATCAGTTTCAGTAAAATAAGTAAAATAACCACAGATAATTTAGAGTAGGAATAAAATAGGATTTAAAAGGATTCGAGACGTGATTTTTTTTTTGACTGGTCTGAACATTGTGCCTTATGTAACGAGGACATTGAAAAGCACTGTTGGGTTTACACCTTTTTCTCTCTGTATATTTGTCTAAATGTACTTACGACGGTTCAGATCTAAAGTATTTAATCTAATTTTATAAACTGCATTTGTTATTATTGTCACTGCAGAAAACCGGATAAATTTCTTGAAATTGTTGGAATATTCATCTTTATTTAGAGTAACTGAGCTGTTGAGTTAAAGGTGCGCTGCGTAGCTTTTCTGTTCGACGCTCCGGCCGCCTGTTTCCATGGAGACGTGGTTCCGAATTGTGGCGTTAAGCTTATGTAGCGTCGCCACGGGGACGAGCTTGCGACCCCATTCACAGTCAGAACGTATTTTATTCAAGCTTCTTTGTTGTTGTTTATCGAATAAATGCAACCACAGTGCAATATATATATATGAGGTTAATGCCGTACTGTGGAACATTCCAGGCGAACAGTAGCATCTCCAAGGAGACGAGCCCCTCACATTGCAGGGTAACAGATATTCCACTATTTTGTATATTTGGGGGTTTTGTTGTTGTTGTTTTTTCTTATTTTAAAGATGTGCTATGTGACTTTTCTGGTGTAGGGTTTTGGCTGCTCATCTCCATGGAGATGCTTGGAATATTCCGCAGTATGGCATTACGCATTCGGCTGCTTTCATGGCGAAAATGGTGGTGATTTTTAGTAGTAAACTGAATAGATGAAACCTAAATAAGAGTAATGCCGTACTTTGGAACTTTCTAGGCAAAACTATAACATTTCTACACTGAAATTTCTCTGATCTGGCCAAGATTTTAAACTTTTATGTGAATATTCAGCTTTTTTTCAGATTTATTATTTACTGACTAGACCAAAGACGGTTTAATTCTAGTCTAAAGGACCTGCGTGAAGTCGCCCCATTAAATTCAAACCTACACAAAAACTATGTCAATCGTTTGTGCTTCGTTTGTGCTGTGACAATTTTCATTTATGTGAGTTTATTTATAAAATGATTAATTATTATTTCTGCAGTAATTATAAGATTTCCGCTCAGCTGAAGCAGCAAAACTCCACAAAACTAATGAAGATAAACGATCTCAGGCTGTGGAAAAGTCTGTATCAGTCTGTAGTAATTTGCTTTTTAGTCATATTTTATAGAATAACACAGACTTTTCCGCAGCCTGAGATCGTTTATCTTCATTAGTTTTGTGGAGTTTTGTTAAAGTCGCTGTCGTCAGCTGAGCGGAAATGACGTCCTATAATTACCACAGAAATAATAATGAATAATTTTAGAAATAAACTCGCACAAATTAAAATTGTCACAGCACAAAAACAGCGAAATACAAGCGTTTTCTATAATTTTCTGCCTGTTTTGAGGCTGTTTCACATTCTGAGGTTCTGGACGACGTCATCGGCCGTAAATAAAACTGCAAATATCTGAAGAACCAGAATCACACGAATGAAACTTTTGAAGCACAAACGATTGACATAGTTTTTGTGCAGGTTTGAGTTTGATGGGGCGACTTCACTGAGGTGTCTGAAGGTAGTTTTTTAAAGATCTTGCTGCATGGACCGATAATTTCACTACGTGTAGCCATTTTCTGATAGTTTTACGTGCTTATATCTTACATTTTGGCCAAGCTTTTTTGCAGTTTATGTAGGCAAGCAGGTGGCGGACCCTCCCTTCCCCACACCGCAAAAGTTACGCAGTGTATCTTTAAGTTATAGTAGGAATGGGTAGGAAATCACACTTAATACGCCCTGTCAAAAATGGTATCTGACTGGTCGATACTTTGGCATTATTTTGGAAAAGTCAGAAAACAAGATTAATATTTTGAGTTCAAGTCTTTTAAGCTTCCGTCTGCAGTCCGGGTGTGTTTATAAATGTTATTTTGAGCGTCACGTGTACAGTTTTCACTTCACAAATGGGGCTGCGCTGTTTTGGTTTTGTCTTCTCAGGGTTATTCTCAAAATCTTCACTCTTCCATGTTGAAAAAATAAAATTTTAACTTGAGCTTCAGACAGAGCAGTGCCGCCAGCATCAGCATCAACCTTAGCGTATCTTGATGACATCTGCAGTATCAAGAGGACATTAAGTTCTTATTTGCATTTTAAACATTGTCCCCTTGTTCTTGTATCTTATTTTTACGTGTTTTTTTTTAAAGTGGCTGTTTTTCATTTTGAGAGAATCTGTTTCTCACGCCACATTCCTGTTCTACCTTAAAGTTATGAAATAAACTGTTCTTGTATCGCCTCTTTTGCCTTTAGACTCACTGTTTTCAAGCAAAACTCAACCACACGATATGCTCTGATTTAGCTCTGGTTTAGTCCTTGGTTAGTCCTGGGTCAGTCCTGGTTTAGCCCTGGTTTCGTCCTGGGTTAGTCCTGGTTTAGCTCTGGTTTGGTCCTGGGTTAGTCCTGGTTTAGTCCTGGATTAGCCCTGGTTTAGCCCTGGTTTAGTCCTGTCTTAGTCCTGGGTTAGCCCTGGGTTAAACTTGCTTTTGTGCTGGTTTAATCCTGGTCTAGTCCCACTTTAGTCCCGGTTTAGTCCCAGTTTAATGCAGTTCTTGTAGGGTTTTCCAAGCCTGCAGTGGTCAGTATCCATCATCTTTAGACTTTAGCTAGTCCTGGTTTAGTTTTAGTTAAGTCCTGGGCTGGCCCTCCTTTAGTCCTGATTTGGACCTGGTTTAGATCTGAATTGGTTTAGTCTTGGCTTAGTCCTAGTTTAGAATCAGAATCAGAATCAGAAAACTTTATTGATCCCAGAGGGCAATTCGTTTGCAGCTTTCACAGAGCAGTTCTCACATGCACAAACACACAGTGTGTCAGACTATTACAGACACAAGTGGAACTCAAAGAACAATATAAGAACAATATACATATTACAGTGCAAAAACCTCAAAAAACACAACCCTCAGAATTTAGCAGTTTAATAGCTGAAGGCACAAAAGAATTGGAGAAGCGGTTAGTCTTCCGTACCGGAGCATAAAAACGACGTCCTGAAGGCATCAGGATAAAGTCAGGAGTCAGAGGATGGAGGGGCTGAGCCATGAGACACTTGGCTTTGCTCAGCACTCGCTCCTCCCACAGAGAATGCAGCTCCCTCAGTTTGACCCCTATGATTTTTGAGCAAGTTTTAACAATGTTCTGCAGTTTGTTTTTATCCTTCAAGGACAGGGACTGGAACCAGCAAATGAAGGAGAAAGTGAGCAGACTTTCAATAAAAGAACAATAAAAGTTGTTGAGAATAGTTTTGTTTACATTAAAAGAGTTCAGTTTTCTCAACAGGTACATTCTCTGCTGCCCTCGTTTAATGGTTTCAGTGTTTAGGTCAAATTTCACTTTATTGTCCATCACAGTGCCCAGACATTTGTAACTGTCGACAATTTCAACAACATCACTGTGGAGGACACTAACACTGTGAGAAGGTGCGCGTCTAAAATCAATCACCATCTCCTTGGTTTTAGCAACATTTAAATCCAGATAGTTGTCCTCACACCATTTGACAAACTGCCCCAGCACAGGGCCATGATTCTCCTCAGATCCTGAAAGTAGTGACACCAGGACCGTGTCATCCGAAAATTTGATGAGGAATCTGTTTTCCTCTGAGGATCTGCAGCTGTCTGTGTACAAAATAAAAAGGAGAGGTGAAAGCACACAACCTTGAGGTGCTCCAGTGTTAGAGATAGAGGGAGGAGACAATCGTCCATTGACAAAAACACGCTGGACCCGGTCGGTGAGAAAGTTTAAAATCAATAAAAGGAGCTGGTCCGGAAGATTAAAATCTGAAGCCAGTCTTTGAATCAGGACATGGAGCTGCATTTTGTTAAAAGCAGAGGAAAAGTCCGCAAATAAAAGTCTCACATGTGCCTTGGCATTTTCAAGGTGCTTATAGACACTGTTCAATAAAAAAAGTTTAGCATCCTCCACTCCCTTATTGGGCTGATACGCAAACTGTAGTGGATCCAATTTCCCTTCAGTTAAAAACAAGATATGAGTCTTTAAAATCTGTTCAAAAGTCTTTATGACTAAAGATAGTCCTAGTTTAGTCCTGGCTTAATGAAGCTCTTGAGCGGGGATCCCAGTCTGCAGTGGCCCTTATACACGTGAGCTACGTTAGACCTCGGCTAGTCCTGGTTTAGTCCCGGTTTAGTCCCGGTTTAGTCCTGGTTTAGTCCTGTTTTTTCCAGTTATCAACACAATCCTACCTAATCCACACACGCACACTTTCCTCCCTCTGGCTGCTGTTTAGCTACCTCTCATCAAAGTTTGCAGTCCATAAAAAGTAAAAAACAAACACTTTTTAAAATCAGTTTCAGTAAAATAAGTAAAATAACCACAGATAATTTAGAGTAGGAATAAAATAGGATTTAAAAGGATTCGAGACGTGATTTTTTTTTGACTGGTCTGAACATTGTGCCTTATGTAACGAGGACATTGAAAAGCACTGTTGGGTTTACACCTTTTTATCTCTGTATATTTGTAAACCTCTCACATTCCAAGAACAGAATTTAATATTTACGTTAGATCTTATCATGACAGAAAATACAACAACTTAAATGCTGACATCATGTAAGGAAAATAAGTAACTAAATACAAGAAATAATCAACAATCAAATATATCAGCTGAAAAATGACCTCATCCTGAGCAAAAATAAAACAGCAACAACAGATGAACAAAACATAAAAAATAAACCAAAATAAAGTAATGGGGTCTTTCCCTAAGAAAAAAGGGACAACACTCTCACATTTCACTATCCTCGAACATACCATAAATGCACAGTCGGACAGTTGGCATTTTACGCCACTTGGCATTATTAAAAAAAAAAAAAAAAAAAAAGGGGATAGGACAATCACGACCAACGACCCAAACAGTAAGTATTGAAAGTATAACACGCATCAGTACTTGAATCAGCATGAAGAGGCTGAGCGTAGAAAGGCGAGGACCTCCTCCGGAGAAGTGTAATTCTTCTTGGCACCGTTGTAAGAAACGTGTAGAGTAGCTGGATAAAACAAACCGTAGGATATTCCCTCTTCCCGCAGCTTACGTTTAACTGCATCAAACGCCTTTCGCTTCTTCATGACGGAGGCAGAGAAGTCATTATAAAAGAAGAGTCGGGATTCGTTGAAAACAAGAGCATTGCCTTGACTGGCCCGGCGCGCCGCCTCCATCACCCGCTGTTTATCTTGAAATACATGAAAGCGTAGCAACAGCGGCTGGGGTCTGTTACCTTCAGGCGGCTTTAGCCCAGGTACACGATGCGCTCGCTCCAGCCGAATACGCCCCGTGTCCGTGGGTATTTTGAGAAACTGAGGCAGCCACGACTCAAAAAAATTGACCGGCTGACTCGTCTCCAAGCCCTCAGTCAGACCCAGAAGTCGGATATTCAGACGTCTGCTGTAATTTTCAGCCATGTCCGCCTTTTCAGACAGTAAACTGACTTCCTTCTCCAGCCGTCCGATTCTGGATTCGTATGCTGCAACCATGTTCTCGGAAGCTAGTATTCTAGCTTCGGCCTCGTCGAGCCGTGTGTTTGTGGCTTTAATATCTTCTGTATGCTGGCGAACAGTTTCGGACAATGGGCCAAGCTTATCGTCGATCACTTTGGTTATGTTGGCAGTCATAATCTCAAAGGCTTTGGCCATAGCAGGGTCAAGGTCCGCGGTAGCTTCGTTAGCATCAGGAGGAGGCCCCTCGCCATCTTGATGCGAGTCATTATCTCCCGAGGGCGCCTCATTTTTGTCTTTTGGTCTCCTGGGTTTTCCCATATTATAAAAAGATTGTGGCCAAAATGTTTCCAGGGACATAGCCCGTAATATCCACGGGAGAATCAGGAGGTCGCCGCGCAGATTGTCAGGATATTATAAAAAATGTAGCCAAGTGGCACGGAGCCTTTGCCGAAACGCTGTTCTCAGCTCGCCGCCATCACGTGACCCCCATCTCTGTATATTTGTCTAAATGTACTTACGACGGTTCAGATCTAAAGTCCATCCATCCATCCATCTTCTCCCGCTTAATCCAGCTGGGTCGCGGGGGCAGCAAGCTGCCCAATACTCATAGCACCTGACCTGCCGAATCAACTAGCCCTGAAAATGGATGGCGCTGGAGCGTCGGGCCCATACCCCGCCGTCGCCGGCACGAGGGGCCTCGAGGGCTACGCCGCGACGAGTAGGAAAGCCGCCGCGGTGAGCACGGAAGCCTAGGGCGCGGGCCCGGGTGGAGCCGCCGCGGGTGCAGATCTTGGTGGTAGTAGCAAATATTCAAACGAGAACTTTGAAGGCCGAAGTGGAGAAGGGATCCATGTGAACAGATCTAAAGTATTTAATCTAATTTTATAAACTGCATTTGTTATTATTGTCACTGCAGAAAACCGGATAAATTTCTTGAACTTGTTGGAATATTCATCTTTATTTAGAGTAACTGAGCTGTTGAGTTAAAGGTGCGCTGCGTAGCTTTTTTGTTCGACGCTCCGGCCGCCTGTTTCCATGGAGACGTGGTTCCAAATTGTGGCGTTAAGCTTATGTAGCGTCGCCACGGGGACGAGCTTGCGACCCCATTCACAGTCAGAACGTATTTTATTCAAGCTTCTTTGTTGTTGTTTATCGAATAAATGCAACTGTAGCGGTTCTGGTCTGGTCACCCAAGGATTAGGCAGAGAGACACAGGAGACAGAGTTCTGGATGCTGTTTTCCTTTAATGCCAGATGAGCCCTTTAAAACAATGGCAGGAGGCACAGTGTTAGCGGCACAACAGCTCCTCTCACAGCGCAGGCTGCTAATCTCTACTGCTTTTTTCATCAAAAATAAATGTACAAATTGTTACTTTTGTTTACAATAGGTATAAAAGAAAAAAAGAAAAAATCTTCAGCATAAAATATATATTACAGCACCAGATATTTTATATACAAAGTACTCCTTCACAAACCTTTAAAACAATGGCAGGAGGCACAGTGTTAGCGGCACAACAGCTCCCTCTCTAGAGCAGAAGAAAAACGAACAGTCAACTACGGAGCAAAAATGCGTTTTCATGGGCTAAAAATATCTCATGACCTCATTAAACTTAAGTTTATAACGTTACTTTTGTGTTTTTACCATGTATATTACAGTATATAACAATTAAATGAGTTTAAAACATGCTATCTTAAATCAAAGGAAGACACGAGGAGCTCCGCTTACCACAGCGCAGGCTGCTAATCTCTACTGAGGGACTGAGCAGAGCCGCACGCGGATAAGGGGGTGTGTCACATTAATTACTGCCCCTGCGCAACAGGTACCAAAAGGGAACAGTAATAAGACTGTAATATATATATAACAATTATTTTACATAATAATTCACAAAACAGATATTGCAAAAAAATAAAAGGTTTACACTGTGAGGTTTTGAGAATGTTCACACAAAAAAAATAAATTTGCTACACAACCACAGTGCAATATATATATGAGGTTAATGCCGTACTGTGGAACATTCCAGGCGAACAGTAGCATCTCCAAGGAGACGAGCCCCTCACATTGCAGGGTAACAGATATTCCACTATTTTGTATATTTGGGGGTTTTGTTGTTGTTGTTTTTTCTTATTTTAAAGATGTGCTATGTGACTTTTCTGGTGTAGGGTTTTGGCTGCTCGTCTCCATGGAGATGCTTGGAATATTCCGCAGTATGGCATTACGCATTCGGCTGCTTTCATGCAGAAAACGGTTGTGATTTTTAGTAGTAAACTGAATAGATGAAACCTAAATAAGAGTAATGCCGTACTTTGGAACTTTCTAGGCAAAACTATAACATTTCTACATTGAAATTTCTCTGATCTGGCCAAGATTTTAAACTTTTATGTGAATATTCAGCTTCTTTTCAGATTTATTTACTGACTAGACCAAAGACGGTTTAATTCTAGTCTAAAGGACCTGCGTGAAGTCCCCATTAAATTCAAACCTACACAAAAACTATGTCAATCGTTTGTGCTTCGTTTGTGCTGTGACAATTTTCATTTATGTGAGTTTATTTATAAAATGAATAATTATTATTTCTGCAGTAATTATAAGACGTCATTTCCGCTCAGCTGAAGCAGCAAAACTCCACAAAACTAATGAAGATAAACGATCTCGGGCTGTGGAAAAGTCTGTATCAGTCTGTAGTAATTTGCTTTTTAGTCATATTTTATAGAATAACACAGACTTTTCCGCAGCCTGAGATCGTTTATCTTCATTAGTTTTGTGGAGTTTTGTTAAAGTCGCTGTCGCCAACTGAGCGGAAATGACGTCCTATAATTACCACAGAAATAATAATGAATAATTTTAGAAATAAACTCGCACAAATTAAAATTGTCACAGCACAAAAACAGCGAAATACAAGCGTTTTCTATAATTTTCTGCCTGTTTTGAGGCTGTTTCACATTCTGAGGTTCTGGACGACGTCATCGGCCGTAAATAAAACTGCAAATATCTGAAGAACCAGAATCGCACGAATGAAACTTTTGAAGCACAAACGATTGACAGTTTTTGTGCAGGTTTGAGTTTGATGGGGCGACTTCACTGAGGTGTCTGAAGGTAGTTTTTTAAAGATCTTGCTGCATGGACCGATAATTTCACTACTTGTAAGCCATTTTCTGATAGTTTTAAGTGCTTATATCTTACATTTTGGCCAAGCTTTTTTGCAGTTTATGTAGGCAAGCAGGTGGCGGACCCTCCCTTCCCCACGCCGCAAAAGTTACGCAGTGTATCTTTAAGTTATAGTAGGAATGGGTAGGAAATCGCACTTAATACGCCCTGTCAAAAATGGTATCTGACTGGTCGATACTTTGGCATTATTTTGGAAAAGTCAGAAAACAAGATTAATATTTTGAGTTCAAGTCTTTTAAGCTTCCGTCTGCAGTCCGGGTGTGTTTATAAATGTTATTTTGAGCGTCACGTGTACAGTTTTCACTTCACAAATGGGGCTGCGCTGTTTTGGTTTTGTCTTCTCAGGGTTATTCTCAAAATCTTCACTCTTCCATGTTGAAAAAATAAAATTTTAACTTGAGCTTCAGACAGAGCAGTGCCGCCAGCATCAGCATCAACCTTAGCGTATCTTGATGACATCTGCAGTATCAAGAGGACATTAAGTTCTTATTTGCATTTTAAACATTGTCCCCTTGTTCTTGTATCTTATTTTTACGTGTTTTTTTTAAAGTGGCTGTTTTTCATTTTGAGAGAATCTGTTTCTCACGCCACATTCCTGTCCTACCTTAAAGTTATGAAATAAACTGTTCTTGTATCGCCTCTTTTGCCTTTAGACTCACTGTTTTCTCACTGAGTTTCCACTGGCGGAGCTTATCTCCTCCTCCTGATAAAACTCGCTGCGATGAGACCGGAGCAGGTGTCAGAATCGGACCCAATGGCCCAAAGAAAGTCTCGTTTTTAAAATGGAAACTGAGGATTTGGAGAAACAAAAGCTCATAGATGTTCAGCTGGAGCCCCACACATGGTAAGTGTGGAAGTTTTTAGCTTGTGCAAGAAAAGGTGGAAGTAAAAGGCTGGAGACAAACTGCACGTCTTAAGCAGGAGAAGTATATTTACCGTCAATAATACGAGTAAAAGTCAACATAGTCTGATTTCAAAAGTGAACATAGTTTGATCTTTGAGTGTTCAAGACCCTGGACTCTGCTTCCAAAGGAGGAGGTTTATAAAGCGAGTGTGGGGAGACTCTGAAGGCCAGGAGGCACCGGTAAGTCACCAATATGCCACAGTTTACATAGTGGAAATGCTATTCCAAGGAAAGATCATGGTGTAAATACAGCTTTTCAATCAATCAAACTTTATTTATAAAGCGCTTTTCATACAAAAAAATGCAACACAAAGCGCTTTACAGTGATTAAAAAAGAACAGTCCCACATTTCCCTTCCATTGTCCCTCTATACAGGTGAGTCTAGAGATGACTATCTGTGACAATCCCACATAAAGCTAAACATAACTCTCTTTATTTACTACTAAGTGAAACAGGAAACTATGAGATTACTGTGTGACTGTCTTTCATAACCCTCTCTGTACTAACTATAATAACTACAACTAACGACTACAGAGAAAAAAGAAAACGGAGGAAGAACAACAAAAAGAACACAGAATATATTACTTAAATTCTCTTACAGTAAAGAGGCAAATTATTAGACATCAGATATTAGACTTTACTTGAAGAACTTTGACTTGTTTCAAATACAAGACGTCTGGGCAAATCTTTGTTTTTTCCCAAGGCTTTCCGATAATTTAGCAGTAGTTGAAAAAGCAGCAGTAGTCCAACCATCATCCATTTTCTTCTGCTTATCCGGGGCCGGGTCGCAGGGGCAGCAGACTAAGCAGGGGCTCCCAGACTTCCTTCACCCCAGACACTTCCTCCAGCTCCTCCGGGGGACCCTGAGGTGTTCCCAGGCCAGCCCAGCGTGTCCTGGGTCTTCCCCGGGGCCTCTTTCCTGTGGGACATGCCCGGAACACTTCCTGAGGGAACAGATGCAGCGGCTCTACTCCGAGCTCCCCTTCCCCCCTCTCTCTAAGGCAGCGCCCGGTCACTGCGGAGGAAACTCATTTCTTCGCTTGTATCTCGATCTGGTCCTTTCGGTCATTCCCCAGAGCTCTGGACCACAGGTGAGGGGAGGAACGTAGTTCGACAGGAACACAGCAGTGGTAGTTCTACATTATTCATGATTTTTAGAGGTAACTTACAGTGAAAGATGTTCCATGATATGGCATTAAACATAAATTTCCATTGCGGTCAGATCACAGAAGCAAAGCAGGACTCGGCCTGTTTAGAGCTAAACAGGGATGGGAAACTGCTGGGAAAACAGGGAACAGAATGAGGCAGCAGTGGCTTTAGTGCAGACTGTTGAGTGTTGGTGGTGTGTGGACAGGCCAGTGGTTCAAACGAGCAGCCTCTGTTCTACCAGCTGTGGCTACAGTAGTTTACCTCTGGACTGTATATTTGGTGCTTTGTACATCGTTTCTCCAAATGTGTTTCAGTCTGAGTTCTTCCGAGGAAACTCCCTGGGACTCCGATGAGGACTTTGACACTGCTGAGGTCCTGTGGTCCTCCAGAGGGGTCTGTCCAGATCTGACCCAGCATCTGAGCCAGGATTTAAACCAGGATCTGAACCGGTCTCCAGGGACTACAGGGAGTCTGGGAGCAGGGCAGGAGTCCAGGCGAGCTGCTCGGAGGAAGCTGCAGCTGGCCTGTGTGGTGGGCCTCCTCTTTATGGCTGGAGAGGTCATCGGTGAGAGAGAAAAACATATTCACATATATATACACGTATAAATGTTATTTATATGATATTACAACACGCTCAGGAGCATTCACATTTAAGAGAAGACTGAAATCCCTCATGGTTTATTGTGTTTTATGTTGACCGTTATGCTGCGTTTTATTGAATGTCCGAAGTTGGTGAATCCGAGTCAGTTCTCCCGACATCCGATGTAAATGCGTTCTCTTGCAACAGTCGGAAAAATAGGTTCCCAAGTTTAATTTTAGTTTGTTAGCTTATGTAGTTAACGTCGCTGTTACTAGCTCCTGCTAATAAATAGAGTCTGTTCGCTAACGTTAGCTGTCGGTGACTCAGTTATGGCAGTTTGACTTTTACATGTTCAGACATCCACCCGAGTCGCTCGGCTCCGAACTAGCACGAGTTTGTGTTTTGGAACTCCCGAGTTTCCTGGCCGTTCCTTTGCACTTTCCCGAGGGGGAGGTCGGTTTTCTCCGGGCACAAGAGAATGCAGCATTAAACGGATATTTAAATTTAGTTTTCTTCACTTTATTTTTGATGTTTTGCTCTTTCTTTTGCTGGTCGACTGTGTGTCTGTAACATAAATAATTGGTATGAATATATATGAATCCTGATTGTGATTAACATTAATACAGTTTCAAACAAATGAAAACCTTAATTCAAACCTTTATAATAGACGATTATCACGACAGGAAGTGCGGTGATGTTGAGTTGATGTTGAGTTGATTTTTAATTTTAATTGTAGAATCAGTCAAGTTTTTTTTGTTTTCTTCAGGACGTTAGTGTTGCTCAGTCGTTTCACTGACGCTCGTCGTTGTTTCCTTTAAGTTTTCGTCTTTCTTCCCTTGATCGTTGTGGGTAAATTCTTCATGGACAGAATCTGTTCTTTGTTCCTTGTTGGATGAAGATTTGGTGTTGGGGCAGATTTATGAAGCTGCTCAGAAATATGCGTCACTTTTCCACAGGTTTTTTGCCGTAGAAAAGCGCTGACCGGAAGTTGCGCCACTCAACATGGCGGCACTTCCTGTCGTTATGATAATCGTCTGTTCGCTCTGTAGGCGGGTACCTGTCCCAGAGTCTGGCCGTGCTCACAGATGCAGCTCACCTCCTCAGCGACGTGTGCAGTGTGCTCCTCTCGCTCTGCTCGCTCTGGCTCTCCGCCCGTCCGCCCACAGACACCATGACGTTCGGGTGGCACCGCGCAGGTCCGGCTCATCCTGACACATTTCTATCATCACTTCTATAATCACAGTTTTCTTACCTGAGGACTTCCTGTTTTCCAGAGATCTTGGCCATGCTCATGTCCGTCCTCTCCATCTGGGGGGTGACGGCTGCTCTGCTCTGGGCCGCTGTGCTCAGACTCTCAGAGGGACAGTTCCACATAGACACCAAAATCATGCTAATAACATCTGCCTGCGCTGTGCTCGTCAACGTGCTGTGAGTAGTGAGAACGCGTCATGTGTTTAATCAGCAGCTGGTCTCATCCTTGGTCCTCAGAGTCTTGGGACCTGGAGGGTTCTGCAGTGTCTTTGCCGTTTCTGTGCTGCACTTTTCTGGACTGAGATGTTTCTCCTGGGATCTGCTGTAGCTCAGATGACCACAGACTCCACTGAGGCCTTCACCTTCAGCCCTTCTCCAGCGCTCCTCTGAGCCCCTGGGATTTCTGTGTCCAAACTGCAGCTCTCAGGCTGTTCTCTGCAGCCACAAATGTTGAACCTGATCATTTCTATTAGTGACAAATCTAAGAGCTCAGTATATTATAACAAAAACCTGATTTTAAAGTTGAACTCGGGCACGTTTGAAGCTAAAGTCCGTTTCTAGAGGTGGTGGTATTCTGTCAGAAGTCAAAAAACGATCAGAGGTAAGTGTGAGGCTGCTTAAAAAGTTGTTTTATAACGTTCAGAATTTGCCCCCATCACTACACTAGTTTGTTGTCTTGACAGATTCACTGCCACAGTGAGATCTCCACCGAGGAAACACTGATCTGTGCCGTTTTTTGGCTTCTGACAGAATTCCACCTCCTCTAGCAACGGACTTTAGCTTCAAACGGAGTTCCACTTTAACAGGATTCCTCTTGTGTCTGTGTTAAATTTAACTTCTCTACAGAAAGTTGTGATGCCGTCTGAACCTGCTACACAAACACACTGTCTCCTCCTTCCTCAGAATGGTGCTGATCCTGCACCAGCCCGGCTCCCCGCACTCCCACAGCCACAGCTCCGTCCAGGTCCGGTCAGATCGGGCTCAGAGGGCGGCCCGCGGTCCCTCCCGTGGCCCTGGAGCTCACAGTCGGGTCCAGTCCAATGCCAGTGTGAGAGCTGCGTTTATCCACGTGCTCGGAGACCTGCTGCAGAGCCTGGGCGTGCTGCTGGCCGCTGCCGTCATCCACTTCTGGGTTAGTATAGTGTCAGATTCCCTCCCGTCCTCCTGTATCCTTGTGTCAGATGCCCTCCCCCCGTCCCATATTATATCCTCTGTGTCCTCAGCCCGAGTATAAAGCAGCTGACCCCATCTGCACGTTCCTGTTCTCTGCTCTGGTTTTGTGGACCACATTTCCCGTCATTAAAGACGTCGTCAGAGTGCTCATGGAAGGTGCAGTATTTTACTTTTGCATTTATTTATCCCCAAAACAGAGAAAAATCCCACACACCATTTTACTTGCAAAATGTGAGATCATGCAAGTAAGACGGTGTGCGGGTTTTTCTGTATGTTTTGGGGTTTCAAGTACTGTATTTTCTGGACTATAAGTCGCTCCGGAGTATCAGTCGCACCAGCCAAAAAAAGCACAAAACAAAACACAAATCGCACCGGATTATAAGTCGTATTTAGGGAGGAAAATGTATTATATAAAATCAGAGATCAAGAACAGACATTTCAACACTTCAAACTGTCGTCCTCGGCGTGGAAATCTGCTGCAGTTTTTGGGACATCGTTACTCTGATGGAGGCGGTTGTTTTGCATGAAGTGGTAGCAGCTTTTTTTGTTTTCTTCATTGCAGCTCAAGTTTCCTCCGCTTTTTGCCAGTCCCTCACTAATTTCTTGCTCACTCCAAACTTTCTTTCTGCAGCTCGATCACCGTTTTCAGCTGCTTATTCTACTGCTGGCAGCTTGTCATCTGCAGAATATGATTTTCTTTTTGGTGCATTTGTGTTCAGTCTTTCTCAGTTCTCTTGAAAAGTTGATGTTTAAAGTTTAAATTTTCAGTGGCGCAGGAGTAATGGGAGTAGCAGATACTGGCACACAAGCCTAGAGCGCCCCCTCGTGGCTGTCAGTGTGAAAATAACGAACATGCGAAATTATATATTTTAATTAGGGCTGTCAAACGATTAATTTTTAAAATCTTGAATTGCATGTTTAAAATTGTGTTATTTTGCATTTCAAGACTTGGAGCTTGGAGCTGCTAACTTAGACTAGACGTACTTCGGTGGTACTGAAACTCTGCTCGACACAGGCTCCATTTAACTTTTGACTTGTAAACTTTAGCGTCTGGAAGTTTTTTTTTAAGTCAAATAAACAGTTCAAAAGTCCAGAAGCCTGTTCGAAAGCGAAACAGCCAGAGGAGCTGCGTACGGATGTGTAGAAGAGACGAAAAGTCAGCGATCGTGTTCTGGATTGCATTAATCTAGTCGCAATTAACGCGTTAACGTTGACAGCCCTAATTTTAATATGTAAGTCGCAGGACCACACAAACCATGAAAAAAGTGCGACTTATAGTCCGAAAAATATGGTAATTGATGTGCAAAGTTCTCATTATTTCATATCGTTGGTATAAATACACTATCTTATATTTTTAATGCCTTTAATTTGAAGCAACACACAGTATCTCTTGTGTCTGTTGTTGTCGAATTCAGTGTTTAAATACATTAGATTTTATAATCATTATAAATCAATCATGTTAATCCCGTGTGTTTGCAGCGTGTCCGGAGCACGTGCAGGTGGAGTCTGTGCGTTCGCTGCTGCTGTCGGTGTCTGGAGTCGTGTCTGTGCACAGCCTCAGGGTGTGGGGCCTCGGCCTGAGTCTCCCCCTGCTGTCCGTGCATGTTATTACAGGTCAGAGCTCAGATTGCTTTAAATTATCGCATTTTTCGGACTATAAATCGCGAATAACGGTGCTACTTATATATTACATTTTTCACACTGACAGCCCATAGACCAAATATATGAATCCTATATATGAATCAAAAATGAAAAAAACAAATCGTTACCCATTTTTTCATTTTAGTTTTGGAGACAATAATGAAAAGAGTTGTTTTTTCGTTTTGTTATTTTTGGTTATTTATTGTAAAACAAACAAACAAATAATACACGGATTCTTCTCTATTCGGTTGTTGTTATTACTATAAAACACTTACTACAACTTCTATAATTTGCTTTTCAAGGTGGAAATGTCAGTTCCTGTCTTGCCTATGATAACAGTTTTGGAGCCTCTACTGCCCCCCTGTGGCACCTGGTCTAACCTGCAGTTTCCAAGTTCTGACCAGGTCCAGGCCTGTTTAGAATCAGCGCTTTGAAATAAAGTTTTGATTGAACCTGACTTCACTTCGCTCTTGTTTGTTTTTCCCTAGAGGAGGACTCGGACTCTCAGCAGGTCCTGATCAGAGCCTCAGACCTGCTGCGCTCGGAGTTTGGATTCTCCAGCATCACGATTCAGGTGGAGAAAACTGCTCCTCAAACCACCATCTAACCTCACATATTTATCACCACATATTTACTGTTTTATAAGCGTCAAGTTAATGTTTTTGTAATAAAAATGTTAAAGGTTCACGTAAAGTGTTTGTTGTGGTGGGAAAATGATGGAGGGTTCACTACCTGCTTTCCTGTCTAATACATCACTAAATACGAATAAAATACAACACTAAACACAATTAATCAATTAAATACTATTATCTGTAGGCTTTTAACTGTATGTTTTAATCGTACTTAACGTTTATGTTGTTGTAAGGCTGGATGTCCAGAAAGTGCCTAATAAATACAATCTATTATTATTGTCTCCATGGAGATTTTGTTGGGACTGAAATGTTCCATAGTGAAAAATTCTCTTCATGGAGACGGGCAAATCAAAGCATTTTAACAGCAAAACGATACACAGTTAGAAAAAAGGGTAAGATTGTCCAGATTTATGCCATAGTGTGGAACATTCCAGGCAAAGCAATAACATCTCCATGAGAAAAGCAGGCAGCAACCCCCTTCATCCAGAAAAGTTACATAATGCACCTTTAAAAATGACATTACACAGAACTCTTGTGAACTTTTAGCCATGTTAGAATGTTGTCCCCTCCTCAAAAACCCCTGAGTAAAGGCCGACACACACTACAGGAGAATTTGCCCGATTTTGGCTGCGATTTCTTCTCCCCGAGTTCAGGAGACGTGACCCGACTTTTTGTCTCCGTGTGCGATTCTGAAGCCGCTGCTCCTCATGTGTGGAGTCAGTGTCAGATCAGAACCACCGAACATCACTAAAGCGACGGAAACAGACGATAAAACAGAGACGCAACAAACAAACGCGAAAATAAAGACTTTACCACTTTACCAGAAGTGAGTAATAAATTTAAAGTGCAGCGTCTGATCCACATCAGCCATAGAAATGATCCTCCGCAAATAATGACTCCAGTCCACAAAACTGAGCTGTTAATCCTGTTTGAAGCGTTTTTTAAAAGTAAAAAGGCGAAACTTGTTCCTCGCATGTGTTTGTTTACGTCCACAGAGCGTAAAGATGCAGATCAGCGACAGTGACTCTACTTCCTGTGGACTTTATCTCCTCTTTTATGCTTTAAAAATCCTGTATCTGAAGTATTGCTCCACATTTCACAAATAACAGTTTTGACTTGTGTCTAAAGTGGAAGTGCAGAGTCTGATCTTTGAACACTTCAGAGTCTCAGAGCGACTGGTTTTACTGTAGACAGGAAACAGCTGACGCCATCACAGCCTCACAGCTTTATATCCTGTGGTCTGCAGACAGATCCCGCTGCAGACTGTGAGAGCGCAGATTTTAAGTCTCATCAGTTTCTCCTGTCTGTGGTGTTTGCGCTTTTTGTCGCACGTTTAAAAATCGTTTAAGACTGAAAAATCCTCTTGTGTGTAGCGGCCTTTACTCATCCTTTACATCCACAAGAAAAGTCACAGAGTGCAGCTTTAAAGTTAAATTTATGGGATTAAATTCACTTTCTTGTTGTCAAAGTCATTTTTCGACAATTTTTCCAGTTTTCCAATAGCTGATCCACTGACCTACATTTTCAACTTTGGTCAGATCCGGACACCGTTTTGGCATCAAGACGTTTCAATTTGGTATTTTGTCTTATTTAAAACCTTCCAAGTCATTTCCAGTCCCTCTTTATTATTAGTCTGTCTACATCTCCAAAGCTGAAAATGCTCTGTTCCACCTTGTGACATCATGTAGTGGCAGTTTAATTAGGTAACATCTCCTTTTTACCTTTTGTTCCTCCAGTGGCAATTCCAGTGTAAATGTGCAGGGTTTGTGAGTTAAACACGTGTGAGTGACACAAAGCACAACTCCAGGTCCGTTTGTGACGAGAAAACATAAACATCGACCGGAAAACAGCGTAATTTGACCTCTTTAAGTCTTAAACTTTAACTCAAACAACATTTAGCAACAGCAAAATTTATTTAAACAATTCAAAATCAGAAAGAGACATGTAACAGTCTTTCATGTAACAGTACAAATCTATGCACATGATTTAAAACCACGGACTTATGCAGGAGACAGAACATACACGTTTTAATGCTGCTTTTTTTTTTTAGGTATGATTAACACATTTTACTTTGAGATGTAAGAATATACGAGTAAATGAGTAAAAACACTACAAATTTCTATTTCCGCCGTGGGCCAATCAAATCTGCACTGTACCCGAGCTTGAATCCATTTATTTGAACTGATTTTAGTGAAACGTTTGGTACTTTTGATGTAACACATAATACAAATGTAAAATGTCGCTTATTTAAATGTTTTCAGATTTTGGATTGATGCGAAATTTGGTGAAATTTTGGTAAAAAAAAAACACTTGTGTAAAGTGTTTTGGCCGTAAAAACCCTTCAGGATTTGTTATCGGCCATTAAAAAAAACTATTGAATAAATGCAAGATAGATGAGTTTAATAGTATTAGCAGTTACGTCGCCATGGAAACTCCTAACGCAAATGTTACGTCGTGCGCCAAGAGGTCGTTTAGGTGTTTTTTTTCTTCGTCATTCAATGTTTTTTTTGTTTTTTTTTTGGTACTTTAAAATAATTCGTACTAGAAATCGACAGATTTTCACAACTAAACGCCAAATCCAGAGAAACCGATCGCCGATGAAGTCTGACGATACTTTTAGGCAAAGATGCAGGGCAGATTCTGATCATTTTTCCTCAAATGATGCAATTTAAATGGACTAAAAACCCACCCATGGTCCTTTTTTAAACGCAAACCTTTAAGAGAAATGTGGGAAACGTTTTGTGCCGTTCTCATTGCATCAGACTGTGGGCGACCTTTGCGTTTTCTTCTAATAAAACTGAGCTTATTTATCTGTATTATCATTATTATTTAGGTAAATAAGCCATTTACGATTTTACAAATTCGTTAATTTTCGAAACATGGGCCTGTGCTGGAGATTTAAGGCATAAAAAGTACAAAAAACTAAATTTCTAGCCATGCAGTTTCGCCTCCTCGTGTTGTCAGAGTGATTTTCCCTTTCGTTAATGCAGCTAAAATGTGGTGTAAATCGTCATTAATGCTACATAGATTCGGTGCATTGTTTTTGCTGATTGACCCTTTAACATGCACAATATTAGACCTGAAAACTGTCACATTTCTAGACCAGTTTTAGCACCAATTCATGATTTAAAATTAAAACACAACTGTCGACAAATGAGATCTTAAATCTTAAATCTCCCGTCCCGCGATCCCGCTCGATCCCCGTTCGCGGACACACTTACTCGCGTTAACTTGTGCGTCTAAAAAAAAAAGCACAAATATTCCAGTTCAGAAGCAGCACGCTATCGTCATTCGTCACTACGGAACTTTTCTGGCGACGTCTCCGTGGAAACGTTCTGGCCTTGCCCCGTAATGTCCCGCAGTGTGACTTTAAAGTTTGTCCATCTCCGTGAAAGTGAAGCAGCTGATGCCACCAAACCGATTTAACGGATCTGGGGAAAGGTAAATACTAAATATGTTTAATGCCATACTACGGGACATTACAAGGCAAGAATACAGCAGACCGTCCACAAGAAAAGTCACACAGTGCAGCTTTAAAGTTAAATTTATGGGATTAAATTCACTTTCTTGTTGTCAAAGAGATTTTTCGACAATTTTTCCAGTTTTCCAGTTTTCAAACTGCTGATCCACTGAGCTACATTTGGAAAACGGACCTACGTTTTCAACTTTGGTCAGATCCGGGCACCGTTTTGGCATCAAGACGTTTCAATTTGGCATTTTGTCTTATTTAAAACCCGCTAAACCTTTTCCTGATTTGTTCTAATGTCGTTTCCTCGTCACAGACAGACCTGGAGTTGTGTTTTCGCTTCATTCACGCACGTTTAAACACGCAAATCCTGCACATTTAGGCTGAGCTCTTCTCTCAAGCTGAAAACGCTCTGTTCCAACACTGTGTTTTTAAACTCCACACACCTTCACTACAATCATCTGGATCGTTTCATCCCTGGAACTGCCGATCTCTCCTGAACTAAAAGGTAAAAGGAGGTATTAACTTGAAAACTACCGCTTCGTGGAACGGACTAGTAATAAAAGGTGTGTGAATGAAACAAAACGCAACTCCAGGTCTGTTTTTGAGGAGGAAACAACATTATAACATGACTTAAAGTTGAACTCCGGCACATTTGAAGCTAAAGTCCGTTTCTAGAGGAGGTGGAATTCTGTCAGAAGCCAAAAAACGGCACAGATCAGTGTTTCCTCGGTGGAGATCTCACTGTGGCAGTGAGTCTGTCAAGGCAACAAACTAGTGTAGTGATGGGGGCAAGTTCTGAACTTCCACGTAAAACACCAATTTGCTTCAGACTGAAGAAGCTTAACACCACTTTAACCCATCTGACAACAGCCACGAGTCTAACAAACAAAACACTCTGCCTGGTTCACTCATTAGTGTCTGGAAACGTTAGAAAACAACTTTATAAACACCTCACACTTCCCTCTGTTGATTTCCCACTGCACAGGCCAAAGCCCAAAAGACTCGATCGTCGATGTCGTTTCTAATCCCATTTACCAGTGAATTAGATTTTTTGAAAAACGCAAAAAAAAATACATTCCCAAACCATTTTCTTTCAACAACTTTCAGTTTTTCTTCTTCACCGTCAGTAGTCGATCCTCACTTGCTGCTTCTGGCGCTGGAGTCGAAAGTCAAGTCTTTTGTGCTTTGGTCTGTGCAGTGGGAAATCAGCAGAGGGAAGTGTGAGGTGCTTATAAAGTTGTTTTCTAATGTTTCCAGACACTAATGAGTGAACCAGGCAGAGCGTTTTGTTTGTTAGACTCGTGGCTGTTGTCAGATGGGTTAAAGTGGTTTAAGCTTCTTCAGTGTGAAGCAAATTGGTGTTTTATGTGGAAGTTCAGAACTTGCCCCCATCACTACACTAGTTTGTTGTCTTGACAGACTCACTGCCACAGTGAGATCTCCACCGAGGAAACACTGATCTGTGCCGTTTTTCGGCTTCCAACAGAATTCCACCACCTCTAGAAACGGACTTTAGCTTCAAATGTGCCGGAGTTCAACTTTAAAGCTCATGAGAGTCAATTTTGTGTAAGATAAGACCTTTAGAGTCCAGCTGACCACCGCTGAAAGCTTCTCTACATCGAACCACTCCTGGACGATAAAGGATTACGTCATACCCCCTGCACTATACAAAAATACAACATTTCAGCCTAAAATGAAAATTCTTTGTACAGGTTTCGGATGGTAAAATATAAACGCTTCTGGCCAAGTGAATATCATTTGTTCGCGTCGCCGGTGGTAGCGTCCCTCCAGTAGTTCTGATACGCCTCCTGGAACATATTTTTACAGCGGATCTTTGCCTTGAGTTTGGAGCAGATGAGGAAGGAGCCGCCCATTTTCCGGTGCAGCGAGTAGGTTTCCTCGGGGGGCGGGGTCAGCCTCTCCCGGAGCATGATGGGAATGAGGGAGTGGATTCGCTCCGTGGTGCTCTGGGTCCCGAAGTCGAAGGGCACGTCCGAGGAAAAGGCCTCGCCCAAAATCATGACGGCGTCAACGTGAGCGTTCTCCATCGACTGGAAAATACAAATACAGACACGTGTTCATGTTTTAAGAAAAGCTGCATAACTTTTCTAATGGAGGGTGCTTTGTCTGGAATGTTCCACAGTTTGGCATTACAGTGGTCCCTCGTTTATCACGGGGGTTACGTTCTAAAAAATATCCTGCAATAGAGGAAATCCGCTCAGCTTTATTTTTTACAATTATTCTACATGTTTCTACATCACCACACACTTTGTACTCGGGGTGTAACGGTTCATGTATTTGTACCGAACCGTTTCCGTTCGGTGCAGATCTGTGCACGAGGGAGTTCACGCAATTCCTGTTGACTTAACAAGATGTCGCTCTGAATAAAACGGACGATTTTGTCAAATAAGGTCAAATTTCATTCAAGCTGCACCACATGACAGACACATAATACAGCCCCGATTTCACCAGACTTCTACACAAAATTGTCGAGTTAAGTGTGTGAGAGAGTGAGTGTGTGTGTGTGTATGTGTGTGTGTGTATGTGTATGTGTGTGTGTATGTGTGTGTGTGTGTGTGTGTGTCTGTGTGTGTGTATGTTTGTGTATGTGTGTGTATGTTTGTGTATGTGTATGTGTGTGTGTGTATGTGTATGTGTGTGTATGTGTGTGTGTATGTTTGTGTGTGTGTGTGTATGTGTGTGTGTATGTTTGTGTGTGTGTATGTGTGTGTGTATGTGTGTGTGTGTATGTGTGTGTGTGTGTATGTGTGTGTGTGTGTGTATATGTGTGTGTGTATGTGTGTGTGTGTGCATGCAGTTCGTTTAGCTGTGTCCACTCATTTATACGGTGTATGGACACAACAGACGGGGGTGTCGGTCTAATGCTGCTACTACTACTACTGCTACTACTGCTGCGACTACTACTACTACTACTACTACTACTGCTACTACTACTACTGCTGCGACTACTACTACTGCGACTACTGCTGCGACTACTACTACTACTACTACTACTGCTGCGACTACTACTGCTACTGCTGCTACTACTGCGACTACTACGACTACTGCGACTACTACTACTACTACTACTACTGCTGCGACTACTACTACTACTGCTGCGACTACTGCTACTACTACTACTACTACTACTACTGCTACTACTACTACTACTGCTACTGCTGCGACTACTACTGCTACTGCTGCTACTACTGCTACTACTACTACTACTACTACTACTACTACTACTACTACTACTACTACTACTACTGCTACTGCTGCTACTACTGCGACTACTACTACTGCTACTACTACTGCTACTGCTGCTACTACTACTACTACTACTGCTGCTAGAGTACGTTAGTTGGCTAATTTGCGAGCGAAACATTCATCAGAGTGACATGGTCCAACTTGGAGAGGAAAAGGACGGTCGTTCGATTCGGCGGATTCCCTCGAGGTGTCACTGGCGCCTGATCCCACAGCCCCGGGGAGACTGCGGCGAACCAGGACTGAACCAGGACTGAACCAGGACTGAACCAGGACTGGATCAGGTCTGAATAAGGTCTAAACCAGGTCTAAACCAAGACTGGGCCAGGTCTAAACCAGGACTAAACCAGGACTGGATCAGGTCTGAATAAGTTCTAAACCAGGTGTAAACCAAGACTGAACCAGGTCTAAACCAGGACTGAACCAGGTCTAAACCAGGACTAAACCAGGACTGAACCAGGTCTGAATAAGGTGTAAACCAGGTCTAAACCAAGACTGGGCCAGGTCTAAACCAGGACTAAACCAGGACTGGATCAGGTCTAAACCAGGACTAAACCAGGACTGAACCAGGTCTAAACCAGGACTGAACCAGGTCTACACTAGATCTAAACAATTAGTATTATAATTATAAGTTATAATTATTATTATTAGTTCTTATTAGTAATGATTTTCACTGTGGTGTGGGGCCTTTTGGGGGGAAAGAAGTTCTGCATTTTATCATTCAAGCATGTGACATTTTTGCATTTTGTTCCTATACTGGACTGAAAATGAACCCAACCGAGACCTCAAAACCGAGGTCCGTACTGAACCGTGATTTTTATGCACCGTTCCACTCCTACTTTATACACTTTTCTCAGACAGGCTCCGGCATCTAAACTGAGGAGCAGGCGTCTTTTTCAGACATAGTTATGGGTAAGTTGTTGGTGCTGTTTTTTTATTCGGGGCGAGAAGATTCTTATAAACAGACGGGGCCGCCTTCGATTACGCAGGACAGGCAATCAGGATGTAGAACAAGGCGCGTAAAAAAAACAAAAATCATGCAAAATTGCACACAAAAAAATCCACGAAACGGCAATGCCGCGAAAGGTGAACCGCGTTACAGTGAGGGACGACTGTAAACATTTTTATCTTCAGGTCAGGATCTGTGAAAATGTCTGTTTTTTCTAGGTATTTTTGAGCTATAAAACCACCTGTAACTAAATAAATATAAAGTAGAACTGTTTAATCTCACACCTCCGTAGAAACTAGTCATGAGCCAAATGAGTCGAAGCGCCAACACGTTCGTCGAGCTCAGTAAGTGACGCCTGTGTCGAGCTGTCGCTGTGTGTATCATTAAGAAAAGTCACATGATGATACCTCCAACTGTGTCATTTGGTGTGGCTCGTGTCGGGAGCCTGGACGAAACATGGGTTTATTATAGTTCTACGGGACGAACGCTGAGGCGGCCTGTGCAGAGTGAATCTGTCGCAGTGTCTCGGTTCGTCACCGCAGAGAAACAGGAGAGAGGCCCGTCCCGTGTGAGCTCATTTTCATCCGTCACAAGTGTTGCAGAAGTTTTCCGCTCGTCCAAAAAAGGGTGGAAGTAAAAGGCTGGAGACAAACTGCACGTCTTAAGCAGGAGAAGTTTATTTACCATCAATAATACGGCGCCGAGGACTGAAAAGGCAACACAGCCAAAAGAGTTCAAGCCCCTGGATTCTGCTTCCAAAGGAGGAGGTTTATAAAGCGAGTGTGAGGAGACTATGAAGGCCAGAAGACTCCAGAAATAATCCACAGTTTAGACAGTGGTGCCAAGAGAAGATCCTGGTGCTTTTGTGAGTCAGTGTTAAGAGATTATGTGGAGGATAAATTACTTAAATTCTCTTACATCAAGTTCTACAGATTTACTAAAATAACAATATTATTTTACCATCACTTTCACAGCCATTCACCTCGTCACGTATCACGTATTTGTTCACTTTATTGCCCAACAGGCTGTGATTCGCTTTAATGACATGAGACCGCGTTAATTTCTTGGTCAGTTCTTTGATTTTTTTTATACAGCGCGAACATTTTGCATTCACCAAGACTTCCTTTAGGCTTTCCGTAGTCACTTCCTGCATCTCTCACTTTCCCCGACAACGACACAAACAAATCTCACAGAGAGAAACACTCATATTCCACTGGGTCGTGTCCTTTAGTCCCACAGAAGCTGAAGCATCAGCACGAGGAAAGAGCTTCTTTTTTCAGCGTTTACAGTTTATGCAAATGAGCCGTGTGGTTTTAAGTTTTGTTTCTGTGAGACGTAAACAAATGTTTAACGCTGCATTAAACACATTCTGATCTCACTGATGTGGCTCTGTAGTGGTGATGGTTTATATGTTAAGTTGAATTTATTTATACAGATTAGTAATAGTAATAATGATGATGACAATTTTAATATAAAAAACGGTGATCGATTAAGAAAATTTAATCAAACGCCCATCCCTACTGTGGACCATATGAAACGCTTCCACTTTATTCGGTGGAGAAGTTTTCATAACACGGTGAAAGTTTTGGATGCTGCTGTACGGTCGAATCGAATCAAACCGTGAATCAAGTTTTTTATTTTAAAAAAAGTACGATTTTTTAGGTGTAAAATCGCCCAACTCTAGACAAATGAGCGTTTGGCGTCTGAACGAGTCCTGCACAGGCGCAGCTCATTCTTTAAACCACCAGATGGCGCTATACAATCCACCAACGCAGTGTTAGAAATCTGTTTAACACACTTTCCAACCTCATTTACCCATCACTAAGAGAAACTCCAGCCAGAAAGTTACACAGTGCTTCTTTAAGGGTTATTAAAGCAGCAAAATTAATCAAGGTTTAATTTTCAAATCACAAACGTTTCATGTGTTATTGGTTTGGTGGGATGGTTCCTGTGGTCAATATTTATCGTTTTACATCAGTTAAGTGTTAAATTTGATTAAAAGTTGTCCAGAAAAAGCAAAAAAAAAAAATACAGGAAGTAGCGCTAGTTCTTAAAAGGAATCCCTCCATCCAAACGGCAGAGCCCATTTATAAACACTTTATAAACAATCATTTATAAACAATCATGAGGCACGTTTTTATTGCCTAAATTGGTCCTTGTTTTTTACATTATTGTTGCTAGATAACCCTTACAGAATTACCTCATAAAAACAGTACATAAGTCACATAATAGAAAATTAATATGTGTTTTACCTTTGTTTCGAATCCTGTGAGGAACTTCATTTCTCTGGATTTATGCAGGACTCCGTCTCTGTCCTGATCTGCAGCTGCCTTTATCACCTACAACAACCAGAACACGGGAAATAATGAGACATTTAGAAATAAATCTGTATATATGTGTTTTTGTCCTTTACCCACCTCTATGTAAGTGTCCGTGAAGGTTTTATCAAAGCCTCGACATGCCCCAAAATCCAACAGAGCCACCTGAAAAACACAGAGAAATGAACACAACTAGAGTCAGGGCAAGTTTATGTGAATTACTCTGTGTACGAACTGTACTAAACAAAGTGTTAAAATAATAAGACAGACATTAAAATCACAACACAAATCAAACAAATGTCATGAAATTAACATTAAAAGAGCAGAGGGCAGGATGAAAACCCTCCAGTGATACACAAACATAGTATTAGTACTATTAAACATAGTAATAATAGTAGATGTAGTAGTAGATGTAGTAGATGTAGTAGATGTAGTAGTAGCAGCAGCAGCAGTAGCAGTAGCAGTAGTAGTAGTAGTAGTAGTAGTAGTAGTAGCAGATGTAGTAGTATTAGTAGTAGATGTAGTAGTAGTAAACATAGTAGTAGACGTAGTAGATGTAGTCGTAAACTTAGTAGTAGTAGACATAGTAGTAAATGTAGTAGTAGTAGTAGTAGTAGTAGCAGTGGTAGTAGTAGTAGTAGATGTAGTAGTAGTAGTAGATGTAGTAGTAGTAGACATAGTAGTAAATGTAGTAGTAGTAAACGTAACAGTATACGTAGTAGTAGTAGACAGAAGTAGTAGTAGATGTAGTAGATTACATAGTAGTGGTAGTAAACGTAGTAGTAGATGACATAGTAGTAGTTGTAAATGCAGTAGTAGTAATAGTGGTAGATGTAGTAGTAGTAGATTACATAGTAGAGGTAGTAAAGTAAAGTAGTAATACTAGTAGATGTAGTAGTAGACGTAGTAGTAGAAGTAGTAGTAGTACACGTACTAGAGGTAGACATAGTAGTGGTAGACATAAAAGTAAATGACGTAGTAGTAGTGGTGGTAGATGTAGTAGTAGTAAACATAGTAGTAGTAGACTTAGTAGTAGATCTAGTAGTAAACTTAGCAGTAATAGTAGTAGAAGTAGTAGTAGTAAACGTAGTAGTAGTACATGAAGTAGTAGTAGATGTAGTAATAGTAGCAGACATAGTAGTAAACGTAGTAGTAGTATTAAATGTAGTAGTAGAAGTAGATGTAGTAAATGTTGTAGTAGAAGTAGTAGATGTAGTAAACGTTGTAGTACTAGTATTAAACGTAGTAGTAGTAGAAGTAGTAGTAGATGTAGTAAACGTTGTAGTAGTATTAAACGTAGTAGTAGTAGAAGTAGTAGTATTAGTATTAAACGTAGTAGTAGTAGAAATAGTAGTAGATGTAGTAAACGTTGTAGTAGTAGTATTAAACGTAGTAGTAGTAGAAGTAGTAGTATTAGTCCATCCATCCATCCATCTTCTCCCGCTTAATCCGGCTGGGTCGCGGGGGCAGTTTGCTGCCCAATACTCATAGCACCTGACCCCCCCTATGAACCCCTCTGCAGGTGGTGAGCCCACAGGAGGGAAGTAGTGTGTCCTGTCCCAGTCCAGATCTCTGACCTGAAGAGCTGCCTGTACAACTCAAGTCTGTTGCTTCTCCTGCTGCTGTGAGCGTCTGCACCCAAATCAGGAGTGTTTTATGCTCCATCAACATGCTAGTTGTTCTTAGCGTTACCGAGACTCAGAAACTCCCCTCTGGTCTCAGGACCGTGAATAATTAAGATGATGTGGAACTGGAGGAATGTGTTAAGAAAGTGAGGGATAAATTTGGATCACAGCAAACCGTTTAATATGAACTATTCTTTTTAGTACTGCTTTTATGCACCGCTTTTATTAGTTTTATTCATGGATTTTATTATTTTTATCTCTTGTTTCTAGGGATGGGACAAACAAAATGGCCACGAGATTCAATATGAGCTTGATTTTTTTCTGTTTTTCCGTTTGGATTGGATAAAAAAAATTAAAAACAGCTACTATGACAGCAAAAATATTAAATAAACTAAACTGGGACCTGGATCTCAAGTTTTATATTATAAAGAAAGTCAAAATATCGTCTCGTTTTTGTGTTTCCAAGTTCATGTCTTGTGTAAATTGTATCTCGTCCCATCCCTGATCGTTTCTATTAGACGTTTTGATTGGACTGGTTGTGTATTTCCGCTCATTCACATTTTTGTACAAATAAGACGCAGTTGTAAATATTTAAAACTCAAACCTTGTGCGTTTCAGGGTCGAAGAAAAAGTTGGACCAGTTGGGGTCAGTCTGCATGAACCTGAACTCGAACAGCTCCCGGAGACACAGGATCAGGATCTCCTCACAGATCTGCGAAAGACGAGATTAAGACGAGAATCAGAACCTGTAAAACGCTACGTAGAGATCAGAATATATTAGTACAAGCATCTGAAATCATAGAAAAACCATATTTAACATCCAGAACAGTTGATAATTAGGCCCAAATATACTCAAAAATACATGGATTTTATGACCACATCATCAATCACTGTTTCTGCAAAATCAAAGAAACAAGTAAAAAAAACTCAATATATGCAGAATAATACAGACTTTTCAGTTCTGCCAGGGATGTGACAATAACGTAAATATGGTGATATCGTATCGTCAAAGGTCTCACAATAATATCGTGATATTCCCAAGACGAACAGTTCTGATGCAGAAAGAGCTAAAAAAAAACAGAGGGAACTACATAGACCATGATCCTTTGCTCCATTTCAGTGCAGACGACATGAAGAAATAACTGTTCTAAGCACTTTTACATCTTCATTCTTTGGATTAAGTCTTGTGAAGCATTTTTAGAGGAAAAAGTCGCAGATTCACAGTTTAAATATTGTAATAAATCTGGTGCAGTGAGATGTTTATGGTGAAAATATCGTACAGAGAGATTTGGATTTCGTTCCGTCCCTAATGACAATAAATGTACCAAATGACTGGTCAAAGCGTTTTATAATGTCAGTCTTGTTATTATGTAGAATATCGTAATATCGTGAGTTTTCCCAAGATATCGCAGTAAATATGGTATCGTGAGGTTCAGACCGTGGCGATACCGTTACAGCCCTGCTCATTAATACTAAAACTAGTATCAAAACTAGACACTCACATGGATCTTCCCTGGATAGTTTTAGACTGACCCTGAGCTGTACAGACCCTTTAAGTGATGACGTGATGACAACAGAAGTACGGCAGGACTCAGCAGCGAAAGGATTATCGTCAAAAGATCGAGAATATTTCCTCAACAAGACTTCGGCAAACTGCCTTGTAGATCCTTGTGCGATCGGTGAGTAAAACTTTAAAACTTTAGTCCGACGGTAGAACATCGATTCTGACAAACACACACAGAACAACCAGACATTTTGGTGCTGGAAACGTTTTTTTTATCTCCGTCGTCTTCTGTCCGTGAAGAACAATGACACTTCTGTTGCCAAAATGCACACGCAACTTTTTTTTTTTATCACTTCTGCCCTGAAACGGTCTATAATTACAAATATAAGAGCACATACACGAGTTCACGCCCATGGACCACTGAGGGATTACACAGATATGGGAATAGGAAAGAAAGTTCTATGATTTAATGTTGAAAATCACATTCTACCGTCTAAAGAAAGTGTTTGTTTTTTTTATTATTATCATATATATGGTATCAGTATTGAGTCTATTCTTAGTATCTCCATTTGGTGCTCAAGGGCTCATGAGAATTTGCTGTGTTCTACATTTTATACCGTGTCGTGTCGTGTCGTGAGACTTGGATATCGTTACATCCCGAGTATCTGCTGATCTGTATTTCCTTTGAAAACGTCCGTATTTGTTGTGTAGTTATTAAAGGGATAAATAATTGACGACATAACGCGTTTGTGCAAATAAAAATTCAAACATTATGAGACTTTCAGCACCGACTGCTAGAAAATAGTCTTTGTACAACGATATATCGCTATTTTTTCAGTATCGGCGCTGAAATCTGCAGGAGGATCTGATGTGTGCGCCCCCTAGTGGTCGGTCTGAGCATACGAACAGTCAGAGTCCCACCTGGTTTCTGAGCTCCTGGTCCAGATCTGAGGCCTTGTCCAGAGGAAATCCCGGGACCAGAGTCAGGGTCAGGACCTGTCGGCTGCTCAGCTCCTCGACCACATCAGGGACGTAGAAGAACGGATGGTCCTTCAGCAGATCCCTGTGAAGAAGAGTTTAGACCGAGCTGAGCCGGGCCGGCACCAGGGACGAAAACCCAGATCTCACACATCACGATTCTGGGGTCGTCAAAGTCGGGTTTTCTGAAGTGCTCCGGACTGATGCAGGTTTTGTTTCATCGACTATTTCACACAGAGAGAGTTTCCTGCAGAGATTTAGAGCGAAGGTACGTCCCTGTGCACAGGGGTCAGAAAAGGTTCAGACCTGGTTTAGACCTGGTTTAGTCCTGGTTTAAACCTGGTTTAGACCTGGTTTAGACCTGGCGTAGTCCTGGCGTAGTCCTGGCACAGTCCTGGCACAGTCCTGCCGTAGTCCTGCCGTAGTCCTGCCGTAGTCCTGCCGTAGTCCTGCCGTAGTCCTGGTTTAGACGTGGTTTGGTCCTGGTTCAGACCCAGATCAGTCCTGGTTCAGTTGTGGTTTAGACCTGGTTCAGTCCTGGTTTAGTCCTGGTGTAGACCTGTTTCAGTCCTGGTTTAAAGCTGGTTTAGAACTGGTTTAGACCTGGTTCAGTCCTGGTTCAGTTGTGGTTTAGACCTGGTTCAGTCCTGGTTCAGTCCTGGTTCAGTCCTGGTTCAGTCCTGGTTCAGTCCTGGTTCAGTCCTGGTTCAGTCATGGTTCAGCCATGGTTCAGTCATGGTTCAGTCCTGGTTTAGTCCTGGTGTAGACCTGTTTCAGTCCTGGTTTAAAGCTGGTTTAGAACTGGTTTAGACCTGGTTCAGTCCTGGTTCAGGTCCTGGTTCAGTCCTGGTTCAGTCCTGGTTCAGGTCCTGGTTTAGTCCTGGTTTAGTCCTGGTTCAGTCCTGGTTCAGGTCCTGGTTTAGTCCTGGTTCAGTCCTGGTTCGACAACAATTATAATTTTTTGTGAACTCGTCACTGTTTTTGCTAGAATTTATTTACAATTCTTTCTTTATGACAGAATTCTTGACTTTAGTTTTCGTTTTTGCTTTAGAGTTTTGGAGTTTCGTGTTTGTGACGTTTGCAAATGTTCACGTGCGCTGAAACTTTTAATCGAAATCACAAAATCTGCCCGAAAAACCGCACTTTAATTATCCTTTTTCTTCAAATCGCTCTCCCCGCGCGGCCGTGGACGCCGTCCCGTCTCCGCCCTCTCACCAGGAGGCTGTGGGTCAGAGTCCCGTGTGTTTTTATGGACCTACTTGAACGTCTTGGCGCAGTTCGCCTCTCGGACGTAGTCGCACTCCAGCGCGAGCTCCCGACTCATGACCTCGATCAGGTGCTCCGGGAAAAGGCCTAAAAACACAAGAAGAAACGTAAAAGAAAAACACCTGCAGATATAATTCTGGCTTTACACCGGGATCATTACACGAGCCTAAAATATACCACATTTAAGAAGAAAGAGGATTTAAAAAGTGTTTTGTTTTTGTATTGTTGTCTTACGCTTATCTGTGCCCTTGTTTTGAGTAAACATCAGTAAAATTAATATTTGAACAACAAATGATTAAAAAAATAAAACACACTCCCAAACAAATAAAAAGAATAAAATGAAATCTGCTAAATATTTATATCACTATATTGAGGGTGAAAAATCAGAAATTCTTCCTTCTCTTTTTGATATTTTGATTTAATTTTGCTTCTGTATTTGGTATAAAAACATCTGAAAATACAATAATTTTTTATGAATCACGTTTAGTCGATTAATCACTGCAGTTTTTTTTATTATCATCATGATATTGTGTAAAGTTCTGAGTCTTTTTCTTGTTTCTTTTAGTTTCGGGACGTCAGTGTGAAATGTTTCAGATTCCTGTTTTATCTCAGACGTGGATGGAGCCGTGTGGACTCAGGGCAAAGCCGACCACAAAGAACAAGGTATCAGATAAAGCCCCAGAGGGGAGCTTTAATGTCCCAGAGGGGAGCTTTAATGTCCCAGAGGGGAGCTTTAATGTCCCAGAGGGGAGCTTTAATGTCCCAGAGGGGAGCTTTAATGTCCCAGAGGGGGGCTTTAAAGACGTCCCAGAGTAGAGCTTTAATGGTCCAGAGGGGGGCTTTAAAGAAGTCCCAGAGTAGAGCTTTAATGACGTCTGGGGGGAGCTTTAAAGAAGTCCCAGAGTAGAGCTTTAATGGTCCAGAGGGGGGCTTTAAAGAAGTCCCAGAGTAGAGCTTTAATGGTCCAGAGGGGGGCTTTAAAGAGACGTCCCAGAGTAGAGCTTTAATGTCCCAGAGGGGGGCTTTAAAGACGTCTGGGGGGAGCTTTAATGGTCCAGAATGGAGCTTTAAAGAGAAGTCCCAGACTGAAGCTTTAAAGACGTCCCAGAAGTTTGTACATATACTTATTCACTTTATATTATTATTTCTATTTTTATTATTATTGTTTATCTTGATTGCATCACACTTTTCCCCCTTTTTTGCACTAAACTGTCCTGGAGCTACTGTGAGATCAGTAAAGTCTGATCTGATCTTAAGTTTTCAGGGCGGTCAGAACGGTGCCGGTTCCTGCCCCAGTCCCACGGGGGAACCAGAGCTCTCCCCGGAGAACGAGCCGCGTTCAGACCGTTGAAGTGAACCCAGGATGTGTCGCTGACAGAGGTGAGGATCTGTCACCATAGAAAAACAAGGCCGTACGAGATACAGTCACGGGTCGCATCAGCGTCACGGTATTTGGACTCGTACAAAACGTTATTTTTCTGCACCGACCTCTGCTACAACATCTGTGGCAGCGACGCCGAATCCAAAGACGTAACTCCACCAGGCCGACACGGATATTTGCAAGACGAACTTACGGAATATTTTGTGGACTTAAAACTTTTCTTGTCGTATGTGAAGATTGTGCTGGAGACACATTTAAGGGACATTCCTGAACATTCCTGAACATCCCATTTAAGGGACATTCCTTTTGGACATAGGGCCTCATTTCCTCGTGAGCCAGAGTGTAGTCGATGTGTGGAGACACTTTTTAAAATAATTCCTCCAGTCTTTATATTTGCAACTGACACCAAGTCTAGGCAAACGGATCTGAACGGCGTCTGTTTTCCTTCCACTAAAAACAGTCTTATCCACGCCACAAATCACCCGAAGCAACTGTGTTATTACTCCAGACTGTCGATGTAAATGTCTGTGGTGATATTTTCACCTTGAATCGCATGAATCGTCACATGTTAATGAACTGTTTGCTCAGCAGCAGCGGGATTTTACGTTGCTCTAGTTATTTGTGATGTGACCAACTCACTTCAGCAGAGAATCGCGGCGCATTTGTCGTCGCTCGTCCCACTACAGTCGTGGCCAAAAGTTTGGAGAATGACACAAATATTCATTTTGGTACCAGAACGTCCTCCGAGTAACTTCCCCCAACCGTCCGAGAGCAGTTTGGTGATGAACAAAGCCTTTTCCAGCCTGATGAAGCACCTCACCATAAAGCAAACGGAATAACTAAACATAAAGGTTTTAGGTCCAGGAAACTCCCCAGATCTTAATCCCACTGAGAACTTGTGGTCAATCCTCAAGAGGCGGGTGCACAAAAAAAAAAACACAAATTCTGACAAACTCCAAGCATTGATTATGCACGAATGGAGCCGTCAGTCAGGATTTGGTCCAGACTGCAAATATTGACTTGTTGCATGAACTCAGTGTAATTGTCAATAAAATCTTTTGATGCTTATGAAATGCTTGTAATAGTATTTCAGTAAACCATAAAAACATGTGAGAAAACACCTAAAAACAATGAAGCAGCAGCAGAGCCTGTGAAAATGTGATATTTGTGTCATTCTCAAAACTGTGCAGTTCGATCGATGAGTGGATTATAAACCAACGACGTGGCAACAGGGTAAAAATCAGTGCATTTACCAACGGCGACCGTCTCCACACATCGACTACACTCCGGCTCACGAGGAAATGAGGCCAAAATTCCGTAATGTCCCTTTAAATCTCCTTGTAACGGCAGGTCCAGATGTGATTAGGTGCAGGAACCGACACCAGCTTCGGTTCTGTCGGTCTGAAAACGGTAAGAGCGGAGCTTTACCTTCAGGCAGAGCGCGGGACAGATTCAGAGCCGTCATGATGTTTCTGACGTCGCTGTTGATGCTTTTTGCCACTCCGGGATACTGAAAAACAAGTGCACACGTTTCACTGGATGCACAAAACCTGCACAATCTCTCATTCTTTATACTGAAATTTTGATATTTTTTCTAATATTATTGTTCGTATCTTTTAAAATTTTTTGAAGTGAGCCGAGTTTTGTTTTTTTAATATATTGTGCACAACCACTACTATCATTTGTGTGGTGACCTTGTTTTGTTTTCTTTATCTATTAATGTTTCTATTTGTTCCAAGGGCCTGTGTATCTAATGTTTTCTCGTGTATTTGAACAAAATATGTCTTGCCCCAGTACAGATATGCTGTATAAGCAGCTCTGAAGGTCAAAATAAGTCTGCCGTGTACTGTCTGCATCTAATTATAAAGCGTTTTATTGTCCGATAATCAGGAAGTGCAGGTTATGCCGTGTTAGGAAGCAAAACGCTGCTTTGGTCCATGTTGCGAGTTGTGCAAAGTGCTTATAAACTCATTATAAACTCATTGTGGTGAATAATTAGGATGCTGTGAATGCATAAGGTAAAAGAAGAATGACTTTGGACCAATGGAAACAGTTTAAAATCAACTAGTTCTGCTTTTCACGTGTTTAAAAAGGTCCTGTATTACTTAAAATGAGCTCCTGTGAGGTTTAAGCCGTGTTATCAAAATCAGACCTGGAGCTGTGCTTTGTTTGTGTAATATGAGCCTTTCTGTGAGCCCTGCCCTCACCTGTACTTTCATGGCCACCTCCCTGCCGTCGTGGAGCCTGCCCAGATGCACCTGCCCGATGGAGGCTGCAGCGAACGGCTTCTCCTCAAAATACGCCAGACGACTCCTCCAGTCCGGACCCAGCTCTCCACTGATCACTTTCTACGGGACAGACACAGGGAACACTCAGGTTAGACTCATTTAAACGGAATCTTTTTGCAGAAGTTTGGAATTAAAAGAATAGTCGAGGTTTCGTCGAATTTTCCTCGAAGTGTCATCGAAGTTTCGTTGAGGTTTAGCTGAGGTGTCATCCAGGTTTAGCCCACGTTTTGTCTACGTTTCCTCCAGGTTTAGCCCACGTTTTGTCTACGTTTCATCCAGGTTTAGCCCAGGTTTCGTCCACATTTCGTCCGGATTCATCCCAGGTTTCATCCACGTTTCACCCACGTTTCGCCCACGTTTTGCCCACGTTTCATCCACGTTTCGCCCACGTTTCGCCCACGTTTCGCCCACGTTTCGCCCACGTTTTGCCCACGTTTCATCCACGTTTCGCCCACGTTTCGCCCACGTTTCATCCACGTTTCGCCCACGTTTCGCCCACGTTTCGCCCACATTTCACCCACATTTCGCCCAGGTGCCCTCCACAGTTAATTTTGGTTCCTGGTATTTGACTTGGTTCACTACTTGGTTTAGCCTCGTGTTGTATTCTAGTTTTCAGTCTCAGTTCTTTGTTTATTCCATGAAAAATATGAAACTTAGTCAAATTGGAACACAAAGCACATGTGGCAAACTCCCATGAGCCCTTGAGCACCAAATGGAGATACCAAGAATAGACTCAATACTGATACCACAATGATAATAATAAAAACATCTCACTGTACCGTATTTATTACAATATTTAAACTGTGAATCTGCTCCTTTTTCCTCTAAAAATGCTTCACAAGACTTAATCCAAAGAATGAAGATGTAAAAGTGCTGAGAACAGTTATTTCTTCATGTCGTCTGCACTGAAACGGAGCAAAGGATCATGGTCTATGTAGTTCTCTCTGGTTTTTTAGCTATTTCTGCATCAGAACTGTTCATTTAAGCAAAGAGATTTGGGATTCGATATATTGTGATGCTCCACGATGTTATTGTGAGACCTTTGACGATACAATATCACCAGATTTATGTTATTGTTACATCCCTATTAATTAGAATCAGATTTTCTCTACTTTTGACAATCCCATGCCATGTTACAGAGACATTACCGGTTTTCTTCATTGTTTTTAGGGACAAATTTCCAGGATTTATTCTCTGTTCTTAACAGACGTTGTCCTGATGAGTGAATAATGATGAATAATGATCCCCGTGTAATTTAATACCTCCACCACCAAACATTAGCAGAGATCCATTTTGCACAATATTAAATTACCCAAGGAAACCTACACTTAAAGCTGCACTGTGTAACTTTTCGGTTGAGGGTCCGTCACCTGCTTGTTTCTAGGGACATAAAGTTCCGCAGTGTGACATTAAACAGCTCTACTTTACGTTTATTCAATTACAGGTGGTTTTAAAGCTCAAAAATACCTAGAAAAACAGGCGTTCTGACTGTGAGCGGGGTCGCCTCTCCACAGATCTGACCTGTAACTTGGTCTGGTTTGGTCTCCGTGAAGATATAAAGGTTTAATGCCGTACTGCGGAACATGCCAGACAAAGCAATAATATCTCCATGGAGAAAAGCATTTGACGGAGCCTCCAGGAGAAAAGTTACACACTGCACGTTTAAATCCCCCGTATCTTCTCTTTCATTAGACAGTGACATATTTTTATTTTTGTTTTACCATCATCTGTTTGGTGGGCATGAAGTCCGCGCTCTGTCTCACTCGCTCAAAGACCTTGGCCAGTTCTGGACTAATGAAAGCGTCATCTGCAAAACACACGAGAGGTTTGGGTTCAGACACAGGAACATGGGAATAAAGTGGCAAAAAGAAGGCAAAATGTTAATGAATTTTAAAGGATTTGTACTAAAAGAAGACAGTTTCCTGTTTCAGTTAGTAGTAAATAAAGATAGTCACAGTTACTCATTTGTTTAGTTTAGCTTCATGTGGGATTGTCACACACTCACCTGTTTAGCTTTGGGTGGAGGGAAAATGTGGGATTGTTCTTATTTAATCACTGTAAAGCGCTTTGTGTTGGATTTTTTGTATTAAAAGCGCTCTATAAATAAAGTTTGATTGAGTGATTGAAAACATCATAGGTTTTTTCTCCAGGTAAACAGTTTAAATGAGAACATCTGTAGGTAATTATACATTTTGTTCTAAAACAGCAGAGAAAAACATCCTCTGTGGGCGACTCTGCTCCTGCACAAGTCTCTTCACGGCCGAGCACCAAAGTCCATCTGTGACATGTTAGTGCCACATGAACCATCTGCATCTGAGGAGCTCAGGGACCGAACTCCTGCTGGTTTAGACCTGGTTTAGTTCTGATTTAATCCTGGTTTAGACCTGGTATAGACCTGGTATAGACCTGGTTTAGACCTGGTTTAGACCTGGTATAGACCTGGTTTAGTCTTGTTTTAGTCCTGGTTTAGTCCCGGCCTCCTGCTGGTGCCCAGAGGCAGAACTAAACCAGGACTAAACTCGGGGAGTCAGAGTTTCAGACTCATGCAGCTAAAACCTGGAACAGTCTGAACATCTGAGACAGACTCTGACTCTGTTTAAATCCAGACTCAAAACAGTTCTGTTCAGCTGCAAATGACTGAAAGGTTTTCATTTCTCATTCCGCACTCCTTTCTCTCATTTAATGTCTCTCTCTTTTTAATTTTATGATGATCATTTATGTCTTGATTTATTTGTATTGTGATAATTTAATGCATTTCTTATTCTGTAAAGCACTTCGAATTACTTTGTGTAGGAACTGTGCTATAGAAATACACTTGCCTTGGGCAGCGATAGGGGAAAGATTAGATTGGTATTCTCACATAACCACCACGAGATGCCATTTACGTTACTGCAGTCTGATACTGTGCTAACTTTGGCATCAGTGAAACTTACAGATGGCGGCTTTAAAGCCTCAAATGCAGGTCTATAGAGCGTTACTCAAAACATCCATGTAACATCTTTTAAATCTCAGGACAAGTTGACTATGTCCCATTAAAAAAGCAGGATTATTATGCAAAATTGACTCTTGTTTAAAGGGACAGTTCTGAATTTTGGACACAGGGCCTCATTTCCTGGTGAGCCAGAGTGTTGGAGACGTGTGGAGACACTTTTTTAAATCTTCCCTCCAGTCCTTGTATTTGTTATTTTGAGTTGCAGAGTCCTGCACGGCTCTGATTTTGACAAACTGCACCCGGCCGTACCGTCATATCTAATATCTAATTCGCACCAGACCCATTTTCTGACAGAACTGAAATAAAATTCCACACCTGATTCGACCCGCTGTAAATAAAAACCGACTCGAACCGCACCTGAATGAAAATCAGTCCAGGAGGCAAAAAAGAGCCACAACTTTCCACTCTCCACTCACTAATTTTCTTTTCAGCCCCTCGGGAGTCATTTTGACCTGCAGGACATTATGTGTGTGGTTTGAAAATGAAAGTGGCAGAGGTTTGTGGGAATGCGGTTAGCAGCAAAAACATGGATTTTACATTAAATCATCTTGACATTTTTGCATTTCACTAAAATACAGCCGTGATGTTTTGTAAACCGCAGATTAGACCCACGCTCTCCTGCGTCCGACCCAACCCGAACCCACATCCAACACAGCAAAACTTTTTTCACTTGCTACATTCAAATTAGCGGTTCACCCGTCGGGTATCCGCAGGTACCCGAACCTGTGCAGGATTCTGGAGAACTGTACTTCCTGATAGAAGCTCGGCAGCGGCGACTGATATATGAGAAAATAGTCCCTCAACATGTGAAGATTCATGTGACGCAAGGTTAGTTTTATTTCAGACATGATTCTGTGGACACAGACGTTCACAGGGACAGTCTGGAGGTCTAATAGTTTTTCCTCGGGTCTGTGGAGTGGGTCAGACTGTTTTTAGTGGCAGGACGACTGTGGCCATTGACCTGCACTAGCCCAGCACCAGCACCTCTGCAAATACAAGGACTGGAGGAAGATTTAAAAAAGTGTCTCCACACGTCTCCAACACTCTGGATCACCAGGAAATGAGGAACTATGAACAAAACTCCAAAACTGTCCCTTTAAATCACGTTATAATGTTGTTTCCTCCTCAGAAACAGACCTGGAGTTGTGTTTTGTTTTCTCACATGTTTTCGTAATCTTTTATCATTACATAGATCAGAAACTAGAGTAATATTTCCTGAAGTCTCAATAAAAAGACCAAAGTTTGTGTCTCCACCGACACTCACGGTTCTGATCTGGCCCAGGTCTCCTCAGATTGTGCAGACACTGGAGACTAAATAGGCTTTAAACATGTAAAAGATTGAGTTCTTGAGTTTGCTGCATTCCTGAAAGCGCATGAGGGTCACAGCTCGGTCACATGACCCACAGACAAACAGGAAGTAGGTTTTCACACTGTTCACATGAGCCGAGCACAAACAGATGTTACGTCCTGAGCTCAGGGCTGAATAAGATCCACATTTACTAAATTACAAAGTCAAAGAAAGTCATTTTGATTCAATTATAGCATTGTATTTTCCACTAAAATGCAGGGAGTTTGTGCGTAGAATAAATTACAATTATTTTTCAAGTTAAGTACCATCCACAAATGTTTCTAGTAATTTTTCTCCAAGTACTGCAGCTCCCGGGAGCTCAAAAGAAGAATTCTCCTGTAGTGCGCAAAGCATTTATTGTGAAATCAAACTGCCTGTGATTGGCTGACAGGAAATCCACAGCTTTGATATTGTAGGATTCATTTCCATTTTTTAATATTAACTTAGAATTTCTAATTATCATCAAGTGGCTAAAAGTCAGTTTGTACGACTTAAGGCCGCCACACACGACAATTTGCCCCATTTTGGTTGCGAGTTCTTCTTGAGTTCGGAGAGGTTTGTGTCTCGTGTGCGATTGTGAAGCCGCTGCTCCTCATGTGTGGAGTCAGTGTCAGATCAGAACCACCGAACATCAACAACGCGACGGAAACGGACGATAAAACAGAGTCAGGGGCAGAGGAGCGACGGACACAGAGACGCAACAAACAAACTCAGGATAGAGCGAAAATAAAGACTTTATAACTCACCTAATGTAAAGTGGAACATTTTACATCCACATTATCCATAGAAATTGTCCTCCGCAAATGATGACATCCAGTCCACAAAACCGCGCTATTCACCCAGTTTGAGTCGTTCTTTAAAAGTAAAAACTCGATAGTTCCTCACGTTTGTTTGTTTACATCTGCGGATCGAGGTGAAGCTGCAGATCAGCGACAGTGACTCTACTTCCTGTGGACTTTATCTCCTCTTTTCTGCTTTAAAACTCCTGTATCTGAAGTATTGCTTTATACATTTTCCAAATAATAACACAGTTTTGACTTGTGTCTAAACTGGAAGTGCAGAGCTCCGATCTTTGAACACTTCAGAGTCTCAGAGCGAGTGGTTTTACTGCAGACAGGAAACAGCTGACGCCATCACAGCCTCACAGATTTATATCCTGTTTTACGCAGACGTATCCCGCTGTATCTGGGAGACCGGAGGTTTTAAGTCTCATAAGTTTCTCCTCGGGTCTGTCGTGTTTGTGCTTTTTGTCGCATGTTAAAAAATCGTTTAAGAAAAATCCTGTAGTGTGAAGCGGACTGAACTGCACATGTCTGATGTCACTGGCTTTGCTGCGTAAGTCCAGTATTCAGGAAGTAAAAGTCATCATAAAAACCATCTTGGATTCATCTTCTGGATCTCCTTATACTTCCATGTTACCATCTCAATCCATTCTATATATTCACTGCACTGAGGTCAGGAGTAAACGGCTCAAATGAAAACTATTTTGATTTCACAATTTGCCTTTTTTTCCCTTTTTTCCCCACACCCTTTGAGCAGAACCAGAGCCAGAAGTGGCATCTTTGCTGTAAAAGTGAGAGTCGTTTTCACAGATTCCACTTTCAGGTCCGACCGCAGTTTACCGACCGTCAGCAGGTTTCACTTCTGCCCAAGGCCACAAAACCAAAAAGAACTTCCCACATAAACGAGTACGAAATCCAGATGTGCAACATGTGTTTGACAAATCCAAACTCCCACTCGAGTTCTACTGTTACATTTGGCCCAGTGGCAAAGAGCAGATTTTAGAAGTATAAATGTTTTAAAGCACAATATGAAAACTGTTTAATATTAATACAGGAGACTATAGTGAGAACAAAATTTGACTTTTTATCGTCGTAATTTCTTTATAAATGTCTGATAATCACAATGAGCAACAATGGCTACTTAAATATTAAATAAAGGCAGTAATTGGGCAATTTATACTCCACAATTTTGAATGAGATTGGAACATATTTGCGCCAAATAATCTGGAAACACTAGAAATGTCAAGGAAGCCGCCCTGGCTAAAACAATAAGTGTCACTGAGACATTTGACAGGCTGGAAGTCCAAACATCAGCGTATTTAGAGTCTGTTCATTATTAAAGCAAAGAGGAGTGAGATGTTATTTAGTCTGGAACTTGCAAACAGCTAAAACCTCAGTTCCAACTCGGTCACGTCCTCCGTTTTTGATAAGAATAAACCTAAAAATTAACGTAAAACACAGCCTCCAGCTCCGTAATCTTACAGAACAACAGGGCTGAAACTAATGATTATTTTAGACCAGACAGAAGTGGGAGGGTGACGAGATTTTCAAATTAAAACCTGGGACATCTCTGGTTTTGGGTGGTTTGTAATAATAAAACTGTAAGTGCGTAACTAAGGAAAATTGTTGCACTCGGCACTAATGTGAGTCAGTATAGTCACCTTTTCATTGTGTTTTCGTCATTTTTAAAAGGGATAGTTTGGGTTTTTTGACATGAATCTGTACGTCTCCGTCAGCAGAGTCGCATCAACACTGACTTACCTCCCGACAGTTCTTCCCCGGTTTCGGTGCTGATGAAAGTGTCAAGTTGGCTGGAGTCATGAAAAAGTGTTTTTCTTCTCAGAACAATATGTGTTCAAAAGAGCGATACATTTGTGTCACAAAACTGCTGTCCACGAAGAAGTCAGAGCTCATAAACTCTTGGTACTATTTTCTCTCCGGTCGTATCACTGCGCTGCCTCCAGGTGGCGCCGCACACGAATCCAACACTTTTTTCAGTAGTTCGGCAGAGTTTATGAGCTCAGACTTTTGACCACCGTGACGTGAGAGCTACAGCCATAAGTATACAAGTTCTATAAAAATATATATAAAAATGGTGCAGACTTGTGATTCTCCAGGTGGAACAACAAAACTCCAGGTTCTTCAGGTTCTCGTCCCTCTGTCCCTCCTGTTTCTCTCTCTGCTGTTCTGACTCCATCTGCTGAATTTGGGCATCAGTATATTCGGGTTCATACAGATCTCCCCTTGGCTCTGTGCTAAAGGCCACGTCTTCATCGTCGCTGTCGTCGTCGCACATGTTGTCGTGAACTTTCCGAGCAGGAAACAGTGAAACAGGCGCAGCGCCACCTGGAGGCAGCGCAGTGATATGACCGGAGAGAAAATAGTACCGAGCGATTATGAGGTCTGACTTTTTTGCGGTTCACGTTTTGTGATGCAAATGTGTCGCTCTTTTGAACACACATTGTTTTCAGAAGAAAAACACTTTATTTTCGTGACCCGAGACACTTTGATCAGCACCGAAACCGGGGACGGACCGGACGCCGTCGGGAGGTAAGTCAGTGTTGATGCACGACTCTGCTGATGGGGACGTACAGATTCATGTAAAAAAACATGAACTATCCCTTTAGACTTTAGACTTTATTGTCCTCAAGGGGAAATTCTTTTCCACAGCACTGTGCTAGTTTAGACAGACATACAAAAACACCACAATAAACACTAAACTAGACCAAAACAATCAAATGCACTCAGTGGGGTCTCGTTAAGATAAGCAATGACTGAAGGGATCAAGCTTCTACCAAAGCCTCCTGCACTTCAGCACCTGAGGGCAGAGGTGCAAGTATTTGAGTGGAGTAGAGTTGTTCTATGGACAGTGCCATGCGCTATGGCCTTGTTTAGGTCAATAAGGTCAGTTAAGCAGCTTTTCTGTATTTTACCTAAACAAATGTCAATTTCTGCCACTCTTTACTGTTGGCGGGGATCACATTGGTTAAAAATAGGGACACCTGAGACATTTCATGTATAAAACTGGTACAAATCACTGGTTTTGGATAAATATGCCGGGACCGGGGACACAGGGCTCCAAACTTTTCTGTCCCAGGTAAATAGGGACGTCTGGTCACCTTAAGAAATGGGCACTTTTCACACTTTTCTGGAAAGTCTCGGTCATCTCCAGGAGCACAGAACAGCTCCTCATTCTCTATGTGGGGTTAGCAAAGTCGTGCCAAAATTCTCTACGTCTTTGGACACACGGAGACGGGCACCAGGACACCCAGGCCAACGGTGTAAATAAGAATTTGTTCTTAAAGCAATTCTCTTTTAACCAGGTTTTGCTTTGTTCTCATTGACGCTCTGGAGTTGTATTTGGAGTGAGCCGTGCATGTTTGACTCAGCTTTAATTACTTATTTTCAAGATGGCATTTTGTTTTGTTTGTTTTCTTTTCCTCGGTACACGCCCACTGCTCTGTACCAACTCTATTCACCAATTTAGTTTTCTTAAATCACTGACACATGTGGGATTCAGCAGCTTAGTTTGGTCATTTTGGCACAAACGGGTGAAAAAAATCCTATTCTCGCTAGTGTGATGTGCAGCTTTCCACTGGAGGCACTGACTTTTTGTTGTGACGACGTTTACGGAGACGTCAGTGGAGTCGTTTCTTTTATTACTTTGTTTTAGACCAACATGGTGACTTAAAATGTTCAGATTATCAGGTAATGATCCACAGGTGTCACAGAGTATAACCGCAGAGCTCAAGCACAATACATGTTCTTCAAAAAGGTGCATTGTGCAACTTTTCTGGCAGAGTGTCCTTCAAATGCTTTTGTCCGTGGAGATGTTATCGCTTTGTCTGGAATGTTTCACACTTGCCGCATTTACTTGATCTTTAATTCTGAATTTAAAATTAATTCAGCTTTAAAAAGTCCATGTAAACACTTAAGTCCTGATGAAAATGATTACTCGGAATCAAACTTAATTCCGAAGTAAGTGGGGGTTTATTCCGATTTTAAAGCCGAATTAATTTCTTCCTGGATCATGTAAACGTTTCTTCTTCTTCAAAATAATCCCGGTGGTTGGTGCTCGTTGTGTCGTCCTTCTGATCCGGTTCCTCCAGTCGTCTCTCGGGACTTTCCTCCACGTCTCTTTGGATTTGTGAGCGGGATGTGGGAGTGGGCTGAGGTGTGACAGCCTCAGACTCAGTTTGTCTTCTTCCTCCTTCTCCGACACTCTTCCCTTCTCCTCCTCAGCTCACAGACGTAAAGCGTGAGGACAGAATTCTCCAGCCGCCGCTTCATTATCATCGGAACGACCGCGGGAAAAGTTTGGATCGCGTTTGTGTAGGCGGCGAAACGACAAACCGAGATGACAGAAAAGCCGGGAGCAGCTGAAGTGTGGGTTTTCTTCCCAAAGACGGAAAGTGTCGCTGTACAATCAGAACCTTCCCCACCCCCAGACGCTGAGAGGGATTAAATAAAGACGATTTAACGTGTTTTCCATGTAAACCTCAATTCAGAATCATTATTTCCCTGTAAACTCGAAGGAGAATATTTTAACTCTATTTACTCCAGACAATTAATTCCGAATTTTAAAACATGATGTAAATGTGGCCAGTGTGGCATTAAAGCTTTTTGTCTTCATGAATCCCAAACCAGACCAAGTTCCAGGTCAGATCTGTGGAGAGGCGACCCCACTGATGGTCAGAATGCCTGTTTTTCTTGGTATTTGTGAGATTGTGATTGAATAAATGTAAAGTAGAGCTGTTTAATGTCACACTGTGGAACATTCCAAAGCAATAACATCTCCATGAAGAAAAGGACTGAACCAGGACTGAACCAGGACCAAAACAGATCGAAAACAGAACTAACCCAGGACTATTCAGGACTAAATCAAGGCTAAATCACAAAACCGTACCAAACCAGTCTAGAACTAAACCAGGAGTAAACCAGAACTAAACCAGGACTTCATGGAGATCAAATCAGACCAAGATCCAGGTCAGATCTGTGGAGAGGCGACCCTGCTCACAGTCAGAATGCCTGTTTTTCTTGGTATTTTTGAGCTATAAAACCACCTTTAATGTTTCGCCTAGTAAAATAAGTACATAAAAAAGCAAAAAAAAGTCCTAAAATCACATTGTTCGGCCCCGGTCTCGGTCTCCAGCCTCACCTTGGATACTGAGCACCTGCCCCAGCTTCAGAGCGGCTCCTCTCACTTTACACAGAGTACTGACGATTCTCTCGGCATTCGCTTCGTTCAGGAATGGGTTTGAGTCCAGCACAGGCCTCTTATCCCCTGACACAGAGGGGAGAGCGGACAGGGTGTCAGGACGAGCTAAAAATACACGTCAACAAACCGATTAAAGCAGCACTCACCGTGTTGTTGGGGTCTAAAAGACTTCTTGGCCATTTCTGTGAGCGCCCCGATGCCGAGCCCGACCGCCAGACCTGGAGACAAAGTAAAAACTCGAAATATTAGACAAACTTTATTGATCCACAACGGAAATATGGACACAGTAACATCACACATCACAATATAATATAATAACAGAGTAAAAAATATAAATGGTAATGATTAATTCTGAATAAGTAGCAAAAAAGAGGCTTCAGTTTTCTGCCAGTTTTCAAGCGCAATACACAAGCAAGAAAATTGACTCCAAAATCATCAAGAATCGCACATTTTTGGTTGATTCTAGTCGGTTAAAGTGTTACAGAAGAAAGGTGGATATACATCAATGTTTTTCATTAAAATATTGTGGAATATTGTTTTAAAAATACAGAAAATAATGCTATGTACCTGTTGATATAAAATAAAAGTGTCATTTACTTTCAGAACTGAACTTTATTTCTTTCTGATTTGACTTGAATAATTATCTGGAACAATCGAACTCTAGAAAATTGGATTATTGCACCGTTAAGTAATAAAAAATATTTCAAAACTACCAAATCATGCTGAAAATAGGCCTTTGCAATAGTAAAAAAAAAAAGTAGATTTAGGAAAAATAAGCACAAAGCCTTTTCCCAATGATGAAAAATTACACATGCAGAATTATACAGTTTCTCTGATTTTACTACTTATAGGTCTGTGTTCAAGTAAAAAGAACATTTTTGTTTCATTCTATAAACTACTGACAACATTTCTCCCAAATTGCAAATAAAAACATTGTCATTTCGAGCGTTTATTTGCAGAAAATGACAAACGGTCAAAATAACAAAAAAGATGATCGTATTTTTCGGACTACAAGTCGCAACAGCCAAAAAAATGCATAAGAAAAAAAAAACATGTTTTGGGAGAAATTTATTTTATAGAATCAGAGACCAAAAACCAACATTTCATTTTGAAAGGCGAGTTATAGAAGTTAAAGTAATAAAAACAACAGAATAGAGAAGAATCTGTGCATCATTCGTTTTTCAAGACAGAACCAAACATAAGAAAACGAAAAAAAAAAAAACTCTTTTATTATTGGTCTCTAAAAATAAAATGAAAAAACAGATAACGATTAATTTTTTTCATTTTTAATTCATATATAGGATTCATATATTTGGTCTATGGGCTGTCAGTGTGAAAAATGTAAAATATAAGTTGCAAGAACCACCCGAACTCTGAAAAAAACGGTCACTTGATTTGTTTTGGCTTCTGTTGTGTTGAAAAGACTGAAAAGTGTTTGTCTTTTGGACCCAGGCGCACTCGACTGTTGCAGAAACCGGGATACTGCGTTTACATGCACCATGACCAAACCGGGAAACTCAATAAACCCGATCATACCCGGGACACTGATGTGCAGGTAAACGCACTCTGGGGGATATAGGGATCTCCAAGGAGCCGGAGCCGAGACGTGGGACTGTGAGGCCACAACTCCAGTGACACCTACATTTTGTTTGTCGAAATTTTTAACAATCAATTATCAATTATTATCGATTAATCGACTAATCCTGCCCATCCCTAGTTCACTTCAAGACCCTCAGGCTGAGTTGTGATGCTCGTTTTGGGGTTTTATTCCACGGTGCAAAACAGGAAAAACAGGAGCAAAAATGTGCACAGAAAATATTTACAGAGGTACAGAGAAAAAAGTCTATTTACAAGCAAGTACACAAAGGTAGACTTCTCCTTCAAGCCTCTCTTTAGTCTCTTTAGTGTCCTTCTCTCCTTCAGTGAAACTACCTGTACTGTAGTCAGGACATGACCCGACCCGACCAGATGAGATTCAAGACAAGAACTAACGTGATGCTGAGCGGCAGGGCGCACCTTTAACCGGGTTTGCCAGAAGGCAACGGGATGAGGGAGCAGGCGGCGGCGCGAGTGTGAGTAAAAGGTCGATTTATTGCGGGTTTTGGAGGATAGTACTGGTGCTTCCAAGTGTGCACCCTTAAGGCCGCCGCACACTACAGGAGAATTTGCCCGATTTTGGCTGCGATTTCTTCTTCCCGAGTTCGGGGAGACGTGACCCGTCTTTGTGTCTCTGTGTGAGATTTTGAAGCCACTGCTCCTCATGTGTGGAGTCAGTGTCAGATCAGAACCACCGAACATCAACAACGTGACGATAAAACAGAGACACAGAGACGCAACAAACAAACTCAGGATAGAGCGAAAATAAAGACTTTATTCCTCCCCTAATGTAAAGTGGAACATTTAAAGTGCAGCGTCTCATCCACATTATCCATAGAATTGTCCTCCGCAACTAATAACTCCAGTCCACAAAACCGCACTATTAATCCAGTTTGAAGTGTTATTTGAAAGTAAAAAGGCGAAAGTTGTTCCTCGCATGTGTTTGTTTACGTCCACAGAGCGTAAAGCTGCAGATCAGTGACACTGACTCTACTTCCTGTGGACTTTATCGCCTCTCATATGCTTTAAAAATCCTGTATCTGAAGTGTTGCTCCACATTTCACAAATAATAACAGTTTGACTTGTGTCTAAACTAGAAGTGCAGAGCTCTGATCTTTGAACACTTCAGAGTCTCAGAGCGACTGGTTTTACTGTAGACAGGAAACAGCCGACGCCATCACAGCCTCACAGCTTTGCAGCCTGTTGTATGTAGACAGATCCTACTGCAGTCTTTGCGATCAGAGATTTTAAGTCTCATAAGTTTCTCCTCATATCTGTGGTGTGCGCAATAGTTTAAAAAACCCTCTAGTGTGTAGCGGCCTTTAGTCGCGGCAGAAGTTATGCAAAATGAAGTTCATTGTGCGTTTGGCAGAAGAACGCAGCAAACAAGGAAACGGGCTCTTCACAGGGCCTCCCCGGGGGCCGCGCTCTCAGGGACAGACCTGCTCCGTCACAATGATTCTGGTGTTCTTATTTACCCATTTTGTAAATAAATAAAGTCCTTTCCCCAATATGGACCTGGCTGCAAATTCGCTCTTATAACTGCTAGCCTTGCTGAGCTTCATTTGACTGGAGTTGAACACTACAGGTGATGTCACACTCCCTTAGTTCACTTCTTTATACAGTCTATGGCCAACCATGTAAACTTTAGCCATAAAATAAGAGCATGTTATTCTCTCTAAAAACATGGTGTAAACATGTGTTACTCTGAGCAGACTCGCCTCTCCGCAAACCTGACTCTCATTTGACCTGGAAAAGGGCCCTACTCCTACTCGTTTCCCTGGAAACGTTGTTCTTTTGGCTGTAATCTTCCACCGTATGAGATAAAAACGCATCTATGTCTCCCAGCATGATTTAAACTGTGGCTTTAAGCACTTCAAAGTCGACGCCTGAACCAAACACAAAATTAACCGATGTGTAACTTGATAAGAGCAAAGACCAAGAGCAGTGTGGCCTGATTCACAACCGGACAGAGAGAAAACAGCCCCTGTCCAGCCCCTGTTCTAGCTTGGTATGTCAACTATAGTTTCATTCAGTCCTCTGGCTCCTCTCCGGCTCCTAACGCACCATTCCAACTATGACAAGGCACTTTTCCAGAGTCCAAGTCATGCTCCAGAGGCTAAAGTTAATATGGAAAACTAAATACAGACGGGTGGTGTTTAGAGAGTAACGAATAACTAAATTAAACGGACTTGTCCCCACACATTCAGGACTGAGGGAGGACAAAGCAAAGGGACGTTGGACCAGGAGGTACTTGAACTGGAGGACTTACATTTCGGGGACTTAAACTTTGGGGACTTAAACCTGGGACGATGTTCAACTGGGGGACTTGAACCTCGGAGACTTCAAACCTTGGGGATTTCAAACCTCGGGGACTTTAAACCTCGGGGGACTTCAAACCTCGGGGGACTTCAAACCTCGGGGGACTTCAAACCTCGGGGGACTTCAAACCTCGGGGGACTTCAAACCTCGGGGGACTTTAACCTCGGGGGACTTTAACCTCGGGGGACTTAAACCTCGGGGGACTTAAACCTCGGGGGACTTAAACCTCGGGGGACTTAAACCTCGGGGGACTTAAACCTCGGGGGACTTAAACCTCGGGGGACTTAAACCTCGGGGGACTTAAACCTCGGGGGACTTTAAACCTTGGGGGACTTCAAACCTCGGGGGACTTTAACCTCGGGGACTTAAACCTCGGGGACTTAAACCACCTCTGATAGATACCGTTAGAGAGCATAATGTTATAAACAAGTTATAAACAAACCTCCAAAGTTGACCAGTCGTCCCAACCGAGTGACGGGAACTTTTCTTTCTCTGGCTTTTTCACTGAGCTGCAAACAAACAAACAAAAAACACATACAGCTTAAACGGGCATAAATTATACGAACTTTGGGGGATGGATTTGGGGTTTTATGTTTGATTTATGTTTTATATTCATTTGAAGTGACAGAAAACCTTCCAGAAGAAATACTTTGAACATTTCACCACCACCGAAAACACCAGAGCGGAGAAAGAACACGGCTTTTCCTGTTGTGTTCACCTGGCGCCCCCTGGAGGCTGCTGTGACGCTGAAGGGCACAGATTAGGGACACTTCCTCTCCTCAAACTGCCCTGACACAGATCTGCTGACTCTCCTTAACCAGTCCCCCTGTTAAACTGACCTGAAAACTTTGCCTGACACAAAGGTCACTGAGAACCGCAGTGGAAAAGTTAAAGCTAAACTTTAATTTCCTTCCATGGGGTGAGAAGGAGGCCAACTCTCCACATAAGGTTCTGTTTTTCCACCCCTACGTGACCTGTATCTGATCTTTTAGCGACCGTCTGAGCGACACAGATCCGATTTTTCAAATGTGACCCAGGCCACTTAGAAATGTGCTCCTAAAACCGGTACATATCCGATCTTTTGACATGCGACTTCAGTCTGAACGGCCGGGTCGCATTCATCCTCACAAATGTACACCAACGTTCTTCTTGTCAAACAAAAGCTGTGTATGAACTGCACATGGTAATCCCACCACTATTGACTTCGACTCCGCACCCACACGTTCCTTTCTACGGACGTTACTGCCACTGCCCCGCAAAACGCCACGGCCAAAAACTTCGTCCTCCTTCTCAATCTCGTCCTTAAAACAAATAAGTTGTTCATGTTCTGGCTCCGGTACGACAGCAACTTTAAAATCTCCAGATGCTCAGTGCTCATGTCCATGTTTAGGCGACTTCTGTAAACACTGAACACTGAGTGTGAGGTCGTCGTGTCCTCCACTGCTGATGTGGGACACTTTTGGGGCGTTTAAAGTTCACACTAGAGATCACAAACAAGACCCATTTAACTGGAAACGTGAACAAGCTTAACACCACTTTCCAACACATCTTACAACAGCCACGAGTCTAACAAACAAAACGCTCTGCCTGGTTCACTCATTACTCAATGTTTCCACACACTAATGAGTGAACCAGTCAGAGCGTTTTGTTTGTTAGACTCGTGGCTGTTGTCAGATGGGTTAAAGTGGAGTTAAGCTTCTTCAGTGTGAAGCAAATTGGAGTTTTACGAGGAAGTTCAGAACTTGCCCCCATCACTACACTAGTTTGTTGCCTTGACAGACTCACTGCCACAGTGAGATCTCCACCGAGGAAACACTGATCTGTGCCGTTTTTTGGCTTCTGACAGAATTCACCACCTCTAGAAACGGACTTTAGCGTCAAACGTGCCTTATATGTCCAAAGTTATAAATAAACAAGAATAAAGCAGCTTTGATTTGCATTAAACTCCTTCACTCACCACTTGTTTGTGAGGCTTGAAGATCTTGGCCCCTCTGGCTCTCTGTAGATCCTCCGCTGACAGTCGTCCCACATTGGATCCGTCCTGGTTCAGAGCTCGGGTGCGAGTTTGGAGCAGAGGAAGAGCCCTGGAGTAATTCACACATTTGGCACTGGGCCTGGAGGTTTGTGCACTTTTCCCTCCTCCGTTTAGGACCAAACAGGAACTGAGACACGCTCCCAAAGTGGAATATCTGTGGACGCACATGTGGGGGTTCTGGGGAAAGACGATTAACAGATGAACAAAGGTCTGACAAGACAAGACAAGATTTTTTACATAATAAGTAAATATTTTAACATTTTGCCCAACCGTAGTTGAGTTGGTAGAGTGTTTGCCATCTGATCTGAAGGTTGACAGTTTAAATCCTTGAACTTAGGTAGTCCAGACCAAGACTAGCTCAAGATCTGCCCTGCTAGAACCACACGCTTTGACAAAACTTCACAAAGAAGAGCAGGTCTGGAGCCGCATCCTGTTTCCCCAGTTTTCAGTTGGGCGCGATTGACGGGTGGATTAACCAATCAGAGAGACGCACGCTCCATTTGCGTTAAACAAACATGGAGGTTCACGAAGAAAAGAAAAAATACCACAGGACAGAGAAACAGAAAGCACAGATCAACAAGCAAAGCACTAAGGTAAGGTCAGGTAAGGTTTATTTATATAGCACTTTACACAGACACATGTCCCCAAAGTGCTTTACACAGCATTTTACAGAGTATTCTTCATTCACTCCAGACCCGGTGGTGATAAGCTACTGTTATAGCCACAGTTGCCCTAGGGCAGACTGACGGAGGCACAGCTGCCAGGCCAAGCGGCGCCAACGGTCCCTCCGACCACCACCAACACTCACTCACACAACTTTCACACCTACAGTGCATGTTTTATCTCAGGTAAATTAAGTTGTACAGTTGTAAGAAAAAGTATATGAACCCTTTGGGATTACTTGGATTCCTGCACAAATTGGGCATAAAATGTGTCCTGATCTTCATCTAAATCACAGCAATAAACACATTCTGCTTTAACTAATGCTGCACAATTTATGCAGAAATCCAAGTAATCCCAAAGGGTTCATGTACTTTTTCTTGCAACTGTAGTGAATAACCTGGTGAATACAGTCGTTGAGTTGTTGGGCGATACACTCGGCTCCTCTCGGCCCCAGTGTCTGTGTACACTGGTGTAGGGCTCAACGATCTACTGTATAGTTTTGGACCGAAAATTGCGATTTCAGACATCACGATTTTGGGATCGTTAAAGTCGTTTTTTGTTTTTTTGAAAGTGCTCCTGACTGATCCAGGTTTTGTTTTGTCGACTATTTCACACATGCAGTGTTTCCCACAGCGTTTTAGAGTGAAGGCGACTGCCCCTACGTCCCTCCGAACCACCCCCGCCTCCTCACTTTTCTGCCTGTGGTTTATTCCTGGTTCAGACCTGGTTCAGACTTAGTTTAGACCTGGTTTAAGTCATGGTTCAAGTTGTGGTTTTAGTTGTGGTTTAAGTCGTGGTTTAAGTCGTGGTTTAAGTCGTGGTTTTAATCGTGGTTTTAGTTGTGGTGTAGGCTTGGTTTTGTCCTGGTTCAGACCTGGTTCAGTCCTGGTTCAGTCCTGGTTCAGTCCTGGTTCAGTCCTGACTTCTGGTCTAAGTCTTTGTTTAAAAAAGGCTGTTTTTGCTTGGACATTTCATTTATAATTCTGTATTTTTCACAGAAGTGAATATTTTGTTGCTGCTGAGGCGTCGATGATCGATCCTCCTGTTTTAACGTCCCACAGATTTTGTAGAGGGAAAAGTTTGAGTTTATTTAAGTTCAGACACAGATGCTCTTTTAGTTCTTCAGCTATAATCACTTCCATGTGGCCTGTGTACAGCAGGTTTCTGCTCATAAATACGACGACATTTGAAATAAGTTCTTGACTTTAGTTTTCATTCTTGCTTTAAAGTTTTGGAGTTTAATGTTTGAACGGTACGATGAAAGTTTCTGTGACGTTTGCAAATGTTCGTGTGCACTCAAACTTTTAATCAAAATCACAAAATCTGCCAGAAAAATCGCAATTCAATTTTTTTTTTCAAATCGTTCAGCCCTCGTCTGCAGTCCTGGTTTAGACCTGGTTTAGAACTGGTTCAGTCCTAGTTCAGTCCTGGTTTAGACCTGGTTCAGTCCTGGTTTAGACCTGGTTTAGACCTGGTTTAGTCCTGGTTCAGTCCTGGTTTAGACCTGGTTCAGTCCTGGTTCAGTCCTGGTTCAATTCTGGTTTAGTCCTGGTTTAGACCTGGTTTAGACCTGGTTTAGTTGTGGTTCAGTCCTGGTTCAGACCTGTTTAGACCCAGTTCGGTCCTGGTTCAGTCCTGGTTCAATTCTGGTTTAGTCCTGGTTTAGACCTGGTTCAGACCTGGTTCAGACCCAGTTCAGTCCTGGTTCAGACCCGGTGTAGTCCTGGTGTAATCCTGGTTTAGAACTGGTTTAGTCCTGACTTGTGGTGTAAGTCTTTGTCGAAAGGCGTTCACGGGTTTTGCAATAATTTATTTATAATTCTTTATTTATTACAGAATTCTTGACTTGAATTTTCATTCTTGCTTTAAAGTTTTGGAGTTTAGTGTTTGAATGAGACGGTGTAACTCTCTGTGACGTTAATAAATGTTCATGTAACACTAGAACTTGAACTGAAATCACAAACTCTGCCAGAAAAATCAATTCAATTCCATTCTTTCTTCAAATCGCTCGGCCCTTCGTTGGTGTTTGATTGTGTTTGTGAGCGGGTGAGCGGTTCCTTGGCGTAAAACACTTTGGGGCCTTGAGATTTTCTATCAATGTGACCATTTCATATTTCTGCCGTCATAGTAGCACTTTATTTATAAGCACGACTTCTCCCTCACCGACACACAACCCCCTTTATGCGCAGTCCAAATATAAACACAACATCTCACGAGATTTTCCACAGTCCTGAGATGTTTTGGCCCCAGATTTTGTTCCATTCCTACAAATTGGGCTTTTTGTCCTAAATAACAAAGGCGTTACCCGTCAAAAGTAACTCGAGTGCTTTTGTACATTTGTTGTTTCTAATTATGCAAAGTGCCTCTTTGCCTCTTTGCCTCGGGGACTTGGGCCTCAAAATCAAGTCTCCTGAAATGGTTTTCTGTTCACCGCTGTGCAGCAAGTTTATTTTTTGTTTACTACATTCAGTACGTGGCCGTTTGGAGGTTTTCGGTGAGAATCTACAGAGTAAATAATGACAGAAAGAAGAAACATGAACGAAAGAGTGTCCAAACTTTTGACTGGCCGTGTGTCTATCAAAATGTATGTTTATTGGTACACAAATTAAACCATCATAAATATCCTTTTTAATAGGGGTGTAACAATAAGGTAAATCTGGTGATATCGTATCGTCAAAGGTCTCACAATAATATCGTGGAGCGTCACAATATATCGAATCCCAAGTCTCTTTGCTTAAATGAACAGTTCTGATGCAGAAATAGCTTAAAAAACAGAGGGAACTACATAGACCATGATCCTTTGCTCCGTTTCAGTGCAGACGACATGAAGAAATAACTGTTCTAAGCACTTTTACATCTTCACTCTTTGGGTTAAGTCTTATGAAGCATTTTTAGAGGAAAAAGTCGCAGATTCACAGTTTTGTTTTTGCCTCCACAAAATATTGCAATAAATCTGGTGCAGTGAGATGTACAGTGGTGCTCATAAGTTTACAGACCCTGACAGAATGTGATTGATTTCTTGTTCATCTTTCAGAGAATATGAATAACACAAAAACTTTTCTTTCACTCATGGTTAGTGTTTGGGTGAAGACATTTATTATCAAACTCCTGTGTTTCCTCTTTTAAATCATAATGACACAGATGACCCAACAACAGCTGGAGTCTTTTGCAATAGTTGTGGATGAGGCTCTTTATTTTCTCTGATGGTAAAGCCGCTCATTCTTCTTGGCAAAAGGCTCCAGTTCCTGTAAATTCTTGGGCTCTTGTCTGAACTGCAGCTTGAATCTGCCCAGAGGCTCAGTGATACTGAGGTCAGAAGAGACGAACACTCCAGAACCTTCACTTTATTCTGCTGGAGCCAGTGACAGCTCCACTTTGTGTTTTGGATCATTATCATGTTGAATGTCCAAGTACGTCCCGTGTGCAGCTTCTGAACCAAGAAATCATCAATTCTGCCAGAGTCTGTGAACTTATGAGCACAACTGTAGATCCTATGGGTTAAGCTCCTCATTTAGTTTCAAGATGGACTGATGGACAAAAGAATGTTTCAGTCTGACGCCCTGATGGTAGCAGCACATACTCAGGGTTCAGACCAGGGCTGGGGTCAGATGTTCTGCAGGGTGTTGTTATGACACTCGGCCTCGTGCGGTGCGTTCAGGGGCTGCCCCACGGTCTTTCAGCAGATTTGAATCAGTTGTCTCAGACCAGATTTAGCAGTGACTGACAGACAGCTGAACCACACAGCGCGCAGACCACACGAAGAAATAACTGGTCTAAGCACTTTCACAAACAGGTGGAGGCGCACAGCAAAAGTGGAGGGTTAAAAGTGACTCTCACAGAATCCATTTTTAACATTTTCTAAATTTAGTTCAGTTAATTTAACATGTTTATTGAGCATTTATAAAGCAACACAGGACAAAAGTTCCTGTTTAACCCCAAAATCAAGAGTTGTATTAACTAGAGACGCAACAATAACGTAAATCTGGTGATATCGTATCGTCAAAGGTCTCACAATAATATCGTGGAGCATCACAATATATCGAATCCCAAGTCTCTTTGCTTAAATGAACAGTTCTGATGCAGAAATAACGAGGGAACTACACAGACCATGATCCTTTGCTCCGTTTCAGTGCAGACAACATGAAGAAATAACTGTTCTAAGCACTTTTACATCTTCATTCTTTGGATTATCAGAATCAGAATTACTTTAATTCATCCCCGAGGGTAAATTTTCTTTGTTACAGATGCAAGTAGTTAGAATCAAGTTTCAAAAATAAAATAAGATAAATACAATAAGATAAAATATAAAAAATAGTTCTCTCTCAGAAATTATTTACATCAGTGACACATATTAAGTCTTGTGAAGCATTTTTAGAGGAAAAAGGAGCAGATTCACAGTTTAAATATTGTAATAAATCTGGTGCAGTGAGATGTTTATGGTGAAAATATCGTCCAGAGAGATTTGGATTTTGTTCCATCCCGAATGACAATAAATGTACCAAATGACTGGTCAAAGCATTTTATCATGTCAGTTATTATGTAGAATATCGTAATATCGTGAACTTTCCCCACGATATCGCAATAAATATCGTACAACGGCAATATTGTATCGTGAGACTTGGATATCGTTACACCCCTAGTATTTAATAAATTGAAATTCCTCATGAACTTGTATTCGTGCCAACTCGTCTCTGGACATTTTATTGTTAATTTTCAACTTTTCATTTAACTTAACTGTTAAAAGTCCTTCTGGGGGCCGATAAACACTGTGATACCTGCAGCTATGTTTATTGTATCTGTCCCGATCAAATAAACAATACATAAATTCATATTTCTGCACTTCTGAGTTAAAATTTGACAGGCCATTAGGCGCATTCAGCCAAAAAATTGATCTGATTACTGTTATCTGGAGAAACCAAAATGCATTAAGCTAGAATTTACCCCTCCCCATTTCTTTTTATTCAACAAAAGTACAAATTCTTACAGTTGTATTTTAAATCCGTGTCTGTACTGAACTCTTCACCTTTGAGAAACGGCTCAAACTCCCTCTGTTTAGAACCGCTTTTCATGTCTGACCTGCTTTAAATTCAAGCTCACGTTTTGTCCCATTACCTCGTTTTTAAATGCACTTTTTAAAAACTGTTTTCTTTGTGCAGCGTCGTCGAGCGTTTCGAAAAGAAGACTGTTCTGTTCGGCCCGTCACGCCGTGGACTTGTGTACGAGGTGTGGACTCACCCTGACGGAGCTCCGCCCTGAGGCTCCAGAGAGGGACTCCACGGCCGAGCTCTGCCCCAGGATCGGAGCTCTGTGGGCGGACTGCTTCACCCAGCTCACTCCCCTCCTCAGCACCGCCTCTCCAGCCATCCTTCTGCCTGTGGGTTTGGCCTGGAAAACACACAGAAGAAACTGAAATAAATGCTTAAATACGAGCAACCACAACTTTTGAATTCTTTAGTTTTTTTCCCTGCAACTTTGGACCATTTCTCTGCTCTATATCCATGTTGTTTTTCTTGTGTAACTGCAGCATAAGCTTTGGCAAAGAGTGACTGTGATAAGACTGTAAATGGAAGATTTTTTTCCCTTAATTTGGGACAAAAAGTTGGTTAAACAGATCTCCGAATCAGTCGTTTTTTTCTTTTAGAGTCAAGTTATGACACACAGAGCTGCAAGGATTCATTAAACAGTTGTGACTAGTTGACTGTAGTTGTATTATGATACTTGTTATCTGGACTAAACAGGCTCTAAAACACCAAAAAACATCTTATAACAAAGACAGAATAAGAATACACTCCGATTTTTATCAATAATGCACTTTATTTGTAAATATTCTCCATTTAGAAGCCTTTAGTCGGCTTATTTTTAACTTTACTTGACTGAAAACTGGTTTTGAAAATGTAAATTTACAGAAATAATCGTTGGAATAGTCGACTAATCAAGAAATAACGAAGAACGACGAATGCTATAGATTTCTTTCAATTAACAAAGATTTATATTTCATTAAATGTGTGTGTTTGTGTTGGGAAAGAGGCAAGTTGGGGTTTGGGAGTTTTGTTGTTTTAGGTATTATTTTATGTTTTTGGGTCTTGTTTTTATGTTTATTATTGTGTTTTGTTAAATGTTATGTTCTGTTGTCTTTAATAAACCAAAAACAAACCCCAAAAAAAAACTAAGATTGCTTAACTGTGCTGCAAAGACTATACAAAACTACACTTCATTCACGTAAATTTACCATTCTGGCTACTTAAAGTGTATTTTTTATCTGTTTTATTAGTGGTTTTAGTTGATATAACTTTAGATTCATTAGTTTTGCGTTGCTTCCTCTTTGAATTTCAGTGTTTTGTGCAGAGAAATCGAGTCATATTTAGCCAAAACCAACGTGCCCAGTCTTGGGTCCGATAAAGTTGTTCCTTATCTGGGCGCGCATGTTTAGCTCATGTTTTAACTTCTGCAAGAAAGTTTGGAAATGGTCCAAGGAGTTTGCGCACTGCACTTTTGTTCCTTTATCTGTCCTGCCAATGAATCGACCAAACCTGTTCTTCCCTGCACCGCTACGTGACTTAAACTTAGTCACACGTTGCAGATTTCTTCCCCCAAACCCGTGGCTTGAATCACGTACCCTCCGCCGCGGACTCTTGTATACGTGTCCATGCGGGCATCTTCCTTTCCAAAGCAGTCAATAATTGTTTTCGGGCAGTGATTAACTCGTAAAACTGTCACTTAAAACTGAGCAATAAAAGTGTCAAACAGGTCGCGGAGGCGCACCGCTGGTAATAACAGAAGCGGCCACGCCAAAACCCGCTTTTATTTCCATCCATGCCAGGCTAATTTTACAAACACATAATGCACAAAGAAAGGGGAAGTTTTGAAAAAAAAAAAGTACTCACTGGAATAAACTTCAAATCTCCGTTTTTGTGCTAGAAAATCTTCAACATAGTGCCATAGACGGTATCCAATTTGTCCTTGATTTGCCTCGACGCGCTCCGCTGTAAACACTTACCCACAGCGTACAAGAAAAAAAAAAAGAATTGGTACAGAAAACGCTGGAGGGACAAGCACACTTCGCCTGAAGCGAACCCGAGAGGAGGGCCCCAAACTCCGGGTCCAATCAGGAGATGTTCCGCGGAGGAGAGGAGGCTCTGGACTGGCTGCTGCGCGCGTCACTCATGCCCAAAGCGCGCGTCTGGAGAGGGAGTGGCCTGTGCGTAAAAGTGCACACATGGCGGATTCACAGACATCTCCGGGCAAGTATCTGATACAGTGGTTCACAATGTTCACACAGAAGATTTCCTGTTAGAGTTTCCCAGAGTGTAAAACGACCTGAGCTCTACAGTAGCACCACAAGTTTGTACAGAAATAAATGTAAATCAAAACCATGAACTGTGAAAGTGGTTTTCATTCCGTGGTTTACGCGTGAGCAGAGACGGGCAGAGTGTGCAAAAACAACGTTACTTCAGAATAACTTTAGCTCAAGTAGAAGTCGAAGTAACAGTGACCAGATTTTCCAAAACAAAAAACTGGGACATCCCTGGTTTGGGTTGGTAATAATAAAATAGTGAAAAACTGTTCTGCACTCAGCACTAATGTGAGTCAGTACAGTCACATTGTCTTTGTGTTTTGGTCATTTTTAAGCAGCTTTTCTGTGTTTTGCCTAAACAAATGACAATATAGGCGCCTCTTTACTGTTGGCAGGGATCAGATTGTTTAAAAATAGGGACATCTGGGACATTTCTTCAATAAAACTGGGACAAATCACTGGTTTTGTATAAATCTGCTGGGACAGGGGACACTATTACCAAAAAGTTATTACCAAACTTTGAAAAGGAGCCACCCACTTCTTTACCAGTGTTAAACTACAACAAAACCTATAGATTTTTATATTTAGACAGTCTTATTATTGCAGAAAACATTGGGCATTTGGTAAGTTTTTAGTGTCGTAGTAGATCCGTTCTTGGTCTCATTTTTTTTTACAGTCCTGGTCTCGGACTCGACCGTGTTTGGACTCGGTCTTGTCTCGGTCTCGAGGTCTGAGACTCGATAAGTGATAAAACAAAGACAGACTTATAAAAACATTGATATATATGAGCCAAAATAACTGTAGAATACAAATAAATGTTGAAAATGACAAAGATGGTGTGGATTTAGTCTCGGCCTTGTGAGCTTTTCACTCATTTTGGCTCATGGAATCTGCTCGCTCACAGTCACCCGAGACTGTGCAGCCTTCAGTGCAAAATTTGGAAAAAACTTCACCAACTGGCAAACACATTTGGACTTTGGACCAAAAATGTAAAGAAGGCGGCTGGTTATGCAGGACTAAAGGATCTGGGAGACCAACATCATCATTGAGCTGGACTTAGTAGTTTTCAGGATAATTGCTTTTAAAATGATGTAATTTTTTTGATACCCTGGATATTGCCTTCTTTATGTTGGTGGGTGTCACATTGGTCAGAAATGAGGACACCTGTGACATTTCTTGTATAAAACTGTGACAAATCTGTGGTTTTGTATAAATCTGCTGGGACAGGGGACACAGGGCTCAAAACTGAGACTGTCTGGTCGCCCTAAGTAGAAGTAGCATCACAAATCCAATCAAATAAGAGTAAAAATGTATTTTAGTGAAACTACGACTCAGCCCATCACCACCCAGGACCATGACGTGGAAACAGTGGACTACAACAAGTACCTTCCATGTGAACCACAGGCTGGACTGACGGGACAACAGTAATGCTGTGAACAAGAAGAACATGAGGAGACTCTACGTCCTGTGGAAGCTTCTTTCAATGTGTCCAGCGAGTTACTGGAGATCTCCTCCCAGTCTGCGGTGTCCAGCGCCCTGGACTTCGCTGTGGTCTGCAGGGGGAGCAGCACCAGTGAAAGGGACAAACTGATCCGTAAAACTGGTCATGTGATCGGCTGTGAGACATTTGTCACAGTGAAGGACACGAGGACACTGGACAAACTGCTCTCCATCAGGGACACTGCTCCCCCACTGCACCAGACTGTAGAGGGACAGATAATACTCCCTACAACTGTACAACTCCCCCTTATGGAACAGATAATACTCCCTACAACTGTACCACTCCCCCTTATGGAACAGATAAAAGGGGTTCAGGGTCAGTCTCAGGGGTTCAGGGTCAGTCTCAGGGGTTCAGGGTCAGTCTCAGGGGTTCAGGGTCAGACTCAGGGGTTCAGGGTCAGTCTCAGGGGTTCAGGGTCAGTCTCAGGGGTTCAGGGTCAGACTCAGGGGTTCAGGGTCAGACTCAGGGGTTCAGGGTCAGTCTCAGGGGTTCAGGGTCAGTCTCAGGGGTTCAGTGGGTCAGTCTCAGGGGTTCAGGGTCAGTCTCAGGGGTTCAGGGTCAGTCTCAGGGGTGTGTGCAATAACCTGTGACTGTGGTGATGGTGTCGTGTCATTTCTTTCTTGATATTTTCCCTTCATACGAACTATATCGAGCAAAAAAGAAAGTGGTCGGACGAATATGTGCAATATGGATTCACACGTGCACCAATATTCGGTGAATGCGCAGATGAAACTAGTGGAGTTCAGTCCCTCCAACAAGGTTAAGAACCACTGATTTAGAGTCTGCTGAAGGTGTTCGAGTGGGACCAGGGATGGGGCAGTTTTACTCTGCTCAGAAAATGTGAGGAACACCAGAGGAACTTTCCCCTGAAATCTCCTCCATGTGGAGACTGCACTGAGACACGTTAAACCCAGACGTGCCCTGGACAACCTGTGCGACATCTGTCGGGTTCAGGAACGGCCTCAGACTCAGAGCAGTGATCACAGAACGTGGCAGTGACGGCAGCGATAGTGGAAAACCAGCTAAAAAACACCAAGAGAGAGAAACCTCCACATGCAAAACCGTCGTGTTTCAGAGTCTGTTTCACTGCTGCTGCTGCACCTGCTGTTCACGAAAGACGAGGCCTCCTTTTGTTCCTCAGTCATTGTGCAGATGTCCAGCTTTTTTTCCACACTGAGATCTGACGTGTTTCTTTAATTTAAAGCGCTCCTTTAATTTTTACCCAGGTACTTTGGTTTGAATCCTACTAACACACAGTACAGTGTAACAGTGTTCTTAGTAAAAGTCCTCGTCCTGCTGTGAGGGAGTCTAAAGTGACAAAGATGTGTTTCTTGCGTCACTCCTTTAGATGTGATTTAGTTTATCTCATTTTTGTTTTTTATCATTTGTAATTATCCGATTTTGTGCGTTATTTTCAGTTAAATAATTTCACATTTTAAATCAGAGCTCAAAACCTTATTTACTTTAATTATCGCCATTTCTTTCTTTCTGTGGCAGAACTGGGCACAGCTCCAGAGCCACATATGGCACATTTAAGCTCATTTGGAATAACAAAATAAGCATATTTTATCATTTTTGTCCTCATGCATGGACTAAAGCTGCAATGCTTTTATTTTAGAGGTGTTTTTCTTGTTTTTACTACATTTTTTCGTAAGGCAGCCTCACTTTTTCATTGCTTAGTCATAACATAAACTCTTACCAGTCTGACCAATGCGTCAAAACAATACAATTTACAGCTTTTTAATATTTTTTTTTTTTATTTTTTTTATAAAGAAATACAATTAATATTATGCAGAACTGAGCATTTAGTCCCTCCACAATATTTTCTGTTCCTCCTGTGAGCCATGGACAAACAGAACTGCTCTCCCCGTTCATTAGTTTGGTTTTAAATATAAATGTGGCCCACAGTTTTGCCCTGAGTTTGACCTCACTGGGACGAACCTCTGCGCGTCCAGTGTAAAGGTTTGATGTGGTCCATTTCAAACTGTTTCGTGTTTAACAAAATTAAAACCAGATGAGCTTTGAGCCCATCTAGTGGTTAGTTTTAGATATTACACTTGTATCTGCAATTCCTAAAAAGAAAATCCACTTTTCCTGTCCGTTTGCATCTGTAGCCACTCAAGTAAATGCCAACATAACTTTAAAGAGACGCTGTGGAACTTTCCATGGAAACGGAAAGTTAAAACGACACTTCGGAACATCCTCCATGAAGATAAATACGTTTAATGGAAACAAACTCCTCCGGGCCAAGTAAGAGTCGGGTTTGTGGAGAGGCAAGTCCGCTCACAGTGAAAACGCTTATATATACACACACATGCACACACCTAATATATACACACACCTACACACATGCACACACCTAATATACACACACCTACACACATGCACACACCTAATATATACACACCTACACACATGCACACACCTAATATATACACACACCTACACACATGCACACACCTAATATATACACACACCTACACACATGCACACACCTAATATACACACACACCTACACACATGCACACACCTAATATACACACACACCTACACACATGCACACACCTAATATACACACACCTACACACATGCACACACCTAATATACACACACCTACACACATGCACACACCTAATATATACACACACCTACACACATGCACACACCTAATATATACACACACCTACACACATGCACACACCTAATATACACACACCTACACACATGCACACACCTAATATATACACACACCTACACACATGCACACACCTAATATACACACACCTACACACATGCACACACCTAATATACACACACACCTACACACATGCACACACCTAATATATACACACCTACACACATGCACACACCTAATATATACACACCTACACACATGCACACACCTAATATATATACACACCTACACACATGCACACACCTAATATATATACACACCTACACACATGCACACACCTAATATATATACACACTTACACACATGCACACACCTAATATATATACACACCTACACACATGCACACACCTAATATATATACACACCTACACACATGCACACACCTAATATATACACACACCTACACACATGCACACACCTAATATATACACACACCTACACACATGCACACACCTAATATATATACACACCTACACACATGCACACACCTAATATACACACACCTACACACATGCACACACCTAATATATACACACACCTACACACATGCACACACCTAATATATACACACACCTACACACATGCACACACCTAATATATATACACACCTACACACATGCACACACCTAATATATATACACACCTACACACATGCACACACCTAATATATACACACACCTACACACATGCACACACCTAATATATATACACACCTACACACATGCACACACCTAATATACACACACCTACACACATGCACACAACTAATATACACACACCTACACACATTCACACACCTAATATACACACCTACACACACCTAATATACACACACCTACACACATGCACACACCTAATATACACACTTACACACACCTAATATACACACACCTACACACATGCACACACCTAATATATACACACACCTACACACATGCACACACCTAATATATATACACACCTACACACATGCACACACCTAATATATATACACACCTACACACATGCACACACCTAATATACACACACCTACACACATGCACACACCTAATATATATACACACCTACACACATGCACACACCTAATATACACACACCTACACACATGCACACACCTAATATACACACACCTACACACATCCACACACCTAATATACACACACCTACACACATGCACACACCTAATATATATACACACCTACACACATGCACACACCTAATATATATACACACCTACACACATGCACACACCTAATATATACACACCTACACACATGCACACACCTAATATATATACACACCTACACACATGCACACACCTAATATATACACACACCTACACACATGCACACACCTAATATATACACACACCTACACACATGCACACACCTAATATATACACACACTTACACTTACACACAGTGTGTATAATAACGATAATAACAAGAGGAGCCATAATAAGAACGACTGTTCTTGTCATTATCAACACCATTATCCCCAGTATAAAGCACTTTATGATAATATATATTTGATATCCTTGATTAGCCCTAATGTTTTATTTCATCAGCCTCTAAATCCTTCATAAACCAACTTTTCTCAAAATCCTGTTCAGTTTTCTTTATTTTATGAGTGACTTTTTCATTCCTCTTAATTTCTTGTATTATATTGATCCACTTCTTAACCTCTGGCACGTTACTCTTTTTCCTGCACAGTGAAACTTTTAATCGCCAAAAAAAAAAAAAAAATCAAATAAGAAAAAAAAGGTAAATACGCCAACATAATTGTCATCAGAAAATCATTTCATGAAGGAATTTGAGAAGAGTTGGAGAACTACTGGTACCTGAAACACTTTATAAATAAAATTCCGGGTCAGTTTATTTTCAGTCATTTATTAAAAACCTCCAAATTATCTTTACATTTTATATACAGACATTTTTTATTCTCTTGGTTAATAATAGTGATAATTCCAGCTGTTGTTGCCTCGTGTTAAAGGTGCATCGTGTAACTTCAAATGCTTTTCACCACGGAGATGTCACTGCGTTGTCTGGAATGTTCCACAGTGCGGCATTAAACCTTTCTATCTTCACGAAGACCAAACCAGCTCAAGTTACGGGTCAGATCTGCGCAGAGGCGACGCCGCTCACAGTCAGAACGTCTGTTTTTCCGGGTATTTTCGAGCTCTGAAAACCACCTGAACTCGCATAAATGTAAAGTAAAGCTGTTTAATGTCCCATCGTGGAACATTCTAAAGCAGAGCGACGACATCCCCATGGAAACGAGCAGGTGACGGACCCTCCAAACGAGAAGTTAGAGTCTTATTTTGGTTTTGAGTTTGGGGAAGAGCCTGAGCGCGTTCTGCGTGGTCGCCTCCACCACTCGCTCCAGAGGAACTCCCTTCACCTGAGCCACGTATTCAGCCGAGACTCTGATGTTCCGCGGCTCATTTCTCACCTGCGACGACAAACGGTTCAAGTTTAAGGCCAAGATTTAAGACGTGAACACTTAAATCTATCAGAAAATGACTTAAAGACTTATAAAGACTCTACTGATCCCTTTTAGAGCTCGTTTAGGTCTTGCACCAAGTTACATTTCAGAACTTTTAACCCCGTACGAGCTCCTGCAGCCTCAGGTCCTCAGGCCTGTGGCTGTTCCGAAGTCCAGGCTCCGGACGAAGGTGTTGGAGCCTTTTCAGTGCGGGCACCTCGTCTTTGGAACCACCTGCCTGAGGAGATGAGGCTGCACCATCGGCATCATCTTTTAAATCACTTCTTAAACCCTATTTTTATCGGTCGGCCTTCCTTTAGCTGGTTTTAGTTATTTATTCCCTTCTTCTTTTATTCTATCTCTTTTATTTATTTATTAGAATTCATCTGATTTGTTACATCATTGACTGTTGTATTGTCCATTGCTGCTTGTACAACACTTTGTAAAGCTTGTTTTTAAAAGTGCTTTATAAATAAAGTTGTATTATTATTTATAATTATTATATAAAAATAAAGAAATGATCTGTCCATGCAGCGAGATCATTTTACTCCACAAGTTCTCTTAAAATAAAAGACCTCTAGACCAGAATGAAGCAGTTTCAGAACGTGTAGGTCGATAATAAACCTGAAAACAAGATGAATAATCTGATATAAGTTTTAAAAAGAAAAAAATGGCCAGATCAGAGAAATTTCCAGTGTATATTACGCTATTTTCTGAGCTAATAGTAAATTATAATGTAGTTTCCTCATCACAAACAGACCTGGAGTTGTGTTTTGTTTCATTCATGTTTAACACAAAACCCCTGTAAATTGAGGCACTCAGGAGTGTGTTTTTAAACTCCAAACACTTTGAGTAGAATCATTTGGGTGATTTCAGCCCTGGGACTGCAGATGTTTACTCAACAAAAGGTAAAAGAAGCTGATCCCACAGTGGAGCGGAGCAGTTTGAGCTTTGGAGATGTGGACAGATGAATAATAAAGTGTTACTCAAGCATGTGTGAATGAAACAAAACACAACTCCGGGTCTGTTTTTGAGACCTGTTTGTTTTTATAACGTGACTCAAAGCGCACAGGAGCCAGTTTGTAATACAGGACCTCTATTAATCTGTTGTCAGGAAAGTCTTGGTCAGAATTACATTCTCTGGAGGGTTTGACTCATGGTGCATGTTTTGGGTTGATGGGGGAACAGAAATGCCCACCCAGACTTCTTGCTGTGAGGTGTGAGCGCTACCCACATTTTAAACCTCTACCTACCCACATTTTAAACCTCTAAGGACTTCACATTTGAGAAAAGACTGAAAACAGAAGTGATCAACTAATACAAGGATCCCATGCATTTCAAAACACGCATATAAAGGTCTAAGTTACAGGGTTATTTTGTTGTTTTACCACATATTACCTTAAAACATGATCATTTTATTGGCCAGAGTTTCTAATCAGGTCAAAATAACATTGATTTTAGTTTCTTTTTTAATGTTTCACTTACTTTTATTTGCTCAGTGTGTAACTCATGACTGTTTACGCACATTAAATTAAGTCAGATGCCCATAAAACAAAGCATTTTCAGTCTGTAGAACTTCACAAACAAATCAAACACTAAGCAAGTCGATGGCAAGTTATAGTTCAGTTGTATCCCAAAGTAATTTAGTATCAGTGTTTACGTAAGAGTTTTTAATAGTTGAGCAAAGGAGGCAAATTGTGTGTAGTGTGGCGCCATCTGGTGGACATATAGGGAATAACAACTGTCATTTTCTGCAATACTCGTTTAAATTTCAGGAAAACAGTTAAATTAAAAGTGAAACCTGTTTCTCTGGGCCCAGTGCAGGTGAATCCGTCTCCAGGCAAATATTCTCCAGAGGAAGCTGCTTCACCAGTTTCTGCTTCTTAGAGAAAAATACAAAAGAAACACAAAAAAACATCAGTCATTAATAAGAGAACGTGAAAATCCAACCACTAACAACAAACTCAACGTTATGACCAAAAGAAATGTTGATATTCAAGGTCCTATATTACGCAAAATGGACTCTTGTGAGCTTTAAATCATGTTATAATGTTGTTACCTCCTCAAAAACAGCACTTCCTGAGCGCCTAAATCTGCAGGGTTCTTGTGTTAAACATGCGTGATTATCAGGTTATTCATCTTGTTTTCAGATTTATTATCTACTTACTCGTTCTGAGACAGCTACATTCTAGTCTAGAGGTCGTTTATTTTAAGATAACTGGTCAAGTAAAATGATCTTGATGCATGGACGGATAATTTCACTACTTTTATGTCATTTTCTGATAGATTTAAGTGTTGCGATGCCATGCAGCGGTAGTTTTCACGTTCCTTTTACTTTTATTTCAGCAAAGATCGGCAATTCCAGGGCTAAAATGATCCAAATGATTCTAGTGAAGGTGTGTGGAGTTTAAGAACACAGTGTTTTGAGTTTGAGAGAAGAACTCAGCCTAAATATGCAGAGTTTTGTGCGTTAAACATGTGTGAATGAAACAAAACACAGCTCCAGGTCTGTTTGTGACGAGGAAACTACATCATAACATACTGTACTGTAGGTCAGGGCGTTTTAGAAGATCTGTTTCCCTCGGACAGTTTTACCTGTTCACTGCGTATTATAGAAGGAGGGATGGAGAAGAAGTATCCGGCTTTTACTCCCTCCATCGCCACAGACGGTTTCCCATCGAAGGCATGAAGAAGAGCTCTCTCCACTCCTGAAAACACACACACACACATACAGAGATAGACTGTTTTGGGGGAAGTTTTATTATTTAAACGCCGCAGTAGATTTCTTACCGAGCTCTTTGAGGAGGTGGATGGTCGGTCTTCCCGCCGATCGAGAGTGGACATTTCTAGTTCACAAGACAAATTATAATTATACACAATAATCTCTCACCAAAAGTAAAATCTGAGAAGCAATTTTATAAAAGCAACTATTTGTATTTTTCTAACTATTTAACAATATACTTAAAGGTGCAACTTTTCTGGTAGAGCGCCTGCCATTTACTACAGTTACTATTACTACTTTACCTCTAATATTCCACAGTATGGCATTAAACTTTTCAATCTCCACAGAAACAAGCAGGAGACACCACCAGTCCAAATTACAGGTGAGATCTGTGCATAGGCGACTCCACTCAGAGTAAGAATCCAAGTTTTTGGGCTATAAAAACACCCACACTTTAACAAATGCATCCTGTATATGTTTAATATCATATTGTGGAACATTGCAGGCAAAGAAATAGCATCCTGAACTTGAATAGTTACACACTGCACCTTTAAATCTAGGGTTGTAGAGGACTAAAGAAATTCTTGGTTGACTAAAAAGCTCTTAAAACTATTACATATCTCTGTGTATCTGCCTCAAACTGCACTCACAAGACTACACATGCACCGGGTTTAATAATTTAATCTGTATTTCTGTGCTGTCTTGTCTCTTACATCGGCAGGTCGAGCTGTTTTGCGATCTCCACTTGTTTAATCAGGACCTGTCTCTGTTTTTCTTTATCTTCATCTCCGCTCACGAAACGAGGAGTGAAATCTAGACCGACCTAAAATAAAAAGAGTTCACGCATAAAATCAGGTGAATGTAAAAATAACTCACTCTCCCTTCCCCTTTGACTGAAATAAAGGTGAAATGAAAGGTAAAAAACAAACAAATAAACAAAACGGCGACCTCTCCGATAGCAACGAGCTGGTCTTTGTACTTCTCTATGATCGGCAAAGCAGCATCAAGATCCTGTAAGAGAGAGAAATGTGTCATGAAAATCTTCTACATTTCAACTTTTAAAATGACTTAACATTTAGTAATGTCAAGCTAAAATCCTTTGTTCAACTCAGCGATAAATAAATTTGGTTAAACTTTTCAAACATTAGAAGGAAATATGGGATTGTTTTTAATCACTGTAAAGCATTTTGTGATTTGTATGAAAAGCACTTTATAAATAAACTTTGACTGATTGAGTGACTGATAATCGAGTTGAAATGATTAATAAAGATTAACAAAGTTTATATTGGGCTATTTTTCATATAAATAAATGTTTATTTTATTTTTTAAATATAGATTGTAGAACAAATGGATATAGGTTATTTTAGATACATTTATGTTTTTCTATGCCTTATTTCATGTTCAAGTATATTTTATTAATTTTATGTTTTATACATCACAAAACTGCTATAAGGTACATATTGGTAGCTTGTATTTATTTAATTAAATGCATTGTGTAACTAAAAAAATAATCGTGATATAGATTTTTTCCATTATCGAACAGCCCTATTTTAGCTTTAACACTATATTCCCACCTGTGGATTTGCACCTCTCTGTTGTTCTGGTGAAATTTCTTGAACAGGATGAACTCCTAAACATGGAAAAATAAAACCTGGAAACCTAAAGGAATAAAGGAGTGATTCAAATTATAAATAAAATGAAACAAAACTAAATAAAACATATATTATATTATCCTTGATTTACCTTTTTGACAGCTCTATGATCTTCTCAAACTCTCCAAAATGCTCAGCTACTGCTAAAATTGCTAATAACCCAGCCTGGAACATAAAAATAACATGGGATATTGCTAACGCACAAATTTAAATGTGCATTCAAATTTTCTAGCCTTAAATATGGAAATAATACAGTGGTAGCCTACCTTTTTAGAACTGTCAATCACTTCTTCCAAGTCCTGACAACGAACAAAAGCAATGATTACGTTTCTTTTAATAAAACACAATTAAACAAAGCTTTATTAATGTTATATTTATTGTTAAACCTTGTCAAAATCCCCAGAAGAGATATGACAGTGGCAGTCGATGTAACCATTCATGTGGACGCTAGCTAGCTCCAAAACCAAAACATTAGCCGAAGACTTCCACAGCGCATGCGTATCTTTTTTTTTTTGCGTTCGTTTGACTTGGATCTATTTTGTTTTTTATTTCTTTTATTATTTTATTATTATTATTATTATTATTGTATTTATTTATATTTTTAATTATTTATTTTATTTTATTGTAGTTTTATGTCGTTTTAGTACACGGCGTCGTGCGGAGTTGATTCAAAGCGTTACGTGTATACGCTCTTAACCCCGCCTGTGTGTGTAGGTGTCGATATCAAGCGCCTATTTCTGTGACTGGACAAACACGTGCTATGACCGCCTTCTTTTGCTTCACTTCCTTGTTTATTATCGTTCATCTTGTGATTTAAATGTTTTTACACCCCAGTCACGCGGAAAACCGTGTATAATGAGTGTGTTTTAACCAGCCATGGCATCAGCAGCAGTTTTAATATCTGTATTTTTGTTGCTTTTAGGGGTTTGTGCAGCTAAATATGAGCCAAATTGGGACTCCATTGACTCCAGACCTCTTCCTCCATGGTTTGATCAGGCAAAGTTTGGCATTTTTCTCCACTGGGGGGTTTTCTCCGTGCCCAGCTTTGGCAGCGAGTGGTTCTGGTAAGAAATTACACAAATATTATCTGTAATTAGAGTTATGACAGCTTATGCATGAGTGCAATGAGTGACTTATTACACATAATTTAAACATAAAAGGCTATTTTAATTATAAATTACTCGGTTTATTAATTTTAACTTTCGTTTTGACTTGTTTACTGAAGACTTTGTTATATTTAAGATATTTCAGGATTCAGGACAAAGTTTAAAATAATTTGCTCTCGCCTCAATCTGTTTAAAGGTGTATTGTGTAACTTTTTCTGGTGGAGGGTCCGTCAAATGCTTTTCTCCATGGAGATGTGATTGCTTTTTCTGGAATCTTTTACAGTATGATATTAAACCTTTCTATCATCATTTATTTGTTTATTTGTTTATTTATTTATTCATGGAGACCAAGCCAGACCTAGTTACGGGTCAGATCTGTGGAGAGGCGACCCCGCTCCCGGTCAGAATACCTGTTTATCTAGTAATTTTTTAGCTGAACATTCCAGACAGAGCAATCAAGGTTCAAAGTTCAAAGTTATCTATATTGTTCATTTCTTTACATGTTCTAGATACACAAAGGAAAGGCAAGTTTATTTGTACAGCACAATTTGTACACAAAGTAATTCAAAGTTCTTTACAGAATAAGAAATACATTAAAATCACAATACAAACAAATTAAAACATAAATAATCATCATAAAATTTTAAAATAGAGATGCAACATTAAATTAGAGAGAATCAGAGAGAAAAGTAGAGTGCGGAATGGAAAATTAAAAGGTAAGGTAAGGTAAGGTTTATTTATATAGCGCTTTACACAGACACATGTCCCCAAAGTGCTTTACACAGCATTTTACAGAGCATTCTTCATTCACTCCATACCCGGTGGTGGTAAGCTACTGTTATAGCCACAGTTGCCCTGGGGCAGACTGACGGAGGCGCGGCTGCCAAGCCAAGCGGCGCCAACGGTCCCTCCGACCACCACCAACACTCACTCACACAACTTTCACACCTACAGTGCATGTTTTGGGTTGAAAACCCTAAAACCTTTCAGTCATTTGCACAGCTAAACAGGACCGTTTTTAGCCTGGATTTAAACAGAGTCAGAGTAGACTCTGTCTCACATGTTCCAGGCTTCTGTTCAAGGTTTTAGCTGCATGAGTCTGAAACTCTGACTCCCCGAGTTTAGTCCTGACTCTGGGACCAGCAGGAGGCCGGGACTAAACCAGGACTAAACCAGGACTAAACCAGGACTAAACCAGGACTAAACCAGGACTACAGCAGGAGTCCCTGAGCTCCTCAGATGCAGATGGTTCATGAGGCTCTAACATGTCACAGATGGACTTTGGAGCTCGGCCCTGGAGAGACTTCTGCACAAGCAGAGCTGCTTTAAAGTCTCTGAGCCACAGGGGGCAGTGCAGAGACCTGAGACCAGGACTTATGTGCTTGTACTTCCTGGTTTGAGTCAGGACCCGAGCTGCAGCGTTCTGGATGTTCTGTAGCTGTTTTACAGCTCGTTTGCAGAGGCCAGTGAACAGGCCGTTACAGTATCTAACCTACTGGAGACAAACGCATGGAGAAGTCTCTCCAAGTCTGCATTAGACATTAGACCTTTGATTTTTGCTATGTTTTTTAGATGTTAAAAGGCTGCAGATGTTATTGATTTGATGTGGCTGTTAAAGTTCAAGTCCATTATTACCCCGAGATTTCCAGCCTGATTTGAAGGTTTTAGAGAGAGAGACTGGAGGTAACTGCTGACACTGTCTCTTTGTTTCTGTGGGCCAAAGACTCTGACTTCTGTCTTGTCTGAGTTTAGCTGGAGAAAGTTGTTTTCATCCACACACTGATCTGTTGGATGCAGTGGCAGAGTGAGTCCACTGGTCCATATTCTCCTGCTGCAGTGAGACATAGATCTGAGTATCGTCTGCGTAGTTGTGGCAGGACACATTATTGCTGCGTATTAACTCGCCTGTAGGGAGCAGCATGTAGAGACTGAACAAAAGGGGGCCCAGGATTGACCCCTGGGGCTCCCCACAGGTCAGGGCCATGTGATCTGACACAGTTTCCAATTTCAACAAAATACTTCCTGTCTTCTAGATGGGACTTGAACCAGTTTTGTGCAGTACCAGAGATGCCCTCCCAGTCCTCTAGTCTCTGTAAGAGGATCCCATGATCAACAGTGTCAAAAGCAGCACTCAGATCTAACAGGATCAACACTGAGACTTTTCCTGCATCAGTGTTCAGGCGGATGTCGTTTGTCACCTTGATCAGAGCGTCTCAGTGCTGTGGTGGCTCTAAAACCTGACTGGAAAACCTCGAAGGAGTTGTTAATTTGGAGAAAGTTAGTAAGCTGTTTCAAGCTTTTTCAAGGACCTTGCCAAAAAACGGCAGATTTGAGATGGGTCAGAAATTGTTCAGTACTGTGGCATCAAGACTGCTCTTCTTTAGGAGAGGCTTAATGACCGCAGTTTTCAAAGCTCTTGGGAATGTTCCAGATTGAAGTGACATGTTAACTATGTGAGCGAGTGGTGAAAGTAAACTGTGGAGGACAGACTTTAGAAATCTAGTGGGTGACAGATCGAGGCAGCATGTGGATGAGCTCAGACTGGAGACGATCTCTAAGACAGTTTTGTCAGTTCCAGTTACACAAAGGAATCGAAATGAGGTTTCTCTCTGTCCCACATGCACAGAAACAATAAATAACAGTAACCATAGATGAATAAATTAAGCTAAAAACACTAGCGTACAGTACAGTGCATTTCAAGTCAGATCAAGTATTAGCAGCAGTAATAAAAGCAGCAGTCTGGTGCAAATGGTAAATAGTGAAAAATGCATAATAGTGCAAGGAACAAGAGGTGGTCAGGGGGTTGGATTCCAATAACATGAGGAATAATGTGTTAATAATAACTAAAAAAATGTATTTTGTTATTGTATTTTGTTATTCTAAACCCAGTATTATCTAATGTCCCCCTGTAGGTATTACTGGCACAGAAAGTATCCAGCCTATGTGGACTTTATGAAGAAGAATTACCCTCCTGATTTCACGTACCAGGACTTTGCTCCGCTCTTCACCGCTGAGTTCTTCGACGCCAAAGAGTGGACGGACATTTTCTCTGCCTCAGGAGCCAAATACATCGTGCTCACAACAAAACACCACGAAGGTACTGACTGCAAAAGTGAATTAAGACTAAACTAGACCTGCCACAATAATTACTGCACTGACTCACTGTTCAGTGCATGTTGGATGAAGTTATGCCTTTTTAAACGTTTCATATGGGGGTCCGCCACCTACTTGTTTCTATGGATACGTCATTGCTTTGCCTGGAATGTTCCACAGTGTGACATTAAACAGCTCTACTTTACATTTACTCAGTTAGAGATAGTTTAATAGCTCAAAAATACCTATAAAAACAGACACTTTGAATGTGAGCAGGGTCGCCTCTCCACAAATCTGACCTGTAACTGGGTCTAGTTTGATCTCCATGAAGATAGAAACGTTTAATGCCATACTGTGGAACATTCCGGGTGGTGAGGTGAGAGGCGGGAACATTAAAAGTGCACTGTGTAGCTTTTATTGCTTTGTCTGGAAGTTTGGTATTACATCTTAAGGGATTAAACGTATCTATCTCCGTGAAGGCAAGCAGGCCAAGTTACAGATCAGATCAGTGGAGAGGCGTGCCTGCTCACACAAGAATGCTTGTTTTTCAACGTATTTCTAAACAATACAATCACCTCTAATGAATGAATGAGGCTGAACACATTTTAATGCCATAATGTGGAACGAGCGGTTGGACGTGTTAGTGACGATTAATGAATTACAAAGAAAAAATGCATAAAAAATATTAACGGATTTTATCGCAGTTTGCCAAACAATTACACTGATGCACACAGTTCCAACTACAACAACAACAGTTCATAAAAGAGATTCAAGATTCAGATTCAAGATTCAAGTATTTATTGTCATTGTTACAAAAAGAGCAACGAAATTGCGTTTGGAGCATCCACATGCAGAGTTGATAAAGTGCAAAGTTGGTAAAATGCAAACCCAAGTGAAATAAATAACCCCGTTGTAAACATTTAACACAGTTTGACATCAGTATTGGCAGCAGCATCAGGGCATGTCCTGATAAAGTGCATTAGAGTAAAAAGCGCTCTGGGTCTATTGGACGGTAAATTTCTGTTTAAAAAAAAAAAGACGCGATGGAAGTACTGACAAAGGTGTCGTTTATTGCAGAGTTTGCATATCACAGCAGCACCTCAACCCTACGACACCATAAATGCAAAACTTGTGACAGCGGCACAGAAACTGCTGGAGCTGTTGGCGGGAGCAGTTCTGGTCCGAGTACAAACCAGAGGTGTCAACAAACCAAACTCCAACACATGACGGGCTTCGGGAAGAAAATGAGTCACTAAAATTCATTTACATAAAATAAATGTTGCTTTTGGGGCAAATATTGTTATGAGATTAATTGAGATGAATCAAGTACAAAGGCAGGGCTCTCGCTAACTTTTTTTTTCAGGAGCACATGTGCCCCTAAGTGAAAAATTTTAGGAGCACAGAAAAAAAATGGGGGCACAAATAGGTTTTCATTTCGAACGATTATTACAGTGCAGAACTTGCGCACACCAACTTATTTGAATTGATGTAATACAAAAAACAAAAGAATTATTATGACTGTACTTTTCCTGCATGATCGCAGTGTTTTTATAAATATATCTTCATTTTATCTGATTAATATTTAGACTTAAAATAAGCCAAACAAACTGTACTGCACTGAAACACTGTGGGCCTTTTTTGGACCTTCACCCACAGTTTGAGAACCTCTTCTTTAAGAGAACTTCCACTGGCACTTTACACAAAACTGCTTCAAAGTGAAAAACATAGGTAAGATTTTTAAACCTGTATTTTCAAATTCCTAGGTGAAGTTACTTTCTCTTCCTGGTTTTACAGTGGTTTTTAGCCTCTGCACATTTACCAAACCAAACGCACATTGTGACAGTTATTTGGCATTTTCTTAGGCAAACTTCAGCCCACATATCGCCTGCTCTGTGCTGTAGCTCTGCTCTGTGCGGACACTGACAGAAAATTAATATTGGCGTATTTGACGTGAGGCGGAAGGACAGGTAGGGATACCTGCCCTGTGACGCACGTTGGTACACGAGGGTGGCGCTGTGGACAAGCCGCGCGCTGCGGAGTCTGTGCTGACGGGCCGCACAGTGTCTGCGGGCTCCAGTGCACAGGCCGCAGAGACACGTCCCGCGTGGTCACGCACACCGGTACAAGTTTATTGCAGCGGCCGTAATGAAATATGATCACACTCAGTATTCAGACCTTGAGTCCGTGATAAGACCGAGTCCAAATGCGCTCGAGACAAGACCAAGACAAAGCTCTCGCTTTAGCTGAGAAGGAAGTCCAGCGGCGTGGGGGTGTTTACTGAGTGGTGGGGCAGGTGTGGGTCCTGCTGCGGGGCGCTCCTCGTTGAAGGGGGCGTGGGTGTGTTTTGAAGCGGAGTTTGTTCGTATGAGTGATATCGGCCACATGCGGAGCTCATACGCTGGGGTCAGCGCTCGCGCTGGGCAAGTGTGCGGCGCTTTAGGGGCGATCCAGGCTTGGGCACGATTCTAAAGTCCTAGTGTGAGTGCGCCCCTAATGTTTGATACATTTAGAACGTTTAACTTGTCACGTTGCGTCGGTGCGCAGCTCCTTACTGTGGCTGCAGAAGCACTCGCACTGGTGCGACTGTTTTATTTTCCTCGTTCGCACGACGAAATATTTACTCGCAAATGCGAGTGAAATGGGCGCACTGTAGAGCCCTGTACAAAGGCTGTAATTAATTAAACATGTAATTAAACAAACATACCAAGCAAAGCAATAGCATCTTTCTAAAGACCAATCTGTAGCTTGCCTGCTTGCCTCCATGGAGATAAAGAAGTGTAATGCTGTAGCGTGAAACATTCCAGGCTAAACATGTTAAGTAAATCAACATGGAGACTAGCATGTGGCGTACCCTCTGACGCATCTTTAAAATCCTGTCAAATTAGTGTTTTCAAATGTATCTTCCAGGTTTCACGTTGTGGGGCTCTAAAAACTCGTGGAATTGGAACGCGGTCGACGTTGGGCCGAAGCGTGACCTGGTGGACGAACTCTCCACGGCCGTGAGAGCCCACAGCGACCTGCGTCTGGGGCTGTACCACTCCCTCTTCGAATGGTTCAACCCGCTGTTTCTAATAGACCAAGACAATCTGTTCACCACAAACTACTTCCCCCCCACCAAAACCCTACCCGAGCTGTACGAGCTGGTGAACAAGTACAAGCCGGAGGTGCTGTGGTCGGACGGAGACGGAGATGCACCTGACAAATACTGGAACAGCACCGGGTTCCTCGCCTGGCTCTACAATGACAGGTCAGACTGGGGGGATGCACTGTTTATATGAATGGACAAAATGGACCCGCGAACCGCCATGTTCCAAACAAGTGAGTGAAGTGAGCATGGGGGGGGCGCTTTCGGCTCCATCGACTCGGAAAATTGTCGCCCCTATAACTGCTGCAGAGAGCCTCATCATTTTAGTCTTAAAATGTTCGTATTAAAGAGGAACTCAGGTGCGTTTGAAGCTAAACTTCGTCACTAAAGGTGGTGGAATTCTGTCAGAAGCCAAAAACAGCACAGATCAGTGTTTCCTCGGTGGAGATCTCACTGTGGCAGTGAGTCTGTCAAGGCAACAAACTAGTGTAGTGATGGGGGCAAGTTCTTAACGTCCATGTAAAACGCCAATTTGCTTCACACTGAAGAAGCTTAACACCACTTTAACCCATCTGACAACAGCCACGAGTCTAACAAACAAAACGCTCTGCCTGGTTCACTCATTAGTGTCTGGAAACGTTAGAAAACAACTTTATAAGCACCTCACACTTCCCTCTGCTGATTTCCCACTGCACAGACCAAAGCCCAAAAGACTCGATCGCCGATGTCGTTTCTAATCCCATTTATTTACCAGTGAATTAGATTGTTTGAAAAACGCTGTGAAGTATTTAAATCATCACCACAATACTGCAGAGCACGTAACAACATGGACAGGCATTAGGTAGTGGTTTCTAGCTTTTGCAGTCGATCCTTCTGTTCTGATCCCAAACTGAACTCTCGCTCTGAAATCACGTGTGAGTTCGTTGTTGCAGGAAGAGATTCTCCAGCGGCGACAGAAGCAACAAGTGAGGATCGACTACTGACAGTGAAGAAACTGAAAGTTGTTGAAAGAAAATAGTTCAGGAATGTATTGTTTAAGCATTTTCAAAAAATATAATTCACTGGTAAATAAATGGGATTAGAAACGACATCGGCGATCGAGTCTTTTGGGCTTTGGTGCAGTGGGAAATCAACAGAGGGAAGTGTGAGGTGCTTATAAAGTTGTTTTCTAACGTTTCCAGACACTAATGAGTGAACCAGGCAGAGCGTTTTGTTTGTTAGACTCGTGGCTGTTGTCAGATGGGTTAAAGTGGTGTTAAGCTTCTTCAGTGTGAAGCAAATTGGTGTTTTACGTAGAAGTTAAGAACTTGCCCCCATCACTGCACTAGTTTGTTGCCTTGACAGACTCACTGCCACAGTGAGATCTCCACCGAGGAAACACTGATCTGTGCCGATTTTTGGCTTCTGACAGAATTCTAACAATGGACTTTAGCTTCAAACATACCCGAGTTTCCCTTTAACCTGCTCTACATGATCCTGTTTTTTTATTTTAATCCCTAGTCATCTACAGACTATAAACCTTCTTCTTCCTCTCCTCCTCAGTCCGGTGCGGGACACGGTGGTGACGAATGACCGCTGGGGGTACGGCTCCATCTGCACACACGGAGGATACTACACATGTACCGACAGATATCAGCCCGGACACCTGCTCAAACACAAGTGGGAAAACTGCATGACCATCGACAAACAGAGCTGGGGCTACAGGAGGAACGCACAGCTCAAGGACTACCTCACTATTCAAGAGCTAGTGTCCGTGAGTACAATAACACACTGGAAAATACAGAGATATTTACTGTGAAATGAGTCTGTTTATGCCCGTACATGGAGTTAATGAGCAGAAATTGACGCTAAACTGATCCAGAAAAAGCATGTTATTGATGTTAAGGGTTCATTATAACGCAAAATTGACTCTTGTGAGCTTTAAACCAAGTTATAATGTTGTTACCTCCTCAAAAACGTACATGGAGTGCTGCTTTGTTTCATTCGCTTTCACTTAGTCTACTTAAGGACACTACACACTACAGGATTTTTTGATTTTAAACGATTTTTAAACATGCAACAAAAAGCACACCACACACGAGGAGAATCTTATGAAACTTAAAATCTGTGATCTCACAAACTTCAGCGGGATCAGTGTGTGGAGCACAGGATATAAAGCTGTGAGCGCGATGAATACGCAGATTCCGTTTTTTGAGTTCTGATACAGATTTCGAAGCCAATTCAGCAAAAATGTTCAGTAACGGCTCTGAAATCTGATCCCAGTTTGGTATCAGTGCATCCGTAGTTTGGTTGAGTTTGGTTTTGAGGCCAGTGAGTTTCCGTAGTCTTGATGAAGAAATGTGAACACGACTTTTAATGTTCTAAACGATCTGTTGTAACTTTTCCACACTTCTTCCTCTCCTCTTCCTGCTCTCAGACGCTTGTAGAAACCGTCTCGTGTGGAGGAAACCTGCTCATGAACATCGGACCCACTCACGACGGGAGGATCTCTCCGATCTTTGAGGAGCGGCTGAGGCAGATGGGGCAGTGGCTGAAGGTCAACGGAGAAGGAATCTACAACAGCTCAGCCTGGAGAGCGCAAAACGACTCCAGCACCGCCAATATATGGTACTGGACCAGGACTGGACCAGGACTGGACCAGGACTAAACCAGGACTAGACCAGGACTGAACCAGGACTAAACCAGGATTTAAGCAGGACTAAACCAGGACTGAACCAGGATTGGAGCAGGACTAAACCATAACTAAACTAGGACTAAACCAGGACTAGACCAGGACTAGACCAGGAATGGACCAGGATTGGACCAGGACTGAACCGAGACTAAACTAGGATTGGACCAGGACTAGACCAGGACTAGAGCGGGACGAGAGCGGGACGAGAGCGGGACTAAACCAGGACTAGACCAGGACTTAAGCAGGACTAAACCAGGACTAAACCAGGACTGAACCAGGACTAGAGCGGGACGAGAGCGAGACTAGAGTGAGACTAGAGTGAGACTAGAGCGGAACTGAACCAGGACTAAACCAGGATTTAAGCAGGACTAAACCAGGATTGGAGCAGGACTAAACCATAACTAAACCAAGAGTAAACCAGGACTAAACTAGGACTAGAACAGGACTGAACCAGGACTAAACCAGGACTAAACCAGGACTAAACCAGGACTAAACCAAGACTAAACCAAGACTGAACCAGGACTGAACCAGGACTGAACCAGGACTGAACCAGGACTAAACCAGGACTAAACCAGGACTAAACCAGGACTAAACCAGGACTAAACCAGGACTAAACCAGTACTGGACTAGGACCAGGATTGATGCAGGATCCAACCAGGACTGCAGCAGGTCTGAATTAGGACTAGACCCAGATTTAAACTCCTCATAGTCCAGTTTAATCCGGACTATATTGAACTTCTGAACCAAATGAGTGAAGCTGTAATTTGCTTAAAAATATATTATTTAAACTTGCGAACATTTCACTTTGGAACTCTTCTGTTTCCGTGCATAAAATGAAGATAAAAACTAAAAAACATAATGAAATGGAAACAAAAGATCCTCAAATCTCCGTGTTTGCACAGGTACACGTGGAAGCCCCAGGAGAAGGCCGTGTTCGCCTTCATGCTGCAGTGGCCCGACTCTGGAGCTGTGGTCCTGAGTGAACCTGTGCCCACCGAGGGGCAAACCCAGGTGAGACAGAGGGAATCTAACCTGCTCTGTGTACCGCCGCTGTGTCTATGAGCAAGGCACTTCACTCTGCTGTCTGTACGAACGAGACTGTGCGGCCAAATACCGTAAAATACCAAATAAGAGCCGGGGTGTTTATTTGTTTCAATCACTTAAAGTTGAACTCGGGCCTGTGTGAAGCTAAAGTCCGTTGCTAGAGGACATCAGTGTCTGGAAACGTTAGAAAACAACTTTATAAGCAGCCTTAGCGTTAGCTTGCTTATTTCCCACTGCACATGCCAAAGCCCGGCTATTATTTGGTATTTTACGGTAATTGCAATATCTACAACTCTAGTCTTGAGTTTTCCATATGAATTCTGAGCAGTAGGTAAGTGATATAAAATAATTATAACAAAACAACTTATTCACAAGATGTGGGCTTGGACATACAGCAGGGATAGTTATTTATTTAAAAATACAACGTAATAAAATCTGATGTTGTAGCAAAGTGGTGGAGTTTGCTGCGTACAGAGAGATTTGGATATTGTTACATCCCTAATGACAATAAATGTTGTACCATAAATAATAATGGACTCACCTGCAGCTTTTTACTATCTAAAAATGGCAAAAATCAAGGTTCAACTGTCTAAAGCACTTGGAAAGACTTCTCCATGCGTTTGTCAGGTTAGATAATGTAACAGCCTCTCACTGGCCTCTCCAAACGAGCTGTGAGAGCTGCAGAACATCCAGAACGTCCAGAACACTCCAGCTCGGGTCCTGACTCCAACCAGGAAGTACGAGCACATAAGTCCTGTGCTCAGGTCTCTGCACTGCCCCCTGTGGCTCAGAGACTTTAAAGCAGCTCTGCTCCTGCACAAGTCTCTCCAGGGCCGAGCTCCAAAGTCCATCTGTGACATGTTAGTGCCTCATGAACCATCTGCATCTGAGGAGCTCAGGGACTCCTGCTGTAGTCCTGGTTTAGTCCTGGTTTAGTCCTGGTTTAGTCCCGGCCTCCTGCTGGTGCCGGAGTCAGGACTAAACTCGGGGAGTCAGAGTTTCAGACTCATGCAGCTAAATCCTGGAACAGTCTGAACACGTGAGACAGACTCAAAACAGTTCTGGTTAACTGTGTCTGACTGGAAGGTTTTAATGTCTCATTCTGCACTCTTCTCTCTAATTTAATGTCTCTCTCTATTTTTAAATTTTATGATGATATTTATGTTTTGATTTGTTTGAATTGTGATTTTAATGTATTTCTTATTCTGTAAAGCACTTTGAGTAGGAACTGTGCTGTACAAATAAACCTGCCTTGCCAAAAGACCGGTCAAACCAATTTATAATGTCAGTCTTGTTATTATGTAGAATATCATAATATCGTGAGCTTTCCCACGATATCAGAATAAATATCGTACTGTGAGGTTCAGACTGTGACGATATCGTATCGTGAGACTTGGATATCGTTACACCCCTAGTAAATCATAATAAAATAAAGTTTGATTGATTCTTTCCGTGTTCTGTGGTGCAGGTGGAGCTGTTGGGGTTCGGAGCGCTCAAGTGGGAGTCGGTGAAACCCGGTGGACTAAAGGTGCATGTGCCCACTCTGTCTTTAAACCAGATGCCCTGCCTGTGGGCCTGGACGCTCAAGATCACGGGAGCCGCTTAAACCTGCAAAACGACGCGCACTTTTACACCTCCAGTAAAATAATGTGAATTTTGAATCTTACGGGTTAAATATTTGGACACAAAGGGAAAAATTAAATGATTCTGGAGGAGTTTCGATCGTCTGGGCTGCACTGAAATGAGAGAAAAGATGCTGACACACGTTTTTATATTCATTTATGAACTTCCAGGAGGGTCTTGTTTTGAATCAATGCAAATTTAACATAAAAAAGTGGCATTTTAAATCTTAATTTTGCATTTTCAGCACAACAGTGGTTTTACAGAAGGTGGTGAAGGGGTTCTGTATTTTGCACTATTATGCGCTTTCTCTGATAAGACATTTTACCTCAAATTCTAAATAAAAGTGTTGTGATTTTTCCGCTTAATTTACTACACAATATTTATTCTACAATTCGTACCACTATAGCTACAGATTTCACACGGGTAAATGTAATACTAGAATGTTTTCATGTGTCATCGTGAAATCCTTTAGCCTTTTTATTATCTACATCCTCTAATCCGGGACTAGATTTAAAGTGATAATGAAGATCTAATTAAAAGATTTGACCTAATCTGATGGGATTATGAAGATTTTAGACCGTTCAGCCTCGTAAATTAGATTTGCAAGTCACAAATTTAGTATATTTTGAGCTGTAATTTTACATAGATCTGCTTGTCTCCATGGAGATGTTATTTCTTTGCCATGTTATAATAATAATACATAACACTTGTATTATGGTTTTCATGACACTCAAAGATGCTTCACATAGATCAGGACAGACAAACACATATGAACGGAACAGATAAAGAGGAGATGCAGTTATTTAAAGGCAGTTTTGAACAGTTTTCAGGGCTTTTATAATCATGGGCAGTGTGGAGGAGCCTCTGATGCGTTGGGGCAGGGAGTTCCAGAGGGAGAAGGTCCTGTCCCCCCAGGTCTCGTGTTTAGTCCTGGTGGGGGGAGACGGGAGGTTGGCATCAGCTGAACGGAGGACACGGACGGGTTGTGATTTATTTATTTATTCGAAAAGGGACAGTGCACATTAATCAACATCAGAACAATGGAAATGTGCCCGAGTTCGCTGATCAGAGCTAATTTGCATCGGTCGTCCCTTTGCCAGATGTCAAAAAGGCCTAAAAGAAAATACACTTAAAAAGTTTACACATTAAAAATTACACAAATGTACAATAACATCAGAAAAATACAATAAAAGTTTTAGTGTTCACACATTTGCGTTTCTAAAAGCCACTTTTTTTTAGCATTCTTTTTAAAAGCAGAGAATGAGGGAGATGTTCTGATGGCTTCAGGCACAGAGATCCACTGATGGGAGAAAATTTCCCCATTGTGGGACAAATAAATATCTTATCTTATCTTAAAACAGAACAGACCAAATCCAGTTTTTCTATGAGGAATAATGCTCTTCCCTCGCTGCTCCTCTGGTCACTCTGCCCTCACTAGATCTAAAATTAACAAAGTCATTCAGCGAAGGGGGAGACGAGCCATGTTTAATCTTGCACATTGGACAGATATTTTTAAATTTAATAAGATTGTCCCAGGTCATTCATGTGTATTTCTGCAAAATGTGAGAATGGTGGTATCTGTAGTGTTTTTAAAGCTTGTTTATAGAGTGATTCAATGGGTTTTCTTGTTGTGAGTGATGTATTAGACCAGCTGATGATACAGTATGTGATATGTGAGAGGATAAGGGCAAAGAAGTAAGATTTTGATGCCTCAGTTCATAATGAGTCTCTGATGTAACGGAAATTAGATAAACTGAATTTTATCTTATTGCTAACTTTTTGAATATGTGTTTTGAAATTGAGATTTGAGTCTATGTATAATCCAAGATACTTGAATGATGGTGGAGGAGCTCAGGGAGGTGCAGTTGTGCTCATAAGTTTACAGACTCTGGCAGAATTGATGATTTCTTGTTCCAGAAGCTGCACTTGGGACGTACTTGGATATTCAACATGATAATGATCCAAAACACAAAGTGGAGCTGTCACTGGCTCCAGCAGAATAAAGTGAAGGTTCTGGAGTGTTCGTCTCTTCTGACCTCAGTATCGTTGAGCCACTCTGCAACATTTTGAGGACTTTTTCCCCTTTCAAAAGATGCAATTATTATTAAATATTAAATATATAAATATGATTATATTTTAAGAGTGGGAACCCGGCTTGTTTCATTCACACATGTTTGAGTAATCCTTTATTATTAGTCTGTTTACATCTCTAAAGCTCAAATGCACCTTGTGATGTGATGTTGTGATAGTTTCCAAGTGAACAGCTACTTTTTATTTGTAAATCATTAGAGATCATTCTACTGAAGAGCTGGGGTGACCAGATTTTCAAAATAAAAAGATGGAATATCCCTAGTTTGGGTTGGTAATAATAAAATTGTGTAATTAAGGAAAATTCTAAAGCACTTGGCACTAATGCGAGTCAGTATAGTCACATTTTTGTTGTGTTTTTTGTCATTTTTAAGCAGCTTTTCTCTATTTTACCTAAACAAATCACAATTTCTGCCTCTCTTTACTGTTGTCAGGGGTCAGATTGGTCAAAAATAGCGACATTTGGGACATTTATTGTATAAAACTGGGGCAAATCACTCATTTTGGATAAATCTGCTAGGACAAGGGACACGGCTCAAAACTGGGACTGTCCCGGGTAAACAGGGACGTCTGCTCACCCTAGTTTACAAACACAGTGGAGCACTTCCTGTATTACCACATGACATCACCATGTGGAACAGGGAGAGAAGAACTAAATCTGCAGGGTTTGTGTGTTTAAACATGTGAATGAAACAAAACACAACTCCAGGTCTTTATAATAGTAGATAATAGACCAGAAAATAGTGCAATACGGGCTCTTTAAATCAAAACTAATTCAAAAGTCACTAATTAGCCTGTAACTCTGGGTAAATACCCCACAGGAGCCTGATCCAGTGTAATCTTCCATGTGACCCCTCTGTTATGGACACTACAGTCTTTCCCTATGACACTTTCCTCCTCTGTAGCGCCCTCTAGAGGCTCTCCACGGCAGCGGGAGGGAGGCGTGTGTATGTGTGGGACATTTGAAGCTCGCTGACGGCGCAAACCCGATCCTCCGTCCCCGCTTCGGAACTCCTTCTCCGCCCGCCGCCAAACAACAGCCAGGCAGCCTCCTCCAGCCCCTGCGCGCACTGCCAACCTCCCCGAGCCGGCGCCGCGGCTCTCCTTCCCGGGTAAGCCCTGCGCTCACACCCGCCTCCTCTCTCTCTCTTCGTCATTCCTCTACCTCCATGATTTCACGGACGGTACGCGTTTTGGGGGGGAAGGGGGGGAGCCGTGCCGCGCGTCGCTGCTCGGTCGCGGGAGCCCGGGTGTCTGTGCGCCCGCGGTGTCGGTGCCGTGTGGCTGTTCTTGCGCCCGGTGGACGTCTTTTAACGCGGGGGGGACGGAGGGAAGGCGAGGGGAGGGCCCGCGGTTCCGCAAATGTTCCATGACGCGGTGGGAGAGGGGGGATTTCAGGGGGTTTTGCCCGCTGCTCGGCTCCTGTGCCCCGGCTTCCCCCGTGTCTGTCCCCCCCTCCCGGTGCGGTGGTGTCCGCGGAGGACGCGCGCACGGAGCGGCGTAAACACTCCATAGATTCACGTAGAGGCCTCGATATCTGATCACATCCGATTATAATAGAAAAGGACAAAGAAACATTCACCCCGGTCAGTCCTAATGCCGTGTTTTTATTTACAGGGCTCATATTATTCCTACACACTGTTTTTATGATATAATATGTGGAGTTTCCTCGTCACAAACAGACCTGGAGTTGTGTTTTGGTTCATTCACATGTTTAAACAAACAAATCCTGCGCATTTAGACTTAAAGTTCTTGCCTCAAATGGAAAACACTTTGCTCCACCTTGTGATGTAATAATAATAATTAAAAAAAAATAAAATAAAATAAATAAATAAATAAATAATAATAATAATAATAAATAACTACCACTACTGCTACTACTGCTACTACTATTACTACTACTACTACTACTACTGCTACTAATACTAATACTACTGCTACTACTACTACTACTACTATTATTACTACTACTACTATGACTGCTACTGCTTCTAGTACTGCTACTGCTACTTCTACTACTGCTACTACTACTACTGCTACTACTACTACTACTACTACTACTATTACTACTACTACTGCTTCTAGTACTGCTACTACTGGTACTAGTACTACTGCTAATACTACTACTACTGATACTACTATTACTACTACTACTACTACTACTGCTACTAATACTAATACTACTGCTACTACTACTACTACTACTATTATTACTACTACTACTATGACTGCTACTGCTTCTAGTACTGCTACTACTGGTACTAGTACTACTGCTAATACTACTGTTACTACAGCTACTACGACTACTACTACGACTACTACTGCTACTACTACTACTACTACTACGACTACTACTACTGCTACTACTACTACTACTACTGCTACTACTACTAGACCATAACTGCACTATCCACGGCGGCGGTGGTTCGATCCCCGGATCCAATGGGCTTTTCTGTGTGGAGTTTGCATGTTCTCCCCGTGTCTGGATGGTTTTCCTCCGGGCATCAGCCCAAAACCTGCTGCACACGTCTCCAGGGAGAAGAGCTGATAACTGACTGTAGGTCAGTTAAACACAATCAATCAATTAAAATACTGTCCAATACATTACAAATACTAAGACAATAAACACTAATAAAATACAATCAGTCAATTAAAATTCTGTCCCATTTATGTTGTTGTGAGGCGACCTCGAGTGTCCAGAAAGGCGCCTAATAAATGAAATGTATTATTATTATTATCATTATTACTACTTGTACTAATAATGCATTTTATTTAAAGGCGCCTCTGGGGTTTTGCTCTGGGCTCTCGTGCTGGTTCCGGTCTGGACGGGGATAGTTCTGATCTATGAAAGACATGAAACTCAACATAACTCTTCATTGAAGCAGAGACGTGGGATTTGGTCTAATGTGACGGCGTCCGATATTATTGTAAGACTTTTGACGATACACAGCAAAGACTGGAGGCCTAAAGAGTGGTTTTTAACTCAAAAAGTGTTATTTTAATTGTTTGAAAGTTAAATTTGGGTTCAAGTCGGAGTTATTTGCCAGAGTTGATATGACTGAAGTTAATTCAACTCCCCTGAGTGTTAATTTGGCACCTCCCACCCACCACTTCAAACTCCCACCAGTGAACACCAGTTTGAACCAGTTTTGTTCATAATTTCATCTTAAATGAAGTAAAATAAAGTGTAAAAATAAAACACCTCTGTGTGTTGTTCAGCTAAATCAGGATAACCCTACAGAGTGTTATCCGTTTACTCTCAGAATGTTAATATAACTCTTGATTTCAGGGTTAAACAGGAACTTTGGTCCAGTGTTACTTAATTAACATTTCCAAAAATGTTAAATGAACTCTAGTGCAGATTGGACTCATATCAACCCTGAGAAAATGTGAAAATTGTTTCTGTGAGAGTCGATTTTAACACTCTGCATTTCGCTGTGCAGAACATCGCGATATTTCTGTTATTTTTTACATTTTATCAAAGAATTTTATTGCGGTTTGTTGTGTTTCGGTGGTAAAATAATATTGCGATAATATAATAACGACAAGAAGTATTGATACTAACGAGGACATTTCTTATCATTAGACTTTCGATAGGCGACAGCAGCTGGTGCAGTGACTCACAGGTGCGACTCCAGCTCCGGCGGGTCGATACTGCCGCCGTGTCCTCGGGCAAGACACTTCACACGTGAACACTGCTGTATGAATGTGTGTGTGTGAATGGGTGAGTGGTTCCCTGACGTAAAAAGCTTTTGATACTTCGCACATTTCTAAATTTCCCCGGTGCAGTGACTCACAGGTGCGACTCCAGCTCCCCGTTGTGTCCTCGGGCAAGACACCAGGACCATGAACTAATCTGGAGTTTGGACTTTTTATGACAAAATGTGATTGTTTTGGGTGATAAAAAAGCGCCGGTGTGGGGCGTTCGGTCCATTTGAATTTCAATTAAGAACGAAAAACAGTAAAATGTGAAAACTGTTTGTTATTTCGTTATCCTGTTTTAGTGTAAAAAAACAAAACAAAACAAAAAACAGATTTCGACCTCATTTCCAATATTCAATTTAAAGTTGATTAAAAAAAACAGTATCGGTGCCTATTTTAATTTTGATGTTTTATTCTCTCTGGTTTATTTGAAGTTCTGCTGCTCGGCGTCGTCTGTGAATTCAGTGTCAAACATGGATCTATAATAAAAACCAGTTTTATTGTACTTCTATGTTGCTGGATAAGACACGCCTCCTCTGTGCAGTTTGATTTGACATCCACAGCTTTCACAAAGGTTGGATTTTATAGGGATTCTTCTGTATTTTTACAATATGAACTTTGTCTGGAAACGTCAGAAAACAACTTTATAAGCACCTCACACTTCCCTCTGCTGATTTCCCACTGCACAGGCCAAAGCCCAAAAGACTCGATCGCCGATGTCGTTTCTAATCCCATTTATTTACCAGTGAATTAGATTTTTTGAAAAATGCTAAAAAAATAACATTCCCAAACCATTTTCTTTCAGCAACTTTCAGTTTCTCTTCTTCTTCACCGTCAGTCGTCGATCTTCACTTGTTGCTTCTGGAGTCGACAGTCGAGTCTTTTGGGCTTTGGCCTGTGCAGTGGGAAATCAGCAGAGGGAAGTGTGAGGTGCTTATAAAGTTGTTTTCTAACGTTTCCAGACACTAATGAGTGAACCAGGCAGAGCGTTTTGTTTGTTAGACTCGTGGCTGTTGTCAGATGGGTTAAAGTGGTGTTAAGCTTCTTCAGTGTGAAGCAAATTGGTGTTTTACGTGGAAGTTCAGAACTTGCCCCCATCACTGCACTAGTTTGTTGCCTTGACAGACTCACTGCCACAGTGAGATCTCCACCGAGGAAACACTGATCTGTGCCGTTTTTTGGCTTCTGACAGAATTCCACCTCCTCTAGAAACGGACTTTAGCTTCAAATGTGCCGGAGTTCAACTTTAAGGTTAAGTTAATTTGGTACCTCACAATTAACAAATGATAAACACGCTGAGCAGGTTGTAAAAATTGCACCGTAGACTAGAGCTGGGCGGTATGACCAAAAATTGATATCACGGTATTTTTTTAAATTATCACGGTATCACGGTATTTAATGGTATTTTTGTCTTTGGCTAAGTGGAGTGTGATAGAGTTGGTAATATCATTCCAACGTTTGCTTTTCTTGTCATAGACGGTCCCTTTAAACGGAGTGCGCGGAGCCGTGCCCGGGCGAGAGAGCGGAGAGCGCGGGTGCGCGGAGCCGTGCCCGGGCGAAAAGGTGAAGAGCGGGGCTCCGCGCACCCGCGCTCTCGCTCGGGCGCGGCTGTGTCATTTTCTTCGTCCATGCTCACCACTCAACTCGCTATCCTTACCTGGCTTGTTGGCTTGTTTGGTGTAACACTGAAAAACAGCCCCCGCTCAATCTACCGCTGTGCGACGTTCCGCCGCTCTGTGTTGCCGACATATGCGCACACACGGTATGGCGGTAAATGAAAAATTCATATCATACAAATAAAATTACCGGTATACCGGTTCAACGGTATACCGCCCAGCCCTACCGTAGACACAAAAAAACTTGGCTGTAACTGTAACTTAGGCCTGTCGTGATAACAAATTTCAATATACTGTATTATTAAAGCTGCACTGCGCAACTTTTGAGGTTTGGTTTTTACTCTACTGGGTTAGTGTTGCTAGGAATGTTCCGCAGTATTGTCATAGTTTCCAGGTTCTAGGTTTGTGATAATGTCGTAGTTCCAGATCGGAGGCGAGAGACGTTTTTTCCCGTTGTTTACGTCAAGGACACAACTGCTGAGCTGCCGAACTTCAAACAACCCGCACCAGCCTGTCACGGTACTGAAATGTCACCCTCGAGTCAGATTCGATACTGATTTTCGATACTTCGGAGCACATTTTAGTCTGATTCTGTGATTTGTGAGTGTCTTGCTCAGCGGCACAGAAATAGCGCCGCGGCCTCGGTTCTGAAACGCGTTGGAATCAGATTCGCAGAGGTCTAATTCTGGGTTTGTCTCGTTCTCCTCATCGCAGCTTCGGTAATTATACATGTAGACAGGAAGTAACTGTTGCCACGGAAACACGCGGCGGATTTTCAGGTGCCGCTGGGATAATGGAGGAGGACGCTGAGAGAGAAGAGGAGAAAAGAGAGGAGGAGGAGAGGAGAGGAGGAGAGGAGGACGCTGAGAGAAGAGGAGAAAAGAGAGGAGAGGAGAACGCTGAGAGAAGAGGAGAAAAGAGAGGAGAGGAGAGGAGGACGCTGAGAGAAGAGGAGAAAAGAGAGGAGGAGAGGTGAGGAGGAGGACGCTGAGAGAGAAGAGGAGAAAAGAGAGGAGAGGAGGAGAGGAGGACGCTGAGAGAAGAGGAGAAAAGAGAGGAGAGGAGGACGCTGAGAGAAGAGGAGAAAAGAGAGGAGGAGAGGAGAGGAGGAGGACGCTGAGAGAGAAGAGGAGAAAAGAGAGGAGGAGGACGCTGAGAGAGAAGAGGAGAAAAGAGAGGAGGAGAGGAGAGGAGGAGGACGCTGAGAGAGAAGAGGAGAAAAGAGGAGGAGAGGAGGAGGACGCTGAGAGAGAAGAGGAGAAAAGAGAGGAGGAGAGGAGAGGAGGAGGACGCTGAGAGAGAAGAGGAGAAAAGAGAGGAGGAGAGAGGAGAGGAGGAGGACGCTGAGAGAGAAGAGGAGAAAAGAGAGGAGGAGAGAGGAGAGGAGGACGCTGAGAGAGAAGAGGAGAGAGGAGAGGAGAGTAGAAAAGAGAGGAGGAGAGGAGGAGGACGCTGAGAGAGAAGAGGAGAAAAGAGAGGAGGAGAGGAGAGGAGGAGGACACTGAGAGAGAAGAGGAGAAAAGAGAGGAGAAGAGAGAGGAGAGGAGGACGCTGAGAGAGGAGAGGAGAAAAGAGAGGAGGAGAGGAGAGGAGAGAGGAGAGGAGGACGCTGAGAGAGAAGAGGAGAAAAGAGAGGAAGAGAGGAGGACGCTGAGAGAGAAGAGGAGAAAAGAGAGGAGAGGAGAGAGGAGAGGAGGACGCTGAGAGAGGAGAGGAGAAAAGAGAGGAGGAGAGGAGGAGGACGCTGAGAGAGAAGAGGAGAAAAGAGGAGGAGAGGAGAGGAGGAGAGGAGCGGGGGAGAGAAGGGAAAAGGAGAGAGGAGGAGAGATGGAAGGCGGAGAAAGGAAGAGGAGAGAGGAGGAGAGAGGGAAGGAGGAGAGAGGAAGAGGATAGGAGAGAGAGGAGGAGGAGAGGAGAGAGAGGAGAGGAGGCTGAGAGAGAAGAGGAGAGGAGAGAGAGGAGAGGAGGAGAGAGGGCAGAGAGGAGGAGAGAGGAGGAGGAGAGGGGGGAGAGGAGAGGAGGAAGATGCTGAGAGAGGAGAGAGGAGAGGAAAGGAGGAGAGGGAAGAGAGGAGGCATGTGCATGAAAGAGGAGAGAGGAGGGGGACAGGGATGAGAGAAAGGAGGAGATGTGAGGTGGAGGAGTGTGAATGAAAGAGAGAAAAGAGAGGGGGAGGAGAGAGACGATGAGTGGGCCGGATGAGACGAAGAGGAAAGGTGTGAATGACAGAGGGGGAAGGAGAGAGAGAAGGAAGGATGCTGTGAACAGAGAGAGAGAGAGGAAGGGGGGTGTATGTGGAGAGGGTGAGATGAGAAGGAGGAGGAGAGGTGTGACTGAAAGAGAGAAGAGAGGGGGAGGAGAGAGAAGAGAGGGGAAGGAGAGAGAAGAGAGGAGGAGGAGAGAGAAGAGAGGGGCAGGAAAGAGAAGAGAGGGGCAGGAAAGAGAAGAGAGGAGGAGGACAGAGAAGAGAGGAGGAGAAGAGAGAAGAGAGGAGGAGGAGAGAGAAGAGAGGGGGAGGAAAGAGAAGAGAGGAGGAGGACAGAGAAGAGAGGAGGAGGAGAGAGAAGAGAGGAGGAGGAGAGAGAAGAGAGGAGGAGGACAGAGAAGAGAGGGGGAGGAGAGAGAAGAGAGGGGGAGGAGAGAGAAGAGAGGAGGAGGAGAGAGAAGAGAGGGGGAGGAGAGAGAAGAGAGGAGGAGGACAGAGAAGAGAGGGGAGGACAGAGAAAGAAAGAGGAGGAGGAGAGAGAGAGAGAGGAGAGGAGAGAGAGAAAGAGGAGGAGGAGGAGGAGAGAGAGAGAGAGGGGAGGAGAGAGAGAGGAGGAGAGAGAAAGAGAGAGGAGGAGGACAGAGAAAAGAGGGGAGGACAGAGAAGAGAGGAGGACAGAGAAGAGAGGAGGAGGAGAGAGAAGAGAGGAGGAGGAGAGAGAAGAGAGGAGGAGGAGAGAGAAGAGAGGGGGAGAAGAGAGAAGAGAGGAGGAGGACAGAGAAGAGAGGGGGAGGACAGAGAAGAGAGGGGAGGACAGAGAAGAGAGGAGGAGGAGAGAGGAGGAGGAGAGAGAAGAGAGGGGGAGGAGAGAGAAGAGAGGAGGAGGACAGAGAAGAGAGGAGGAGGACAGAGAAGAGAGGGGGAGGAGAGAGAAGAGAGGGGAGGAGAGAGAAGAGAGGAGGAGGACAGAGAAGAGAAGAGGAGGACAGAGAAGAGAGGGGGAGGACAGAGAAGAGAGGAGGAGGAGAGAGAAGAGAGGAGGAGGACAGAGAAGAGAGGAGGAGGAGAGAGAAGAGAGGAGGAGGAGAGAGAAGAGAGGAGGAGGACAGAGAAGAGAGGAGGAGGAAAAGTGAATGAAGCAGAGTGAAGGAGAAGGAGAGACTTGTTACTGAAGTTTTATCATTGATAGTTCTACCAAGACCAAACCAGGACTAAACCAGGACTAAACCAGGACCAAACCAGGACTAAACCAGGACTAAACCAGGACTAAACCAGGACTAAACCAGGACTAAACCAGGACTAAACCAGGATTAAATCAGGATTAAACCAGGACTAAACCAGGACCAAACCAGGACTAAACCAGGATTAATCCAGGATTAAACCAGGACTAAACCAGCGTTAAACCAGGACTAAACCAGGATTAATCCAGGATTAAACCTGGACTAAATTAGGACTAAACCAGGATTAAACAAGGACTGAACTAAAACTAAACCAGGACTAAACCAGGATTAAACCAGGACAAAATCAGGACTAAACAAGGACTAAACAAGGACTAAACCAGGATTAATCCAGGATTAAACCTGGACTAAATTAGGACTAAACCAGGATTAAACAAGGACTGAACTAAAACTAAACCAGGACTAAACCAGGATTAAACCAGGACAAAATCAGGACTAAACAAGGACTAAACAAGGACTAAACCAGCGTTAAACCAGGACTAAACCAGGATTAAACAAGGACTGAACTAAAACTAAACCAGGACTAAACTGGGACTGAACCAGGACTGAGCCAGGACTAAACCAGGACTAAACCAGGCCTAAACCAGGAATGGGGGTTAATTTTGTACTGAAAAGAGTCGTACTACATAAACAGGAGCTCACACTCGTTTATCCCTTTAAAACCGCAATAATTAAACACACTTTCATCATAAATCAAAACTCTAAATTGAGGCCCATTTCTTCGGTTATTTTATCCTTATGTTTTATCCTCCGTCGTCTCGGTAACCATAAAACGTCCATGTTTCCCGTCACCCGTAGCACTAAAATCCGACAGTGGGATCCCTGCGTCCAGAGCGGATCCTCGGAGGGGACAGTCCATTGTTATTAATAGACGCCTTGACCTTCGCAGCCATACATTCAGCCACTATCACGGCCTATTTAAAGCCCAGCGCCGGAGGAGACGGGGATGGATTATCTCCGTCTAAAGCGCCGATGCCTCTTCCTCCCACACACGCTCTTCCTGCACGGAGCGGTTTCAATTAAAGCTGCTTTCTGTAACTTTTCTGGTGAAATCTGCCAGGAATCTTCCACAGGATTAAACCAGGAATAAACCAGGACCAAACCAGGATTAAACCAGGAATAAACTAAGATTAAACCAGGACTAAACTAGGACTAAACCGGGATCAAACTATAGGACTAAACCAGGACTAAACTGGGATTAATCTAGGACTAAACCAGGACTAAACTGGGATTAAACCAGGACTAAATCCAGACTGAACCATGACTAAAACTAGGACTAAACCAGGACTAAACTGGGATTAACCTAGGACTAAACCAGGACTAGGAAAACCAGGATTAAACTAGGACTAAACCAGGACTAAACTGGGATAAAACTATAGGACTAAACCAGGACTAAAATGGGACTAAACCAGGATTTAACCAGCATTAAACTGAGATTAAACCAGATCTGAACCAGGATTGAATCAGGACTACACTGGGACTAAACAAGGACTAAACCGGGATTAAACTAGGGCTAAACCAGGACTAAACTGGGACTAAACAGGACTAAATAAGAACTAAACTGGGATTGAACTAGGACTAAACCAGGACTAAACTGGGATAAAACTATAGGACTAAACCAGGACTAAACCGGGACTGAACCAGGACTGAACCAGGACTAAACTAGGACTAAACCAGGACTAAACCAGGACTGAACCAGGACTAAACCAGGACTAAACCAGGACTAAACCAGGACTAAACCAGACCAAACCTGAGTTTAGCAGAGGACAGTGAACGCCGCACAGAGCTGAGTTTACCGGAGGACAGTGAACGCCGCACAGAGCTGAGTTTACCGGAGGACAGTGAACGCCGCACAGAGCTGAGTTTACCGGAGGACAGTGAACGCCACACAGAGCTGAGTTTACCGGAGGACAGTGAACGCCACCGCACAGAGCTGAGTGTACCGGAGGACAGTGAACGCCGCACAGAGCTGAGTTTACCGGAGGACAGTGAACGCCGCACAGAGCTGAGTTTACCGGAGGACAGTGAACGCCACCGCACAGAGCTGAGTGTGCCGGAGGACAGTGAACGCCGCACAGAGCTGAGTTTACCGGAGGACAGTGAACGCCGCACAGAGCTGAGTTTACCGGAGGACAGTGAACGCCACACAGAGCTGAGTTTACCGGAGGACAGTGAACGCTACACAGAGCTGAGTGTACCGGAGGACAGTGAACGCCGCACAGAGCTGAGTTTACCAGAGGACAGTGAACGCCGCTCAGAGCTGAGTTTACCGGAGGACAGTGAACGCCGCTCAGAGCTGAGTTTAGCAGAGGACAGTGAACGCTACACAGAGCTGAGTTTACCGGAGGACAGTGAACGCCACACAGAGCTGAGTTTAGCAGAGGACAGTGAACGCCGCACAGAGCTGAGTTTACCGGAGGACAGTGAACGCCGCTCAGAGCTGAGTTTAGCAGAGGACAGTGAACGCTACACAGAGCTGAGTTTACCAGAGGACAGTGAACGCCACACAGAGCTGAGTTTAGCAGAGGACAGTGAACGCCACCCCACAGAGCTGAGTTTAGCAGAGGACAGTGAACGCCACCGCACAGAGCTGAGTGTACCGGAGGACAGTGAACACCGCACAGAGCTGAGTGTACCGGAGGACAGTGAACGCCACACAGAGCTGAGTTTACCGGAGGACAGTGAACGCCACACAGAGCTGAGTTTAGCAGAGGACAGTGAACGCCACCGCACAGAGCTGAGTGTACCGGAGGACAGTGAACGCCGCACAGTGTATGGCCGTATGGAATTGCAGAGTGGGGCTATTCTTAGGCCTGCCTCTGAAGAGCTGAAGGAGAAGTGGCGAGCAGAGCCATGGCCACGGCTACGGCGCTATCGCTAACGTTCAGATAAAACCTCAGCATGCTCACGGCTAAAGCGGCTCGTGTACGGTGAAACGGGCCCAACGTTTTTGCCACGGCTGGATAAATATGATGAGATAACGGATGATGAAGCGATAATGAGCAGGTTCAGCATTTGTACGCTTTGGTTTTGGGTGTTTCTAGTGAATATTCAGATCCAGAGTAACAACAAATGAATCAAAATCGCAAAAGGCTGCAAATATGAAGGTAATATAATGTCCTCTTTGAGATATGAATGTCCCTTTGTGCCAGATGCCCTCCCTATGTCTCCACAGAGGCTTATTCTGCACAAAAGCTTAAGATATAAACACTTCTAATCGAAAATGGCTTAAAAGTAGTGAAATGATCTTGGTGCACAGACAAGTTCTCTTAAAAGAAACGACCTCTAGACGAGAATGAAGCAGTTTCAGAACTAGTAAGTCGATAATAAACCTGAAAACAACCTGATATAAGTTTTAAAATCTTGGCCAGATCAGAGAAATTTGCAGTGTAGAAGCTGGATTTTTAGTTAAGCAGTTCATATTTCAGTTTTCTCTCACATTTGCCTGCTCCTGGAGTTGTTTACGATGTGCTCTGTGAACTTCTCTTCAGTTTCTGACAAAAACATAGTCGCAATTGGGTGTTTAGCGCAGAACTGCAGCCACGTCTCTGTCCGTCTGCCCCATGGCGTCTGTGACTGGAGTTTTCACGCTTCAAGTGTCTGTACTGGATTTTTATGGCCTTAAAAACGTGAAAAACCGAAGTAGTTTGGTCCAAAGTCATTCCTCACTTTCCTTATCACACATTCAGAACATCCTAATTATTCACCACACTGCAAACTTCTCTGATCTGGCCAAGATTTGAACTATTCCATCCATTTTCTTCCGCTTATCCGGGGGCATCAGTCTAAGCAGGGACTCCCGGACTTTCCCTCACCCCAGACACTTCCTCCAGCTCCTCCAGGATCCTGAGGCGAATCTTTCTAAAAACTCCGGCTCGAGTGGAGATTCTGGAAAACGACGGTTTGCCGTTTGTGTGCAAAGCGAGATGAAGGGAGTTTTAGGAGCTGACGCGCCAAAAGTGCGACCAGAGTTTACCTTTTGCTCTGATGATTAGGGTTGGACAGTAATAAAATCAATATCGGGGATCACAAAAGTAGGTTTATGAAAGAAAACAAAACATAAGATTGAAACTAGATGATTTTTATAGTGGTTGAGCATAAATTTTCCTTCATATTTTCATATTTTTTATTTTGATTCGGCAATTTCTCATGTCAGACGCCTTTTCTGTCCCAAATGTAAACCGTATAAAGAAGTGGATTAAGGGAGTGTGACGCCGCCATAGCGTTCGGCTCCAGTCAAATGAAGCTCAGCGAGGCGAGCAGTTATACGAGCGAATTTGGAGCGGAATTCCATATTAGGAATAGGAATTTATTTACAGACAAAACATCGAAATAAAAACACCAGGATCATGTAGAGCGGGTTACAGCTGGGCGGTAATACGATAATACGATGAACCGAGGTATCAAAACGTAGTAACGGTATCAGTTTCATTACCGTCATTAAAAAACCTGCATAATGACCAAATATACCTCTCTCCTCGTGGTTCCGCTCGGAGATTTCCATCCACACGCAGCGAGAAAGAAGAAAAAAACCCGACTGACGCTTCGTGTGCGACGCTGAGCCCAAAAGTTTGTGACGGAGACGTTTTATTGAAGCCGAGAGTCGAGAGGGGACGAGGCACCGAAGAGTCGAAAGTTCCCGCTCGAGGGCGAAGTCAGACTTTCACCGAGGAGACGGGAACTTCCCCGAGTGTCCAATGTCGCCTTTTACTTTTTACTCCAGAATCTGCCTCTTCTGCGCTTTTCTTGTCTTGGCGAGTCCCAGATCTTTAAATGGAGGGTGAAACGCGCTGGTGAAGTTTAGTTTGATCAGAACTTGTGCCTCATCTTCAAATATAATGTTTGATATTCTGTTTCTGAATGGTTTAGGCGCAGCTACAAAATAATTCTGAATACCGTATATCCCGGTAAAATGCTGAGAAGGTTTAACCGTATCAAAATTTGGATACCGTCCGACCCTAGAGACAATGATCTCGATCTCTCTAATAAAAGGAACAGGAAGTGACTCTTTAATCATTGTTCGAAATGTCAAAATGAGGATTCTTCTTCTTCTTCCTCCTCTGCCGCCCGTAATTTTGCCGTAGTTATGACGGCGCTCGACGGCGTTTTCATGCAGACTGATGTAAATTAAAACTTTTTGGAAAACGGTGCCGTGTGCACGATGTTGTTTTGGAAAACGAGGGAGGGAAATATTCGTTTCTCGACATAAAAATACCCGGGTCTGTGTAAACGTGGCCCTAAAATAGTGTTTGGTTCGTCTCTGTCCTCTTCCACTGCCCCCTGTTTCTCACTCCATCCCTCCATCTTAAGCCCTCACTCCTGTCCTCACCCCTTCCCTCTTTCTTTCTCTCCTCCGTCTGTCCCTGTTTCACTTTCTTCTCTCTTTTATTCTCTCCTCTTTCTTTCTTCCCCACTCTCCCATCTCTCATTCAAACCCCATCTCTTTATTCATCTCTCTTCCCTCCACCTCTCCTCCACTCACTCACCCTTTCTATCTCTTCCTCTCTCTCTTCTCTCTTACTTTCAAATCCGCTCTTATTCACCCCATCCTTCTCCTCTCTCACGCCCTCTCTCCCTTCTTTCTCTCCCCTCTTTCCTTCCTCCCCCCTCCTTTCTTTTCTTTTCTGTACCTTTCCTTCCACTCTCCTTTTTCTTCTTCTCTCCCCTCTTTTCTTTCCTCCATCTCTCTCCCTCTCCCTCCTTCTCTCCCCTTCTTTCCATCCCCCTTCCCCCCTCTTTTCTTTCTTCCCTCTCTCCCTTCTTTCCTCTTTCTCTCGCTCTCTTCCGCTTCTCTTCTCCCTTTCACCCTCTCTTCTTTCTTCCCTCTCTCCATTCTTTCCTCCATCTCTCTTTTCCCTCCTCCCCCTCTTTTCTTTCCTTCCTTTTTCGCTCTCCTCTTTTTCTTTCTTTCCTTCCCCTATTTCCCCTTCTCATTCTCTCCCTCTCTGCCCTCTCTCCCCTCTTTCTCTACTTTTCCTTTCTTTCCTTCCCCTATTTCCCCCAGTTTTTCACTCCCCTCTCGCTTTTCTTTCCTCCTTCTCTCCCTCCTCTCCCCTTATCCTTTCCCCTTCTCTTTTCTTTCCTCCCTATATCCCTTCTTTTTTCCTTCTCTCCCCTTTTCCTTTCTTTCTTTCCCCTCTTTCCGCCTCGCTTTTCTTTCTCTCCCACTCTTCCCTCCCCTCTTTCTCTCCACCTCCTTTCTTTCCTTCCCTCCTTTGCCCTCCCCGTCTTTTCTTTCCTCCCTTTCACCCTTCTTTCCTCCTTATCTCCCGCTCTCCCTCCTTCTCTCCCCTTTTCCTTTCTTTCCTGTCCCTCTCTCCCCATCTTTTTCTTCTCTCCCCCTCTCTTTCTCCCTGTCTCTCCTCTCTCTTTTCTTTCTCTCCCTCTCTGCCCCTGTCACCTCTTTCTCTCCCACTCTCTTTTTTTTCTCTCTCCCCTCCTCCTCTCCTTTCTTTCTTCCCCCTCTCCTTCACTCACTCACCCTTTTCTATCTCTTCCTCACTCCTCTCTTTCCCTCCTTCTCTCCCTCTTCTTTCCTCTGGTCTAATCTTAGCTGTAGTGGTCACAGCTGCTCCAGAGCCAAGGACCCCCCACACACACATATAACACACACACACACATATAACACACACACACACATATAACACACACATATAACACACACACATATAACACACACATATAACACACACACATATAACACACACATATAACACACACACATATAACACACACATATAACACACACACATATAACACACACACATATAACACACACATATAACACACACACATATAACACACACATATAACACACACACATATAACACACACACACACACACACACATACACATATATAACACACACACATATATAACACACACATATAACACACACACATATAACACACACATATAACATACACACATATAACATACACACATAACATACACACATATAACATACACACATATAACACACACATATAACATACACACATATAACACACACATATAACACACACACACACATATAACACACACACACACACATATAACACACACACATATAACACACACACACACACACACATATAACACACACACACACATATAACACACACATATAACACACACACATATAACACACACATATAACACACACATATAACACACACATATAACACACACACATATAACACACACACACACATATAACACACACACATATAACACACACACATATAACACACACACATATAACACACACATATAACACACACACACACACACACACACATATAACACACACACATATAACATACACACATATAACACACACACACACATATAACACACACACACACATATAACACACACACACACATATAACACACACACACACATATAACACACACACATATAACACACACACACACATATAACACACACACACATATAACACACACACATATAACACACACACACACATATAACACACACACACATATAACACACACACATATAACACACACACACATATAACACACACACATATAACACACACACATATAACACACACACATATAACACACACACACACATATAACACACACATATAACACACACACATATAACACACACACATAACACACACATATAACACGCACATATAACACACACACATATAACACACACACACACATATAACACACACATATAACACACACATATAACACACACACATATAACACACACACATATAACACACACATATAACATACACACATATAACACACACACGCACACATACACACACATATAACACACACACACACACACACCTATAATGCACTTACGGGTCAGATCAGTGGAGGGGCGAGCCCAGAGCCCATTCATATTCACAGCGCCTGTTTTATTCAGGCTATTTTTAGACTTCAATCAATCAAACTTTATTTATAGAAGCGTTTGACGCTGAAGGTGACCACAGGGCTCCACATTCACATCGACAATACAAAAACACGCGGGACATTCAACACTTATTGTATTTAGAACAATAAAATCATTCATACACTTGTAATGAGCGTCTGGGGATCAAACCACTGACCCTTTTCCTGTGACTTGACTGTGTAAACTACTCTGCAGCCATTTCATTCACATGTTTTATGCTGAATTGTTAAATCAGACCTGATCTACAAACCTTTTAACCACAGTTATCGTAGTTTCTGACCTCTGGAGCGATTCGTGCAGGTTTGATCTTTAATCTCTTATCGGCTCTTTTCACACTTACGTCACAAATAAGAAATCCATCCATCCATGTTCTTCCTCTTATCAAGGGCCGCGGCGCGGGGGCAGGGACTCCAGACTTCCCTCACCCCAGACACTTCCTCCAGCTCCTCCAGCGGTACCAGCTGGGAGAAATAGTCCCTCCAGTGTGTCCTGGGTCTTCCCCGGGGCCTCCTTCCGGTGGGACATGAGGCGTCCAGGAGGCATCCGAGCCTCCTCATCTGCTCCTCTCGACGTAGAGGAGCAGCGTCTCTACTCTGAGCTCCTCACCCTAAAGGAGTGCCTGATCACTCTGCGGAGGAGACTCATTTCGGCCGCTTGTATCGGCGATCTTGTCGTTTCGGACATGAGCTTTGGGTAACAAACCTGGAAGACGTTTGGAAACTTGCGATGACAAGTTCCGACGGGCTCTGTCACTGTAATAAATCTGACAACATCTAGGAAAAATAAGAAAATACTTTAGTGTTGTTTTGTTGTTGTTTTGGTGCTGTTTAGGTGCTGTTTAGGTGCAGTTTTGGTGCTGTTTAGGTGCAGTTTTGATGCTGTTTAGGTGCAGTTTTGGTGCTGTTTTTGGTGCTATTTTGATGCTGTTTCTGTGCAGTTTAGGTGCAGTTTTGATGCTGTTTAGGTGCAGTTTTGGTGCTGTTTAGGTGCAGTTTTGGTGCTGTTTAGGTGCAGTTTTGGTGCTGTTTAGGTGCAGTTTTGATGCTGTTTAGGTGCAGTTTTGGTGCTGTTTAGGTGCAGTTTTGGTGCTGTTTAGGTGCAGTTTTTGGTGCTGTTTAGTTACTGTTTTCATGCTGTTTTTGGTGCTGTTTTGGTGCTGTTTCAATGCTATTTTGATGCTGTTTCAGTGCCGTTTACGTGCAGTTTAGGTGCAGTTTAGGTGCAGTTTAGGTGCAGTTTAGGTGCAGTTTAGGTGCAGTTTAGGTGCAGTTTTGGTGCTGTTTAGGTGCAGTTTTGGTGCTGTTTAGGTGCAGTTTTGGTGCTGTTTAGGTGCAGTTTTTTGGTGCTGTTTAGTTACTGTTTTCATGCTGTTTTTGGTGCTATTTTGATGCTGTTTACATGCAGTTTAGGTGCAGTTTAGGTGCAGTTTAGGTGCAGTTTAGGTGCAGTTTAGGTGCAGTTTTGGTGCTGTTTTGGTGCTGTTTAAGTGATGTTTAGGTGCAGTTTTGGGGTTTTGCTGCTGTTTTCGTGTCCGGGATGCGCCGTAAGTCTGGTGCTCTGGTGCATGTGGGTTTGCGGGCTTGTGGAGTCGCTGCTGCTCGTGTCTGTGGTGTTTACGGTCTCTTCGTCACGACTCGCTCATTCACAAATGCTCAGGGCTTTAGAGACTCGCACAGAGAGGAGAGAGGAGAGAGGAGAGGAAATACAACCAGGGAGAACGAGTGGAAATATATGAATGGATTTGCAGAGATTTTTAAACCATTTAAGGATAGAAATGTAGTGATTTTGAAAAAGAATTGCGCTGATTTTAAGCGATGCAAACGATTTCTTAATTTCTCCAGCTGCTTTGCGTGTTTGGTTTGCTCAAAATTGGGCTGTTAACTCAAATGAAATGTGCTGAAAATAAGTCTTAAGTCTAAAAAAATAAGCCTTTTCGCCCTCACTAGAATGATTTGGATGATTATTATACATGACTGCAGTATTGTTTTCTCATCACACCTTGAATAATCTGGGGAAACACATATAAAACTAGAACTTTTAAGAGAACTTTTAAGAGGAAGAGAGGAGGAAGAGAGGAAGGACGGAGAGCGAGGAGAGACGGAGGAAGGAGGAGGAAGAGGAGAGATGAGGAAGGAAGAGGAGTGACAGAGGGAGGAAGAGGGAGAGACAGAGAGAGGAAGAGGAGAGACAGAGGGAGGAAGAGGAGAGACAGAGAGGAGGAGGAAGAAGAGAGACAGAGAGGAGGAGGAAGAAGAGAGACAGAGAGGAGGAGGAAGAGGAGAGACAGAGGGAGGAAGAGGGAGAGACAGAGGGAGGAAGAGGAGAGACAGAGAGAGGAAGAGGGAGAGGAGAGACAGAGGGAGGAAGAGGAGTGACAGAGGGAGGAAGAGGAGAGACAGAGAGAGGAAGAAGAGAGACAGAGGGAGGAAGAGGAGAGACAGAGAGGAGGAGGAAGAAGAGAGACAGAGAGAGGAGGAGGAAGAGGAGTGACAGAGGGAGGAAGAGGAGAGACAGAGAGGAGGAGGAAGAAGAGAGACAGAGAGAGGAGGAGGAAGAGGAGAGACAGAGAGGAGGAGGAAGAAGAGAGACAGAGAGAGGAGGAGGAAAAGGAGAGAAAGAAAGAGGAGGAGGAAGAGGGAGAGAGAGGAGAGAAAGACTAAGAAGGAGGGAGAGAGAGGAGAGAGATAGGGAAAAGAACCTGAGATAGATAGTGGAAAGAGAGGGTGAGAAGGGAAATTAGAGAGAGAGAGAGAAAACTAGAACTAAAACTAGAACTAATCCAGTCCTTCTGTTGCAAAAAAAGCCATTAGCCTGATTAACCCTGCACCTTCTGATTCACGGAGTAACTCATTGTTCATCCAGTCATTCTTGCACATAATAATAATAAAATTCCTCTTTCTTTGCAGGAAATGTTCACTCAGAGAGAAAGTAAATATCATCTAAGGGCCACGACTGAGGGAACGTTTATCAAGTAAAGCAGCTGAAACGAGCAACTCCTCTTTTTCAGTTTAAACTTTTAAGAGAATAGTAATGGAAAAATATCGGAAAGAATAATGACAGTCGTAGTAGTAGTAGTTAGAATTGGAAGAATTGTTGATTTTGTTTTATTATGATGTAGTAAAACGTTGCATTCATCTTGTATAATTTGCTGTAGTTGAAGATAAGGGTCGGCACGATAAGCTTCAGCTTCTTAGTGTTTGATTTGATTATTCTATAAACTGAATATGTTTTATTTTATGGACATCAGACTGAATATATTGCATGCAGAATGTAATGAGTTAAACACTGAGCAAATAAAAAACACGAACATGAACATTTCAGGCCCGGAATTGCCCATTTCTCCTGAGCAAATGGCTTAAAGGAGCTGTTCACTTGAAAAAAAAAACGAGGTGGAACAGAGCATTTTGGGCTTGGGAGATGTAAACAGACGAATAATAAAGAGTTACTCAAACATGAATGAAACAAAACACAACTCCAGATCTGTTTTTGAGGAGGAAACGACATAAAAACACGGCTTAGAGTGGATTTAGTGTCATTTAGGACCTTGGACAGAGACTTAAATCATCATGAAAAACGGCGTTAATGATGATTTTTGTGTGATTTAAAGATGCACGGTGTAACTTTTCTGATGAAACGGCTGCCACCTGCTGGTCTCTCCTCCTCCTCTCCTCCTCTGGGTCGAGCGGGAAAGTTCCGCACTGTGTCTTTAACGGGCCGAGCTAAACCCGGCACTTGTGCGTTAATGAAACTGTCGTATCGATTCGTGATCTGCAAGAATGAAAATGTGATGTTAAACGTCCAGTCGCTTCAGCAGAGGAGGAGAGGAGGAAGAGAGGAAGGACGGAGAGCGAGGAGAGACGGAGGAAGGAGGAGGAAGAGGAGAGATGAGGGAGGAAGAGGAATGACAGAGGGAGGAAGAGGGAGAGACAGAGAGAGGAAGAGGAGAGACAGAGAGAGGAAGAGGGAGAGACAGAGAGAGGAAGAAGAGAGACAGAGAGAGGAAGAGGGAGAGACAGAGGGAGGAAGAGGAGAGACAGAGGGAGGAAGAAGAGAGACAGAGAGAGGAAGAGGAGAGACAGAGAGAGGAAGAAGAGAGACAGAGAGAGGAAGAGGGAGAGACAGAGGGAGGAAGAGGAGAGACAGAGGGAGGAAGAGGGAGAGACAGAGGGAGGAAGAGGAGAGACAGAGAGAGGAAGAGGAGAGACAGAGAGGAGGAGGAAGAAGAGAGACAGAGAGAGGAAGAGGGACAGACAGAGGGAGGAAGAGGAGAGACAGAGAGAGGAAGAGGAGAGACAGAGAGAGGAAGAGGAGAGACAGAGAGGAGGAGGAAGAAGAGAGACAGAGAGAGGAAGAGGGAGAGACAGAGGGAGGAAGAGGAGAGACAGAGAGAGGAAGAGGAGAGACAGAGAGAGGAAGAGGAGAGACAGAGGGAGGAAGAGGAGTGACAGAGGGAGGAAGAGGAGAGACAGAGAGAGGAGGAGGAAGAGGAGAGACAGAGGGAGGAAGAGGGAGAGACAGAGAGAGGAGGAGGAAGAGGAGAGACAGAGAGAGGAGGAGGGAGAGAGAGGAGAGAAAGACTAAGAAGGAGGGAGAGAGAGGAGAGAGATAGGGAAAAGAACCTGAGATAGATAGTGGAAAGAGAGGGTGAGAAGAGAAATTAGAGAGAGAGAGAGAGAGAGAAAGGAAGGAAGGAAGGAGGGAAATATGAAAGAGAGAGAGAAAGAAAGAAAGAAAGAAAGAAAGAAAGGGGGATATGGTGCACGAGAGGGAGGATAGCTTAAGAGAGGTAGAGGAGAAACTGAAAGCATGAGAGATAGAAGAAAGGAAAAAAGAGGTAGAGAAAAAGGGATGAATGAGATGTATGAGAGAGAGAAAGGGGAGAGGGAGAGATGAGAGAAAGAAAGAGAGAGAGAGGGAGGGGGAGGATATTATGAACTATGAAGTGTAGAAAGAGAGAGGAGTGGGAGAAAGAGGGATTATGCAAAGAGGAAAAAAGAACTGAAGAAAAGAAAGAAATGGGGAGAGGAAGAGATGAGAGAAAGAAAGAAAGAGTGAGAGAGGGGGGATGTCAAGAGGGAGGAGATAATAGAGGAGAAACAGTTTTGAAACTAAGAAAGTGAGAGACAGGCAGAGAATAAGAGAAAGGAGAGAGAGAGAGAGAAAGGGGGGAGAAGAAGAGATCAGAGAGAGAGAAAGAGAGAGAGGGAGAGATATTATGAACAAGAGGGAGGAGATAGCTGAAGAGAGATATTGTAGAAACTATGAAAACGAGAGACAGAAGCGTAGAAAGGAGAGAGGGATTATGCAAAGAGGAAAACCCAGAGAGAAAGAAGGAAGGAAAGAGGAAAAGAAATGGGAAGAGGAAGAGATGAGAAAAAGGAAGAAAAAGAGAGAGATAGGAAGGGATATCACGGACAAGAGGGAGGAGATAGAGCAGAAACTATGAAAGCGAGAGACAGAAGTGTAGAATAAGAGAGAGAGAAAGGGGGAGATAAGAGATGAAAGAAAGAAAGAAAGAAAGAAAGAAAGAAAGAGGGAGGGAGGGAGAGATATTATGAACAAGAGGGAAGACATAGCTGAAGAGAGATAGAGCAGAAACTATGAAGGCGAGAGACAGAAGCTTGGAATGAGAGAGAGGAGAAAGAAAGAGGGAGAAGAGATGAGAGAGAAAGAAGGGAGAAAGAGAGAGAGAGGGAGATATTATGGACAAAAGGGAGAAAGGGGGAGAGAGAGGGAGGAGATAGTTTAAGAGAGTGTCGAAACTATGAAAACGAGAGACAGAAGCGTAGAAATGCGAGAGGAGAAAGAGAGGGATTATGCAAAGAGGAAAAAGTGAGAGAGAGAGAAAGAAGGAAGGAAGAAAAACACGGGAAGAGGAAGAGGTGAGAAAAAGAAAGAGAGATGGATAGACAGGGAGGGATATTATGGACGAGAGGGAGGAGATAGTGCAGGAGAGATAGAGCAGAAACGATGAAAACAATAGAGAGAAGTGTAGAATAAGAGAGAGGAGAAAGAGAGAGGGAGAAAAAGGGATTATACAAAGAGAAAGGAAAAGAAATGGGAAGACGAAGAGATGAGAAGAAGAGAGAGAGAGAGATAGGGAGGGAGGGATATTACAGACGAGAGGGAGGAGATAGAGCAGGAGAGATAGTGCAGAAACTATGAAAGCGAGAGACAGAAGCGTGGAGCGAGAGAGAGAGAGCGGAGAGAGGGAGAGAGGCGAGCGGAGAGACTCAGGGCGATGCAAAAGCTCCCTCCTCGCGGTCCCTCGCTCAGACCCTCCCCGGGCCCCCGTGCTATTTTTGTGCCTGGACTCGCGCGTCACGCCTGGGTATTTTCTCTGGTGACTCGCTCGCATCAATAGGTCTTCTAACGTCCAGGAGCAGCAGGAGCCGGAGCCCGAGAGCCCGTGAGCCCGAGAGCCCGATCCGAGGCGCCGAAATGGGACTAAAAACTGACCGTGTCCCCCCGTGTCCCCCCTCCACAGCCCGCCGGACCACCATGGAGCCCGCAGCACATGTGGAATCCTACATATGATCGCAGACATGGACCGCGGGACTGTCCAGTTATCAGGTATTGTGTTTCGTGTGCGTGTGTGTGTGTGTGTGTGTGTGTGTGTGTGCGTGTGTGTGTGTGTGTGCGTGCGCGCGCCGCCTGTGCACCTCTGTGATGCTGATGTGATATGATTTATGAGCGGTGTGGACTGTGCACGCTTGAAAATGGCTTCCAATTTCTATGTTTTTTTTCTTTTTTTTTTCTTCTACGTCCGAGAATGATGTTTTAGGAGCTTTGCAATCGTGATGTAATGCGATTTTTGGAAGCTCACACTCACTTAATTGGCGGAACGTTCTTGCAGTTTTCCGTAGCTGCTCAAAACTGCATTTTCTGTGTGCTTTATCAGCCCAGTATCTATCCTCCTTCCACCCACTTGCCTCCTGTCCACCGCACGTCATCGCTGCTGAGAAATAGCTCTTGTCAATGGGAAAAAAAAAATAAAAAAAATCTCCCACCATCTTGATTTGACAGCACAAAAGCCGTGCACAACGTGGCCAATTTCCCCGCTTCTGTTGTGTTTGTTTTAGCTTTAAGCGCTGGTCTGGTCGCGTGGAGGAGGATGCGAGGCGGTAATGAGGTCAGAGCGACCTTGAGGAGTGGGGGGTCCCTGCACTGAACCAGGCCTGATCACAGCGCGGACCCCCCTCCTCCTCCTCTTCCTCTGCTCCCTCCTCCTCCTCCTCCTCCAAAGGGTCTCCCCACGTCGTTTACATTCACAGACACACTGAGACCGCAGGGTTTCTCAACGCGGGGGGAGCGGGCCGGCGCCGGTACAGGGGGGCTACTGCGATCAGGCGTGAGATTATGTGCTCACAAATCAAAGTAACGGATCGAAATGTGTCCAGGTACGAAAGGTAAAATGTTCCGTCAGAGTTTGAATTTTAAACGCTGTTGAATTTCTCACTTTGACTTTTTTAACATGTTTGAATTATTTTTATTCTGAATTTTATCCATCCATCCATTTTCTTCCACTTATCCAAAGGCGTCAGTCTAAGCAGGGACTCCCAGACTTCCTTCACCCCAGACACTTCCTCCAGCTCCTCCTGGACCCTGAGGTGTTCCCAGGTCCCTCCAGTGTGTCCTGGGTCTGCCCTGGGGCCTCTTATAATGTATCAAAATAGGAAATATGAAAATATTTGTGCTGAATATTTAAAAGGTGATTTTTTAAAATTGATTTTTAAACACTTTTTTTCAGCAACTAAAATTTAGAATAAAAATAATTCAAACGTGGTCATGAGCTCTGGATCGTGGATAGAAGCGGTCGAAATGAGTTTCCTCCCGGTGGGACATGAGCAGATGCTCCTCCCCTCAGCTGCTCCTCTCCACGTGGAGGAGCAGCGGCTCTACTCTGAGCTCCTCTCATGTCACCGAGCTCCTCCCCCTCTCTCTAAGAGAGCGCCCGGCCACTCTGCAGAGGAAACTCATTTCGACCTCTTGTATCTGCGATCTCGTCCTTTTGGTCATTACCCAGAGCTCATGACCACGTTTTAATTATTTTTAGTCGTTGAAATTTTAAGTCTACATTTTCAAAGTGTTTAAAAATCAATAAAATAAATCCCCTTTTAAATATTCAGCATAAATATTTTCATATTTCATATTTTGATACATTATAAGAGGCCCCAGGGAAGACCCAGGACACACTGGAGGGACCTGGGAACACCTCAGGGTCCAGGAGGAGCTGGAGGAAGCGTCTGGGGTGAAGGAAGTCCAGAAGTCTCTGCTTAGACTGATGCCCCCTGCGACCCGGACCCGGATAAGAGGAAGAAAATGGATGGATGGACATTTTCAAGCCCTCAAATTCAGCAGTCAAAATTCAGAGTGTGAAATTTGCAGTGAAAGAAAATCAGGAAATGCAGGAAAGCTCCAAGATGCCGAGGCAGAAGCAACTGATCCAAAATGATCTGATCCAACTAAGTGACAAACAGGAAATGATGCAGTGAACCATTTTTTTTTTAAATTTTGAATGGGAAACATATTGAAAAAGTAAACTTACAATTTCAGCAACTAAAATTCAGATTTAAAATAATTCAGACGTCTTTTTTCAGAGTTAAAAAATTCAAAGTGAGAAATTCAGCGGCTTTTAAAATTCAAAATCTGATGGAACAAATTATCTTCCATATCCAGGAGTATTAAAATTTGAGAAGACTGAATTGTGAAAGGAACTAATACAAGCATGTACTGTGGGTCTGAAGAACAGAATAACACCTCGCAGAGACACAGGGACATTCAGGACTCACAGTGGACTTCATATCACCGAAAGGACCCATGTCGCACTATTTTCTGTTATAATGTAGTTTCCTCATCCAAAACACACCTGGAGTTGTGTTTCGTTTCATTCACACATGTTTAACACACAAACTCCAGTCACCTTCACTACACAGTTCCCGCTCTTTTTCACTGACAAAATTTCAAAACTTTTCCATGACTTTTTCATGACGTAAAGTGAATTTTCCTTGACTTTACGGCACCGACATGTGCAGAACTGAGCACTTTTAGGGCTAAATATGAAATGTGAACCTTTTCCACTCACCTTATTGTCGTCTCTTTTAAACTAAACCTTATTGTGTTTGTGCTGCTGAAGCGGCTGCGCAGATGTTCAGAAATAATCACAATAGCCAAATGATAAGTTAACAGAACTAGGGATCCAGCGATATTTGCTATAATATCGAATTGTTTGATACTAGTCTCGAGGTTCTATACACGTGTTTATTTGATACACGTGTCGTTGTGCACGTGTCCCTCCATCCGCACTTTGTTGTCTATAATTTTAATTTATTTTTTATTTATAACTTTGAAAGTAAAACATTTATCGCATCGTCCTTCTCATATGCAACAAAAAACGGCTCCATAGCTGAAATATTCTAACAGAGGAGGATTTTATCTTTCAGTCTCTTTTTATTTTACGTTGAAAGACCCAGGAATGACAAAGACATGAACTTTTAAATAATCTAGAATCGCTTTTGGCTTCACATCAGCTTTAATCAAATGCTTTCGTACACGGAGCGACACGACTCGCGATAGACGTTTAAATTTTCCTCAGAAAACGCTCCGCTGAGATATTTCTGTAATTTCTGTAATATACCATAGTTTTAGTGTCCCGAAAGAGGACGGGAGGGCGCGGTGTGTCTGTCAGAGCGCAGACTGTAGGGGGCAGTGTTGCATCTTAAAACGTATCGAAATCGAATCGAGATACGTATCGAAAACGTGGGAAAACCATATCGTTGCGTCCCTGAGCAGAACGCTGTAGTTGTGTGAAAGAGACACTAAAATTCAATGACTTTTCCGAAACTTTCGTTGAATTTACAAAATTCCATGACTTTTCCAGGCCTGAAAATGACATTTTCAATTTCCATGACTTTTCCAGGGTTTCCATGACCGTGGGAACCCTGTCACTAGAATCATTTCGATGCTTTCAGACCTGGAATTTCCCATCTCTGCTAAACAAAAGGGTAAATAGCGGCTTTTAATTTGAAAACTACCACTACATGACATCAGAACTGAACATGTGGAGCTTTACAGATGTATGTGGTGTGAACGAAACAAACACAACTCCTTTAAGGACCTTTAATAATCCACGGTGTTGAGGAGTAAATAAATACATGTTTTCCAAATAATACCTTTGAGTATCTGGATTCTGGTACAGTTACTTTTTAATTTCGTGTTGTGTCTTCCCTAAAATCAAATTAATACATTTTGCAGTGTTTGAGCATCATTCAGGCTTCAGATCACACGGTATTAGTGAAAACTCGTGCTTGCATCAGATTTTTATTCCATGCAACGAAAATACAGCTGTGCCAGTTCTTACACTGAACTATTCACAGTCTTTTTAACATTTTTGGAGCGGTTTATGTCCCGGTTTAGTCTTAAAACGCGTTCACCCCTGTCCCTATTGTGTCCTGGCTTGAGTCCAGTTTAGTCCGGATGGTAGACCTGGTTTGGTCCTGTTATAGTCCTGGATTAGTTCTGGTTTAGTAGTCCCGGATTACTTAAAAGTTCCCAGCCTAATCTCAGTTTTGATGTGGTCCATGTGTAAAAGTGAACACGTACTTGGTTTAGTTCTGTTGTTATGGCCTTGTTTTTGTTCATTTTGTCATTTTTTATTCATTATCCAGTTCTGTAGTTCTGGTTTAGTCCATGTTTAATCCTAATTCAGGTGTGAAATTGTGGTTTAATCTTCACATAATCCAGAATTAGTCTTATTTTGTCCCTGTATTTCGCTTTACTGCATTATAATATCTCATTTAGTCTCATTTAAGGTTAAACTATGTGCATTTTCTCATGGAGCGTGGCTGCCTGCTTGTCTCCATGGAGATGTAACTGCTTTGGTATGCTCCACAGTTTGGCATTAAACTCCTCCGTCTCCATGTCGATGAGCAGGCGACAGGGCCAGTACAGGTCAGATCTGTGCAGAGGCGAGCCTGCTCACAGTGAGGATACATGTTTAACCATAAAAACAGCTGTAAATGAGTAAACCCAGGATATTTTAATGTCAAACTGTGGGACATTTCAGGGTTTATAACAAGCAGAAAAGTCAGAAAAGTTACATATCGTGCAGTTTTTAATGCAACCCCAAAAAAATTGTCCTAAAACCTTTTATTTATATCGTATAGTCGTTTTTACAGGTTTTTTTTGTGTCTTTGAGCAACAACTGGATTATGTTGTGGTTTTATTCTAGGTTCTATGTTGCGCAAAATTTACTCTAGAGTTGTTGTTTTTTCACTCACACATGTTTGCGTCGCACTTTATTATTTGTCCGTCTGCATTCGCAAAGCTCAAAATGCTCTGTTCCACCTTGTGATGTCATGACGCGGTAGTTTTCAAGTTAACGTCTACTTTTTTTTAAGCTTTTGTTCTGTTCAGAGATGGCCGACTCCAGGGCTGAAATTATCCAAATGATTCTCGTGAAGGTGTGTGGAGTTTAAGAACACAGTGGAGCACTTCCTCATGACATCACAAGGTGCAGCTGAGCGTTTTAAGTTTGAGGGAAGAGCTAAATTTGCAGAGTCTGTGTGTTAAACGTGTGAATGAAACAAACATCAGATTTCTATAGTTTGTCTATGTGTAGTAATAGTCTGAAACATGAGGCTGACACGGGGAGAACATGCAAACTCCACACGTGAAGACCCTGCACGTGAACGGGAATCGAACCGGAGACCTCGCGGCTGTGAGGCTAACCACTCTGCCACTGCGAAAAGCCCACAAATGGGAAATACATTGATCCTTATGCTTGTGCAGCAGCGCTACGGAGTCACCTTGGATGTGATGTGAGAGAAAGAGAAAGAGGAGGAGAGAGAAAGAGGGAGAGAGGCAGAGAGAGAAGGAGAAAGAGAGGACAGAGGGAGGGAAAGAGAGAGGATGAGGAGAGGAAGAGAGAGACTGATGGCTGCTGAAGCTGGAGGAGGATGTCCTAATTAAAGTGAACTCGGAGGGTGTGATCCAGATCTTTTACATAACGACGTTCAGAATGACAAGGGTCCTGTTTAGGCCTGGTTTAGACCTGTTTAGATGGTTTAGTCCTGTTTAGACCTGGTTTAGTCCTCTTTAGGCCTGGTTTAGTCCTGCTTAGGCCTGGTTTAGACCTGTTTAGACCTGGTTGAGTCCTGTTAAGACCTGGTTTAGTTCTGTTTGGACCTGGTTTAGACCTGTTTAGACCTGTTTAGACCTGGTTTAGTCCTGCTTAGGCCTGGTTTAGACCTGTTTGGACCTGGTTTAGTCCTGTTTAGATGGTTTAGACCTGTTTAGACCTGGTTTAGACCTATTTAGACCTGGTTTAGGCCTGGTTTAGACCTGGTTTAGTCCTGTTTAGGCCTGATTTAGTCCTGTTTAGACCTGGTTGAGTCCTGTTAAGACCTGGTTTAGTTCTGTTTGGACCTGGTTTAGACCTGTTTAGACCTGGTTTAGTCCTGCTTAGGCCTGGTTTAGACCTGGTTGAGTCCTGTTAAGACCTGGTATAGTTCTGTTTGGACCTGGTTTAGTCCTGTTTAGAATTGGTTTAGCCCTGTTTGGGCCTGGTTTAGGCCTGGTTTAAACTTGGTTTCGTCCTGACTTAGTTCTGGATTAGTTCTGGTTTAGTTTCTGATTCAGTCCTGGTTTAGTCCTGCTTTAAATCCTTGTTTAGTCCTGGTTTGGCCCTGGCTTAGTTGTGAGTCAGTCCTGGTTTATTTCTTCTTTAATCCTTGTTTAGTTCTGGTTTTAGTCCTGGTTTAGTCCTGGTTTATTTCTTGTTTAGTCCTGGTTCAGTCCTTGTTTAGTCCTGGTTTTGCCCTGGTTTAGTTGTGGGTCAGTTCTGGTTTATTTCTTCTTTAATCCTTGTTTAGTCCTTGTTTAATCCTGGTTTGGACCTGGTTTAGTCCTGGTTCAGTCCTTGTTTAGTCCTGGTTTAATCCTGGTTTGGACCTGGTTTTAGTCCTGGTTCAGTCCTGTTTTAGTCCTGTTTGGTCCATGCTTTCCCCGTTTTGCTGTGTACAGTCCCACGCCGCAGGAGGTCTGTGTTCACAATGGAGCCGTGATATCAGAGTCTGGAGCCTGTTGCTGTTGAATCAGTGCAAATTGAGGCATTTAAAGGTGCTCGAGTCGTGTGGAGCTGAATGAGACCAGACCAAACACTGGAACAGACCCTGAATGCAATGATATAAATACACAAAATGTCAAGTACAAGACAAGGATTTGCTTTTCTAAACTTTACTAAAGGGCCCGTATTGTCTGATATAGGTTAGAATGGGGACCAAACCGGACCACGTTACAGGTTACACCCCCGCTCACAGTCAGATTGCCTGATTTTTGAGTATTTTTGAGCAATAAAACCACCTGTAATTAAATAAACTGAAGGTGGAGTAAGGGCATATCCATAGAAACAAGCAGCTGACGGACCCTTTAACACAAAAACCCTGCAAAAATTAAAATAAAAGTCTTTAATTTTGCGGTTTATAGAAAAATTCAGATTACGCAGACCTAAGGACACACGGGAATAGAAAAGAAAGTGCCATGATTTAATGCTGAAAATCACTTTCGGTGGTCTAAAGAAAAGGTTTTTAGTTTTTAGTATTAGAATCAGTAGTTTTGAGTCTTTTCCTTAGTATCGAAATTGTTTGAAATTTTAGTTTAGGACAGTACCACTGCCTGTATGAACATCTTCTGAAACATAACCTGGTTTTATTGTTGGACACATTTGGAGAATCTGCAGCTCTGAACTTTATTTGTTTGTATTTGAGGGTCAATAACCGTGAGATTTTCCGTTCCTGCAGAGATTAGGCTTGTTATGATACGCTTTAATCACAGAGTTTTGCGTTTATTGTCATCAGCGTTTTGGTGAACAGCTCCAGTCGTGATGTTACAGGTTTAGTTTTTATCACTAAGATCCTGACGCTTGGGTCGTAAAGCAGAGAATTACAAACAGGAGCAAGCGACACCTGTACTGATTATATTTTAATGTAAACGTGTACATATATTTAAATTTTATTTATTTATTTAAACGGGACAATGCACTTTAATGAACACACAAGCACATATAGCGTGAATGTAAACACGCTGGATTTTAGCAGAATGCTCATTTCCATCTGTTGTCCCAAGGATTTGGAGGAGGCAGGGAATAATGTACAACACAATAAACATTTGATCCATATATACACTACTATAAAAATATTATAACATCGCTATATCTAAAACACTTAGTATATACACACCTGCACACCTGTCATCATCCTTACACCAGCACTCACATTTTCAAAGATTAATTCAATATAATACATAACAATTTATAATTTATATGTTACAAGTGAGTGCATTTCTGATTCGACCAAACACAACTTTTTAATTAAAAGTTACATGTGGGGAATTCTCATATATTTATCCAACTGTTCCAAAAAGTTAAGGATTCAACTATTAATTCATTCATTATTATGCAACTTTTCTGGTGGCAGCGTCTTGCGTCTGCATGGAGATGTTGTTGCTGTCCTTGGAATGTTCAGCAGTATGGCATTAACTCGCGGCTGAATCCACCCAATACCAGTTAGTGCAGATGCAGAACCTCCCTAGGAACCTTAGGCAAGCACTTGTTTCTAGTTGTCGTCTAGTTGTTTATTATTATTATTATTTTGCTGAAGTCAAATGTATAATCTCATCTTAATTTACCATCTACTTAAAGGCAAAAACACACACAAAATCTTTATAAATTCAGGCGTTAAGGGGTTAAAGGTCCTTTCACTAGCCAGGACCACGCCAACAACATGTGTGAAGTGAAAAGCGTTTATTAAATGGAGACGAGGCGGGTCGGCTGGGTTGAGACTCAGGGTGGGGGTTCAGTCTCAGTCTTCACATGGCCCAGCAGGATCGGACCCCCTCGTAGGCGTCTTATGTCTGGTAGGGGTTGGGAGGGTGGGGTTAAGTTATTTGGGATGAACTGGGTTTGCCGGGTTAAGCTGCTACAAATAGGCTTCTGGGAAACTGAGGTGTGGTAGAAGTGGGCTGTGATTCGCTGGAGAGGAGGCGAGGGCGGTTGAGGCGTGGTCCTGCTCCTGACCCTAAGTTAATCATATTAACTACATATATTGTGCAAAATTGACTCTTGTGAACTTTAATCCAAGTTATAATGCTGTTCCCTCCTCAAAAACAGACCTGGAGTTGTGTTTTGTTTCCTTTGTTATTAGTCTACATTGGTTCCACCTTGTGATGTCATGAAGTGGTAGTTTTCAAGTTAACAGCTTTTACCTTTCAGTTCATTAGAGATTTGCAGGGCTGTAATTATCCAAAAGATTCTAGTGATGGTGTGTGAAGTTTAAAAACACAGCGGTGCTGTATCACCGCATGACATCAGAAAGTGGAACAGAGTGTTTTCAGTTTGAAAGAAGAACTCAACCTCAGTATGCAGGGTTTGTGTGTTAAACATATGAAAACAAAACAAAACACAACTCCAGGTTTGTTTGTGATGAGGAAATGACATTATAACGCTGTATAATGTTTTGCTTGCAGCACTCGGACTTTGCATTTTGTTTTGCATGTTTTACTTCCTTTAAATCTAACTCTAACCCGCTGTTCTCTCTTTCTTTCTCTGTTCTTCTTCAGATGACCCTTCCCTGCAATCAATTCACACATGCGTTAATATCTTCACCATTACGTAACCAAGACTGTCCTTGAAACCCTCACCTCAAAGTCATGGAATCTCCGACTTCTACTTCTTCTACTGCTGCTACCACTACTGCTGCTAATATAGAGACTCCAGACAAAAATGTTCTCCCTAAAAAGTATAAAGCTAAACTCCTCCAGGAAGGTCAAAGCAAGGACACGAGTAGCTTCAAAGACGACGAGGAGAAATGCGCTGGTCATTTGGATGTGAAGGTTTCCGTGAATCCCGTCGGAAGGCCCAGAAAGTCCCCAAGTTTGCAAGAAGAAGGACTGGCGCAAAGTTCGAATCCAGGCATGGAGTTGTCAGAAGGGAAACTGGAGCAAAAATCGCAACAAAAACCCGGGAAGTACGTTTGCGATTATTGCGGGAGGGCGTGTGCTAAACCGAGCGTGCTGAAGAAGCATATACGCTCGCATACCGGAGAGCGGCCATATCCGTGTGTACCGTGTGGATTTTCATTCAAGACTAAAAGTAATTTGTACAAGCATCGCAAATCGCACGCTCACTCGGTAAAAGCAGGGACGTTAACAGAAATGGGCACTTATAACGTCAGTTCGGAGCATGGATCCTTTGAGGGAGAAGGTGAGTTTTCCGACGGAGACCAGACCACGGATACAGACGATGACACTTCTAGCGATCCTTTGCTGCTTTTGGATACCGAAGGGTCCGACAATACCGCTGTGAAAGTGTTAAATCTCATTGCTCAAAAAAAGGGAACTACAGTTTCTTCTTCTACGACGCAAGAACACCACGAGACCAGTTCTTCGACTTTGGAGCCGAACCGCGCGATACCGTCCAGCGCGATCAAGCAAAGGTTAGCGTTAAGGTTGTCGGAAAAACGTAGTAGCGATTCGGAGCATAATTTGTCACTCCCGAGTCAGTCCAGCAAAGGAAGCACGGATTCCGGGTATTTTTCGAGATCGGAAAGTTCAGAGCATCAAACCGGACCGCCAAATACAAACGCAAAATCGTATCAGGAAATTATGTTTGGAAAGTGCTACAGGCCGAGCCCCAAGCAAGCTTTTACGAGCGATTATAAGGATTCGGAAAGGGGTGTGTCTCGGGTTTATACACAAGAAAAGGATATGGTTGAGTCTATAAAGATAAATACAAAATCGTTTACAAGAGAAGAAATCAAGGAACCTCAAATGGATAGCGCTGATATGGGATTGTTGATACGAAGTAACTCTATGCCTACATCTTCCGCCGTTTGTTTACCAGCGCCGCAAGCTTTGAGAGGCAGCCACTCATTCGACGAAAGAACTAGCACAGGCGGTTCAAGGCGGTTACGGCGGCAGGCCGCTTTCGAGCTGTCCGCGCACGATACCCACGCGGAAGCGATGGAAAGCCACGTAAAAATCGCCGAAAGCGGTTTAGAAATGGAAAATAACCCGGCGATGTCCGCGCATTTGAGTCACCACAGGCACGCGCTGGAGCTGGCGACGCGAAAACGGCGCAAAGAGAAACGCGAGGAGGAGGATTTACCGGTTCAGTACGAGACGCACCACGAGCAAAGTGAAGAAATGACGTACGAAAGTGATTACAAAGCCAAAGGGCAAGCTGTGTGTGAGATGGATGTAACTTTAAGTGCGGAAATAACAACTAGAAAGACTCTTGGGAATGTTATATCAGTAATACAACATACAAATTCACTAAATAGGATTCAAATGGAGCAAGCTGAGCATTTTAAGTACCACAGTAGCCAGCATTATCAAGCGATGGAGGCCAGCGATGCATACGAAATGGAGAGAAGCGATAGCAGGCTCAGGCAGTCTTTTCAAATGGGGCCCAAGCTGGTACGACAACCCAATATCCAAGTACCGGAGATCAGAGTGACGGTAGAGCCAGACAGTCCAGAGAAAGCTCCGGAAATCCAAGTGAAAGAACCAGAAAAACACGTAGAGGAGTTCCAGTGGCCGCAAAGGAGCGAAACGTTGGCGCAGTTTCCTCCTGAGAAGCTACCCCCGAAAAAGAAGAGGTTACGTTTGGCGGAAATCGAGCATTCGTCCGGAGAATCTAGTTTTGAATCGGCGTGTACGAGCTTGTCGCGGAGCCCGAGTCAAGACAGCAACTTATCGTACAGCTCGACGTTTTCGTTTGACAGAGAGGACAGTATCAAATCGCCAGGAAAGCTTGACGAATTTGGGAAAGAGTTGCTCGCCGTGCCAGGAAGTAGCGGGCAGCATTCTCTATCCTTACTACATCAGCGTCAGCAACACGAAATGCGTAGATCGTCGTCTGAGCAAGCACCTTGTAACTTACGCAAAGAGTTGCCTGAAGTTCGTAGCATCTCTTTTGACTACGGAAGCCTCTCTCCAACTTCTAAACTCAAACTGGTTGAGTACACAAAAGGTGACAAGCGAAGAGCTAACTTGGTACGGCAAGAGTCTTTGAACATGGAAACCGAATCATCTCACCAACATCACTTCTTGACCCAAAGTTTGCCAATCTTTTCAACCGGAAGCACTTTCCCGCATTTGCCCCATCCGAGTCTGCTTGTCCCGGTGAGAATCCAAACTAACGTGCCATCTTTCGGCAGCTTAACCTACACCACAGTATCGCAAATTTTCGACAATCAAACTGAAAGTATTAGCTTGTGCTCGCCAAATCAGCAAATTCCACGAAATCTAGAAACGCAACACAGCAGCGAAAGCTCTGATCAGACCATTGAAGCTTTAGACCTGTCGTCCGCTAAGCTAAAAACAGGAATACCTCTTTCGCTCACATCCCGAACCATATCGACCACCAACGCCTCGAGCGGAGGCGCGAGCAAACGGATGCTATCTCCAGCGAGCAGCCTGGACTTGTTTATGGAGGTCAAGCAGCAAAAACGCGTGAAAGAGGAGCGAATGTTCGGGGAAATTGCCAAAGAACTGAGCGCGGTGGAGCTCGGCAAATGCAACATCAGCGAAGACAAGATAATCCTGAGAGCAATGGAGGAGCAAAGCAGCGAATCGTCAATGGATAGCACCTCCATGGACATCAATGTTATGCCAATGGGAGATTTTAAAGAGACAAAACTTGAAGATAAACGTTTCACGATGGAGGTTGTGGCGAAGCTCGTAACCACCGCCGATGTGATGATCATAGACAGAGAGCACGCGAAAATCTTACGGCAGTTTCCGAGTCTCCGCACCACGACGGGAGTGAGCTGGTGCTACCTAAACTACACCAAACCGAGTGTCAGCCAAAGCGCGGGCCCTCCTTACCAGTCGGTGTACGCCGCGTGGTGTATCAGCGCTCACAATCCGAATCCGTTGGACCTGAGCACGGGTTCGGCTCTGGCTCTGCTCCGGTCCAAGCAGAAGGGGGGTCCCGTCATCTACAGCACAGCCCAGATGTGTCAGCCCGGAGCGGGGAAACTCGTGTCCTCTCTGCTGCTTTGGAGGCACACCGCGGAGCAGGTGAGAATAAACTAACATTTAAAGTTGCATAATTAGGGTGACCACTTACCTCTGTTGATTTCCCACTGCGCATGTGGAAGCCCAAAAGACTCGATCGCCGATGTTGTTTCTAAACCCATTTATTTACCCGTGAATTATATTTATTGAAAACACTTTGAAAAATACATTCCCGAACCGCTTTCTTTCAACAACTTTCAGTTTCTCTTCTTCTTTACCGTTGGTAGTCGATTCTCACTTGTTGCTTCTGGCGGCTCGAGCCTCTCGCGCTGCGGGAGTCGACAATCAAGTCTTTAGGGCTTTCACATGTGCAGTGGGAAATCAACAAGCTAATGCTCAGGCTGCTTATAAAGTTGTTTTCTAACATTTCCAGACACTTATGAGTGAGCCAGGCAGAGCATTTTGTTTGTTAGACTTGTGACTGTTGTAAGATGGGTTAGAAAGTGGTGTTAAGCTTCTTCTGTACAAATTGGCATTTTACGTGAAAGTTCAGAACTTGCCCCCATCACTACACTAGTTTGTTGCCTTGACAGACTCACTGCCACAGTGAGATCTCCACCGAGGAAACACTGATCTGTGCCGTTTTTTGGCTTCTGGCAGAATTCCACCACCTCTAGAAACGGACTTTAGCTTCAAACGTGCCCGAGTTTCCCTTTAATATCTCTGTAATTACTGGGTTTAACCATTTCTGTAAGCATACAAATGATTAGACTTAACCTATCACATATTTACAGTATATTTAGCATCTTAATAATAGTAATAATATTGATAATATTATTATTAATAATAATAATAATAATAATGCCTTACAGTAATGCACTTTACAGGTTTATCAGTGCCTCTCACTCACATTCTGTGGTCAGAAGATACAACTGTAGTCACAGCTGCCCTGGGACAGACTGACAGAAGTGAGGCTCCAGTCTGAGCCCTCAGCCCCTCCAATCAACACCAATCATTCACACTAAGTTACATAATGCACCTTTAAATTCTTCTGAAAGTTATGTAAAAATACATTAGGTTACAAATAACCCGCTGTAACAAATAATCCACTTACACTACACTCGTCCTGCATATTTTTGACCCGACTTTAACCACATATTTTCCACTGGCACAGCTAAAGAATGCTCCGTTCTTTCTGACTTCTCTCTGAGCAGTTCTTGTGCAGCTGATTGTGTCCTTGTGTCTTAAATATCGTCCGGAAACATTTTGAAAAGATCAGATTTGAAGTGTGTGAGTCAGAGCTGCAGCATTAGTGCATAAGTGTTCACATGTTCCTCTGGGTTTACCACGAAAACGAAGCTAATCCCTAAAGTCATCTTTATTACATGAGGCGTCTTTATGACATGATGCTTCATCTTTTCAAACCACAATCATACGGGCTGTTTGTCCTCTGACTGAACAGCTCACATATAACTTCTCTAATGGAGCGTCTGCCACCTGCTTATCTCCAGTGACATTGTTCCGTGCGGCATTAAACTTCTGACCTTTTGAAGAGAAGCGAGTGGCAAATCCTCCCAGAAATGTTTGTGTTTTTAACAAAAGAGTCTGTGAAAAACTGCAAAATCAGGACATTGAGGATTATTATGAAACAAGTTTACTCTTGACTTTCTTACTTACAAAGCAGGTTATGATGCAATGGAACAATCAGCTTTGTAAAAATAAAACTTTCTTTCAAATTGATTACACATTTATACAAATGTAATGTAAGGCAGTTTACAATTAACTTAAATGATAGATATGATAAGAATGAAAATATAAGAACTTCTTCTGTTTGACCAGCAGTCCCAGCTCTGACTTCAATTAAAACCAAATAATTGTCGAGTATGAACACAAAAATGTGATTTTTTTTTTTTTTGCCACATCGCCAAACCCTGTGTGGGACGAGAATGAACCTTTACCCCTTCAATAGACCAAGTGCATTTGCTCCAGGATCATTTTTGCATTCTCAACAAGACAGACAAAACAACAATTAAGTTCAGTTCAAGTTTATTTATATCGCACATTTAAAACAACTTTAGCTGACCAAAGTGCTTCACATAAAAGTCAACAAAGACAGAAGAAACCGATACACATACATATACACAGATGTGAAAGCTATAATAAAAACAAAGATAATCTGACTAGTTAGTATTAAATGCCAGGGAAAAGAGGTGAGTTTTCAGTCTGGTCTTAAACTGTGTTACAGACCGAGAGGATCTGACTAGGGATGGTGAAAACTAAAAAAATCATGACCGACGACTGAGCCTTGTTAACGGGTTAAAATCGATTAACCGGCTGGAGCCTGCTGCCGGCTCTCACACATGACAGCACTGAAGATAAAGGTGTTGAAGTGTTAGAAGTTCATTTAAAACATCGTCGTAGCTCATTTCAGAAAATGATCGCTCTGAAGAGACGCCGCTTATAGACTGCGGAGCACAAGTCTGTCAACGCCGCACATAAAGCATTTATACACAGACACGCACGTAAGGCTCAGTTTAACCCAGCAGTCATGACTTTAGTCACAATATGCACAAAACCGTGAGGATAAAATGCCAAAACATGCAACAGGCGCTTACACAACAAAAACACTTCTGTGGAAACTCAAACTACAGCTCGTAGCAGCACTAAAGCCTGTAGAGATAAACAGAAACACAGAGAAAGCTCTCAGCAGGGCAGAGTTAGCACGGTTAGCATAGTTAGCACAGTACGTTGGCTTTTCTCACCTGTAGAAGAGGCTTGAGGGTGTTGCATTTTGAGGTGATACATCATCGATTATGTGAACCTCACGTCTTGAGTAATGAGACCTTGTGCCACATAAAAAGTGCGTTTAGGCTCCTGTCTGTGATCATTTAGGGCGACTCACACTCGGACCGTAAAACTGTAGGGTAGGGTTCCATTTAACCGACAGTCAAAAATTTTGCCCAGTTATCGTTGATTCGGTCAACCACCGGTCAAGCGGTTACCGGTTAACATAGATCTGACAGGATGAGGAAGGCTGGTCCACAGTCTGGACACTGCCAGAGAAAAGCCTCTGTCACCTCTCGTCTTTAGTCTAGTTTTGGGAATGACCAACAGGAGCTGGTCGGCTGATCTCAGGGCTCTGGGCGGAGTGTAGGACTCCAGTAATTCCCTTAAATTGTTCCCTCAAACAAGACAGTCTCTTATAAATGCATCTGGAACTGTTTGGGAGATTACACTAGATGTTTCTCTTTTTAAGGTTATAATACTTTTAATTATAGCTGATATACTTCATATTTTTGTGGATATTGTCCATTTGAGTACACCTCCCTCCTCTTCTTCAAGTTAACTTAAATCTTCACAGACTAAAAGCCAGATCGCTGATTCAGCCGTAACCGCTCAGAAAAGTCCTTTAGCTCCCACCCTTCACCCGATCTCTGGTATTAAATACCATAGGAGCATTTATTGTGGGCATTTCCTTGAAACAGAGACAGAATCAAAGGGAGTAGGCCCATGTGTGATAATATCCCGCAGTGTCACTTTACCACAGCGTCGATATGGTTCAGATGGATGTTTAACAGAATGTATGTCCCTCCTCAGATGCAGAGGAAACCAGAGCCCCGAGACGCAGAGGCCAGCGTCTACGGAAAGAAGCCCAAGGACGTGAGGCCGAAGTCGTGCAAAGACGAGTGGAAGGAGGCCCCCGGACAGAGCGCCCCCACCAGGATCAAGATCTTCGAGGGCGGGTACGTGCACCTGGGTTTCTCTGTTGGAGAGACTCGGCCTAATGGCATTTTTGTATAATATTCTAGCCAGTAAAGAAAGTGTTGTAAGTAAACTACCGCTATTAGCCTTTAGCGGTAAATGCGTGCGCACCACGGTAATTAATGATCTGCTAAATGCCGATAATTCACACTTCTATTCACAGATCATTTCCATATCAGTGCGTGTCCAGTAACATATATACGGCCACTATAGTCACTTTACAGTCGCTAATAGAAGAGAAAACAGCCTGTTTATGTGTGCGAGCTACAGCAGCTAATCGCTAACCAATGAGAAAGAACCAAAACGAGCTTCAAAACCGACACATTTCAACACTCAGCCTCACACAGGCTCCTCTCAGATCACAAGTCTGCACTAAGAACTGTCCTTTAATCCAGACTCACACTGAACGGCTGGAAAGAGAAGATAATCTCAGTGTTGCGCACATGGATCTGTAGCTGCGGGTGTAAACAAGCGTACGTGGGGGTGTGTTCAGGGGCAGGACGACGTCACAGACACAGACAAATGACTCAGCAGATAAATACTGATGCGTCACCACATATTCTGACATATATCTGTTTGTAAATTGGATTAAATGGACAGAATATAGAGAGTCAAAGCTTTATAACAAGGTGAAACATGTCCACGTGGAATATCGGCCCATATCGGCAAGATTTAGGCCGATAACCAATATCTTTCCAAGTGCTAATATTGGCCGATCAGCAGCTACAGGTTTCACAATTCGTTGTATGTACGTGTGAGGTTTAAAACAGGAAAAAGGAAAAATTTACAAATGTTAAGATATCAGCAGTGTTAGCTTTTGCATCTCTTGTTCACCTTACCTGCCTCACAGCTAGGGGCCCTAGAGCGCCCTCTTGCACTTGTTTTATGCATGTATATCTGGGGAGGAAGTTTTTTGTGGAACTGTTCTTGAACGTGGCGGCTCACGAAATAAATGAGCCTGAACTAAACCTGGAGTTATTATTTAGGACGAACATTGGTAGCAGAGGATGGTTAGTAACTACAGAGTTCCGCCACCATTTGAGGAGGGAAAACCCTACTGAAAGCTGGAAAAATGAAGTCGGCATTTGGACCAGAGTTACTGATTTGGATGCTAAGAAACAGGCTCTCGCTGTGGCTTTGGCGCTATCAGGCAGAGCGCGAGAGACGGCGATGGAAATACCCGGTAGATGATTTAAATGAAGACACTGGAATGGCCACTTTGTTGGCTAAACTTGACGATTTGTTTCTAAAAGAAGAGAAAAGACTGGATCTATGAAGCATACACGGACTTTGGACCGCGTTGTAAAAAATGGAAATGTGTCCATGGCGGATTATATTATTGATTTCGGACAGCGGTATTCGCGCATGAAAGTACAAAATGGAGTTACCCGATGCAGTTTTGGCGTTTAAACTGCTGGACACAGCGTGCCTGGATGTGACGGACAGGCAGCTGGCTCTAACAGCGTGCACGGATTTAACATTCGCCTCTATGAAGTCCGCATTGAAGAGAATATTTGGCGGAAAAACGAGTGTCGCTACAGAGGGAATTAACGCCAGTCAGAATCTGTGTTCGCTACGGAGCAGCGGCGGCAAAAAGGCAAATCATGGCAACAGGCGCCAAACCCAAAGCTCCACAGCCACGGTGCACGAACCCGCTGGACAAGTTCGGACGGCGATCGAAATGTGCAGTGTGCCAAAGTACGTTTCATTGGGCCAAAGATTGCCCACATAAAAGTGAGAGTGTCCAAATAACTGATAAGATAGAAGTGGAAGAGTGTAACATTACCTTGTACACCAAAGAATCGCCAACAGATGCAGAAATATTTATGACGGAATGTTTTGGCTCAGCTATAATAGATACCGCTTGTACTAGAACAGTATGTGGACAAGAGTGGCTGAACAACTACATTAGTGCGTCAGGAATAAAAATGCCAAGTCAGTGAGAAAAACTGAAGTACAAAGTCACAGGCCCTTCAAGTTTGGAGATGGAAAAGTGGTGTATTCTGTCAAAAAGTAAAGATACCAGCCAAGATTGGCAATACACATTGCAATATTGAAACTGAAGTGGTACCTGTTGACATCCCGCTGCTTTTGAGTAAGACGTCCTTGAAAAGAGCAGGGACAGTTCTGAATATGGAAAATGACAGTGCAATGATGTTTAATCAACCTGTCAACTAGACTTTACTAGCTCAGGACATTACTGTGTGAACATAGTGGACAGTGAGAATAAATGTTCTACTAAGGATGATGAGATATTAGCAACCACAGAGGAAGAAGTCCTTATAAACACAGACAAAATGAGCACAAGTGAGAAAATAAAAAGTTTTAGAGAGAAACTTCATAAACAATTTGGGCATGCTTCTGCTGATAAGCTGCAGAGACTTTTAATTAGCTCTGGCAACAAAGACACAGAATGCATCAGCCTATTGCATAAGGTCATAGGTCAGTGTGAAGCATGTCAAAAGTACTGTAAGACAAAACCCAAACCTGCAGCTGGCCTGCCCCTGGCATCTACTTATAATGAGACTGTAGCTGTAGATCTGCATGAACTTGAGCCAGGGTGTGGTACTTACACATTATTGACCAGTTCACTCGATTTAGTGCAGGAAGCGTCATAACCACCAAGAAGTCTTCTGAAATAGTCAAACATTTTATTCATGATTGGATCAGTGTGCACGGCCCACCACAAAAAGTTATTCAGTGACAATGGTGGGAGTTTAACAATGAAGAAGTGAGAGACATGGCTGAAAACTTTAATATTGAAGTGAAGACCACACTGCGTACAGCCCATGGAGTAATGGACTGTTAGAGCGGCACAATCAAACCCTGACTGAGATCATACTGAAGGTGAAAACTAGCACTGGATGTGACTGGAGTACTGCCATGGACTGGGCTCTCATGGCAAAGAACTGTATGCAAAGTGTCCACGGTTACAGTCCACATCAGCTTGTGTTTGGGCAGAATCCGAACCTGCCGTCTGTGTTGATCGATAAAGCACCAGCGCTGGAGGGCACCACCAAAAGTGAATGGGTGGCTAAGCACATTTCAGCTCTGCACGCTGCGAGAAGGCCTTCACAGAGGCGGAGTGTTCAGAACGGATCCGGAGAGCACTAAAAGAAACAGCTGCGTCCCAACAATGAGAGGTATGAACAGGGGGACAAGGTATTTTACAAACGTGTGGACTGTCCAGAGTGGAAAGGGCCAGGGGGTGGTCATTGGACAGGACGGTGCAGTTGTGTTTGTTAGGCACGGAGGCACTTGTGTCAGAGTTCACCAGCTCAGACTGAGAAAAGTTACTCAGGAACATGAAGAACCTCAAGCTCGCTGTGACAAAGAAAACAGCGATGAACAACACTCATATGACATAAACGAGGACGCAGATGAGACACATGTAGAAAGCACTGACAATGATCCACTGCCTGCTCCTGAAAATGTAGTGACAGAGAGACAGGACGTTGGAAACATAAATGTAAAGGTAGGTCAAGTTGTGACATTCAGAAACCCAGAGAGTGGTGCTTCTCAAACAGCAAAAAGTATTGGGACAGGCTGGCAAAGCCAAAGGAAAATATAGGAACTGGTACAACTTGGAGCTACTTGAGCCTGCTGAGGAGGCAGGTAACAGTGAGGCAGTTGATCTTTCACAGTTGGAGGATCTTCAGGTTAAGGTTCCTGTTCTGACACACATGAGGATGTTTTTGTCACCAAGGATGAGTCATTTGATGAAGCCAAGAACAATGAAATAAAAAGCTGGATACAAAATGAGGTGTTTGAAGAAACTGAGGACAGAGGACAGAGGTGCATCTCTACTCGGTGGGTGTGCACTTTGAAAGAGACAGACAATGCATTAGTACCAAAAGCCAGGCTTGTTGCACGGGGATTTGAGGAACTACAAGTATCTGAGCTACAAAAGGACTCTCCAACCTGTGCTTCTGAGTCTCTGAGGCTCCTTGTGGCAGTGAGTTGTCAAAAACAATGGCAACTCCATTCAATGGACATAAAATCTGCCTTCTTACAGGGACTGGAATTGTCTAGAGACATTTTTATTAGACCTCCACCTGAGGCCAATAGCACAGGAAAACTTTGGAAACTGAGAAAATGTGTGTATGGTTTAGCTGATGCCTCACTGTATTGGTATAACAGAGTGAAAAACATAATGATTGACACAGGAGCCGTCATATCTAAAGTTGACCCTGCAGTTTTCTACTGGTTAGATGAGGACAAAAATGTAACTGGTGTATTAGCTTGTCATGTTGATGATTTCATTTGGGGAGGTACACAAATGTTTTCAAGGACTGTTATACCCAACCTCAGATCTAAGTTAAATGTTGGTCATGAAGCTCAGGATTTCTTTTCTTATGTGGGTGTGGATTTAGTTACTTTGGGAAAAAATGTACAAATACACCAAGAGACTTACATTCAGCATTTGCAGTCTATACCACTCACGCCCTCACGAGCAACAGAATCCAGCTCACCCCTCACTGAGGTAGAGAGATCAGCTCAGATCTAAGATAGGGCAACTTCTGTGGGTTGCCAGACAAAGTAGACCTGATGTCATGTTTGATGCCAGTAACCTAGCATCTAATCTCAAACAGGCCACTGTACACACTATTAATGAAGCAAACAGGGTCGTGTGTAAACTTAAGGCAAAATCAATTCAGCTGAACTTTCAGCACCTTGGCAATGACAGTAACTTGAAGATTGTTACTTTCTCTGATGCATCTTTTGCAAATCTGTCAGATGGTGGAACTCAAGGTGGGCACCTTATTGTTTTGATGGGTGACAATGGATATTTCTCTCCTCTATCATGGCAGTCAAAGAGAATCAAGAGAGTTGTCAGAAGCACACTTGCAGGTGAAACATTAGCAATGTCTGAAGGTATTGACAATGCCATTTTTCTTTCAACATTGTTTTCTGAACTCAACGCTGGTTGTACTGATCACCCTGTACCAATAATCTGTGTTACTGATAACTTTTCTCTTGTTGATGCACTAAGGTCTACCAAGTCTGTTACTGAAAAAAGACTGCGCTTGGAAATCAGTTCCATCAAAGAACTGATCCAAGCTAAAAAGGTTCAACAGATATTGTGGTCAGAAACCAAAGAGCAGCTTGCAGATTGCCTAACCAAAAAGGGAGCATCCTCAGCTATGCTTCTGAGGGCTTTCAATGAGGGACGTTGGACTGTTAAATGAATGGGTTGTTCTATCAAAAACATTCATGTTATTCTTACTGTTCTCTTGATGTTGATTTTTAAGCTGATTATTTTTGCTGGGGGTCTAAAGTGTATTTTTCTTATTTAAAGAGAGTGAGATTGTTAGCTTTTGCATCTCTTGTTCACCTTACCTGCCTCACAGCTAGGGGGCCCTAGAGCGCCCTCTTGCACTTGTTTTATGCATGCATATCTGGGGAGGAAGTAGTTGTGGAACTGTTCTTGAACGTGGCTTCTACGAAATAAATGAGCCTGAACTAAACCTGGAGTTATTATTTAGACGAACAAGCAGTATCTTAATTTACTCACGTACTAAATAAGATCCTAAAATCCCCCTGCACGGCTGTTTTTACAAAATATATAAATAAAATGTCCAAGTATACAAGATCTAACAATTACTTTAGTTTATACCCTGGAAATACAATTATGTAATAATAAAACACCTAAAACTTTTATTGTGAATACACCTAATACTACTTTTTAACGCTTTAACCTACATAATGCTTGTACATAAACAAATACAAGACATTTATTAAAAATCTTATATAAAATACTTATGTCTAGGGCTGAATAACTAACTAACTGCGATTAGACCTATTCTCATTTTTAAAAAGCAAGAATTTTGTCATTACGATCAACTGAGATTAATTTTGCAGTCCTACTCCTGTTTTGAAAGTTGGTTTTTATTCCTCCAGTAATACTTGTCGTGTTTCTCGCAGGTACAAGTCTAACGAGGAATATGTGTACGTGCGCGGCCGCGGGAGGGGGAAGTACATCTGTGAGGAGTGTGGCATCCGCTGTAAGAAACCGTCCATGTTGAAGAAGCACATCAGAACTCACACTGACGTCCGGCCCTACGTCTGTAAAGTCTGCAACTTCGCCTTCAAGACTAAAGGTGGGCTCTGCGGACACGGACGCAGGTTTACAGGGGGTCAGAGCTGCTGTAACTTATTTTATTGATCTGTTTTCTCTGAAGGGAATCTGACCAAACACATGAAGTCCAAGGCTCACATGAAGAAGTGTCTGGAGCTGGGCGTGTCTGTGTCTGTGGACGATTCGGAGATACAGGAGCAGGGTCAGTCTCAAATTCACTCTCAGTCCCTTTATGTCACTACATTTTATATTCACGCTCCACACTGTTGTTGGTTCGCTGCTTCCCTTTCCCACCACTGGTCACACATCATATCCATCAGGGGTGTAACGATATTTATTGCGATATCGTGGGAAAGCTCACGATATGGTGGGAAAGCTCACGATATGGTGGGGAGGCTCACGATATTACGATATTCTACATTATAACAAGACATTATAAAATGCTTTGACCAGTCATTTGGTACGACGTTTATTGTCATTACGGATGGAACGAAATCCAAATCTCTCTGTACGATATTTTCACCATAAACATCTCACCGTACGATATATTGTGATGGTCCACGAGACTTTTGAGGATATGGTATCACAATATTTCGGTTATTGTTACATCCTGACTACAAGTGTGCGAAAATGTCCAGATATTTACATATCGTGATACTAAAGTTGGTGTTACACTATCATTATCATGGGCTGCTGTATCGATATATCGCCGTGAGTATTTTATCTTTTAGCAATTTTTTTGTGACCGTACGACAGTTTTGTTGCTTATTTAGTGGAAGGAAACCTGTTCATACAATATCCTTGAGATTTCACAATATCCAAATCTCTGTACGATATTTATTACAATATTTTGTGTAGGCAAAATCAAAACTGTGAATCTGCTACTTTTTCCTCTAAAAATGCTTCACAAGACTTAAGAATGAAAATGTAAAAGTGCTTAGAACAGTTATTTCTTCATGTCGTCTGCACTGAAACGGAGCAAAGGATCATGGTCTATGTAGTTCCCTCTGTTTTTTTTTTAGCTATTTCTGCCTCAGAACTGTTCATTTAAGCAAAGAGACTTGGGATTCGATATATTGTGATGGTCCACGATATTATTGTGAGACCTTTGATGATACAAGATCACCATATTTTGGTTATTTTTACATCCCTAATATTCGTACATGCACGCACGAGTCAGAGCCGGGTTCACTCTAGCATCAGTTAGTCCCACCTTGTGTTTTATAAGGCCAGAGTCAATGATCTGTCTTCACATTTAAGCTTTTTTATTATGAATAGTATATATTTGATGTATTTTCTGATGGTTCTGATTTTTTATGCGCCTTAAGTGTACAGCTGTGTGTATAACTGTAAATGTGTATGTGTGTTATATGTATATCAGCTCACCCAGGGGAGCAAAGAGCTACAGACTCATTACAACGAAGTGAATCATTCGTAATGTTTCACTGGTTTAACTGAGCCACCACACGTTTAATAAGGAACATTTATTTTAAAGGGACAGTTCATAATTTTGGACATAGGGCCTCATTTCCTAGTGAGTGTCCATAGAATAATGATTGAAATAAAATTGCATTGCATGAATCGTCGCATGTTGCGGGACTATTTTCTCATATATCAGTCCGCCGCTGCCGAACTTTCTATCAGGAAGTACAACGCACTGCTGCTGCTCAGATATAAATCCTTCAAATGTGAGGTTGGTTTTACTTCTCAAATGATTCTCTGGACACAGACGTTCACATGGACAGTCTGGAGTTCTAATAGTTTTTCCTCGGGTCTGTGGAGTGGGTCAGACTGTTTTTAGTGGCAGGACGACTGTGGCCATTGACATGCACTAGCCCAGCACCAGCACCTCTGCAAATACAAGGACTGGAGGAAGATTTAAAAAAGTGTCTCCACACGTCTCCAACACTCTGGCTCACAAGAAAATAGGGCCCTATGTCCAAAATTACAAACTGTCCCTTTAACTCTGCGTCACGTCAAATGTTTGTTATTCGAGTCATGAAGGCAGACTTTAAAAAAACTGCAGTAAAAAGTAGTATTTTTAGTCATGTGAGCCAATTCAGCTGGAAGCCCGGGACTGACCAATACATCAGACTGATGTTTGGCCAGTGTTTTGCTTGGGCCAAGCTTCTGCCTAAAGATTATGCATCAAGCTTTATTTAGCCACTTGAGAGTGAAGAGGGTGCAGCACAAAATGTGAATCCACTTTAAACTTTATTGATGCACAAGGGAAATTACTTGGACACTATAGTCTTATCCATATTGGCCTAAAAATATCAGCAGAACTTGTCGTCCATCTGTTTCACTGGATTCTAAACAATCTGAAAATGGGAGGAAAAAACATGAGTTGATCTCTTTTTAAACTGTTTCTGATCCTGTTCCTTGTGTTTCCAGTGGACGACGTTCCCGTGGAGTCGAAGGCGGAAGCGGCCGCAGCCAAACATCAGTTTTCCGACGCGGAGGACTCGGACGGAGGAGAGGAAGAGGAGGAGGAGGAAGAGGAGGAGGAGGAAGACTACGACGGAGACTCCACCCCCAAACTCAGATCACGCTCCACCAGCCCCCAGCCCTGCCTCATGTCCTCCACTGCTGTCACCGCGCTGCCAGGAGGGGGCGCCACCAGCCTCTCCGCCTCCATCACCTCTCTGCCAGGAGGGGGCGCCGTACCCAAACGCTGCTCTTACCCTCCGCCCCCTTCAGACGACGACTCGCTCACGCTCCTCTCCCCGGACCAGAGCTTCCTGTTCGATCCGTACTCGTCCTGCCTCCTCTCTCCGGGCTGGGAGTCTCCAATCAGGGAACCGTCTCCGTCTCGGCTGCGCTACCCCTCGCCGCGCAGGGAGATGTCCCCTAGAGGGCGCTCCTCCCCCAGATGGGACACGTCTCCGCTCAGGCCTGGGTCGCCCAGCTTCACCCCCATCCAGCACCTCTCTCCCGGGGCGCTGGAGCGGCCGCTGTCCCCCGGGTCGGAGGTGGGGAAGAGGGGCAGGCAGAGGGTGGTGCTCCGGGCGGTGTCCCCGAGGAGAGGCTCCCATCAGCACAAAGGGGAGAAGAGCAGGCACCAGGCCAAGATCGAGATGGTCCAACAGCAGCAGCTCGGAGCTCAGGACATGGAGATGGTGAGTTAAAGCCGGATTTACTTTTTAAAGGTCCTATATCACACACAGGGTCACTGCGGGGTCTTAAAAAGGTCTTAAATTATGTTGTCCATGTCTTATTTTTTTCGCAAAGGTCTTAAATTTCATGAGCCTATTTTTTTGTAAACTCAACCCGGCTGCAGTGCAACGTGAGACAAGACAATGTGATGCTTAGTTTGCCTTGTTGAATGTTATAAATGATTTTTGGCCAGTTTACAGCAACGCATACGACTATGAATGAGTTCTGAATGAGATTTTATAGTAAAAGTATTTGTTGTTATTTAAAGCAGTGAGTAATGGTCATTATTAGAATTGGATCTGGTGTTTGGTGTTTTTCGCCCACGTAACTGGCGCGATGTTGGTCTTAATTTCCATTTAAGTGGTCTTAAAAAGGTCTTTAAAAAGTGATACATTTGGGGGAGTCAAACCTGGGCATCCCCTGTACACAAAATTGACTCTTTTGAGCTTTAAGCCATGTTATAATGTTGTTACCTCCTTTATCTGAGACCAGGCAGTGATTTGGGGCGATTAATTCCTTCCTGATAAAAATCTTGATCAGCAAAACTAGGAAAATCTGGAACTCAAATTCTTTTAACCAGTGTGACGATAATTTAGGCGACTTTCTGTACGGACATAGGCAAGTTCATTGGAAATGCTACAACAAACAGCAGTTTTTTTCAGCGCTTATAGTTTATGCAAATGATCCGTGTGGTTTTAAGTTTGGTTTGTGTAGAGACGACGCGAGCATCAGTCCTGCTCCTGTTGTTGCAGCTCGACTTCTGTCTTCAGCACCAACATTAGACTCGTTTATTTGGAATCGGTGGTTATTTATCAAAATATACAAATATTCACCTGCACCTGGCGTTTAAAGGGGACCTGGCTCTTATTTGGTATTTGACAGGTGGATAAAACTACTGTGAATAGACCTGAAGTACCACCTGCCGGAAGTTGTAATTGCAACGTTCCAAACATCTTCCTGGTTTGTGACGTAAGCGTGAATAGAGCCTATTCTCACTCCGTGTTAAAAGCCAGTGTCTAAAAGTGTGTTTTTAAATGAGACGTAAAAGAATCGACTGGGCCATTCAACTTCATTTTCAAACACAACACAACATGACAACAAAACACAACTCACAGCACAGATGACTACAGCACACCTCTGCTTTTGAATTCACAGTGTGGTGACTCCTCTCGTGTCTCATTTCCAATTCAGTTTATTTTGTAAAGCCCAAAACCACAGCAGCACTTACCTCTGCGGGCGTAACAAGATTTAACCAAAGTTAGAAAACCCAACAGTGAAACAGACACGGTCAATAACAGACAAACAGATTAACCCATATTTATAGAAAACAAGAAAATGGAGAACTGTTCCAAAACATTCAATCAATCAAACTTTATTTATAGAGCACTTTTCATACAAAAAATGCAACACAAAGCGCTTTACAGGGATTAAAAAGATCAATCCCACAGTTTTGTCCATATATTGGTCTCAAGTCCATTCCTCTTTGCAAAGCTTTGAGTTTTCTCCAAGATGTTATTCGATATTGATCTTTAGAGCCACCATGTCCATCCAAGCAGCAGTTAATGATGACAAACCCGGCCCATAGTCACAAGTCTGAGTGCTCACAGCTCTGCCCGTCGTCCCAGTCTTTACGGGCAGCCAAAGTGGGGCTTTGAACAGCTGCCTCAGTAACCCGAATATTCTGAAAAAAAAAACAGGGTCATGCCTTACATCAATCAGCAAGAATCCTGCAGTCATGGGTCTGAATAGGCAAATGTTGTCCTCCTTGAATTGGGGCAAGCAGGTTTCCCTCTTAACCTGCGTTCCTCATTGAAAAAAAAAGAGATGTCAATAGACGATTATCACAACGGCAGGAAGTGCTGCGATGTTGAGTCACGCAACTTCCAGTCGATGCTTTTCTCTGGAAAAATCCCTGTGGAAAAGTGTCGCATATTTTCCACCAGCTTCATAAATCTGCCCCAACACCAAATCTTCATCCAACAAGGACAAAGAACAGATTCTATCCATGACGATCAAGAGAAGAAAGACCTTAAAGGAAACGACGAGCATCAGTGAAACTACTGAAAATACTCAAAACGTAAAAAAAACCCATCGATTTTGTGATGTCAATATTAGCACAGACTGAGAGATTTTTGCAGTTTAAATGGTCGACATTTAATCTGTGAACATCTGTAGTGTTTAAACTGCACAAATCTATTTGCCTATACGAGTATCGACATCACAAAATCGATTTTTAAGCTTAATTGTAGAATGAGTCTGAGTGAACAAGTTATTGTTCACTCAGAACCATAACGTTAGTGTTGCTCAGTCGTTTCACTGATGCTCGTCGTTGTTTCCTTTAAGTTTTCGTCTTTCTTCCCTTGATCGTTGTGGATAAATTCTTCATGGACAGACTCTGTTCTTTGTTCCTTGTTGGATGAAGATTTGGTGTTGGGGCAGATTTATGAAGCTGCTCAAAAATATGCAACACTTTTCCACAGGGATTTTGCCGGAGAAAAGCATCGACCAGAAGTTGCGACTCAACATCGCTGCACTTCCTGTTGTGATAATCGTCTATTGCGTTCAGAGACCAATTGATCAAATCTAAAGTTGATGAATTTAAGGTTTGAAGAGGCAGAGAGAATATCTCAGAGTATAAGACAGTGGACTGGACGGGACAAGAGAATCAGGGAAAATAAGGGCAGGAGATGAGAGAAAAATGCGACCGCCTTCGTCCAGAGCCCCGTCCTTCGACCCATATTTTCATTTTCAATTCTAACTTAACCCAATCTTCTCTCTTTTCCCTCCAGGATCAGAAGCCCGTGTTGGCTCCGTCTCTCCCTCCAAACCTGCTGAGCCACCTCCCTCTGCACTCCCAGCACATGCAGCCCTCCCTCCTGCCCGCCCGGCCCGTGGGCGGGCTCCAGGTGCCGCCCAGCTCCCCTCCTCCCGGCTCTTCGGCGGGGGACGTGCCCATAGCCTCCCCCCAGAGCAGCGAGGCCGGGTCGGGGCAGTCGGAGCAGGACGCCCCCTCCGCTCGGGACAGTGGACAAGAGGAGAATGTCCAGACGTGTTTAAAAGCCATCGCCTCTTTAAAAATCACAACGGAGGAGCAGCATTAGGCGACCGGGCTGCGTTCAGGCGTCTCTGGGCGTGTGGGAAGTTTCCGTTTGAGTTTGTAATTCAGGAAACCAAAAAAAAAGTTTTAAAAAACTTACACTTCCAATCAAAAGTTTGGACACACCCTCTTATTTTTAGTTTTACTTCTTTCTACATTTAAATACGCACAGAAGACCTCAACATAAACTGAATAATGCAGTAAAAAATAATTATAATAACCCTGCTAAATATTTTTTGAGGGTGGATAAATATTCTGCTTATAATTTCCAAACTCTACTTCTACTTGCACTTTTGTTTTGGCCCTGATCGTGGCCAAAAAAAAAAAAAAATTAACTCTAACGTTCTCGCTAAATATAGAACTACAGTTTATCTACCAGCTCTTAAACATTCTGAAGGATTTTCCGTTTTCCTGACCGGTCCCTCGGCCCTTGAACGCAGCCTGCAGTCTCCACTCCTCGTCACCTCGTTCCTGCTGCTTTGAGGCAATACAGACTCCCTCTGGACCCTCTCTGGACCGGGGCTCTGATCCCGGTCCAGTCCCGGTCTCGATCCTTTTTGAACTCTGTGGAGCTGAGACACTTTTAGAGACGTTTTAAATATTATAACTTGAGAAGAAATCATTTTAAGGGTGCCAGTGCAATACAGCGAAGCTAATCTTGCCTTTGTTTGAGCGTAGTTGCACATCAGTGATATTTATGAGTGTACAGACCTGTCCAAACCCCGAACCCCGAACCCTAAACCCCTAAACCCTATACTAGAGGCTTATGTATTTCACTGTTTGAATATAGACTGTGGTTCATGTATCATATCAAGTGTGAAAATGCAGTAGTGCAATTTAAACAGAGCCCGGATCACGAGCGCAGGATTAACGAAGTCTGAGGATGAAAAACGTGAACAGTAGGAAATCCAAAAGTCCAACTAAGCTTGACACAAAACTTAAACTTAACTTTATCCACTCGGGAATCGTTAAGGAGACATTTAAGAGTAAAAAAGCAACTTCTCGTCGACATATCTTTAAGTTTTACCTGCGTGAAGTCGGCCCCTCATCAAACTCAAACCTACACAAAAACTCTGTCCATCGTTTGTGCTGTTTTGTGCTGCAAAAAGTTTTGTTTGTGCTTCTTTTAGAAATTAACGATTCTTTTATAGGTCAAATTGGGGTCAGCCCCACAGGAAGCTTCAAAATGCACCAAAACGCCCAAAATGGAGTCGATCGTTTGTGCTTCGTTTGTGCTGCAAAAATTTTCGTTCGTGTGATTCTGGTTCTTAAGATATTTGCAGTTTTATTTTCGGCCGATGACGTCGTCCAGAACCTCAGAATGTGAAACAGCCTCAAAACAGGCAGAAAATTATAGAAAACGTTTGTATTTCGTTTGTGCTGTGACAGTTTTCATTTGTGTGAGTTTATTTCTAAAATTATTCATTATTATTTCTGCTGTAATTATAGGACGTCATTTCCGCTCAGCTGACGAACAAACTCCACAAAACTACTGGCGAAAAATGATCTCGGGCTGTGGAAAAGTCTTTATTATTATATAAAATATGAATCAAAAGCAAATTACTAAAGACGCAGACTTCTCCACAGCCTCAGATCGTTTATCTTGATTGACGATTGACTCCATTTTGGGCGTTTTAGTGCATTTTGAAGCTTCTTGTGGGGCTGACCCCAATTTGACCTATAAAAGAATCCTTAATTTCTCCAAAACTAAAGAAGCACAAGCGAAGCACAAAGATTGACATAGTTTTCGTGTAGGTTTGAGTTTGATGGCGCCAACTTCACGGACGTTTAAGTTTTTGTGCCGTGGAAACCTTACGAAGTGTGGGTTTATCAGCTGGGAGCTCTGATTCTTCACTCTCTCCTCTCGTTTACTGTTGTAGAAAAAATTATTTAGATCTTGAAGAAAAATTAATCCATGTGCAGAGCCCGATGAGTTTTTGGAACACAGACAAAAGTTTGTTGCTGTTACAGCAGATATGGACAGAGCCAACAGCCTCTCTGAGCCTCTGCCCCAGAGCTTCTTAAACCATCTGAGCTCTGAGGATTTATACAGAAGTACAAGATTTACTTATACATATCAAAGCAGAGCGACTTTTGTTCACAGATTTGTGCAAACCTAATCGATCAGCTAATCAACTTAACTTACATTTGAGGACAGCTAAAGGCCGTCGCACACTACAGGAGAATTTGCCCGATTTTGGCGGCGATTTCTTCTCCCCGAGTTCAGGAGACGTGACCCGACCTGAGTCAGTGTCAGATCAGAACCACCGAACATCAACAACGCGACGGAAACAGACGATAAAACAGAGTCAGGGGCAGAGGAGCGACGGACACAGAGACGCAACAAACAAACTCCGGATAGAGCGAAAATAAAGACTTTATTCCTCACCTAATGTAAAGTGGTAAATTTAAAGTGCAGCGTCTCATCCACATTATCCATAGAAATTATCCTCTGCAAATAATGACTCCAGTCAAAAAGGTGATATTAATCCAATTTGACGCGTTCTTTGAAAGTAAAAAGGCGAAACTTGTTCCTCGCTTGTGTTTGTTTACGTCCACAGAGCCTAAAGCTGCAGATCAGTGACAGTGACTCTACTTCCTGTGGACTTTATCTCCTCTTTTATGCTTTAAAAATCCTGTATCTGAAGTATTGCTCCACATTTCACTAATAATAATCACACAGTTTGGACCTGAGCTCTGATCTCTGAACACTTCAGAGTCTCAGAGCGACTGGTTTTACTGTAGACAGGAAACAGCTGACGCCATCACAGCCTCACAGCTTTATATCCTGTTTTACACACACTGATCCCGCTGCAGACTGTGAGATCAGAGATTTTAAGTCTCAAGTTTCTCCTCGTGTCTGTGGTGTTTGTGCTTTTTGTCGCACGTTTAAAAATCGTTTAAGACCGAAAAATCCTGTAGTGTGAAGCGGCCTTCAGTTAAACCCCAGACTCGGACTTAGTGAAACCCCAGACTCAGACTTAATTAGACCCAGACTCAGACTTGGTTACACCCAGACTCAGACTTCATTAAAGCTCAGACTCGGACTTAGTTAAACCCCAGGCTCGGACTTAGTTAAACCCCAGACTCGGACTTGGTTAGACCCAGACTCGGACTTGGTTAGACCCAGACTCAGACTTAGTTAAACCCAAACTCGGACTTAGTTAAACCCCAAACTCAGACTTGGTTAGACCCCAGACTCAGACTTAGTTAGACCCAGATTTGGAATTAGTGAAACCCCAGACTCGGACTTATTTAGACCCAAACTCGGACTTTGTTAGACCCCAGACTCAGATTTAGTTAAACCCCAGACTCAGACTTAGTTAAACCCCAGACTCGGACTTAGTTAAACCCCAGACTCAGACTTAGTTAAACCCCAGACTCGGACTTAGTTAGACCCAGACTCAGACTTAGTTAAACCCCAGATTCGGACTTAGTGAAACCCCAGACTCGGACTTGGTTAGACCCAGACTCGGACTTGGTTAGACCCAGATTCGGACTTAGTGAAACCCCAGACTCGGACTTGGTTAGACCCAGACTCAGACTTGGTTAGACCCAGACTCGGACTTGGTTAAACCCCAGACTCGGACTTGGGTAGACCCAGACTCGGACTTGGTTAGTCCCGCCTCGTGATCCGGGCTCTGAGATTCTTTAAAGGGACTGGTGTGTGCGATGGAACCTGGTGTGACCAAAATGTGGCGCTGTGGTGCAGTTTTGGTGCTGTGGACGTGAGGGGTCGTGCCTTTCATTTGCTCTGTATATTTTCAAATGAACAGAACTTTATCGGCTTTATCAAACAATGCAGCTTGATTTTTGTTTTTCTTTATATATTTTCTTTTTAATGCATTTTTGATTTGTTTCTCAATGTTGTGGTTTTTATCAATGCATGGGAATTTGCTCTTGCACAAACTAGAGGACAATACTGTAAGATGTATTTATAAATATATATATATATACATACATATATATATATATATTAGAAACGTAAGCACTTATTGATACTGGTTAATATTTGACTACTATTTATATGAGCGTATATCTGTACTTAATATGCAGCAGTTATGCAGTGAGCCGCCAAGGCTAATGTTATCGCTATTATCGCTTCTTCTTTAACCTGTCTCCCTCTTCCTCCTTTTCCTTCTCTTCCTTCTTTCTTTTCTCCTTTTCCTCTCCTCTTCCTCCTTTTCCTTCTCTTCCTTCTTTCTTTTCTCCTTTTCCTCTCCTCTTCCTCCTTTTCCTTCTTTTCCTTCTTTTCCTTCTTTCCTCTTTCTTTTCTCCTCCTCTTCCTCTTCTCCTCATCAGATTTCACAGTATTTAAAGGTAATATATGCAACAAGCCACAGTTTTACTTTGGTACGTAACATTTATGCATTTTTTTTCCCGTTAACAAGATCATCTTTTGTGGATCTGGCAACTCAATCTGCATCTTTTGATTAACTCTGTTTTTGTTTTGTTTTTTTACATTTTTTCCCCCCAAAATTTATTTTTTGTGATCTACCAACTCAAACTGCAACATCTTGTGATTAACTATGATTTAAAAAAATGTTTTTATTTTATTTTATTTTTTTTTTACATTTTTGCATTTTTTTTTTATTTAAGAATTTTTTGTGGCTCTGGCAACTCAAACGGCAACATCTTTTTATTAACTATGATTTTTTTTATGTATATATTTCTGCGCTTTTTTTTTTTTCAAATTTAAGTATAATTTTTTTGTGGATCTGGCGCCTCAAACTGCAACATCTTGTGATTAACTATGATTTTTTTTAATTTACATTTTTGCATTTTTTTTTAATTTAAGAATATTTTTTGTGCATCTGGCAGCTCAGACTGCAACATCTTTTGATTTATTTATTTTTTTTACGTTTTTTTTCTAATTTAAGAAGTTTTTTTGTGGATCTGGCAACTCAGACTGCAACAGTTTTTATTTTATTTTATTTTTTTTACATTTTTGCATTTTTTTTCTAATTTAAGTATAATTTTTTGTGGATCTCTTTATGGAATTTCACAATTTTTACAAGCAAAAAGAATCCGAAATTTGACCCACTTCGATTTGTCGTCATTACTAATTATATATTTTTAAAGAAGCGCTATGGAACTTTTCTCAACCTGCCCGTCTCCATGGAGATGTGATTGTTTTGCCCGGAAAGTGGTTAAACGCCTCCGTCTTTGCGTTCGTTCACTTTTCACTCACAGACGTTTTATTGCTCCTGTAGCTTTTCTTTATGGAAGTAGACGTGTTTAATGCCATATTGCGGAACATTTCGGGCAAAGCAGTAGCATCTCCATGGTGACCCTCTGTCAGAAAAGTCGCACGGTGCGCCTTTTTACATTCAAACTTGTTTCGAATCGGAAATTATGATCATATTTTGAGACTCATTTTTAAACCCGATTGACTATATTACCTTTAAATGTGTTTTCCATTGGTTTTGCACTTGTACCTTTCTCATTTTTGGCTCAGACGTTGAAGATTTTACATTCCAGTTCTGTTGTTTTCGTGTGAAACGATGCACACTTCTCCAAAAAGGGGCTAAGACCATCAACTCTTCATTTAAACTGGAATAAACCTCAAATATTGTATCAAACCGAAGCAGTTTCATTATTATCATCATCGCTGTGATTGTTGCGCTTTGTACAGACGTGTGGATTTAGAGGATTTGAACTCTTTTTACAGGGTTGAGTTCGACGGTCTTTAAGTGTCTCTGAGAAGTTAAAATGGGAACGAGGCAAAAACAGCGACAAACCGCACAGTTTTAAAGAGTAGAAATGTAAACATCTTTACAATATACGGCACAAAAGTTATGGGCGAGTGTGGAAAAAATGCTGTAAACCACAAATGTTTTCAAAAATGGAAGTGTTCATGAGTTATTTTCATCAATCAACAGTCAACAGTCTTGTTCTTTACGCTGAAGAGAATTCCTATTGACTTTGGCTTTTTAATAATAATAATAATAATAGTCCATTTTATTTAGGCCTTATAACAACATAAATGAAATACAATTAAAACATACAGTTAAAGTAGGACAGTATTTAATATATTTGTATTTAAGTTTTTTCTTTTGTTCACTCACTTTGCATTTTGTAAATTGATAAAAACAAACATTATTTATGTTTTCGAAAGCGTTTTTTGTTTACAGCATTTTTAACGCACCTATTTTCTTTTGCACAGTACGGAACATTATAATAATATTTGTCTGTTTAACGGCCTCTGAAGGTGATTCGGTCTTCGGTGGTTTCTTGGTTCTACATGTGCCCTGCATCGGCCGTGGTGAAAAATACCACTTAAGAAATCACATAAAAGTGTATTTCTGATGTTATACTCATTATTTTGTGTCTTTTCTTCGAATAATCACAAAGCACAAGTCTGTGTTCAGATCCTACGTTGATATTTTAAGCCTGAGTGATTCTGACAAACAGTTTGACACATTTGTTTGATTTGAAGTCTTAAACTACACAACTGCGCACAGACCCGACTCTTCATTTGCTCAGGAGGAGGTTTTCTGCTTATTTCCGTGGAAGTGATGTTCTTTTGGCTGTAATCTTCCAAACTATGGGATAAAACACATCCATCTCCACGGGGATTGTTTTAAAATGTGATTTTATCTTTATATTTCCACCTTCAGAAAGCTCCAAACTGCTGCAGCTTCGAATGATTCTTCAAAAACACCTTGAAAATCTGATCTGTGGCTTGTCCTGGTTTAATGTCACGTGTCTCCGTGGAGGTGGATTTGCTTGATGCGTTTCTGTGGAACATTTGAATACGCAAAGAAATGACTTGTCCGAGAAGAAAAGCGAGCGGCGCCCTTCTAGAAATGTGCCATAACCACCTTTAAATCCTTTCCCAGTGTCCTGCACCTGCTCCCTGCTCGTTTAAATCATCTTTATGTGTTATCAGAATCTTTTTGCTTATGTTTTTTCCTTTATGACCATCTGCGCTCTCTCTGTATTAATACTGAAGGTAATTTCATTCATTTTACTCATTAAAACTGTGCGTCCTGTCCAAAAATATCTAAAAATCACATCACATATTCACCGCTGCACAAAGCTGAAGCTGCAGAAGCCAATTCCACTTTTGTTTTGTCGTTTTTGGTGAAAATATTTTTTTTTCGGTTCATTATTCAGGACCCGATGCGTTTTATCATTATTAAAATAAAAAAAATACAATCAATCCATTCAAATACTGTCTAATACATGATTAAATACTAAATACTAATAAAATACAACACTATCAATACAATACAATCAATCAAACACTGTCCCACTTTAACTGTGTGTTTTAATCATATTTAATTTGTTTATGTTGTTGTAAGGCGACTTTGGGTGTCCAGAAAGGCACCAAATAAATAAAATATATTATTATTATATTTATTATTAAAATGGTTTAAGAACATACAGGTTAACCTAACTGTGTGTGGGCAATATTTTTGTGCTTATTTCAAGAACTTAAGTCACAGAAAAGAGTTGGGAAAACCTCTAAGTAAACGTACTTCCAAGACTAACATCTGATTTATAATTTGAAAATAATATAAATGGACAAACATTAACTCTGATGTTTTCGACGCACAGACACAGAAACGAGGAGCGCGGCACGAAACACAAATGTTCAGATCATTTCAGATCGTCACATGAAGCTTCACTTTAGACTCGCTCAGACCGGGAAGAGGAAGCACAACTTTTACTCAAGTAAGAAGAGGAAGCACAACTTTTACTCAAGTAAGAAGAGGAAACACAACTTTTACTCAAGTAAGAAGAGGAAACACAACTTTTACTCAAGTAAGAAGAGGAAACACAACTTTTACTCAAGTAAGAAGAGGAAACACAACTTTTACTCAAGTAAGAAGAGGAAACACAACTTTTACTCAAGTAAGAAGAGGAAACACAACTTTTACTCAAGTAAGAATAGTACTGTTACAAAGTACAATATTTTACTCAAGTACAGGCCCCATTTCCTTAAGTTACTCAAGTAAATGTAGCTGAGCACCTCTTCTCTGCATATTTCTAAATCACGTTTGTTTGTTAAGTTGACTCATAGAACTATAATATAATCTTTTATTAATTTAATTAAATTTTTTACTTAATTTTAGTTTTTCATTTATTTAATTTTTATTACTTTTTATTACTTTTCATTTTGATTTTATTTTTATTTTATTTTATTTTACTTTTTTTATTTCATATTTATTTCATTTTTATTTTAGTTCATTTTATATTATTACATTTTTATTCTATTTTATTTTTGATTTTATTTTTTATTTTTATTTGTTTAGATTTTTTTTTATTTAATTTTGATTTTATTTTGATTTTATTTTTTATTTAATTTTCATTTCATTACATTTTTTTTATTTAATTTTTATTTCATTTGATTTTATTCGTATTTTTCGTCTTTCTCCCTGAGTTGAGTCCAGCAGTTTTCAGATGACGTCACTCTTCGCTCTTTGTCTTCGGGCAGAACAAACCTGGACCTGAGCCCAGCGCTGACCTCCTGTGGCGAGAGGCGGAACTGCAGGAGAAACACGGGCCAAAAATAACTCCGGCTCAAGGAGAGAGGAGAGGAGAGCGAGAGCCGTATTTATTATGCTACTGTGTGTCACACGCCCTCACATCCTCCTGTAGCCCTGTGCGCCAGATGCCCTCCCGTGTGAGCTTTAAACCATGTTAATAAATGTCAAAAACAGACGTGGAGATGTGTTTGTTTCATTCACACGTGTTTGCGTAACGTCCAAAGCTCAAATGCTCTGGTCCAGCTCGTTACCAGCTACAGTTTACCTTTTGTTCAGTAGAAATGGGTAATTCCAGAGATAAATACATCCAGCTGATCCTGCTGCAGATGTGGGAATAGCAGGTGCCACAGTGGGACAGCAGTGGACAAAAGGGCTGTTGTTATGTTGTTGTTGTTGTTGTTGTTGTTATGTTGTTGTTGTTGTTGTGTCCTGAGGCAAGACACTTCCCCCACTGTGCCCAGTGTAAATGTGGTGCAAAACTAACGCAAGTTTATTATAAATGTTTAATGTCTATGCTACTGGACAACTTGAATTTCCCCTCATGGGGATGAATAAAGTCTATCTATCTATCTATCTATAAAAGTCTAAATATCCTCTCGGTGTGAGTTAACGCCGCCGCCATCTTGGTACAGAGGGTCCCTAGTCTAAAGTAAAGTTTTTCACAGTATCTGAACCAGAACTAAACCAGGTTTAAACAGGACTGAACCAGGACTGAACCAGGACTGAACCAGGACTGAACTTGGACTAAAACAGGACCGAACCAGGACTGAACCAGGACTGAACCAGGACTGAACCAGGACTGAACCTGGACTAAAACAGGACTGAACCAGGACTGAACCAGATCTAAGCTAAGACTAAAACAGGACTGAACCAGGACTAAACCAGGTCTAAAGCAGGACTAAACCAGGACTAAACCAGGTCTGAACCAGAGCTGAACTAGGACTGAATCAGAGCTGGACTAAAACAGGACTAAACCAGGACTGAACCAGGTCTAACCCAGGTCTAAACCAGGACTAAAACAAGACTAAAACAGGATTGAACCAGAGATAAACCAAGTCCAAACCAGGACTAAACCAGGACTGAACCAGGATTGAACCAGGTCTAAACTGGACTAAACCAGGACTAAACCAGGTATAAACCAGGACTAAATCAAGACTAATCTTATCATTTATAGCAGCATTACCCTGTACCAAGATGGCGGCTTCGTTGACGCATTCGGTAATGGTCAATGTGAGATCTACGGTTCTATATCTGTGAAATCTAAACTTCAGCTCACAAAATGGTCGCCTTCCTTGACTCCCCACACCTCCAGAAGGGCCCCTGCACTGTCCATTTGCCCCGACCCGGACCCTCTCCTCTGGGTGTCCCTCCCACCCTTGGGCCCTCTCCTCTGGGTGTCCCCCCCCACCCTTGGGCCCTCTCCTCTGGGTGTCCCCCCCCCACCCTTGGGCCCTCTCCTCTGGGTGTCCCCCCCCCCTCAAGTTACTAGAGTAAATGTATCTGAGCACGTCCCCTCTGCATATTTCTAAATCACGTTTGTTTGCTGAGTTGACTCATAGAACTATAATACAATATTTTATTATTATTATTATTAATAATAATAATAATAATAATAGATTTTATTTGTAATGCACTTTACATTTCAATGAAATCTCAAAGTGCTACAGTGAGAGCATAAAAAGATGATAAAAAAAAAACACTTACAAAGCACATTTAAAACATCCTAGCACAAGGTAAACGAGGCAAAAACCTAGTAGGCCTTTTTAAACAGAAATGTCTTATTAATTTAATCTAATTTTTATTTAATTTTAGTTTAATTTTAATTTATTTTTATTACACATTTATTACATTTTTATATTTTTTTATTTCATTTTTATTTTAATTTAATTTTAATTTAATTTACTTTTTATTAATTTTTTATTTTATTTTAATTTAGTTTAATTTTAAATGTCTTTTTTGTTAATTTTTTTAAATTAAATTTATTTTTTAAATTTCTTTTTTATTTTATTTTAATTTTATTTTTTATTTCATTTTATTTTATACAATTTTATTTAATAAAATTTTATTTCATTTAAATTTATTTTAATTAAATTTCTTTTTTAAATTTCTTTTTTATTTTATTTTAATTTAGTTTAATTTTTAATTTCTTTTTATTTTATTTTAATCTTCTTTTTTATTTAATTTTTATTTTATTTATTTTTATTTAATTTTTATTTAATTTTTATTTTTATTTCATTTTATTTACATTTTTTATTTCATTTTTATTTCATTTTATTAAATTTTTTTATTTCATTTTTATTTTATTTTATTTCATTTTATTTTAATTTTTATTTCATTTTTATTTTATTTTATTATATTATATTTTATTTATTTTTCTTTCATTTTTCTTTCCTTTTATTATATTTTATTTGTATTTTTATTGTAGCTCCATGAGTCCTGGGTCCCCCCCCCCCACCCTGGGCCCTCTCCTCTGGCCCCGGGGTGCCTCTCCCCTGCCCCCCGTCCTCCACACTTGGGGGTTATTTTGGGCTCCTCTTATCACAGCTGTTCTGGTCTCTAATGGTGGTTCTTCTCCGCTCCACTGTTCAGCTCTTTCTCCTGCTGCTGCCCAGCTCCCGGTGAGTCCACGTTTACTCCTCTGATTTACTGAAACCTTTTCAAATCAAACACTGTCAAACTGTTTCAAATGTTGTGTTTTTGCGTCTTAAATGAACGGTGAGCACATGTGGTTATGTCAGACGCACGGCCGCCTCGAGGCCCATGTGCGGCTCGTGTATTTGTGGACAGAGACGGTAAAGGAGGCAAAAAATCAGACTTAAGCAAGAGTAACGTGACTAATTTAACCTCAAATTAATTTAATGTGAAGGTCAAAATATTACACTGCGATAAACAAAATCTAGTCCAGTTAAGATGACTCGAATTAAGAAAGTTTTACCATGACTTCAGTAAAATGATCTGCCAGTGGAGCGAGAGTTTTTGTACTTAAAATATGAAAAACAAACATCGTTTTGCACCTAAAATAAGAAACAAAATTGAATGTTGCTTGAATTAAAACACACAATTTTACTTGTCAAGTTGAAACGACTCAAATCAAGTCAAATGTTCTTAATTTAAGTCATTCCAACTTACCTAGAGATTGTTTTTCCAGTGTAAATAATGTACAAAAATATGATGTTTTCAAAGTATAAAGTCAAAAATGTAAAGTTCTCCCCACACAGCAAAACCTGGAGGGTTCAAATTTCAGTTGTTTTTAACACAAAAAGTGTTATTTTACCTATTTGAAAGTTAAATGAGGGTTTGAGTTAGAGTTAATTCAACTTTCCTTAGTGTTAATTTGGCACCTCCCGTCCTCCACATTGAACCAGTTTTGTACATAATTTAATCTTGAATTTACTAAAAAAAATTGTAAAAATAAAATATCTCTGTGAGTTGTTTGGTTAAATCAGGATAACACTACAGAGTGTTTCCGTTTACTCGCAAAACTTTAATATAACTCTTGATTTTGGGGTTAAACAGGAACTTTGGTTCAGTGTTACTTAATTAACATTTCCAAAAATGTTAAATTAACTCTAAATCGGGGGGGTCCAAACTTTTTTCATCAAGGGCCACATATTAAACACAGAGCAGCGTGAGGATCATCGAGGGTCAAAACTGGGACTAATTCATTTAGAACAGGTGTAAATGACCTGTTATACGTGTTATAAATGACCTTTGTTCAGGCTCAGACCCTCAG